>CM040440.1:19953531-22353531 GCA_022749755.1 Azadirachta indica
TTAAAGGATAATTATTTAATTAAGAGAAGACTGGATTTACTAACGAAGTATTTAGTAATGAGGAGGAAGAAGAGGAAGCAACAGCCCAGCACGCCACTTTCCCACCTCCACTGCAATAAACACATGCATATCAGTGTTAGATATCTTTTTACATGTAATGTTTAGATCTGTAAGTTTTGAAAATGACAAACAAAGTCATTAGTAAAATACCTTTGATTACAGTCAGAGGCCTACAGGATTTTTATTCCAGTATTGGATTTGAAATTAATACCCGTGAATATTAAGAATAATTAATAATTGTTTGTGTATATATATATATATATATATGTGAGACGGAAATGGAATATTACTTTTATCGAAGCGAGGGAGAGAGGATGTGTTTGGTATAATATAAATAACATGCAAGTTGCATTAATACTAGAGGGAAGATGGTACGTACCTGATGTGTTTGGGTGAAAACAGAACGCATAACAGACACAATATCGGTGGAATGAGTGAAGTGGTCAAGGCCAAGTATTCCTTTTAGCTGTTGTAGACATACTACAGTGGCTGCTCCTCCCATGAAACCTACTATCGCCGCATGCGATAGAAAATCCACGATAAACCCTAGCCTGATACAGTTCCAGTGAATTTCACACAATTATAATTAGTACAATAATCTAAAATAATGAGATCGCGAGATCAATTTTCTTATATTCATCCTTATTTGACAGTTTTTCAAGTAACAAAAACATTGGATCAATCAGAGTCTGTAGATTCTCGTTACTATTAATTTGTGTTTCCGTATAAAACAACTACATATTTGCATACAAACAGCAAAAGACAAGACCTACAGCAAACATAGAGAACAAATACAAAGGGTTTCCCTGACACTTTTTAGTCTCTATCTAATTAAAATTGACCTGTCTTTAATCATTCACTTTTTTAACTCAAATAAGAAAAATTGCCAACTTTATATCAAAGACCGTACTAGGAAGAGAGAGAACCTGGTAATTAATCGCATCTCTACTAATTACTAACCTTAACAATCCCAATGAAACTTGAAAAACTCCAGCAAAGAATGTCGCTGTGAAAGCAAGGTGAAGATAAAGCTTAGGATTCTCATTAGCATTAACTTCATTCCCCAACATAGAAGCCATCAGAAGTGAGGCAGCAGCGACAGTTCCCACTGCCAAATCTCTTGAACTCCCCATCATCGCATAAATCAATGGCGGAACAAAGCTTGAATCTGCACAAATATTCAAACAAAAACCAGAATCCCATTAACGTTAAACAACCACTTGTAGTCAACCTAAATATTACTTAATTGGTTCTGAGCTATTCTCTGATTTCTAACTCTTAATTGCGTACATAAGCCAAGAATTGGTGGCAAGTTCGCCAGTTTGGCATAGCTTATCCCTTGAGGGATTGCAAGGCTAGCAATGGTGACTCCAGCTATAAGGTCAGCTTTGAAGAACTGAAAACTGTAACGAGGAGCCCATTCAAAAATGGGGAAGAAATACTGAAGGCCTAAGATGAATTTCTTAGAAGCTGGCTGATGCTTGAACTGCCTGAGTGGATCATCAGGAAAGAGCGTCTCCTTAAGATTATACTTGAGCGACTTGAAAAAGGATTGCGGTGGCGGAACCGCAACACGGTGTGCACACTCCAACTTTTCTTTAGATGGGTATGCATAGTCTGCGTTACCCATATTAAGACACAGCTAACTGAGAACAAAATCTAGAAGAGCAAGGTTGCGTATTATGAGAGAAAAGATTCAGGCTTAGATAAATGCAGGGATATGGACTGTGTTATAGGAGTGGCTGTGCTGAATTCGGAGGTGGAAATGATAGCGAGAGAAAGAGAGAGAAAAGGAGTTGCAGTGAGTGAAGGAGTGGCCGCATGACAATGGCTTTATAGAGGGAGATGACGAAGGGGTCTTGCGAGTTTCAGTGCGTTGATGGACCCACATAATAAAATTGAATTAATGTCAAAAAGGAGACACAGTTTATCAGGGTTTTAATCTTTTATCTTTCAGCAAGCTGCAGCCCATCTCGTGCCTTCTCTTCTGCTTTCTCCCTACCAAATGAAAGGAGGCAAAATCCTGGAAGCTCACGCTTACTTTTTCTATTACGCGGCAGCTTCTCGTCCAGCCAACGTGGCATTACACTTGGTGCACTCTTATTGGGTGATATAATTAGTAAGTTGACCGTGAGCTTGACACGTTAAAGATAATGGTTGTTTTTTATGGAAAGTCACTCGACAGTTAATTTATGGTAATGGAATTATTAATCTGTTCTTCATTTAGATTTATTTTAAGACGCAGATATTTATTAGTTTGACACGCCTAACGTGCCTAACAACGTAAATATTTTGATTAAACGCGCATTCATCAACGGTCGATTTCGGCAAAAGTACCATTCTTTAAAATAAAATTGTTAACCTCTATTAATTAATAATTATTTTGCATGCATGCATGCATACGTCTAATATTCAAATCTTTTACTTTCGAAGCTTTTTCATAAGAACAAGAAATTCATTCAAAGACGAACTATATATATATATCGTGCGCAACAAGAATTCTCAATTCCCCCACTTTTAATCTTATCTCAATTATTAAGTTGGTCTCCCTCTCGTGTTTCTAAGGCGTGACGAAAATTACATTAATTAGGTTGTAGTATTTTGATAGATCGATTGAGCAATTTGCTCATCATTAATTAAATATAGAATTTGCGGTTACCACAAATTACGTCAGCTTCAGCTGGGAATAATGATTGGATAAGTAGTTTCTTTTGTATACTTGAGCTTGCAAATAATTAATTAATTAATTAATTAACATGTATGTATGACCGTTAAACGAAGAGAAAGCAAAAGCATTTTGGATTTTATGATGGACATGAGTGTAGTGCTGTAATTAATATGTATGTATGACGATTAAACGAAGAGAAAGCAAAAGCATTTTGGATTCGATGATGGACGTGAGTGCAGTGCTGTAATTATAGTAGCAGACGGCAAATCATCAGTGAATTAGTGTACGCTAGGGTTGACCTGGAAGATATTGACAGTCGACTTCTTAATGTGTGTGTGTGTGTGCTGTGAATAATAGATAAAGGTCGGCGGGTCAAACTTGAAACGCTAATTAAATTAGAACAAGCAGAACGAAATTATTGCTAGCTTTTTGGCCTAATTTGATGGCTCTAGATCATTCATTCATTCATGCTCACTTGTAAAAGCAGTATAAGATAACAGCTCCCAAATGCAAACGTGTTAAATTATAACGGGGTTAAGACTTGCTTTGGCCTTTTTGGAAGGACGCCCTGATCGATCGATCACTAACACTAAAACCCCCTCGACTCGATTCTTCTAATAAAGTAATTAAACGCAAGCATAACAAAAATTGCCCTTATACCGACTCTACAGTAACAGTTTGTTAATCACAAGAGGAATTATGTCCCTGATTATTCATTGTACCAAATTTAACCTAGTAGCTTTTAAAATTAATGCTAGCTAGCTCTCCATGTATCTGTGGCTCTAGAATTACTTGAAGAGTTGATAAGTACACATATTAATTCAATAAAATAATTAATGAATTTATTACCATTTAATTATTTTATAATATATTTTAATTAATTAATTTGAAGTTAATATAAAAATATAAAATTAATTAAACAAAATAGAGGGAATCAACGTGCACGCAATAATATATGTATTGACATAGATTAGAGTACTTAACAAAATTTTGTGTTAGTGACAGTATATCACGGGGAGAAGGCTCTTTCCCATCAGACAAAAAAACAAAGACAACTAGAATAATTAGAGAACTGTATATCACGAGAGACTTAATTCTGTTGAAGCTATAATCAATGATAATTATTGTCTCATAATTAAAATGACTCAATAAACACTATCGTTCTTAAGTTCTTAAAATGATCATTTTGGGGATACATTTGTCTTTTCCTTGTCAGGATGCATGAATGATTGAACTGGATAAGCTAGTTACCAAGCAGAAAGAGCCAAAAATAAGGAAGAATATTATATTTAGCTTAGATGTTGTTTTCACACGATCAAATATATAGAAGAGAAAGTACAGCTCCAACAGCAAGCAATGCCAGGTTTTCACACGATCAAAAATTCTCTCTGCCTCACGTTCTTTAATTAATCAATTAACTAATGGTCAACTAGTGATATTAATTAATACTAACATGAAATTAATACAAGGGAGTCTGACACATAAATGTTATCTTGATCTGTATATCCACTTTTCATTTTAAAAGTGGATAGATCATTTTGTTTTTTACAACGTGCGCTGTTCGGCTGCCTTCCTGACCACAGATAGGCTACCGCCACATCAAGGTGACAGGATTCGAACCCACTGCCCTCTGTACTCAAAACAGATGCGCTGACCAGAGTGTGCTACACCTCGTCTCACCCAACCCCCGGGGAGCATACAGATCCACCCGATCGATGAACACTTGAACCGAACTCGCCCATCCTTTTGTTTTGGGCACAGGGACGCCATTAACCCATCCGACTAGTAATCAACCGCTTTTTTTCTTTTTTTTTTTTTTAAATCTGCCTCCTCCACCCGCACTATACGTTTGATATTTTTAATATTGATTATATATTTTGGGTGGGAATTTCGGCATGCGGATCGATGTATACATGCATGTTTCGTGAATCAATTATTGTGGGGGAGAAGAACCGGGACTGTGTACACTAATAATTAATTAAGCACCCTTCAAAGATCATATTTGACCATATCAAGCGTACAAATCAAATTAATTAATTGTAACCAATCTTATAATTAATTTCCCACAAAATATTATAATAAAATTAATCATCATGCATTTTTATTAATCATATATGCATATATATATAGCTATATATCTATGTCCATTTTTATAATATGGCACTATAAATAAATAAATAAATAAATGTATATATATATATATATATATAGACACACATATACTAGCTAGCTTTTTGATTTTGACCATGTGTAATACGTTTTTATTTTGCTTTTCATATATAAATTAACGTCATTGGTTAAGTCATGATCTTTGATCATGGTTAGTCTCACAATCCTTGGAATAGTCAAAAATCGCCCCTTAGAAAAGATAACATATGCTGTGTATATATAAAATTTATTTTATATTTTATATTTATTATTAGATTTATTTTTTAATTATTTTTATTTACTTAAATATATATATATTTTTTCATTACTTTATATAAATAAATCAATTGGTATATACATATAACTCATAAGAATGTTAATAGATATAATATATATGATAAGAGTGATATTTTAATGCAATATATCAGAATTAATTATCTTTTGGCTCTCCAATTATATTATCTCACAAGTTAGCTAGTGTGAATGCAATAATGCGCACATATATATATATATGTGATGAATTCTTATATATTTATGCGCTTTTATATTAATATTAGTGCACGGAAGTTTTCTCTGTTTCCCGAATTCTTCCACTTAATTATTAGCTTTGCCTATGAATTTCATGCATAAAGAGATAGAATACTTAGCTAAAACCTTATGTCTAACTGGGCGGAGGCAAAACTTGATAAGAGAACTAAAAGACTGTGAGAAGGGATCAAAATAGTTAAAAAATAAAGTTAATTAGATAATATTTTAAAAATAATTAATAAATTAAAAAATAAAGTAATAATATTTTAAAATATAAGAGATAAAATATTAATAAATTAAAAAATTAGGTCAAAATATAAATATTTATGATAAAAAGTAAGAAAATTTTGTGGGACTTAGTGAGGGACAGGGTAGGTCTCTCAAGTCGTATAGGTGTGTGGTTATTGTCTATATATATTTATATATAAAAGGTAAGATTAGTAATTTTTTTTTTCATAAATTTTTATATTAATTATTAACCTTTAGATTAAAAGTATATAAAAGGTTAAGATTAAATGAAATAAAAATATAATAAATATTTTATATTTTTATTAATTAAAATCTTTTACATCTTTTCACTATCTCTTTCTTCTCTTTCTTCTCTTTCTTATCCAATAATTCATAAAATTTCCCTCCAACTTTTTCTTCTTTATTATATCTTCTTCTTCTTCATTATTTTTTTTCATTTTAATTATCAATTATAAATTGAAAAATTCAAAATTTTAAATTACTATTTTAATTTTCTTTTTAATTAATTAATATGTAAAATTAATGCAATCTGGATATGCCGCCATCTAGCTTCTTTTCTTCCAGGCCGGGCCAGAGGCAATTAATTGAATTAATATGGGAAACAAATACCGTAGTAGAAGAAAACCGATAATTATGAATTGGTGGGGAGACTGTTGATTTATGATAATGAACTAATGGTTTATACAGACTAGCCAATGAAGAACGTTGGGTTTGGGAACCTTAAATAATTATAGTTTGAAAAATCAAAAGCTTGCTGCTGCACCTGCATCTCCTTCACTGTCCACAGTTCCTTGCACGATACAAAGATATTTACCTTTTAATTAATCGCTTGACCTGATTGAATTATTACAGACTAGTTTAGTCTTTTTAGTACATGTAAGATGGGTGCCATACCTTTCAGCTAGCTAGCAAATTTGTAAGCCAGTTACTTTTAACCACAATGCAACAGAAAGAAATTGGAAGCTTATTGTCACTAATTTATGGAATCTAGTAGCTATGGATCATCAATTTTGTTGTGAAAGATATGATATATGTATTGACTTAGTGTTCACTTTATGTGCATTATTGGTTGACTTTCCTTAAAACTACTTTCCTGGCATTTGGAATACTTATGCCATCAACGAGCTTCCCATTTCTAAATGCCAAATGAGATCAGCTTGAGAATTATCTTTTTGGTGCACCAACTTTTATCAATCTCATTGACCAAGATTCCGATTAAAACTCTAATGATCCGAAATTATTCAACGTGAATTATGATTCAAATATGACCCAACTGTGCTATAATTGAGTTATCAGGAGCAGGACATGTGCAGTGTGACTTCTATTTAATTGTCGGGACACTGGTAATTGCTCTGATTAAGCTGCAAGAACATTGAACCTGTTTCTGTTTTTGCCAGGTTTATTAAAAGAAAGGAGGCAGGCCCACCATAACTTATAAGAGTACAATCACTGAAATGAATGACCAGAAAGAGTTATCAAAGAACGATGGAAATTAATATCTAGAGATGGTGAAATAATGTACGATTATGATTAAATGATATGCTAAGAATATATGAAAGTTAGCATGCATGGAATTCATGGTGAAAAGGAAATGACGCTCACAGCTTATTGTAGGTCAAGGATTTAGCACGATTCCATATATAAAGTTGAATAGGATACCAATACAAAAGCACAGTTCCATACAAGGGCTGTGATTATTTATCAGTATTCTTTCAAGTTTCAACGATTAATAAAATATATAAAATTCAACCCATCACATATATATATATATATATATATATATATATATATATAGATATGTCTTCAACGATTGGATCAAATGAATGTTGCAGATCGAACAAATAATTAGGGGAAGTAATAAAGCATCTGGAAAAGAGAAACAAATTAAGCACTGCGACGGAGAAGTTGCAAAAGGGGATCCATTAAAGAGATGACAAAAGTGAAAGAAACAAGCACTTGTTCTAGGATCATTATATTTCACATGGCGATGGTCCTCTCTTTTCCATATATCCCATTAAGTGTACTGACAACTTACCATTCATTCCCTCCACCCATCTCTTTTGCCTTCTGGTGGCTAGAGAAAGTAAGATACCTAATTTCTTGTCCTTCTCCAGAAACTCCCTTTACTTAACTTTCCCATTGCACCACTCATCGGCTTTTCATGATCAGTAGTGTTATTGATTAAATACGATATTCTTTTTAATTTTCCAGCTGAGCCACCAATTATGGACTCTATATATATATATATATATACGGCATGGCCTCGCTGGATACATTTCGTTTACATGGTTTTTTTTTTTTCAATAAGAATATACTGGTGGTCCACAACATTTGAAATTCTGAAGAGGCTAGGCATTGATTCCATGCCTGACTTTTCTAATGGTGTACATATCTTTGAAGCGAATCGGGTTGACCCTACCTTTAAGTTAAAGGTACAATTGGTCCCATTTTAATAATTTTGTACTGTGTTCTTCCACTTCAATCAATTCATTTGTACCTGCAAATTGGCAAATTCTCATGGGTATCTTACAAAACTCAAATATGACTGATCGATCACAAAATATTATTGCATGCATATGGTTTTGTTAATTTTCTCCTTCCCGCTCCAATTGATGTTTAAATTAGAAAGTTAATATATCTCCTTCTCTTTTTTGTCATATCTAATTATTATTAGTTAGAAGATTCAGCATGCAATGGAATATTAATTGTTTAATAACTGTTATATTTGATTAATGATACATAACTGTAAATTGAGGAAAATTATGAAAGAAAATTATGCAAAAAAGGACAAATAAGAAAACTAAGGATGTGGGCATTTAAGGGGGGTAGAGTGACATTTGTATGGACTTAGTTTCTTATATTTAATTTAAAGAAGGAGAAGATATATATGTGGCAAAGTATTTGCCTCCTTCGAATCAAAGCTATTATATATGAATGAAATTGATAAACATTGCTTTTCTGAATTAGTTGCATTCAATGCTATACAAGTGAGACCCATGAATAGAGGTTTTTGTTTAGAAAAGTAATAAATAATCGCATTAAAATTCATCTTTATTTTGTTTAATTTTGCATCTCATCATGTTTTTGTCACTATCTCTAGATATAAGGTATATTTAGGATTATTAATTAATTATTTGATGTAATTCTCAATCAAATTGTGTGTTTAAAAAAATCAAATAAAAGCATAATTGTTAAAGAGATAGGTTCACAAAATTTGAAAAAAAGATTGAGAAATTGATGATAGGATAAAATAGCGTGCATGGTGTTTAAAAATGGTCTCACATCGTCATCGTATTAGACTGCTATTTTTTTTATATATGAATTGAACATCTTTATTCTTTGAATTCTTTTTTTTAGTTTGAGTTCTATTCAAACCCATTTTACATAATATCAAAGTTAGACGCTTGATAATGGTAGAATTTTTGGTCCTTTACATGTTATTCTCTTTATATATTGATTGGATATCCTTGTCCCTCAAATTAGCATTTGAGCTAACTTCTACTCAGGATGCCCTTATCCCTTAAGCTGGCTTTTGAGCATCCCCAGTCTCACTCAAAAGCCCTGCAGCAACCTTGAAATGAAACACGACCGGCCTATTTTACCTATTTGAAATTCTTCAGTTTCATATATCATGGGCCTCGTTACAATAATTCAATGCGTTTTTTCATATTGATATGAGTGGAGACGCATCAAAATATTCCTTCGAAATGAGTGATGAGTCTCAACCTCAAGAAATAGAAACTCTTCAAGAAAATTGGGCCTTCGTGTAGGCCCAATTAGTAACGTTCTGAAACTCTGGGGTCTGGACCAATACTCGTGAGAGCTACTTCTACGTTCATTTCGAAGCCCATTGTTCTTGGCGAAATTCAAAGCCCACTTCAATTTCACGATTCTCTCTCTTTGCAGTCACACAGGCATAGCTGTTGAAAAAATTTGAAATTCCAATTCTGTACTCGCATAAACGACATCGTTTTATTCAAATGTCGGCCTAACCACCGCAGTAGCGAGGCCCAAGAAGGTGGTCCAGCGGAAGAGGAGACAACCCACCCGTGCAAAGATTTGAATATTGAAGTCGCTTTCAAGAATCTGGAAAAAATCATTTTTAAAAACAGAGGCAGGAAAGTGCCACTTCACCTTTTTCTCTCTTTCTACACACATATTTTGAATTTTAAATTCAATCTCCAGACTCCAAAGCCTTTGCCGCTCTCACTCGCACCATTAAAATAATATTAAAGTAGGTAAAGTTACTTCTCATCTCTTTCCCTCACATTTCTTATTTTCTTTTTTCAAATTCGTGTTCTTATTATGTTGTAGGATCATTCTCTAGCTAATCCAAGTCCCCTACCTTCTTCGCTTGCTTCATTCAACTGCTTTCCATTTTTTCAGGTACTTTATTTTTTTTTTACGTCTTTCTTTCTTTCTTTCTTTCTTTCTTTCTTTGGTCTTTTCAGTTTCACTGCTAATGCATGATTCCTCTTGTTTCTTGGTGGTTTTTTTTTTTTTTAAATAAAGTTTATCTCGAATTTCTCCATTTACCTTTTATTATTTTTCTGTAGTAGTAGCATTTGGGTTATTATTCTCTTTTACCCTGAGTTGAGTTGGTTGTGTGTTACGGATGCATAATTATGCCACTTTATTTGACTGGTGATTAGACAGAAAAACAACTGCTTAATGATACGATGAGCGCTGAATTATTAGCCATTATCTTCATTTCACTGTTTTTTTTGCTGCAAATGAAGTTGGTTTCTGGTCCCTAGTGTTTAAAAAGCTAAACCCTAACTTGGATGCCTTTGCTGTAAAGTACGAAGATAACTTGCTTCTTCTTTTCGGAATAGTGAACTGTTGGTATATTTTGTTTCTCTATTAGGGTTGTAGTTCTGGGTTTTTAATAGAATGAGATGATTGGCAACTAAACTATTTAGCACTGAGTGCTATGTTTTCTTCATTTCTTTTTATGTATTGCAGGGTTTTATTTGTACATGTTTACTGTTATTCACTATTTTGACCTTTGGTGTTGTGTCGTACTTGCTAGATTGAAAGTTAGAAACCATCCATAGGGAGGTGTGTGCTAAATTTTACAATGGAGCAGTATGAAATTCTAGAGCAGATTGGAAAAGGATCTTTCGGTTCAGCTCTTCTTGTGAGGCATAGGCATGAAAGGAAAAAGTAAGCATGCTTGTGACTTTAGTATGTGTTTGTTGCAATTGTCTGTGTTGTTAATGTAAACTTACTGTATTTATGTGATTATTGGGACGTGCTTATGTCCTTTTACTTTCTAGGTATGTCTTGAAAAAGATTCGGCTTGCTCGTCAAACTGATAGAGCGCGCAGATCTGCTCATCAGGAGGTCAGTGCTTCTGGCGTGTTTCTCCTCATTGAAAAACAAAAGAAAACGTAACTATTGGAACATACTTTTATCTAAGGATCAAATGTAACAAGTAAACATAATTGTATAATAATTATTCTTTGGAAAGACTTTGGAGGATGAATTATAGGAGCAACTTTTATAAATAAAAGATCTCAAATGCATACATTTAGTCAAATTGTTGTGTGTAAGAACATGAAATAATGACGCTTAATGGATTTCCAAGTGCTAAAGTTTCTCTCTCTTTCTTGTTGGCTCTTTCTATTTGTCATTTTTGTAGGAAAAAGTCTTAATCTTAGATTACTTGATTTTGACCTACATTGGCGTCTTTGTGGTCACTGAAATTTCAAACATCTTGTAGTTCACATGGAAGTGATGCAAGGAATTCTTACAAGAATCTTTGTCTATAGACCATGGTCCTTACTTTGTGTTATGATTTTGATTTTGAGATGTTGCCATTGCACAGATGGAGCTTATTTCTAAAGTGCAGAATCCATTTATTGTGGAGTACAAAGATTCCTGGGTAGAAAGGGTAAGCAAATATTATCCCTTAGATCTCTTCTAATACTATTTGATAACTGGTATCCACAACCTTTTAATGTCTCGTGGCTTTTAGGGCTTTTTAAAGATCTGCCTTTCATTTTACGTTGTTCTGGAATTCAATTACAGTGCCAATTTATGTTATTTTACTGTGTTTCAATTTATTCAATATGACCATGGTTTATGTGTATTTTTCTATATTATGGTTGTGCAATTGACAAAACAAGTGTTTTCTCTATCAGGGTTGCTATGTTTGCATTATTATAGGTTACTGTGAGGGTGGAGACATGTAAGTTATATTTCACGTCTACCATCTGCTTGAATATAACCCATAATTTTTGTCTGTCTTTTTGACCTTTGTGTAATGACTTTTCATACTTGATAGGGCAGAGGCTATAAAAAGGGCCAATGGTGTTCATTTTCCTGAAGAGGTAATTACTTCTGCAGTGAAGTTTCTGCTCTCTTTATGTTTTACTTCGCTATCGCTATCAAGAATGTTGGACCAGTTATGACGTGTAATTGTAATTTCCGTTTCACCCATCAGAAACTCTGTAAGTGGATGGTTCAACTCCTGATGGCGCTTGATTACTTGCATGCCAATCATATTCTTCATCGTGATGTCAAGGTAAGTGGTTTTTATGGGCAATTGTTATAAAATGGTTACTCGTTATATCAAAATCTCATGAGCCATTTTTTTTGGTGGTGTTTCTCAAATTGCTTCAGTGCTCAAACATATTTTTGACCAAAGATCAGGACATACGTTTAGGTAATTGATCCCCCACCTGTGACTAATTTTTTCCTGATTGACTATACTATTGTACGTTACAGTCATGCAATCATTTCTGGACCTTTAAATTCTAAAAGGTGTAAGTTGCTTCAATAAACATTTTTCATGCAGGTGACTTTGGCCTTGCTAAAATGTTGACTTCTGATGATCTTGCTTCCTCTGTAAGTAGCATTGTTGATATCGATTTGTTTTGATACTCCCCCAACAGCTTGATTTCATTATAATCATGTCTCTGCTCTGAACACAGGTTGTGGGAACACCAAGTTATATGTGCCCTGAATTGCTAGCTGATATTCCTTATGGTTCCAAGTCAGATATTTGGTCTTTAGGTAAACTGTATCTTTTATTGTAATGTGATAGTCATCCAAGCTTGATCAGTTCCATTCATTTTCTGTATTTTATACTTTTCAGGATGCTGCATATATGAAATGAGTGCCCAAAGGCCTGCTTTCAAAGCTTTTGTAAGTTGTTTGTGGTCAATGTATCATGTTTACATATATGCAGATTATCTCTGGGAGCAGGATTTTGATGGAATTTTCAAATCAAGTTCTTTTAATAAATTGTTCTTAGAGCTCTGTGACAGTTGTAGAGGACTAATATTTGGATTAATGAAACATTGTGCTAGAGTTCTCTGTAATATTGTCTATGCTAATGTATTTCTGTAATCTGTTACTTGTTGAAGATTGACGATTTTGAAAACCATATTTCTGGCTTTTTGTAAAACTTATGCATATTGTTCCTGGATCCAAGCAAAAGCTTTTTAGTTCTTGAAATTTCTTCACTATTATTTAATAAATATAGTGGACAGCTGTAGGAATGTAAAAGGAATCAGAAAAAGGAAGGAGGCATCATGTTAATTTGTTAAATGTTAAAACCTAAATGCAATGTTGCTTTAAGGATATTTGTTTTGTTACTTTTGGTGACCATTTGACATAGTGATTCATTTCCTGTAGCTGTTGAAAGAAAAAATTTGTTCATGGTTGGACCTTTAGATTATCTTGGAGTTGTCCCCCCGTTCTTATATCATCATCAATTTTGTTGCTGCTTCTAGCATTGGAATGGTGATGCAAATCGTAGTTTGAGACAGATTGAATGTTGTCAAATGATATGGACTTACTTTTGGTTTCTTTTTTTATTTTCTGAGCAGGACATGCAAGCTCTGATTAACAAAATAAATAAGTCTATAGTGGCTCCTCTTCCAACCGTGTACTCTGGTGCATTGTAAGTTACGCTCCTCCTCATACATATGATAGCGTCTTGTTCTATATACTATTCTGCATCTGTTGTGTGTGGTTTTTGTGAATGAATCCGAATAATATTTCAGAAATCACAGTTGTCTGAATCATCTTTGCATATTTGGAAATCTTATAGTTATTATTTGGTAATTTAACATTGTTTCCCTAATCTGTATTCGTTTTTCATTGTTTTCCCAGTCGAGGGCTTGTTAAAAGCATGCTGCGGAAGAATCCTGAACTTAGACCAAGCGTATGTTTTCCCCTTAATAACAGTTTTCTTTTAGATTTTGCCCAAGAGAATATATATTGTTATAGAAGGGAAGCACCAACTTTATATGAAAGCTATATTTAAGTTTAAAGCAGCTGGTTAAACTGCCCGACTGTGAAAGCTAACTTGCAATTTTTATACAATCTATTTGTTTGTAGATGTTTATTTTGATTAGTGTGCCTTGCTAAGAATATTCTGGTTGTCAGGCTGCAGAGTTGCTCACTCACCCACATCTTCAACCTTATATCCTTAGGATTCATCTAAAATTGAATAGCCCGAGGCGGAATACTTTCCCGTTACAGTGGTCACATTCCAACTTCATAAAGAAAACTAGATTCATGGGGCCAGAAGCTATTTCCATACACACTGACACAGAAAAGAGGCGGTCATTCAGCAATGACAGGGCCTTAAATCCTAGTGCGTCTGAATCTGAACAGGACTCTCCATCTTCAACTCAAAGAGAACGGGAATTTGGAACTTATTTGAATGAGAAGTTCAGAGATTTATCTGTTGGTGTTGTCCATGAAGGGATTGGTATCGGCAAGTCAACAGTGACAAAACTTGGCAACACTGGTAAAACCCTAAGACTGACACCAGCAAAAGTATCTGCTACTCCTAGAAGTCAGACAACATCATCAAAGATACCCCATGTTGGTTCAAAACGTGATTCGGTAGGTATCTGTTTCAATTTCTTGTTCGGTTTCTGATTGACTTTGCAAAATAAATGCACATAAAGGTTCAAGAACCATGTAGGTTTTATGGATACATAGCTTTTTCTCTTCTGCAAGTGGGTCAGGGTTTGATTTTCTTCTCTGCCTTCCTTCTGTATACAAAAACTATTAATTTCATCTTCCTTGCAATGTCAAAAGTAATTGATTTCTCATGCAGCAGTGCCTCTATCTCATTTGAGTTTCTAAACTTTCTTCTCCTATTTTCTTAGAATGATAATTTCTTTTAGTTCCAGTAAACTCTTAAAACTTTATGATTATATTGCAGCTGCCAGTATCACATACTCCAGGGGCCAAATCTTCTCTCTCTGCACGCAGAGCATCTCTTCCATTGACCACAAGAAGCAGAGCCTTGGAGACCCCTTACAAAGCAAATGTTTGCAGCATGAAATCTCCAGATGTTTCTGTCAATGCTCCACGAATTGACAAGATTGCTGAATTTCCCCTGGCCTCATCCGAAGACCCCTTCTTCCCCATCCATAGAACGTCATCAACATCTGCAAATTGTTCTTCTTCCTCACCCAACAGTGTTGATTGCTCAATCACAAAGGACAAGTGTACAGTACAGGTGGTGGATAGAACCACTCCCAGGCCAAATTTTGTTGAGGCTAGCCGCGGAGTTAAACAAAATGGAAGCGAATCCTCAGAGCATGATCCAACAACTGGCATTTCCAGTCGTTCATCATTGGAGTCACATCATCGGCGGTTTGACACCTCGTCATACCAACAACGTGCAGAGGCATTGGAAGGATTGCTTGAATTCAGTGCAAGGCTTTTGCAACAAGAGAGGTTTGAAGAGCTAGGGGTGCTGTTAAAGCCATTTGGACCAGAGAAGGTTTCGCCCAGGGAAACTGCTATCTGGTTGGCTAAGAGCTTCAAAGAAACTGCAGTCTAGCCTAGCCGCCTTTAATGCTTATCTATATCTCGTTAACCCTGCAACTACAACTTGTACATTCCTTCTCACCCTGTTTTTTTCTACCAGTCCCGAGTCTTTTGTTAAGTTGTACTGAAAGAGTCGGAGATAGCTTATAAACTGATGACATGGATTGGAATTTGTCTTAAAATACATGATTTTCAAAAGAGGATTGGAGAACGAGATGACTTGCACTTTTCTTTGACAAGTAATTTTACACAAATTCAACTAATTTCTTTTTTAATAAAATTATACACGTGAACTAGGCATCCTAAATAAAATTTTAAATATATTTGCATTAAATGAAAGATTAATTTTTCTTATTTTTAAAATGAATAATTACCTGTATCTAACAATTCCAACTAGAAATGAAATTTTACAAATTTTGATTCCCATTAATTATGAATGACGTCAAATTAATGAAAGAAAAGACGATGCAGAATAAAAACGCTCTTATTGTGAAAACGTTTCGTTGATATGGACTTGCGCTTTTACGCTGGAACAAAACATTTGCTGTCTTGTCAAACGACGACAGTGAGACATGGCAAAAGCTGAAGTCCTCCAACTCTACGAGCTCAGTTATTCGGATCTGAAGCTCTTATCATCAGGTACCGCTTCATCACCTATTGAAGAAACAGAAAGGTTGGAAACAATAAGGGTAAGTGTAATGAAAACTCTTGGCCCGGGTGGCCCGGGTCTTCTCTCTATCACCGATGTCCCTCGCGCTTCTATCCTTCGCCGTAAGCTTCTACCTCTCGCTCGCAAGCTCGCCCTTCTCAACCCGAATGACCGCAAACGCGTTCTCAAGGTAACCCATTTCCTTCAGCGAGAAGGAAATTAATTATGTACGAGTCTGGTTGTTTTATTTATCATAAAAGAGATACTGTTTGCTTGCTGGGCTGTATTTTAGTATGCAAATGAAGCGTCATGAAACATGAATTGAGAAATTTTCTTTTCCGCTCTTTTATTTTCATCTATTGTTTCAGCAATCAATGGTTCTTATTGCACTGAGCCTATAAAACATTTTGTTTAATCCATCACACTAATCTTTTTATTTCCTCCTTTTCACATATACATGGTACTTTCTGCACCTGCTTTTTTATTCTTACTACTTAGCTTACCATTGTAAGCACAATGTATTTGGTTGAATTTCGCTGTGTGTTAAAATAAACTACTCTTATTCTTATTATATGTCACTGCTCTTATTTTCACTAAATTTTTAGGAGCACAATTTGGGTAGTGATGTTCCTCTGAAGAATCCAGATAGGAATGTCTCCTCTTTTGCAATGCAACTTAGATATGAACAAAGTCTAGAATCAACTCAAAGTAAAGTTAGTTCTATAGTGGGTGAACTTACGGATTTAGGTCATGATCATCTTATTGTTGATATGACGGGACCATTGGCAGTTGATGAATTTAAGAACCTCGGCAATATGTTCAAAGAGCTGGGGTTTTGCATGATGGAACTGGGGCTTTGTCTTGCACAAATATGTGACAGGGCCATTGGAGGCCAAGAACTGGAACAGAGTTTACTGGAATCATGCACAGCAAAAGGGCGTCTTATACATTATCATTCAACCTTAGATAGCATTGTTCTTAAAGAAGCTGGCAGAAAGGGGAGATCCTCGAAAAGACTGGCTAATCCGAAAAGGGATCAGGAAAGATGCACTAATGTTGATAGAGAAAGAAATGAAAGTGGATTTTTTTTTGGAAATTCTTCCAATCTATGGCAGCAGTGGCATTATGATTATGGTGTCTTCACTGTATTGACAGATCCCTTGTTCATTTTGCCATTTTGTTTACCAGAAAATACAGGGACAGATCAATTTGCATTGACATGCGATCAAGAATGCCCTTCCCCAAGTGGGCATACTTATTTACAAATTTTTGATCCCAACAAGAATAAGGTCCAAATGGTGAAGTCCTCTCCTGAAAGTTTCATTATTCAGGTTGGAGAATCAGCTGATATCTTATCCAAAGGGAAGCTTCGCTCAACCCTTCACGGTGTATGCAGACCTGCAAAGTTGGAAAATTTAAGCAGAGAGACTTTTGTTGTGTTTTTACAACCAGCATGGAACAAAACCTTCTCAATTTCAGATTATCCACTGGAAGACTGCAACTTCGCTGATCAAGGTTCTGGAGTAGCTGATGAAGAAAATCATCTTGCTAGGGAGCATTCTAGTAAATTAACTGAAGAAATTCAGAAAATGATTCCACCACTTTCATCGAGATTGAAGGATGGGATGACTTTTACAGAATTTTCACGCGAAACTATGAAGCAATACTATGGTGGTGGTGGTTTACAATCTAATAGATAAATAGTTCCCTAGAATTCTGTTCGATGAATGTCTGCTTTTGTGTTGGTGGTGGTTTACAATCTAGTACATGAATAGTTCCTCAGAATTCTGTTCGATGAATGTCTGCAAATGTTAGCAAGATTTTTTTCAATAACATATTTAACATTCAGTTGCTGTCCTTCTTTAATCTCATGACTCTTATGTTTTACATCATTGCTATGGGAAGGTGATTTTACTGGGAATAAGATTTCTTAAACCAGATGCAGTGCATTATTTATGCTATCACCAAGTTGCTTCAATTCTCTAGTTTTAATTTCATATTGCTTTCTCAAAAATGGTACTGGATTTCTGTAGAGTTCAGCTCATTATTGTGCTTATGTAGATACACTATTGATTTCTCATGTTAGTGTGATGGTGTAAAATTTATCCTGCTCATATCCATTAGGCTTCAATCATAAAGAAACTATATAAAAGTTAGATTTCTTTGTGGAAAAGTCATCATCTCTACTTGATTTGTAAATTCTTCGCCTTTGCACATAATGTTTTAATAACAACATCTTATGTAATTATGAATCTGCTGCAGTTGCTCTTTGTCTCTACGTGGTTACGGGGTTGAACATTGATTTGATAGTTGATATATTGCCTGTGCAAGCTTGTTGGTCATTTGACTTCATTATACATGAAATCTGGTTCCAAGTCATGGGAATGCTACCTCTTCAACCCCTTCTAAAATTGATAATGAATTAATGTTCCACATTTTTGGTTGACTTTTCATGAACTTAGTTCTCTCTGGTGCACTTCTTAGCTGTGGAAGACATCAGGTTGGCCATGAATCATTGAGTGGGATCAGGAACATGCAGTTTGCAGGATTTGGCTGCAGAAACAGGATGTTGCAATGGTTTCAACATGGCTAATTATTACCCAGAGGCTGCTTGTGTGCTGATGAGGGAATAGGTTTCATAATGCATACCGTTGCCTTTTGGGCTTGTATTGTTGGGTTTGATGAAGCCTCCATAGCAATGGTTTTACTTCAGTCATGAATGCTTACAAGGTACATGTAGTGAATCACTCAAACAATTAGTGGGTGGTAAACTAAACCATAACCACACGACTCGATACCAAGCTATTAAAACTGAAGCTGCACATCACATGGATGCATAAGACTGGCAGGTAAAACTAAACAATCTCATTTATTTTTCGGACTGGAAGAGTGAGAACTCGGCAAAAGACTCTTTGAATTTTAGAAGTTTACTCATTTTTATCCTTGAAATTGCTTAAAATGAGCAAGAGAGAAGCTAAGTGTTGCTGTGTGCTAATGTTGAAAAGCTAACTTTAGGTTTGGGATGGGAGTGTTCTACTTACATCTGTCAAATTTGAAACGTGGTCACAGTTGTGTATGCAGAGGCCAAACTGGACTGGCAACTATCTGTTTAGTTGAGATTATAATGCTGTAGAAATGGTTGATGTATTCACGTTGTTTGTTGAGCACCAGCAGGATGCAGTTCACTTGAAACTTTGACGAACCCTGCACGGGCTGCACTGCAGCGTGGGACTGATAAGTCGCTGTTTGTCATCTTGGTGTCCCTCTCATTCACTCCATGTCAATAGGAAACCACCAAAAAACTAGTTAGCGTGGGTCCTGTCCTGTTCATTTCATCTTCATTCCAACTTTCTGTCACATATGCCTCCTGTTAACTTGACAATTGTTTTCAGTTTCACTGTCTATGACCATCACAAAATTGGAATGCAAAGACTTACATGTTGATTTGTGACAGTCGAGATTCAGATTAGATTCAAAAGCCCCTCAACCAAATAATAGATGATCATTCTTACCAAAATTCGAAATTATTAGAGTGGTCAGTGGGGCGGAAATTTTCTCTTTTGTTGAAGTGAAGAGTTCCTGACGATTGAAATGGTATTAATTTAAAACTTTTGAATTTATAAATCATTTGTCATACAAACATTCATTTCAAGTTTGTAAGCATATGGAGTGCATGTGTGCATACTTGAAGATGTGACGTCTCTTACTAGTGCCATCATTGTTATTGAATGATAACAAATATCTAAAACTGCTTTTAAAAAATAAAAACAAATTTAAAAGGGCGGGCACATAGAAAAATAGGGTAGGAACATTTGAGTCCCTATTATTTTTAGGAAATTATATATGTGGTATGATTTGCATTTTGTTTTACACTTATGTTAAAAATTCATTAAATTTAAATTTTTTATATTTCTGGAATTAGCTTATTAAGATCTCATTTGTTTCAAGTTTTTCGAAGTGTAACAGTAAATCATTGATTTTACCAAAGAATTACTTTCAAACTTGAATTTGAGGACATGAGGAGCTTCAAAAGTATAGATGATATTCTTATTTGTAATTTGGTTAAAAATTAGGGATATGAATGTTATAACTCAACAGAAGAATATTAAAGCAATGATGGAAAATGAAAGTGGAAGTGATAGAAATGAGTAAAAAGAGGCAAAGGGAATAAAGGTTGGTACTTCTTGAACAAGTGGTCATCAAGCATATATTGCGATGCAAAACGAAACAGTCGGAAAAACAGAAAGCTGTTTCGCTTCTCTTCTCTCTTACAGTCAGCTTTGAGCTTAGCTTTCAACTTTGCCTTTGCCTTCGGCTTTGGTTCAGAAAAATCAAGTGTTTGTAATATTGGAGGGAAGATGAGACGAAAGAAAAGTGATGACGTATCCAGGGCACGCGTGTTTTAGTCCTACTAAGTCTCATCTCTGTTTACTTTTAGGCTAAGCCATAGCTAAGTCTCTCTCTAGTGATCCATCAGCGCAGGCTGCAGCTTTAATCGTGTCCAAAACTGAACTGTTGGAGAACAAATATTTGCTTCAGCTTGAGTATGTTATTTGTCTGTATGTATTAATATGTCGGGCTTGGACGTTGCCAATACATAAAGGCATGTTTGAAACACGATCATTTGCTCTCCTTCTGTTTGTCTTTCGTCGCATACTATGCAGTCTCGATTCTTGATTTCTCAAAGCCGAATGTATTGGCGTTTCGGGATCATAAAAATTTCTTCTATATTTTTTGGTGGAGTAATTATTAAATTTCATGGAAATATAGGAATGAGGGTTTTTGTAATGCTTTTGTTTCATTTCATTTGATACACACACATATATATAAAGCTTTGCATGCATATATTGATTTATGATTACCTGGGAAGAGCGAAATGTTGTCGAGAGGAATCTTCTCCTTTTTCGTTACTTTCAGAGTCCTTTCAAGTAAGCTTTTGGGTAGGCCATATGGGTTAATAAAAACCAACAATTAACAACTTTCAACAAAAGCATCTCTCTAATTGTAAATGGGATGCTAATCATGTGACATGAAGCAACAAATTAATGTCCCAAAAGAGGAACAAAGAGCAATTTTCTTTAACTTTGTTCGGATGAAGAAAACAAACAAAAAGCACCTAGAAGAATCTAGCTCAACAGTCAAAATATGTATTCACAAATGTTAATGCCTTAATTAATATTTATAATGTTAACCAACAAAAATGCCCCATTTAAAATTAAAAAAAGCTGTGATACTTCAAAAGCCGTTTGTGAAACATCAAGGAAAAAACTGTGGGGCCCTTCAGATAAAGCCACGTGTCAACAGAAAAGTAGATGATCACATGCCTCTTGACCATAGCCTGATATACTTTAATCACTATTGACCAGGCCTAGTTCCAAAAGCAGCCAAGACAAACTTCTCTTTAAATAGAACCCCCATTTACCCCTAGGCAATATTCAAACCAAGAACCCACTTCATATTTTCACTTTTGCCTTGACGCACAAAAAAGAAAGAATGGAAGAAACCAATACTACAACAAGATCAATCTCTTTCTCTGGAGCTCAGTTGCCTGAGAGTCCGAGAGGGCCGATGGAATTCTTGTCAAGATCCTGGAGCGTTTCAGCTCTTGAAGTATCCAAAGCTCTTGCTCCTCCTTCTTCTTCTTGCATTAACACTTTGCAGGCTCCTAAATCATCAGCTAGTACTTCTTCTTGCACCACCAACATTTCTATCCCCGAAGATATTACTGCTGAAAATGAAGAGCTAGCTGCTGCTGCTTCGTCTGCTAATCAGTTCTCTTTTGCTTCTTCAGCTACATCTCAGCTTGTTCTCGAACGCATTATGTCGCAGTCCGTAAGTATTTTCATATGATCTTCGCAGTTTGTCCACTTGTACTGTGGTTCAGAAATGAAAGCGCTAGCTCGCATTGTAACTTCTTTCGTGGTTTGATCTATACAGGAGGTATCACCATTAACATCAGGAAGGCTCTCCCACAGCAGCGGACCTCTGAACGCTGGTTCTTTGACAGAAACGGACAGTCCTCCGGTATCTCCCTCGGAAGAGTTTGACGACGTCGTTAAGGTTTGGTTTATTTTCCTTGTTATAATCTCATATACTGTTGTACACTTGTATGTATTTTTATAATCATTTTCTTGGAACATTGAAGACAGTAATTAAGGAGGCCAATGTCTCAGCTTTCTCTGTTGATCTCTGCCACACCCATCTGCTGTTAGCGGTAGTGTTTGTGTAAACATTACTTTAGTATACACTCTACAGCAAATACAGAGGGTCGATTACGCTTTTGTCTTCTTCCAATAAAAACTTTTTATCTTGCTTAAGATTATTTAAGGTGTCTTATCAGCAAAGGCTGTCTTTCTTCGGTACTTAAGAAAAAGTTCACAGCAAACGAAAAAGGCAAAAAAAAAAAAAACAACAGGGCTGCCAGCTGGTCCAACCTGGGTTTTGCCTTGCCAATTACAGTACTTTTTTAACTAAAATAGCTACCTAGACTTGAGCTGGGGAGGAATGTAATATATACATATATATATATATATACCTTACCCATATTTTCTTCTATTCACAAATAAATGTAGGGGGAGTAAAGAGTGGAGTGTAAAATTGGGTATAAAAGGCTGATTAAATAAGCTGGCAAATGGTCTTGTCTTATTTCTCCGTAATATTTGAATGCTTTGGTCGTTGAAGCAACGTGACTGGTCCTGCAGACTGCAGAATCATGACCTCCCATCTTACGTAAACAATATGTTCCCTTTACCCCTCTTAGTCCTAACCTGAAAGTAAACTTAAACGGAAGCTACAGTGATTGCTTATTTTGTGCAGGACCTTAATCTAATTTGAATTTTCACAGACATTAGACAAGAAAGTACATCTTCAATGTCGTATGTGATAATATTGTGACCCAAAAATTGTAATACGTGCAGTATTTCCGATGCCACAACAGCATACAACCACTATTCACCAACAACCGCGCTAGCGCCGGCAATGGCTGTAGCACTCCTGGTGGTAGACCCAAGACTGTTGGGAGATGGTTGAAAGACAGAAAAGAGAAGAAGAAAGAGGAGAGTAGAGCCCATAATGCACAGCTCCACGCTGCTGTTTCAGTTGCTGCAGTGGCAGCTGCCGTAGCAGCTATTGCAGCGGCCACTGCAGCGTCCTCCTCCTCGAAAAAGAACGAGCAATCTGCCAAGACTGATACGGCCGTAGCATCTGCAGCAACATTGGTGGCTGCGCAATGTGTTGAGGGAGCAGAAACTATGGGAGCTGAACGCGACCATCTTGCTTCGGTTATCAGCTCTGCTGTGAATGTCCGTTCACATGATGACATCGTCACTCTCACAGCTGCAGCAGCTACTGGTAAGAAATTTTGTCATTAACCAAAAAAAAAAATGCACATAATTGCCTACCAATTAGTTGTCTGCTCTGTAGCAAACTTCAATTAGAATCATAAGCTTCCGGAGAGATATATAAATCTTTTAATTGCATCCTTGACAGTGTGTTTGCTGATTGAGTGGCCTTACAAAGAAAATGCACTTCACTCAAAGGTGAATTTGTTTTCATTTTTGTTTTCAGCTCTGCGCGGGGCAGCAACGTTAAAGGCAAGAGCTATGAAAGAAGTGCTGAACATCGCGGCAGTACTGCCAATGGAGAGAGGGACTGGAGGGCCTACTGG
The DNA here is from genome assembly GCA_022749755.1 of Azadirachta indica. NCBI lineage: Eukaryota > Viridiplantae > Streptophyta > Magnoliopsida > Sapindales > Meliaceae > Azadirachta > Azadirachta indica. The sequence continues at coordinate 19,977,304 of CM040440.1, forward strand.
TGGCCAAGGCAATAAAGGGCATCTTAATAAGAATTATAGTGGAGAACTCAGCCCTGGAGAGGATTTTCTTAGTGCTTGTAGCCAAGAGCTCCTAGCAAAGGGTGCTGAACTTCTAAAACGAACCCGCAAAGGTGATTTAAGACCCCTTTCTGTTCATAAGATGTTTCATTTACTGGAGAATAATAACCCCCATTACTAAGTTCTACATGTGTATAACGACGCAGGCGACCTTCACTGGAAAATTGTCTCCGTTTATATCAACAAGACAGGCCAGGTAGCTTCAATTTTTTCTTGTGTCAAAAATTATTATACGTTCCTCATGCTACTTAAAATCCTAAATTGGCTATGCAGGTAATTCTGAAGATGAAGAGCAAACATGTTGCAGCGACCATCACCAAAAAGAAGAAAAGTAAGTTGGTCTTCCAGTTGATAGATAATGTAAACAAAACAACAACAACAACAGATTGGTGTAACATAGATGCGTTTTGCATTGCAGATATCGTACTGGAGGTATGCAAAGACATGCCAGCTTGGCCAGGGAGGCACCTGTTCGACAGTGGAGAGCAGCGTCGCTACTTTGGATTGAAGACAGAGGCAAGAGGTATAGTTGAATTTGAGTGCAGAAACCAGAGAGAGTATGATATCTGGACTACAGGAGTCTCAAATCTTCTTGCTGTTGTAGCCGAAAGAAAGCAAAAACATTAAACATGTACGCGTAGCAAGAACAACAACTAATTTCACCTTAGGTGGGCGGTTAATTTGTTTTTTTTTGTGGAAATAGATGTGTAATGTATGAAAAGGGACCCCTCTTCAAACTTTGAGTAGATATGGAGCTACTTAGTAGTATTTCCTTTGGGTAATTTGTGTATTTCATCCTGATTGAAGACACACTCAACCATTGCAATGTAAATCCATCTTCTGTTCTAACCATGAGCATCAGGATCTATTAACAAATTAGAAGTATATGACAATGTCGTCAAATATTAGCAGGAAAGAAACAGAAAGCGCATGTCACCCCTGTAACTCAAGCAAGCTCCTCTGTCCCGTGGAGTAGACGAAATCACGCGTAAGTTATAAACGAAAACAAGGAAAGGAAGAGACCCAAGAAAGTTACTTATTTGGAATTATAGCAAGAGATTGAACACTTATTTAGAATTAATAGTAAGAGATTTTTAGTCCTAGATTACAGGGAACGGCTTCTTAGTGGTCCGAATCTGCGAACAAATGACATTTATTAGACATGATTTTCTTCTTTCTCAAGGATAACTGTTACCCTCCAAGATATGATGACAAGGGCTTACAATCTCAAATGTGAAAATCAAAGGATTTTGGCTAACGTTATAAAACTGATCGGGACTAGAACCATTCTTTTGATAGGGACTGGCAAGTCGAGACCAGGTGGAGGAATTTGATCAAAAGAGAGAATTTTGATATTGATCTTTAAAACAGGGTATCTGAGATGTCGCACGAACAATTATGCTGAGCAAAATTTTTAACTGGTAATATTTTTTTGGCATTAGAACTTAACTTTGGAGAAGAGTGTTTAGTTCCACACTATTGTGTGATCTTTGAAAGTTCTCCTGAACATTAAAATTGCAAACGTCAAACGCCTTTTGTTAGATAAGCTCGCACAAAGAGTGTCTCTGCGAAGGGAGACTTTTGCAGAAAGAAGATGAGCTAAACTGAAAATTGTAGACAGGGACAGGGCAAAAATCTTTGGGAACAATCGGAAGGTGAATGGAGAACTGCACTTGTCGAATACGTCCGCGCAAATTATTGGGAGAGAATATACCACATCCATGCGCGAAAGCATGTTTTCTGGCATCGGTGATCTATTACACCTTAAAATTTTGAATATATGAGGACATAATTAACGAAAAGTGCTTTTCGTGCTTTGTATCAAGAAGTATCTTTAGTGCTGCATAAACTAACGCAAGACCGACAGTCAAAATCAATCAAGGATACAGCAAAAAAATTGGAGAAAACATCCAAAAATGCCACACTAATCATTTAGTTACAAAAGGTTTTAACGCCCTCAGTTGTCAACCCCTGAAAGAAAGGTTTCATAACCCTCACAATTGTCAACCATGAAAAGAAAGGAACCTCTCTTGCCACATTCTATTTCTACGAAAGTACTATGAGATGGGGCCAAGTCCAAAGGTTTTCCAAATGTGAATATGACATCCGTGAAAGAAAGGAACTTCGGTTGCGTTGCTTTCAGCCGAAAACGGAAAAGAAAAGAACAAATATATTATATAATTTCCGTCCAACCACACCTTCAACGCAAAACAATAGAATAAAGCAGTTTTATAGCTACACATAACTTGCAAGAAACAAAATCTCGCATTAAATCAATCCTTCATGATTATAATAACAGAATTCAAACTTTTACAGCATATTGACATTTACAAAAAGCTGGTAAAACATTTAAGTAGTTGACAAGAATTTTTTGTGTACAGGAAACAGCATCGCGGCAATTTTTTTCAACTGTCAGCTGCTCTGAAGACAGTCATTAGAGAGAGGAAAAGATTAATGATGTCTAGGTATAGAGCAACTGCAGCCCATATGTACTCATCGTAAGAGTAGCGCTTGATCAAGTTGTCTGTATCATATATGATGTACCCACAGAAGATGATTGATGCCAAACAGCCGTAGATCATCACAGAGACCTTACCTAACGGGAATAGAATCTGCAACCACAAAAAATACGAAATCCAGTGAGAAACTCTTAAAAATGCACATAAACTATGAAATGGAAAGAGAAATACAATCATTAAGGAAAGTATATTGCAGATGTATCAATAACCTGAATCAGAGCAAAAACCATCAAAACCATAATAGCACCAAACAAGAAAGGTCCAAGGAAGTTGAAGTCATGGCCTCTCCTTGCAGCCCAGAATGTGTACAGAGTGAGTGACACAACCACAATAGCAGTCAAAATCACAGATTCCAAAATAACCTTCCCTGTGATCAAGTAAAATAATACAAATATCAGGATATGGTCAAGATTTAGTAAACACAGAGATAAGAGTTATTTCAATTCACGAATCACAAGGACCAATAGCATGAACAAATGCATTATCTTGACAAACACATCACATCATCAGGCTAAGCAGGAAAAACCAGCAACAACCAAAGCAAAAGTCTAACAACAATCTACCTCTAAATATTATTCAGGTAATAAAAAATGAACAAAGGAACTACTTGTTGCAAGTTATTTCACACAAACGTGAGTACAGATCCCCAATAACTGAATATTCTCTTCGAATCAAATGCTCCAACATGTAAAGCAATCATTGCAATGAATGTTTGAGACACCAAACTCAACAACACACTCCAGTCAACCTATTACCCTAAAAGTCTTGTTTTCCTTTCTTTCTACCAAGGACATTTTAAAATTATACAGTTGCTAAAAGTTGCCACAAATCACTTAATAACAAGTTGCAGCATATTAAAACTCTTGATATATGCCCATTTTCAAGGCGATATAAAGGTCTATCCCATATGTCATAGAAACATGGTCTACGATCTCCATTCTTGTATCAATAGACCTCCTCATTATCTATTTACTTTCTTCTAATTCGTTCTGTTAATTGTACAGGGAAGATAAAACGAATATAAAACACCAAATGCTTTACTCAAGAAACACAAAGACATTCCAAGAATCCATTATATTTCTCCACCACTGGGATAATAACCTCTCTAATTTGACAACTAAACCAAGGGCAATTTCTCTTAACCTTTGTATTTTCTTCGTTTTTAGATGGATTATATACGACGATTAAATAACAAAATTCCAAAAGAGAAACAAAAAATAGAAATGCGAATATATTTCTATAAATACTTACCGCTGGTAAATGCACATGTCAATCCAACAACAAACGCGAGAGAAATGGTAAAAATCCCAAGTAGAATATAATTCACTGGATGCTTCTGGTGATAGTAATACAACGGACACAACACTGAAACAAAACAATATCCACGCGATAAAGTCAGTCAACATGATTACCAACCAAAAGAGGAAAAGTAAACATCTTGACTTCTTAATGAAACTAACATACCAATGAAAGGAGTGATGATTAGCACAATATAGAGAGCCAGGCCGGCCCCGGAACTCACAAAGAAGTGGGAAATCGGGCGCACAGAAACGACGGTCGCTGCCACCGCGATTGTTGCAAGCAATTGTATGGCTATGATGGAATAAATTTTCCGAATAAATGCCCACCGAAGCTCCGGACTCTCTAACATCATCGGATACAACGGCCTCGCTCCGGTCTCGACATCATTTTTGCGGTAAGCTTGGTTCCACATCTTCCTTATTCTTTAGTATTTGTATTACGATAAAATTTGTTCTTGCGAGCGAGCGTGAAAATAAGGAGAAAATCTGAAAGTCTAGGGTTTGTCGTCCGATTTTGAGTCGAGAAACTGAGAGAGGGAACGGTGGATTATAAGATACAAGGGAGAAATTTCTTGATGCGTCTCGTATTTGCTATTCCCGTTAGTGACGGTTACAAGCGAAGTGGACACGTGGGATATTTCCGTTTTGGGAGCTACGTGGAAGGATCCGGAAATTCCAGACTTTTCCTACTCTGCGTGCTTAACTTTGTTGGTAAGGAAGGGACGAGAGGCACGCAGTCAGCGTGCTACGTGGAGTGACTTTAGTAAATGCGGCGAATATAGGAACAATCTTATTGAAACAGTATATAATAGGGGTATACTTGCTTCGAAGTACAAAGCACGTTCCATTTGGTATATTGTCTTTCCATAGATTTTAGCAATGCGCATTGTAGCGTGGGCGCTATTTTTTACCAGGCTACTTAAATGGGCCTTGTTCATTTTCAGAGTAGGCCCATAGATCTTGAAAGTTTTAAATTTTTCTTAAAGAGTAATACCGCACCTTTTTTAAATTATATAAACAATTATCTCAAATAATTTAATATATATAATATATCGTGTAACAAATTAGTGATAAAATAAGACAATAAATTTATTTTAGAAGTTATTAAATTTTAATATCTATTTAATGAATTTGTTGGTATAACTTTTGAAATTCGTACATATTAAAATGTAATTTTCTATTAGTTGTTGCAATTACTAGCACATTTTCTTTCTCGATAGAATTTAATCATGTGCCTGTCAATGTATATTCAGTTCCATTTGAAGACATCTCTTTTTTATCTTAATTTATTAAATTAAATGGTTTTCATAATATTTTATCTATCACATCAAGGAATCAATTTTTTTCAGTTTTGTGAGTGATTGAAAATCTTAAATCTCTAATATTATAAGTAACTAAAATTGAATTTCTGACCCTCCCATTATCTTATTTAGTATTTTATTTAAGCCTTAGTTTCTCCTCATTTGAGTTAATGGAAAGTAGGTTTTATCTTGATATAAGATAAGAAGGTTAAGTTATTATTTTATTATTTTATGGTTAATAATTTTTCATAGAAAATTTTTGAAACCTTAGTTTCATTTATATTTTACATGTTTCTGTTACGTTACACTGTAGTGTGTAGAAGGATCTAAAGACTAAACACTACACACTACACATTTTAAATGTTTTATAAATGAAAAAAATCTTAAATGATATATTATATTTTATATATATATATATATATATATACTTGATAGTGAAATAATGCAATAAATTGTTTTACAAATACAAAAATTTAATGAATAGTGTAATATCATATGACACTTTTTGAATATTTTTTAGGATAATATTTTTGAATTTACATAGAGTATTAAACATATTTTAAAAAATGAATATGAAAAGTATGTTGTTTATATCTTATTAGTTGTCTGCTATATAAAAAGGAGAATTCAAATTAAAACAATTTTAGCGTGTTCCACCCTGATCGTGATACCGATACGAATAATATTGTCAACATAGGTTGGCTTATTGTACAGTATATTTCAGCTCCAATTTCATATCGTTTGACATTAATTAATGATCAATGTAACACCATGTCCCCTTAAATTTGGCAATATATTTAACATATATATATATATATATATAATTCCTGTCAACTCAACGCATAAATCCTGATCATCAGGCAAAAGATAGATCTTAATGGCGGCAGTACCTGCTGTCTCTGTGGATGTGGAAGCTAAGCCTGATATGCCTACTGCTACAGATCAACTTGCAGTGTTTACAAGAGGAAATTATTCCACAAAATCCATCACAGTTGATACATCAAACAGCTCTTCACCTCCAAAGCAGTTGTTTATTGTTGTACCAGATCAACAGGGAACTTATAATGTCATTATCTTCTTTCACGGCACCTCCCTCAGCAACACAAGCTATACTCGGCTCTTCGAACACATGGCTTCCCATGGATTCATAGTCGTTGCTCCCCAGGTATACCCAATAACAACCTTCCATTTCACTTTCCACAATTAATTATATAAATATTATTTCTCATTTTATTTGGATTTTTAGTTATATAGCTTTATGTTGCCGTGCGGAAACAAAGAAATTAACAGTGCAGCAGAGGTCATAAATTGGTTAACCACAGGCCTCCGGTTAAATCTCCCGGAAAATGTTAAAGCAAACCTGAACCTGGTTGCTCTTATGGGTCACAGTCGAGGAGGACGAACAGCATTTGCTCTATCACTTCGATACGCCAAAAACCCTGCAGTTAGCCTTCAGTTTTCAGCAATAGTAGGCATAGACCCCGTGGCTGGAGCAACTAAAATGACTCAACTTGATCCCCCTATCCTCTCTCTCGGCACCTTCAACTTCACCACGCCTGTTGCAGTGATTGGCACCGGACTCGGCGGCGTGAGTAGGTGCGTGGCGCCTTGTGCACCAGAAAGAGCAAATCATGAACAATTTTTCAATAGATGCAAATCTTCTCGAGCTCATTTTGTTGCGACAGATTATGGTCACATGGACATGTTAGATGATAATCCATCTGATTTGAAGTCATGGGCACTGTCAAAATGTATGTGTAAAAACGGAAAGGAATCAAGGGATCCGATGAGGAGATGTGTTGGTGGGATTGCAGTGGCGTTTTTGAAGGATTATTTTGATGGTCAAAGTGGAGATTTCAAGAAAATCGTGGAAGAGCCTTCTGTTGCTCCTATCAAGCTTGATCCAGTTCAGTTCACTGAAGCTTGATGACGCAATATTAATGCATATGGGTATTTAACAGGAAAGGTTTCCTTTTGGTCGATTGCTAGCTAGCTAATATAAAATAATAAACGGCTTTTTCCTTGGAATTTGTGTTAACTAATATATTATGTCTTCCGTTATGTACATAGATCACGAAATTATGAAACATAATTATTATTATTTTTCTTTTGAATTGGATAAATAGTAGTACTGCTAATTTTTTTTTTTCAAGTCAATGATTCATGAATAAAATAGAAAAATTTTTATTTCAAATAGTGACTAAATCCTTTATATATATATATATATATATATCCGTTGATAAGGTAATAGATTGAAGCAAAATAGCTATAAAAGATAGAATAATTTCAATTTTCTCGAGAAATGATGATAATGTTTATATTTTAGATCTTATATATGTAAGCAATATTGTTAAGCTATTTGCCAACACTCCTCAGTCCAAAATGGAGCCGCCTGCAAAAAAGTACTAATTTTTTAGTCCATCATTAATTAACTGTTTAATTATCATATATGCAGAGTTAATTCGAATTCATGTTCTAATTCTAAAGTGTTTAGTTTTGGTATAACACATAATATTTATTTATAATCTACTCATACAATACAATAACATTTAACTATTAGTTTAATTAATTTATTTCACAAAATATTGTTATTTAAAAACTGTGCTACTATATGTGGAAGCTTTGAAGATAAATGATCTGATAAAATTAAATGGATGAACGATGTGATAAATAATATAATATTATTAAAAGAACTTAGTTCCTTTGAGATCAAAAGAATTGATCAATAAATTAAAGGAAAAAAAATGTAGGACAAATTTAGTGGCGAGAGTGACCGGTTCTAGTTGTAAATTTGGATAAAATTAACCCTGGCCCTGAAAGACGAAAATTCTTATTATAGAATTTTATAGGATAAATTGGTAATTAAAAATGTGAATGTAATGTTGGTGTCGTATAAATATCATCGTGATGTAACTCTCAGTTTCTGAGCTAAACCTTCTTTTTAAATATTAAAAAGTTAAAGTTAGGGAAGATTTGTGTTAAAACTCTTAAAAAGTATTAAAGAGACTATTATAAAATATTTATTTTAAAAGGTGATTGTTTTGAAAATTTTTTTAAAAATTTATTAAAATTAAATGCTAGTATTGTGTATTAAATATTAATGTTAACATGTCTCAATCATCTTCTTAAAAGGTAAGGAGGGAAGAAAGACTGGCTCGTGGTCCGCAGAGTCGTCAAAACTAATTCTGTATGGTTCTTCAAAATTCAATTCATCTCGTAGGTAGGTGTACATGTAGGGACAAAAACTTTGGTTGTTAGCTACTGAGTGATTGGTGATGAAACTAAAACACGAGAAATAAATGATAAATTCCTCTGCCTTGAATATTACTGATAGGGATGGCTTTGGGATTTTCGAAACCAGTTGTTTCCGATATTTTATCTGCACTAAAACAGGTTCAATGTACCGATATTTACAGACATTAATACCAGTTGATCACGATGACTGGTTGATTCCATCTTACAGTCGTCAACCAATGAGATCTTATCATAGCATCCATGTGAGCTTTAAAATGTTAGTTGATCAACACTAATATCATTAATTTTCTATTGTAACACTTACTGCAACTACAAGTAGCATGTCTCCAACTATAATTCAATTAATTATAAAGTTTATTTTCCAGACTGTTACACTTCTCTAGTTCTATTTAATTTAATTTAATTTATAAACAATTAATTATTCAATTTTAATTAATATTCTTTTTATAATTAATTAGTGTTATAATTTCATCTCACAATAATTATTAACGAAAAAATTGCATTATCATAATTAATCTCGAAGATGTATACCAACCTTGAGCATTAAAATTAAAAAGATAATTAAATGCCACCCCGTCGCGCGTTTCAATGTTAAAGTAATTACTGTAACTGCTTTCTTCGCTGAAGGAGATCACAGTGAGAGTGCATCTGGAAAAGATAAAGCTTAAATTATAAGGCATATGTAAATACCCGAAGGAAGGTTCACGATATCCGCTCATGCAATGATATTCATGTTATACGCAACTATATATCTTAAGTTTCAAGCTTATTGTTAGCCCGCTCATGCATAATTAAAGCAAAATCTTAGCCAATGATCAATATCAATATAATCAGCTAGCAATTCCCATTTCCTTGGTAAACATATACTCTTAAATGTAATTAATATGGGCCGTATTAGTATCAATTTGAACCAACAATCATATTCTTAGAAAATAGAAGATAAGATGTTCCTACGGTGGTGTGGATATAGTCTGAGTTCCGAGGGTGATGTGGACACAGTCTGAAATTAAACTATACGCCCACATAGAATGAAGCAAACATGTCCTTTTCTTTGCAATTCTAATAGTTTGCCAATACCCAATAGGGCAGTAACGATAAAATGATTGTCGTTCGCAACCATTGCAATTCTAATAGTTTGCCAATACCCAATAGGGCAGTAACGATAAAATGATTGTCGTTGGCGGTTGCGAATTATAATGAATATTGCAGGGCGTATGTGTTCAGCTAGCTTGATCCTCTCTTAATTTATATATGTCTCTAATATTGTTCTTGTTGTAATTGATTAGTACCCGCCAAGAGGAATTTAAGTAGAGCTTTAACAATGGAGAGTGAGACTTTGGCTTGATGTTCGATCAAGACTACAATAAAAGGTCTTTGGCTAGATGTGCGTCGTCATTAACTTATATATAGAAATTAAGGATTACAGCTAGCACAGGGTTCACAAAGGCAAAGATCACGGGGTCCAGCGGGACAGAGAGCAGTATCCGTGACGTCCGCGTCTAATATTCACATACACAAGAGCTAGTAGGACCAGCTGTGCAAGGTCTATATATATATATATATATAAGCTACAATGAAATTATTATTAACAATTGCACTACTGCATATACAATCTCATGAATCATCTTATCTGTAATTTACAAGTTAATATTAATTGTTATTTTAGTATATAATCTTTTATATAAATATTCAACACTACCTTACTAATGTTACATCAAATAATTAACATCTTAATTATTAAGACTATATATTTTTCAAGTAATTACTCTTACAATAATACACCTACGTAGCATAGCATTACTCTAGGTATATAAAACCGTGTGTGTGTGTGTGTGTGTGTGTGTGTGTGTAAACAGTAAGGCTGTTCGTCGTGGATAAGGGTTCAAATTCATTTTGCTAGCTAGCTAGCCATACGCGCGTAATTGTGTACATATGTAAAACGTTACATATTATGAAAGCTACACTTTGGACTTGGTCCCCGCTCCTCCATGTTCCATAAATTTCACCATGAACACTCTTATATAAACCAGTGTTTTCTCTATTTCTCAATTCAACACGTACAAATTGAAAAATATCACAATGGCAGCAGTGGCAGATGGCAAAGTTGTGTCGGTGGAAGCTAAGCCAGTTTTAGCTACAGGTACGCTTCCAGTTTTTACAAAAGGAAGTTGTTCCACAAAACAAATCACAGTAGAGACATCAAGCAATACTTCTTCACCTCCAAAGCCATTGTTTATCGTTACACCAGTTGAAAAAGGAGTCTATAAAGTTATCTTGTTCCTTCACGGCACTTCTCTCAGCAACAAAAGCTATTCTCGCCTCTTTGAACATATGGCTTCCCATGGATTCATAGTTGTTGCTCCTCAGGTAACCCCAATAACATATATATTCATGCATTTCGATACCATGCTTGTATTTTACATTTATCATATGATCTGGGTCTGTAGTTATACACATGCGTGCCACCAACAGCAACCAAAGAACTGAACAGTGCAGCACAAGTGACGAACTGGTTATCCACAGCCACAGGCCTCAATTCAAATCTTCCGGAAAACGTTGAAGCAAACATAAACTTGGTTGCTCTGATGGGCCACAGTCGAGGAGGACAAACAGCGTTTGCTCTGGCACTTGGATATGACACAGACCCTGAACTTAACCCTGAAGTTCGATGTAAATTCAGAGCAGTTATAGGCATAGATCCCGTTGCTGGGTCATGTAAGTGGACTGAAGTTGATCCTTCCATTCTCTCTCTCGACTCGTTCGACTTGGCAACGCCTGTTACTGTGATTGGCACCGGACTCGGTGGTGTGAGTAGGTGCGTGACGCCTTGTGCACCTGAAGGAGCAAACCATGTAGAATTTTTTTGCAGATGTAAATCTTCTCGAGCTCATTTTGTTGCGACAGATTATGGTCACATGGACATGTTAGATGATAATCCAACGAACTTGGTGTCATGGACAATGTCAAAATGCTTGTGCAAAAATGGAAAGGAATCAAGGGATCCGATGAGGAGATGTGTTGGTGGGATTGCAGTGGCTTTTTTGAAGGATTATTTTGATGATGAAAGTGGGGAATTTAAGAAAATTGTGGAGGAGCCTTCTGTTGCTCCAGTTAAGCTTGATTCAGTGGTGTTCATAGAAGCTTGATAGATGATACAAAATTAAGTTTCAGGATATGTATTCTTGATCTTTTCATGGAATTCTCGCTATGCACGCATGTAACTATCATTTTCTTCGTTTCTAATAAATGGTTTTCTCTTTCTTCTTTCTTCTCCTAAAAATTGATAAGCTGAGACAAGAATGTTCAGACATCTTTGTTGTAACATATATCAAAACCTTCTCATGGATCAATCTTCAAAATTCAATTCCATCTTGAAGACGTTAAAAACTTTTGTTGTTACTGACTCATCAGTGGTGACCAAATTCTAATAGACACGAGAAAATAAATGATAAAACTTTGCTCAAAGATTCCTCCGCCTGGACGACAATGATGATGCTTTTTAGGATGTTCAAAGACTGTTACTTCTGCTTTGATCTGCAAGACTGCAAACAAATGCAATAACTATCAATACCAGTCACGGCCAGAAGATGAGAGCCATAAAAAAAAGAGTAAAGGAGATCAACGCCTTTAAAGTTTAGCTAATTAGTCATATAAATCTTATTAATTTAAAAATTTATCTTAAAAGTCTTAATCCCTTAACATGCACAATAAATTAAGATGAAAAAAAATATAATTTTTAAATCATACCTCTATTCATTATTATACTTAACTCTCTCAAATTAACTTTTAGTAAATAGAACACACCCACTTATATTTTTGATAATTTAAAAATACCCTTAACTTTTTGAAAAAAGATAAAAATATCTCTAATTAACTATTTATAATAAAAAATAAGTATTTTATTCCTATAATCTTATCTCAAACTATTAACATATAAAATGACTATAGTATTATTATTTTTATTTTTTAATAACTAATATAATTCTATTTTAATATTAAATTTAAAAATTATAATAATACTTTGATCTTTAATTCTTTTCTTTTAGAATTTGATGTCAATTTTTTTACAATATTAATTATATTAATATTGTCAAAATCTAAGTTATTAATTTTTTGTAATATTAATTGTAAAATTTTTTACAATGTAAAATTTGCTATAAAAAAAATTAAAATTTTATAACATAAAAATATTAAATTTATTTGTAAAAAATTTTACAAGATATTTTTTATTATTAATTGTAAAAAAATAAATGGCCTATTTTGGAAATTTTGACAAAAAAGACCATTTAATATTGTAAAAATTTCTAAAATAAAGTATTTAATTTTTATAAATAATGGTAAAAAATTATATTGTAAAAATTTTCATAAAATAAATTAAAATTTTCAAATTATAAAATTTTAACTATTTGTGACAATAAATTTTATATTGTAAAGTTATAAGTAGAGGTGGGCACGGTCCGCGTTTTTGAAAAACTAGACCGGAACTGAAAATTTTGAAACTGAATCGGACCGAATAAAAAGAAAAATCGAACCGCACTGAACCAATTACATATTAGAACCGAATTAAAAGTGGATTGATCGGTTCAGTTTGTAAGTTGGTTCAGTTTTTGAATAAATTTATTATTTTTTTAAAAAATTTTAGTGTATCAAATAACGTCGTTTTATAAAAATATAGTAAAACAACGTCATTTACATACAAAAATATTAAAAATAATAAATCTGGTCTTATTTAAATTTTTTAAACTAAAATCGAAACCGAACTGAAAATTTTAAATTTTTTATTTTAAGAACCAAAATCGGACTAAATGGCATAAAATACCATATCAAACCAGTCAATTTCGGCCTGATTCAGTTCGATTTTTTTACTTACCCCTAGTTATAAGATGAGTTATACTAACTCTTATATCTCTCTATCCCTTATAGTAGTTGATCATATTATCTAATTGACTGACTTAATCTTACATTCTTGAAATGTCATGATCTTAAACTAAGTAATTTAATAATAAACTGTTTTCTTAATATTCAATAATATAAGGGAAACGTTTTTTTAGTTAGATAAAATTGTAAATGCATATATATAACTACTAAAAATAAATTGAGTAAATTATATGGCAATTATATATTTTATACAAATATTAATTAATTTATATAAAGAGTGGTATCTATAATATTAATTTAAAGATATTTTCAGATACCTCATCTGAGATTTGTAGAAATTATATATAAATAGAAGGTTTGTGAAAATTTACGATCAATATATAATTAACCAAATAAATTTACTGTAGTAGTCAATAAGCTCCGTACTTAAAATTTTCAATTAATTAGTTACAATAACAGTTAAAAATTATTAAAATATTTTTATATAACAAATTTTTTGATGTTTCTAAAAAATTAACAGTGCTTGCATATTATTAATTGTTTATAAAAATTATTGGTGGGCTATTAATTTTGATATAATTGTTACTTATTTTCATATTTTAGAAATGCACTCTTTCATGACAAAAATTTTATATTAATCTATCAAAAACTCTTTAACAATTTAACTTATTTACTTCTAATTACTCTAAATTCATGTCATGAATGTCTTTAACTTAAAAAAATATATATGAAAGTTAATAGAAGAAATATTATCAAATCATCAACAAATTGAACAAGTAACATAATTATGTGAAAAAGTAGGAGGCGACTGGTAAATTTCTTTGTTTATTTGCATTTGCCCAGCCCATAGTTGTCAATGCGAGTTAGTCGAAAATCACCTAGCTTGCTTACGTATACACAAATACAATCGCGCATTTTGTTGCATATGTCTTCTTGTTTTCTGTATTTAGCTGTGTAAAATATATATTTTAGTCATACGAGGAATTAGTCGAGAAGTACCCAGTACCAGTACATACGTACATTGCACTAACCAACGTTAAGGGATTATCATACGACCTTTGCTTTGCTGCTTTGAGAATTCTATGTGAGCTTATCGGATCATTACTCACTCTCCTATTTATCTCATAATAATTACAAACTAAAAATTACGTATCACAATTTTAAATAAATCTCTAGCCTTAACGTTAAAGTACAGAAAGTTACATGAAACGATTACAGTAATTAAAAAGCAAATACTGTAATCGCTTTCTGTTCTAAAGGAGATTAAAGTGAGACTGCAGTTTGTAGTTCGATATCTAGAAAAGATAAAAACGTTAAATTACAGGGCACAGAAACCCTGAGGAAGCTTCGGGATGCTCATGAATGATATTCACGTTTTATAGAACATGCATAGCTTAAGTTCCAAGCTTATTGGATTTGGGCCCACAAAACGAAATCTTATATCTTTATATATCTATCTCTTTTCTCTCTGAACTCTAAATCTCTGCCAGTAGCAGAGTAACAATAAATTGATTCGAATATATATATATATATATATATATATGTATATATCAAATAATTTGTGATTAATTGATATCAATAATTTAATCTTATAACGATTGTTGACTAATAGTTGTATAATCATATTCCAGTTTTTTTTTTTTTTTAATATTATACAATTACCTTAAGCTTGGCGTTGCACACTCGATCAAACCCTTTCCCTCTTATACGGAGAGGAGTGAATAACTTGTCTTGAACTCTAAAGTTAAAAAGGTAACTAAATGCCACCATTTGGTTTTTTAATATTACTTAAAAGCAAATGAAGCTGTAATTAACTGCTTTCTTTATCAAAGGTGATGAAAGTGAGACGGCAATTCCCTTCTGTATCTGAAAAAGCTAAAGCTTAAATTGTAAGGCATAATTAAGTACCTGAAAGAAGGTTCACGATGATGCCCATGCATTGATATTCACGTTATACGCAGCATTCACTTATAGCTTAAGTTCGAAGCTTATTGGCACCATATATAATTGAGACAAAAATGTTAGCCAAATGATCAACATATATAATCAGCAGCATTAGCATGCAATTAATTCCCATTTCCTTCATAAACATACTCTAATTGTAATTTGGTATCAATTTGAATCAATTAAATTATTATAAAAATAATATTTATTAGACTACATATAGAATATGTTATGTTATTACTTAGCCGAGGGTGCACGCATGATGTGGATACAGCAGTCTGGAAACTAGCTATTATACCCAAGTGGAATTGAATACAACTTAATATTTCCGTTTTGTCTTTATCTTTAGCTCTACCTTTTCTCTTTTTTACTTCTAAATTAATGTTTGCCAGTAACTAAGTAAGAATAGAATGATTGTCGTCGGCGGCTGCAAAATACTGACTATTGCAGGACAACTGGCTTCATCCTCTTTATAGCTCTAATATTATTCTTGTTCTTGATATATTATAGAACCAGGTCGTAGGAAGCTGGCCGGAGCTTTAACAATGGGGAGTGAGACTCCTGATATAGATCAGACTAAAAAGCAGTTGTTCCACAATGCCATGAAAGGTCTTTGGCTAGACGTCATTAAAATATACAGAGACGAACAAAGGGTTCACCATGCAAAGATCACAAGGTCGGGCGGGACAGCATTACACATAGCTGTTTCCGATGGCCAAGAAAATGTTGTGGAAGAACTAGTGAAAATACTTGGTGAAAACGGAGAAATTGATGCCTTGAAACTGGGAGATGATCGAGGAAACACGCCTCTGCATACAGCGGCATCACTGGGAAGTGTGAGGATGTGCAGCTGCATTGCTGGTGCTGATTCGTCATTGATCGGCGCCCGTAACAATGACAGCGAAACCCCTTTTTTCTTGGCCGCTCTTCATGGCCACAAGTTTGCATTCCTGTGTCTGCATTCTATCTGTGGCACTGATCGTGGCTATACTTACTGTAGAAGGAAGGATGGGGAGACCATACTTCATTCCGCCATTTCGGGAGATTATTTTGGTAATTAACAATATTTACATACATACGTGTGTATGTGTAACTATATATATATATATATTTCATCAAATTAAATTATTAATGTACGTATGTAACTAATTAATTTTGATTGCGTTGCTTTTGATCAGATTTGGCGTTTCAAATAATTCATCGATATGAAAAACTTATTGACCGCGTAAATGAGCAAGGATTAACGCCTCTCCATCTCCTGGCCACCAAGCCTTCCGCCTTCAGAAGCGGTAGCCACCTTGGACGTTGCGTCCAAATCATATATCACTGTATGTACTATTATACTGCGTTGTTCATCAACTTTTTGTATTAATCTGCTTTTAACGAATTTATATTTAATTAATCCAAATATTTCATAAGATATTAGTACTCATTAAAATCTAGTTGTATATAAATAGATCATGCCCTTTTTCTTCTTGTTTTATCAGTGATTCGGATACCTTTTAGGCTATTGTATGTCGACTTAATTTTATAGAAACACTTTTTAAAAATATATGTTGAACGTTCACTTTCATTTGGCAACTCATGGACGCTGTGATGTGTATAGAAAGTCATAACACATAATAATCACAAATTTATTCTTTGTCAATTAATCTTTGTTGTTACTAATCGTTCTTTATTTATTCGGAAGGCATATTTGTTGACAAGCTTGAGGTGGAGACGTCTCATGAACAGCCTCGGTTAAAAATGGATAAAAAGAAAAACTACCCGGACAACTATCGAACATGCGTAAACTTCATTAAACTGATAAACAAGGTGATTGTTGTAGGTAAGTCAAATATTTCATTCGATAACAACTAATTAGCAGATCGCCCCGTGCAGGTGGAAAAAAAGAACAATGATGAAACTATTGCTTTCGTTTAGTTTTTAATGTGCCGTTACAGTGCTGTTTTCCATTTCTAGTATCTAGAAAAGGAAACGAACAGACAAGAGATGCAGAAAACCCTGGACCTGGAGTACCAAAAGATAAAAACAGAGCTAAAGACCAGGGTGAGTTAATTATTTCCTATTCTGTCAGGAACTTGCTTGAACCAAAGATGAACATAAATTGAATTATAGAATAATATATATTTCTCTTGTTTGCTCCTTTCCTTCAGCTTACTAACTAATTTTAGATCCAAATTGTCGAGCTGCGCGCCTTTACCGAAATGGTATATACAAAATTAATTTGCAATGATGTATCAGGAACACAATCAAGTAATATTCAAGCACAAGGACGCGAATTATTTCCTTCCAATTATGAAAGCAGCTTTGAGTTCTTTAAGCTTGTCTGCAAGGGAATGCTTGTTATTCTTGGTTTAGGTACGCCGCTGTACCCTGCTGCTCTGTTTAATTACTTGCTACGTATGCATTCATAAATTTGCACTTGCAGTTTTATTGTAATAAATTTACTATACCTGTTTATCAAGGATCAACCCGTATAAGGAAGATACGAGAGAAAAAACAGAAACACACATGGTCAGTTCAGATAATGAATGAACTTCTTCGACGTGTCTCTTTGTATGAGTATGAAGATGATGGAAGAAAACCCCTACACGGACCATCCTTGCGGGAAGAAGAGGAGACAAGACCTTATGAAATTGCTGATGGTGGCCATGTTACCTATGCATTCCTGGAAAATGCGCAGTCAATTAATCCTCCCAACGCTCCTGATACTAATCAACAGGGCAAAAGTAATGCAGCAAATGCTGATGAAGACAGCAATAAAGGAGGTAAATAATGGAATCGTTTTGCTTCTTCTAGCCTTTAATACTGTATCTTTTATATTTGGGCGTGAAATAAAATGCAACTTGTATTATTACTTTGGTTAGTGGAAAAAGAGGATAGGTCAGATGTTTCAAAGAAGGAGACACCAATATTACTGGCGGCAAAAAATGGAATAACTGAAATAGTGGAAGAAATATTAAAATTATTTCCAGTGGCACTCCATGACATGAACTCAGACAGAAAGAATATAGTGCTGTTGGCAGTGGAGAATAGGCAACCCCATGTTTATCAGTTCTTACTCAAAAGAACAATCATGAAAGACAGTGTGTTTCGTAAAGTGGATAATAATGGAAATAGCGCATTGCACCTCGCAGCAACTCTAGGAGATCACAAGCCCTGGCTTATTCCAGGGGCTGCTCTACAGATGCAGTGGGAAATCAAGTGGTATGAGGTATATATCATGAACATATAAATGGGCAAATTTCAATTACAGTAAGCAAATGTTCTGAGTTAAATTTAATTACGAATGCTTTGGGATTGCAGTTTGTTAAAGACTCAATGCCATTCCATTTCTTTGTTCGTTACAACAACAAGAACAAGTCTCCAAGAGACGTCTTCACCGAAACACACAAAGAACTCGTTAAAGAAGGTGGCGAATGGCTCACCAGCACATCAGAATCATGCTCCGTCGTGGCTGCACTCATTGCCACCGTTGCTTTCGCCACGTCAACCACCGTACCGGGTGGCGTCAAGGAAGAAAGCGGCATGCCAATCCTGGAAGGCCAGCCTGCATTCGACATATTTGCTATCTCATCTCTCGTAGCTCTGTGTTTCTCTGTCACTGCTGTTGTCATGTTCTTGTCAATACTAACGTCTCGGTACCAAGAACGAGATTTCGGTAAAGATTTGCCCAGAAAACTCTTGTTCGGCTTAACTTCGCTGTTCGTGTCCATTGCTTCTATATTGATATCGTTCTGCGCTGGGCACTTTTTTGTTCTCAAAGACAAGTTGAAATACGCCGCGTTACCAGTGTATGCAGTAACGTGCTTGCCGGTAAGTTTATTCGCCATTGCGCAGTTTCCACTGTATTTTGATCTTGTTTGGGCTACTTTTAAGAAGTTGCCTCAGCGTAGCTACAAATCCATTCCTATGTAAAGACAACAGTGTTCTCTCTTTTGTCGTTTTACTATTTACGGTTGTATTCATCTGCTGTAATTGAATCAAAACTGTGTGTTTTAGGCTTTTAGCTTGTTACATAATCTAAAGAAAGATAATTTCATATTTTATGCCCTTGCTCTCTCGTCGTAAACGATGAGCAACGCAAGGGTGGGAGGATTTAATTTCAATTAAGCGACCAAGGAAGGTCACCGTTGCTTTGTAACGTGGTCCATCCTTTCGTACAGGAACAGGATAAGTGGGCCACTTTCTGCTTGCCCAGTTGCTTGGAAGGAGAAAAAAAAAAAGAAAAAAAGTGAATTATGAAGTTGCAACGTGGTCCTCTCATTTTCTCAGAAGATTGGGAGACACGTGGGTGGTATGCCACGTGTCGTTGAGGGATCTAAAGCTAACACAGTTTGCGGGCCCAAAGCTTATCGTTCCGTACCACGAATTATTAGCCACCACATGAGCGGACCCCACTTGGCGGCGATTAGGCTCGAGCCTAGCCCCTTTACAACTTACAAGTTGTAATAGTAATAATTAATAAATCAATAAATAAATAACTCTCCTTTCACCTTTTTATCACTAAGCATTTTCGCTTTTGATATTTTTCTTTTCCCATCCCGGTGCAAGCTTAGCTTGACTTAGATGGCTAAAATTAATATTTGATGTGAAAATTATAAGGACATACTCGCAATTTATAATATAAATGAAAACACAAAATGTTTAATGTAACGTAACGTAACGTAAAAAAATATAATTTATGTTACAAATTTTATTTTCATACTATTATAAATCTCATTTTGATATGAATGTTCACCCAAATTTTAATATATAAGCTAACATTCATTAGAATTAAAATAAACTTCTATAATTCACTTCATAGTCATATTTATTTATTTATTTATTTATTTATTTTTTGAAATCATATTCATTATTTATGATCTTATCATTTGTTTGTTGTGAATTGCGATACTGATATGATAGCAGATAGCTCATTCATAGTTTGATCTTCCATACATAGAGAGAGACCAGAACAAGAACAGGGATAATATCGTAATTAAATTGTTCATGAAATTACGTGGCGCCATGGGGTTGCAGACCGAATGTATTTAATTTTCTTTTTTCGAAAAGAAAAAACAAAGCCTAAAATAAAAGCTGAGACGCCGCAGCGAAAAATTCCTGAAAATTTACTCACTCTGACTCTCCCTACGCCCGTGAATACTGAAGGTACAATACAGGTAAGGTCCCGAAGTAGAGCCATATTTACGAAAATGGTAACCGAAGGAGTCACCGGAAAGTCCACAACCTAAAAATTCAGCGATCTGTCTGCGTAAATCGTTTCAGAGGGAATTCGAGACCATGTCACCGGGAGAAACGGTTTCCCGGTCACTTCTTGACAAGCCTCTCCAACAACTTACTGAAGATGACATTTCTCAGCTCACTCGTGAAGATTGCCGCCGATACCTCAAAGAAAAAGGTGTCGTTTACTATTCACGGTGCTGTGTATGTGTAATAATATTTTGAGTGAGGTTTTTTTTTAACTCTTTTGTGTGTGCTTGGAACTTGTTGCACCGCAGGCATGAGGAGGCCGTCGTGGAACAAATCGCAGGCGATCCAGCAAGTGATCTCTCTCAAGACGCTGCTTGAAACGACGACGGATTCCGAGGCCACCGAGGCACGAAAGAAACTCTACAGTGTACGCCCGCTTCTCCTCTTCTCTGCCTCTTACTTTTTATTATTTTTTTCATTTCATGGACTATTAGCACATTTTCTTTATTAACTAAATAAGTGGAAAAAGTTGATGACACTTTTATAATTATCATTTTTCTCATTAATTTTATCAAAGTGGTGCCCCTGTATGTAGCTTTTTTCTATCGATTGAATTAATAATTTCTTGTAGGTCCCTGCAAATTCTATTGTTTCAGCTAAGGGAACATCGGAACCGGCTTCTTGCCGGCGTCAGGATGTCCCGAAGCCTGATTTTTCTGGTGATTCTTCAGGCCGAATTGCAGCTGACAATGACTCTGTTTCTCCCAGGTTGTTCTTCACACAATAATACAAAAATACATATGTGCATTCTTTTTTATAGTCGAGTTAGTGATGTAGAGATAAATTGAATGGTTGACAAATTTATTCTTTCTCAAATATGATTGATTGGAATATGAGGATTTGAATGTCTTTAATTCGCGGGTTGGTTAATATATTGTGGATAGAGTGAATTTGGACTTATATGGGAAAGCTGATCAAGTTTGTGCTGATGGTTGTTGGGTCAGCAAGTTAAGACAATGCTTTCTTGCCATGTGAATGTGAGTGTGCATGCATGCATGTTTGTGTGTGTGAAAGCATGCTCTAGTAGTTGTGTATGTTTGTTAATTAGAAATTAGACATTGGACAACAAAAGTAGCCATTTTGGTCAACATAGATGTCATCGAATTACCAGAAGATTGTTTAATTATTGTGCTTGTACCCACATAACCGATTAAAGCTAAGCTCTATAAGTGAAATGACATTGTGAGAATAGTCATGAATGGTCTCAATGTGCATGAACCAGAACAAGTTTTCAATAGTTTGAATAGTATGGAAGCCACCTTTACAATAGTTACTACAGCCATTCTTAGTAAAGACTCATCAGTATATCTAGAGATATTAGCAGATGAGATTCATCAAAGGATAATCCCTAGCTTACAAAGTATTTGGTATCAAAATGCCCTGGGCTTATCAGTTCCTGTTATTAACTGATTACTTCTGTGGTTAATGGTTTAATAGTAGTGCCAGTCACATTACCTTTTTGCATAAATATTTTGGGCAGTCTTTTTGGTCACCCCCATTTAAAGCATTTTTAATTGGAGCAAATTTAGCTTTTCTAGAATTTATACCTCTGAAGGCTCTTTTTCTGGTTCTTAGCTCTGAAGATATTTTGTAGAGATGCTTAATTATATGGGCCTTAGATCACTGGTTTGATCCTTTTTTTTTTTTAATATTTCTTGCCAGGAAACAAAGTATGATTACGTTTCTCCAGTTCATATATATAATCGTTTTAAGCAGCTTGTGCAAATTTTTTTTTTTTTTGGGGTTCAAACAACTTATTAACCTGTGGTGAATAGTCAGCAACTTAGATCAACTTTCACTTCTGCAAGAGTGTTTGGTACTGAAACAGAAACATCATGGAAATTTATTCTGTGGAGTAGCTAACCGGACTACTTCTTTAAGTACCAAAACTGATAAACTCTTGAAATATCCAGAACCACAGTGACAGCAAATGAACCAGTAGGACAGATGACAATCTTTTACGGTGGAAAGGTGAATGTCTATGATGATGTGCCAGGTGACAAGGTGACAGAGTCCTCTTTTTCTTATGAGAAACTATACAGTATATATCATGATGAACTAGCTTACAGTATATATCATGATGAACTAGCTTTATGATATCATTAGATAGTGCATTTCAGGCTCGAACAATACTGCAGCTTGCTGCAAGCCCACTCCCACTGCCTCAAAAAGCTCCATCAGATGGAACAACCAGACTATGGTCTGTTCCGTGCAACATGCACGCTACAGATGTCAATGTAGGCCCAAGTTCTCCAGCGGTGATCCTCCCAACTTCACAAACAGGTTGATTTTGTGCCAGTTTCAAGGGTTTCCCTTTATCTATGTTTAGTGGCAGATTCATGTAGAATTTGTGGCTATTGTAGTATGACAATCTGTTGTTAAATGCTTTTCTTTGCAGTGAAAGTGGCAGAAAACTGTCAGCTTCCCGTAGAAAGCAACATTTCTCGTGAAGACAGCCTTGGTAAATGCTTCTATGGTCATACTATATGATCTGTGTTTTTCTGATAGGTTGACAATCAACTGCACAGTAGTAGACCAGCTTTATGCCTTTGTAGGTTGTTAATATCTTTATATTTTTGCTCTGTCTATATTTGATTCAGGATAGTGAATGTACTACTTATATAGCTTTCTCAAAATATGAAAAAAAAAAAAAAATTATTATCTTATAGTCTTTGCTTCCCTGTGCTTTGTTCCTTCATCCCACCTGACTAGTTTATTTCTTTTTTGTTTACTTATAGATGGCCCAACCAGCCGAAAAGCGTCAGTGCAGAGGTACCGTGAGAAACGGAAAGACAGGTATCTGAAATTACTGATAGGCTCTTTATGGCAACCCTAAAAATTTACGAACAGCTATTTTGCTTTCCTGTATGTCTCTCATACCCCTGTTAGGTGAAGGTTTAAGAACAAGAGAAAGATAGCAACGCCTTCGTCTGCTAGTTTGGACATCTACTTAAACCGTTGGGTGGGAGATCAGTTTGCAAATGAGCAATTGAGTTCAAGTGACATATGCTCTAGTCCCCAAACCAGGCCATCTCACAAATCTGCTGGGTGTGGTTTGGTTGAGAATATTGCTAAGGTTTCCAATCTTTCTGCTGATCTCAATGACAAAGGTGACATACTGATCTTGCTGCATGCTTTCTTCATTTGAAGTCCATATAACAAATTATGTTCTCTCTTAATGTGTTAAACGAGTAAAAATGAAAAAATGTGGGTCAGCTTCTATATTATGCTCATACCTGCGTCAATACTAGTCAAGCCAATCTGCTCTTTTGTGCTGATTATTGAATTTGATTATCTACCAGCTGCCATAAGTCACCTTGCATATTGTTTATTTTCTTTTAGATACCTCTGACTTATATATGGGTGAGGCACTATTTTTGCTCAACTTCCACTGATGGCCCCCCTTCTTCTGCACCCAAATGAGAAGCAAGGAATAAAAGACAACTGTAATATTAGAGTCGTACTTTAAATTGATGACTATTTTGTTTCTGTTTTGAGTCATCTTTTAGTTTTTACACATGCATGTCTTAGTCTGGTGATGCTTATTAAAATATGTACTGAAGTGAGTTTGTCCCTTTTCTTCTGAATCATGACTGTAAAGTTTGCAATGTGGCTTTTCAAATCACAGATGTGAAATGGCAGCAGGTGGTCAATTCATTTTCGTAGTTGATGTATTGGCATTGGCATGAACAGTTCATCACCCTATTATATTTCATTTTTGTGATGTGGAATAATTGATACTACTTTGCAATAACAACGAGTGATATATGATTGTTGTTTGCAGAAATCCAGGAAAATTGAATACAGAGATAATGGATATACCATGACATGTTTGTGGATAAGGACTTGCTTGAAGCTTGTATTCATCCAAGCTAACCAGATTGGTGTTGATACAGAATGCAAGTGTGCAGTCTTCCTTTGAAGGTTCGTGACATAAGATGCAGTCTCTTGTTTAGTTGCGGCAATTACTCTTTTAAGTCACATGAGAAAGATAGTGAAGTTCAAATTCTCTTTATTTTATCCCTCTTTCTATGTGCAATAAAATAAATGGTGAAAAAAGAAGAGCATTCATCGTTTATGTGGAAATTGGACCCTGTTGACTCTTGGCCTAATTTGCCCAAAAGTAATCAATTCTGCTCCGTTCTCCACTGCCCATCCTAATTATCTTTTGAACGATGACGAACGTGTTGTGCCGACAGTTCCAAATTTTGCTAATCCTTGTCAGTACATGGTCATTAAGCAGAATAATTATAAATTATGGATCTTGCAATGTAGCGAAACTCTAAGATAACAAATCAGCAATCCCAACCGAAGACAATAGTGCCTGCGATCTGGACTAGGTGGGGTCCATTATTATAATAGCCTGAAATAGTTGTTCAAATCAACTTGCCACTATACAATGCTATAAGAGATGTATGGAGTGTTCCCTCTGATTAAGAAAGCTAATGAATCCCTAGTCGAAACCACCGCACTAACACTGCACTTAAAATTTGCTATCATGTGCCAATGTTAAGGAAATAGATGACTTTGAGACCATAAAAAAGACCGCTGAGCGACTGGTTTGCTCGAAAATGAAAGGAAAAAAATTCCATAATATATATATATATATATATGTACACATATTTGAATAGAAGAGTTTGTGGTGTAGATTATCAGTCCGGGGAAAGTGAGGAAGTGGATGTTAGAATTGGACCAGGCTTTTGGGGCGTTGTGATTGTTCCGATTAGGACTACTGGGATTAGAGTTTTTGGACCCAGTCTACGTCAAGGGGCCGGGTCTCATCAATAGCGTTGTCTACTTAGGGTTGAGCCCCTCCACCCGAGGCAGGTCCTACTTCAGATGAGTCTTTGCTACACTTAATACAGAACCTATTTTAGACCATCCGCATTTTCTTTCTTTATCTATTTATTTCTAATGAAGTGAATAAATTTAAATTTGAGTTTAACCAATAATTTTTTGTTGTAAGCTAGCTAATAGTGGTAAAAAATGGAGACCAATTTTTGTTGTTTTAAAATACTTTCAAATGTGCCACTAAAATTGCATGCTTAGAACAAGAATTAAGTCTCTCGCTTTGGTTTGGCAACACCAAATGAAGCAACAACCCATAAAGTGTTCTGTTGTTAAAAGTTGTACCAACTTAAATTCAGTGAAAGGGAAGCCCAGCAAAGCCAAGCTACTCCTTCTACGGTACCTAACCACTGTCTATCTCATTATCAATGTCATCTGGTCTCCAACAACAACGGCATTAGCATAAGCATAAGAAGCATAGGGTTTGGCAAATGGCAATTCGGCATTCAACATTCTCTGTCTATCGGGACACGGGACGAGACCTGAGACAGGGAGGGACAGTTTAGTCCATTCGACATTATATTTTCATTTCCCCGAGACTTCAAAGGCGAAATAATCGGCTCTTGCTGGTGTCACTAAGCATTTGCTGTTTGTTAATAGTATTCTCGACCTCATTGAGAAATTTTTACATGTATGCACTCACACCTTCACACTTAAATCATCGATTACCACATTTTTATGTTATTGGTTCCTCACCTCAAAACGATTACTCCACAAGAATGTCAGAAACTTTTTGACCACAAGTGGATTCAAAGACATTAGAAGAAATAAAATGGCTCCATTTTGATTTGATTTGAGATTATAGCTTTTGGCTTTTTCTACTGGGTTGAAATTGTTTTCCAAGGTGGGGTCCGGTTCTAAGTGGCCCTTACTGTTGTGAAATCATCAAATCCTTGATCGGAGAGTGTCGAAGAGGTCTCATCTTGAGTCTAAGTAGTACATGTAAGAAAGTCTTAATTCTTAATAGGCATAATTCAATCTACCAATAAATTCAGAAGTGACCCCATTATGGAAAGAGGGATAATTGTTGATGTTAACAAGACAACTCTTAGACATTAATTACACCATTTAATCACCTTTTCCTAAAACGGCGTGTCGTTTTTTCTATGGTTCACGTTATATACATTTTAAGATTTTAACCGCAACCAAACCAGAACAGGCCAGACCGGACGAGACCAAACAGCCATTCTTTTTATTTTACTTTATTTATTACATTACATTTTGGGTGGGTTCAGTTAATTTTGTGCTTCCAACAAACAGTGGCTGCAATTTTTCTGGTCTCCAACGAAAGCAAAGTAATAGAGAAAGAGGGAGAGAAAAAGAAAAAGAAGAAAAAAAACTTTTCCTTTTACCAAGCAAAAGCCAAACGATGAAAGTGGGAATTCAGAATTTTTTTCCGTTGGATTCTTTCATTTTGATCTATTTCTTCATGCCTCTGGAGCTCTGTCAGATTTGCCTTAGTAAATTCAAAGCTAGAAACTGAACTGGGTTCTCTCTCTTTATTGTCTTACGTTTGTTATGTTATTTTGTCTTTGTTTGTAAGAGTATTACGAACAATAAAATGTGGGTTTGGTTTGGTTTCCTT
The DNA here is from genome assembly GCA_022749755.1 of Azadirachta indica. NCBI lineage: Eukaryota > Viridiplantae > Streptophyta > Magnoliopsida > Sapindales > Meliaceae > Azadirachta > Azadirachta indica. The sequence continues at coordinate 20,004,269 of CM040440.1, forward strand.
TTTGCTAGAGATCTTTTGTAACTGTTGCTGGGTAATTGGTCGATTTCCTCTTACTCTTACTTTATATGCTTAATAGAGTATTGTTATTTGCTTTGCTCTGGATTAGAGCATATTTTCGTTCTAGTTCATCTTTTCTGGTGGGAAATAGAATCGGTGCGGATTTGTTTGACTGCGATTGCAAAGAAAGCCTCAGCTTTTACTAAGAAAAGAACCTTCTTTTGTTTTTGTTAAAATTTTTTGGTGTATATTTTGAGGTGTATTGATTAAATGAGAGATAACCGTAGATTTTTTGAGTGATTCTCTTTTTGTTTATATCCAGCTTCAATTTTTAGTTGCTTACTGAGGTTGGAAGATTTCCCAGCTAAGGTTGTTGATTGGTAATTAGAAGGAACTATCATCGTTTTTGCATATTTCTTTCCATTTTGTCCATGCCTTTATAGTGTTTAAATTTTGGAGGAGAAACCTATCTGGTTATTGTGGAGATCTGGGAATTGTTTCACCTCTTATGTCCTATGAGGACTTTTTTCCCCTCCGATTCTTTTAAAGAATCGCAGCTTAATACTTTCAATCCTCAGTCTTGGCTCCAAGTTGAAAGAGGAAAGCAATCCAAATTTTCTTCACAACACTCTTCTTCTCCTCCTTCATCAATGTAAGTATCCTTCTCATTTTTCGTACTTTTAATAACTGACAGTATTTTGATTTTCGCGTTCAGTATATTGAGGCACTTTATGTTCTTCTTGTTTTGGGCTTAAAATATTGTAGAGAATCTTTTATCAAGGTACCCTGGCCACCAATAGTTCCATATTACAAACCAGTTGATTATGTAGAAGTTTTAGCACAAATTCATGAAGAGCTTGAATCATGTCCTGTTCAAGAGAGGTCGAGTCTCTATTTATTGCAATTTCAGGTCTTTAGAGGCCTTGGGGAAGCCAAATTGATGCGGCGAAGTCTGCGAAAAGCTTGGCAGAAGGCTGGCACCGTTCACGAACAGCTTGTGTTTGGGGCGTGGTTAAAGTATGAGAAGCAAGGAGAAGAGCTTATTTCCGACCTGCTTGCCAATTGTGACAAATGTGCTCAAGAGTTTGGACCAATAGATATTGGCTCTCATTTTCGAACTGAAGTAAATGTGGGCTCCCATGAGACTGTTTCGATGAATGGGGACCAAATTTTGAGACATGTTGTATTTAGGATTGGTGAGGAGAAAATTGTGTGTGATAGGCAGAAAATTGCAGCCCTTTCAGCTCCATTTCATGCTATGCTTAATGGGTCTTTTATGGAATCACTTTGTGAAAATATAGATTTGTCTGAAAATAATATTTCTCCTTCAGGTTTGAGGATAATAAGTGAGTTCAGTGTGACTGGGAGTTTGAATGAAGTCCCTCCAAATCTTTTGTTGGAAACATTGGTATTTGCAAACAAGTTTTGCTGTGAAAGGCTTAAAGATTCATGTGATAGGAAACTCGCGTCTCTGGTTTCCTCTAGAGAAGATGCTGTGGAACTCATGGGATATGCTATTGAAGAGAATTCCCCTATTCTCGCTGCATCATGTTTACAAGTTTTTTTACGTGAACTGCCTGACTGTTTGAATGACAGTCGGGTGGTGGAAATATTTAGTCATGCTGATAGACAATGTAGATCGATCATGGTTGGGCCGGCCTCATTTTCAATGTACTGCTTATTAAGTGAAGTGGCTATGAACCTTGATCCTCAATCAGATAAAACGGTTTCTCTCCTTGAACGATTGAGTGAGTGTGCTGAAACTGACCGACAGAGACTGTTGGCTTATCATCAGTTGGGATGTGTGAGGCTATTAAGAAAAGAGTATGATGAAGCTGAACATCTATTTGAGGAAGCTGTAAATGCAGGCCACATGTATTCTATTGCAGGTTTGGCTAGATTGGGTTATATTAAGGGTCATAAACTTTGGTCTTACGAGAAACTCAGCTCTGTGATATCTTCTGTTACTCCATTGGGATGGATGTATCAGGAGAGATCCTTGTACTGTGAAGGTGATAAGAAGTGGGAAGATCTTGAGAAAGCAACTGTGTTGGATCCAACTCTTACTTACCCCTATATGTATCGGGCTGCTTCCCTGATGACGAAACAGAATACTGAAGCTGCACTTGCAGAAATTAATCGGATTCTTGGGTTTAAACTTGCACTAGAATGCTTGGAGCTCCGGTTTTGTTTCTATTTGGCTCTTGAGGATTACAAATCAGCCATTTGTGATGTTCAAGCAATTCTCACACTCTCCCCAGATTATAGGATGTTTGAGGGACGGGTGGCAGCATCCCAACTCCGTACACTTGTGCGCGAGCATATTGAAAGTTGGACTACAGCAGATTGCTGGTTGCAATTGTATGATCGGTGGTCTTCTGTTGATGATATTGGGTCACTCTCTGTGATCTACCAGATGCTAGAATCTGATGCTACAAAAGGTGTATTATACTTCAGGCAGTCTCTACTTCTCCTTAGGTGTGTCACAGACTTCTTTTGCTTATATCTATTTTGACTTGGGATGGATCTGTATCTAAGTTTTTATATTCTTTGAGCATATGCAACCTATATTATATGTGTTATTCCATTGTATAATACTGTTCTATTCTTAACGGAAACACCAATTTCAAGTAACCTACCCACAAAAAATGTCTGTAACCAATAATTTTAAATGTGTCTGACTAATTAGTAAATGGCACTGAAATTTGCAAGAGAATCCAAGTTTCCAATTGTGAATAATTTCTAATTCTTGTTGACTTCAGCACCACGTTCCTCTTCTGGACATTTTAGAATTTTAGATAATGTAATGATTATTGAGGGCTGAGTCAGACCTCACATTTTTTCTCTATCAGGTTGAACTGTCCTGAGGCAGCCATGCGAAGTTTACGGTTAGCTCGCCAACATGCATCCAGTGATCATGAACGTCTGGTTTACGAGGGATGGATCTTATATGATACAGGTCATTGTGAGGAAGGGCTTAGAAAAGCAGAAGAGTCTATCCAAATTAAGAGATCATTTGAAGCGTTCTTCCTTAAAGCCTATGCATTGGCTGACTCTAGCCAGGATTCATCTTGTTCTTTGACCGTTGTTTCACTGCTCAAAGATGCCTTGAAGTGCCCCTCAGATAATCTGCGTAAAGGTCAGGTATGGTTTGCCCCTTTGATTTCATTGAAGTTTTTCCTCCATGTCAATGCCATTATCTGTAGTCAAATCTTTTTGAACTGTTTGCATCTTTTCCTTTTCCATTTTGGAAAAAGAGTTTTTAAGTGTTGGATAGGTTCTCTATGATTGTTATTGTTCCTTTTTTTATTGCTAGAAAATAGAGGATGAGGGATGCAAATTGTATGTTAATGAAGTAATTCAAACTTTTCCATGTAAATGTTGCTACTACTCACACTAAAACCAAATTTGAAGTTTATGATGCTAGCTCTCACTGTCATGAAGTTAACCCTGTACATGCATGTGTGTTCAAGATAATTTCAGTACCTGGGCTGGTAGGTGATAAAGTGCATCTGACAAAAGCCATGGTTTCTACTCTTTTAACTATTAATTATAGGTGATGGAAACATGCAGCACCTGATTGAGGTCATTTGCATCTGCTGATTGAAAATATTAATGAGAATAGATACAAGCATATTGCCTCTACATGGAAAAGTTGTTTTTGTGGATGTATGCTAAGAAGCAAAGTATCTTCATTGTTGGCTGAAGTGTCTGTTCAGAAAATTTTTAATCAGGATAGACAAATTTGAAGATGATTGGAATTTGGTGCTACAACCCAGTCAGTGCAGTGTATGAATTGAGATTCTTGCTCATCTCTCAGTTTTTGCTGGTGTTATAAAATCACTCCATTGATTAAAAAGTTAAAGGTCATTGTATGTGTGATTTGTTCATAAATTTGGATGTTCTGGAAGAAAAAATTCTAACATGGCCTGGAATGGTTGAAAGATCACAAGTGCTGCATTTGATGACTTGTTCCAGGAATATGCTTATTGATTCTGGTCATGACTAAATATGTGCTTGGGGCTCTTGTGTTGCTTGAAGGTAGCTAGAATGCACAGAATACTATAGTAGCAATTGGATAATCATCTGTGGAATCTCCCTAATTCTTCCAGAGAAGTAGTGATTTACTATTGAGGATAAATATTTCTAATGGTCATTGCCAGTGCTAATGAGATGGCGTGCCTTGATGCAAAGGCTACTTTTTGTTCTTTTGATTGGAATGAATTAGAATGATTCACCTGTGAGCTTTAATTTTAATGTTATTCTGTTAGTTCATGGTGTTTTATGCATAACAAATAAAAACTTTAGAGTGATACCATTTTCTAATTGTTAATTAAAAATCTGAATTTGCAATGTCCAGGCACTAAACAATCTAGGAAGTGTTTATGTTGAGTGTGAGAAATTGGACTTGGCTGCTGATTGCTACATTAATGCCCTGAAGATCCGACACACACGTGCCCACCAGGGCCTTGCTCGGGTTCATTTTCTAAAAAACGATAAAGCAGCTGCATACGAGGAAATGACCAAACTGATTGAAAAAGCTCGGAACAATGCATCTGCCTACGAGAAGAGATCTGAATATTGTGAGCGTGAACTCACAAAGGCAGATCTTGAAATGGTCACTCGATTAGATCCTCTCCGGGTGTACCCATATCGGTATCGAGCTGCAGGTCTGATTATTATTCTGCATTACATGGAACAATTTTGATTAGCAGTTTGTGTCTCATATATAAAAGATGGTAGTTATGATAAATTTCTATTGCATTCTGAGGCATTTATGTAGTTGAGCTTATTTGGGGTATTGGTTGAAGCAGTTTTAATGGACAGCCATAAGCAGCAGGAAGCAATTACAGAACTATCAAGGGCAATTGCGTTCAAAGCTGACCTTCACTTACTACACCTTCGAGCTGCGTTTCATGAGCACACCGGTGATGTATTGGCGGCTCTGCGAGATTGTAGAGCAGCTCTCTCCGTTGATCCAAACGATCAAGAAATGCTGGAGCTTCATAGCCGTGTATACAGCCATGAACCATAATTCTAGAAGACAAACTTTAATATGAAAAAAAGAGAGAAGTGAGGATAAAAAAAAGAAATTGTATAATCACCTTGTATACTAGTGTGTCTTTGTGTCACATGTAAAATCCATCGTCATTTTTGTCCCCTTTGTTGCTTCATTTGTCTTTTTTTTTTTTTTTTTTTTTTGTAATTTTTTTATTTTGGATAATTAAATGATTGAAATTCTCAAAAATATCTCCTCTATCTTTTATTGCATTTAGAGATGCTAATTATGATAATCTCTGTTTTATACTCGACTGAAGAATTAACACTTTCAAACAGCGTCCAAAACATAAACGGGCACTTACTCTCAAAATGATATTACAGAAAATCGTAAGAATTAATTAGTGTTCGTGCTACAGTGCACATGTCACTTTATTTGAAACACAAAGAGCATTCAGCATTGTTTTCCTTCAAATCGTAGAAATCAAGAATGGACGGGGAGTTTGATGGAAGTGCAGAATCAAATTCGACTCGGTTTATTTCTTGAATTGATGAAAGTTGAAGAGCAACTATCTTCACAAGGAAACTGAATGGACGGATTTAAGACCGTATGGGTATTCCTAGCACTTGTGATAATTTCTATTATGAAGTCTTCTTCATATGGGAATGGGATATCCGTATCATGTACGATGATGTATGACGAGTTTACGAGTCCAATGAATGTCTCCAATGGGTTCTCTCCAAATCGGACTGTCGACTGTCAGTTTGCGCAGCTTCAGGGACTCAGAGAATACCGAGAGGATCGTATAGCTTGTGATCTTCAAGTATAAAATGGCTTTGATTGTTGGACTTAAAAGAATGTGAATAGTTTTAGGATTATGATTTATTGAAGGACATGTATGCCGTCGACTTGGTTGGGTAATTTTCACAAACACATAGGTAGCATTTTTCACAGTGAAGAATGTTCTTCAAATTCTTTGTAATTGGAGCTAAGAATCTAAGACAAGCTGCAGCAAGTCAAAAAATGGGAGAGTAATGATCTTGGAGTTATTTACTTCCAAGTAAAGAGACCAACTTCAACGCAATTTTGGTGTTGTAGCCATCCGGTAAAACGTAATCACTCCATTTTCTCGTGTTAAAACACCTTAAACATTGGTAAATGTAGAATTATTGTCTTGAAATTGCAGGATATATGTTGCCAATTGGAGTTATTACATACAAGGACTGCTGAAGTGCCAGCTAAGAAGGAAACTAAATGAAAAATGATTTCTTTGAAGGGGGTTTGACACTGTGTAGCTTCAACAGTTCAACCTATATCTGTTTCCTTCCGAGCACTAAATTTCAACTGGAAAATGTCAGCCTATTGTTATTATTAAAACTTGTACTGAATCTATGGGTGCAGGAAAAAATAGACCTGCGGAAGTTGGGCTTGGAATCGTGGCAGTTTTTGATGGTCATGTTGTTGAGGAAGCTAGCGAGATGGCTTCAAATCTTCCCTTCCATTATTTTTAACTATGTATTCAAGATGTACAAGTTAATGGTGCAATAAAAGGGTGAGTTAACTATGGCTGAGAGTAAATCTTTGCTGCCGGAAGTTTTGAAAGAAGCATTATCGAGTAAAATTCACGATATTGACGCCAAATTTACTCAGGTAAGTAGTACGCTTTAGTCCTTTTATTTTAGTTTTTGCAATTTGTTTTTTCTTTGAAATACTAATATGTACATTATAATTAGAATTCTACCGAGTGTAGATAACGACTTTCCTCACGTAAAGTGGGAAAGAGTCCTACACGAGGTAGGACTTGAGGGAGTGTCTGGGTGGCTTGGTTGTTGCAATTGATCCAGTAGTTTCTGCTCATAACGTTGTGCAGTGCTCATTCAATACTTTCAGGAGGCTCTTGAGAACAATCTCTTTATCAGGGTCCACGGCCACCATCATTGTAATATTTGACGGGCAAATTTTAGTTGCCAATGTTGGTGATTCGAAAGCCCTCATCTTCTCAGATAAGATTAAGTCTGGTCAGGATTCTGAAGGTTTGAATTTTTATCCCGCTCTATCGGTGACATTTATCTGAAAAGGTAAGTTAGCTGCCCTCGTGTTATTCATTATAAAAGCTGGTAGAAATTGCCAAATTAGTTTTCCGAAACAATGGTAATAAATAAGAATTGACAAACCTCCGGTTATAACCATATCTAGCCCCGCGAAAATCACCACGGTTATGAGACTTTTGATCGGAATTGAACTTGGTACAGCGCACCAAAGTGGAAAACTTGGTCAATATCATTTGGGGATCCCATAGAAGGGCCTCATAGCTTGTTATTATTTTCTTTTTACTAGTGACAAATGAAAAATGGTGCGCAAATTAAATTCCCTGTACATATGTTCTCTTAAAAAAATTTATTGCTATATTTTCTTCACTTACCCATAGCATATCCTTCAATAAACCTAGAACTTTGAACAAGATAGCAATTTCTTTAAAGGAAGTAGGTATCAAAGAGGATTCCCAGTCAAATTAACAGTTACATCAATTCACAAGGAGGTGCTGAATGCAGATATTGGACTCTTGCAATCTTATCATGGAACTAGAACTCCAGTTCTTCAACTGAACTCCAGTATGGTACCCTAAAGTTTAGCATCTATCTAAATAGTGTATGATATTCAGTTTCGGGAAAGTCTCATTCTAAGTGTACAAAGAAATTCTTATCTTTAACTTCCTTGCTACTTGGAACTTTAGTTGCAGGACAAAAGTGCCTTTTAGTCACCAACATTTACAACTAAAATTACAAAATCTACGATCAGTCAGTTTAGTTGTGGGAGTGAACTCTGTTGAAATTGTTATTGAAGGCTTCCTGGACACCAAGTAATGAATCAGACCAAACCTGTGGAAAGTTTGCAGCACAAAAGTGCCTTGGAGTCACCAACATTGGCAACTAAAATTACACCATCTACCATCAGTCAGTTTAGTTGTGAGAGTGGACTCCATTGGGATTGTCATTGAAAGCTTCCTGGACACCAAGTAATGAATCAGGCCAAACCTGTAGAGATGCTGCAAGACAAATCAGTGAAAGACATTCTCATAATAGGTGCCATTTGAAGCTAGTGACCAATTGTTGTAGTTTTGAAAACAAGTCTCACATAAGAAGGAAGTTAATCCTCCGCCCTGACGGAATGCCTATATCTCAACCTTGGTGTGTAAGACTGCATCAGTTGATTCAGCAGCTTCCATTGATGATGCATTAGCTGCTGCTTTGTAGAATCACCTCCATTATGTATTAGCTGCTTCAGATTTATTTGCCATCATATCTACACAAGATTCCAATTCTGCAGAAGTTGAGTTGAATATGATTTTACATCCTGAAAACATGCATTTCCAGATAATTTTTCCCTTTTAAAAAAAAAAATGATATAGCAATGTTCGAACTTCGAACTCAAATCTAAAACACGCAAAAAGATTGGCAATTGATTTGCGGTCGAAAAGAGAGAATTATTAAATTCGCACAATACCATTTATAAACAAAAATCTCATCAAGTGAAAGCAACTTGTATACTTCTCACCAACTCATCTTTTGAACAGCTGGAAATAAGGATGCTGCAAAGCATCATCAACATTCAAACGGTCCTCCTGCAAGTTAAATGTGCTTCGGATTAGCTATTAATAATAATTCAACAGCATTTTTTGAAACCAAAATATAAAAGACGAGCAGTAATTGCAAAACTTTAGCAGTATAATTTGTAATACCCAATAACTGATGCATTAAATTATATTGCCTAAGTTAAGCACCTGCTCATAATCTTCTAGACAACGTACGGCCATAAACATTCACAAGAGGTCTAACGACCTATCAAGTTTAAACATCCTCTTACCTCTCATTTATAGATAAAATTTATCCCAAAAACATTCAGTTGCCTTCCAACATTTTACTGAAGAAAATTACCAAGGTAGTATAATGGCTGCCTTTGGCTCAGCTACCAAGCAGGTGAATTCATATGCACTCACATTCAAACACAAAAAACATCTATGCCACCAATCAAACCTAGAACAAATGAAAATTACCGGAATGTATCAGGTTATACCAAACATTACTGCCTTTTAATTGATATGATGACACTTCAGAATCCAATCATCCATAGAAAGGATTGGACACAATAAAGAACAAGAATGGGCCTCTTCTATTTTTTGTTAATTCTAAGCTTGAAACCATGGTTCTACATTTTCATTGTTAGAAACTAATCTTTTACGCATTAATTACTTTTTGGACACTCAGAGAACTTAAAAGAAACATATGAATGCCACAGAGGCCAAACAACAGATCTTAAAGAGTTGTTTGTTCTTTTTACCAAATATTGAATGTGGCTGAATTTAACTAATTTGGTTAATTAAATCCAAAATTTAAATAATTTTAAGTAATTAAGTGTTTTACACATTAATTACTTTCTGGAACACTCGAGAACTTAGAGGAAAGATATGAATGCTACAGAGGCCAAGACAACAGAACTTAAGAGTTCTTTAATAAACAAATATTTAATGTGGATAAATTTAACTAATTTGGGTAATTAAAGCTAAATTTAACTAATTTAAGTAATTGTCTATTTGTTTTTCTACCTTAATGAGAATTTTTAGACATTTTATATCTGAATAAAAAGTCACTTTGTTTCAGTTTTTGACTGAATGTAAGAAGTTTAAATAATTGTATTCTTTTCCCAAAAATACTACCTAATTAATTTATTTAGGTCATCACTCATATAAGATCTATCCTTTTTCCTGTTGTTTTCAAAAGATATGTGTATTTTTTTTGCAAAATCTTTCTCCCACAAATTTAGTTTTTAACGGTATTTTAACTAGAATATATATTTACTTTCTACAGAATATCATAAATAATAACGAAATTCACATTAACATAATTTTAATTTATGTGTACGCATGAAAATTATTCTATTTTATATTTATTTTAAAGTATTTCATTATTTATTTAACATTTAAAATTTATGAGGATACAAATGTAAAAATATAAATTCTCATATTTCTCTTATTAAAAAAAAATTAATATCCGTATTCAAATTTTTAATAAAAAATATGTGATTAAGATTCAAACATTCGGATCTAATCAAATCTGAATTGAAAAAAAAAAAAAAGCTAACTTAATCTTGATTTAGAATTCAAATTTTTAATAAAAAAATATACGATTAAGATTCAAACATTTGGATCTAATCAAATCTGAATTAAATATTAAAAAAAAAAAAAGCTAACTTAATCTTGATTTAGAATTTGATTTTTTAGATTGTTGACAAAGTTGTGTAAATATGAAAATAATTCACAACAATAATAACAACTAAAGTTTTAATTGCTTAGGAACAGTATTATGGAACTACAAAATCTTAAAACTTACTGGGTCCCAGAGCAATAATTGGCGCACTAACCGCAATGCCCAAATGTTAGGAAACCTAAAAAGATGGTGAAAACAAGAATATGATGACCAAAAGAAACAATACTGAGGAGTAACACAACATCTAGAACAACATTTTCTTTAAACACTGCATAATGCAGAACACCATAATTTACCCCAGTTTAAGAGGATCTCTACTCTTTATTTGTAGAGAAAAAAACTCTTCTGAGCATTTCCAAGATGCGGGGGACAGTCCACCCTGGAAAACAAAAATTGAAATGTAAGAATTAGTTCATCATTAGCTGAAGGATAATAATATGCTTCAAAAAGGGTTTTCAAAATACCATCCCCATCATCCAGCCTTTGGCCGGATGGTAAAGGGACACACTCCTTAGCTTAAGGAAGTGTGTTCAACACTGCCACAAGCAAGGTAACCCAAAATATTGTAGGGTTTTCTATTATATTTGTAGTGTGGGTAGATATTCCTCTAATTTGTAGTGTCATTAGATATCCCTCTAATTTGAATAAATAAATAGAGGAAAGAAAGAATATTTAAATCTTACTATAACAAACAAGAATTAAATTCACATCAGCACAATCAGCCAGTAGATATCTCTCTAATTTGAGGTAGAGAAAAGAAAGAATTAAGGGACAAAAAACACGGTTCAAGAGCACATTTGGTACAAACAAGGTAAAAAAAATCGAAAAAACAATTATTATATAACTAACACAAATAAATAGAAGAAAAAAGGAATGAAGGAAAAGAAACACAGTTCAGATGCACATTTGGCGACAAACAAGGTAAACTTACTCGGTTTGTGGTGTGCTTAAGTTTTGAGGAACCCCCAGGGATTAAGATGCACAATTCCATGAAAGATCTAAGTCTGACACCACAAAAACACAGACAAAACCAACAATGTCAAAATTCATCCTCTATGCATGGGAAGATTAATTCCCTTTGCATCAAATAAAACAACATATTAATTTCTTAATCATTAAAGAACATAAAAGAGAAACGCAATTTTGAAGGCCTTCACACTGGGATATTTCATAATTCTTCTTATCAACATCCAATGAAACAGCTAAAAACAGTTGATAGATTCTACTGCACAGGAATTACCAGTAGCTTTTTATCATGAGATCTGTTGAGAATGTTCCTATAAAGCCCCAGTGTATGGCACAAATATTGAATATAAAAGAATATAATGAAAGTCAAATGTATATTTCACCATAAAAGGTAGGATAAAGTGTCAAAACTCATGGTTACCCTTCCATCCTTCCCTCCCTCCCTCCCTCCCTCGTACTATGGTAAGATAGACAATTTAATATTCATAAGGTTAACTTCATCTTTTACTTAAGACTCTTCACTGAGATTCAAATTATGGGGGTGGTGGTGGGTAGCAGTTAGGTGTGTGCGTGTGTGTGTATATATATATTTATATATATGTAGTATTAATATTTCATAATATAGGAGTTTGCTAGGTGCATCTGGAAACAAAATTTGATGACCAAAACTGACGAGTTTCGCATGGCTTATAAGGACAAGTTAATTATTCATAAGCTCGTTCATAATTATGTTGGAATGTGAATCATAGGACTATCAAATATCCTAGGTGAGATACAGGCTCTCAAATTTTGGAAATTACGAAAAAAAAAAAAAGAGTATATTTAGCAATTTGCAAGTTGAAGGCTAAATTCTTCTCATGAACAAAACTTACTTGTAAGCAAACTCTTTTAAGCTATCATTCCAACCCTCAAGATGTTGATCCAGACGAGCGCGCGTTAAAGCATTTATTTGGAAAACATCTGGGGATCCTAAGATCACCTCTAAGATCACAACACCAACACTCCACATATCATACCTATCAAACAAAATAAGTAATGGAATAAATTATCCCAAACAAAATAGACGAAAGTAATTTTCTTTCTTTCTTTTTCCTTCATCCTTTTTTTTGGCCAATGGTGCGGGCTATGGGAGAGGGAGGGAGACACAAGGAGAAATTTATTAACAAAAAAAAAAGGTGAAGGGTATCGCAAGTATAGTGGAATGGGTGGAATGGAAATCCACAAAACAATTTGATAGAAAAACAAATGCATGTATCCTTAAAAATTGACCAAGAGAGTTGAAATTCGATTTGAATAGGAATACAACATACTTTAAAGTTGTGCTCGTCGGTCCTTGATACCAAGTAGCATTAAGCAAAGCTTCAGGAGGAGAATATTCGTGAGTTTGTTCAGCTCTAGCAAAACAAAAGAGAAAAATATCAAAAGACCACTTACTGTGATTCAGAAATATGGATAATATTTAGAACAGAATACACTCTCAAAGAGCAATGGCATACCTAGAAGGTCCGGTTGATCCATACAAATGCTTCACTGTGAACTCATCAATTGCACTACCAAAGTCAATAATGCGCCTAAAGAATGAATAAAAAATACATCAATGGAAATCCACTATTAAAAATAAACACAAGGAACATTTTTTCAATATAATTCATTCGATAAGCAAGCATTCATAATAATTAAAATATAAACCACGCACAGATCCAAGGAAATGATAGAGGTACATCATATTGAATTAGGTAATAACAACAGAAAACAAGCAGAAGTGTTGTCTATAGTATCTCACTGCTTGCAGATTTTAGCACATGTGCGCACATGAGAGAAAAAACAGTAATAAAGAATGGACATAGAGTAGGGCAAGAAATGCACAATACACGTTAACAAAATAATAGTGAACTTTATAATGGAGGAACTGAATCTGTTAACCTTTCGAACTATCCCCTGATACCTAATCATCACAGAGCAAACTACAGAATTTTTCAACGGGAAGTAAATTGCAAGACCATAGATAATACACGAAATTCACTTTTAGGGTCTGGTACCCCAAATATATCCTATCAGCCAAATAGATCAGTGTAGACAAAATGGCCACAAAATCAGACAAATATTTGACCCTGCAACCTGCTATACAATTGTGTAGAACAGGAACTTTTTGTAGGTGGTCAGTAATCCCAAAAGTTTAAGCTTATAGAAAAAGGACCAGCAATAGTATATCAACTTTCACACAGTACTGACATGCAAAGCTGAATTTTACTCAGAGGATTTGTCGCACAGATCCTAGTGCAGACAACCGCAGGCATTCTTTATCATGGGTTCTAAGTAATTAATATTATGGGCAGATTTCTAGGATTGAGTAGAAGCTGTTGGTCAACATGGCTCTGACCCAATGTTCAGCAACCATTGGCCCAAAAGTTTAAACTTATAGGTGGTTCAAAAATAGAATTTTAACTCCTAAAAATTCTCTTTAACTCTCTTTTCTGTGACAATGGAGGATACCATTCACGGTTCTTGCAAGTAATGTTGATACAAAAGAAAAGGGTCCTACCATATGAAAACACAATGTGAGAGAAACAATGGAAATATGAACAGAAAGGAGTAAATAAACGTGTGAAGACGGTAATAAGAAAAATAAGATGTTGCTTTTTTTCTCTTTTTCCTTTCCCTTTCCCTTTCCAAACTTCAATAAGAATAATAAAAGAAACCAAAAAGAGGGGAAATGACCACATTGTCAATGGTAGTTCACTGACTTGTTAAACAATGAAATGAACAAGCAAAGCACTAGTATTAAAAAGTTTCTAACGAAGTTATAAACTAAGGTCCCTAGGAAATTATATAGGTACACAATGAGACAGAATTAAAATTTAAAGCAGTGGAGTACAGGAAGGCAAAAAAAAAAAAAAAAAAAAAAAAGAAGTCTTAACTGCCAAGATATTCCTACAGCAGTTTAGTGAGGGGAGAATGCCCATTACCCCCCTGCTTTTTCAACCAATGCCCCATTACCCCCCTATATTTTATCTAATATCCCATCACCCCCCTGATTCTTATTTTTTTTCAATTTTACCCTTCAGTTCAATTAATTTACAAGTGGTAAAATCGAAAATATTAGAAATATTAAAGGGCAAAATCGGAACTCAGGGAGGTGATGGGATATTACAAAAAATATAGGGGAGTAATGGGGCATTGACTAAAAAAACAGGGGGGTAATGGGCATTCACCCTTTAGTGAGCTTGGGTTTTCTACACAAAGACAGATAAGCACAGAAGGTGGGTTTGTGAAGAGCAAGTTATAAAGTCACCTCCTTGAGGTCTCCGCTCATTATGCTATAAATCATTACATCTTACATACTTCAGCTCACAGGAACATACTTCAACTGCACAACTACAAGGCAATTCAATGTGATTCCAACATACATTCTGGTGGTAAAATTCTTGTTTTCACTTGGAGGTCCTTTTAAACATCTTCCTGTGTCCTGATCTTCAAAGCATATCACCATGTTCTCTTCCAATAACAGATATAAAAGCATTCTGAGTTAGCAAAATCATAAACAACTACTTTTACGAATAAGTAATATGAAATATGATTAGAGAAAAGAGAAGTTTAAAAACAAAAAAAGAGAGAGTAAGGGATCTTATAGATATGACAGAATGTAAAACATACAAGGCAGAAACTATCTATGATTCTCCACCGCAAATATTCATAAACAGACATGAAAGAGAAACTGAGAAAGCAGCTCTTTAAACCAATTGATATTGTTAAATTACTAGAAACGTGTATGCCATATTAAAAGCAATATACGACTCCAAATGCAGATAAATTGGCATATTTGTGCTGTAACATCTGAAAATCTACTCCCCTGCTGTATATTGCATCACAAATGATTGACGTAAGATAAGTAAAATATGTTAAAAAAATAGTATTATTTTTCCGCCCAGCTTAGTTTTCCCCTTACACTCTCATACAACTGCAGAACTGTAGATGTCATGACATATGATAAATTGTGGGACTCAATGATTTGGTCCTCATAAGCATCATTATATACGATTTTTTTACTGGCCACTAGGGTACAAAAGAAAAAGGAACTTTGATCAGCCAAGGCCAGCAAATAGTGTCATTGTAGATGCTAAACTTTATATAATATCACATGATACTCAACACCACTAACCAAATAATGCATTGATGTCCTCACCAGGTTTGATATCCCTGTGGGTGATATTGCGGTCATGACAAGACTTGAGTGCCATCAACTATGAAAGGGAAGAAGAAAGCACATCAGGTAAATAGATGAGAGCAGAAATCATATGTACCAGGGGAAAAATATGATAACTCAGTACATGAGAACCTAAAAATAGCTCCACCATCTTCAAAGAAAATAATGCAAGTCAATTTATACTAGACAGAGACTTTATATAATCTTATAACCAAAGGCCTTACTGGATTTTGAGGTTAATCCAATCTTTTGAGGGAAGCTTCGTTTATTGAACATGAATTCATATCAAAGACTGTAGGTTCTAGGTTCACCAGATAAAACTTCTTGGGGTGATACTATAGGCTTGGTGTTAAAATCCTACTCATATCATGGTTAACATTTGGGAAACAAAAAAGGGGAGACGGAGAACTCATCCTACATTTTAATGACGGCATGAGACAAATATCTGAACTCCATGCACAAAATCCAGTTGCTAAAAGAAGCATTGGAAATGGAAAGCTAGCATAAATATAAGCCATCCTGACCATCCAACTCAAGCAATGATTCATGCAGGACTCCAATAGGAAATTTTAAAAATAAGAGAAGTTATTAAAGTTTCTGATATAGGTAGCCATAACCTGAAATGGGATGCACACATACCAACTGCCATATAAGACTGCGCATTTCTTCTTGTCCTGCTTTTGTTGTCTTCAACCAATGCCACCATTTTGAAGGACGCAATACCTGGAGGCGTTTTACTCCTTCAGCTGTTTCTTCATCAGGACTACTTTCTGCTTCTTCTACAGTATACATAAGCTTTGACAAGGAGATGCCTTCGTGACGGAATACAAGCCATATTTCATTAGATGGAGACTCGAAAGACTCTACATATCTGGCAACGTGGTTCAAACCTTCCTCAAATGAAGCTCTCTGAAATCTAAATTTGTTTGTAAATTTGGTTTCACAACTCCAGTTGTTCCCCACGTCTTGGACAACTGATTCATTACTCTCTAATAATTCATCAAAATCAGATCGTGATCCTTCCAAGAAACTGTTTGGTGTTGCAGATAACTGAAAACCTCCAAGAGATGTAGAGGCATTTAAGAAGACTTCACCAAAATACTTCTCCCGCAGACCACTTAAGTAAACAGTAGCCCCTTTCTCCACCTGTTTATGATAATCATTCCACTCAAATAAAAGTGCTTCAAAAGCTAAACTCAAATATAAATTTCATGGAAATCCACAAAGGTGGTAATTTTCAAACAAGAAGATGACTCAAGATGAACGGTCAGAAATAATAGAATTAGTGAAAAAGTGAAATTGTTGATCCAGTCATTTGAAGGGAAAGGCAAAAATTGTAATCAACCAATAGTTTCTAGAAATTATGAAATAAAACAATTAGAAGATTACCCTGTAGAAAGCTGTATCACACAAGACACCAGCAAAAGAAGCATAAATATTGGTGGCATTTCACAGCAGAATCTAGTAAACCTTATATAGTGCATTTTCTGTATTGCTGAACAGATCTTATGAGCCCACTTGTCTTTTTCTCTTAAAATTATGATCATTGTCCATTATACTCTTATCAGAGTGTAATTCTCATGCTAATAATCAAAGCCACTAAAGACAATTCAAATTGAAAATATCCAAGCATCAGCATGAACACTGTTCCTAGATAAAGATGTATCATTTTCAACTTTTCATTTCTGTGTATCATTTTCAACTTTTCATTTCTGCTTATGAAAAGTTTTCATCTAAAATTATCAGAAATAGAACAATGTGATAACAATAATACCAAACTATACAAAATAATAAATGTAAGAGTTATTAATAGGGAAAAAGAGCAATAAGTAGGCTCTGGACATAATTCTTGTGTTCAAATACACTCAATGAACACTGTGAAGCTATCTTATTACTTCTTGCAACATCTGGTGCTCTGGATACTTAACCCCATATCTAAAAATTGTTAAAGCCGAGTCCAAGTTGATAAATAACTACCTCTAAATTGATATAGTACTTTTGCAAAAGTGCATGTAAACATAAGAGGAGAGGAAATTTCTCTTTATATATATATACACCAAAGAAAAGACAGGTGGACCGAGGATTGAGAATATAACCTCAAAAAACAAAGACAAAGGGGCAATTAAAAAGAAAATATGCAATGACTGAACCGACAAAGAAATTATTAGGATAGAATCGGCAAACTACTAGATATCACAGCAACTTAAGATTAGTTTTGACACTACATCCCTGCGGTACCAAAAGTACATATGTAATTGCCAAGATTTAAACAACCAGAAAGTGAAAGTTCAATAATCAAGTTCTAGTAATTCTCACAAAGATTATAGATTTCACCTTCATCCAACACGGAAAAAAGAATGTTGGAATTTCGAAACAAATAAAGTCATCAATATATACTCATTCAGTATAAAATTCTTGAAAAAATTACCTAGGAAAATAAAATTCATCCATCAAATAGCTTACCATTATACGTTTCAAAATAAATAGGCCATCATGAAATGAATAAGCATGATCATGACTAGATGAGCTGTTACACGAATTTCTGGTATACAAATCTTCGTGAATGCTATTCCCTGAAACATTTTTAGCTATTTCTCTCCAACTTGAAGCATTGCTGCCTTCATGACAATTCCAATGAAAGGCCAGCCATACTTCACCATATGATCCACGACCAAACTTTTTCTTTAGTACATACCTAATAATCAAGAACCAAGTGTTCAATATGCTTGTTTGGAAAGAAAACAGAGAGGAAGAAAAAAAATGAGGATCAACTTTATGTATTTCATAGGAGTAAGTAATCATATACATGCAGCATAGGTTAAAGCAAGAATATGCTCCTGTTTCTCCACAAACCTCCCATGCAAAGATCACTACCAAAAGTAGTGTTGATACCAACAAAATAATAATTGGTTCATATCACCTTCTAACAGTCTAATTTTTTACCTTCCCAGCCTATGGTTGCATATGCTTGAGTGGATGTCCATGTATTTATTTATATGCATGCACATCAAGGCACCACTAATTTTGAATTGTCAGTTTATGATACGATGACCACGACTAAACACCCTACTCCGTCTACAAATTGTGACTTAGATATAACTGATTTGGTACTTTAAGCATTTCACAAACACTATCACAATAAATTTATGGTATCCGAGCAAGATCAGATAGCTTTTTGTGCAAAAAGTGCATTACATGCATGTAACCAGATGTGATACCTTCGAGTCCATTTCTTTTTGTACTGATAGCAATCTTGAACTGTTTGACAGCTTCATCAGTTAAAGGTCATTGAGGATAATGAACTTAACTAAAGAACACATATGTACCTCAAGTCAGGCATCGCATACTCATTTGATCCATGATCTGACCCAACCTCCTGGAAGGGTATAGATTCAAGCAAGCCAAGGAAACTAGAAAAGCCTTCAGGGTTAATGCATAGATCTTTACTTTCATCTATCGTCATCCCAAAGTGCAAGCATATATTCTGGTCGTTATACGAATTTAGAAGCCCCCCTACAGCAAATAAAAGAAAAGAAATAGCTTCCTATTAATACACACACATACACTCATGTTGTAACATGACCAATTTGCTAACATTTCTGAAAAGAAGAGCAATTGAAAACTGTAACTGAAAAAACAAAAAAGAACATGGACATTAATAACACAAGTTATTAAAGGAATTTGATTGACATTTCCCACACACACATATCGTTCTCTGTGTGTGTGATATACAGTAAATCACTTTAAAAACATTATAATAAGATGGGAGATTCAAAATAAAAGTGAAACCCATTCACAGAATAGTCTGCAGAGGAGATTGATTGACCTTGAATCCAACTATAATAAAAGCAAAAGAAGACAAATGGTGCCTGAATCTAGGGATCACTTACAACAACCAGTTAGCTGACACCATCAGTTGAAGGACTAACGATCTCCTCTTCCACCAAAAGAAGGGAAAAGGGGGGAAAAGCATTCATAAGAGCAGCTCACTTACCATAATGGTGGTCAAGGGTGTCTGGTAGAGTCTGCGAGAAGTCATACACATAATCTTTCATGTCATCATTTTGAGCCCCCAATCTGCCATCCACATTATTGTTGAGGTTTTCAGATAAATAAAAACAGCCAAAACTGCCACGTTTTCCTTCAACCTAGAGGGAGAAAAGAAGCCAACATCATATATACAAACTTTGCCCACACGATGGTCCAAGCCCACATTCTATAATCCTATTACTTTTAAGACTACATCAGTCTCAATTGCTAAAATTGCTAGAACATCAAAAAACCAAATTGAATGATCATCTAAAGCAGTTACCTAATCAGAGTTTCCTCTCTAAAAGAAATTTCATATATATAAAGAACAAATAACTGCACGAGTTAAAACAACATGAGATCAGTTGGTCACTGATTAAATTGGAATACCAGAGGGAACCTTGATTCTCTGAGGCAAAGGCAGTGTCATTCAAACTAAATAGTATATCAACAATTGCAAGAAAAATAAATAAATAAAAAGGGTCCCTTGAGAAAAGACAGGAAAAAGTGCCTTACAGAAAAGTCGGCAAAATAATTGAATGCATATTTTCTCAATGTGCTACTTACTTTTCTATTCTGATCACATCATACATTATGTTGGCGTCACCAGAAAATCATATACAACAGGCCACTGCCAACAATCAGAGCCCCAAAAAGTATAAGGACAGGTTCAAACCAGTTTAACAATTCTTACTACCAGGAAGCTTTCAGGTACTTCTCTTTCTATAACCACCAACAATTATTTGCCTAAGATTTCAAAAATAAATAAAAGATCCCCATATTATTAAGTACATTTCGCAAAAGCAAAAGGAATAAATCAGCTTGAATACATTATTGACAGCTCAAAAATTCCTCAAGGAGAAGTACTATCCTCATAAAATATTTAACAAGATCAGGGAATCGAAGATAATGAACAAGAACTAGCATCAGGAATACATCAAGAGAAAGACTTTTGACTTTCAGTCTTACCAGCAACCTGTCAAATTTTGATGTAAGTGAATGAGCATTTTTCAGTTGTAATAGATCCATATTTATGCTGTTACCTGCTTGTGATGAAAAAAATAAAATAAAATCAGTTCAATGGCAAACAGAAATCATCACACTGATTACACAGAATGAAGATCTAAACATGATCATACTGCCAATAAATCATTCAACATGAATAAATACAATAACCTCTTTGTTATTTTAACCTCATAAAGAGTTGAACATGGCCATCTCACAATCATCACACTACAATTAAATTTTGAAATTATATATAATAGAAGAGAGAAAAACATATAACAGGCGTTCCAAACAGCAAGGCATTCCCAAGTTAGAAGCATGCAGAATAAAAGACTACAAGATTCAAACATATATACAAATACAGAAGATACTTACAACAATAATAGATACAGGATTATCTTTTCCACAACTTACAGCTGTCTTGAGAAACGAAAAACCGAGTTTGGTGAAGATTCAGCTGAGTGGCTATGGTCTTAAATTGAAAGGTACAGACATTGGTTATAAGAAGATTCATAATTCAAAGAAACAACTGACATCTAGACACTAGTACTCTAGATAAATATCTTAAACAATATAGTGAAGGGCAGTGGGTCAAACCTAAAATAAGTTCCGCAATGCCTTTATATGGCAGTTTCATATTTAAGATCAACAGTATAACAGCAGGCGGTAGATTCTAAAGTCATAAATCATAAACGTGACAGTGATGCTCACAAATTAATTTTCCAATGCCCATACCCACGCAACATATTATGTATCAGAAAGTCTAGGAGCAAGGTGACTTACCTGACTGTTTGTAAATGAACTTCTGCAGTCCTTTGCTTGGGCAATCTATGTCTCCCACCTCTATACACCTTTCTCTCTGCAGGTTTTGAGTAACATACATAGATCCTAGAGGAAACACAACGGCAGCCATATTGTCCATGCTGCCCTTTTCAAAGGCAGTGTTCACTAAGCATTCAGCTAACGAGTATGAGCACGAAGAAGAGAGTCCTGACCCAGCAGTACGATGAGCATGTACTTCCCACACTACATCACAAACATCTTGCAAACTCATCTTTTCAAACACACCATCGGATGCAGCTATCAGATAGCTATCATTGGCAGTCAGCAATTGCCAATCTGTCACCTCCGGCACAGATATAACACCATAGCTGATGATTAATTAAAAAAATATATAAGAATCTTAAATTATAAGAGCAGTTCCAAAATCCAACTTGATACTGGAAGGTAATCAACATGCCAAAATTTTGACGTCAAAATATTCCATTGGAGAAAGGATATACCAAATTCACATACTTCCCAGTGACCATGAACCTCACCTTTTATAAGACAAATCACCAATAGCTCGGGAAACAGCTAGCCGACCATTTACTCGTGAAACACCACCCCACTGAACAACATAACCACCAGCAGCTTCCACTCGAAACCTTTCATCTTCTCTATCTGGATGATGATCTCTGGTCAACTCCTTGACAGTAAAATGTGCTAGTCCATTGGAGGCTGTGTATTTAAAGTAATTATAATCTCTTGATGTTGAAACAGCACTATTATCTCTTTGTTTCCTGTATAACCTTAATAAAGTGGCTGCAATGTTCAAGCACCAAGAAATGAATTACCTTAACCATGTTTCTATAAATATTGAAAGCATAGTTATGCAGCTGTGAATCATACTCCTTATCTAGACATGAAATATGCATGATAAGATAAACAAAACCAAGAATAAGGATATATATAACTTAACTATTCTAGTAAACTATTTTCTAACCTTTAGCCTCTGCGGGTGACTGAAACTTTTCAGAGCAAAGAAGAGCTTTAGAATCTCCAATATTGGCAACTAAAATCTGGCCCTCTGCTATGAGTACAACTGTAGCTGTAGAACCCGAATCAAGATTCTTTCTAGATGCTTCCTTCATGGGCCAATAAAATGAATATCAACACAAGAGAAAAGGCAATGCGGTGCACCAAAATCATAAGAAATTTCAAATTGAACTTGCCTTGGAAAATGCTGCATCAATGTCATAAATTGCCCTTAATAATGCCTCCTTCAAAATCTCCAAGCGGAAAGAATCATCAAAATTAGCAGGCAACGAAAACTTAAACCTGTATATGCATTCACAAATAATTCATATCAACAAAAATTTAAAAAAAAAATGAAAAGACACAGCAAAATTAATGGAACTAAATGATGGCATTCACCTTTATAAAAACTGTAATAAGAATAACAAGGAAAAAATAATGCAAAAACAAAAGAACCTTTCAAAGTTCAACTCATGCCGACCAAGTTTTTCATCCCAATTAAGCACTTGGTAAACAATATCACGTTCTCCCTTGTTTGGTAACATTCCTGTGGATTTCTTCAGTACAACAGAATATGCCGCATCCAAAAGAAAATATGTATGCAAAGCAAAATACTCCAGTAAAAGCTTTGAAGCCATTTCACTAGCTTCAGCACCATTATGGCCATCAAAAACTGCCACAATTCCAACTGTAACCTCCTTAAGCCCTCTACTGCCTGCTCCAATTTCAAATTCTATAAATTTGAGGACTGACTAAAAGCAAATCAATGATAAATTGCACTTGCATATATATTCATCAAACCAATGGTTACAACTGCCCAAATTCCCAAGTATCTATCTTCCCATTTCCTCACATTGTCAGGAGCACATTAAAATTTTGTAATTGAAAATTGCTGCAATTAGAAACCCCGGAACTCTACATTACTATCATTATTATCATTATCATTTGAAATAAGAAGACCTCCAATTCTAATTTTAAAGGCAGAATACATGCTACCATGCTCATACAAATCATAGAATATTTAATCAAATTTCATCAGTCAGTATACAACCGAAATTAATGAAATTGTGGAGTTTTTTTTTTAACAACTCAACGCTGATTTCAGTACACAAAGCATGCAAGAGTAAATGCATCTACTAATAAGCCTAAATAGGAATAGAGAGGTTTTGTAACCAGGAAAAGGAATGTGAAGGTCGAGAGCGCAGAGAGTGCGATCCTCCTGATATTTTCTTCGGCCCGGGAGCATGGCCGACTGGCAACGGCTCGCGGTCCGTGGTGGCGAATTGTAACCCGGGAGCTTCCATAAAGGACATTTCGGAGATTGAAAAACCGCCGGTGCACCGCCTTCTTTGTAAACTATCAAACACGTCGACGATTCTCCTCTTGAACGCGTCGTTGAGTATGCAATAATCGTAATTATAATAAACCCCAAAACGGATAGATTCAACTTAAATACATGAATACTCATTATTCTGGTATAATTTTTCTACTACTCATTTACACTCCGGAAATTGAAATGAGGGAATGAAAGGAAACGCGCGCTCTTTTCCTTGATTCCTCCCTCCCTCCCTCTCTCTCT
Source organism: Azadirachta indica (assembly GCA_022749755.1). Taxonomy (NCBI): domain Eukaryota; kingdom Viridiplantae; phylum Streptophyta; class Magnoliopsida; order Sapindales; family Meliaceae; genus Azadirachta; species Azadirachta indica. Next base: position 20,028,109 of record CM040440.1, read on the forward strand.
CCCTCTCTCTCGATGGGCCGTGTCGCTTTGAAATTTGACACGTCAGCCAGAAGAGTAATTATCAATTAGCATAAATGTCAAGCAATGTACCAGATTCCGGACTTCCAGTTGCTTGTAGGTAAAAAGAAAAAGAAACGAAAGCCAGTGTTACAAATCTGGGCCAGGGAGGTTAGAAGGGCCTTAATTCGTCGGGCTCGAATATTTTTATGTAATATAATTATTTAAGACATACAATTGTATAAACATATATACATATATATATTTATATGTTTGGGCGAAAATTTTCGTTTATTAACTTACCTTATTAATTATAATTAACTTCATACAATATCAAAAATAATTCAATAATATAATAAATTTTATAATTTTTTTTTTCACATTGGTTAAGTATACAATTTCTGAATAAAAAATTTAGATTTTTTTTTTATAGCTATTTATACTTTGATGTTTCTTAAAGATTTTATTATTATATAAACATTTATCTACAACAAATTTTTTTTCAGGAATCGCAAAAACCAGCTAACTACATGTATATACGTGAATATGCAAGTGAGATGGTTATAACTACCTAAATAAAAACAAAGAACCAATTATCTTATACTAAAATGAAAACACAAATACAACAAAAGAAAAATAGTGAGGCAATCGAATTACAGGAGAAAGAGGACTGGAAGGTAGAAGCGAGGCTATTAAAAGGTTAAAGATGATATATAAATAATTTTCATCAACCATCAAATCCATCATGAGATAAAAAAAACACTTTCATTTTGTTAGTTTTTCAATGATAACTTGTGTGCAATAAGACATCACTACAAAATAAGATTCATTAGTAAAAAGGAAATAAACAGAGATACCACCCTTATTGTCGTGTACATGGTTGGTATATATAAAATAAGTGATAAGGGTTTAAATCATGCTATTTAAAAACGAGCGATAAGACATGAAAAAGCATGCCGTGCTCTGTTCAGCATTTGGGAAAAACAAAAACAGAAGCAGTAAGAGAGAGAAAAAGAAATAGAGTCGAAACCGATAAGAAGAAAAGAGGAGAGGAGAAAGAAGAAATACAAAAGAAAATATGATAAAAAAGAGGAAAAATACAAAAAAAATAAAATTAAAATGTTAAAATTATATTTGAAAATTCAGTGAATGATATGTTTATGAAATTAGAATAATGGTATTCTTGTATTAATGATACGTATTAAGTTTTAGATGAATTTTGACGAAAATTAAATTTTTAAACCATGTATTTTAGAAAGCGGTACAACATGAAAAAATCTAAAAAATTTCAAAATTTCTCATAATTGAGTTACCAACTATCAGTAAATACTTTTAAACTATTATGTATTATTAATCTAACAAAATATTGGTTATTCCATGATTAAATTACATGTTGATGTATTCATTTAAAGTGATAATATTTAATTTATGTGTGATAAAATGATTGTTACGTGTTTGAAAATTGATTGTAAACAATGTCTTATTTATTTATGGTTCAAAAATAATTTATAATAATGCATGGAAGTGATTTTTATTATAAGTTATATCGATATATTAAATTTTAAACTCATTATTTTTTTTTTACTTAATTTTTATTTACGTCATATAAAATCTCGTACACGGTGTAAATTTAATATATAAAGTTGGAATTACTTTAAAAATATTGCGTGAAAACTTCTTTTGAGCATATTATGCGCACACATGTATATAATATATGATATGTATATGTATATGTTATTACTCAGATGCATATGCATGTGAATATGGTAAGATAATGTACATATGTTTGATAAAATACGAAACCTCGAGTATGTAAATGATGGAGGCTCGAGGCTGTTTATGTTATTCATGAAATTTTATTATGCAAGAATTATGGAAATTACACATGATATCAAGAAAAGTGAAGTATTTAATAAATTTTATTTCGAGCTCTGCGAGAGGGTTATGGTGGGTATTGTCATTTTGACTCCCACTATATTTTTTAGAGATTTCACTCAATTAAGCACAAAATGTCAAATTAAGTTCAATTAAAACTTTTAATCTCTAATAAAATTTTGATATAATATTCATAATTTGTATGTAATTTATAATAGAAAAAATATATTTTGCTATAAAGTAAGTGGTAAAATCAAGAATACGGAATATATTTAAGAGAAGATAAAGCATCAAATTATAGTTAATAATATTTGATTCAAATATATATCGACACTAATTGTAATATAATTGATTTTAAAATTAAAATAAGAGTATTACAGATATTTTCCACATCAAATTGACATATTCGTGTGAAATTTTTAAATTTGATACAGTTAATTAGATAATCAAATAATTTTAGCATATATATTCGCGCGTGTGTGCGCGTGTATAAGATACCATTCAATTTAATATTCACAATATGTAAAAATCATGATTCGCATTCTATTCCATAAATGTGATTTCATATTTTATATTTATTCTTATAGAATGGCATACTATTTTCCTTTTAATTCCCTAACCCCTTGCGAGTAAAATGGCAAGAGCACAGGTTGTAACATGTAACGCCGTTGGAACCGGGTCGAGGTCTTACCGGCCCAAATCAAGGGGCAGAATGTTTTCACGGACTCGCCCACTGACAACTGTAGGACGGATTATGTTTTCACGTCACCGTTCCGTTTACTGCCTGAAAAGCGGTGGGGTTTCGGGATTTTTAAAAAAGCAGCACGAATGCCACGGGTATAGTTTGAAGAAATTGCGAACTCCAAGTGCTCCTCCATATCATTTGGATAACGAACATCCATCGGGTTGTGCCAACCTCAGAATCCTAAGATTAGCTGGAAGAGTACGGATATTTATACGGCTAGAATAATCCAGATTCCAGCACATACCGGAAGATTGTAGAAGTAGAAGTTTCTCGTCAAATAATATATATATATAGAACAGAAAGGAAGCTTCATTTTATGAATTTTTTATTATTACATTATTGGACTATGGTCTCTCACCACTGCTGCATACTTTTAGCTCGAGTTGCTCGATCTCTTTAAAATTATTGTTTAATGTTGGTTCCCCAATTTAAAATAAATAAATAAACAAATCGCCCACTTGTACGTGCTTATTCAGAACGAAATACCTAGCTAAAAGGTGCATGTATTATATCATCTATGTGCATGTGTGCCTTTCCTATTTACTTTCGCATTTTTTAAAACGAGCAGTAGAACATATGTAGTTTTCTCATACGTATTTTATCCTAAACCAATATTTTGGTTTGGATGCTTTAAGCTCTTACGCAGTTCGGGCAGTGCCACGTTGAAGGCTTACTTTGCATGCCTACTCTTGCTGACGAATTAAAATCTGCCACGCAGTTGTACGACAAAGAAGAGCCAACATGGCTTACGTGGCCCATTCCATCCAGAGTCGAGACCGGTCCAAACCTAGGATTTGAAGGGCCTAACTGGTCAACCGTTTGATTTTCTAGTAGATAGTTACGGAGATTTTGTATTTGCAGCTGCGTGCCTCCTAATCATCAGACACCTTCTCTTTAAACTAAATTTACACGTGGCATCTTTTGACTATACTCATTGAAGGTACATGAATTTCATGCATGCAGCTTCCGATGATTTGGTAAAAATTTGCTTAGGAGATATTTTTGAATTTCACCGTCGCGCGCTCTAATTTATTAGGATTAACTGGATTTGTTTCATATCAGACTCGGTAATATTTGTGTTTTTTTGGTTCGAATTTAATTATGATTAAAATTTAAATTTAATTGAAATATAAAAATAAATATTAAATTATTTATTTTAATAAAATAAAAAATTTAAAAATTATTATTTTGACATTTATATACTCTTTTAAATAATATATTTATATATATAATAATTTTAATTATATTAGTATAATAATATATAATAAATTAATAAATTATATTATTATGTACATTATTTATTTATTTGATATATAATTTTTTAAAAAATAATTTCAAATTAATGATAGAAAAATCAAATAAAAATAATAAGTTAAGTTATATTATAATATAGTTGTAATTATATAATTATACAAATTTATTATAATAATTAAAATATAAAATAAGTAAGATTAAGAACCACAATAAATAAGAGATGCGTAAAAAATAGTTAATTAGAGTTTTAATTTTATTAATAAATAAATTAATAAGATAAAAATATTTTTAAAAAATAAAAATATAAAATTATTTAGACATTTACTTATTTAAATTTAAATTAAAATTTTTAATTTAATTATATTTAAATATTTTTAAAAAATATTTGAATATAAATTAAAAAATAAATAATTTTTAAATATTTAAATAATTATTTTCAGATTTTAATTAAAAAAAATAAAGAATATCTCACTGTACATGCATACAAATTAATTTTGAACGAGCTTACAGCAATTATCGTATTCTACAACATTTCCATACTTTCGCGAAGGTTGTAGAAGGTTTGGTTTGGATAATGTGTATAATCTGTAAGATTTTAAAACGAATGTGGTTTTACTTTTGATGACAGCAGCGAGGCTTTCTATGGCATTTTCGAAATTTTAAATTTTATTTTTTTCTTTGTATAAAATAATAAAATTAAAATCCATGGGCTTTTTCCTGGATTTAAATAATTGCAACTTGTTGGACGCTGCACCCAGTCACCCGCCAACTTGACCAATGGAAGATCTCCACTTGTTCATTCCACAAATACCCACTTGCTTCACTCCCATAAATAAGCTATAATGATCACGTGGCACTCCATAGGCTTGCCATGCATCATTTGTCAATAATCAATTAATCTTTCTTAGTTAGAACTTGCATTATGTTTCATAATTGCGATTTAGGACATCATTTATATACATACCTGTCTTCTTCTTCAACATTCTGACCCAACTGAATAAACTAGCTCATATCGTAATGTAGACATTAGTAGGTCTTTTTTCTTTTTTCTTCTTTTTCCTTTTTCTTTTGGTTCTCAAAAATTCACTTACTCCCTACCAACCAAGCAAAAAGCTCTTCACAGCTTTAAACCCTTTGATGAAATTTTTCTGATTTTAAGCAAATCAAGGAGTATATTATCAATGATGTCACCCAATTATAAGTGTGGTCCTTTCTCCACCAACCATATTTTATATAACTGTTGTGGCAAACCAATGCCACTAATTTAATATTATCTATACAAAATATGTATATACAAATAATTTATAGAAACTAATTTAATATTCACTAAGCTCCACTCCATGCCTCCACCATACCATCGTTCCCCAATGTAAGTTCCAGAACTTTCCTAAGGACCACTCTCTCCTCTCAACTCAATTGCCAAAAGAAGAAAGAGCTGAGAATAGAATTATTTTTTTTTTTACTACATATATATAGATACATATCTGGTTCTAGATCTAGAACTTTCTAAATGATTATTTTAATCAACCCATTAATGCTATTTAAGCCCCTTAATTTTACATCCGTAGCTTCATTTGCGTTTGAGCATGACGATTTACCTACGTTTGTAACGGCATAAACGACCTTCCTAAAGAAGAAAACAGAGCTCCAAGCAGTGTGTGACAAAACAGAGGGAAAAAAAAAAAAAGTATATGTCAAGTGTCACTCTGTCTTTTTTTTTTTTTTTTCTCTCCATCATGATTGTTAGTTTAAATTTCCGTATATTTATCATACGATTCTCTTCTTGATTCGGTCTTAATAACTAAATTCCTTTATCTCTTTCTAATTTAGTGGCCGTAAGTTCACAGCTATTTAAACTCTTCTCTCGGTCCTCTGTTTTTCCTTATTGGGAATTTTGCTGCAAAGCAAACCCATGTCTTCTTTTTCGACCTAAATCAGTAGTATACAAATGATCAGTATCTTTCTAGGATATTCAGAAATTAGAGGGAATTAGTTCTGCTAATCCTGCACGTCAATTAGACTTTGTAATTGGTAATTCGTGGGAAAGCAATCGAGTATGAATCCGTTTTACATAGTAAAAGAAGAGGATCCAGGGGCGAGTTCATCGCAGTTAGGCGATGACCGCCGACCAGCAATGATGCCGCCACCCCAGCCAAAGGAGGGACTACACGACACAGGACCACCGCCATTTCTTAGCAAGACATATGAAATGGTGGATGACCCAAATACAAATCACATAGTTTCTTGGAGCAGAGGAGGTGGTAGCTTTGTTGTGTGGGATCCTCATGCTTTTTCCACTGATCTTCTTCCTAGATACTTCAAGCATAATAATTTTTCCAGTTTTGTCAGGCAGCTTAATACTTATGTAAGTCCTCACTTCAGACTTTTCAAATTTCTTTTAGTCCTCTCCTCAACTGATAATCTTTTCATTGATTTTCCAAGTTTCCTTTTAGTTTTATCAATTGAATTTCGTTTCAGAATGGCTTCTTGAATATAATTTCAATGAGAACTTGCTCTTTCTTTTTTCTCTTCTCTTCATCCGTTTGAGCTTTAATTTCAATCAGCTGTTTTTAAAAAATAAAATATAAAAGGGCTTTTGTTTAATTCATTTTCCAATCGTTCTTCTTTGGTGTATATTTTCTGATTAAACTATTGTGCATATGAGTGGTGTTTTTTCTATTGGTTCTTGGTATGACAGACATCTGTATGCTTACTGGACTGTCAATCCCTCCAATTGGTTTACTGTTTATTAATTTAGTGATATTGATTCGATGAAGTTCTTAGAGGGTTCTGGAAACTCATATGCTTGTGTGTGATGAATTTATTTTTTATTTTGAATCTGTAGAATGTTCACTGAAGTGTTCAGTCTTATTAATTTTTGTCTTTTTTATTAACAAGTTGGACTGCAGAATCAGTTTTCTAAAATTTAATATCGATGGTTGTTTCTGGATGTGGGACCTTGATCAATTTTTTATTTGTTGCAGAAGTCAGGAGTAAAATATTCAGCATGAATGCTTAATCAAGCATAACTCTCTCTCTAACTTACGATGAAGGGAATAGATATTTAGATTTACAAAATTCATGAGTTCGATGTTTTGGCAATAGATGCTAAACGTAGATTGTTACTTTTTGTTGCAGGGTTTTAGAAAAATTGATCCAGATAGATGGGAATTTTCCAATGAAGGATTTCGTAGGGGGCAGAGGCATCTTTTAAAGAGCATTAAGAGAAGAAAGGCGCCTTCTCAGCCTCTCCCTCCACCGCAAGCTCTTGGTCCTTGTGTTGAAGTAGGTCGGTTTGGACTAGACGGAGAAGTTGAGCGTTTGGTGCGTGACAAACAAGTTCTGATTTTGGAATTAGTGAAGCTTAGACAACAGCAACAGAATACTAGAGCTTATCTTCAAGCCATGGAACAAAGGCTACAGGGCACAGAAAAGAAGCAGCAACAAATGATGTCTTTCTTGGCTAGAGCAATGCAAAATCCGGCCTTTCTGCAGCAGCTAGTACAACAGAAGGAGAAAAGAAAGGAGTTAGAGGAAGCCATGACTAAGAAAAGAAGAAGGCCAATTGATCAAGGGCCTATTGGAGCTGTTGGTGGTGAATCAAGCCGTAGCGGTGAAGGTATGAATTCCATTAAATCTGAACCTTTGGAATATGGGGATTACGGGTTTGGAATGTCAGAGCTGGAAGCTTTAGCATTGGAAATGCAAGGATATGGTAGAACAAGAAGGGAGCGAGAGGAAGGGCAAGAAGAGATAGTGCCTCCAGAGAGTGGGGATAGAGAACTTGACGAAGGATTTTGGGAAGAGCTATTGAATGAGAGATTTGAAGGAGAATTAGATATACCAGGTGATGAAGGATGTGATGATGAAGATGTGAATGGATTGGCTGATCGTTTTGGCTATCTGGGTTCAAGTCCAAAGTAGTAGCTGAACATTTTTGCCTACTTATCAGCATCAGTTCATTGCCTCAATGACCATTTCCTTTTGGTAGGAGGCTTTTGCATAGCCGGTTGTTTGAATCTCCTCTTTGTGTATTTGGGTTACTTGAAATGCCATTAAGTAGTAATTTTCACCTTGGTTTCTTGCTATTGATGACAGGAAAGAAGAATTACCAACCAGTGTATCAGTGGAAAATATCTAGTTTCCGGTTTTTCTAACCCTGTATTCTATTCTCTCGTCCCAATTTCAATTTTGTACATCCTTTTCAGTTAATTTTTTTTTTTCTATCTTGGTTAGGTCGAAGCAGTGCCCCGGAAGAGTTTATGGTAGTCCTATCATGATTTGTCTCAAGGTTCCTTTTTTTTTTTTTTTTTTGGGTTTAACACGTCGAAATCACTGTTTAGTGCCTGACGAATTTAATTCATAGATTACTCGAGCTGCCTCTTGAAATTTTCTTTTGGCCTCAAATGATAGATTGTCCTGAAGCTGTTGAAATGGACAAAGATGTAGCTGCTTTTTCCTGGAACCACAATCACAATATGTTGCTACTGGACTCAAAGAATCATTGGTAGTTATTAGGTCGGTCCAATATATTATTTTCATGCTGTCTTTCTATTCATTTCCTGAAAACTGATAGAACAATGAAGTTGGTGACAAATATCATGATGCTAAATTGTTTACTATGTAGATTTTTTCCGTCTGATGGCAATTTGGTTCTCATTGGTCATTTTCAACTCCATCGGCTCCCCAATGGTAACTTTTTTTAACCCCTTCACCATAACCAAACAAAACTAGTTTGTTGTAATATACTGGTAATGTTACTATCAATCCTTCGGAGCAATTCAAGATAAAAAAACCGGCATGTTATGGAAGTTTCCTTTTAATACAGTAGGCCAGGTTTAAGGAAATGGACAAATACAGTTGTAACTTCAAATTACGGGAGCCGCAAATAGAAGTTTCTTATTGGACAAAAAAACCAGTTGGCAGTTAATAACTTTCGTTGGACCAATGCATTATATGTATCATCGAGTTGTCCTCTTTTACATGGTCGAGAGAACTGATAGAATCTGTCGGTGATAACATCATTATGTTGCATTTTATAAGGTGTAGAATTTTTCATCTCATTGTAATTGGGCTCTCAATGGTCATTTTCGCACTCCATTTGGTCACAAATTGTAAATTCTTCGTATCAAATCTTCTTAAGGTGTATTATGCGAAGTTCTCACATGCATTCTGTAGATAGTTGCAACTGGTCTAAAGCTTTGTTAACAAATCCAAGCTTTGATGAAGTTGCACGAGTCTTCTTGTATTCCAACATCTGTTACGTAGAAAACTTAATATGCTGTCGGATTTTACCGGGAACAGGTCTGTAGTTTAAAGTTAAAAGAAAGACATAACTAACAACTGTTGTGTGTATTTTTTATTTACTGTTTCCTTTGTTTTGGCTTGGACTAGTCGGTTCGATCATGATATTGAAGGGAAGGACTTTCTTTGGAGAAAAACTCCGCCTCCTGTCAGTCCCGTGTCTGGAAGATTTGCATCTATTTGTGTTATTTTTACTTTCCTGATACTTTTCATACAAATATAGAAGACGTTCGGTATTGAAGTGACAGAATACGTGCATAATAAGTGTTATTTTAAACTTTTTTTTTTTTAATGGTTATAATGTATTAAAGATATTTTTAGTATTGCTGTATTATAAGTTGTAATAATTGTTACAAAATGAAATTATCAAATGTTAAATATAAGTAAGAAAATAAGTAGTTCCCATTGAAATTTAATATTTAGTTAAAAGTTTTAATGAATGTACTTAAAAAATCAATAAATTATAATGATTTCAAATATATGTTAAGTCTATTACATAATCTTATTTTAAAGTTGATTTTATTGCAACCGTTACATGGATATGGTAATGAAAAATATAAAAAGTTTATATTAATAATCAAAAGAACATGTATTTCATATTTTGAACAATAACCTATGAATTAGGTTTGCAAGATGAGAGGTTGTTTCTCAATAATTTCTTATTTCTCCTAATAAATAATAGAAAATATATATATATATATATATATGAGAAAGTCTTGTATACAAATGTGTGTTTTTAATTTGATGTTGTTTAAATTTATATGTCATTCAAATGGTTGAAAGTCTTGATAACTTAGAAGGTTGTTCCACTTAATCAATGATGACACTCAATATAACATGTCTCAATTTCAAATTTAATTTCTTCTCTATGCTTTTCCTTAATATCTCAAAATTCAAAAGTTTTCTCTAAATTCTGTGCCACTTTTATTTTTTTGTATTAATAAATATATATAACAACTTTTTATAGGTTGGAAGTAGTACTTAATTAACTCTGCGACGAAGTACTCTAAAGCACTATGACAATTTCTGAATTAAGAATTGTTTTTTTATTTTTTTATTTAAAAAGTCAACAGTCAAAACTGTGCGTTTTAATAAAAACGACAGCCGGACTGAATATTTCGTCCTCCTTAATTACAGCAATATTTATGGCGGAACTACAACAAAACCCCGAACCAAGGACCTGCCGTGAGTGAACACCGAACATCATCTCCCGACTCCTCTTTATTTTTCTGCAGAAAAACGCTCGAGCAGTCAACATATTTTCTCTGATTAGGTCAGTAATGCTCCCCATTTTAACTATCTCCAAAGTAACTAAATCTTAGATTTCCATTTTCAATTTGGTTGCTCCCGCTTGCTAATGTGCAATGCAATATATTTCTTTTGGAAAGCGCGCCAACAATTTAGTTAATGATAATCTATTGAAATGATTAAGGAAAATGGTCTGGATAAATTTGTTGGGTTTGTTTCTTAACACTGTTGAATTGACTGATAATGGGCCAAGCTCTACGACAAGTCTTAATTGTCAGTTCAGGAAAATATTGCATGGACTGAAATTTGCCCGCATTCTAGCTTACTTATATTATCAAGAGTGTTATCGGAAGGCATTTAAATCATCGTATGTAGAACTCAAGTTACCATGATAGATAATCCCATGTTTCAAAGGAAACATAAGAACTGCATTTTACATTTTCTTTGAGAAATTTGAGGTGTTTTCATGGGAAATGTCTATAAGTCTGAGCGTGGAAAATTACTACTTTAGATTAAGCGACATCCACTCCAACTTTTATCTGAATTAGATTTAGAATTGATATCATCCACCTTGGGTCCTGTACATTTTAATGTCTCTTTGTTCTTTTGCAGAAATGTATTTCCTTGCAACGGTTTTTATGAGATATTGATGGTTAGTGAATCATATCGCAAAGATACCATTAGCCAGTTCAGGTAATTTATACAAGGGAAGTCTGGTTGATTCAAAATCTGTCCGTAGCTTAACTAACATATAATGGATCTATCTTAGGTTTATAACATAACACAATGCACCATGCTCTAGTAGCAGGCAGGTTGTCAAGTAGTTGTATCTTTGCAGATTTTTTTCTAACTTCATGCTTAATCAATGGAAATGACAAAACCAAAAATACACCAGAGAATGTTATTGTAGTTACTTTTTAGTTTCATCATTGCAGCATTTAATAGTATAGTTTGCATTTATATATACAGCATAATTATTGTCATATCTATCCACTGTAACCGCAATGAGAAGGTTTTTTGTTTTGAAAGCATTACTGACAAGTGAATTGTGTTTGCATATCCTCATGTACTTAATTATCTATGTTTACTTGTGTGCTTATGCATAGCCTACCTGTTATGAAATGATCATTTTGAGAGATATAGATATTTGATGTGGGGCCATCAACAACACACACTTCATACATGTTTTGTTGGGAAAAAGTTATTTGAAGCTTAAAGTCTTAGAATTATTGGATATGATGTGTAACTAATAAACAGAAAATAGTTTATGATTGAGAGAAATAGCTTTAATTAAAGTCTGTATTACAAGTGAATTGTTATCGGTAGTTTTAGTTGTGAGACTACACAGATGATTCTCAATAAAATTAATTAAAGGTAAAATATGATTGGTAATGTCATATTGAGCTTTTAATTACTCTGAAAATTTATAGCACAATCAGAAATGAGCGGAGCAGCTAGATTTGTACTACTATCAGTCATTTTAATTGATGCTTATTGCTTGACGTTGCCTTTACGTAATTGAAAACTGGGACTTAATTTAACAGTAGTTTCTAAAGTGTATATCATGCTTAACAATCAATCCTTTGTCCTGATGATTGCTACTAACAGCCATATCTGAATATTCTACCAAGATGCTTCAAGGCTCGCTCCCCTGTGAACTGAAAGTTGATATGTGCTGCAATATCAGGTCAACAAGTGGAGAATTGCCTATGTATAAAACAGTGGCTCCACATTAGCAGGATCTATCTGAAAGATGCTTTGCAGTAAAAAGGTAAACTCTTGATTCTTGAGATAAGTAATGTTGGGCCTGCTCCTGTCGTAAAGACATATTTCTTGTTGTCTTGTTTTGTGATGCACAGCTTTCAAAGATGTAACAAAGGGACAATAATTATGCAACTTTCTTTTTTATATTTAATAGAGTAAGTTGTGACACAAAAGAGAATGAATGAAAATTTGGTATTGATGTTCTTATGCTTGGTCCATAATTAAATGATTATAATCTTATCAAAAACAGGGTTGCAAGAGTTGGTAATCTTGTTTTATTTGTCTTGTAGATTGAACTTCCATGACATAGTGGCTGGCAGTATGGCAGACATGATAGTATATGCTTGAAAAGAACGTTTTATTTCCTTTTTCTGTGATATGGCTTAAACATATTGGAGTCGAGGACTATATTTTATTATATAGAAAATTAAGGTGGCTTCCAGATACCCTGTGGATGGTTTAATTAATGCAGTTCATGTGCAACTAAGTAGGTGTCTGCATGGGTAAGATGTGGTTTTGAAGGAGGTTCAGAAGTATCAGTGGAGGTGGCGATTATTAAAGTACTAACGTGTGCATTTAGGTAGTAAAAAAAAAATGGCAGTGGTCCAAAATATTAATTATATATCTGACTGAGAATGGAAATAAGCCAATTCTCAGAAGTTTTCTTTGACTTAAATATCATTAAGCATATTTCCTTCGTGTTGCTTCATCTTTTCTTTTCTTTTTTTTTAAAAATTTTTGTAACTGTATTTTACATGCAATGAATCTGCACATTTTCTTATCTTATCATAGTTTTACTTTCAAAGACAATGTCTGCAGATTTTCCTGATTGTTGATAGGTACAGGAATTATACAGTGAGATTTTTTTCTGTATCACTTATCAATGTGCAAAACTGTAATTGTCATGTAGCTAGAATTCATGGTTTGACTGTCTGTTATAACCTGGTTAACATTCAGAACCATTGTACTAGATCATGGTAAAGAGTAATCTGATATGGACACTTCACTCAACTGAAAAGTCAACAAAAAGATGCTGGCAATGAATGCCAGTTGTCAGTCCGAATGTGTGTAATTAGCTGTCTCAGTATGATAGCCAGCCATCCAAGTTGATCTGTTGATGTAACCTGATTTTTGTGATGATTGGCTTATTTCTTCCCTCATTTCTTCGTTTGCAAACTACTAAATGTTGCATTGGGTTGGGAAAAAACCATTGGATACCAGCAAATGATCAAGGGTTCAAATTCCAATGGGGCCACCTATCTCGGATATTTGTATCCAATGAGTTTCCTGGCTACCAAGATTGTAGGTCCTACACTAGTTCCTGGTTTAGAACTTGATGAATATAGAAAGATACAGAGAGTTCTGAGTATCCAAAAAAGAAAAAAAAAAAAAAAAAAGAAAAAAAAAAAATTGCAATTTTTGTATAGTTCGGTGAAGTTCCTTAGAAGTTGTTACCACTCGGCATTCCCTAAAATTTGTCACAGAAGCAATTTTTATATTCTTTTTTGGCTTATCTATGTGTATAACCACTTTCCTACCCATTCTAGTGCCCTCCAGTGATTTTGTGCAGCAGCTATCAGCTCAGTTGATTTTTTATCGATGAAAAGCTTGCATATGAATCGCTTGCCTCTGAAACAGAACTCGAGTTCTCTATAGGAGTTTCTTTTGATAAATGCAAGGATCAGTGAAGATTGCTTTGGCACATAGCATCTGTTGCCACTTATCAACTCATACTGGATGATTCTGACCGAACGGACAACTTTTTGAAATATTTGTGGTTATCTAAGAAAAGAAAATGTCATAGAGAGCTTAATGTTGTCATGCAGTAGAAGGGAAATATTCATTAATGTCTTCCTTACCTATTTCATAGGAAATGTAGAAGTGTCCAAGATGCAAATTGTGGTGGAGGGAGTATGTATATTTTGTTTTTTTGTTTTTTTTTTTTATTTATGTAGTGGGCCAGCTTGTGGATTTGATAGCAAGTAATGACAATACGTTGTTTCATCCTTGCTAATCTGATTGTGGACTACTACCAACAGTTTTTAACTTTATCATTATAAAAGTGTCTGTATTTTTTTGATGATTCTATTCTTGTCATGTATTTCGTCATTTGCAGGAGACAATGGCGAGATTTAGACTAGTCAAGTTAGAAAGTTTAAAATAAATTATAGTGAGATGGTTAGCCGTATCTTCTGGGTAAAAATCAGGTGAAGACTACGTTGTTGCTATCAGAAGTAGGAAGAGAGTCGTCTATGTTGGTCAATGGATATGCTTCAACTGGTAGGTTACATGACGTGATTTTTTTTGGATCGTTGAGACCAGATATGTCAATGGGAACTGCCGAATCAACAGAGCAAAGCAATATGTTGTATTAAGTGTGTAGTCTATGATCCGGGTATTTTATTGGTTGTGATTCCTGCATAAATTTCCAAGTAGCAAAGAATCCAGAATAAGTCTTTTTGTAGGGTAGTAGACCATGCTGACTGACCAAGTAAGCATATAAATAGTTGCAGACTTGCAGTCAATAATTGAATAGCTTGCATTGTAGAATTTCTATGGGTAGGAGTCGGGAGCTGCGGGTAGTTCTGCGGACTTCAGCCGGTTTTCTTCTAACGTAGGATTGGGCGTGCCTTCCACGCAGAAAATAGGCGTTTGCAATTTTAACTTGGTGGGTGTACTGGAAGTGGCAGTGCCAGAATGGGAAATGTGTGGGGGTATATGAGTGGAACACGTGTTAGCAGATTCGACTTTCAGCGCTCGTGACTCAGCCCGAGGTACCCCCTAAAAGCCTATTCTTGCCTTTCCCGTGAGGTAATGATCGTTTGATTCGTATGGGTCCTACAGGCCGCGACCTTTTTGTCTTCAGGGCTACGCCGCAGGAGATCGTGGGCTTTTCACTGATATGAGTCCAAAACCCAGGCCCATTCCCCCATTATTCTCTTAATTTATTTTAAAATTTTTTTTTTCTTGGTTAAAAAATAAAAAGCCAATTTAATTATAACAATTAATATCATTACCATTAATGTATAATACGGAATCTAATCTTGATATATGCATACAAATGACGGAGAGGAGGAGATATAAATATTGGTGGAAGTGGAACTGGAATTGGAACTGGAAGCAGAGGAATGACCCCATAACTGGTGCTCCCGAAAGGCAATAAAACAAAAATTGAAAGAGAGAAAGAATCTGGTAATAGGAGGAGAACCCGTGAACAAAGAGTATGGGCCCGCATCGCATGGATGCTGCTCTTATTTTTAATTTTTTTTTTATTTTATTTTAACATTCATCAATTCAATATTGCTTTGCTTCACTGGCTCTTCTGCATGCTGAACAACACGAACACAAACACAAACACAGTATACTGCTGAAACAAAATCAAAATAGATTAAGATTTCAGACTTGTTGCAATAACTAGTGAACGACTAAAACTAGATTGCTATCATAACTTGTTATCATGAGTGCCTTTCTCTCTTTTATTTATTTATTTATTTTTAACTGGAAAAATCCAAATCTTCTCTCTCTTTTTTTAAGCTACTATTTTGAATGTGACGTCTAGCCTAACAAGTTGGGATAGATTACCAAGTATTAATCTATCAAGACATTATTTTTTTAATATATAGATATTAATTCCACCAAACATCTACAAATTGTAGATGTGTATATCTTAGACTAATATATAATAGATCATTGACCGCTATATTACCATGGAATTTTAAGATTTTGCTACACGTAAAGACAAAGAGTTGTTCTGCAGTTGCCTCCTTCTAGTTGTAAAAATCATCCCAATTTGTCAAACGACTAATCTTAATTAAAATCATAATCAAAAGAAAATGGTTGTTAGTCACTTTCTTGCTGTAGTTTCGAAACTGCATGGATGTTTCCGAGATATTGCTAAATTAATAGAGTGTACCGCAGATATGGTAATTAAGAATATTACTGCTGCTTTGCAATGAATTAACAGGGAATGATGCTGGAAAATTGGTATTGGTAGTTGAAGCCGAAGCCAATATGTGTAATTAAATGGGTATATACACACAAGCAGCAGCATGGCTTTTCTGCCTTAAAGGTGAATCGAAATGAAACATAATATAAATCTCATCTTATCCCAAAGGAAAAGGAACATGAATCTTACTCAAAAGCCCTACTGATTCAAAGGATTGAGATTAAAAGACACACATAGGATTCCAAAGGATTTATAAAAAGTACAATACATTGGCTATGTAACTTCCCAAAAGGTCACCGTAAGGTACATGGGTCCTATGTATCTCTTAAATTTATATGACTTATGGGATATCGGTTTTGCATGGAAGCTGCATACCATGCTTAGGCCACGCATGCCCTCTAGAAAAGGGAATCCCTTATATTTTTAGCCATATATAATTAAATTTGTAGTGACCAATGGTACTGTAGAAGTACTTCATCTACATCGATCAAATTAACTAATGTGGATGTATGAAGAGGATAGAATGGTCAACTTTGCCATTTCTTCATGGCTTTAGAGTTGGGTTTGGAATAAAAAAAAGTTAAAGAAGGAGGAAAAAAGAAGAAATTCCCCTTGGTGGGGTTTGCTTGAGCACTTTCACTATACACTAGGACATAAGAGAATAATTACAAAAGAAAGAGAGACAGAGAAGGCCGAAAAATCCTCACCAAAATAATGGAAAACGAGAATATATATGTATATATACACACACACTTACCAGTCCACAAAGTCTGCAATAATTCATTTTTTAAAAATGCATACGATTATCACAAGAGACTAGATTTTGATAGCCTGTAGGTTCCATTTTGTGCATGGATGAGTACCATAAGCTCAAAAGAGAACAATATTAATTTTAAAGTTGGACATTATTGAATTGATATATATATTGGAAGCTAAGTGAATTTCGTTAGCTAAAGTAGTCATTAATTAATGTATAAAGTGTAATATGTGGAATGGGAAGGGGAAGGGGATGGGGATAATTTAAAGGTGATGAACAGCAGAATACATTATTAAACTTTTAATAATGTATGCTTTACACTAATTAATAAACTGTATAAGGTAGCTGAGAGTCAATCAATGTATCAATCATTTTGGTTGTGGGGTATTTGAAAAGGTTAAGAAGCCCTATGATCTATTGTATCACTTTGCTTTTTCCACTCTATCTAAGCTTTTTAAGCTTCTGATCATTCTTCTCTTCTAAGTCCTTTGTTAAAACAATCCCTCCTTTTAATATATCATCCCATTCAAATCAAAGCCTTTTAGGGTTTGGGTGTTTTATAACAGGAACAAAGGAAAAGACAGAAAGTGCCAACGTCATATACTGTAAAAGAAAAATTAATTAAACTATATATTAAAATTATAATAAATTAATGAAAAAATATTTGCTGAATCAAGTGGGTTGATTCTTCCTAGTCTTTGCTTGTGCTAGTTGCCCCTTTTCTCTCTCTACTTTGCAGAATTCTTAGCCTTTTTTCTCACCAGTAACTATTTTTCATTTTTTTATTTAAAAATTTTATTTATTTTACCACACCCTTCTCCCTCGTCTGCCACTATAATCATCACCACTTGTACCCTATTAGCTACAATTCCCAGTTCAGCCTCTGAAATTTTCCCTTTCTCTTCATTTGCTGCATCTCTCTGTCTTTCTCTCTATATCTATATATGTAATTTTTATACACATAAATAGATAGAAAGGAGGGGTTATTAGATATATAGAGGATAGGTTAAAAGAAAAACCATCTTATTGTCTGTTCTTTCCATGTTTTGATTATTGCATGGGAGAAGAGAACTCCTGATGGGTTTTAAGAGAAGAGAGGTTGGAAAGAGATATATCTGAATTGTGTACCAGAGTTGCTCAGACAAGCAATCCATGGTAGATAGCGACTTGGAGAATAACCCATCATCATCATCTCTTCACGAGATCTTTTTCCTTTTGCTATCCAACGAATGATACCCTTCTGTGTCTACATGTCACTGCTATCTGTTCGTCAACAAAGCTGCGTTTAGTTCTGTCCAAAACCGGGATTCTCTTGTTCTGAGCCGCTCTTCTCTTCTCTTATTGTTTCATTAAAGGTGCAAAGAGAGCTCTATTTGAACAAAGGCTAAAGTTATTGAACAATATCAAACAAACGGAAAAAAGATCACAGTGAAGTGGATTTTCTTGTTTTTCTCTGTTGGAGTTTTCTTCTTCACGGAAACATGTTCCCTGCGGCTATGTCCAATTCAACTTCTTTGTCTGAGGAAGCTAGCGTTTCTTCTGGCACTAGAGTTCAGGATTTTGGTGGCTTTATTCCAGTCGTTTCTACTAATTCCCCTCAGCAGCCACAGAAGGCCAAGAAGAAGAGAAGCCTCCCAGGAAATCCAGGTAAGATCGATCGATATATAATTCTCTGTGTTATATTTGCAGGTTTCATCTATTTATTTTTACTGTACTGTATGTTTTTTGCAGACCCGGATGCTGAAGTTATTGCATTATCTCCAAAGACTCTATTGGCTACCAACAGATTTGTGTGTGAGATCTGTAACAAAGGGTTTCAAAGAGATCAGAACCTTCAACTTCACAGGAGAGGCCATAATCTTCCATGGAAGCTGAAGCAAAGAAACAGCAAAGATATCAGAAAGAGAGCCTATGTTTGTCCCGAGCCTTCCTGTGTTCATCACCATCCTTCAAGGGCTCTTGGTGATCTTACAGGTATCAAGAAACACTATTGCAGAAAACATGGCGAGAAGAAGTGGAAGTGTGAGAAATGCTCAAAGATCTATGCTGTTCAATCGGATTGGAAGGCTCATTCTAAAACCTGTGGGACGAGAGAATACAGATGTGACTGTGGAACCCTTTTCTCCAGGTATTTATTTTCTTTCTTTCCTTCTTTTCATTCAAATTGAAATGTTCTTTTAAGGTCTTTCCATCTTTCTGTTTGTTCAAAGTCCCTATCTTCCTTTTATAATTGGTTTTTATGTTTCTTTGCTTTAGCTATAATTCATTACCTTGGAATTAATGGAATTCATAGAAATTATTGGTCTTTAGTACAAAGCAGGATGTCTCGTGTCTATAGGAGGGTCTTTGTTTTTGTTTCAACTTGTTTTGCTTTGTTATTGCTATTACACAAGAGTGGTAAAACATTGCATGGAATATATCTGAAGCTTAAATACAGTGGCAGGATGCATGGAAAGAGAACGCCGTTAATACAAGTGTCTGTTACTGGTGACATTACGAGAGAAACTGGTCAAAGATATGTCTCTGAAATCTGAATCTGACAATTTCATGCTTGAACAGAACAATTAATCAACATGCTTTATATTGTATTTGTATTTTCTGTGATTCGAGGGCAAAACATTGAATTTTTCTCTCAACACATCCTAGGTCTGTATGCATTACATCTTTTCCTCTTTGTTTTTTTTCTGGGAATTCATGAGCTCTGAAGAAACTACCCTTTTTTTATTCGTAACATGGTTATCTTCAATTTTAATTGTTTAATTTAGAAGAGCTCGATAATATGCATCTTTGTGCAAGGGGTGTAAATTGCTTTAATCAGTGTTTAATTTATTTCCCATTTGAATTCTTTGAATGGAGAGACTGCAGTCTCAAAAACTATGATGGAGATGTGCTCTTGTCAACGACAAGTTAAAAGAAACTTAGAAATCGCGTATGGATTTTCATGGTTGAGAATGCCCGTGATAATTTTTCCATGAAGCTGCCATTATTAACTTGCAGATCGAGAACACAGAAACTCTGAAATTCATCATGAGGAAAGTTAATAAATCTGCAAAAATATCAGATATGCTGATTTGTTATCTTTTTTACTCTATGAGTAGACATAATATATATATATATATATATATATATGTTGGGTTTTCAATTTGTCATCAATTGCATACATATCTTTGTTACATGCATGAAGCTCTAGTTTCAAAAGACTTATGCTGTTATCGAAATTTACCATTCTCTTGAAATTTTGAGCCCTTTCTTCCATATCCATGCCCATTTTGCATGCATAAATTAGCATCAATCAAATGTCATATGTGCATCTCTTCTGTCTCTCTTTATATGCCCTAAATTTGACCATCCTTCACGTTGTAAGCTTTATGCCTTTGTAGGTCCTATCCAATATCCGCATGCATGGACCTTTTTCTTTATTTTAACCATTTAAAAAAAGATCATCGACAGCCAAAATAATTATGTATATATTATCAAATATTTCTTTGATTATACTATATACTACGACATCTATGCAATGCACATGCCTTGCTTGATTCATATACATTTACCATTTATCATCAAGTTCTCAAATTTAGGGAAAAGCTTTCTCTCTTTTTTCCAAATCCTTAGGGTTTCCTCTTTATCTCGTATTTAGACAACCAAGCCGTGCTCAAATCTTGCCCATTTTGTAAAAGCTAGCTTCTCGACAGTCGTGCTTGAAAATAAAGCTGCTGCGCTTACACCCATGTGATTTTTTATTCATCAATTCTACGCTCTAAAATTATTAAACATAATAAATTCTAAATATAGAACTTCAATATTTATCATATATAGTTCTTCACTTAATTAATTAACATTAAACTGTAAATTACTTGTATTGATTGTTTTATTTTTCTGAAATAATCATTAATTATACTGTGCATTGTGAGACCCACAGGAAGGATAGCTTCATAACCCACAGGGCATTCTGTGATGCATTAGCTGAAGAAAGTGCAAGAATCTCAGCAAATCAACTATCAACTGCAAACCCAAATGTACATCATCTTCATCTTGCATCTCAAACCCATCCATCTTCTCTCCTCCCTTTCACAACCCACATTGCCCTCACTCCATGGGACACACCTCAAAACCCTAACCCTAATAACAGTAACCAAAACCCCCTTCATATCAAGTCGGAAACTTACCATTTTCAAATCCCACCACTCTCTTCTTCTCAATACCTTCAAGAACCACAAGCAGCAACAACAGTAGCGGCAACAACAACAACAGCAGCATCAACACACAAGGCCTTGGTAACCTCACCCTTCCGAAACCTTCACGTGAGCACACAGCGCAGCTTAAACGCTGCCACGTCAGCGCACCATCTGTCAGCCACTGCGCTCCTCCAAAAGGCTGCAACTATTGGTAGTGCAACTGCTTCACATCAAGTCCAGTCAATGGGTCACATGACTCAACTCAACATGGGAGAGTTAGCTCGGATTGACTCGGTGAGTCACATCTCACCTGGTACTTACATGGGTTTCACGTCGGGAAACCTTTCCACGTGGCAAAAGAGCGACCGCCTGACAAGAGACTTTCTGGGTCTCACCGGAGATGGTAATGGTAATGGTAATGAAAATGTGAATGGAGGCGTTAATGTTAGCGTAAACCTGAGGGATGCGCTAACATACACGGCAGGCTTAGAGTTCCAACCATACGAGAGAGGGCACTCACTGTTGAAACCCCAAGGCTTTGGATTTGCTGCTGAGCCACCTGCCTCGGAGACATGGGGTGATTGTTGAAGCCTGCAAAGTAGAAAATGCATAGAATCGTAGAACAGTAATATTTTAAGCATCAATCTTTTCTATCTCAAGTACACTGTCAAGTTCATCTCAAATCGTATGCTTCGCTAGGACAATTTTTGCTTTTCAGGTTTTAAGAACTTTTAAACTCCTAGTTGTATTACATGAGAGTTTGCTGCATTTGGTTTCAAATTTTGTCTCCATTCCTATATTTATTAGTTTTTTAAGTGGTAATTTAAATTTGCAACTTTCTTTTCCCCTGGACTATCTATCTATCTATCTATCTATACAGTAGCATGCACGCAGTGCAGTGTAGTGTAGTGGCATTATTGTATCTTTGGTTGCGGCAGGGAAGAATGTCACATGCAAAATATACACAAAACATATAATGCCTCGCCTCACGGGTTTTCTTTAGGACTAAAACTATATATGTCCCATCTTTATCACGACAGCTATCTCATCATATATGCATATATGTGTATATTATAATCATTTAGGCAACGACAATTATTTGCCATACATTTGGAGACGATAAATTTTGTTACTTCTTTTTTTTTTTTTTCTCATAAATTCATCATAAATACTGTGGTGTCTTGATCATCACTAATTAACTTAAATCCTTCTTGTTTTCTCCAAGAAAAATTACTATAAACTTGAATCCTTTAGAGAATATACCAAAGCGGAATAAAGGACATGGCCCTATATATCATGAAACAAAGGTATTTTCTTCTCGTGGACAACTGTAAAAAATGAAGCCGAAATATATTCCTCTCCACATCTTTAATT
The DNA here is from genome assembly GCA_022749755.1 of Azadirachta indica. NCBI lineage: Eukaryota > Viridiplantae > Streptophyta > Magnoliopsida > Sapindales > Meliaceae > Azadirachta > Azadirachta indica. The sequence continues at coordinate 20,050,548 of CM040440.1, forward strand.
AGCAATTGGCCCACACACATCTTAATTGAGGTTTAACTACATATATAATTAATCATATTTGTTCAGGGATTTGAATGATGTACTGGCCAAATTGATCATATGATATATTCACTAATTTTGCAATAAAAAACTACGTACCATAGAACATATATTCAAATTAACCTTACCATGCATGATAACCGTACTTCTGAAATTAACTTTGATCCTAGGCTAGGATAAAATTAAGACGTAAGAGCAAGGAATGATAATAGGAACCAATAGTGAGAAAATAATATTAGATTATTATAAGGACTATTCGCTCATACTAAAAAGATAAGCTGTCTTTTCCTTCTTTAGAACAAAGGTTAGTTTGAATAAGATGTCTATCTCTCTACCCATAATTAATTAAAGACTTTGTTCAATAGATATCCTAATTAAGTGGAAATTAATGCATCATCCCCAAGAATCTCCAACCTCACAATTCTCAAAGTCTTTTTAATTGATCAGAACAGTAGTTTCCATTTTAACTTGGAATTGTCACAAATGTAATGCTAATTATTGCCCTAAATTCGTATAATATGCATGGGGTTTCCATGCACACGAACGATCAATTCATATAGTCATAGTCTTACGCAAGCTTTAATAATTTCCCGGCGCCCCATTATTGAATAATCAACCTACATGCAGATTTCCAAATTTCAAATTTACATTTTGCATTTGGTGAAGAAGAAAAGGAATTAAAGCCCAAGCAAATTCGCGAAGCATGTACATGTGATCAGCATAAGTTCTCCACTCATTTGATGGCCCCACGACTACAATACCATAATAATTGCTAGGATGTAGTAGAATTACGAGTTTACCCTCCATTAAGTAAAAGAGAATTATAATTAAAAATTAATGAGAATCATACGATCAAGAAAATTAAAACGAGTATATTCTGTGTTATCATGTCAGATTGATGAGGAGATAAGCTAGTACGACATGAGGTAAGTGTGTCGGTTTGAAGGCCATACCTTTGTGTTTCATGGATTGACGAATCTGCCCTTCTACCCAACCTAGTAGATAACGATTGCCCGCATCACAAAGCCTTTAAATAATCAAAAATAGTTGCAGGATTCAAAGGTAAGTCTGATTTTGAACATTCATTTGAAGAATTACATATATATATATATATATATTTAAAAATAACAATGACAGAAACAATTATAATACATATTTTCCACCATAATACGTATACGGTCGCCTTTAATTGTTAAGGGTTATCATATATTTCTTATCGCTGTCTACAAACAAGAAGTATGTCGTCATTTTTTAAGCCCTTACGCAAAATATTTTTAAGTTACGTGCAATATTTGCTTCGGGAGACTGGCAGCAGCCTCTCTAGATTTCGCAATCCGCACCTGGAAATTAGCCTTTGACAAAACCAATATTAATTATAGCCCAATGCAAAGCGGAATTCATTAACACATATTGGCATAAGCTGTTAATTCATTTGCAATTAATGCATAATCAAGTAATAATGTTGAAGGCAGAAATCCTTACTAAAATTACATGTAGGAGAATTTACTGCAAGACAAGAAAAAAAAAGAAAAGGTAATAGGCAAGTTAATTTGGGGAATTTGAATAAATCTGCTTTTTTTCTGCTCATATCAAATTTCAAAGAGGGATTGATGTAATCAATTTCCGAGAACTTCTTTTCCACTGGCTTTCTTTCGAGGGAGATACTAAGAAAAGAGCCGGATAATTTCAAGGGAATGGACCCTTTTCTAAAGAGGCGGTGGGGGGCTATGGAGACTAGAGAGAACTGTAAAATCTGCTGTAAGCATGAGTAAAAAGGCTTTACTAAGTTGATGGTGTGTGTGTATTTGTGCGGGTGAGATTGTGGTCCGGAAAATAGTGGTGCAAAAACAAAAGGGAATATAAAAAGAAAAGAACGAAAATGAAAGGGGAAAAAATGTCAACGGTTACGCTAAACTAAAAAGGAAAAAAAGAAGCTTAATTGAGCTTTCAAAGTTTGAAACTTTAAATTACAACTCTCAATCTTCTTTTTCTTCATGACCCTTTATCAATTTTTGTGCACGTCTCATATCACACAGCCTTCAGTTTGGCTGCTTAATCTGCATAACATTTCAAAGAAAATAATTTTGCAAGTGCTTTCCTTACTTTGTCTGCATGACCCACAACAATTGATCCATCTTGACCACTCGATCGGTGGACCTCTGCATGCGTGATACCATAAGAAGTCCACAAAGTTTTCAGATCTTGTGCATTGATGTGATCTAAATTAGAGCCGACGATAACAAATAGCAAAAGAAACTCATGTTTATGTAAGAACTATGCTCTAGATTAACCTAAAATTGCTGGGTCTACTCTACAGCTCATAAGAGTACGTTGTTTTATATAAGATTTACAGTGTACAAGTAATATGATTTGATCTATCATGTTTTATACTATATAAACATCTTGGCCAGTTGAAAAAGGATGGACACTGTATCTCTGTGACCACAGCTTCATGTTAGCATACTCAACAAGCAGGGAAGTGAGAGAGGATCTAGGGATTAATGAAAGGAGAAGGCGGGTTTTATGGTATATCCAAGCTTTTAGAAAGTATATCTAAGTTGCAGGGTTAAGGTACAATACATGCCATTTGCCTACTAAAAAAGACTGAATCTTTTTTTCTCTCTGGCGCACAACCAGACAAACCAAAAGCTTCTCTTCTATTCGCTCTACCCCTTTTCCTTACTCAACATACTTGCATATGTCATCTTCCATCAGGGAATCTCATCCCAACAAACCTTCCTTTTCCCTCTTTTCTTCATTGCAATCTTCATAATTACCTAAACCTTCTTTTACGTGCTTTTCTTCTTTTCCCCTTCTGCTGCAAATCCCCATTTAACACTATTGAGTTCTATGATTGAGATACAATAAGGGAAAACAAAAATCTACTGTTGTATTATGGGTGTAATTAGTATATAATGTACCCCTAAAAGCTTTGGAATGATATTGCATGGTATGGCAATATTTTTCCTTGTTTTCTTCTTCACAACTTTTGTACAATAGCAGTAAATACAAACTGAATAATGAATAAAGGAGATAATTAAGCAAAGAGATGAGGATCATGATAACTTTGTTACTAAGTAGCGATCTCAAATTACTCACCATTGGTAGTCCTCCAATAGACTCAAAATATTTGAGCTCATAATTAGACTGTATAAGTTGTGACTTTAGGAATATTGCTTCATTCTGGTTACATCATGCAGATTTCTCAAGAGTTCGTGCTTCTTGCTTCTTCCCATTTCCAAAAAGCTGTTGGGTTTAATCAATTGCATGTGATGCTTTTAAGAAAATCAAGTTTATTAACAGAGAACAAAAGAACTCATTGTTCTAATATGGTAGGTTAATCCCGATTCTTGATAGACTAAATTGGATCTCAAGCAAGGAGAAGACAACATGAGGATCAGAATTTGAATTATACAAAAGTTAAAACAATTCAAACAAGTGACATTTCAAGTCAAACAATTTAGAATTATATTATGTACTCAAAGGCCATAATGATTATTTCTTACAAAATTGTGGATGACTCACATGTGAAAGTACCAATTGAGACAGAAAGCTTCTCCTGTGAATTTGGCATCAGTTTACCATCTCGAGAATGCTGGCAGGACAAATTTCTTTAAAGAAGTTTGTGTCACTAGCAATCTCATCCACTCAATGAGCTCTGGCAAATCAAAGTTTTACTCCCACGTATTTATCCAACACATTCTTGAATGCCTGCAATAGAGATTAATGAATATGAAAGATATATTTCAAAACCAGGGTAGAATGCATCATAATCATGATATTTGATATTTTGGCCTTCATATCATCTGATTCTGAGAATTGAGAAGTACTAATTTTTTCATGGAAAATATATAAGCAGATTTTCATAGTCTCAATCACATTCTACATTGACGGTCATGTACTGATATGAAACAGACGCAGAAGCAAATAAACCCAGCCATGATCATGCCCGCTAGGAGGTTATGATGATGATAATTGCAGTCACGATATAATATGATGATTATAATGATGATAACAACAAAAGTATAAATAATAAAAAAGAGAACAAAAGATGATACAAAAGATGGCCCTTTGCAGATAGTCAATGTTCTAGAAGTTATTTAGCTCAGAAAATACTATTTCCAGGATCCAAATAACAAAACTCAGCACATAATTTCAAAAGATTAGAAGGAAAAATATTGTAGCAGGACTGAAGTTCTCAAAATCATATATTGCTAACATGACAAGCTACCAATCCCATGGGTACATCCTATGTGGCAATTCCACATCATCATTATAAGATAATTAATTTTTTTACGTTTCCACTTCTGCTGCACAGATATGTATTGATTTGATTGCTGAAGTAAAATGATGTAACATGTGATGGCATAGCATATGACTAGAAGTCTGATATTATATGCACATAAAAGCTCAGATGACAATATTCCCTTGTTCTCCCATATATGACTATGATTACAGTAGACATGGATTCTCAGCCAGTGCACTTCACCAGTTCATGATCATAAACAGTGCTAAACAACTTGGAATCACCGAATGATCAATAACAGTACCTCAGACCTCAGATGACAGTCTATGACATCAATGATTTGCAACAACAACAGTTGATATCAAGATCATAGTCGTTAAAGTGGTATATTGAGCATAGTTACAAAAATATGGAAGGGTAATATAATCATAGAACACTATTCTATCATTACTTTTTGCTGCTGTGAGAATCCTACCATCAAAAACCAAAATTATGGACTGACATGCTCAATCTTCCATTTGGACGCCACTATTCAAATTAACCAAAAAGATAGCCCATGTCCTGGACAACAAATAAATAAAACACAATAAACTTATTGCACCATCCCCCCCTCCACCTCTCTCATCCTTTCTTTCCAACCTGTGCTACCATAACTACCTCCAACATAGATTTACCCTCCCTACAAATTTAACTAGATCTGCAGATGGCATAATTCATCTAAGTAACATCAAGATACATCATAATCCAAGTTCCTGAGATATAATCCAAGATCACTGGATTACCTGAAGTGCAAATGACTCTTTTCCATTAAGGATTGCATCCATTGCAGCAAATTGGTCATCAAATACACCGTAGAAGACCCGATAGAATTTATTTCTGCAATCACAAAAAATTAATAAAATAGAGGTGCCAAAATTAAGATGTATTCTCTTTTTACAATAATTTAATAAAAGGTCCATCTGAAAACTAAATACCTATCTTTTTCAGAGGTCTGTTGGTCCATCTCATCAAATTTACGCGTTAGGACTTCTGCTCCCACAGGCGAAAGCAAGTGCAGTATTAGAGCCTCCAAAGTTCTTGGGAAGTTGTGCTGAAAAATTATAATTGAAAACATGGGGATAGTATTATCAAACTGTGAAAATTGGAGATACATCAGTGGTTAAATTATCTGCATTCAACAAGCAATAAATAATTGATCCTTCACTTAACCCAACCCCATCAACCACAAATGAGATCATCCACTTTCCAGCTTAACTAATACCTAGTTTGTCATGATGAATGGTAGATAAAACAGAAATGTTATTAGCCATTTTTTTCCATAAATATTGATCCACAAATACTCCTGTTTAAACAGGAAGTGCAGCAACAATTGATAGTATAAGCTATAATAGGGAAGTATAAACTCACTGCCATAGCAAGACAGACTTCCTGAAAAGCAAGTGGTTCAAGGGTCCACAAAATTTTAGCAATTGGATCATCTTCCAAGCAGAAAATCTCAGTATCTTTCACACTTGGCTCAGAATTCGATGTTGAGGTGGACTGCATTGATCGACTTAAATCAGCAATATTGACATGGGCATGGACTAAAGAAACAAGTTCATGAAGAGCCCGAAGAGCACATGGTCCCAATTCATGTAACAGAATCCTCTGCTGCGGTTTCTTTCCTTTCAAATCCTGTTTCTGACATGAACGGTCCATATGGTCTGTTGAAAACTTATCAATTTCAGGCACCATAAATGGCCACTGGCATTAACATGGCCAGGTAATTTCCATATACAGTTTTTTTCACCATGCTTATCAGAAACTGACCTGGTTCTCCATTGGAGTGGATTTCACATGCATGGCTCTTCAGTCTTTCTGTACCAGCAGAAGAACCCTTACCAAGTACTTGGTTCTGTCCTAATATTAATTGTAGATATATCTTACAATACTTTTACGAAGAAAAAAAATGTGATTGAAATGAAAAGGAACGAAAAGGGAAAGTAATTTGACCCCCCCCTCACACCGAATAAAGACAGAAAAAAATAGTGTTAAAGTATTTCACCAACAAATATACTTAAACTCCGAAATTGTACAAGTCAGAACTTAGCTGAAGGTCAACATGTATAATAAATTGCAAGAAAATTTTCACTACCACATCCTCAAAGTTTTACAAGATGACAAACAAAATGTAACAACCTAATTACTTTTATATCTGCCAAAGTCCATGAGCTTTAATAGAAAATCTCAACAAATAATTTCTGGAAACTTTTTCTCATGAAAAAGAACTCCTAATTTGTAGAACAGACCCAAAAATATTTTCACAAAGAAACAACATTAATAGAAAATGCTACAGATCCAAACAATTTCGATGAAAATCATTGGACAGGGGGTTTGAATTCTAGCATATACAAAGTACATAGATTTTTTTTGCAAGGGAGGCGGTCTCAAGCCAAATTTATCAACAAGGCCATCTCAAATCAACAAGGCCATCTCAAACACAATTGTCAACATCATCTACAGAAAATGAAATATCTAAGTGGTATACATACCATTTCTTTGTCTGTCAATCTTTCATAGACAGAGTTGATTTGATGAGGAAACACAATATTGACAAGAACTCAGATTAGCATACTATTTCAGTCAAGCTTAAAAAAATTATCTTCACATTAGAAAAAATGAAAGAGGGGAAAAGTTGAAAAATTTTGATAGAGAACGTACAAGTACCTTCTTAGTATTCTGCGCAAATAATATGCATCCATGTGTTCTGACAAGCTAGACATTGTATTGGACTGCCACCAAAAGTTAACAGCAATGGTTAAATCATCACTGTCTATTTGGTGGAACCTGCAACAATTAAAACAACAATCAACCAACCTGATGGTTGACTGAGAACAAGGTTGAGTATATGAAAAAACCAAAGTCATAATGACGGTCAGTGACCATATCAAAAATAATGAATATACATATTTTTCTTAGACAATTAAACTAATGCTCCAACTTAACTCCATTTTATCAGCAACCAACTGTTCATCCATTCAGTTCACAACCAACAATCTGGCCAGATATGCTTAGAATACATGCCTTGCTTTTTCATTATAACATTTATGATTCTCCAAAAGGAACCAGAAGGTCCACTTGCACAGAGAGAACATAACTGTCGATATGTGCAGGAAGGTTTTTCTTACACATGTAAAACATTTACAGGACCGGAAGCTTTGGTGAAATAGAGGATAAAGTTCCAGTTTAAAAAGAAATATGATTTAAAATGTGAAAATAACATGATTTAAAAAGTGAAAATAACATAAAGATATACAATTTTAACCAGATAAGAGGCTCATAATAAAACAAAATGAGAGGAGAAAATGATTGTGCTGATAAAATTATACAACATATTCAGTTCATTCTTGTCTTAAACTGTATCCAGTGATGCAGTTATACAACTCTGATTCAAGTTTATTCCTTTACTTTAGCATCCAGCAAACATGAATACACACATCTAAGACAATGCTAAAGAAGAAGAATATATTGTCTCTAAGACGAACGAAAATAAGAAATTTGTAAGAATTAAAATTAGATTTATTTAGTTTAACTAGATTCATTCTTATTAAGTATATTTCTAGTTTAACTATTATTAGTCTTTTCTAGTTTTTTAAGAATTCCTAAATTTATGAGGATTCCTAATTTGTGTTGCTTTATTATTTCAACCTATATAGAGGCATGTCTATGCACTTAGTGTATAATTTTCAAAAGAGATTCAAAATTAAACTATATAAACAACTGTACCATTGATTGAGAATGCTTCATGAAAGATATCTCCTAACAAAGGTAACAGTGCCATAAAATGAGAGTTTAGTCTTACCAGCCTTCAGGAATGAAAAGTGCATCACCTGCATGAAGAATAACCTTCTGAGAGTATTCCCCAGACTGTTCCGCTCTTGGATAAATTGAAAATTCTGGATTCTCTAAAGCAATAGAACTGCCAGCAGAATACAGTCAAAGAAGAAGATTAAAAACACCAATATAAAATCTGAAACCCTACAGCAACGTAAGAATTGAAAAAAAACACATTTTCATATTCTTATGGAAATAAGAAAAGGTCAAAAGTTGATTTCCTAGTACTGGTTCATAAAGTAGAATACCTATGGTTTGAAGCCTCGCCATATATAGGCATTGGATATAGCATGGGGCTTGCAGAAGAGGGCCATAAAACAACTGTGAAGTCAAACAAAAAGGTCAAAAAATGAGAAGCTGGGTTGATAATAACTAATAAGCAATTAAACCCTAGGTTTCAAGCAAATTACCACTGTTAGGAAATGCAACCGAAAAATTTAATCTATTGGGTGGAGGCCTACCACATTATAAGTAGACATACCAATACACTATTTAACCAATGTGAGATAGACTGACAAATAAATAAATATGTCATTCAATGAAATACCAGGTATAAAAGATGAGCATCATGAAGCCAAAAGGGTTGAAACCAACTTCACCTTGTTTGCAGCCAGCAACAATACATAGCAGGTTATGGTGTGGATCATAGTGAGTACTTGATTTAGATTGAGCATTGTTCATCCACAGATTGATAGAAGCTAGTACTTTTGCCTCCAAAAATGCAGGCTAAGCAGATTAACCAACAGTCAAAAAGAAAAGGTTGTTATAAGTCGAGGAATCCTTGTTTGTTGCTACACAATAAACACCAAAGAGTTATGGAGAAGTAGAGACCGTTTCAATGTCTTCCTTCAGATTTTCCAGTTGAACTCTCTCTTCATTCTCGGTATTCATAATCGGTACCTGAATTATGACAGTCCAAGTTCCAACAGCATTAGTAATAAATGAACACATAGCACTGTTATACTAACACAACATATCTAAGGCCCCAAATGTAATAAACAAGAAAAATACATTCAGTATCACAAGCCCTTAAGTATCAACCTGAGCTAAATAGAGTTGTTGAGGAGCAACATCTCCGGAAAGCAAGCAGAGTGTCTCTATGTTGGACTCTACTTGCTGATGTCTTTCTGGTTCAACATAAACATCACAAAGGTCATCCTTGTTTTGCTGATGCTGCTTACAGAAACTGATAAAGGTAGAAAATGGTAATGGAACCTACCACACAAGGAGAAATGAAGTAAATTAATCGAATCATTAATGTCATCCAAGAAAGAAGCATCTCAAAGCTTCATAAATACAAGAATGCTATTAAAATCGTTTGCACTCACCCTCTCATGGCTTCTAATATCACCATAAAACATTGGTGCAGTTCTGGATAGCATTGCCTCCACAATAGATGTCCCCATCCGTTCCTAAAGTTTATTTTCCATTCATGAATATAAGAACAATACAAAAGTAAAACTCAACCAATCAAGAATTTAACTTAAAAATGAAAATCATGTAAGAGCAAAGATATCAGTAAAATTTTTTCCCAACGTCTATATTCGATCTAAAAGGTCAAAGTTAATTACTACATCCGTCTATCAAATAATAGTGTAAAATGTTTTCTAGAAAACAATTAAAAAAAGAAAAAGAAAAACTCCCAAAATGAAATGCCAACAAAACTTTGCGTAAACAAACTAAATTCGTGTTCAGTTAGTGTAGAACATGTGTAGAAAAATAACCTCTAAATAGTGGAGACCGCCTTTACTGGGATTCCACTTGGAGAAAGCTTTCCAATTCTTAGTACATCCTTTGAACACCTGTAATTAAAAACATGAATTCAGAAGCATTGATCAATAAGAGAAAAGAGTGAGCGGAAAAGGAAAATAATTTTGAGTGTTGATGAGATTACAGCGGGAACGTTCTTGGACTCAATCTGAGATGCAAATTGTGCAGAAGAAGGAATTTGATCGAATTCGAAGCTTCGAATTTCAACAGAGTCTTCCATATGTGTATCGGCAAGAGTAACGGGCTCTTGAGGCTGGAAGAATCGAGCCGAGGCCAGTGAGCGCGAGTTTAAAGGGCGCGTGGGGGTTCGAGTGAGGCGGTGATAGAATTCTAATCAATTTTGACGCGCCAAGGGTTCCAAGTACCGGGCCTAGACGCTGGTCAAATGATTAAGCCCAATGCTGAGCCATAACCAGCCCAAGTATATCATTTGGTTTTGATCCATTAACGATAAAAAATTAAACAACGCTCCAGGTGGAGGGAACTAATTAACGAATTATAATACTAGATTACCGAACTTCCTGCCTTCATCATTTCTCACCTCCCAGACTGCCTCTCTTGCACAAACATAAGATCTATTACCAATCTCGACGTATAAAATTTTGCAAACAATAAATAATAGAACTAATAGATAAATTGATGCTAAATTCTGAAAGAAGACAAGTATGAGTCGTGGATCTGCAGAAATATTGGGATTTATGCTTAGCTTTATACGCCATGTATCTACACTTTCGATAACAGTAACCGACGTCGAATGTGTATACGAGAACGTTCTATACGAAGGTGATACTTTTACCGGAAATTTTGTTGTCATAGATCATGAAATTTTCTGGAACTCGGATCACCCCGGCATTGATCTCACAGTAAGTCTGTTTGTCCATACCTTTTGCCTTTCTCAAAATGTGGAATTTAATCGGTGCCTTTATCTGATTCTCCTGTAAATTCGTGATGAATTAATGCAACAGATCAGGTTTATCACTTACAATGATGATATATATATATATATATATATAAAAACAATTTCATAATTTGTTAATTGGGAGATGAAGATTTGAATTAATTTGTAAAAATGATAAAGCAGGTGACATGTCCTAGTGGTAGCATAGTGCATTCTGTGCAGGGAACATCAGGGGACAAGTTTGAGTTCAAGGCTCGCAGAAGTGGACTGTACCGATTCTGCTTTCATAACCCAGTTTCAACACCAGAAGTAGTTTCTTTCTACATTCACGTTGGCCACATCCCAAATGAGCATGATCTCGCTAAAGATGGTAGGTTCAATTAAATAAATAAATATTTATATATATATGTATATGATAAATTAGTAAATTAAAGTTATCATGCACTTTTCTTGTTTACTTGTTTTATATTGTTATTTCCATTTGTGCAGAACATTTAGATCCTATTTATGTTAAGATAGCTGAGCTGAGAGAGGCACTGGAATCTGTCACTGCAGAGCAAAAATATCTGAAAGCTCAAGATTCTCAACATCGTCATAGTAAGTTACTACGTGAAACAAATTAAATTCACTTGATATGTATCCCTTACCTCTCTTCTTTGTCGGCATTATGACAGCAAATGAGAGCACCAGGAAACGAGTTGTTTTCTATACATTCTCCGAATACTTCTTGTTGGCTGGTACAAGTGCACTTCAAGTGGTGTATATCCGTCGTCTGTTCAGTTTTTCAGCTCCTTACGGTAGAGTTTGACTTCAAAAAGTCCTACGCAAATTAATTCTTTAAACCCTCTTTTTAGTTTTGCGGTCCTGGTAAGAAAAGTCTGCTTAGTGTCCACCATTTTTGCACCTATAGAGACGATCAAAGTTACTTTATGTGTTCATTTTTCACCAAGTTAATCGATATGATGCGGGTTGTCCACGATCTTCAATTTTCTATAATAAATGATTGCTTGCATCCTTGTTTCTTTGGGCTCAGATCAGACATGTTTCAGAGAAAATGAACCAAACCGCCATTACTCTTGCACTTTGTTTTGGTATATATGATATAATAAATAATATTATATATTCTTCAATCCAACAACTACAACAAAAGGAGACACAGAAAATGCAACTATGATTGAACTGTTATTCTATGTAGTTGTTCCGGGGACAGGTGAGACTATCTTACAATCATTTTCTGTATTCTGTATCTGCCAAGAAACGAATGCCTCCGTCGTGACTGAATGATGTCTTTTGATGGCTATCCTATCATCCACTGTCGTGGTAATGTAATAATGCCCCATTAAGTGATGGGTGATGAAAAATCACATTAGAAATCATAGAATTTTGGAAACACATTATTTTACTTAAAGTTACTTTTCATAAAAATAATAATATTATATTTACAAAATGAGATATAGAGTTTGTATTTTAACTAGTGCGACACCTATAAATAATTTTATTGTATAAAACAATTGTCAAATTTTGTGTACAATTAAATTGATAATATGTATAAATGAATAATTTAAATAATTTCAAATTTGGTGTTTTACAGTTGAATTTTCGCTCTTATCTATTTTTTTAAAAAATAAATAATGTTAAAATATAATGACACCCATTTGACTTGAATATTTATGATTAAATTAGTTCATATTTAAATTAAAAAATACCAAAGAAAACCCAGTACTGGCTTTACTTGTACTGAGTTGAATACCGTTTCAATTGTCATTGAGCTTGCCTTTGAATAATCAACTATCATCCATGCATCATATATTTCAATTTTTTGGATCAATAGTTACACCAAGTCATCGATGTATCTTCAATTCACGCATTATTTATCACTGTATTACAGCACTTGTGTCATCCCTGCAACTGCAAGTGGTAAATTAAAAATCAGACAAGCTACCTCATTTCATTTCAGAAATAAACAAAGCAACACTCATATTTTCCGAAAAGAAAACTAACAGTATGTACATTTAATACTTAACAAATTGTCTCGAAATTGTAATTGGCAAGTAGCCTCAAAAGCGAAAATATGCTTGTGTAAAGATACATGGCGTTGTTAAAGGAAGATTTTGAGAATTAAGTTCAAAATTTTGAACCGATCAAGCCATCAATAATGAAGAAGTAGTTTTTTTATTTAGATAAAAAAAATAATACTTAAATAAATAATGAAAGGAAACATTCAATTCAAAAGTCTGAAATGGGGAAAAGGCCAAGGCCCAGCTCTTTTCTTCTTTTAGTCCGTAACTCTCGCGGGCTCTCACGTTTGAACACTCCAACCCTGGGGACCACTTTCACGCGCTTTTAGAATTGCTAGTGGGACCCCCTCGAATATCTTCTGCTTTTTCTTTTTCTTTTTCTTTTTCTTCTAAAATTATTTATTTTCTCAATTGCCACGTCGATACTTATTAATCTCCTGAAAACTTAAGTGAAACCCTTATCCTGTGCTGTTGGATTGAATGGTTCAATTTGTACCGCGAGATGTAAATCCCAGGACAACGGGTTGTGCGCATAAGATAACATATTTTATTAGGCTTGATTTGTAAAAGTTAAAATTTTAGTTTTATCTTTACAAACAATCGACTCAAGTAAAGACCCAATAATTTGATTCCTACGTATATTATCAAAATGGTAAACCTCACCATTCTCAAGTGAGAGAAGCACAACCAATCAGTGGAAAGCAATTATTATACGTAGTTTTAGATAAGACAGTATCACGAGACTGGCGGGGGAATCACAATTTAATATCTTCTCAGATTATTGTGGTTGAGTTATGCCATCTTACATGCAAGACATGCATTGCAGCCTACTAACTAATAAATCTGATTTCCCACAATATTATAGAAATAATTTAAAAGTAATGGATCGGACTGAAATATATATGGTATATTAGTAACATTAATCTAATTTTAAATACATTAAAATACGAATTATTAAGGGTGTGGATCATACGCGTCGGGTTTGGCAGGACGGAGGATTGCGACCTTAGGGCCATAATTACGACACCGAAATTTCTGCATATAAATTACTAATATCACAGCCACCAACGTATCGTATAAACGTAATTTGGCCATTGATTTACATGTGTTTCTGTTCTTCCTCCACCGATACATGTCCATTGTTGACTATTGCTTAATGCTTTCCAAAGAAGATAAAAGAAAATTATAAAACCACGAAAGCGACGCCAAAGAACTTGGCGCTGTATCATACGAGGCATTATTATGATGTTATCAGATTGACAGCTTCCTTCCATGATACAGGACTGGTTCTCACCTAACGTTCTCTCCATCCACCATCAGCAGTAAAAAATAAGACAAGGCAATTTGCGATGTATTGTATTAGATTGACCATCTATCTTCATTTATACTTATTATAACGGCATTGTCTCTACCTCTGACAAGGTAATTACTTCCTCTTCCTGGTATCTTTTATTAGGTCTCCTGTCAGACTCGAATTCACCTAATATTTATAAGCAATTTTTTTTTTTATTTGAGAGGATTTTGATTTGCAAAGTGTGTAAATAATTAAGGGATTTTTTTTTTTATTCTGTACTAACGCTTTTAAGAAAGCTGTATAATATTCCTTTGTCATTAAGAAATAAGCGAGAGGTTGCAAAAATAAGTCTTTTAAAAGCTAGAGCAAATAACAGTTATATTAAGGGGAAAAAAAAAAAGGACAAGAGCGTGAGGGCAACAAAGACAGCCCAAAACGACAATAAAAGAAAAAGAAAAGGAACTTAAAATGCTACTAAGACACAACACACTCTTTAACTGCGAATGTTAAAACCGGCTAGAGCGGCTTCTTGTTCAATCAAAGTGCAGTCTCCTACTGAGGGAGGAAATCACGTCTTGACCGTCAATCTCGAGGCGCCACGTGGAAGACCAAGGCGTCGTGGATCCCATGCTGACGTGGCTGGACCGGTGTCAACAAAGGGGTGTCATTAGAGAGAGAAATAATCCAATATTGAGACAAGTGAGAAAATTAGAAAGATATAGAGCGAGAAACAAGGCGCGGAGAGGCCGTCCGAAAACAGCAGAGAGAAAGGAGAGAGAGAGGGAGAGAGAGAGGGAGAGAGAAAGAAATTTGCTGCGTTTCTCTTCGCAATCATTTTCCCTTTTCTTTCTCAACCGAAGTCGCGTTGTAGCGTGTTAGCTCTCCTCTTTTTCAGGGCTTCATAAAACTTCCTGACAAACAAGAAATCTTTTGTTTCAGAAATTACAAAAAAATCCGTTCGAGCAGGAAAAAAATTAAAATTTAAAAAAAATACACAGATCGTACACCGGGAAAAACAAAATTAAGTTCCTAGATCTTGCTCATCCCTAACTCCGATCGATTCCTCGTGTACATTTCCAGCTTTATTTATTCTTTGATTTATATTGACCAAATTGCGGTAGTTTTGGAGCAGAAATTTTGGGGGTGACTGGTAACATTGGTTAGGAGAATCAAGGTCCGGATGAGATCCTTCTAGATTGGTTCTAGAAGGTTGGGATCCGGCGATAACGGTGTCTGGATTAATCGTCTGACGAGAGAAGAAGCGAATCGGGAGGGAAAACGATGAAATGGGTATCACTGCTTAAGGACATCAAGGAAAAGGTCGGTTTAGCTCAATCCCCTTCAACAAGTGTTACTACTTCTGCCACTGCTTCTTCTTCTTCTTCTTATTCTTCCTCTAATCGTGATAATAATGCCTCCTCGACTGTACACGGCTACGTTTCATCTCCCGCAAGGTTCTTTTCTTTTATCTTTTTGCCTCTTTAATTTCAATTCATTTATGTTATTTGTCCTAGTAGATGATTGGGTTATGACGATTGCTCTGTTGTTAGTAGTACATTTTTTTTTATAATTTTTATTGATTTAACGTGCGTTGTGTGCTTAAAATTAATCAGGTCTGAATTAGATTTTTGTTTTTGTTTTAATTTTAATAAATATGTATACCAGTTGGCAAATTAATGAGCTGTAAAACTCCTGAACTAGAATGAAGCTAGACGTGGTTTGTTGTTTCCAACGTTTTAGAAGCTTGTTGTATATCTAAGGCCAAGAATGTTACATTAGTAAGCATTGGGAAGTCGAGAAACACGTTTATAAGAACAGAATCATAATGTTGAGGGTGCTCCAACACACAGGCGAGACACAATATAAAGATAAGAGTAAGACCGATTTTACTTGCAACTAAGGTCTAGAGTTACCGATTAAGGATTTTACCGTGCTAGTTTTCTTATGCTGTCTTTGTGGCCTTTGGGCTTTAGCTCAAACGGTGAAGGAGTGGGTTGGGAGCTGAGATAGGCCCTAGTTTAAATGAATCAGCTAAAATGTATTCTCTTCATTGGTGAAAAATAGCTGCACTTTGATGATACTTTGTTTCGTTTTTGTGAAGACTGTGCAAGGGTAACACAAAAACGAAGGACATAGTGGAGGCTATGAAAAATTAAACAATGGCCTGATTTATGATTAGATTAATGGCCCAGCATCTTACTGAGTAGGAAGAACTTTTGTGGTCATCTTATCAGTTGGAATCCAAAGATTTGGTTGAGTTTGTATTGCTGTCCATGTTGAAATGCTATCCTTTTGTTTTGGATGATTACGTCCATTATTTTGTAAGATACGGTGTTTGAAGCCTGAATAATGAGTTCTATGTTTCTGCCACCTTGTAGTTGTCGGGGTTTAACTTATGTCCTGTTGGTAAAGTGAGAACGTTGGTCCTTTCTGGTAATGATTTAACAGTGAGATTGGTTGTAATTTGGAATTTGGAGGATGGTTTCAGTAGCTGAGAGCTCTTCCAATAGCAATTCACTTCTGGTGATATACAATTATGTGAACAGAGTGCTATGAGTGTTCAGGCTTGTTATGAAAATTATAGACTTTGAAGTAGTTAGGAATTGAAATAGGGTAGAATGGGACGAGATTCCCTCTTTGCCTTGTCCCTGTCTCGTTCGTTGATTCCCATGTTAGCCTCATTCTCCTCCTGTGAAAAGGTGGGGCAAGGATAGGAGATTCCTACTGGGGATAGAGTTCCCCATCTCACAATGCCCCTGCCCCTGCTCTTCCTCTGGTCTACTGCGAATTTTTTACCCAAAAATATCAGTTTATTTATGATTGCTGAATGGAAAAGGGGGAACAAAGCCTAAAATATCCAATTTATCTTACTACAATTTTGCTTATCTAACGGTTGAAGCACTCACAGTTTAATATTTTCTGCAATGCAAATGTGGTTGGCCATAAGAATAATGAGTTGCTTCCCTGAATGCATAGAAATCAAAATGACCAGAAATCCTTTTAAATTTCATATCTGTAATAGTGAAACAAATGGAGGGTAAGTAAAGTCAAGTTTAATATTATTCAGGACAAAAAAACGTTAAAGAAAATGCTTTTGGAGCATTTGATTAGTTTACATACTAGTATAGGTATATAGAGGTGTAGAGATGAAACCATAAATTCAAAAATAAGGAAAATGCATAAGAACAACAATGCTTTTCTATTGCACGAGCACCAACATTCCTATTCAAATCAATCTATAAAAATACAGTGGAATATTCTTTTCACTAATACAACGAACTATTGACAAAAAATAAAATGAAAGAAAAAGAAAATTTAACTTGTGGAAATAGTGAGACAAAGAAGAGAGCTGTGATCAGTAATGCGAGAGAGAGAGTTTGTGGTAGGTGGTGTAGTGACATATAAGATTGAGGAGAGACAAAATGCTTCTGAACAAAGAGACAGACTCCAGGAATCTCAGTGGTAGGAAATGAGAAGTGGAGGTGGCATCGTGTGAATAAGAAAGAGGCCGAAACCAATGAATAAATGCTACGATTTTTTAATGAAAAGCTTATTATTAACTGTTATTTCGTTTATAGTTAATATTTATATCCTTTTTTTTCATTGCTAAGAGACAAAAGAGAATTCACGTTAACTACAACAGAAATAAAAGAGAATCAAGTAATATTTATATGTCAAAATCTTTTCGAAAGTATATTTTATAGATAAAAATTTAAATTATTGTCGAAAGGGATTGTCCTTGCCTCATCCCCAGCCAGGGGATACAAATCCGTCCCTAAATCCATCGTGGTTCTCAAAAAACATTTGAATGGGGAAGGTCCCCAGCCCTGCAGGTCTTTTGCTTATTGTTATTTGTACTCCATCATTGCTTCCTGTTTTGTTAGAGTAACGGGTGAGAGATGCCGTAGTGCTGATGGTGTAGGTCAATTATCCCATGTGTGTCCAATATGAATATTAAACTTCTAGTTTGTGTTGAATCAATAAGCTGTACTTTCAGCATTTCTGATGACACAGAATCTAATAAATTGCTTTACTTTTTCACTTAAATTTAGTTGTCTTTCGAGAGATTTTAAGGCATCTAAATATTTGATTATCCATATTGATTTTATGACATAAATAAGAGACCATTATTTGATTATCCTTATTAATTTTATCTTCTGGTCATTTTATTTTTGTGAAAACTTAAATGTTTGTCAGATATGCCTATATACTCTTGTAGGTCCTGATCTTCCCCCCTCTCTCTCCCCTTTATTTTCATTTATTAATTTTTTCCTTATAGCAGAGACAGACATGAATTGGAATTGGACTTCAAGAGATTTTGGGAAGAGTTCCGTTCATCTGGCTTGGAAAAGGTTATTCCTGTCCATAATTTTTTCTATCTTTACTAGGGATAAAATTAGACATCGATCATATAGATTAATCATCATGCTAACGTCTCTCCCATTCTGCATGCAGGAGAAAGAAGCCGCCTTGAATTTGAGTGTAGATGCTTTTTGTAGATTAGTAAAGCAGCATGCTAATGTAGCTCAATTAGTTACCATGTAAGAGCAACATTTTTCCACTTGGGTTATGTTTTGCTTTGGACAAGAAATTTTCTGTACAGTCGCATAGTTGATATCAGATTGTCATTGCTAATGTGCACTGTTGCTTTGTACCCTCTTTATATTATCACTTTTTTAAGATAAAAGCAGCAATTATTTATTGCAACCACAATTTGATTTTTTTCTGCAGTTGTTGTTCCTCTTATTGTTTCTTCTAGTGACATAGTAATTATTTTGGAGTTTTATTTTATTGGATTGTTCATAAACTTTTGTTATATTCAACTACTATATGCTTGCTTTACTGATTTTTTTTTTTTAACTTCTCTATGGAATATTTTTCTCGCCTCGTTCAGCATCTTAACAATGATATTAATTGGCACGTGTTTTATTCTTTGCACTTTCTCTAATTGTGAGCAAATTGACCAACCTTGACAGCTTTGATGAATCACAGGTTAGTTGAAACACATATATTCTCTTTTGTTGTGGGAAGAGCATTTGTTACTGATATTGAGAAGTTAAAAATCAGCAGCAAAACAAGATCTTTGGATGTAGGGAAAGTTTTAAGATATTTTTCAGAGGTCACCAAAGTAATGCTGTTGGACCTAATTGTTGTTCTTTAGCATTTTTATTTTCACATGATTTGTTGTATGAAGTTATATTCATGTGTGCTTTTCTACAGGATGGCATTTCTCCTGGTTCAAATTTGTTAACTGCAGTAGAAGTCCTGTTATCTGGGGTATGTTTTCATACTCTTTGCCACCTTAATGAGCTTTCTTTGTGGGTTGCTCAAGAAAAATGTCTTTTACCATTAATTATTCTACTTTAAAATATTCTTGTTATTTGTTGTCTGTTATATCATTTATATTGTAGTCAGTACAATCTTCTGAAAACTGTTCATGGTGATGGAAATGTATTGACTTTTCAAAGTAATGGAAAAATCTTTGTAACAGTGGAATTATCTCACAATGGAGCTATACTATGAAAATTTATGAGATTTTGATTACTGGATATAAAGAATTACAGATAGATACGCAGATGACTGGGCATTCATGCACATTCTTTGTTGTTTTAATCATATTACAGGTATCATTTTCTAATTATTTTTATCATTTGCAGCCCATTGATAAACAATCTCTTCTTGATTCTGGGATATTGTGCTGTCTCATACATGTTCTCAATGCCCTTCTTGGTCCTGATGAAACTGGTCAAAGGCAACAGCCTGCTGAGTTTGAAGAGTTGTCACTAGCTGAAAAAAATAGTGTTGGTGATGCTGGGCAAGTCCGCCGGCTTGAGGTATTGTTGATTGCTTGCCCTTCTAATTAATTTCATGATATATGGCATCTTTTGATAGTATGCATCTTGTCTATTTAAATACATTTCTTTCCTTTGGGTGTCTTCAAATAAACTATTTCCCTCATTTTTTTATGGCAACTTGTAAGGCATTTTGGGTTCTATCTGTTAGAGCTGAAATAATAATGAGAGAAATGCTGTCTTTTATCCTGAGTAAGACACTGAAAGTGTGCTATGTGCATGCCAGATGTTTTGATGCCCAAATAATAGTGGGATATATTTCATGACGATCTTAAACTAAGGTGCATTTATGAACGTACACCAAGTCTTTCTTTACTCTCTCTCTTTTTAGCTATTCTTTCTATAGTTTTGAATGCGCTTCTCAATTGGATAGCTCTGAGCACTAGGCGTCCCTGAATTCAAGTCTGCAGAGAAATATTTGACTTAGAAACCTAGGACTTGGTCTTTCTTGAAGGTGGTTGTGGCATGGAGCCTAATCTCAACCTTAATGTTACAAATTGTTACCTGTGTTAATGTATGTTCTTTTGTAGTAAGTTGGCAATGTGATTCTATTATGTCCAGTAAACTATGGTCAGAGAAAGCACAGTAAGTGCTGCTACCCAGCTTCAGTTACCGTAAAGTTTATATAACTGGAAACGTTTGCTACCTGCTTTTCAAGCTCAAAATGCACTTAGGTTAAAAATTTAGTTTATAGGGCCATGCAGCATTAGTCCTTTCAATGTTCTTTGTATTGATAAAAAACAAGTTGTTAAGCTTTGTTTATAATTAGAAAATGTCTAATTGTTTTTCGACTTATGAAGAGGCTGGTGAAAAGTACTTCTTGAGGTGAGAGTGTATAAAATCTGATACAAGACCTTAATTTGCTGGCATCTTAGTGAATAATACCTTTATGAGTTACTGTAGTATTAAAGCTTTTAGCATCACCACGGAATTCACTTACCATTCTCCAATTTTTGGAGATTCTGCCAGATGCGTAAGTTAACTGAATGATAATCTTTTGTGTTTAATTTATAGATATCTGTATTCATGCAGGTAGAGAACAGAGTTGTTCATGTTATGAAAGCGTTATGTTTGTATAATATAGAAGTTGTGGTTACAATTAACTAAAATGGCAACCTTTTGGGTTTAATTTATAGATATCTCTATCCATGCAGGTCGAGGGCAGTGTTGTTCATATTATGAAAGCATTAGCGAGCCATCCTTCAGCAGCACAGAGTTTGATCGAGGATGATTCACTTCACTTGCTGTTTCAGATGGTAGCTAATGGTTCTTTAACTGTCTTCTCTCGTTATAAGGACGGTCTTGTTCCGTTACACAGCATACAGCTTCATAGACATGCAATGCAGGTAAGTGTATTATGCTATATATTTAGCAGTGAAATACCCATTTTTTCCCCTCTCTATGAGCTGCATAATAAAGTGAAAATAAGCTTGTGGCCCTGATGTTACATTCCTGTTACTTTTTGGTTGTTCTACAGATTCTAGGTCTTCTTTTGGTCAATGACAATGGAAGCACAGCCAAATATATACGCAAACATCAACTGGTATGCCATCTCATCATTCGAAGCATGTTTGATGAGCAACAGGTTACCCTTGTGAAACTTTTATCGGGGACTACTATTTTATTGAATTGAGTCACTGGCTCACTTTGTGGTGTTTTGTAGATCAAGCCAATTGTTGCTAGGATCTGATCTTTCTATTATGATAGTTATTTTCTTCCTTAGTTAGTGAAAGTCTATGCTATTGTATGTAAATAATTTTCAAGATTGTCTCTAACCTCGAGGCAAGTACAAGATAAATTCCTTTAGGTGCAGCCAGTAGTCTGTAGGTTAATGTTCTTATGCCCTGCCTCAACATTTGACTCATGAAATTCCCTGACTCAACATTTGACTCACTTATGAAGCACACTTCTCATGCCTTATAACTAACATGTTATTTGAAATATGAACCTCTTAATGCTAGTCATATTAATGATTTCTGACATGTTTTTCATACTAAAAGTCTTTAAAAATTTTCTTCAACCAATTTTTTTATTTTTCATTTGTTGATTATCTTTATTGACTTGGTTACCTGGTGAATACTGTTCCCACATGCAGATAAAAGTTCTTTTAATGGCTGTTAAAGATTTTAATCCAGAATGCGGTGATTCCACCTACACTATGGGCATTGTAGACTTGTTACTTGAATGTGTGGAATTGTCATATAGACCTGGTAATTGGCTCAAACTTTTTCTGTTTTGGATAGTTGAAGGAATAATTAGTGATTAAGAGTAGTTCTCATTGTTTGTTCAATCTGAAGATTCTATTTTCCTCTTTTTTTTTTCTTCTTCTTAACATAGTAGTTCTGGAAACTTTCCTTTCCAACAGTTTTAGTTGTTGCTGTCCAGCGTTATTTTTGATTTTGTACAATATTGGTTTGCAGAGTCCGGTGGTGTCAGGCTTAGAGAGGATATACACAATGCCCATGGTTATCAGTTCCTTGTTCAGTTTGCTTTAGTCCTCTCCTCCATACCACAAAATCAGGCCATCGAGTCTGTATATTCCAAGTGTCCTTCAGATGGTTCAGATGGTTCTCATCCAATGCGTGATATAGGGAGACAAGATTTCATGGAAAAGGAGGAGGACCCTTCACTAAAATATATTTCTCCCACATTGTCTAGGTTGCTTGATGTTCTTGTTAATCTGGCTCAAACTGGATTAACTGAACCAGCAGGATCTTCCGGAGGCAAAGGATCCAAATCTTCTCATACCAAGGTTAGTGGTCATAGCAGAAGTAGAACACCGTCTGCTGATCAATTTGGTGATGAAACTTGGGACCAAGGCAATAGTAAAGTGAAGGATCTTGAAGCAATCCAGATGTTGCAAGACATTCTTCTCAAGGCAGACAGCAGAGAACTTCAGGCAGAAGTGTTAAATAGAATGTTTAAAATATTCTCTAGTCACATTGAAAACTACAAGTTGTGTCAGCAATTACGCACAGTTCCACTTTTTATCTTAAATATGGCCAATTTTCCTCCATCATTGCAAGAGATAATCTTGAAAATTCTTGAATATGCTGTGACAGTTGTGAATTGTGTTCCTGAGCAAGAATTGCTGTCTCTTTGTTGCTTATTACAGCAACCAATAACATCAGAGTTAAAGCAGACCATACTTTCTTTCTTTGTAAAACTCTTATCGTTTGACCAACAGTACAAGAAAGTCCTGCGGGAAGTTGGTGTGCTAGAAGTTCTGCTAGATGATTTGAAGCAACACAAGTTTCTTTTGGGTCCTGACCAGCATAGTGGTGACACTACTCTGTTTGAGAGAAAATCCAGCTCAAGCAGCTTCAAGAAACACTTGGACAGCAAGGATGTGATTATTTCTTCACCCAAGCTTTTAGAGTCAGGTTCAGGGAAGTTTCCCCTTTTTGAAGTTCAGGGTACGATTGCTGTTGCATGGGATTGTTTGGTCTCTTTGGTGAAGAAAGCAGAAGCTAATCAAGCATCATTCCGGTCAGCCAATGGTGTGACCACTGTTCTTCCTTTTTTGGTGTCTAATATTCATCGTTCTGGTGTCCTCAGGATATTATCATGTTTGATCACTGAAGATGTCAAACAGGTATGTGATAAATCATATTTTCCTCTTAATTTTTAGCTAAGATAGAGCTCAGCTCAAAGAATTTTGTCTTGTCCTATAAATTTCGTCTGTATAATGTAGAGAATAATTGCATTTATGCTTGCTTTTGTGCACTTATAATTATATATATTTTCTGGCATTGTATTATCTCTGCCACTGTTACATATTATTGTATTGTTTCTTTTTCCAGGCTCATCCAGAAGAACTAGGTGCACTTGTTGAAGTTCTAAAAGGTGGAATGGTTACAAGTGTTTCAGGACATCAGTACAAGCTTCAAAGTGATGCCAAATGTGATACCATGGGAGCATTGTGGCGCATATTGGGAGTTAATAGTTCAGCTCAAAGGGCTTTTGGTGAATTCACCGGTTTTTCTCTTCTGCTAACCATGCTTCACAGTTTTCAAGGTGATGCAGGAGAGACAGATGAATCTTCGTTGGAGGTTAATATGAAGGAATTTACATATTTGTTGCGCCTGATGACAGCGGGAGTCTCTGATAACACTGTTAATAGGATGAAGTTGCATTCTATTATATCATCCCAAACTTTTTATGATCTTCTATCTGAATCTGGCTTGTTGTGTGTTGAGTGTGAAAAACAAGTGGTACAGTTGTTGTTGGAACTTGCTCTTGAAATTGTTCTTCCACCTTTCTTGACATCAGAGAACGACATATCATCAGATGTGATTGAAACTGAGTCATCTTATTTTCTGTTAACTACACCATCTGGTTCATTTGATCCTGACAAGGAACGGGTGTACAATCCAGGGGCTGTCAAAGTCCTTGTCCGTTCACTGTTGCTTTTTACTCCAAAGGTGCAGTTAGAAGTTCTTAACCTTATTGATAGGCTAGCTCGTGGTGGCCCTTTCAACCAGGAAAATCTCACCTCTGTAGGTATGAAATGAATCTCCTTGAGCTTTTATATGCTTTGCTAAACTAGTGACTGGCTTCTTTATGATTTGCTTTCACTCATCTCTTTAGGTTGTGTGGAACTTTTACTGGAGACTATTCGCCCATTTCTCTTGGGGTCATCTCCACTACTTTCTTATGCTTTGAAGATTGTGGAAGTTCTAGGGGCATATAGGTAGGAATTGTAGCTATTTCCTGAGATTAAAGTGTCTGTTTTATCCATTTAACCATTTTTCTTTAACTTCTGTTTTTGAAAGTGAATTATATTTGTTGTGATAGGTTATCCGTGTCAGAACTTCGAGTACTTATCAGGTATATTGTGCAAATGAGGCAGATGAATTCAGGGCACATTATTGTGGAAATGATGGAAAGATTAATTCTCATGGAAGATATGTCCTCAGAAGATGTCTCTCTAGCACCATTTGTAGAGATGGATATGAACAAGATTGGGCATGCTTCCATTCAGGTGTCTCTGGGGGAAAGATCTTGGCCTCCTGCTGCTGGCTATTCCTTTGTTTGTTGGTTCCAGTTTCGAAACTTGTTGAAATTGCAACCAAAGGAAATGGAACCTTCCAAAGTTGGAAGTTCTAAGAGAAGAAGTGTCTCTACTGTACAGCAATCTGAGAGGCATATGCTCCGGATATTTTCTGTTGGTGCAGCAAATAATGAAAACACATACTACGCAGAACTTTTTCTACAGGAGGATGGTGTTTTAACTCTTTCAACCAGCAACTCCTGCTCCTTGTCATTTTCTGGATTAGATCTGGAGGAAGGCCGGTGGCATCACCTTGCTGTTGTTCATAGTAAACCAAATGCTCTTGCTGGACTTTTCCAAGCCAGTGTTGCTTATGTTTATCTTAATGGAAAGCTTAGACACACAGGGAAACTAGGATATTCTCCTTCTCCTTTTGGAAAACCTTTGCAGGTAACAGTTGGCACTCCTGTAAATTGTGCAAGAGTCAGCGACTTGACATGGAAACTCCGCTCTTGCTATCTTTTTGAGGAGGTGCTCACATCAGGTTGTATTTGTTTCATGTACATTCTTGGTAGAGGATACAGAGGACTCTTCCAAGACTCTGATCTTCTTCGTTTTGTACCTAACCAAGCTTGTGGTGGTGGTAGTATGGCTATCCTAGATTCATTAGATGCTGAATTGAGCTTGGCTTCCAACTCACAGAAGCTTGAAACTGCTAGCAAGCAGGTGGATTATAGGGCAGATGGTAGTGGGATTGTATGGGATTTGGAGAGACTGGGAAACCTGTCATTGCAGCTCTCTGGAAAGAAACTCATATTTGCATTTGATGGAACGTGTACAGAATCGATTCGAGCATCTGGGACTTTTTCCATGCTCAATCTGGTTGATCCTATGTCAGCTGCTGCTTCTCCTATAGGGGGTATGCAACTGCTTCCATTGAAATAAAAAAAAAATTTATGCTATCGGAGTCTGAGTCATTTAAGAACTATTATTTAATTATCTTTCTCTCTTGCATTTTTGTCTGTTTCTTTTTGGTTTTTGCAGGTATACCACGTTTTGGACGCCTTCATGGAGACATCTACATATGTAGGCAATGCTTGATTGGGGATACCATTCGTCCTATTGGCGGGATGCCTGTTATCCTTGCTCTTGTTGAGGCTGCTGAAACCAGGGATATGCTTCACATGTCGTTGACTTTACTTGCTTATGCACTTCATCAAAACCCTCAGAATGTGAGAGACATGCAAACATGCAGGGGTTACCATTTGCTCTCTCTCTTTCTGCGTCGAAGAATGTCACTTTTTGACATGCAATCTCTTGAGATCTTTTTCCAGATTGCTGCATGTGAAGCTTCATTTTCTGAACCAAAGAAGCTGGAAGTGGCTCGGAATGCTCTGTCACCAGCCACAAGTACTCCAGAAACTAGCTTTGAGGATCTCAATTTGGCAAAATTTCGTGATGAAATTTCTTCTGTTGGATCTCATGGAGATATGGATGACTTCTCCGCTCCAAAAGATTCATTTAGTCATATTTCTGAGCTTGAAAATACCGATATGCCAGTTGAAACTTCAAACTGCATCGTTCTGTCAAATGCAGATATGGTTGAGCATGTCTTGTTGGACTGGACACTGTGGGTTACTGCCCCAGTTTCAATTCAAATTGCACTGCTGGGCTTTCTTGAGCATCTAGTGTCCATGCACTGGTATAGGAATCATAACCTTACAGTTCTGCGCCGAATTAACCTTGTTCAACATCTACTAGTGACTCTGCAGCGGGGTGATGTTGAAGTTCCTGTTTTGGAGAAATTGGTTGTACTGCTTGGAGTCATCTTGGAAGATGGTTTTCTGGTCTCTGAACTGGAGCATGTGGTTAAATTTGTGATAATGACGTTTGACCCACCTGACCTGAAGTCACAACGTGAGATAATGCGAGAGTTGATGGGGAAACATGTAATTGTAAGAAATATGCTGTTGGAGATGCTTATCGATCTTCAAGTAACCATAAGATCAGAAGAGCTGCTGGAACAGTGGCATAAGATTGTCTCATCCAAATTGATTACATATTTTCTTGATGAAGCTGTTCATCCTACAAGTATGAGATGGATCATGACACTACTTGGTGTGTCTCTTGCTTCTTCCCTCACATTTACCCTAAGATTTCGTACTAGTGGAGGTTATCAAGGTTTGATGCGTGTACTGCCAAGTTTCTATGATTCTCCAGACATATATTATATCTTGTTCTGTCTGATATTTAGCAAGCCTGTTTATCCAAGACTACCTGAAGTGCGCATGCTAGACTTTCATGCTCTGATGCCAAGTGATGGAAGTTATGTGGAGTTAAAATTTGTAGAACTGTTAGAATCTGTAATTGCTATGGCAAAATCCACATTTGATAGGTTGAGTATTCAGTCAATGCTTGCCCACCAAACTGGAAATCTTTCCCAGGTTGGTGCTGGCCTTGTGGCAGAGCTAGTGGAGGAAAACACGGACATGGCTGGAGAGCTTCAGGGTGAAGCTCTGATGCATAAGACATATGCAGCACGTTTAATGGGTGGGGAGGCATCAGCTCCCGCTGCTGCAACCTCAGTCCTACGATTCATGGTTGACCTGGCAAAGATGTGTCCCCCTTTCTCTGCCGTCTGCAGGCGAGCAGAATTTCTTGAAAGCTGTGTTGACCTGTATTTTTCTTGCATTAGGTTTGTGTCAAGAAAATTTCTAATTTGGGATTTGTCTTCAGAAATTCTTTTCCATTCTTGTCCTCTTTTCTGGAATGTAATGTACCATGTAATCTAATTACACATTATTTCGGTTTGTGCATCTTACAGGGCTGCCTATGCAGTAAAAATGGCTAAAGTGCTCTCTGAAAAGACAGAAGAAAAGAATATTAATGATTATGATGATACTGGCAGTTCTCAAAATACATTCTCTAGCTTGCCTCAAGAGCAGGAGCCATCTGTCAAAACTTCCATTAGCATTGGAAGCTTTCCCCAAGGGCAGGTTAGTACAAGTTCTGAGGATATACCATTAGCCGTAAATAATATTGCCGTTGATAAGGCAGAGACCAAGGCTGAAATGCCCCCAGAAGTATCAAACAAATCAATACAAGAAGAAATGCAAGCTCTTCAGAGCTTGGATAGCGATCATGTTGACCAGGTCTCTGCTTCCTCAAGTTCCAATGATTTCAGCTTCCGCAATATTAAACGTGCTATGGATCACATTCAGCAGGCAGATTCCCAGAGTTCTGCATCTTTTACTTTGCTAGATTCTCCTATTTTGTCTGAGAAATCTAATCCTAGAATCCCACCCACGGCCGTTTCTTCTCCTGTTGTAGCATTGACATCTTGGCTAAGTTCAAATCAGAATGAATCGAAATCGCCCTTGGTGGCCACTCCTTCCATGGACTCTTGTTCATCTGCTATTGAATTTGATCCATCTTCAGATTTGAAGTCTAGTTCTCAAGGAGCATCTTCTGCAAATACATTTTTTGCAGTTAGTCCAAAGATTCTCCTTGAAATGGATGATTCTGGCTATGGTGGTGGTCCTTGTTCTGCCGCAGCAACTGCTGTGCTAGATTTTATGGCAGAAGTTCTTTCTGGTTTTATGACTGAGCAGATGAAAGCAGCACAAGTTGTAGAGAGCATATTAGAGATGGCTCCTTTGTACATTGATGCTGAATCCATTTTGGTTTTCCAGGGTTTGTGCCTTAGTAGACTGATGAACTTTCTTGAAAGGCGTCTGCTGCGTGATGATGAGGAAGATGAGAAAAAGCTAGATAAAAGCCGATGGTCCTCAAACTTGGATGCATTGTGTTGGATGATAGTGGATCGTGTATATATGGGTGCTTTTCCTCAGCCAGCGGGTGTACTAAAAACATTAGAGTTCTTGTTATCAATGCTACAATTAGCCAACAAAGATGGCCGAATCGAAGAAGCATCTCCCGGAGGAAAAGGTCTCTTATCTATTGCTAGAGGAAGCAAGCAACTTGATGCTTACATACATTCAATCTTAAAAAATACAAATAGAATGATATTGTATTGTTTTCTTCCATCATTCTTGGCCACCATTGGAGAAGAGGATCTCCTCTCAAGCTTGGGTTTTCTTATTGAACCCAAAAGGAGAGCATCCTCAAGCTCCTCACTGGAAGATATGGGAGTTGATATCTATGCAGTTTTACAGTTATTGATTGCTCACAGGCGAATTATATTCTGTCCCAGCAATCTAGATATTGATCTAAATTGCTGTCTTTGTGTAAATTTAATATCCCTTCTCCGTGATCAAAGGCGAAATGTACAGAGTGTGGCAATTGATTTAATCAAGTATTTGCTCGTGCATCGCAGGGCTGCAATAGAAGACTTGCTTGTCTCAAAACCAAATGAAGGACAACATCTGGATGTACTGCGTGGTGGTTTTGACAAATTATTGACTGGTAGTTTATCTTCTTTCCTTGAGTGGCTTCAGAACTCTGAACAGATGGTTAATAAAGTATTGGAGCAGTGTGCTGCCATTAAGTGGGTACAGTTTATCGGTGGATCAACTAAATTTCCTGGAGTAAGGATAAAAGGCATGGAGGGGCGCCGCAAGAGGGAAATGGGGAGAAGATCCAAAGAATTTTCAAAATTAGATTTGAGGCGCTGGGAACAAGTAAATGAACGTAGATATGCACTGGAATTGATTCGAGATGAAATGTCTACTGAGCTAAGAGTTGTCCGTCAAGATAAGTATGGATGGGTTCTCCATGCTGAAAGTGAGTGGCAAACACATCTCCAACAGCTTGTACATGAGCGGGGAATATTTCCAATGCGTAGACCTGCTGTGACTGAAGATCCTGAATGGCAGCTTTGTCCCATTGAAGGTCCATATAGGATGCGCAAAAAGCTTGAACACAGCAAATTGAGAATTGACAGCGTCCAACATGTTCTGGATGGGAATTTGGATTTAGTAGAAGCAGAGCCATCCAAGGGAAAAAGTCAAGGCTGTACTGATGCATCTGATACTGATTCTGAATCATTCTTCCACAGTCTGACTGAGGTTGCCAAGCAGGACTCTTTTGATGGTGAGCTGTATGATGAATCATTTCTGAAAGAATCGGATCATGCCAAAGATGTAGCTGCTGCTAGGAATGGCTGGAGTGATGACAGAGCTAGCAGTATAAATGAAGCAAGTCTTCACTCGGCACTTGAGTTTGGTGGTAAGTCTAGTGCAGCTTCTGTTCCTGTATCAGAGAGTGTGCAAGAAAAATCTGACATAGGATCTCCAAGGCAGTCTTCATCTGTCAAAATTGATGAAACTCAAGTTACAGAGGATAAATCGGAGAAGGAATTGCTTGATAATGGTGAATATTTAATAAGACCTTATCTGGAACCTCTTGAAAAGATACGATTCAGATATAACTGTGAAAGGGTTGTAGGTCTTGACAAACACGATGGTATATTTTTGATAGGGGAACTTTGTTTATACGTAATTGAGAATTTTTACATTGACAACTCTGGTTGCATTTGTGAAAAGGAATTCGAAGATGAACTTTCTGTTATTGATCAGGCATTGGGTGTTAAAAAGGATTTTACTAGCAGTATGGATTTTCAGTCCAAGTCAACTTCATCTTGGAGCACAACAGCAAAGACGTGGGTTGGGGGAAGGGCATGGGCATACAGTGGTGGTGCCTGGGGAAAGGAGAAAGTGTGTAGTAGTGGTAATTTGCCTCATCCTTGGCGTATGTGGAAGCTTAATAGTGTTCATGAGATTTTGAAGCGTGATTACCAGCTACGTCCTGTTGCTGTTGAAATATTTAGCATGGATGGATGTAATGATCTGTTGGTATTCCATAAAAAAGAGAGAGAAGAAGTGTTCAAAAATCTTGTTGCCATGAATCTTCCGAGGAACAGCATGTAAGGAGTTTAATTCTGTTGCCTATTTATGGTTTCCCCTTTAACATTTCTTTTGTTATAGATTCTTTTATTTTAAAACTTTTTCTTGTTATATTTACTATTATATGATCTTAAGCCTGTTGCTCTGTTGAGTTTTTGATGTCCCCAACATATGCCCCATGACATACAAGTGTTGTCTTTTAGAACCCTCATCCATGATAAAAAGTACCCTGCATTTTGCAAACATGGTGTCTACATGCATTGATGCATTTTTTTTTTTTGTCTGAATATGTATCTCTTGTGTGCATGTGGATTGCATTTTCTTGGATGGACTTCCTCTGTGTAATAGCTTTTTTCAATTGGGGGATGCTATGCTGTTACGTTTTAAAAAGTTCCTGCTTTCTTGTCACATCATTTTGCATAAGTAATCTCGTTGCGTATATTTTTGGCATACTTATGCCTCAGTGCCAACATTTTTAGTTGCTTTTCCACTATCTTCCTTTTGGAATGTAAGATTATTTACTTCACGATTCTCTCCCTTGTAGGTTGGATACAACCATTTCAGGATCAACTAAACAGGAAAGCAATGAGGGCAGCCGTCTTTTCAAAATAATGGCCAAGTCTTTCTCCAAAAGGTGGCAAAATGGAGAAATTAGCAATTTCCAGTACCTCATGCATCTCAACACCTTAGCGGGACGTGGATACAGTGATCTTACCCAGTACCCAGTCTTTCCTTGGGTTCTTGCAGATTATGAAAGTGAAATTCTTGATTTGTCAGATCCAAAGACATTTCGTAAGCTTGACAAACCGATGGGTTGTCAGACACCAGAGGGAGAAGAGGAGTTTAAGAAAAGGTCAGCCATCTTAATCACGGTGTCTTTTCGTGTATTATGCTGATGTATATGTTTTAAATGATTATTGCCCAAGTTCCTTAGGATGGTATCTAATATAGCAAATTTTCTTAACATGGTTTCTAACTAATATTTTATTCAGTTAATATGCAACAGTCTTTCCCTTTTTTTCACATATTTGTTTATTTCTTTGTTCTTTTTTCAGATATGAGAGTTGGGATGATCCAGAAGTCCCAAAATTTCATTATGGTTCTCATTATTCTAGTGCTGGAATTTTCCTTTTCTATCTTCTTCGCCTGCCACCATTCAGTGCAGAGAATCAGAAGCTTCAGGGTGGTCAGTTTGATCATGCTGATCGTCTTTTTAATAGTGTTAGAGATACTTGGTTTAGTGCATCTGGAAAGGGCAACACATCTGATGTGAAGGAATTGATTCCGGAGTTCTTCTACATGCCCGAGTTTCTGGAGAATAGGTTCAATCTCGAGTTGGGAGAGAAACAATCTGGGGAGAAGGTTTGTCTTGACTAAAGTTTGCAATTGTTGGCTAATTTTAGTTCCTTGTTTGATGATGTACCATACAAAGAATTTGTTGTGAATGCATCATATGGAACATAGAGTACTTTTATGATATGTGGCATATTTTTAGGTTGGTGATGTCATCTTACCTCCTTGGGCCAAAGGCAGCACTAGAGAGTTCATCAGGAAGCATAGGGAAGCACTGGAATCTGATTATGTTTCAGAGAATCTGCATCACTGGATAGACCTTATCTTTGGATATAAACAGAGAGGGAAGGTGGGTTTCAAGATTCTTTTACAATCATTTCTGTTTAGCACATTGTGACAAATCCCTTGTTTCCTTTTGTTTTCCCAAAAAAAAAAAAAAAAAAAAAACTAATAGCACTTTTTCCAGATGCATAGTAGTGCATGGGATGCCTGCTATCTTT
Organism: Azadirachta indica; assembly: GCA_022749755.1. NCBI lineage: Eukaryota > Viridiplantae > Streptophyta > Magnoliopsida > Sapindales > Meliaceae > Azadirachta > Azadirachta indica. The sequence continues at coordinate 20,083,188 of CM040440.1, forward strand.
ATTTTTTAATATGTTTTCTTTTGGGTTCTTTTAAGCACAGTAAATATCTTTCCTAGTCAAAGGGCTCTTATTTTCTCCTTGATGCTTTATTGGATTGTTGAGACATATTGAGAAAAGAAAATTATCCCACTGTAACTGCATCTGCTCAAAACTGCTGAATGATCGTTATTATTCTTCAGCTGTGTCTCATTGGTGACTAAAATAGTCACTATCATCGAGAAATGGCAAATAATTTCATGCATACTTATTCTCTGCCTTTTCCAAGCATATTTTTGCTTTATCAATTTTTTATGAAAATAGTTTGTTTATTTATTTTTGGTTGAAATCTTCAAGTCTTCTAGATCATGTGAGATTGAACTATCAGCTTAGCCTATATGTTTAGACTCCTTTGTCATTGCAAGACTTTGAAGCTAGGTTCTCCTTTATGTTGTGTCTGTAATTTGATGTGTATTCCATTGTAAAATTGATAGGCGGCTGAAGACGCTGTAAATGTTTTCTATCATTACACATACGAGGGGAGTGTGGACATAGACTCGGTTACAGATCCTGCCATGAAAGCCTCCATTCTTGCACAGATTAACCACTTTGGACAAACGCCGAAGCAACTTTTCCTTAAACCCCATGTTAAAAGGCGGATTGACAGAAAGCTTCCACTTCATCCTCTCAAGCATTCGGTCCATCTTATTCCTCATGAAATACGCAGGAGTTCATCTTCCATAACTCAGATTATTACTTCTCATGAGAAAATTCTTTTGGCAGGGACAAATAGTTTGCTTAAACCTAGAACCTATACCAAATATGTTGCATGGGGTTTCCCGGATCGTAGCTTGAGATTTATGAGCTATGATCAAGACAGGCTACTCTCTACTCATGAAAATCTTCATGGGGGTCACCAGATTCAGTGTACCGGTGTCAGTCACGATGGTCACATTTTGGTAACTGGTGCTGATGATGGGTTAGTTTGTGTTTGGAGAATCAGCAAGGTTGTTGGGCCCCGTTTGTTAAAATGCTTGCAGCTGGAGAAGGTGCTTTGTGCCCATACGGCTACAGTTACATGTATTCATGTTAGCCAGCCTTACATGCTTATTGTGAGTGGATCAGATGACTGTACGGTTATTATTTGGGACCTTAGCTCCTTGGGTTTTGTTAGGCAGCTTCCCGAATTCCCTGCACCAGTTTCAGCGATATATGTGAATGACTTGACTGGGGAAATTGTGACAGCTGCTGGGATTTTGCTTGCCATTTGGAGCATTAATGGGGACTGTCTTGCAGTGGTGAACACATCTCAACTGCCATCTGATTCTATTCTCTCTGTGACAAGTTGTACATTTTCTGATTGGCTGGAAACAAACTGGTATGTAACAGGTCACCAGAGTGGTGCCGTCAAAGTGTGGAAAATGGTTCACTGCACTGAGCAAGAGAGTGCCCTTGCCCAAAGCAAGTCAAGTAATAACAGTACAGGAGGGTTAAATTTGGGTGATAAATCACCAGAGTACAGGCTGTTTCTCCACAAGGTACTGAAGTTTCACAAGAATCCAGTTACTGCCCTTCACCTCACAAGCGATCTTAAGCAGTTATTAAGTGGGGATTCTGCTGGGCATTTGGTGTCTTGGACACTACCAGATGAGAATTTGAAAGCAGCTTCATTTAATCGGGGGTGACTGATAGAAAGAGTAGTTTGGGATAATTTTAGCTCTTGGGATAGCTATTCATTCATTATCAAAAACCTAATATGGGTTTTGAGTCTTGGCTCATTGGTGGAAAAGGCTCAGTTGTGTATGTATTTATGAGACGTGGAAAAGGAAAACCAAGACAACGGGGCTGGCCTGGGATCGATACAGGACAAGAAGGTCAAGGAAGATGATACTTGTCAAAGATTCTGATACATATTGAAAAGTCTGACAAGTGTGAGACCTGCCAGAGCGTGTATGATTCGATGCTCGATCTTCTGGTTGAGAAGGTGATACTGATGGGTTGTATTTTGTTGTATTCTGATGATTGATGGAAGATGTTTCCAATTTTGCACGAGACATCAGTCCTTTTTCTTTTTGTTGTCCGTATGTAAATAGATTGGAGTTACTAACAGTGTGTGTTGAAGTTGTATAGGGGAAATATGGGACATGAGTCAGTATTAGGAGAAACGATCTGTTATGTATGGACAAAGTTTGGCTAAAATTCTTTTTGCATAGGTGCAGTGCGGTTGGGCACCCGATGCCCATTTTTGTGAAAATCGATCATTTGTGCTTTGTCTTTGGCAAAGAGTACGTGGCCATTGTTATACAAGAACAGCTCCCAGTGTTTGTTTCGTCGTTGAAAGCCAATTAATTTAATTAAAGTAGGCATAGGGTAATTTTTTTCGGTGGTTAGTGTTGCTGGAACAGAGCATTATAGTTAAAACGTATGGCCATCCTTCAAGGCGAGTTGATGTTGAGTTAAAACAAGTTTGCAAGGAGAATACGCTATAAAATGTTATTCTCAAGAAACTAATTATTATGAACTTAGAAGACTTATTTTAATTAGTTTATTTTTTCTTTTTTAAAAAAAAGGTAAATGGTAAAAGTTTAAAATGTTTGAAAAAATCCCCTCACTTGTCCATGGTTAGGTTAATTATTCCGACCCCTCCTGAGGGTAAGGGGACTTAAAAGATTTATTATTTGGAGGGTGAAACCATATTTAAAGTAATTAGTAGTTATTTACTGAACTTATTGCAATTAATATATATATTTTATTAATAACTATCATCTTAATAAGCTGGCTTCACAAATAGTAAAACTGTGAGGTCTGCCTACGTTGCTCATGCACCTATGCTCTCACCCTGCACATCGCCTTCGTTTCTCATGCACGTACTCTGTAATGGCAACTTATATCTCACGCAGTTGTTTCAGTGCCTCTTCAACTTTAACACATTACTCCGTGTTCGAGAAAACGCATTTAAGCCCGTCTCTTAACGTTACCAAGTCTCCTCAAAAACCCGTTAAAACGCTTTCTGTGAAAGAGTTTTGCAAGCAGGGAAACCTCAAGGAAGCATTTCGATCCTTCAGTCATCTTTTCACTGATCATAATATAAATGTAAACTTTCCTGATGAAGCTTATGCACAAGTACTTGATCTTTGTGCGAGCAAGAAAGCTTTCTCACAAGGCAAACAAATTCATGCCCATTTGATAAAATCTTTGGATATATGTGAATCATCTTTTTTAGAAACAAAGCTGGTGTTCATGTACGGGAAATGTGGTTCTTTATTTGACGCACAGATACTGTTTGATAAAATGCGTCAAAAAACGATCTTTACATGGAATGCTATGTTGGGCGCTTATGTCTCGAATGGGGAACCTTTAGGAGCTCTTCAAACTTATCGAGAAATGCGGGTTTTGGGTATTTCGCTTGATGCATGTACTTTTCCATGCGTTATTAAAGCTTGTGGTATGCTTAAAGATCTGAATTCTGGAGCTGAAATTCACGGTTTAGTCATTAAATGTGGCTATGACTCTATTGGTTTTGTCGTCAATTCACTAGTTGCTATGTATGCGAAGTGCTACGATCTTCTTAAAGCAACGCAATTGTTTGATAGAATGGGTGAAAAGGAGGATGTTATCTTATGGAATTCTATGATTTCTGCATATTCAGCAAATGGGCAGTGCTTACAGGCATTAGAACTTTTCAGAGATATGCAAAGGGCTGGTCTTCTTACAAATGCTTATACTTTTGTGGCAGCTCTTCATGCCTGTGAGGATTCTTCGTTTGAAATGCTGGGTATGCAGATTCATGCTGCTATCATAAAATCAAGACAGAACCTTGAGGTTTATGTGGCAAATGCTTTAATATCTATGTATGCTAGATGCGGTAAAATGATCGAGGCTTCAGAAGTGTTCCATGAGTTGGGGACCAAGGATAGTGTCTCGCGGAACTCCATGCTCACTGGTTTTGTCCAAAATGATCTGCATGGGAAAGCTATACAATTCTTCCGTAGTTCACTGTGTGCTGGTCAAAAACCTGATCAAGTATCTGTAATAAACGCTCTTTCAGCATCTGGGCGAGTGGGCAATTTATTGAACGGAAAGGAATTGCATGTTTATGCAGTAAAACATGGATTTATTTCTGATATGCAGGTTGGAAATACTCTTATAGATATGTATGCAAAATGTTGTTATGTGAACTATATGGGCCGTGCGTTTGATCAGATGTCTGAAAAGGATTTTATTTCTTGGACAACAATTATAGCTGGTTATGCTCAGAACAACTGTCATGTAAAGTCCTTAGAGCTGTTCAGGAAAGTTCAAATAGAAGGGATGGATGCAGATGTTATGATGATAGGAAGCATCTTAATGGCTTGTAGTGGATTGAGATGTGTTTCCCAAGTGAAAGAAACGCATGGTTACATAATTAGAAATGGTTTATCGGATCTTGTGATACAAAATGCAATTGTTGATGTATACGGGGAGTGTGGAAACATTGGTTATGCAAGAAGGATGTTTGACTCCATTGAATCTAAAGATGTTGTGTCTTGGACAAGCATGATATCATCTTATGTCCATAACGGGCTTGCGAATGAATCTCTGGAGCTTTTCTACTTTATGAATGAAACTAATGTTAAATCAGATTCTATAACACTAGTGAGTGTACTCCCAGCTGCAGCTAGTTTATCCGTTTTGAAGAAAGGAAAAGAAATTCATGGTTTTATCATCCGGAAGGGCTTCAATTCAGAAGGATCTACCGCAAGCTCTCTAGTGGATATGTACGCTCGCTGTGGAGCTCTAGATAGTGCATATAAGGTATTTAGTAGTGTTCGAAATAAGGATCTAGTCCTATGGACAAGTATGATCAATGCAAATGGACTGCATGGCCGAGGCAAAGCTGCAATTGATTTATTCTACAAGATGGAGGATGAAAGCCTCAATCCTGATCATATAACCTTTTTGGCGCTTCTTTACGCGTGCAGCCATTCAGGATTGATCAGTGAAGGCAAAAGATTTCTTCAAATTATGATACATGAATATCAACTGGAGCCATGGCCAGAACATTATACCTGCCTTGTTGATCTTCTTGGACGTGCAAGTTGCTTGGAAGAGGCATACCAATTTGTGGAAGGTATGCAGATTGAGCCCACTGCTGAAGTTTGGTGTGCTTTTCTTGGGGCTTGTCGAGTTCATTCTAATAAAGGACTAGGAGAAATTGCAGCGCAGAAACTATTAGAATTGGCTCCAGGTAATCCCGGAAATTATGTGCTTGTATCAAATGTCCTTGCTGCCAGTGGAAGATGGAAAGAAGTTGAACAGTTGAGAATGAGAATGAGGGGTAGTGGATTGAAGAAAACTCCCGGATGTAGTTGGATTGAGATTGGAAATAAGCTTCATACTTTCGTTGCAAGAGACAAGTCCCATCCAGAGTCTGATGAAATATACCACAAGTTGGCCCAAATTACTGAGAAACTGGAGAGAGAAGGAGGCTATGTAGCTCAAACCAAATATGTTTTGCATAATGTGGAGGAAGAAGAAAAGATTCAGATGCTATATGGTCATAGTGAAAGACTAGCCATTGCATATGGTCTGCTTAAGTCTCCTGGGGGAACACCTATTCATGTTACGAAGAACCTTCGTGTTTGTGTTGACTGCCATACTTTCTGCAAGCTAGTTTCAAGGTTCTTTGGACGGGAACTAGTTGTTAGAGATGCTAATAGATTTCATCATTTTGAGGATGGGGTCTGTTCTTGTGGAGATTACTGGTAACAGTGACACACTAAATTCATTGAGCAAATGATAACTATTTCTCATGTTCATTCTTGCTGCTGATTATTGTTGCAACCACTCCTGAGATCCACAATTCAATAGTTTACCAACTGGAGCTACTAGTCAAGCCCCATACTTTACCATATTACCCAAATGCTAGGAGCACAGCTACTGAACTGTAATCTGCATGAAGAAGAGCTGAGTGGGATTTAGGCTTTGTTTGAGATTATGGTATTTCTACTATGCTTTGAAAGCAAAGTTGAAAAAAATTTTTGGTAACATAGATTTTTTAGTGGGATTCATTCATTTTTCTGTTAGTAATTTGGTATCCAGTGCTTCTACCCCACAATAGAGCCACAAAACATCAATACCAAAACTAACCCTAATTCCCTTTAAGTCACCTACATCCGTGCTTTCTATTTGGGAATGTAATTCATCATCTATTCCCGAGCATGAGATGCCAAGAAAGCTATTGAATAATCCCTTCTCCAGAAGCTATTAAAATGGAGATGGATAAAAGGCCACAGATGTACGTGAAACTTCACTGATTCTCATTTTGTTCCTACTATTTTTTTTTTTTTTAACAGGGAGTTCCTACTATCTTTATACTGATAACAGTTGATGTTAAATAGATATTGTTGAATATAACAATGGAACCATATTGAAAGTAAATAAATTAGCTAAGTTGTGAATGTTTCAACATTACCATATCTGAATGGCTGTGGTATAAATAGAGTAATTAAATGCAATTAAGCAACCTTCAGTTCATCAAGTTTTCTGTTATGTGCTCTATATGTTAAAGTGCTATATGCAATGGTGAATATGAAGATCCACAGAAGCATTCCTATTCTATGTGTTTGGAATACGCGTTTTTTTCCTTTAAAAAAAGAAAAAAAGAAATTGGACGTTGCTTTGAGTTTTAGATGCGAAATATTCTGTATCGCATGACCTCTAGCTAGCAAGCAAATACGTTTAGACACAAAAAAAACGGCCATAATATAGAACTATATGCTAGCTAGGAATGGAATAATGGAGTAGTCGCTGCTTCGATTTGAGAGAAGAAGCAGAGGATGATTGGGATCTTGAACTAACAAGGATTTAGTTTGATTTGGTTGGGTTGCGTCGGGTTGGGTTGGGTTGAGTCAGTGAAATTAAAGTTGACTATCCCCATACGTATATGTGAAACAAATATTCTGAAATATCTTGCCTTTAATGCTAATTAACAAACTAGTCTAAGCTTTATGCCTGGAGTAACATTCATTTAGCATATCAAGATTAAAAAAAAAAAAAAAATGAACAAAACCAGACAGAGGAAAGGACCACTCTACACCCATCGGCCTCTACTCTCACATTTTCTGATCTATATATATATATATATATACATACATATAAATGCATGATGCAACTGTGAGGAAAAGAAAAGACGACGACTGACTGACTGACTGACTGACTGACTGAGAAATGAAGGGAGAGAGGTCAAACAGGGGCACTTTTCTATCTATATCTGGGACATGTCACCCATGAGCCGTTTGCAGGCGTGCCCAAAGCCTATGCCTACCCAGCCTTTAGACCACCCGTTGGTAAATAACCAGATTCTTCTCTCTTTATTAATAATATAACTCGGACCAAAAAAACAGAGATGCAACAAAAATATATGGAAAGAGTGTAAGAAACCGTTTCCCAAGAGAAAACCTTAGAACCAAATTTGTTTTTCCACAGGTCTATTAGGCTAGCGATTCGGTGCACAGGCTATTGAAATAGTATCTACTACCAGTGTTCGTAGTAGTAGTAGTAGGGAGTAGGTGTTCAAAATGAATCCGTCCAAATCAAAGCACACATGCCATTGCCAAAGTCAAAGAAAAGGAAACTATATCAACCATTGCATTGTTAACACGCAACGAAGCTATTGTCTGATCCCTGATAATCTATGTCATTATCGATTTTAAATTTGATCAGTTAAGTCTTGTCCTCTCTTTTTATATGCATATCTCTCTCACGAGCTATGTTTTCAGTCTACATATATGGCTTTAGCGTTACAGCTGTAAGTTCTTGGCAATTACAACTTCTAGAGTCCCATTTCAACACCCTTGATTTTTGTGGAGTAATCGTCGTCATGTTAATTGCACGATCTTTGCTGACTACTTGCTTTCATTCGAATCTAACCACCGTGATTGTGCCTGTGACTTTAAAGTGATCATGGATAGAGATTATAGAGAGGGAGGTTTTGCTTGCTTGGTTTAGTCTGGTCCAGTCTAGTCTTTCTCGATGGACGGGAAGCAGCATTAAAATCACCAGCAATACGAATTGACAACTGAATTTGAAGGAAGTTAAGTAAAAAGCCAGAGAGATACAAATACAAATTGAACTTTGTTACGCATAACACGTAGAACGAGCCAAGCCAAATAGTCCAAAATATGTGCATTGGAAGTCTAAATTTTTTCTTGTAACCCAATAATTGCAGGAGCAGTAAGGAACAGTCATTTTTTAGACGCCCCTATCTATCCATGATCATCCACAGTGTTGTCTACGCTTACTACAGTAGGGCAGCAGCAGCAGCAGCAGCCATCAGAGATCAGAGCCCCCACCCTTTCACTTCATGCCGCCCTATATTTCTACCGCCTGTGAACCTAGTGCAATCCTTATGATACATCTGTGTCCATAGCCTCTTATTATTATAGCTTGCGATTCTCTCTTTCTTAGCTGTCCACATGATGCTTTCTTTAATTCACTGTTTCGCGAGGTGGGTTATGTCTTTATGATCTCTTTAACCCTTCTGTCTTCTCTAAACCCCTTATAAATAGTCCCCAGTACTCAGGTGGTTGTAATCCGCTATCTCTTCAGGTTCTTGGGGTTCTTTGGCAAATGTTTATGTTCATTCGTTGTTTCCTTAATAGTTTTTCCTCTACTTTCTTCTGTTGTAGGTGTGCGTGTCTGTGTAAATCTGTGTGGTTATTCCTTTTGATGTCCTTTATTTATTTGGTAGAATGCGTTCGCTAAATTTTCTATGTTCAGATTGATTCATCTTCATCTTCGCTTCGGAATTCTTCTCTTGGTTAATGCAAATTTAGTTTCAAAAACCCTAATACCAATACCCTTTTTCACATCTTAAAATTCTCAACTGTTTTCACCGGAAGTACACAAAAGAAAAAAGAAAAAAAAAAAGACCAACCTTCTTGTTTGTCTTCTTTTACATTCATGCCCTTTTGCAAGCAAAACATCAATTATCAAAACAAAACATTTGATTACCATTTACAGAGTAATTTTGGGTCAGATGTTTTCTGGCTTTATGATGAACGAAACTACATATTTTTCCAATCATTTCCGCAGTGAGCACGATTGAATTATATGATGCATGTGCGTGCATCCTTCCCCTTTTTTTTTTAAAAAAATTTCCCGGAGCTGATTATTCTGGATTCATCTGTCTATATTATTTTCTTCTCATTCACTGTAGTAATTTAAGCCTATACAGTTCTGAGTTGACCATTTCTTTATATAAAGTTATTTCGAGAAGTCTACAAGGGAAAAAGTGAAGCTGCCAGCATGATCTAGCTTCGGTTAGGAAATAAGTTAAAGCTAAGGAAGAATGAATGAACCGGTGGACTAACCCTAACTAGGTCATGCTCTGACAGCCTCACTCCTTCCTATTTGGAGACCCAACAAATTCCAGATTATCCCTCAAATCTTTAACAAGATAAAGCAAAAAACAAAGGTATAAGATCTCTCTGTAAGTATATTCTTTTACTTTGTTTTTGAAATCTCACGCATGCGTTCTCTTCTGATCTGATCACTTTTTTCTTTTCCCCTTTCTCTTCTATGTTGCTCGTTGATTTCCTACTTCCTTTAATATAATAATTATTATTCATGTAACAGCAATTTAGTTTATTTTGCTGCCCCCCCCCCCCCCCCCCCCCCCCCCCCCCCCCCCCCCCCCCCCCCCCCCTCTACTTTATTAGCTAAAGCTAAGAGTGGAGCAGTGAAAGAAAGTATCAGTAGTGATGATCATTTGCAGTAGCTTACCTTTGCTTTTGTAAAACTTGTATATTGACAAAGACATTCACAGTCAGAGTCACAGATACAAATGTTCTTAGTCTTCTAGGCTCAAAAAAGCTTCGCATATATTTATTTAATGCATACTGCATTGTAACTTTGTATACAAGTCAAGTATCATTTTACTTGCTCGTGACAGCTTATACTATATTTCTCTTTGTCGATGGGGTTCAGAAATCTATCATATCATGAAAATGTTGAAATGTAAAGATCTGTATGGTAATTAAATAATTCATTAATTAATATTAACTATGGGTGGTTATGATTGACGTATATACTGCTGCACGTTGGTGAAGGAGCAAGCGTATAATCAATAAAATATCTTTCATATATTATTACATTGTCTTGGAGGAATTCAGTCACTGGTCAAATAAGTTTTGAGCAAAAGGAAATATGATAGATCGCATGCTTAACAGCTTGCTTTTTTGGCACTGTGTACTGCCAACAGAAAATAGTTTCTACATTGGCTTTTTGTCTTAAAAGGGCGTTGGTTTGTTGTCACTTTTCTCTATCCCAAGGCTCCACGTTATTAACTAAATAAATCCCCTGCTGGTTGATGAGAATGAGATTTATGTATCAGATTCGCACTTTGTTTTTAAGATCTTATACCAAGACATTTAAAATATATTTTTTTGAGATAAAATTGATAAGATTGGAATGTCTGCCAATAATATTAATATTTTGATAATAGCATGCAGTGGAATGTACACACAAATTTCTTTCTGGAATTTTAATGTCTTTACTGATTTGAGTGTTAAAATAAATGGAAAATTTGACGTGTGTTCAATCAATGTAGAATGAGGCGGAATTTAATAAAGAAAAGAAACAGCAGTGGGCATTTATACTATGTATACCAACCAAAGTGATCTACGGTAGTTGCTTTTTGGTAAAAGAGTAATATAATAAAGTTTTGTATTTCGCTATCGGAGAACAATCACCTATAACCGATCATCATTTATAAAAGTAAAGAAATCAGGGAAGCAAATGTAGGAATCAGATGGAGCCCATGAAAGGTGCTTTACATTCACTGGAATCTTCACAATTTTTAGAGTCAATCGCTATCCAACAAATGAACTAATCAAATTCATTTGTATCTCCAAGTCACCGAAAAATATGATTAAAAGTAAGATTATTTATATATTTAAGAATATTCAATTATTTAATGTCAACATGAAGCAGTTAATCATGCTTCATGTTATATATATATATATATATATATATACACCCATAAGTAGTGAAGCCAAAATGTTAGGAACTTTTCTTTAACTAGAATATTTATGTTTTCCACTTTTTGAAATGTATAGGGATGACTCTGCATGCATCTATTGGTTCCATACCCCAAACCAACCATAGGGAACCAAATAAATTTAAAGAAAACGGAATGTCAAACGCACACACCGGCAGAAGCTTGCTTTATCAGAAAGCAATTAAATAGTAGATTGTTTACTTCACTGGATAGAACTCCCAAATGTTACTTAATACATTGTGTTGTCTTTATGAAGAGATCAACTTTCAACAACTAGCTGACACCAAATTAGATGCAGGAAGGAACATGTTGATAGATATACAAAGAGTTAAATAAATGAATAATAGATATGTATCTTCCACAGAACAAAGGGAAGAAGGAACATATACCTACATACACACATATATGTGTGTCTGTGTGGAGATGCCATGAGAAAAAGAGAGTCACATGACAAGAGTTAGGTCATGAGATGCTAAATTTCCTTTTCGCTACATGAAAGAAACAACGACAATGGTCCCAATAAAATTACAAGTGTTTATGAGCATTTATTTTTTGGGTTCATCGACGATGTTTACATATAAATCAAGAGAGATGTCGAAAGAAGAGAAACTATAGCTAAAGGTTTTTTATTGGGTAAGTAAGACCCCACCTCAAGTTGATAAAGGCTCAATGTAAATTTTGGAACTTCTCTCTCTACATAGGTAGCTTGTACAGTTGTGCTTTTGTCTGCATGGTTAATGTATTTGTGGCGTGGGCAACATAATATTCAATTTGGCTTTCTTTGCTTTGTTTTGCTTTGGACCACTGCCATCTGTATGTTCTTCATACTGATTTAATATTCTCTTAACTAATTAAACTTTTCAGTCCTGTGCTGTCTACTAACCAAGTCACCAAGAAAACTAACACACAGTTTCCTCTATTTATACCCCTCTCCTCTCCCCTTGTCTACCATCCCCAACTAGCGAGAGAGACATTACCTACCTGAATAGAAGATCTCTCTCGAGCTCTCGAGCTCTCTCTTTTTCTATATCTCTGTCTCTTTGTGTCTCTGGAGCTTGTACTAACATTAATATCGTGCACCAGCAGCAGTTGAAGCTGCCAGCATGATCTAAACTTCCTTCTCTGTAAAGGATAGATCGGATCATGTGGTAGCTTCACCTGTTGATGGGATCACGAAAACGCCCCTCTTACTACTCTACATTAATTCTTTCTCGTTATACAACCTCCCAGTAAGCATGCTTTCAAAACCAACTTGAGTAAGTTAATTTGTTTAGCTTTTGTTTTTGGCTCTTCCTTTACTTTAAATTTTCTCATCTGGGTTTTTGTTATATATATGTACTGTTTTATATATGTATTCCTTTTCATGGTGATGGCCTAATGGGGTCTCTGCTGTTTTATTATATTGATTTTTCTTTTTTTCTGGTTAAGTTCCCTACTGTTAATTGTTTGACTCTTCTCAAGTCCGAATCACAGCTTAAACTTTTCAAATAGTTTTGTCCTCTTCTATTACATTAACTACACCTCCCAATGGGTTCACATTAATTACCCCATATAACATACACAGTGAAAGACTACTCTTTCTTCTTCTTATTTATTTTTTTTTAAGTCTAAATCTATAATTAATTGGAGTCTTGAGCCTTGCAATGTTTATGGACAAATTAATATATTGGGACAACTGGCATATCCATGTTTGCTTTTTGATGTCGAATTATGCTGGGGAATCTCAAGTTCAACAGAGTTAAGATTTCACTGTTAGGGTTTTCAGTGACAGAATTTCTCCCGTCTAAAACCTTGTTGGTGCTTTTAAGATCCTATCTTATCCTCATGCATAGAGCCTTTACATTCCCCCTTTTTTGTGAGAAAAAAAAAAAAAGAAAGAAAAAATTATAATTTATTAGTTATGAATCATAGTTTTTTAACATATTCAATTCGATTAACATATCGGTTTTGATGATGAATTATTTAATGATGGCATCTATATGCTATAAGAATATAAAACTAGCATTAAAGAGAAAGGAAAAGAAAAAGCACTTGAATCTTTGATGCTTACAATATGAATTAATTTAAGCCCCATACCTTCGGAGTATATATATATATAAAATTTTAGTTAATTAGCTAGTTTCAGGATAATTTTCTTTATTCATAGCTTATGAGTGCCCGTGAACGTATTGCAAAACTAATATATACTTAATATATTATCACATTAATATGAAGATTTGGCTTTGTACTTCATACCTCGTATGTATATATATATATATATATATATATATAAAACCATTGTTAACTTTACAGATTCTTTTCTTTAATTATAAAGGGAATGTGGGTATATGAACTATTTCGGAAGATGACAGAAGTAAAGCTTGATTGATTCTATATGTATACATGAAATTGGAAGGTGACACCTCTCCTTGTCTGGAAGCTTAATTTGGGCAAAGAGAATCCACTCAGTGCACGTATTATAATTTCAGAGCTATATATATTTATATATTTATAAATCTAGCTAGTATACCAAATCAAAAAAGGAGAACATAATTGATTCGATTCTTTAAGTACTACTCTATAGTTCTCTTTCTTTCACCTGTTTTTGTATTATATATTGTACTCAAATCTCATCTCATCTCATCTCATCTCATGAGCTAGCCATGAAGAGATTTCTCGATGAGGTCGGGTCTATTAATCACTTGCTATAGACACACACACACACACACACACACACACACATATATATATATATGGGAGACTCTACATTTTATACGTATACTCATTTCCTTTCTCTATATGCTGTATACATATGGCTGCTTGATCGATGCATGCCCCATCCTCTTTTTTCATACATAATTAGAACAATAAAAATGGTTCCTATGAATAACACTATATTTGTGAAAGTGGGAAAGTGATTGACGCCTCGACCATATTATTGTACACTTCTATATATTTTAGAATCAGTCGATGTTAAAATAAATAAGAAAAAAATAGGTGATAAGTGTAATTTTATTGAAAAATCTCATAAAAATAGGTCTAAACAATTTTGAAAGTAATGAAACTGGTCCTTAGTTTTTAAAATTGAATATAAAATTTATATTTTTAATTGGTGTAAAAGATAATGTAATCATAAAATGATTACACAGATTTTACCTATTAATTTTTTCAAAGAATACAATTTATTGAATTAGCGCATCAACGTACTCTTTACTTAAATTTCTTTACTTCTTTCTTATTTTATTGTCTTTTATATATTAATTCTCCAGTAAAAGACTATTTGATTAATGAATTTGCATCTGGATTATGCTCCAATTTTCAGCTTTATAATTATCTTCTTGTTTGGTGTTTTATGACGTACGAAATATAAAACATTTGTTGTGAATGTCTTCCACCGACTGCATTTGTCCCGGATCATCAGATTGATAGTATATGTATGCACCTAATTTATAATTTAAGTATCAATCAAATAAAAAATTGCAAAGCCCTCCAAAATGTATATCTAAAAATATTTTTTATTTCATCGATATTTTTTTAAAAAAAAAATTTATATATTACAAATCTATCAGTTTGTAGAAAGAATAAAAAATAGTACATTCAGCGTTCATTCAGAAAATTACCTTCATTATAAAAAGAGTATTTTACCCAAAAATCTTAGGGAAAGTCTCATATTATAGGAAAATTCTTATCAATGTAATTGGTAGATCGAACACACTGCCTACACTCCCGACCGTCGGGGCTAAACCCTGATGGCTATTTCATTGATATTTGAATAAATTAAATTACCAAAGGAAGGTGTTGTCAATCTAGCAATGTGGGGCAAATCTAGTCAGTGGAAAACAGTCACAACACTCCCCTTAGATTGCTGGAAATCAATCTTCACAAATTATTAATGGGAGCAAATTGACCTCCATTTATTAAATAAATGAGAGGAATTGAACTCTTTCCTTATTTAAATAGATTAAATTATAAAAATACTTACATTTATTTGTCGTGCAAATCAAGTGAAGGTGTTGTTAATATGATGACGTGGGAAAAATTAAGTCGCTTTCACACATTCAACAACATTCATATGAATAACACTATAATCATTTATAGTATATGCCTACTTTAGAAAAGAGAAAAAGATATGCAAGTTCAAAGGTTTGGTTTAATGTACTAATTAGTTTTAATTTAAAAAATATTTATATAAATTTTAATTTATTTTAAAATAACAATTACATCTTTATTAGTAATAGTTATTCAATAAAAATTATTGTTAAATTTTTAAAATTTGACAAAATATAATATATTTATAAAAAATAAATTAATAATATAATATTTAATGATTATAAAAATATACATTTTATAAATAATATATTTAATTTTTATTGTAATATATGTATTTAATATTAAATATATAATATGCTATAGCTATACATAAATATAAATTATAATATATTCATAAGCATTGTTCTATCGTATATTTTATTTATATGTTAATATTTGTTTATGATTTATGTTATTTATTTTCTAATACTTAATTCATTTTTGAATTATTAACATATTATAAAATAAGTAAATTTATATTTTAGTTATAATATATTGACAAGTATTATTCATATTATTTATAAAATACGTAAATTTATGATATGTATGAACATATCATATTAATGAACTATAAAATAATATTATATTTATTTTATTAATGTACTTTGATAAATATATTATATTTTCTCAAATTTTAAAGATTTAATAATAATTTTTGTTAAATAACTATTATTGTTAGGGGGTATAATCGTTATTTTAAAATAAATTGGAGCTTGTATGAGTATTTTTAAAATTATTAAAACTAATCAATATATTAAATCAAATCTTAGAGACTTGCATATCCTTTTTCCTTTAAAAAATTAATGTTATTTTTATTTCTAAGCAATTTGAATTTTAAAAAGTATCAACCACGTTCTTTTTAGTCTTGTTGTAGTACAATTTTAAACCATATCTCTTTTATTATTACTTAGATTGTAAGTGTTTTTTATTTGAAATTTGAATAAATCTAAAATAAAAACTTAATAATTTTTAATAACTTATTTGTAAATATCTTAAAATTAATAATTTTATCAATTTATAATATTAACTACAAATTAATATTTATTTATGCTTTATTTTATTTAATTTCTAATACATAATTAATGTTAAAAGGAAACAATTTTAATTTATTAGCTATTGTAAAATAAATAATTTATATTATACAAGTTTATATTTTTAATAAAAATTTTAACTTATTTTATACAAGTTTTTAGTGTTAAGTTAGAAAATAAACACCTTTAAAACAACTAAATTATCAAAATTAAACTATATTCAACTTTAGACTAAAAAATGAATAGACATTTAAATCCCAAACTTTTTCAACTATAGGTCCGTTTGATATAACTTTTTAAATAGAACTTTTTAAAGTAGAGCTTTTACCCGTAAAACTTTTATGAGTAGAGTTTTTAATAAAAATTTATTAATCGTTTAGTTATCACAAATGACTTTTGAGAAAAATTTGAGTTATTACTTTAATAGACAGATTTTTAATGTTTTATTTTAAAAAAATTACGTAAAATTTTTAAAATAAAGTAAGAGTATTTTAGATAATTTTAACTTTTAAAAAAGCTGAGAAAGTTCTATTGCTAAAAACCCAAATTTTGGGCTTCTTCCAATGAAAGAAAAATAGCTTTTTTAATTTCCAAAAACTCTTTTTTATTGTCAACCAAACGATATTAAAAAATTTAAAAAGAGTTTTTATCATTAAAAAAGTCCTTTTGACTAATAAAAAAGTCAAACCAAACAGATACTATATATATTTTATTAATTAGACCAACTACTATCTCCAATTTAGTATCCTTTGATTTAATTTTTTTTATTAGTCAAAAGAGAATTTTTAGTGTTAAAAGCTTTTTTAAATTTTTTTGGTATTGTTTAGTTGGTATTAGAGAAAGACTTTTTGCAATTAAAACTTTGCTCACTAGAAAGAGAACTAAATTTTGGGACTTTGAAGGTACAACTTTTTTAAAAAAATTAAAATATTCTTATTTTTTTCTTTTAAAATTTTTATTTTTTTATAATATAGCTTTAAAATTTTGATTTCAATAGACAATTTTTTTTCAAAAGTTATTTGTAACAATTAAATAATTAATAAACTTAACACTTTATTGTATAAAGTTTATTTCAAAAATTTCTACTTAAAATGTTAAATCAAACAAATACTTAATAATTATTATATTTTAAATAATTGAATTTTGTATGTTTATGTAATTAGTCCCTAAGCAAATAAATTTATAAAATTTTAATCCCAAATTTAAAAAATTTAATCATTATATAAATAATTAAAAATTAGAATATTGTTAATAGTTTTAATTTAATTTGAACAGTTCTTAAAAATTAGAATTTTCCTAAAGTTTAATATACTTTCATAAAATTTTACTAAAACTTATTTATTTTTTTTATAAGTTAACTTTAACTTCACTGTAAACTAATTTTAGAATAAGAAAAAAATTAGGAATATGTAGTAATAGGGAATTGAAAATATGGCGTTCCTTTACAAAACAGAGGGTCAAAGCTACGAAGAAAGAAAATTTTTTTGAAGGATTATTCATGATTCATCTTCATTGCTGGAGGGGCGACTCTCACTCGGTCAATAATACAGTTCCAGTCACTATTAGGTTGTGTTTGGTTAAAAAGAAATCTACTCTGAAATTTGTTTTCTCAGGTCGTAGAAGAGGTTTGTTACTCTTAACTCTGCATTGCTTTTCGAATTTTAGTCCATTCGTTTCTTCCAATTTACATATGCTAATGTTGCTTGGAAGGATTGATTGCATGTTTTGAATGTTGAATTTGACGTCCAAGATATAATTTTTCTCAATTAAATTAATCTTCCTGATCAATTATTTTTTACTATTTGTCCAAAATAGTGAATTATCATAAACTTAATATGGTGAAAAGACTGTGAGCTATTAAAATAATGAACTTGTAATTAGGATAAGTGCTTAATGGTTAGGGATGCAACAAACCTTTTTTATCTCTTTCCAAATCAAAAAACAAATAAAATACAATCGAGGCTGTCAAGAAATCGAGGCTGTCAACAAATTTTGAAGTAATCCCACATGTGCATACTAAATTATCATTTAAGTACTAATTTCATATGGTTAGTAAGAACACTTTTGGGAAATGTCAAGATATTCAGATGCATATTTTATATTTTTTATTAGGAGTAGGTAGAAAAATTGACTCGAACCGAATCGGATTGAAACTAGACCGAAATTAACGGATTCGATTCAATATTTTTTGCAATTCCGTTTGATTTTTGTTCTTAAAATAAAAAATTCGAAATTTTCGGTCCAATTTTAATTTTAATCTAAAAAATTCGGACCGAATCGAAAATATTATTTTTTAATATTTTTTTATATAAACGATGTCATTTTATTGTGTTTTCATAAAACAATATCATTTAATGCACTGAAAATTTTTTTAAAAAAAATAAATTTATTTAAAAATCGAATCGATTCGAAAATTTAATCGATTGGTCCGGTTTTAATTTGGTTCTAATATATAATCGATTCGGTTTGCTTAGAATTTTTTTCTTATTCGGTCCGGTCTCAAAAATTTGAGACCAATAATTTTTGGGTACGGTCCGATTTTTCAAAAACTTATACCGAATTGCATCGTGCTCACCCCTATTTTTTATGCCACTGATTTCCTCTTGATATAGTAGTAGACAGTTGTATATTAATAAAAATAGATACGATAATAATATTGTTGAACTCCTTTGTATATAATTGGAAAAATTAATTATATAACTCGTTATTCAATTTTATAATTCTCATACGAATTTACTTTTTCTCCCGGATTGATGTACATAAAGTCTAATTTGACACTTTATTATAAGTTTCATATACAGGTTTCTGAATTGATAAAGTCACATGTGCAAAGCGTTACATTCTCAATTGATTCAGGATAGAGCTTATTTTTCTCTTTGAATTATCGAAAAAAAAGATATGCTCTATCATGAGCCAATCAGGGACATAATTCTGTCCAAGTATTCCCTTACTAATTCAGGACTTTAACATTTCCCACAAACAGTTCCAAGCCTGGAGGAAGAGGCTTCTTTGCAGTAGATAGCTTGCTTAAATCTTAAGAAGTAGAATCTTGATTTCTTGAGATAACTGAATAATGGTCTTTCTGAAACAGGTATGAACTTCACAAACCAGCCAATTGGCCATGTGAAGGCTGCCATTACAATACAGGCTAACCATTGCTTCCAATTCAACCTCTCTGTGTCAGCAAACTTCTTCAGGAATTCCACCATCACGACCTGAAGAACTAATGTTATTCCCACAATTCCAAGAAACAATCGATTCTTGTGAATGCCTTGGAATACATTCCTCTTCTCCAACTTCCTTGCATTGAACTCATTGAAAACTTGGCAGAGAACAAAAGTGTTGAAAATAATTGTATCGTTTACTTCAGGACTCACGTTCAATATGGATTCACCTTTAAATTGTAAGATCAACAAGATTGCTATCTGGTATAGGGCTTGAGATAGAAGATTCCTCCACATAATGTTTGTTATTAGTGGTGCAGTACGACCCACAGGCGAGTTTTTCATTAGTTCATCAGTTGGCCTGTCTGTAGCGAGAGCCAGAGCTCCTAGTGTGTCCATGATGAGGTTCACCCACAACAACTGCACTGCTGTTAAAGGAACCTCACCAGCAGAAACAGCTGCTATAAAGTTGATCACCAAAGCTGCAACGTTAACAGTTAGTTGAAATTGAATGAATTTTTGGATGTTGTTATAAACACATCGTCCCCATCGAAGAACAGTGGCCACGGAAGTAAAGTTATCATCCAATATGACAATATCTGAGCTTTCCTTGGCAACTTCAGTGCCTTGAATGCCCATGGAAAGTCCTATATCAGCTTCTTTTAGTGCTGGAGCATCATTTGTGCCATCTCCAGTGACTGCAACAACATGACCTTTCTTTTTCAAGCATTGGACCATCAAAAGCTTGTCAAATGGAGAAGATCTTGCCATCACTCGGATCTTATCAACCTTCTGCATCCTCTCCTCTTCTGTATAATTGCGAAATTCTACACCTTCTATCACCTCCTCTTTTTCCTCATGCTGATCCAACTGTAATATTCCACATTCTGTCGCTATAGCTTTTGCCGTGAAAACATTGTCTCCAGTGATCATTTTGATATCCACTCCTGCAAATTTGCAAACTTCTACAGCTTTCTTGACCCCAGGTCGACAAGGATCTTTAATACCAACTATTCCTATTAAGGTTAAGCTATCTTCTTTCAGCCTTTGGTGTGTCTTTCCGTCGTTGTTGTATTGCATTTCTTCTTCTGAAACTTGTTTGTGAGCAAAAGCAATACATCTAAGGCTACTAGCTGCCATGCCATGGATTATATTTTCCATTTTGCTTCTTTCGTCTTCGTCCATAGACTTTATGTCCCCATTACTTTCATAATAACGAGAACACATAGCAAGAATCATCTCAGCAGCTCCTTTCCAGTGTACATGAATTGTGTTATCGGCCTTTTTCCTAATCAAAACCCCGCTTCTTTTCTTCTCGGAATTAAAGGTTTCAACATGGAGAATGGTATATCGTTGCTTCACTTTCTCCATATCCATGCTCAATTCCAGAACAGCCCAAGAAAGAATAGCTTTTTCGGTTGGACTGCCAGAAAATTCAGGAACTGATGATCTTGACTTTGGTTTGCATACGCTGCCAGTTGTGTTCAAACCAACTCCTTGGTGGAATAATTCGCCAATATTTGAAGCAATTACATTGTAGGATGCTTCTGTAATGGATTCTTGGCCAAGCCAAAACTTGGTGACTTTCATCTGATTTAACGTCAAAGTACCTGTTTTATCAGTACAGATGACAGTTGCAGAGCCCATCGTCTCGCAAGCCTCAAGTTTCCTTACCATTGCCTGATCAGTCATCATCTTTTTCATGGAATATGCAAGCGTGAGAGTAACAGCCAATGGTAAACCTTCTGGAATTGCCACCACCACAATGGTGACTGCAGCTGCGATAATGCGTATAACAGCATTGAAAACATCATCTATATCTGTTTTGGTACCGTTATATTCCTTATACCCATTTTCATCTTTTGTATTCCCGGTGAAATAACGAACTAATAGAACTAAAAGAACCAGGAAAGCTACTGCAAGGCCTACCTTTCCAATAGAAGAGGTTAGTTTGTCAAGCCGAGCTTGTAGTGGAGTTCTTTCATTGGAATCACCGGATATTGTGCTCATCATTTCACCCCATGCAGTGTTCATACCCACCGACACCACGAGCATTTGACCGTAGCCCTCTGCTACCTTTGAACCAGAGAACAAGAACGGATTATTTGTTGAATTTACTTCAATATGATCACTCTCTCCGGTCATGCTTGACTCGTCAACTTGCACAGAATGTCCATCCAAGAACAAGCCGTCGGCTGGAATTTGGTCTCCTATTTTCAGGAAGACAACGTCTCCAACTACAAGCTCAAATATTGAGATTTGTTGGCGTCGGGCATCTCTAACAACTTCGACTTTGATATTGTTACTTAATTTTGATAGCTTGTCAAACTGCCTTTCTTGTCTGAAGTTACTTAAAGCAGAGACCACAACAACCAGAAAGACAGCCACAAAAATACTTCCACCTTCGTACCAGCCTTCTTCCGCGCCATGTTCTTTGATCCCAAAACCAAGAGACAGGGCAGCACATACCAGAAGGATAAGAATGGTGGTATCTTTCAAAGCATCCAACACGAAAAATAAAAAGCCTTTAGGAGGCGGCTTCCGATAAGTATTAGTACCAAAGAGTTCGGACCTTCTACTAACATCTTTTTCATTACCATTAATTCCATTTTCAGGACTTGTCCCAAGAGCGGTGGCTACGCCTTCAACTCCTCCAAGAAGGCGGAGATCACGCAAGTCTTTGTTCTTCACCATTTCTGTAAGTGTTGTTCCGTCGACATCAGGATCAATGGAGTTGGAAACAGATTTCTTCACCTCATAGTGAGAACTACTTGGTGCAATATCAAGGGCGATGTAAGAATGATTGTTCAGGATATCAGCAGAGTGAAGCCTAGTTCTGGAAACAAGAGAGAGCATAGCCCGGAAAGAATAGATTGTCCAGTAGGCAAGGCGCCATCGCTTCTGAGCTTTGGTGAGGGTGCTGGTAGTGATATTGAAGAGCAATGTCGTACAATCATAATCGGGAATTTTTGCGTCAGGCATGGTTTCTTTCGCTGATGTCGAGTGAGGATCAGAATAGAAGAATTTAGCTGAGGACGAAGGAATGAATTATCTTTCTATCCTGCAAAGCTTGCATACCAATTTATAGTAAGGCGGTAGCAAAAAGTTAAGAGACAGATGCATACTATAAAACTGTTTCACATTGAAAAGTCTAAAAGACAATAAAATATAAGGGGGAAATTTTGTATGATTCAGTACGAATGAAGTGCATGGACTTTCGAGGTAATTAATCAGGTCTTAAAGAATAATAATTATTGTCGTGCATGCAAGTAAACTTAAAATAATCAACGTGAAATGTAAATGTGAATGTAAGTATGCGTACAACAAATTGAGATGTAAAATTATCTTCTGTTTGAATCATTGAATGTGCCGCCCTCAGATTCATAGCTAGGCAAATAGATTTGTCCAAACTTGAAAATCGTTTGTGTAAGTGGGTAGAAGGTGAAGGTAACTTTTCTTCTACTTCATTGCTTGCCCCCCAACAATATGGGAAATATGTGAGTATTCATTTCGAAATTGAAGACTTTTTCCAAATTGCATAAATAATTATCTAATCCTCCCATCGTAAAATTCCAGGCATATAAGTTGGAAACTTCATCATCATTCCCACAATTACTATGACTTAATGCATATTCCTACAACCTCCCGTGGGAGGAATCTGAACAGGATTAGCATTTTTTAAGTCGTCTTTTCGAATTCAGCAAATTTTGACATCAATTGGAGGGGGGGAAATTTCCTCGTTCTTTCACAAAGTTATTGTACAATTCATATTGCACTTAAAATAATAATAATAATAATAATAAAACAGTTTACTATCGTTGTCTTTGAACAAGGTTGGCAATAAATATCGTCGGAGAATTTTATAAGCCTGCTGTCATTTTATTTGAAAAACAATTTGGGCGTACCTAAACTCCTATTTTGTATTTATAGTGTATATTCCGTGTTGCCGTCGGGCCAGACTTTATGTTCACCAGTACCTTAATTTATGGGGAATTCCCCGCCAACTTGTGTTTCAGGTTATCGTTCCATGAAAAATACACCGACAGACACCACAAAGCTGCTTTTCTGGCATGATTCATGTCTTTTGGAGACAAGACAAAAAATTCAGCACAAATGCCATTCATTCTTTTGTGGCATGATTCACAATTCTCATTGAAAAAAACCTAGCTCATTACTGCCAATCAACTAAATTTAGCACGAGAAAAGTCTTAATATATGGCATGATTATATTGTTTGTTAATTAGTGTAATACAATGAATCCACCAATCGATTTCTGACAAATTGTCGTGTGTGTGTATACATATATGTATTATATAATGACTTTTGAAACACGTAATCCAACCGACATCTTGTTAAATTATTTCCAAAACGACATAAATGTCTATTTCGTCCCGTGCGTGATATTTTGCTCCCACTCGTGCTTTGTAACCATGGGCAATATGACGTGAATTCTTTGGTTGATTTCTTAGACTGAACTTCCCTGACACTTCCTTTCATAAGACGACAGATTTTGTTTTATGCATAATCAATCTTAAATACCCACCCATGCTATGCTGTAGATAGGAAAGAATGCCAACTAATCAAGCAATAATCTCTTTTCTCCGGTAAGAGAGAGCCTTGCAACTAAAAAAAGCTACTTTTTCTTGCAACAAAATAATACTATGAACGTAAACTAAGAACGCAAATGAGAGCACAAAGAATCCAATATAACTTTTCTTTTTTCTTCATACACGAGGTGCACGACATCAAGACACCTATAGAGTACTAGTTTGAAGTTTGAACTGCCAATAACTTAGGTTGCCGGTTGTTTCACCTAACTATAAGAAACCATTACTTCATAGTTTCCTGGAACCTAAGGCAACTATAAAGCATTCATATTTTTTTTTTCTCCTTTCGGCTGTTGTGGATACGATCTTTTATTTATCTTTATGCGTCGGACAGAGCAATGTTGTTGACTAAGTCACAGCTTTAATGCTAATCAATTGTAGAAAAATGAAATTTTCCATTCATTAAGTTGCCGTCAATGCAATTTCCTAGCAACTTCCTCCGTCATGCTTATCGATTATCAGTTTACTTTGAATTATGATTCCTTTTTTTTCCTCTTTTTTTGTTATTAGAGCTTGGATGACATCTCAAGTTAATAATTCTTGCTGGAAAATTAATGGATTGGATATAAATGTTTGACTTTGAAGAGAAAAAAATTGCAAATGACAACGCCGAGAAGGAACTAAACGTGAAAACAATTAAGAATGACTCAAGCCTGCCTGTCAACCCAGCCACCACGTTGCATTGTCTGATTTTTCTTGGGACAGAGTTTCTAATAACGTGGGCGTAATGTCAGCAATGAGGGCTTAAATGGCTTAGGTGTCAACGATCTGATTTTATCAGTTTGGACCATAACGCTAACCCCCACAATGCCAAATTCTTTCTGACAACTGAACCACTACTTTCAGCACTCTGCTGCAAGCACGCCACTGGACTTACTAATTTGAGGAAACCATTAGACTATGTAATAAAGTTCTGTATATCTAGGTAGACAAAAACCAAAAATCCAGCTTAATTCAAACGTTCTCCGGAAATACACCCTACATGCGCTTTTTCTCATCAAAATACTTTCTACAAACTTCATTTCCGAACCCAAACTCAGCTTCAGCTGTGCATCTATAACAACGGCACAAGCTACACAACCAAAATGTAGTCTACCTTGCTGACTATAGCTAAATTTTAGAATTAAAAAAGAGCAGAAGCAGAATTTATATATTTTGGAACATCTTACGAAATTCCTTTCAGAATGCATCCATCAATTCTAGCTGCAACCTACTTTTGCCGATCTAATATTTTGCCCATTCTTAGTAAATATTTCTGTTGGGCTACACCTTAATGCTCAAATTTTGCTTTGGATCGGCTAATTATACCAAGCAAAATTCAGACTCAAGAAAGCCAATTAGGCCCAGCCCAGACCCTCAGAGTATAAGAGTATGGACTTCTTAAAGCATTAAACTTCTCCTTGCCAAAACTCCAACCTAACGCCAAAGCAGAAAGATAAAAATTTATAGCTTTAAATAATAAAGAATTTTATCAAGCTGGGACCTTACCACCCATTGAGTGAGTTTTCAAGTCTCATAACTTTAAGGAGAAGAAACTCCAAGAACAAAGAAATGGGCACAAGTACTTCAGAACCTGTACTAGATTCAAAGCCACAGAGATGCTCTTCAAGGAAAAACTAGAGCACCTGTTCAGCAGATGATTTAACTATCTAAAACTACTTTGCCAATTCCATAAGACCATTGCTATCAAACTTATTACAAATTTAGAACCAAAGGAATAACAGAAACAGTAGCAGAAATGAAGCTGTCATGCTCATGATGGTAAAAGAATACCATGTATGGTACAAAAAATCAAATCATACCTAAACGAACCAAAAGTGCCATAAGATAAAACATCTAAAAATGGTTGAAGTACTGAACAGGAGGACCTTTGCGGACCTTTGTGAGTACAGCCCTTGTTAAATTTACACAAAGATTAAGATCATTTATTTGACACTATGGATGATTGATTACAGATGGACTGTTTCATTTTTGTAGGTTGGCTCTCTTTCTTGTGCCTATTTCATTTTAGGAAGTTGGTTCATCGGCACAACCTTTTTAACTTCATGGTAATACCCATGGAGTTGCCAGCTCCTATCTAAACAGATGAAGCGGCTCCATCAATTAATAGCCGCAGATCAATGATAACAAGAAGTCTTATGCAAATATTGTAGGTAATTAATATTGACAACATTATCACACATTTAACAATTTAAACAGAGATCTCCACAAAAAAAAAAAAAAAAAAAAAAAAAAAACTATTTAAACAGATGACGCGGCTCCTCAATTAATTGGTAGAAATTTCCCCAAGTGGATAAAAGGAGCAGATAAAAAGAAATCAACACTTGTTGCACAACGAAAGATGTTGAAGAGCACATACTGGTGAAGATAAAGCTAGTGCCATCAGTAGTGAAAATTTTGGTGATCCAAGGTGCTGGCAATATATTTAGGGCAGTTATGCAAAATTTGTCCGACTGCTAGTAGTACACATAAACAAGACACCAGCAGAGCTGCTTTTGGTGAGAGAACACAGTGGGGCTTATTATAATGGTGGTGGTTGAAGGAATACAATCAGTACGAGCAAAACTAATAATTATAACATCAATATCAATGACAGAAAGAATAACAGTGCTCAATCCAAGTTGAAAGTGATTCATGGAACATGGAATGTCTTCAATTTAAATGTCACTTCATAAAGATGCTGCAAGAAGATCTTGCAAAACAAATTCACAGAATTCAAGGTGCACATTCTGGTTGCCCTGTTAGTTTTTGCTCATAATTCAAAAATAAAAAGAGGTGATGATATTAACCTACAAAAACAAGTAATATCCAATTTTGCTGCCTGCTTGATCTGACCAGATCACAAAGAAAGCCCACAACATAATAAACAAGTATTTTCAGGCAAGAACTCAACAGGACAGAAACACTGGAATATAACCTATGTGCAGCCAGCCCAGAATTGGACTCATTAACAGCTTGACTGTTAACCTTACAGAGAATTAAATACCCCACTATTACCAATAGCTGCTCACCAAACCTAGTGAATCTCCATCTAGCTTTTTAATCATTAATTTGATAATCTCTGTCAAGCTTTCTAAAAGTAATAAAAATGCCTTTTATGAAAATTGAATGCATAAAAATTAACAGCAGCAAAACCACGGCATTAGTAATGTGAACACGAAAATCAGATGCTGCGACAAATAGATGTAAATTTTACCTAGCACTGAGCACTCTGCCGTTATCAATTGCTAGTCATTATGATTAATACTTGACAATTTAGTTAACATATAATTCTGTAAGTCAATAAGCTCTGTCATTGTTATCTAACAATTATTAACATGCTTTACATAAATACATGATTTGGCCCCGCCCAGGCCCTTAAGCATAAATAATCCCATAGATGATGTTCTTTGACCTCTGAAAACAATAATCTCTATTAAAATATACAACGAGTGATAGTATCTTTTCAAGCTTCATTTTAGCATCTTGTTAACAACTAAAAAATGGAGTCACCTGCTGTTAGAGCCTTAAAACTTGTGCCACACAACATACTCAATGATGGCCTTGTATCAAGTTGACAGGTTACGGGATTTACATAAGGCTGTGCGACAGGTCTCGCAAAATTGAGATAAGGGTGTAGGGCTACATTGCAGAGAGTGATGCTAAGCACTCCGTGAAAGATTAGTGTTCTGCGAACACTATATGAACAACTGGAATCATTGTTACGAATCCATATTACCCGAAACATGGCTGTGAGCGAGAATGATATAGGCAGCAACAAGGCAGTAGCTGGGCTGTACAATGGGTGTCAATAATGAGTTATGCAGGGGAGTACAGAGGCAGGCCATAAGCTAGAAGACTCAAAGTAGTAGCGGGGGTATTCGGTAAGGCCCTAAACGAGGTGCACTTGCTGGGATTAAGGCAAGGAAGACTTGGTCTTTGATGATGTGTCAAGCAAGGACCAAGTCAAAATGACTTGGTGAACAGTCCCTTGGCTTAAGGAAAGTGGCACACAAAGTGACCTTAAGAATAGTTCATTTGACTAAGGAAAATGCATTATGGCAGCATGTGTGTGAGACATATGGCCCTAGCAATCAGGGGTGTTGGTTGCGTTTACATGTGTATATATATAGGGTAGTAAAAGTGCTAGAGATCATCAAATAAGTTGAGTGAATCTCTAACACAGCAAGCCTTGTATATTTGTAATCTTTTCTTAAGAGAAATAGAAAAGTTAAAGGAGGTTTTACCTTTGTAAATTTGTGTAAACAAATTGTGTTTTCCTTCAAAGTGCAGAAAGATTAAAGAGTCGAACCTCCATTGCGGAAGTGGGAAGTCGCTGGCCGAAGCTATTTGGCGCAAGCACATGGTTGCCACATTAATAAAAAGTCCCCTGTGACACCTGCCAACCTCAATAATAAGTTCTTTGCACCAAAACTCTGACCCAACACAGCAAAATCATGGCTTTCAATCCAATAAAGAAGCTATTGAACTTGAACCTCACCAACATGACATCGCCCTAGCTGTTACTAAGTGGGCTTTCAAGTCTTATAGCTTCTGCTATAAAGAAAGAAAAAAGAAAAATTTTTGAGAACATATCTGCTCAAGGACTCTCAAAATATTGACAAGCCCTGTAGAATTTGTACTTAGGTTAAATCCACTAATATGCTCCTCAAGCCAAAAATAGAGCTGCTGTTAAGCAGATTATTTGACTACCTAAAACTGTACTGTCAATACCAAATAAGGGCATGATATCAATCCCACTACATAGTATTGGCATGCTAATTCTGAAAAACACCAAGGCGGAGAAATAATAGAAACATTGGCAGAAATAATGCTACCATCTACAGGATGGTAAGAAAATAATGCCAACTTATGATCCAAAATATTGATCTTACAAGAATATAATGAGTCTTATGAAACCATTATCACAGATTCAACTACTCAAACAGAAGTTCATAAGGAAGTGGATCATGAATCAATTAGTAGAAAATTCTTGAAGAGCAAAAACAGTGAGAACGAAAGAAATCTGTGGGAAAATACGTGTTCTTCTGATTTTAGGAAAACATGTGCTGTGTTGTAATATAGTAGATTTGGTAGTTATTGTATTTCCTAATTCTATTCATTCTTAGTTTAGCTACTGCAGCTGTATATAAATACATGTGTAAACAACCCTAAAAAAAAATAGAATCGACATATTTTTTTCTAACATGGCATTAGAGCCTTAGGTTCTCTCTTTGGGAATTCATATTCCTCCTAAAACCTGTCTATTTTTTTCTGGTTCCCATTCCAGAAATTTTTTTTTTCCTCCCTCTGCTGTTCTTCGATTCTTCTTGAGCCATGTTGAACACAACTAAAGTCAACCACACACCTGAATCTCACATAATCGAGACCCAAGCCATCAAGAATAGCTACTCTACTGCTGGAGAATTACCCAATATCCAGGCTGCCTATAGATGAATGGGAAAAATTATTTGAAGTGGTTGCAACTAGTGCAGACAAACTTAAAGGGCAGAGGCAAAGTCAGTCGTTTGCATGGTACTGGCCCTAAGAAGGAAGATCCAAAATTTGATGTGTGGGATGAGGAAGACTCTATGGTGATGTCTTGGCTTTGGAATTCCATGTCTCTAGAAATTAGTGATACTTGCATGTTCCTTGATACTGCCAAGGAAATTTGGGAGGCTGTCAAACAAACATATTCAAATGTTCACGATGCTACACAAGTCTATGTGATCAAGACTACGATTGCTGCCACCAAACAAGGGAGTCAGACAGTTACTGAGTATTCCAACCTCTTGCAAAGCTTTTGGCAAGAGATGGATTATTATCAATGTATCCAGATAAAGTGTAGTAAAGATGTAGCCGCACTGAAGAGGTTCATTGAAAAGGAGAGGATTTACAAATTTTTGGCCAGTCTTAATATTGAATTTAATGCGATACGGGTTCAAGTTCTTGGCAAGGAGGATTTGCCGTCTCTTAATGAGACAATTGCAATAATCCATGCTGCAGAAGGGAGAAAAAGGGCTATGTTACAGAAGTTATCTGTCAAGAGCTTGACATTGGTGTCTAAAACAAGAAGTGGGGAGAATGCTTTGTTAGAGCAGTCATCCACTGAAGAAAGCAAGCAGTCGGATTGGTCAAAAATCTTTAACCGACACAATTTGTGGTGCACTTACTGTAAAAAAACCTCGTCACACCGAAGAAAAGTGTTGTAACCTCCATGGAAGGCCATAAAAGAATGCAATTGGGAAGAGAGGACAAGTAAAGGAACAGGTTCAAGCAACATATTGCTGGAATGCAGTCAACCGAAGATGGCAACAACTAAGAAACACAAAGACCTCTTGGACTCAAAAAAAGTGAGAATGAAAGAGCGAAGAATTTTTTAAGCTTGCTGGAAAAGCTATCTTCTTCGGCAAGTATTAGCAATTTAGCCTTTTTAGGTATATCCATTTCTTCTCATCCCTTTAATGCTTCGGATAGCATTCCTAGAATGTAGGTCATTGACTCTAGGGCTACAAACCATATGACTTTTTCCTCTACAAAATTTATTTCATATACAACCTACCCCAATAATAAGAAAATCACCATAGCTGATGGTTCAGTTACTACTGTTACCGGTCAAGGAAATATCTTTATTAGTGATCCACTTAATTTTGAAAAATGTTCTCCATGTCCTAAATTGTTCACCAATCTCTTGCCAATTCAAAAATTAACCAAAGATGCTAATTGCAGTGTGATTTTTTATCTTTCCCATTGTGAATTCCAGGAACAGGATACGAGGAAAATGATTGGACATGCTAGGAAGAGAGATGGCCTCTACTTTCCTGAAGAACCGAGCGAACAACGTACAGTTAAGAATCGTTTTCCTTTCTCATTCCTTTTCGAGTCATTTAAATCCAATCAAGACAAGTTCTGGCTTCATCACCTTCGTCTTGGTCATCCGTCATTTAATTTCCTTAAAATTTTGTTTCCTTCATTGTTCAATAAAATTGCAGTTGAAAGTTTCCATTATGACGTGTGTGAACTTGCAAAGCATAGACATACTGTTTTTCCAATAAGTAATAAAAGAACATCTGTTCCATTCACCCTTATTCATAGTGACATTTGGGGACCTTTTACTGTACCCTAGATTTTTGGGCTCGTTGGTTTGTTTCGTTTATTGAGGACTGTACTCTTATGACATGGATTTTTCTTCTAAAAAACAAATCGGATGTAAGTCTTGTGCTTCCAAATTTTTTTAATATGGTCCAGACACAATTCAGGGTAAGGATTAAACGATTTCAATCTGATAATGCAAAATATTATTTTAATCAAACTCTCTCTCCATTTTTTCAAAAACTTGGCAACATTCATAAGTCATCTTATATTAGTACTCCCCAACAAAATGAAAAACTTGGCATCATTCATGAGTCATCTTATACAAGTACTCCCCAACAAAACGAAGTGGCCGAACAGAAAAATGGCCATCTTTTAGCAATTACCCAAGCCTTTCTTTTCCAAAAACAAGTTCCAAAAAATTATTGGGGAGAAGCAGTGTTAACTAAAGCTCACATCATAAATAGACTCCTACAAAGGTGCTTGATTTGCAAAGTCCCGCACAAGTCCTTGCAAAATTCTATCCCAACTTCAATGTCACTAACAATCTTGTCCCAAAATATTTGGTTGTGTTGTCATTGTTCATGTACATTCTCAACACAGGGGCAAACTTGATCCAAAGGCTCTCAAATGTGTCTTTGTTGGCTACTCGTCCACTAAAAAGGGTTACAAATGTTATCATCCTCCCACATGAAAATTTTATGTGTCCACGAATGTCACCTTTGTTGAAGATGATCAATACTTTCATAATTCTTATCTTCAGGGGGAGATGATATTAATGGAAGATAAGGATAAAGACTCTTCCTTTATGATCTACATGCGTCTAAGTTGTCCTCTCCCATTTCAATCCAATTAGAGTCTGGGTCAACCCCTATTTAGATTACTGCTCAATCCAATTTCGTGGACCCTATTGCAAGTTCACCTACCTAGCAAGATCCTGATGTCCCTCATATTTTAGTAGAAAGTGATCCTTCTTCTACACCCGTAACACAAAAAATAAACCAATCTTGTTCGCTTCAAGTTTATTCAAGGAAGAAAAGGCGATTCTCTCAACCAGTACAAGTACAATCATCTAATCCATACGTGGTGACTATTGAACTAAGTAATCCAAGCACTTCTCCTAATCCTAATGTGCCAGATATCCAAAAAGAAAATGACCTTGACCTCCCTACAACTTTGATGAAAGGGACTAAGACCTGTACCCAACACCTTTTATACTTTTTCATGTCCTACAAGAAGTTATCTCATAACCATAGGGCCTTTCTCACTAGCCTTAATAGCATTACCATCCCCAAAACTTTATCCGAGGCACTAGGAGATGAGAATTGGAGAAATACTATGAAGGTGGAGATGGAGGCTTTAGATAAAAAACAAAACCTGGGATTTAGTAAGATTGCCAAGAGGAAAAAACCAGTTGGGCGTAAATGGGTCTTTACGGTGAAATATAAGTCTAAGGGCTCATTAGAAAAGTATAAGATAAGACTAGTTGCCAAAGGTTATACTCAAACCTATGGTATAGACTATCTTGAGACATTTGCTCCGGTTGCAAAAATGAATACCATAGGAGTATTATTGTCATTGGCAACCAACTTTCGATGAAAATTGCAAAAATTTGGTATCAAGACT
Source organism: Azadirachta indica (assembly GCA_022749755.1). NCBI lineage: Eukaryota > Viridiplantae > Streptophyta > Magnoliopsida > Sapindales > Meliaceae > Azadirachta > Azadirachta indica. The sequence continues at coordinate 20,115,772 of CM040440.1, forward strand.
GCCTTTTTACATAGCAACCTTAAAGAGAAAATTTATATGAAACTTCCCCCTCGAATTGGTTCTACAAATGAAGAGGGAATGGTATGCAGATTAAAGAAGGCATTGTATGGACTCAAACAATCTCTGATAGCCTGGTTTGGAAGGTTTGCCAAAGTTATGTTGAACCTTAGATTCAGACAGAGCCAAGGTGATCATACTTTGTTCGTGGGGCATTCAGCTTCAGGAAAAATTACAACACTGTTGATTTATGTAGATGACATAATAGTGACTAGAGATGATATGTAAAAAATTGAAAAACTAAAGAGATGTTTGGTGAAAGAATTCGAGATCAAAGAGCTAAGTAAACTGAAATATTTTCTTGGCATTGAAGTAGCCCACTCTCCGCAAGGGATCTTTATATCCCAACAAAAGTATGCAATTGATCTTCTGAAAGATACAGGTAAACTGGGATGTAAGCCGATTGACACACCCATAAAGCCCAATCATAAACTAGGTGATGTATTGGAAGATGCTACAGTTGACAAGGGTGAAAATTTAGTGAAGAAAAATCCCTCTTTTTTATTATATTTACCAAACAAAAGCACTAGAATATATAGAGGTGTAAACCTCTTATAGCAAACTAGACAATCCCTCAAAATCAGGAATTAATAAGGAAAAAATAAGGCTATAGGTCAACCAAATCTCTTAAAGAAAAAAAAACAGAAAAAAACAACAAAATAGGAAAGAATGAATAAATCCCTCAAATCTCTGAATTTCCACACTCTCCCTCAAGTTAGGAATACATGTTAATCATTCCTAACTTGGAAACTAAGTCTTCAAACTTTACTCTTGACAAAGACTTTGTTAGCACATCAACAACTTGAGAATTAATGGAGGTGTAAACGAGTTCAAATATTCCTTCCTCTATCTTCTCTTTAATGAAATGTCGATCAAGTTCAACATGCTTGGTGCGATCATGATGCACTGGATTTTTCACGATACTAATTGTTGCTAAATTGTCACACCACACCTTCATAGAATTAGTAATCAAAATTCCAAGTTCCTTTAGCAATCTTTTCAACCACATTCCTTCACATATACTCAAGGCTAGAGCACGATATTCAGCTTCTGCACTACTTCTAGCAACCACCGGTTGTTTCTTACTCCTCCAAGTCACCAAATTCCCCCAAACATAAGTACAGTACCCTATAGTGGATCTCCTATCAGTAACTGACCCTGCCCAGTCAGCATCAGAGTACACTTCAATCACTCTACTGTTTCCTTTCTTAAAAAACAAACCTTTCCCGGGGGTCATTTTCAAGTACCTGAGAATTCTGTAAACTGCTTCAAGATGTTCCTCATTAGGGTTGTTCATAAACTGACTAACAACACTCACTGAGAATCCAATAGCAGGTCTGGTATGAGATAAATAAATGAGTTTACCTACCAAACGCTGATACCTACCCTTATCAACAGGGGCATAATCATTCTTCAATCCAATTTTGTAGTTGGACTTCATAGGAGTATCAGCAGGCTTACAACCTAAAATTCCAGTCTCTTTAAATAGATCTAAGATGTACTTGCGTTGAGAAACAAAAATACCTTTCTTGGATTGAGCCACCTCCATCCCTAGGAAATATTTCAAATTTCCTAAGTCTTTGACTTCAAACTCTTTTCCAAGTACTCTTTTCAATCTGTTCATCTCTTCTAAATAGTCTCCAGTTACTATAATATCATTCACATACACTATAAGAATGGCAATTTTCCCTTCTTGTGAGTGTCTAGTGAATAAAGTAAGACCAGCCTGCCCTTGAACGTAACCATGTTCTTTGACTACCCTTGTAAACCTTTCAAACCACGCCCTTGGAGACTGTTTGAGGCCATATAAAGATTTTCTCAACCGACAAACTTTATTGGAATTGCTAGGCGTCTCAAAACCGGGGGGAATCTTCATATAAACCTCATCTTCTAAGTCACCATTAAGAAATGCATTTTTAACATCCAGTTGGTAAAGAGGCCAATCACAATTTGCTGCCAATGAAAGTGATACTCTGACAGTATTAAGTTTTGCTACTGGGGCAAAAGTCTCCTGATAGTCAAGGCCATAAGTCTGTGTAAAACCTTTGGCCACCAACCTTGCCTTGTACCGATCAACTGTTCCATCTAGTTTGTATTTGACATTGAAAATTCACTTACACCCTACTGGTAATTTTCCTTGAGGTAGGTCAGAAATTTCCCATGTTCCATTTTTCTTCAATGCATTAATTTCCTCTTTAATTGCTGCCTTCCATTCTGGTCTTCCGAGAGCCTCATGGATATCTTTAAGAGTATCAACAATAGTCATATTTGTAGTGAAATCACGAAAGCTTGGGGAGAGACCATTATATAAGATAAACTTGGTGATAGGATGTTGTGTGCATGACCTTACGCCCTTTCTTAGAGCAATGAGAATATTTAGATCATCATTAGAAGTAGATAAAAGAGGAGACTTAGTTGTTATATTACCTGGACTGTTTAGAGCCGAGTTAGATTCTTGGTTCTACTCAACCAATGTATGAGGCTCTATCTCCAGTTGAGATTTTTCCTTTCTTGAATAAACACGTAAGTTGGAAGTCGTTGTAAGTAGTGTGTGGTTTAGGCCATGAGCTAGAGCTTTTGAGGCTTTTCCAGGTTCATTACTGACTGTTTCAGGTTCAGATTCATTGCTGACTGTTTCTGGTTCAGATTCATTGCTGACTGTTTCTAGTTCATTGCTTTGGGGTATCATGGTGAGTTTGTGTGAGGTTAGGTTGGGTTGAGGAAGTATTGAGACATTTGGGTCTTGCCAAAAATCACATTCTTGAATTGCTTGAATTGTTGGTTTCTCCCCCAGAATGTGAATTTTTGGAAAATAAGGTTCTGTTTCAAAGAAGGTTACATCCATGGTGGTGTAGATTTTTTTGAATAATGTGGGAATAATACTTATAACCTTTTTTACTAGGAGAGTAAACAAGAAACATACATTTAATAGCCTTAGGATCTAATTTGCTTCGATGTTGAGAGTGATCATGTACAAACACAGTACAACCAAAAATTTTTAGAGGTAAAGTATTGATGATTCTAATGTTAAGATAGCATGAAAGTAAAGTTTGGCATGGTGTTTGGAACTGAAGAACACGAGAAGGCATTCTATTTATCAAATAGGTTGCAGTTAGTACAGCTTCCCCCCAAAAGTGCTTAGGAACATTCATTGAAAACATAAGAGATCTAGCAACCTCAAGTAAATGCCTATTTTTCCTCTCTGCAATCCCATTTTGTTGAGGAGTATCAAAACATGAACTTTGTTGAATTATACCATTATTTTGAAAATAATCATCCAGTACAGTGTTAAAATACTCTCTAGCATTGTCGGATCGAAACACTTGAATTTTGTTTTGAAATTGTGTTTGTACCATTGTATGAAAGTTTTGAAAGATGAATTTGGCTTCAGACTTTTCTTTCATAAGATAAATCCATGTTACTCTAGTATGATCATCAATGAATAACACAAACCATCTACTTCCTGAGATATTATTGACTCTAGATGGTCCCCAAATATCACTATGAATGATAGAAAAAGGTTGAGATGGTTTATAACCTTGAATAAGGTAATTAGATCTTGCATGCTTGGATAATTGACAAATCTCACATTGCAAGAATTTGGGATTGATATTATTGAATAAATGCGGAAACAACTTTTTCAAATACAAAAAATTTGGGTGACCTAATCTATAGTGCCATAACAAAATAGAACTTTCTTTATTGGAAGAAGGAAAAACAGGAAATGACACACCCCTTGCATTGTGAGTTTGTTTATCAAAATGTTGTGAATCCTCTAAAAGATAGAGTCTCATACATTCCTTAGCATTGCCAATCATCCTCCCCGATTCCAAGTCCTGAAATTCATAGTATGTAGGGAAAAAATTAGTAACACAACTCAAGTCTTTTGTAAGTTTGCTTACGGATAATAAATTACAAGCCAAATTTGAAACCAAAAGAACTGATTTTAAGATCATATTTTTGGATAACACCACTGAGCCTATTCCAGCCACCTTAGTTGAGGAACCATCAGCAATCTTCACCATAAAATTTTTAGAACATGGTTTGAAATCATGGAAAAGAGATAGGTTACTCGTCATATGGTCTGATGCTCCAGAATCAAACCATGTTATTGTTTTCTGAACAAGTTCCAAGGGCAGTAGAGAAATTACCTTGTTGTGCTACTAAACCAATACCTATATTGTTCTCGGTGGAGTTTGGTTGTGATATAACTAGTTGTGAGGAATTGAGGGTCTGATTGAGTATCTTCTGAAGAGCCTCAAGCTGTTCTTGGCTGAATGGGCTAATTTTTTTCTCTGATTGTCCTTGTCCAGCAGCTGTATAACCACGGTTTTCTCGTGGTTTCCAATCAGGTGGCTTTCCATGAAGGTTCCAACAATTCTGTTTGGTGTGACCCGATTTTTTGCAATGCTCACACCAAGGTCTTCCTCCTTTTCGAGTATGGTTATCAGTGTTTGCCATATTGGTATTACGGGCAGCAAGGGCAGAACTATCACTCAAGCTTGGCAGTGATGGATTTTGTGATCCAAGCATAACTTTCTTCCTACTTTCTTCCCTTCGTACCTCTGAAAACACATCTTGAATGGGTGGCAAAGGTTTAATTGCCATAATCCTTCCTCTCACCTCATCTAGATTTTTGTTTAGCCCTCATAGAAACTTGAAGATTTTTTCCTTCTCAATAAACTTTTTATATTTAGCATTACACTCTGGGCATCCCATCTTAGAATCTTCAAATAAATCAAGTTGTTTCCAATATCTATTCAAGGTATGAAAGTATTGAGTAACAGTAAGTTCACCTTGTTGAAGGTCATGAATTGAACCTTTAATTTCAAATAGCTCAGACATGTTTTCCTTGTCGGAGTAAGAAGCTCTGGCAGCATCCCAAATCTCCTTAACTGCTGCGTAGTACATAAAATCTTCCCCAACATCATTAGTCATGAAATTAATTAGCCATGACATAACCATGCTGTTTTCTGACTTCCAGACTTTGTATTTCGGATCTTCCATAAGTGGTGCTGCAACAACACCTGTGATGTAGTCATCTTTGCCCTTGCCACATATGAACATCATCACGGACTGAGACCATTGGAGATAATTTTGGCCATTAAGTTTATGACCAGTGATTGGCAAGACAACACCTTCAGAACTGTTTGGGAGAGATGGATTTGCAAACTCACTTCCAGAGGTTACCTCAGAACTTAAAACTTCTTTGTCTGAGGCCATACCATGTTTCACCATGAGAGGCTGGTTCAGATTATTGGCTCTGATACCATGAAAATTTAGAGAAGAAAAATCCCTCTTTTTTATTATATTTACCAAACAAAAGCACTAGAATATATAGAGGTGTAAACCTCTTATAGCAAACTAGATAATCCCTCAAAATCAGGAATTAATAAGGAAAAAATAAGGTTATAGGTCAACCAAATCTCTTAAAGAAAAAAAAAAAAAAAAAAAAAAACAAAATAGAAAAGAATGAATAAACCCCTCAAATCTCTAAATTTCCACAAAGGGTAATTATTAGAAACTTGTTGGTAAATTGATTTATTTATCACACACTAAATCAGGCATACCATATGCGATTAGTGTGGTGAGTCAGTTTACTCATAATCCTAAAGAAACTCACCTCAGGGCTGTGAATAGAATCCTATAGTACTTAAAGGGTTCACCTGGTAAGGGAATTTTGTTTAGACGAAGAGAGGGATTAAGTCTTGAAGTCTACACTGACGTAGATTGTACAAGTTCAATAGATGACAAAGGATCAACCTCAGGTTATTGTACATTCTAGGGTGGAAACCTGGTTACATGAAGGAGTAAGAAGCAAAACGTGGCTGCAAGATCTAGTGCAGAAGCAGAATTTAGGTCAATGGGGGGGATCTGTGAGCTCTTATGGCTGAAGATAATTTTAGAAGATCTTAAGATCAAGTGGGAAGGTCCAATGAGATTGTATTGTGATAATAAGTCAGCTATCAACATTGCACATAATCTGCTACAACATGATCGCACAAAGCATATAAAGGTTGACAGACATTTTATAAAGGAGAAACTTGACAGTGGCCTGATTTACACTCCCTTTGTCCACATAAGGAATCAGCTAGTAGATATATTCACAAAAGAGCTGTCCAGTATAGTTTTTCAAAGTTCAGTTGACAAGCTTGGAATGGATGACCTACATTCATCAACTTGAGCGAGAGTGTGGGAAAACATGTTTTCTTCTTATTTTAGGAAAACATGTGCTGTGTTGTAATATAGAAGATTTGGTAGTTATTGTATTTCCTAATTTCCTAGTTTAGCTACTGCAGCTGTATATAAATATGTGTGTAAACAACGTAAAAAAAATAGAATCGACATTTTTTTTTCCTAACAAAATCAACAAAAGATAGTTGTGGCATGTTGATGACGCTAAAAATTGAGCCATCAGTGATGTATACCGGTGAAGATATCAAGCTAGTGCAGCCAGTGGTGATAACTTTGGTGGTGCATGATTCTGGTAATAACTCTCATCAGAGTTATAGAAAAGTAGCGCTATGGGTCATTGTAATCAACATAAACAAGTCATTGGTCAGAGGTGGTCATTTGCGATGGATGAAGACTGCAGAGGCTATTACCATGGTGGAGGTCATTATGCTTGTAGAATGGCCTTGGAGAAGGGTTACAACCCATGATGCTTTTTGATGAATACAGGCAAATACCGAATATCATTAGCCTTAACATCCAAAAAAGCACTACCAACAGTTGGAACAACACAAATATCAGTAACATAAAGAACAAGTGTTAAATATAGGTTGAGAGTGACTGTAGGAATATGTAAAGTCAGAAGTTTCAATGTTACTTTACAAAGATAGTATGAAGTTATCATGCAAAACAAATTCTTAGAATTTGAGGTGTAACTCCAGTTGCCTGCCTTGTTAGTATCTTCATATGTTTCCAAGAGGAAAAAAAAAATGTTAATTTTTAGAAAATGAATAAAAACAGTAACTGGCAAGAAAAACCACAATTTCAGAGACGATCACTTTCAAGTGAAAATATTATAATGGCGCTCAAGCACTGGCCTATAACCAATGTGCAAACCACAATCAGATGGCTACAAACAACTTACACGTTAACCTTGCCCAGCGTTAAACACTCCTCCACTGACCTCAACTGCTACTCACTAAAATTAGAAATCCAAAATCTGTTGATCTATAATTGAAAATTCAATCATCTCTGTCATCTATAAGTATAAGGTGCTTGGCATAAAAATCAAACGCATAACAACTATCATAACTGAATAAATCAGCATATAATCGACCACAATCGGATTCCAATAAAAATCTTAAGTGCAGATTCCATCAATTGCTAGTCCCTAGAATTTGATAATTAGTTGGATTTTCACCTTGATCCGAATGAATCGTCCCATTCTCGGGCAAATTTATTCAGAATCTAGTTAATCTATAATTCGTTAATTCAATAAAACTCTACCATCAACTGTATAGCGATGATTAACACGATCCACATGAAAGTAAACACCAGTGAAAAATCATACCTCTGCTTTACTTTAAGAAGTATTCGTAATTGCTATCAGAGCCGAGTAACTCACTCGCCGGATAATTCGTCACCCCAAATTCAGGCTCACCCAAACGGTCCAATCCAATCAAATCTCTCCGCTTAGTCCTCTCCGGCAACGACGCCAAGCAAACCAATTTCTGGACCTCCTTAGGGCCCAGTCTCGCCGCAATTCTCGCATCCCTAAACGGTTTCAACAACTTCTCCTTAGCGAAACCCACGCACTTGTCCTTGGCAACAACCCAACAAGCTTCCATTTCACGCACTTCGCAATCTTCTCGCTGCTTAAAGTCGACAGGTTTGTAGCCAATCAAGTTTCGCCACCAAGGCGGCTTGCACTTGTTGGACGCAGTGACGGCGCAACCAATCCTGGCGCCGTGTTCGCACTGTGAGAGTATCTTGGACTCGCAGGATTTATAGGCGGAGGCCCAGGACTGGGGGCTTCTGAAGGCGAGAAGATACGCGCCGTTTGATGGGTCGTCGCGTGGGCCCGCGGGGATGGGGCCTCTGAGTAAGGGAACTGATTGGTCGAATTTGATAGTCGTTGATGCAGCCGAGTATTCCTCCATGTTTGGATGAGGCACCGTAGTGTCCGTTGCTTTTCCCTTTCCCTTTTCGGGTGATTTCGGAGGTTCTGCCGAGCAGAGCCAACGAACTAGCAGTTTTACTACCTTCAACTCTGCGCCTTTTTTTTTTTTTATTAACTTCCATAAATGAACGGCTCGCATTTGTAAATAAAATAAAGGGAATAAATAATTGATACTGCATACAATCCTACTCTGCATATAAACTCATGAAAATTTATAATTTTCAAAATTCGACTACGTGTCTTAATATGTTTGAGAAGTATGACAACGCATGCTTTTGAAAATACCAATTTTAGTGGATAGTCACTATACTAGACGTTATGTTTATTAATTAAATTGCACATGGTCTATAATTCATAATGTGTTGTTACACGTATCTAAAATTTTGAGATTTATATTTATATTTCAAAATTTTATATTAGCCATTTCAATATTTACGTTTGAATGTAAAATATTTCAAATTCTACATTATAAATAATATTACCTAACCCTTATTTAATAAGGGTTTAAATATCTAAAATATCAACTATTGGCTAAAGGCACTTTCATTGTTTAGAAAAAAGAGTGGTGCAATTATCATCTCTTTAGAATCTATTCTTATAACATCTCGTTAATTTTAAAACAGTTGTTTTGATAAATAATTATTTTTGTCTCATTTTTTTTATAAATTCTAGTATTCTCAATTATTTAAATAAATAATTAATTAATTTTTTTCTTCAAAATATTTTTAACTAATTTATGGCTAGTAAATTTTTTATTGATTTGTAATTATATTAAAGTTGTAAATAACAAAATGAATTTTTAAAAGGAATGTTTCATATATTTTTATCACTCTTATAAAAATTATATTGCAATATCGATTTTTTTGGGCTCACAATAAAATAATAGAAATTTAAATGGATTCAACTCTATCTTAATGGCCTTGCATAAGTGAGAAATTGTCTGCTTGATGCAATAGATGCATAATCAAACTTGTTCTAAAAATTTTTAAAAATTTGGAAAGTATTCAAATCAATTTAATTAATTAATTAACATTTTGCAAATTGATATTAACTAACACATACTCAAGCTTGATATAAAGTTCTGTTTTATCATTTTAATAGTCTATTATATTAATTCTTTTATTATTATTTTTACGCTGAATCTATAATGTTGAATGAAATATCAAGATCACCGTCTAATGAAGCTAAAAGTTTTCCAACAAAAAAAAAAAATTAAGTAAAAGATGGTTTGAAATATCCTATGCAGAAATAATATATGATTTAAGTATTATGATAACGTAGAGATCCATTCATTTTCATCTCCAGAATATATTAGTTGCATTTATTTAGTAAGTAATTTAAAAATGAAATGTCCTCGTCCAATAAAAGTTATTTTTAAAAAGTTGGAAACTAATAATTATAACTTTCCAGAGTTGAGTATATCTCAAGGAAGGAATAGATTGACCAAACTGGTTAATCAATTTATATAATTAATCTATCAATATGTACATTAATTGGTTCTCTTAACATTAGCATTATAAAGTATCTTCAACTTTAATTATTTATTGCATTATCCAAGATTTTTTATCCCATATATCTTTAAAACTTGTAATTTTACTAAAGTGTAAATGTATGTTTGAGATTAGGAATTGTGAAATAAATCAAGAGTAGTCACGTATAAAAATTAATAATTAGTAAAAGTGTATGTTTATCAATTATTTTCTGATTATAAGAAAGTAAGTTATAAATATTTATTATCAATAAAAATGTTTATTAAATATTATTGCATCTTGGAAAAGCACAACATTCCACACACCTAGCTATCGATTCTAAATGTACGATACAACAACAATGGTATTAATGAAAGACAATAATTGCTTTATTTTATTATTATTTGTGAAATGTGAACATAGTTTGAGTTCTTAAAAATGCGATGATTAGAAAGTCCAAATTGGAATTATTTATATTGCGTCACATGTTACCAAATCATAAGAAACAGCGATAGCCGGCAGCATACATATATATATATATATATATACATAAAATTTATGTTATGAAAATACTCTCTATTATTTAGCATCACAAGAGAATTAGTACAACAATCTGCAACAAAATCAAAGAAATTTTTGCATGAAATTGATGGGTTAATATATATCTAAGACCATTGATCAGTATTATTATTGTATATGAATTATTCAGAGAGATCAGAAAGTGGTCATCATTCTAGCGAATTCCTCGTAGCTGACAAGCCCATCGCCGTCTAAATCAGCCTCTCTGATCATCTGTTCTGCTTCTTCATCGCTCAGCCTTTCTCCCAAATTCATCATCACATGTCTCAGCTGCACAGCAAAGTCAAAATCAGCCCAGCATATGTTACATCGGTCGGCAACTGAAATATTGTCGTAATAAAATTTAAACTTTTTCATTTTCAGGTCAAAAGTGATAACAGTGAGATTTTGAAGTCAAAAATAAACGATGGAGCTGCGTTTCCGCAAGTTAATGTTGAAAATGGAGATCGAATATAATCAATAATTCACCTCATTTGCTGATATAAATCCGTCTTGATCTCTGTCAAATACTTTAAAAGCTTCCCTTAGCTCCTCAGAAACATTTTCCTGATCCATCGAGAAAGTAATTCATGTATATAAATCAAGAGTACTGTTATGATCGTTATCAATCCCACGCATATGAATGCTAGAAAAATGAATATGGAATATGATTATTAGCTAGCTAGTTAGGGTTAATATATGTTATATTGCACCTTACCTTCATCTTTCTTCCCATGATATTCAAAAATTCTGTAAAATCTACGGTCCCATTCCCATCTAAATCAACTTCACTAATCATGTCTCGAACTTCTTCCTTTGTCGGATGTCCATCCAGTGATTGGATCACTGTTGCTAGTTCTTCCAGGGTGATAAGACCTGCGCATGCAAGCAAGTTAACATATATGTATATATATTGGGAACCATCAGAATTAAAAACATAATAAAGAAATCTCAGAAACCTGAATGACATATAAATATATATTAAGGAGAGAGTATGTGCAGATATAAGAACGCACCATCAGAGTCTTTATCAATCATACAGAAGGCTTCCTGGAAGTCTGCAATTTGATCTTCTGTCAATGCATCCGCCATATATTTATATGTGTGTGTGTGTGTGTGTGTTGGTTTTAAGCAAAAGGAGATTGAAATTTATTTTTCTTCAACCGAGGCCTGCAGAGAGAGGGAGAAGGAGAAGACAACAGTGAAGATATATGTGAAAAAGTTTTAGTGCGAGCTCTAATTTATAAAGAAGTAGGAATATTGAAAAGATTGAAGAAATAGTCTGCAGACACGCTTGTGTAGGAACTGATTTCCATTCAAAGGGGCTGAAATTTTCTTTTCTAGAGAGTGATAAGTCTTAAATCAACGCTTGCTAGTTGAGATGCAGAAATTAATTTTATTTTTCTCTCATTTAATAGTCAACTATCCCACGACTTTTTATGCTGGAATCAGCTTCGATCAAAAAGTTCAATTTCTAAGGCTCCGTTTGGTACGACAATTGTTGCGGTTTTTATTTTCAAATTATAATTACTGTAAAAATTAATTAATTAATTAATTAATGTGTGAGTGGGTAGTACAATTAATTATCTGATAAAATAAGAACCAACCAATTTTGTTATTTTTTCAAAATTACAGAATAGAGGTTAAAATTGTTATGGTTGAATAATATCAATTTTATTCGGACTTTATAGTATTCATTCAGGCGTTGAGTTATATAACTGAAGCTGTTTATGTCACTGAGGGGATTATTTGCTGTGTCATTTACAATTTGCAAACTTTTGAAAAAAAGTCTACATGGAAGGAAGGGCGAGGAAATAATTCCAGTAGTAATAACTGAAAATTCAAACAATACTTTTTTTATTTTTTATTGGTGGCAGAAGATTTCATCTGGGAAAGCGTGCCAATGCCACATCCATCAATAAGGGAAAATTAGAGTTAGACCGAATCCTTTGACCGAAGAAGATTGGAATTGTAGCGTATATCCTCAATTCTCAACTGCCATACATTCCCGGGATTATTACGTTATGTGTACTACCTTTATTCAACGAATAATTCTTATCCCGGTACTGACTGGTTATGTCATCTCCCTCCCTCTTTCAGAAGTGATTCAATATTTTTTACATTAAGTTTCAGATAATTTTTTGCTTTAAAAAACAAATCAGATCATAACATATTCTGACTTCCAATAATTTTCTTTTAAAAATGAAGAAAATTTCGCTTAAATGAAATGTGACATTTTCAGATAATTTTTTGCTTTAAAAAACAAATCAGATCATAACATATTCTGACTTCCAATAATTTTCTTTTAAAAATGAAGAAAATTTCGCTTAAATGAAATGTAACATTGGCCTCATATATGTCAATAAAACTTCTCTTAAATTTTTTTGACAAGAAATTGAAGGAGAAGAAAAATTAAAAACATGTATTTCCTAATTTTCAAAAAAATATAATTCAGTTATTTTTATTAAAAAAAAGTTTAAATGGGCTGTGAATCCATGACAATCTTTTCTGAACCTGGTAAATTTTCCTTAAATAATAGCACGTCAAATCCTTGGCAAATGCCCATAAATTTCTCAGTGAAAAAAAATATAAAAGACACTAAGGATGACGAGATACGAATGACACGTGGATCAAAATCACGTAGTCCACCGTGTAGGTCTATTCTAAACGCGTGCTTCGCAATCTAGGAGATTCCTGCTCAGCTCTCAAGCAGCGAATGCTAGGTAAAGCCTCCCTCAAAACCGAACCAAGCACTTCGAGACGAAGGATTTTGGCTGCCGTTTCTAATCTGCGTTAAATCAGTTGCGTTTTTTATCTTATTCAAGGTATACTCGGTAATCTTCTTTGTTGTGTTCCCAACTCGTTTGTTTTCAACTTTTACAATTTTAACTTTCAAGTTCTGCGATTCATTTTCTGTTCTTTAGAAACTGTACTTTCGTATGGTATTTGTTAAATTTCCATGAATTTGATGTGTCTGAACTTTATTGCGAAGTAGAGCTTGAATGAAAAATCAGGGTGTAGGGTTTTGCGGAGTCTCTGTCATCTCGCTAAAAATGAAGGTGCATTTGGGAGTGCTTTAGGGCTGTTGAGAACGCTTTCAAATAGTTAAAAATGTGTTGTATGGCCGAAATAGATGGAAGGGCTTTTAAATGTGAGAAAATGTTATTTGAAATATTTCTGAAGAAGCACCCAGTAGTTGCTTAAAGAAAACATTTTCCCGTAAACATACTTTCTACAACAGCACTCTCATGTGCATCCTACTAAGTGTTGTGAAAGGGTTTAATCTAGCCAGATGAAAAAGTTGTGTTCCTTTTTTGGTTCATGAACCTATGGGGACTTCAGCTTTTGTTCACAGCATAAGGTTCCCCACTCCTTTTTGCTTTTGTTTTGGGTTATCTGCATACACCAGTAGAAGAACAAATTTCAGAGTTTAGCTGGTCTTCCCTGAGTTAAATGAAACTGTCTAGGAGTTGGGTCCAATTTGAATCAAATTCAAACTGTTTGGTTGTCTGGTATTTATTCCTTCGTCTTTTTTATTCAAATTGCCACCTCAAATTCTAGTTTTTCTTTCTACTTGGAGATAATTGTACCTGGCAGTAGTGTACAGCCTGATGGAGTCTCAAATGTTGATACTTTCAGAAGTCAGTGTTGCACTTAATATTCATTCCAAATACAAGAATATTAATAATTTGTTGTAAGCAGGATTCTAAGAATACACCTATGCTGATAACTTTTGTGACCGTGACTATGCTTGATACAATGTATATGCATACTGGACAACAGATCAACCTTACTCATGCATGCTAAACTGGTTTACATTGAGAAGATATATGATAACTTGACTTTTAATTTCAGCATTTTGGAGTGAGGAGATATGAGTAAGAAAAAGAATCCTCTTGTTTTCTTAGATGTATCGATTGATTGTGATCCTGTGGAAAAAATTATTATTGAGGTAATTCGTAATCCAAATACCAAATTCTTATTATATCATTTTACTTATTTTTAGTTTGTTGGAAGGAAATAGTAATCAGTTTGGATTTAAGATGTATATTAATAATTTCTGTTTGGATGAGTAGCTTTTTGCAGATGTTGTTCCCAAGACTGCAGAGAATTTCCGGGCACTTTGTACAGGTAATGTGAATGACTAAATGTTGCTTTTGTAGAAAATAACTAGTTGTAGTATGTATCTCATGCTGTGGCCCAACTCAATATGTCCATCTGTTGTTTCATTTCACCATGTGGTGCTTTGTGTCAATTTGTTGCAATGCTATCTAATAAGCATATTGTCACTCTTTCATTTGCCATTAACATTGTGGGGTTGAAGGGTAACGATTAGAGTAAATATGGAAGACCATTAAATTTTCCTTTTTGTTTTTGATCTGGATCCGGTTGCTAGATTGTTTTATATTAAAATGTAGTATTTGCACTGGTGCTGCTGGCTTATTTATATCATGAAGGTTCACTGGAAATGAGAGGCTGCATTCTTTATGCACTTCACTATCAGCTTCAGGCTATTCTTTTTTTTTTTTTCTTTATTATATATGTTTATATATAAAGGAAACCGTATAGAATTTTTTATTTAATAGGGAATGGACTAGCTGCCCTGTGAAAAGCAAAAGAATAATGAGAAAAAAAGTGGACACTCAAAACAAGAACTAAGAAGGCCACACAAACTCTTAGATTTACCCCTTATTCATAACCTAATGATTTGTGAATTTTATTACCTCAACACTAAAATGGCCAGAGGTCAAGCTATTGATATGTACAGAATCTGCTTGTGCTTGTGCAAAATGCTACTTTTTAACCCTATTGAAGACCTGTTTGATCTGTCCAAGCTTATACTCTTGTAATTAGCAAGGTACATCTTCAATGACGTGAGTAACTACTAAGCTGATGATTTGTAAAGTTGATTTGCTCAACACCAAATTATGTGAAAAGAAACCTTTGTTATCTTTTGATGCCCTTATATCATTTCGGTGTAAAGATATCAAGTTTCTAATTGATATGCCATGAATCTGTTATTGCTAGCAAACAAATCTTTTATTATTATTATTATTTCTGATGCTGTTCTTGTTTTTGTTGACATTGAAAACCCTTTGCCTGCATTAGTATACAATTGAATGAACTTCACTTTTGCTACTAATTGGTATATGTGAAAGCACTGTTTTGTTTGGTTGCATAGTATTGTGGTAGACTTTGATGTTTGGCACTTTGATCTATTGTAGGTGAGAAGGGCATCGGAAAGTCTACTGGTAAACCTCTACACTACAAAGGAACAATGTTTCATCGAATAATCAAGGGGTTTATGGCACAGGTATGTTATTTTCCATATTATGAACAATTTTTGTTATCAGGGAATGCTTGTAATGATATTCATCCCTTGACAGTTGTGGACTGAAATATCTGTTACAGTTATCTGTTAGTTAAGAGACTACAATTGTCTGAACTATCTGTTACAGTTATTTATTAGTTAAGAGACTACAATTACATTTGTTTTTATAATATGGGTGAAATAACTCTGGAGTGGAAGGACATTGCTGAAATTAGGAAGGGATGAATTCTTCTAATCTTTGTATGTTTGAAGGAGGGGGGTTTGGTGGTTTTGTGGGGGCTAAGGATGGGTTTACTTTTTATTTGATCATGCATTAATTATTAACTTTTTTGTCCCTTCAGGGTGGTGACTTTTCCAAGGGCAATGGTATACTCTTTTATTTCTCTACAGGATAAATTTTCGTTTCTGAGTGCAGATTCTCTATTTGACTTCTAAATTTATGCCCAGACTTGTAAGGAACAACCTTTAATTGGTTTGCAGGCACTGGTGGAGAAAGTATATATGGAGGGAAATTTGCTGGTAGGTTTTCTACGTAAGAAGATTAATGTGCATGTATGCTGGATTTCACTCTTGATTTAACCAGAAAGGTTTACATTTTTGCAGATGAGAATTTTAAACTGGAGCACAATGGACCTGGTATTCTTTCCATGGCAAACAGTGGTGCAAACACAAATGGATCTCAGTTCTTCATAACCTTCAAGCGGCAGCCCCATCTTGACGGGTATTTATCTTGTTATGTTCTTATTTTCTTACATATTACTTTTTGTCTGTAGTGCATTTAAATATTCTTCCACTATTTCATTTTTGTACTTCACAATCTTCTAAAACTTAAAATTGTAGTAGGGTAGACAAACTTTGTTAGGTGATCAGGTTATCATTCATTTTCATTTGGCAGGAAACACGTTGTTTTTGGAAAGGTTGTGAAGGGATTGGACATCCTTAAGAAAATTGAAATGGTGGGAACTGCTGATGGTAAACCTGCCCGGCTTGTTAAAATTATTGACTGTGGTGAAGTTTCTGAAAGTAAAATTCAGGATGGAAAAGAGAGAGGTAATCTACATGAGTCTTGGCTAGTAATACACAGATTTCCTTATCCAATTGTTCTTATTTGTATACTACGTCTCTTCTTGTTTTGATGTATAAAATTCATAATATGTTTTTTCTCTCAGTCAAAAAGAAAAAATCAAGCCATGTTTCTTCTTCAGAAAATAGTTCTGATGGGGAAGCTATTCGTAGGCGCAAAAAGTCTTTGAAGGAAAGAAGAAAAAAAAGGAAGAGGAGATACTCTTCATCTGACTCCTACAGCACTGACTCTGATTCTGACTCTTACTCTTCAGAATCCGATTCATATTCAGATTCAGAATCCTCACCTTCTGAATCAAGTTCCTCTGGTGATAGAAGGCGGAGGAAGAGGAAATCAGTAAAAAGGGGTAAGCAGGAACGTGGGAGAAAAAAGAAGGATGGGCGGAGTGAAAAGAAGAGAAGTCAGCGTGGTAAACGACGGAGGCACAGATCTAAAATGTCTGGTTTATAACTTTTTCAAGCTCAGATAATTTTTTCTCACAGCTTCACCCCTTTTCTTTCTGTCTTGCATTATTAAATTTGACAATAATGCCTTTGTTTATAGGAGTTCGGAGAGTTCAAGTGATACCAAGAGTGAGAATATTAGCAAAAGCAGTTCTGGTGATGAAAAAACTGGTCGTTGTGGTGCAGCTCACAAAACTGGTAACTCAAAGCATGCTGAAGTGCAAACACAATCTATTTATTCTTACAGTTACTCAGTTATTTTGCATAATTTATAGAGTAGCGAGTGTGTGAGCATGGTTGTGCGAGTGAGATTGCATTGTCTCTATTTAATTACATCAACAATTAGACACTTTAATTCTAACTTGGGCTAACTTTGACCTTACAGATGTGGGAAAGAAGTCCCTGATCCCTCCCTCAGGAAAAGAAATTAAAGAACATCAAAGGAATCGTGATCTGAAGACAACTGAGGACAAATCATCACGTGAAGAAGGTGAAGTATCTCTGAATAATGATAAGCTTCAAAGCAATGGACGTGGTACTGAAGCGAAATCTGATAAAAATGCTGACCAATATTCCCATTCTGACGGCTCTAACAAATCCAGGTTTTGCTCTTTAATTGCCACTTTTCTAATTGAATGTCTTGATGTTTTTTCGTTATTTGTTATGATATTATGTTAGTCTATTGATAAAATTTTCATTACTATTGAACTGACAGGAGCATAAGCCGTAGCCCCAAAAGAAGGTCAAACAACAGGTCGCAGAGCAGCCCTAGCATGAGTCCTAAAAGAAACCTTGGGAATGATGGTAGAAGTCCTCCCAAGAAGTCTGGTGATCAGAGTCCTGCCCGCAGAGTTTCTGAACCTTCTGCTTCTAACCGTGGCCGGGATTTGTCTCAAAGCCCATCTCCTGATTGTGGTCCAAAACGCATTAGAAAAGGACGTGGCTTCACTGAGCGCTATTCTTTTGCACGTCGTTACCGCACACCTGAGCGTTCACCTCCTAGGTCATACCGATATGGTGGAAGAAATATTCAGGAGAGGGCCCGAGATAGGTAATCATATTTTCATGGAACTGAACTACGTCAGTATAGCTGGATTTCTTTCTTTTTTTTATTTTGTTGTATAACTTTATTTTATATTATTATTTTGTGAAGGTATTCAAGTCACAGGGGTTATTCTGAGCGCTCTCCTCGTAGACACTACAGAAGCCCACCTAGAGGCCGGAGTCCCCCCAGGTTCTCTCTTTCTACACTTGTCTTTGTGTGGTGCATATGATGTTTACCATGTCAGTGTCTATATCTCTTTTCTGTGGCATTTTTACTGTACTACATTGTATTTTTGTCAATCTTTTTCTAAGAGACAGGACTCATGGTCTTATTTGCCACAAATGTTAAAACCAGTTGAATCGCCAGACTTGTTTTAGTGGTGCAATTCTGTTAATGCTTTCATTTAGAGCTTTGAAATGCTCATGTATGGTTGTTTTGATTTCATGAGACTATAACTATTATCTTCCAATGTTAGATAATGATTACTGTTGAATGTACTTGAAGAGTTCTAGAAAGAGTTGCTTATTGCACGACATAACAGAATACCATATACCATGTTAATGGCACTTACTTCTATGATATGCTTACACCATGTATAAAGCTGATGGCTGAAGTGAATTTGCCATGCACTGTTATTTAATCATTACCTCTTTTCTAAAGACTTAAGTTGTGTGATTTAGTCTGTCAAGCTGATGCACTTTCATAAGAGAAGCAACTAATCTATATCTCACTTTTTCCATAGATACCAACGCAGGAGGAGCCGAAGTCGGAGCATTTCTCGCACTCCAGATGGTTATCATCACCGTTACAGGGATCATAGCCCAAGCAGGAGTGCGAGCCAAAGTCCTAGTCCAAGAGATAAGCGTCCTCCCATTAGCGAGGGTTTAAAATCTCGTCTAGGTCCCAAGATTGATGAAGAGCAGTCTCCTGCCAAACGAAGATACAGGTCAACAGCCAGGTCCAGGAGCTCTCGATCTTCTCACTCAAAATCTCCAGAGGCTTCTCCACCAAATAATCGTGGTAGAATATCTTCTGCATCTCCTAGCAGGCCTAAGTCAAGCTCGCCATCAGGGCAAAGGGGCCTAGTTTCCTACAGAGATTAGTTCTGAGTCGGAACTGGTAGGCTTACTGACTTTTCGGTAATGAAGGTGTGCAGAAATGTTCTTATTAAAACCATCTCAAAACAGTATATGCCTTGGGAACTTACTTGAACGAGAAGAAGCTTATGCATATGAGATTAAGGTCATGCGTTGCATTACAATGTAAGGTATCTAGACCTGAGTCGTCTCCTTTTTCTTAGATCTAGAACGCATTAGCTGTTTAGATTTTGTTCTTCTCCTGTTTGAAAGTAAACTAGAATTCTTGGGAAAAACTTTTCCCATGTTCTATTGTTGTGAGTGTTGCATGCCTTCAGTAGTTAAAAGATCTTGTTCAATTGGAATCGGCTTTCCAATCGGCAAAGACTCCGTAAAAATGGGTTATTTTTAATGAATTTTTACTAGAATCCATCTTCAAAAAACTAATGAATGAAAAATGAAAATTAGAAGTCCATGAGAATTTACTATTTTACTTTTTCATCTGCAACTTAAAAGCTACAAAGTTAATAGGCATGCCTGATACATCATCTAGGTAAGAAATAATCTATGTCATATGCTTTGATTGTTCTTAAGAATCCAAAGGACGATGTAGTTGGAAATTTATCAGATAAGAAACAGAAGAAACAGATAGAGGTGTCACAAGCAGCAGCTCCAATCTCTTCTCAGATTGGTTGGCCTTTGGGTACAATTTGGTCTTTGAGCCACATGTAAATGGGAAGCAACACAAAGTATGTTGCTGCCAAGGCACCCAATACAAAACGCAGTAGGAATACAAAGGGATTTACAGGTTTGGATACATCCTCTGCCTTTGGACCAAGCTGCAATGAAATGAAAACGAATATATCAGTATTGAAAAGATAGTATTAGTAAGGACCTGCATTTCTAATAAGCCAATACAGATTAGAATTAGATCTTATACATCTAGAACACAGAAGTGTTGTCACTGGTTGAATTTGATCTTGAAGAATGAAACAATTTTCTTAAATCAAATCTGATAAACGAACAATCATTCTACATTTGCACATTATAGGATTTGGCCTTGAATTCCAATGTTTTGGTATACAATAAAAACAAAGCGATGGTCACAATGGAGGCAACAATAGACATGATAGTGTAACAACGTAATGATGATGCTGAAATTCAACCCTGAACGCATATTACAACCTCCCCAGTATAACAGAATATCTTATAGAAGAAGCCCAACCAATAGAATCCTTTTAAACAATTCAACTTGCTGCTTTGAGAGTTGCAAGATTTCATGTCCATGATTGCTTTTTAAAAAAAAAAAAAGGAAAAAAGAAGAGGAGAAAAAGAGGTGAGGAAAGGTTCTCACACCAATGAAACCAAAGAAGAGTGGAATCTACCCCAACCGCGTAAAAGTTCTAACTTGCACATGCAATAACATAGAGATACATATATATAATAGTTTAAAGCTTTATTTGTTCCACTTAGTAATCAAAGGGTTCTACAACTATGCAACTGTATATCGCATTTGCAGCTGGTACAGTGGTTAACAGAGATGGCTATCATTACCAATTATATAACAATTGAAGCTATTGCTGCTGCTAAAATAGTTGAAGTTGTCAATCTTCTTCTTCTTCTTCTTCTTCTTCTTCTTCTTCTTCTAGTTTTCTTAGAAATCTATAACATCTCATTGCTGATTCTAAACTTATGATTCAAGTATGAACTTAAATTTCTAATTAACAGAGAAGCGCAGTCAGAAAGATAGTCAATATCATACACATTTCTCTCTCAAATGAACTCAAGAAAAAAAAATATATGTAAATTTAAACATTGGCCAATGTAGAATTACAAGTCATGGGAAAAGGCATAAAGAAAACGAATTACAAGGTTTTATGATAATATCATAGACTGAATAGTAGGGTGTCAGGCTGTCAAAGTTAAAGTCAACTAGCAGTAGATTTTGCTTTTGTTTTTGGCTCAAGCTAGCTTTTCTAATCTTCTTGTAGTTGTCAACCAGTCATATAAAGTAGATAAGATATTACATTATAGACACAGACAATTCCAGAGTTAGGTTTAGATGCAATAAAAATTGTCTTAATCAAATGGCAAAGAATGCATTAAGAATTCAAAAACAGTTACCCGCAATGGTGAGTCCCCGGATGCAGGTTTAACACCTGTCACAGAACATCCCATGATCAATCCATGCCGCCGAACACCACGATACCATTTTGGTCCAATCCGTTTCAGTTGGACATCTTTGAATCCAGCCTTTGCGAACCACTCAACATATTCTTCCTCTTTTGGGAACAACATCCAAACATCAGCAAAAAAGCGAGACAACCAAAATGTTGGATAGACGGGACCAATTATACATGCCTTTCCTCCTAGTTTCAATACTCTGTATGCTTCCTTGATGCCACGCTGTGGATCTGGCCAGTACTCAATACTGAGAAGATACCATCATTTAATCCCCATAAGATATACTAGAAAGAATGCAATCCCACTCTTTCTAAATTCGAAGTAAGTAAATCTAGAACATAAAGCCCCTCAAAAATGTAGCAAGCATGCAGGCACATGTGCAGATATGTGTATGAAGAATTAATTTGATTCTAACAGATTATAAACAAACATTTCAAGAAATGATGGATAAATATTCATTTTGAAATAAACAAAAAATATATATTTTTAATTATATTAGGCAGGATGGTTAAATGGCATTTGTGTTAACTCTTTGGTTGTTCTCCTGCTTGTGTGCTAAATATGAATTACCCATGTTCATCACTAAAAATTAAAAATTCACCAGAATATAACATTTTAGATAGAAAAATAAACACGCAAGGTAAGGTCTAAAGTGTACACATTTTTAAGTAAAGAGAAGAGGTAAACAATTCACCAAGTAAAAGAAATTCAAATATACCTCCCAGCAGAAACATATCTATCTGCATAATCGGTAGGAAAGGGCAAATCCTCTGCATCGCCCTCAATAATCTTACACTCCTTCAATGGCTCCTTCTGCTTAGCCTTAGCAAGTTGGTGTGGTGAGTGATCGAGAATAGTAACATTCTTGGCATCCACATGCTTAACAATACCAAGAGTGGTAAAGCCAGTTCCACCACCAACGTCAACCACTAACATGTTCCTGTCACTGAGATCAGCAGGCTCAAGAGCATCATCTCTCATGTCCTCGGTCCAATGACCGGGGTTTATTACATGGTCATACACAATTGAGAGAAATCTATAAAACCAAAATGCCTCCTTTTTGTGTTGAATGAATCTTGGCTGTGAAGCTGGTCTAGATGCTGATAAACTGCACTTAACGGACTTTATTGTTCTTGGCTTTGAGATTAAACTCAGTTTGGGAATGTTCTTCCCGCGAAAATCTGAGCCCAGGAAACCTAACCCCTTTGGGGCTATACCTCTAATGAGTGTGAGATTTTCAGCTCCATTTAGCATCGAAGAAGCCATGGAGTGACAAAACTAAGAAATCCCAGAAAGCAGAAGTAATGATTTTTACTAGATTTCAAAATATTGGAAACAAAACAAGGAATACCTACTCGCAAGAAATACCAACTTAACCGTTGTTTTGGGATTAATTGTTATTAAACCATTAAATAAACAAAAGAGAGAGGGGAAGTAGCAGAAAGTAGGGCTTACCAGTCAGAGGCGAAGTGAGACAAAAGATTTGTGTTGTATGATGGAAGTAAAACACGAACCACACAGACAAGGCTTTGGCCTGGACGATGAGATCACAAATTAACACACTATACACAATCAAACAAACAAAACTTAAAATGAAATGTCAGCCATAACGAGCTATCTTGTGTGGGGTCCGGTCCTCTGAACGGTTACACCGGGCACCCACCACCAGATTCTCTACTTCCGCAGCTGTCATTTAATTTGGATTCACTGGACTTGCGTTTTCCCCTTCAGTGATAATTTCGTGTAGGATCAGGCTTATAACTTATCGATATTGCTCATTTTTCAAAAAAAAAAAAAACTTTTAAGGATATTTACATTTTTTCTCCGAACATTTGGCATAACGTTTATTTATTATCATTTCATCTTTTATCTTTCGTATAATAATATTTTAATATATTTTTTTTTATTTCAATATTATATTTTACTCTTTATTTTAATATTTTTTATAATATAATTTTTTAAATATAATAATTTAATTCATATTTAATATTTTTTCATAATATACTCAAAACTAAATAAATTTATAATTTATTATTTCAATAAAAAATTTAAAAAATAAAATATTATTAAAAAAATTTAAACAATGAATTAAATTAAATTTATATTAAAATATTTTAAACTCATATTAAAATATTTAAATCATTTTTTTTTCTGCAATAAATTTGATATTTGATTGTTAAAAGAATTTTGAAATATATTTTAATATTTTATTTTTATATTAATATTTTTATTTAAAAGATTCTATTAAATTTATTACATTTTCTTGAGAAAAATTATAAAAATATAAATAAAAAAAGTAAAAAAAAGAAAAAAATTTAATATCATTTGTTAATAGAATTAATAATTAAATATATTTTATATTCTTATTAACCAATATAATTTAATTTTAATTAAAAAAATAGAAAAAGAAGAAAATTTTTTATTATTTTTACTTGTAATATATATATAACATGTATTTATTGTTTATATTTTTATATAATTTTAAAAAAATATAATAAATTTAGTAAAATTTTTTAAATAAATATATTACATGTAAAAATAAAACGTTAAAAAATACTTCAATTAAATTTTTTAATAATTAAATATTCGTTATTATAAAAGTGAAAACAAAAGATTAGAAATATTTTAATATATGAGTATGACTTATCTCATTATTTAAATTTTTTTAATAATTGTATTTTTTAAAATTTTTTATTAAAATAACAAATTAAAAAATTTATTTATTCTTAAATATATTGTGAAAAAATATTAAAAATATATGAAAATATAAACAATAAGTACATGTTTTATATATATATATATTACATTTAAAAATAATCAAAAATTTTCTTCTTTTTCTATTTTTTAATTAAAATTAAATTATATTGGTTAATAAGAATATAAAATATATTTAATCACTAATTTTATTAAGAAATGATATTAAATTTTTTTTCTACTTTTTTATTTATATTTTGATAATTTTTTTCAAGAAAATAAAATAAATTTAATATGATTTTTAAATAAAAATATTAATATAAGAATAAAATGTTAAAATGTATTTCAAAATTCTTTTAACAATTAAATATCAAATTTATTATAAAAAAAGAAAAAAAATGATATAAATATTTTAACATGAGTTTAAAATATTTTAATATGAATTTAATCTAACTAATTGTTTAAAATTTTTTAATAATATTTTATTCCAAATTTTCTATTGAAATAACAAAATAAAAATGTATTTAGTTTTGAGTATATTATGAAAAAAATATTAAATATGGATTAAATTGTTATATTTAAAAAAATTATATTGTGAAAAATATTATAATAGGAAGTAAAGTGTTATATTGAAATAAAATATATATTAAAGTGTTATTATATAAAAGATAAGAGATACAAATGATAATAAACTAATCAGTCAACTAACAGAAATAAAAATTCAAAGGTATTTGTCTATTTATTCAAATATCAAGGACATCTGTCTTTTTTCAAATATTAAACAATATTTATCTATTAGGCTAAACGTCAGGGGAGAAAATGTCATTATCCCTAAAATTTAACTAATAAAATACATATGATATATAGTAAATTGTAAAATTAGTTACAAAATTCGTTAATCTTTATTTTGTTGAATGAATGGTATTGTCAGACTGTTCTACTTAAAAATTTCTCTTCAAAAAGTAAAAAGGGTACCACCAACAAAGTATAGGAATTTTAATGTTTTTAGAGCGACAATTATCTTCCATTATTTGTGAGTGAAAAAATAAATTTTTTAAAACATTTAAAAGTAAACTCAAACGGTAAAGATAATCAATTTGTGTCTGAATAGATTAAGTTTAAATAATTCACTAATTTTAATTAAAAATGTAGTATTCAAAAGGGATGTTTTTCTGAGAACAAATCCAAGAACTGTCAAAATAGAATGCAAAATTTCATTTCAGAAACATCGAGAAGCAAAATTCATCAACTTGATGATATCTAGCAAATCAAGCATTATATTGCCTTGATTTGCAAAATCATATCACTATTCTTTCCTTTCTTTCTATGATTTCATTTCCTAAATTGTTATGAAAAGAGTATATTTACTCACAAGCTTGAATGTAGACAATTTATGGAGGATGTTGGGCAACTGAATTGAATTACAATATCTCCTGAAACTCGACGTTTTTGAGTGTTTTGTAAAAGGAAAAACTACAATTAACCCCTTATTAGATTCATACTTTTACATTTACCCATTTAATAGTTTAAAAAATACTAAAACTCCTTAGCGTCCAAATTTTTTTGTTAAATTAACAAAAAATTTGTAATTTTACGTTATTACTCCAGAACCACTTCTGATTATAACTTAAGAAAGAGATGATTTGATGTGAGAGATAATAATATAATATTTATTATATAATAAAGAAATAAAAAATTAAAATAAAGAAATAATAATAGAATACTATTAATAAAAATAATATTAAATAATAAAATAAAATAAAGATAAATATAAATATAGATTAAAAATATAGATATAGCTATATAAATATAAATATTTTAATATTAATATAAGTATAGATATATAGATGTCAATAAGAATAAAAATATAAATGTAAATACAAAAATAAAAATAAATATAAATATAAATATAAATTAATTTTATTTTTTTAATTAAAATAAATTATCAAATCATCAAAATTTATCTCCCAACATCATCAGCAAGATAAATATCTATTTTATTTTTGAAAAGTAAGCTTTGTTCGTTAAAAAGTTGACGGTAGGGGAATTTTGTATTTTTTAAACTATTAAGAAGGTAAACGTAAAAATTTGAATATAATAAGAGGGTAATTGTAATTCATAAAAAGTTTTGAGCAACAAGATAATAGAGAGTTCAGTGTGATTCCAACGCAATCAATTCGATATTTTCGATATACATGCGCATACTTATATCAGTTTGTTTATGTATATCAACATATCTCGTACTTTAATAATCTTATTTATACAAATTTCCAAAATCTATTGGGAACTCAAAATTAAATAATCCTTTTCTTTTCACTTTCCATTTCAACACTGTTTACTTAGGATTTCACATTCTTTGCATCCTCTTTGTCTTCACATTCCTATAATTTTCTGCAATTTAAACCATTTATTCGAAAATTGTACATCAGTCTTTTACCATTTATGTGATCTTCTACTAAGCTCATGATTCCTGAATCTACAGCTTACCTATTGACCTACAGACTCATATGAGCCAAACCCCCTATAATTTTATATGACAAAACTTGACTTTCTTTCCAATCACAAGCTCCTTTGTAAGTATCAATTACACCCTCTGAAGTTCCAACCCATTCTGGACGGGATTTCCAGTGCTGGAACATGTAACTATTGGATTCTCCGCTCATCAAGAAACAGACGTCTCACTTTCTTTGTCCCTTTTCTTAAGACCTATATGAATAAGAGATTTCCATATTACAGTTTTGTCCTCCAAATGACAACGTCTACTTCCAGAAATAATAGAAGATGATGGCAAATCATGAATTTCAAAACTATGCCGGCGGTTTCCCATTCTATGTAACCAATTTACAAGAAACTGACAAAATCCAGGAATGAAACAGCAGGCAGTTACAAAACCTCTCCGCCCACACAAAGGCTCCCTATATAATGCGCCAACGACCATCTTCTTTCCATTGAAGGCGTCATCATTCCTTTGCCCCCGTAACTTCAGCAGAAAAATTTTAGCCCAACTCAAATGGAGCTCCCGGAGAATCTACGACCAGATGAAGCAAGTCCAGGATGGATGAACAAAGGTGACAACGCATGGCAACTCACAGCGGCAACCCTGGTTGGCCTCCAAAGTGTGCCGGGCTTGGTCATCCTCTACGGAAGCATAGTGAAAAAGAAATGGGCTGTTAACTCTGCTTTCATGGCCCTGTACGCTTTTGCCTCCGTCTTGGTATGCTGGGTTGGATGGGGCTACCAAATGTCGTTTGGAAAAAAGTTCATTCATTTCTGGGGAAGGCCCGATATTTCTTTGGACGAGAAGTTTCTCTTGGATCGGACCTTCGTGGGCTACTTACCAAATGCAACGATGGTTTATTTCCAGTTTGTGTTTGCAGCTATAACACTGATTTTGATAGGCGGGGCTTTACTTGGAAGGATGAATTTTCATGCATGGATGTTATTTGTACCACTTTGGCTTACCTTTTCTTACACTATTGGGGCATATAGTATATGGTGCCCCGAAGGGTGGCTGGCTAAGAAAGGAATTATTGACTATTCTGGAGGATATGTTATTCATTTATCTTCTGGTGTTGCTGGCTTTACTGCAGCTTACTGGGTAACTATTCTAACCGCAATAACTGAATTCTTAATTTGGAAACTTTTAAGCTTACGTTGATCATTTTGGAATTTTATAAATTTTAACAACTAATAATTGATGACGTAGGTGGGTCCAAGGGCGACCAAGGACAGGGAGAGGTTCCCACCAAACAACATTCTGCTGATGTTGGCTGGAGCAGGTTTACTTTGGATGGGATGGACTGGATTCAACGGTGGTGATCCTTACACTGTCAGCACAGATGCGTCTCTGGCCGTCCTTAACACGCACGTCTGCACCGCTACTAGTTTGCTTACTTGGCTAATCCTTGACATTCTTTTCTTTGGAAAACCATCTGTTATTGGTGCCACACAAGGCATGATCACCGGCTTAGTCTGCATCACCCCCGCCGCAGGTACCCAAAAAAATCATGTCTTTGCTGTTGAAAGAACTCTGCTAGTGTTAAATTATTAAAAATAAATAAATAAAAGAAAAATCTCGAGTTTAATATTTACATAAATAGAATAATATATATATTCACACACACATATAAATATATATATAACATTCATATGTAAAAGTTGATGATAATTTGATAATCAGAGTTGGAATTGAACAGGAGTGGTGCAAGGATGGGCGGCAATTTTGATGGGAATGATGTCTGGTAGCATCCCATGGTACACAATGATGGTTCTTCACAAGAAAATTTGGCTGCTAAAGAAAGTTGACGACACCATGGCCGTGTTCCACACCCATGCTGTTGCCGGCAGCCTTGGCGGCATTCTCACCGGCTTTTTCGCCAACCCGAAACTCAACCGTATATTCTACTTGGTTCCGGATTGGCAACATTACATAGGTCTTGCCTATGGTCTCCAAAGTGGGCGCACCACTGCAGGATTCAAGCAAATGGGGATCCAATTGCTAGGAATTGTGTTCGTGATATCTCTTAATATTTTTACAACTAGTGTGATATGTGTGTTGATTAGGCTAGTAGTTCCGCTTAGATTGTCAGATGAAGAGTTGCAAAGCGGAGATGACGCAATCCATGGAGAAGAAGCTTACGCATTGTGGGGAGATGGGGAGAAATATGAATCTAGGATTAATTCAACTTATGGTGCTGAAGAGTTCCCTCCCGTTGGGCCAAAAGGTGAAATTCAAATGGCTTGATATAATCTGGGTTGAAATGGAGGCACCAGGGTATCAGGGATGTCTTATGTTTAGCCGTTTTTACAAGTACTTTCGTTCTTTTTCCTTCAAACTTTCAAGGTGGATTTTTAACTTGGGGGTTGATTGATAAAATGAATTTGATGTATTCATCTTACCTTGAGTAAGAAACCGTAACTGCTCTGTTTCACTTTGGTTTTTGCTCATCACTACTCATCACTCATCAGCTTTATCAGTATTGTACTGTAGCCTTTATACATTGCTAATAAGTGGTCGTTTTATCACAGCATGCTTGCTTTACTAAGTTGTATTGCGTGAAGTAACAGCCAAATTTTATTCCATTTTCCTTGTCCCAATAAACAAAAATCAAAAGCCTTTTCACTCCGCGCATAGAATGTATCAATGGACAAACAGAGAAAAGACAACAGCGAAAAGCGCTTTGCAAATGAATTAAAATGGAGGACTATCACCAATAATAAACCTTATCCCCCATTAGCCCAAAAAAAAAAACCAACATATTCTGGGTGGCGGCCAACGAAAGGTCATTGTATGTATAAAATTTCTGATACAAAAAAGAAAAAATAAATAGTTGATATATACCCTTTTGTCGATACTCATTAGAATAACTTTGCAATTTTAGCTTTGGAGTGGAGTGCCTTTTCATTTTTTTATTTATTTCTGTAATTCTTAAGGAATTATTAAACTATTAAGTAATAAACAGCCTGAAAAGTCTCGGCAAAGTAATGTGCTTTGCTAGCGGGCGACTACGCGTATGATGATAATACGACAAGACGTTTTAAACGGCCTGTTGAATTATAACGCCGCACTGTAATTTGACGGGTCAAAGAGAAGGTTAAAACACCGCTTTTATATTGAATTGAAACCGTTATTTAAAATTATAAAAAGACAACCCAAAATTTGAAAATAAATAAATAAAAACAAAACATTTTTTAAAAAAACGTAGAAATTGGTTCTCTTTTACTTGTTTTCGGAGGCCCCAGAAAAGAAAACCAGCTTTTGAAAGAGAAAAGTCATTAGTGAGTACTGTGTACAGATACAGGGATTACGCGGACAGAAGAAAGAATCAAACTTTGTACGGATTGTGTTGAGTCAGATCTGTAGATTCTGTGTTTTGAATGCAGTCGCATGACGCAGCTACGTCTTTGAATGAATGAGGACATTTTGTTGTTGTGAATAATATTTAATATTATTAACAATGGACGGTGAAGCGGCGTCGTCGGTGGATGAACAGTTGGCAGCTTCGAGAGGGGGAGCCGGAGGAGGAAGTGATACGACGGGAAAGCATCGGATTCTCGCCGAACTGAAACGTGTCGAGCAAGAGTCAAAATTCTTAGAGGTTAGTGTTTTCCTTCGTGTGTTGTTCGTTTTCCTATTACATGTTCGTTAGCAGCTGAAAGAGAAAAAAATAAACATCAAAATTATGATTTCTGAATTAGGTTCGGGATTGTGTGGAGTTGTGTTGTCTTCAGTTGAAGATAGAGCTAAAATATACCGTTGGTTTTTTTTTTTTTACAATAGAAATTTAATTGCATTATATTTGAAATTAAAAAAAAAATCATCAGTGATGGTGGTTTTAATAAGGCACTAGGGTTTCAAGGCACAAGAAAGATTAAAAAGATAAATAAATAGATTGGTGTTCATTCTTGACTTTTCTTTTATAGAATTTAACTGTCTCGATTGATATATCCAGTCTATATCTTGGCAAAATGTCGATGACTGTGGGAAGCTTTGAATGTAAAAAATGTTTTGAAATCATAAAGGATAAGACTTCCTACACATTTACCCAAAACTGAGAACTTTTTTCCCTTTTGACGTTTTCTTTTCCCTCGTTCTTGTGGAAGCAGATTGCTTTAAAATGCTTAGAAATCCTTGGTATTCATGAACATATTTCCTTTCTTAATATTGTTTTTAAACTCTAGAAGGAAGCTTACTTTTTCAGACTTTCATACGGGGATGATTTGGCAGACTCATGTAGCCAGATATTATGAGTTTGTCCAGGTTGGTAGACATTCTGTAGGCTTGGTAAAGGCGATAGCATGAAATAAGGATTTCTAGTCAATACAGTAGTATGGGTTTTTAGTGCATTAAAAGTTAATTAAGCTAAGTAGATGTAAGTTTTTATTGCTTGATTAGCTTATTGTAATGAATGTATTTCATGGGAGATGATCTAAAATATCTTCTCTGGATAGGCATTTTTCAATTAAAGGTAATTTGAAGAAGGATAGACTTGTCGTCTAGCTAATTTGCATGTGGTGTTTTAGCATTTTGCACATGAATTTGTGTTTTTTCTGATGTAGCTAAGTAATGTTTGATAAGATTCTCAGCCGGTTTCTTTATGAAACCCTATTGCCTAAACCTGTTAAATCAATGAAGATGTTATATTTCTGGTCCCAATGTTATTCAAAGTTCCATAGAAGTATTAGGGTGTCCCTCTTATGGCTTTCCAAAGGTGGGATGTCAAACCTTTCTATACACAAAGAAGCCCTTTTGCATGAGTTTGTAGACTCCCCAGAGATGTTGCAAAGAGGTTGATGAATGCTTCCTTGACTAACTTCACAAGACTATTTGACCTGCTATGCAGTTCAGTCACCAATGTAGATCTTGTAACCTATGAAAAGAGCACTTCGAGTTATATTTTGACTTGCTGAATATCTTAGAGCTTTGGAATATGTTTCAGTGAAAATAATAGTTTCTTTCCTTTGAAATGCACTGCATGGAATAATGTCTCTGCAAAGTGCCTGGTGAAGTAAAAGGACAGAAAAGAACCGCCAGGAGCTCGAGTAGCTTTATTTTGCATGAACTAAATCATTGATGGACTACTTTTGTTTAATGTCGTAAATCATTGATACCATGGAGATTTCTGTACTTTATTGAATGCCAATCAAGAGTCATTGGTATTGCATCTAGAAGTTTCACACTTGCGCATAATTTTAGTCCTCTTTTCAATACGTCTTGTTTGTGTACCAGAAGGTCATCTAAATATCCTTCGTTTTATCACGGAAAGATATTACATATGCAACTCTGAGCTTTCTATTGTTTTCATATCTAATGCATACTACGCTATTCACTTGGGATGCTTTGGAACTTTCTTTCCTCTTATAATAAGGCGAGAGTACATCTATAATTTAGTTTTCTTTACTATTTTTGTGATCTTACTTTCAGTTTCCTAGTTGCTCAGGTGTCCTTCAGTGCTGATTAGAATCTATTAACTGCCTTCTGTTATGGTGTAATCATCTGTATTTCACTATTATAAGCAGCGAAAGTCTTGGTTGTCTTGGGACGTAAATTGCAATTGTAGTGCATTGTCTTGGGATGTAAATTGCAATTGTAATACATCCCTGATCCATTTTTATCTAATTATTTTTTCTTTACACATAATTAAACAGAAAGAGTTGGAAGAGCTGGAGAAAACGGAGAATGTCTCAACAATATGTGAAGAGTAAGTATGCGTTCTTTGAACTAGGCTGAGAGAGGAGATTGAAAACTTATTTTTAGCCAACGTTATATTATTTATATAGACTGGGATTTCTCTATCCAGTTTTCTCTCAGCAACCAATGACTAAGGGCCTCCCAATTGGTTGCTTATTCAGTTCAGTAATGAGGATAGCATGTTTTGCATAGCATAACAGAACAATCATCTCATAAAGTATATGGTGAGACATTGGTGAGAACTAATATCTACTTTTGTTGTTGTCCTTCAGATTGCTGCGATTCATAGAATCCAGACCCGATCCACTCCTGTCAGTGTAATTTCCTTATCCCATATTCTTATCTTTTCTGTCTCAATTAAAGTTGATTACATCTCCGATGCTTGTTGGCAACTTTTGTTTTCCCAATTACAGAACAAATGGCCCTATAAACCCTGTATGGGATCGATGGTTTGAGGGGCCCCAGGATGCACAAGGTTGCAGATGTATGATACTCTGACTTGAAGCAGTCTTAACATTTGTTGCCATTTGTTCCACGAGGCTTCAAATATGTTCCTTATTGAACGTGTTAACATGCTACACCAAATTGTTGAATGAATTTTCTGTGTTGTGCAGTACCAAATTTTTTAGGATACTCATTTTTTGTGTACAATTATGTTGTTCAGATAACTTTTGTAAATCAAGTACATCCACTGCAGAAACTCTGAGCTTCTAAACAGATCAAAGTTGATCTATCAGCTCCCCTCTATATTGGGTAGCTGAGAGAGTCGGGCTGGGTCCATTTCTATCTTTGTTGGAACAGAGCAAGTAAAAGAACAGTCGAATTTTCAAAAAATTTCTGAATTATCCCTTCTGCTTTTGGTCCATTTTAATCTGAATTTCAGGTTTAGTTTTGGATCCATTTGAGTAATTGCGAAAACATATATCAAGAACATGGCTGAAATGCCTTGCATTTATTTAACTAACTCCCGTAGTACATGAATTCTGTAAACCGGGAGTTCCTAAACCAAAGTTATGTTCGGCATTGAGATAGATGGCTTTTAATACGCAATCAATGTTAGATAAATGTAAGGTGAAGTTGTCATGGTAGTCCAAACAAAAAGAAAGAATAATTTTGGAAAGAAATTGCCACGATCAATATTTCACCGAACAGAGAAACTACAAAGTTTTGAAGTGGATTTATTCAGGGCTAGGATATTAGCATAAGAAAAGCAAAGATTAGCTGTGTGATATCTGGGGAATATCAGGATCAAACCGTATGTAGTATAAAATAGGGAATGAGCACTGAAGGGATCAGCCAATCCAACATTCACTAAGCGAGATTGTATTGAATCGATTGATGCTCTAAAAGAAACTTTTACTTGTACATTTAGTCTAATCTAGAAATGCAGGAGGCAAGAAAATTATTTGATCATTGGACATTTACAAGACATGGATTTCCGTCACTAGCAAGGGGACAACAAAAGTATCTATGAAGTTGTTTCTAAAATCAACCGGAAGGCATCACACTAATTCCAGTATTGCTATTTGATTTGCCTATAAACAATTGTATTCAAGCTATGACTGAAGAAGGGTAGGGAAAAAATATAATTACACAACTTGAGCAGACAATAAGTGTCTTAACTGGTGCAGATGTTCCTCGTCTGAAATGTTAAGGGAAAGGCGGAGATTCGTTAAGAGAGACTCCTGCTCCCAACTTAATGGACCTGAAGCATACAATGCCTGCACTGTTGACTCATATGCGTGAAGCTCTAACTGATGGATGTCAACTTCTAGCTTCTGTCTGGAAGATGAGAACATATGTTTTTTCCGAGACAGAGTAGGAAACGATGACTCGGCATCAGAATTGTTTGATATATTTTCATCTGACTTACAAAAATTTTCTTCAGGACAGTCAGCAAACTCATTAGAACTACAACTAGCAACGGAGCATTCGTTGCTATCTTCATTAGACCAACAAGGCGTAGAAGAGATATGATACCAGTCAGTAGTTGCTTTAACCATTTTAGCATCCATCTGACTAGATCCACAAAATAATTTCTCATCCAGTGTTGCTCTCCGAGAAGAAACATCAACTACCTGCTTTAATAAAGTAGGGTTTCCCATCAGAGGACTTGATTTTCTTTTCTTGCAGCTTCCTCCAATAAGCAGGTCCCCAGAGTTTGATTTGCAATTGTCAGCATGGCACCTTTTTACAGTTCCCACCAGGAAATCCATTTTACAATCATTGTTGCCACCTGCATGGCATCTCTGTCCATCCCTCTTCCTTAAGGGAGAATCGGCGCCCATCTTTTGAGATGGAGCCCCAGAAAATGAGTTGAAATACTGTGAATCATTTTCTGTGGTAAGTAGTTTATCCTGGCAACGTGAAAACAAAGATACACATTGTCAAGAACATCAATAGGTCCACAAAACAATATCAATAACTAGATTAGAAGAATAAATAAATAAATAGTACCATGCTACTTTTTACATGGCCATATATCTGATCACAAGTTAAAGGTTATTTCCCTAAGCCCGGGAACAGTTCCTAACATCGTCATGTATACCATAATCTCAGTTGAAATAACCCTTCAGCAGCTATCAAATGTATGATAACTGTATAAGATAAGATCCAATGCAGCAACAGTCATCAAAAAAGGGTAGGATAAAGTAAAATAAGGTAAAAAAAATCGGATTATACTAAACTAATAGCCTGGTTTGTATGTAACTATATCTTCATAAGGTTTAAAAGGAATAACGCTGGATTCTAGTGCATCCAAGAGTTGTACACTGCCAAAAACTACCACCAAATTTGGAGATTCTTGTCCCTAATAATAAATGCTTGGGTATTCCTTAAGCATATGTAACAGCAAATTACTAAAAAGTCAATAACAGAGCACATTTATACAAATGATCCTCTTGCAAAATCGCAAGAGGAAGGTTTGATGTCATTTGATGTCATTTGATTTCAACAGAACTAACTCCGAGTCTTTTCATTAGGCAGGAATGCATAGGTGGACTTCAAAAAGTACATATAAAAAGGCAACCATAGTGGTCCAAGTAAAGTAAGCCGAAAGAAAATTTCTAAGTTAAACAATTGGAGTGGAAACCACTGACAAAACCAGCTGTAAAGAAAACTAAAACCGTCTAATAATGGCAGGTTTGAAAAACATGCCAAATAATGCATATGACGGGGGTCTTTACCTTCCCAATTACTGACCACTTGTTATTATGCCAAGACTTCCAAATTCTTATATTAGATTCATGAAATTCTTTAAGCCGGATAGACCCAAACAACCTAATGACAAACCAGTTTTTCTGCAGCACCTTTGCAATCTTGCCTATCCTCCAACATTGATTATCAAACACCTCAGCTATATCACCAACCTTCCATCTTTTCCCCATCTCACGCAGAGGCAGAGGCCGAATGCCTTCCCCATGAACCTTCTCCAAAACCGGCTCTCCTTTGTTGTCCATAAGGAATTTGTACCTAACAACATATTCATTGCCATCTACTGAAACTACACTAGCAGGAAACCAGCAGCCACATGGATCATGTTCTCTTCTCAGTGCCTCCACTGAATTCCCATTTCTGAACTTCATCATTCTAAACTCAAGTTTTAAACCTGTAAAATCCCAACATAGATAAAAGAAAATGAAAAAATGATTCAAAAAAACTTTATCATCATCATTATTTATTGTTGTTAATCAGTGAAAATAGAATACACAAAATTCTATGGTCCAAAAACAGGACTCCTAACAAATCATCCCCATAGAAATATTCTGATATTCGTCTTTGCCAAAACAGATCGAGGAAATTTTGAATTTTGAACATCAGAAAGTTCTTGAAAGATTTCAATTTTCAAATCTCAGGAGCTCTATTCAAAGAAAACCAACAATCTATCAAAAAAGTTAAAAGCAGTTTTTGGTGTCAACAAGTCTTCATGATTAGAGAGTAGCAGCAAGTGACAAAACCATCAACAAAGAAATCAACAATACAAACGAATTAAACAATATTAAAATAACTATAGTTTCAGTGATACACACCATTGCACAAAGTAGAAAATAAAATCCAAGCATTCAAACTTCAAGATACAAAAACAATCTACATCAAACCCAAAATATCCCGTGAAACCAGTTTTCTTGGCAAAAGGGTATCAACCACATACTGAACCAAATCTACTGAAACTTGATTTGTCCATGTTTCAGCTTTCTTCAGTCCTCAAAGCATACTCGGGTGACAAAATGGAACCCTCCCCAGAATCTAATATCATAAAATGATGAATTGTGAAAAATAACAAACGATACAAAAACCGATATTAAAGTGACCCGTATATAATATTTGAATTTGAAAACAGAAATAAAGAAAATAAAAATGATATCGGAAAAAAGGAGTGGGACAGACAGATGGACAGACCTGGAAGTGAGGGATGAAAACGAACAAGACAGAACAGAGCTTTGTTATGATCATGGGAATGCCCACATCTAAACAACACAGAAATGCCTGTGCGTGTGCTTGCTTTCTTATTATTAGTTAAAATTGTTATAATATTTATTTATTATTCTCAATTATGTTAAAAAAAAAATAAATAAATAAATAAAAAGAAAATATTAGCAGGGGAGGGGAGCAGCAGCACTGAAAACAAAGAGAAAGTGAGTTAAAACCGGTTTCAAGTTTGGTATTATCACGTAAGAAAAAGAGACTGAGTTGAGCAGAGATGTAAATGGACCATTAATTTAATTTAATTTAATCGTATCTAACAAACGGCATTTCATTTTGGACAATATCTGATGCATCAGAGAGCTTACATGAGAAGGCCCATCCAATCACATCCAACTTCTATGTTTCAAAATTTGGTCCAGTAATTGTCTATTCATGTCCTGGAATTTTTCTTCTTTATCTTTTCAGATTGGACCACTTCCCACTACTTTTATTTTGGTATTATCACACTGCTCTTTTCAACATATATATATATATATATATATACACACACACACATACATATATAAAAAGTTTGTAAACATGACATGATATTTATTGCCAAAGACTCATTTTATATTCTCTTATCTAAGAATTAACCCTTTGACTTTTGAGTACTATATACTTACACTAAGAGTTTTTTTTTTTTTTTTTTAAAATACATATAACTTTTCTAAATTATTTATGTACATGATTCAATATCAATTATTACGACATTTTTAATTATCACCACTTTAGTCTTGGATTTTAAAAGTTGTGATTGAATAAAAATATTCATTTTAATGTTCAACTCTTCTTTTTATTAAAATTTTTTTATTGAGAATATTT
The DNA here is from genome assembly GCA_022749755.1 of Azadirachta indica. NCBI lineage: Eukaryota > Viridiplantae > Streptophyta > Magnoliopsida > Sapindales > Meliaceae > Azadirachta > Azadirachta indica. Next base: position 20,153,325 of record CM040440.1, read on the forward strand.
ATTAAAAATAAATATAATTAAAAAATTATTATTTTAGATGTCCTTTCATTAACATTTTTTCAAATATGAACAAAAATATTTATTATTTTCACTTTATATCTTAGTTGAATCATTTTTCTTAAAAGTTTAATTTTGCGTAAGGGCCCAATACAATATTAATTCTAACATGTTCTCTCATGCGAAACATGAAATTTGATTAAGACAAAATTGATTGAGATAAGTGTAATTAAATCTAAAATATTTCTTCATGCGAAACTTAAATTTCAAAAAAAAAAAAATCAATAAATATATAATGGATCGACATAGGTTTGATCAAGCTAAATGTCATAACTATAAAACTGATCAATTATACACATAATTGGATTGCTTTAATGTAGGAGTTGGATAATAATATTAAGTCAAATATGATATTGTACATTTAACAATAAAATGAATAAGGAATTAAAATGGTGTGCAAATAGACGGTGGAGTTGAAAATAGTAACACATAATTGTGAAATGAAAAGCATATATAAATAAAACTTATAAAAGGAAGGTATGCACAACACATAATGATTTTTATAGCGTTCTACAATTAACTGATTGGATAATGTTGCATTACACCGCATAGATAGATGGATAGATAGATGTTTGTGAAGTAACCAAATGGAGTTGAGTTGTGAACCTGGCCCATGCTCGTGTCATCAACTCGGAAGATCCAATTGACCAAAAGGTTAATGGCGTGGTCTTGTCCTTATCCTTCGAAGCCCATGCAAAGTTTTTTTTAGTGAATAATCGGGGTCCGATGTTGAGAGATAAAATAGAATTATCCGATTAGAAAAAGGCTTTTCCCAATTGGGTTAAAATTTGGCTCAAATAAAACTGAATTGTAGAGGCCCAAGCCCAACTACGTTCAATGAAATTGAATTGATTTAGTTGGTGGGGGTCTTTTTGTGACCGACTGTGCAAGTTTGCTTGCTTGGCAGTTGGCATTGCAGCTACATGTTCTTACCTCAGAAATACCCGGTTGAAAAAACATAGATCCTATTAGAGTTAATTTATGATTATCCCTTCCGAAAATTAAGTAAGTTGGGGGCTATTGACGAACGATATAGGTCCTACTATCCTATTTATTAGAATCAATTAAAATATACAAGGGAATGAAAAAACGTTATTAGGCGGCCCGGCAAAATGCTAACCATACAATTACGAATAGAATTAGAATATTCAGAAGCTACAAATTGCCCTATTTATTCCCATTCCATTCCAGAGTAATAGAGTGAATAAGAAAGGTAGACCTATAATAATACATATATTATATTATATTTGTATTAGTTGGCTAATTCATCGTACCAAACGAAGCCGCCCAACAAAAACCGTAAAGCTGTGCCTGTATATTAACGCCCGTATTTTCTTCTCCCTCTCTTTACATATGTATACGTATATATAAACAACAACGGCGCACTGTCTGCACATGCCAGGTTAATTAAAACTTTCCAGAAAGCTAAAGAATTGTTCGCGTACGTCAACAATATATTAAACATAATAAGAAGTACCAATTAAAAATTCTTAATTAAATTAAGAGTAGCAGTGTGACAGCAAAGCACATATGTATTAGATTCGAGCAGAATATTAGCTTAAGGAATTCATTTGATTTGTTCGAAAGGCAAGCGGGAAGGGCATGTGGAAGTAGACATTGCATTTGCATATCGATGAAGAAGGCCACTACTTTTGGCGGCAGCCGCTCCGCTCGGCTACGCTTCCCAACCAACAGAAGAAACAAAAGTGACGAATCTGCAGAAACCTAAACTAAAAGACCGACCGTTAACTACAGTAAAAAAAAAAAAAAAGCCAAGCTTCTCAATCACTCGTCACATTCACTCCCTCTGCTTTCTTAATTATTATCTTAGATCTCTTAGTAATGTCATTGGCCCAGGAGGGCCTTTAATACTTTGCTTCTCTCACTCTATTCAGTACAATGCAAGAAACAATTAATATCCAGTGAAAATAAACAACCTTATCGCGTGGCCAAAAAAGACCGTCAAAATCTCAGTTGTTTTCCTCTCATTTGACGCAAACAATTTTTTGAATTGCGATTCAATGTAACCAATAGCAACTATATATTCATTGTTCAACATCCATGCATAGTGTAACGTCATTTAGGAAATAAAATCAGGAGCGATTAATTGCTTATATACGCTTACCAATTAAAACAAATTATTAAATAACAATTTGATTAATTAGTTTTGGAGGAGATACACTAATACTAATGCTAATACGAGGAATATCAATTTATGTGAACTTGAAAATAGAAGCAAGATCCAACACAAAAACATGTAAATGCATGTTTAACGTCATGTGAATGATCGAATATCCATCCAGAATGACTTATTCTCTTGCTTTTTATTTATTTTAGACTTTAGAAAATTTTGAAAATTCTGCCCTTGTTTCAGGTTCAGGCCGAGCAGAGTACTCTGACACTTATTCCATTATAGCTCTCTAAGTTAAAGCTCACTGACGCAATAAGAGCTGGATTCTGGTCATATTACAGTTTAATTATATACATACATACATACAAGATAAAACAGTAAGAGAATGAGATCAGGAAGCCGAAGCCGAAGCCGAAGCTGAAGCTGATGGGATTAGCCTTAGCTGCATCACATGCACGCCAACCTATCCTTTCATAAGCATATATGTGATGTAATTGTAATGTACTTGTGTGTTTACATCATTTATATTGCCAGTCTTTCTTAATGAATGCTATCAATTATGTATGTAAAACTTAAATTGACCAATATATATTTATATATATATATATATATAGAGATATTGGTAAAAGCTAAAGAGGGGAAAATTAATTGCACCTTCAATGTTTGGTGAGTTTAGCAAAGAATGAAAGACAAAAAGATAAAAGCGAACTTAAAGACCTACTCAATTTTCTTTCATAAAACGTAAGTCGATGATCTAGTCAATGAAGCAACTTTTATGTTTTTTTTTTTTTCCCCGATAAATTAGCTAGCTAGCTAACTGGAAAACATCAGCGTGAATGTGATAGATAGATATTCGTGTTCCTCCCCAAATGATAAGTCTTGACCTTCTGTCTGCAATGAGTGGGAGTGTTACAGAGGGGAATTCTAAGGCCGATTTAGTTTCTTCCGAGTAAAAATATTGTTTTCACATAAAAATACGAAGAACGAAGCAGACGCTGAAAATGAAGCTCCAAAATATGGAGGTGATGAAATGCAAATAAAGAATCATAGGTGGGTAGTGTAGTTCACATTACAATACAAAATATGTAAATGCTATTATGGGTATGGCATGTGGATGGGGTATAGAGTTGGCAGTCTTCAAAGTGGTCCAACTGCTAATGCTAAACCCTATACCTAGGCTACAGAGACGAGAGGAATCAGAATCCCCATCTCACCTCACCCTCCCCACCCTTCACTTCATCATTGATTCAGCATCCCCATATCCATTTAGTCCAATCACTTCTTTTTCACCTTAAAATATTTCCCATCTGCATTTGGGAAAACCAACCCCCTTTTTTTTTTAATTAATTTTATCTGCACATTACCCTTTACTCTAAACTTTGAATATTAATAATCCCGCCCTATCCTATCTGTCATTAATTACCTTAGCAACCCCATTATAATATTTTACTTTTTCTCCTTAGTTAAGCCCAGATTAACAAATATTACCCTACACTAACAGTACACTAATTAATTAAGCAGCAGTAAGTCGGTAGGCTCATGGATTTTTATACTGTTAATTTGAACAAAGTAACACAGGAAATATTAGAAAAGAAAACGAAGGAATGTGTGCAGTGCAGTGCAGTTCAGGAGAGAGGGTCGGTTGATGGAACATGGGAGTTTCAGATTGAAAACTGTGCAATCTCACCAAATTCATGTAACCAGGACATGGGAAGAACCTCAAGAGAAACTGGCCCACTTTCAAGTTTCAAATTTCGATACGCACATATAATATATATATATATATAATATATTGGAAATTTTACTGAATTATGGGCTCGTATAATTTCCTTTTCTTTTTCTTTTACAGGAGTTCAGTTAGTGGTCAGATTCAGATGGCTAAATAAAGTGTCTGCAGATCTGAAATGCATGTGGGTTAAATGAAAAGAGAGAGATAAAGGTTGAGAAAGGTGTTCTGAAATCTGCTTGCTTTTAATTTTATCGGATTCGAAACATAATTTTCAATATTATTATTTACAGCATAGACAAGACACATGAAAGAGATATTAGCCAAAATCCCCGTGTACAAGAATCAAGATATGAAATGATAGTTATTTATAGGTATACATATATAGGTAGTTAATATAGGCAGGCATGTAACACCAAGGAAAAGAAAAAGAGAGTGCAGAGTAGGCTAGGCTCACATGGTGCAAACCAGAAAGCTCTGGTCATTTTGTCCTGAAGACAATCCACATGGGGTGGCAGCCTGACCCCCAATTTTGAAGATTGCAAATATTGCAACCCCACCTATCATAAGGCCACGTTCTACCATGTAATTGTAGTGTGGACTCGACCTAAGACTCCATGGGGCTCTGTTTGGCTGCAGGAAACTTACTTTCCCATCCCTGATTCTTCTAATTTCCTTCCCATTGTAGAGGATTAAATTTTAATTCGAATGAAGATGATTTGGATCTGGTACTGCCCTCTTTCTTCTACATTCTCGTGAGGCTTGATGATATTGACATGTACGATGTATCAAGGCCGTAAAAGTCCCTATCAAATTTTAAGAAGATGGGGGGCATTCTTGATATTATTAGAAAATAGAATAAAAATAAAAATAAACTGAGCATCCAATCAAAGCTGAAACAAAAACACAATGTGTCTCTTAGTAGGCGTACATACCTAATTTTCTCTTGCTTTCAGATATTGACCGTTGGCAACTTGGCCTTGAGCTTGAGCTTGAGGTGTGCCTCAAATCAAGTGACCCACATTTGCACTAAAAGTGATTGGATTTCATCACCTGTGTCCTCAATTTGAGAATGAGGAATTTGGGAGTTCGAGCTTAATTAATTAATTGATTATGGTTAAATATGCAATTCCGGCATTGATCAGCATTTAGGTGGGATTAACTCAAGGTTTTGTCGGATAAAAATTTGCCCACTAAAGTAAAGTTGCAACTTGCAATATTTCACAAACAATGAGGATCATAAATAATATTAACTAAAATTTAGAGATAATCAAAATCCGCTCTCTAAATTCAGAAATCCTCGATTAATATGCAAATTGAAAATACCAAGATATAATTTTGTGTTTTAAAAAATGGCTTGACCATAGTCCATATGTATGTTGTACGTATTATATATTTAAACGTGTATGTATACATACCGTATGTTGAAACCACAAGCAAAGCAGAGGAGAGATAGTTATTCAATTAATTAGCTAGCTTTAATAGACAGAGGAGTAAGTTTACTGTTACAGTTGCTTGGAATCATAAATCCCAATTAAGAAAGGACAGTATGCGGGAAAATTGTTACAAAGATTGAGAAGGCCGAAGCCTCAGACAGAAGATATCATGTAAAAAGAAATGTTGTCCTTTTGTCCGAAACAAGATATAGAAATTTCCGTAGAAGGCAAGTTAGCGTAATTGGTAATTGGTATGATCGGAAAAATTATCCTCCATTCCAAAGTCTCCAAGCTGTTGTAATGCAAGATTGTCTGTGCCTGTAAATTAATATTGGAGGGATTAGGCCGCCTGTAAATCAAGGTAAGAGTAAGAGAGACAGTACAATGATCAGTTTTGCCGAAGGGCTCGTTAATCTTTATCATTGATTTAGTGAAGACCGTGAAAGACAGATTTTGAGGTCTGCATTGGATTTGGAGTAGCAAGTGAATCGGTCATTATATTTCCTACATTAATAATACGATTATGAGAATCATAAAATTTAAAGAACAAAGTCTCTAGTCACCTTACACCCTGTAATATCAAATCAAAGCTCGCGGGATTCAGATACACCTATTATATTTATTAATTATAAATTATGCATAACGAACCTCTACTCAATTATCAAATTACTCTTCAAACAGTTAGCTACAGCAAACTCAATAGAACAGTGCCATTTTGGACCTCGCATTATCTAATTAGAGTAATATTTGGGGAAATTCTTTTGACGTCGGAAGTCGGAATATACACATATACAGCCAAAATTGTCCAGGAATTAATAAAATTATATATATATATATATAAAAATATGTATTTTGTTTCAGAAACAAAGTTAATTAACTGGCGAGGCTGGAGGGATTGTACAGATGCAAGGGATGTGAGGATGTGATGTTTTTATGCAAAACAACAAGACTGTAAAGCTAACTGTATTTAAACCTCATTCCCACGGCTTTATTCTTACGTGGCTTAATAAAGACGTCCACTGCTGGCCCTGAGCCAGCCCAACCCCTTGACTATTCAAATGTCTTTTATATATATATATATATATATATAGAAAATATAATTAATAACTTTTTTTTATATAAAATTTTATATCAAATATAACTAATTAAATATACATATATTTAATTATTGAGATTACACCTAATTATATAATTATATATATATAATTAATGTATATATTATATATAATTTTAACAATTAGATATATTTATATTTAATAATTTATAATTAATATAAAATTTTGTATAAAAAAAAAATTATTCCTGTTTATATAAATATGTATATATATATATATATATATATGTCCACCCTACTGCTGATATGCCTGCGCTTTAGAATAGTGCCAAGTGTGAAAGCGGTGGCTAAGTTCCAATCCCCGTACCTGCGTCGGATGGTTTTGGTGAGCCGGTGAAATCAAGTCAGTTTTTGGAATGCCGCGTGGCCAGCTTTAAGTGTTTTAATTGTAATAGGTTCAACGCTAGCTCTTTAAGAATGCATACAGATAGATTACATCGATCGGGCAAGCAAAAACGCTCATAGGCTAGCGGGTTATTTTCCAATGCCCACAGGCTTCCTTCTTTTATCATTTCTAAGAGAGGAGCTGCTATAATCTATTCTCTTTTGGTGCAACGTGTTATGTTATTAATTGTTTCTCCATGCATTATATTACACTCTTAAGTCTCAACGATCAACCGTGCTCGTGATGTGCGTTATTATATATATCTCACTCATTCACTTTGCCTACCGGCGGCTTTAAATTGGTTCATATGCACGCTCACCTGATCATCAATGACAGTGATGGGTCTTCCTCGTTCAAATTAAATCTCAGATGTCGTCAAAATCCAGCGTTAAATAAATAAATAAATCACCAATTCACTCTATTAAAGACAGTGTGCGATAAATTATTGGTCTTCTTTTAAAAGACCCAAACAAACAAACAATCAGAGGGTTTTAGCTAATACACTGTTTTAACAAAGTTAGAGAGTCTGTTGACGTCATTATTAGATAGTAGTTTACATACAAGTGTGTCATTATTAAGCTCCCAAAAAAGGACGGGGTAGCTTGGGGGAAAAAAAGGGGGTCAAAGTTTGGTCGTCGTTCAAACTTACGAAAATCAAGGAACCAAGTTTCTGACACGTGGAGAACATTACCCAGGGAGCAACAGGTCTGCGTGCGCTTTGTGCTATAAACATAAACAAGCCCCTGAAAACGAAATAATAATCTCCAAGTCAATTTTAAAGCCCAACCTTGCTGGATGGAGGAGAGAAGGACCCAATTGCCAGTTACAAATAGGGCTGAACCCCGGGTATGACTTATCTGAAATTTTATAAAAAGAAAAGGGCAACTCCTGTCCTTTTGTCTGGCCCCCTGCCCTCAGCCTTAACTTCGCCTACCCTTTAAAAGACCAGAAAAGCGGGAGACGTAAATAGAGGCGAAGTTGCACAGCCACAAACAGAGAGAAAGAGAACAGAATGTGGAAAATGGAGGTCGGGAAGTGAGAGAGTGATTTTTGGACAGAAAGAAAAAAGAGTGAACAATCTGAGAAAATGACGGCGGGTATAGTGCAAGAGCAGAATCTGGAGAAGCAGATAGAAAAGCAAATGGGTGGTTGCATGGCCGGTTTCCTTCAGATCTTCGACCGCCACCAGATTCTCACAGGAAAACGCATGTACTCCACCAAACGCCTCCCTCCCACTACGGTCAGTTTATCATTTATCTCTGTTTTTATACATATGCTTTATTTGGTTGCTTATTGTGCTTTTATTTAACTGCTTTTTTTGGTTTAAACTTTATTCAGGCCGTTGATTCTACAATTCAATCGGAGAAGAAGATTGGCTCTCCGGCTATTTCGAGAGAATTAGAGAATCCACATCAACCGCAAGGAAGATCGATACCGTCACCGGACCCTTTCAAGCAGTCTCCCGGGATGGAACTGCTGTCCTCGTCTCCGAGGCCGGAGCCAGCCACTTCATCGGTGTCTCAAAGCAAATCTACACTTCCTCTTCCAGTCTTCGAATTCAAGGAAGGTAGAAGGTCATCTTGGAAGTTCTACAAAGAAGCTCCCAGGCTTTCTCTTGATAGTAGGGCTGTTGTTGATGCTAAGGGAAGCCTCAAGCCCAGAGAGATCCGGACAAACACAGCGTTTTTATCAGCAAACCGGAGCGATAATACTGAAGAATCAGCTGGAGAAGATACCGAGAAGCAGCGACGGTCTACAAGTGTAATCGCGAGGCTCATGGGACTCGAACCGTTATCTAATCCGGATCCTGAACCGCAAAAGAAAGCGGAGCTACGGAGATCCGCTTCGGAGTCTAGAGTCTCCAAAGATCAGTATCGTTTCATCGACGGAATAAATTTCCAGTTAAAACAATCACAGCCATCGAATTCTCAGATCAATGCAAGACAAAATCAAAGCAATGCAGGTAGAGAAGAACGAACGGTGAATGGGAGACAAATAGATCCAAAACAGTTCACTGTACGCAACGTAAGAGGTGAGCCAGCTAGAGCACCGCAGAGAGGTATAGGACAAAGGAAAAGCTTCTTCGACTCGGCCGATTTTTTCCCGGAGCCGAAACGGACTGTTTCCATATACGGAGAGATTGAGAAGAGGCTTAAAATGAGAGGAATCGATGAGCCATCTAAGGATTTCGAAACACTTAAGCAAATCCTTGAAGCTTTGCAACTCAAAGGCCTATTACATCCCAAGCGACCCTCAAGCCAAACAACAAATCTAAGAAACTTCATTTACGATGAATCACCAATCGTCGTCATGAGGCCGGCGGCGAATAATTCGCAAGCAAGAGTCGCTAACGACTCGTCTCCTTCGAGTTTTAGATCGAGGACCGGACCTCGCCGGAATTTGAATTTCTCTGGTGAGATATCGCCTGCGATGAGCCCGAGACGTGATAGACCGGAGATTGACCGGAATGTACGGACCCAGAGTAGTCCTAGCCGAGGACGAAATTCGATTTCGCCGACTAGGAGTGAGACTAGTATTAAAAGTCCAAGTAGAAGAAGACCGTTAAGTATCGAGACGCAGAGGAAAGTGAACAACGAGTCTGCTGAGCAGAGAAGAGTGTCTTCAAGGAATAATGTGAGAAGGGTTGGATCAGACCAGACCACGAATCGATCACCCAGATTGACGAAACTAACGGCTGAAATGTGTCAAAAGGACGATAAAGTTTTCACTCCAGCAGAGGATGAAGTATCCAGTATTTCTGAGTGCAGTATAAGCACTTCTTCTCAAACTAATGCCGAGGTAAACAACTGTTCTTTTAAATGTTACTTAATTTTCCCTTTTAATTATCTTTACCATTTTCCATTTACACAATAAGTAAATTAATTTTGTATTACAGAGAACAAAGGTGGAGGAATACAAGGAGGGGAGGAGCTTATTAGAGAGGTGTGATAAGCTGCTACACAGTATAGCAGAGATAACTGCTAGCGAGTTGCAACCGAGTCCGGTCTCGGTGCTTGACTCGTCGTTTTACAAGGACGAATCGTCTCCTTCTCCGGTTATGAAACGCAGCATTGATTTCAAAGGTACGGGACTTTCTACCTGCCACTCTGTTTAATTTCTGCTCTGTGTTGAGATTTTGATTTTGCTAGATTTGCAATTTGACTCTGATGACGTCTTTGATGCTTTAGCATGCCTGTTTTTGGGTCTACAGCGTAGGATCATAGTACCTGATAGTTGTCCTCGTTTTCGCGTAAACTGTGTACGCTGTAGTCAATTGAGCTGTTATCTTCAACGCTCTTGCATTCAATACCCGGTGCACTTCGTAGAAATTGTGGTTAATTAGGGTTTAACGGAATTTTTTTTTTTATTTGGGGCGGGGAGTTAATTAGACCATTAATTACTTGGGTACATGCTGAGGTAAGTTTCAGAGTAAACAGTGAAACTGATCCTTTGATATTATTGAAAACATAAAATATATTGGCGATAAAAGCAGTCACGTGGGATTGATAATTGATCGTACCCACTGATGGTTATCGTCGGATATAATGATAGGAAGGGACGCAGACGGATTTATAGCGAAGAGTAAATGCCTAAAATGCAACGGTAATCGAGAGCAGACTTAAAGAAGAAAGCGACTGAAACCTCTTCACATCCTGCAAAATTACCTGATGCGAGAAAAATCTAAGCCAAGCACTTACTGAGCTTAGTTGAAAAGGAATATGCTTGCTGGAGCTCACTGACAGGTGTCCGTTATAAAGCTAGCTAAGGCATTTTTAGAATGGCCCACTGCGTTAACAACTAGAGACGGCATTTTACTTTGTTTTGTTACTCTTTTTTTCCGGGCAGTGTTTAACTTTAGCATTCAATCAACGGTGGGCTCTACTATTGGTTTAGACATTTTTAAATCTTGTTTGCTATGTTAGCATCAAACATCTGACTCGTGTGTATTTTGCCGGTGTAAATTTCAGACCAACAAATCGAATTGGAAGGTGATGTTTGGAGCCCGGGGATCTCATCCGCTGAATCAAAATCTGAGGACGATTCCGATTTTGTCTACATTTCGGATGTCCTGCGAGCGTCCAATTACCTGCCTGACGATTCTGATGTATTTTCATTGCTAGAGAAGCAACAATACCTCAAGGGAAAGGACACTTCCAAGGTCTCAACACTCCAGAGAAAGCTTATTTTCGATACTATCAACGAAATTCTCAATCGGAGGAGGCAACTGCCACCGTGGAAAGTTGTTTCTTATGCAAATTCCGATTCGTTGCAACAAATTTGGTCTGAATTTCAGAAAATCCGAGAGAGGGACACATCTGAGGACTTGTTTAATGTCGTCTGTGGTGTGCTGAAAAAGGACCTTGCAGGGGATGCAATTAACGGGGATTGCCCAATTGAGATGTCCGAGGCAGTCCTTGATATCGAAAGGCTAATATTTAAAGATTTGATAGGCGAAACCATCCGTGATCTCGCTGCCTTCTCTTGGAAATGTAATTCAGTACCGGCGGTGCCTCGTAGGAGGTTGATATTCTGATTCTGAAAGTGAGGGACAAGACGAAGGCTTTTAAATCATTTTCACAAGCTTTTCCTTGCTCCTTGCATTCTGTTTTATTTAGTTTTCTTTTTCTTGTTTGGTTAAGAAATTTGGGAAATGTTTGATCTATGATTCACCCGAAATCCAGGCATATCTAACGTTTACTTTTGGATGATGTAAAAAGTGCGATGATGTTCGAGACCACAATTGAAAATGTTATTATCAAAGAGCATGTGTCATGTATGTACTTTGAAGCATATACCAAGCACGTTTGCTATTTAATATTAAAAAAGTGAGGAAGAAAAGGGCATTGTTTTTAGCATTAAAGCAGATGTTTAGCACATGATTTTTGTCTCCAAGTGATGGATAATAATTCTATCAACCGCTCTGATTATTTTGGTGATTAGGGTTTCTATAATCTTGCCACCCTAGTGGTGGTTGTTCATCATTAGGGAATTCCCATTGTCATATTTGACTCTGGAGGCTAAAAGTGGGTCCAATTTAAGCAATTAAGCTATCTTCCTTCCTGCATTATTGCATTTGAACCATTTTTCTTTAATGTAATAAAGCAAGGGTATTACTATCAAATAGCATTTTTCTTTTATATATATATATATATATATATATATACCATCACGAAGGAACTGTTAATGATCGTTGACTCTGTTCTATCCCAGTCCTAGATCAATTGATAGGGTGGACTGAAGTCTAACAGCATATATATATATATATACCATCACGAAGGAACTGTTAATGATCGTTGACTCTGTTCTATCCCAGTCCTAGATCAATTGATAGGGTGGACTGAAGTCTAACAGCTAATTAAACGGTGCAGTGTCAAATCTTGTGGTTGGATTGTGGTATTCATTTATTAAAACTTCCATTGTCAGAACAAATCCTTTCATCATTTGCTATGCTCCATTCCAATACTCTTTATATTCTTTTCTTGGAGAAATTCTCTCACGGGTGCATATTTCATAATCCTTGGTTATGTACCTCTGAGGGACATGCCGGTCAATTTGCTCTCAGTTTAACAAAAGTCATGTCTATGCAGCATGGACCATGGTAGTAGTGATGGCACTTGCCCACCTATCAGAGGCACTTCAATGATGAGGACTGATGTCTACTACATTTGATACTCTCTCTCTCTCTCTCTCTCTATATATATATATATATATATATTATGATTATTGCTTTCTTTTGAAGATTTGAAATTAAAATTTCCGGCCATTATTCACTACAAATTTATAACTTGTATTCTTTTGGTTATATTTGGTATTATTGTGCTTCTACTTCTTCGAACATCTCTTTTTATTCTTCATTTGATAGTAGATGATTATCACTTATTCTTTCGCTTACATTTGAAAATCCTATAATTTTATGTCACTAACATTTGAGTCCCAAACATACCCTTAACATGCACCACATTATCATGCCTGCAAAATGTAGTGCAAAATGAGAATAGTACACTTCCTCTTGGAAACAACCATTTTCAGTCTTCAGTAGTTTGCTTTCAATGAAAACTTCTTCTATGTTATATAGCCTATGGTACTAAACGGGAAGATAGTCCCCTCATACTGTAGTACAATAGTAGCTTTCTACAGGTGGATTGCTGGAGAGAGAGACCCTAATGTTAATTTGCTTAAGATAACAACATTACTTTCTGGAGCGATTTATTTATTTTCAGAACCTCTTAGCCTTATTGGCAATGGCAACTGTTTGGAGCTGGAAGAACACTACTACTCAAGACTATTTGATAACTTCGAAGCCCTCCACCCCCTACCAAACATAAATGAAATTAAACTGATGGGTTTATTCAAGGTAATTTTATTCTGCCCTTTGAAACTCCCGTACAGTATCTACGCAATTAGGGCAACCAATACATTTGTCAGTCCAAGCTCCAGTACAGGAAATGAGTTCTGTTTCTGACCATGTGGCGAGAGGACTTTTCTTGCCTGTGACATTTTTATGTTTTATGGGTCACTTTAATTTTTCTCACCCAGTGTTCGTCAATCATTTTTCACCGTTCGATGTAACATCAAGATTACTTGATCACCATCCGATTTCAAAACTAGTCGGGTTTGATGCAGTTTGAGGATCGGGTCATCGGGTGGTTAACGTTTGTAGAATTGAGCAGCATGCACGAGTAGCAACTTCCTTTTGTTCCTCAATGATGTAATATTATTACTGTGCCTTTTTATCATGATGTGTGGCAAGCTTTCGTCAAGAAATGACATGGATTGATTCAGTGAAGGAAAAAGCTTCAATCGTTTGTGTTTGCGGTGGGGTTTGTAAAAAGATGAGAGCCAACCTCAGCAAACTTGCTTCTTCAGAAGTGGCCTTGAATTTCACCGCTTTGATTTCACTTTGGAAATTATAGGGCTTGTGGCCCATATATCCACATGGTTGGCCCCCTCTTGCCACTCTTTTCAGGCCTAATTTTCCTTCTCTCTTTAAATTGTTGATGTATTTGCCCACCTACCAATTGCTGATAATTGTCTCCTTTTGTCCACCACCCTTACTGCTTTGCTCCCTTCTCAAGCAGAAAACATTTAAAGCTAAAACCAAGAATTTCTCAAACCAAGTAAAAAATATACGGGGGTCCTTGTCGTCCCAGAAGGGCACAAGCTTATCTATGTACCCATTGATATTGAGAGATGTAATAGACACATGCCGCCGCTATGGACTTTTCTTGAACTTCAGAGCTGCATTCTCCTTTTTTTTTTTCTTTTTTAATCGGGTTTTTGCTTTAAAATTGAGAGAAGTCACGCAATGAGAAGAAACTCATTTAATGTTGTCCGATCATTGCGGCAGTTCGCTGTCTCCTCTCCTTAGGTCGATGACATTGACAAGCTGACTTGGTAAAATTTAACTCCATTATTGGCCATTACTTGGGTTCTCTTCAGCTGCAAATTCATGTGGGATTAGCTTCGGCTGTATTTTTATCAGCCAAGTTGAGGAGTACGGTCTTGCAGTGCACTCTTCTTATTTGAACCTAAGCGTAAGTCAATACTCGGTAGACATCAGAACTAGAAGGTCAAGCCTGCCTGCATTCCATCGAGTGATAAGGGCGATGCTAAGTGCCCCCTAGGAATTCTGGGCCTAATGTTCAAGGCTTGTTCATCTCGATTTCCCAAGCCCAAAAGTAAGCCCTCCAATGCCGGATGCTGTTTGATAGATCAAATTTTTCAATTGCAGTTGTGATCAACGATCGATCGAAGATAAATGAAAAACTTTTCTGTTCAGTCGAAGAACGGTTGATACTTGTTTGCTGTGGCTGCAATACTGATAAATAGAACTAAACAAAGCTCTCTATATTTACACTAATCGCGCTGTTGTGAGTTTCTGCATGTTCCCTGCCTTACTAAAACAGTGTTGCATTTCTTCTTCTTCTTCTTCTGCAAGCTTTTATTTATTTATAATTTGTGATTTTATTTGATTATCTCGGTAGTGAATAATTCTCATTTTATCAGCAATTTGTTTTTGGAATGAATATAAGTGTTAGGTCATGATAATGTTGGTTTTTATAGAGATCCAAACGTGGTCTTGGAATGAAGAATTGTTGTGTTTTGTCGATATGCTATACCCCAAATACACCTAGTCCGTCCACTACTTTGCTCTGTTGTCTATCATATTTGAATTTGAATTAAAGCCTTCAAAAATGTTATAATGAAGGAAGGATACGCACTTTCATCTTAATTTTTTAACGGGTGAAAGTGGGGCAGGTCATTTTCTCAATGAGACAGAAAACACTGGGGGAAAATCATAGCTTGGTGATTTTTCGGCACTCAATCAAAATGGTGGGAGACATTCTTGGTCCACCGTGCTCACCTTAAACCCTACAATAAAGCTTCTTATTCATTTCTCCTAATAACATTGCTAATTGTCTCTGCAACTGCAACTAGTGTATTTAAGACTCATCAAATATTGCAAAGAAACCTCTAGAGTTTTACCCTCTATACTTTAAGAACTCACCACTAAACAATTCCATTTTCAAAGGATGCTACATTCTTTCATTTTCAATGATTTATCTTCATCTGGATGGTTGTCTCCATTTTTAACCTCTTAGTTTGCCTTTCATTCGCTTGTTTAATTTATGACATGGTCACTAACATTAACCCAATAAATATAGTATTTGCATTTTGATTTTATCATACCGAAAGTGTCTCTTGGTTGATCAGTGATACCTACACTAACTACTTGATGCCATATCCCGTCTACTGTTTGTTTGAGCTGAATGTGCATCTATGATCTATGCGTACATCACTAATCTTATTTAAACTTATGAGGATCAATTTTTATATCCCAATTTAACCATGAAAATTACATGCAGAAATTAAAAACTGCTCAAACTATTATTTTTAAATGATTGACAATTTTGTTATTATGAAGTCAAGGAGATGAGCCAAATCACAGTGCACTGTAACATATGTTCATAGTTCCTATTTTCACAGTTGTTAAATTTCAATGAACATAGAAAAATTCTTTAATAAACATACATCTCATAGGTTGTCATCACAATTATTTTTCCTAAGTATGAGCAATTGTTCAGGTTGTTACAGCCTAAGCTTCTTGTTTTCTAATTCCTCAGATAATAAATGTCAAATTGCTGTCTTCTTAACAAGTTGTCTAGGACTTCAGAGTCTCCATATTTGATAAAGATGCCTGAACTTCTGAAACTTGGAAAGACTTCTATGAATTTTCATATCACAATTATGTAACAAGTTTTTTATTTTTAGTACAAGAAGGAATATGTGAGCAGTGGAGGACCTTATCTAAAAATATCCTTCTTCTGTATACTCATTAACTGGAGCACTTCACACCATGCTTTCGGGTCTCCTTACCTGCATGCATAAACAAGAATGATGTGAGTCAGAAGTTGTATAACATGCTGCAGTGCAGTGTATGAGAAGAGATAATGATGAGATAAAGATTCAACTACAGTTGAAAGGTTCTATATAAATTATTACATAATTTGTAGCATGGTTGCTTGAATGCTGGATCATCATATGATGCTGGAGGCTCCTGACCAAATATCATCTCACAGCTCATATCATCAAAATCTGAAAATCAGATGGTAAATTTAGAGTAGTTGTTAGCTTAATTTTTAATTTAAAGTAGTATTTATTCGGCTAGCCGTAGAAAGTTGATAAGCAGCCCTATGCTTCTCAAATAATGATTGGCACGTGGGACTGTAACTATCATTCAATTTGGATGCTTTGATAAAAGGCATTTTTGTGTTTGTGATTGTATTATACAAGGGGCATGTTTCAAAAGATGATTGGCTTCATGGGAAATAAAAGAATTCATTGTCTACAGCAACGTGGTGGACTATATCGCAGCAGTGATAAGATTGCAGGATAATTTAATCTTAGGAATTCGGGTATTACTTTAATGGCTTTAAAATACAATTCTTTATGTGTTAACTTATATGCTAGAATTCTTACCCTAGATTAGATGGGTCTACTTGCAGTTGTGCACCCTAAGTGGTTATACATGGGCCCTTCATGGAATGATGAGCAGAGTCTCCACATTCTAGTGCAGGTACTGTTACGTCATAATAAGTATTATTCTGTTCACTTTGCTGTTCTCTAATTTGGTTCCACATAGTATATTTGCTTTAAAAGGAAATTCATTACGCATTGCTTGAATGACAACTTTTGCCATTCAATGTATTTATTAGTGTAGTTAGTGTAGACCGCTTTGTATTATGACAAATTCTTATGCGATAAAATTTCTGTGTTGCTTTGTGAAAGTGAAGTCTATGGGCGTGTTTCATTTCTTATTTCCAAAATATTTCTTTTCTTCCCGCAATACTTATATGATTATTTGCTGGATAAGCGTACTTACCAGGGACCATGTTCACTGGCATTCCCAGGCAATCCTTGATAAATGTTTGAGATGGCACCTTACATAGATTGGTGCACATCCCTACACAATTACTCTCCTCTAAAAACCTGCAAAAAAGTGAGAAAGAATGTTGAAGGATTGCCATTTACATGGATGATCTAAGAATGACGAAAATGTTAATGATGATCATGATATTGACGACTAATTGTGATGCATATGATGATGACTGCCATGATAGCAGTGGAGAAGACTCAAGTCCAGCAACAGCAAAATCATTGGAGCAGATTATTTCAGGCATAAAAGTGCAGTGTAAGTTGGTGCCGTGGGACCCCAATTTTTGGGTTAATATGTAAAGTGAAATTAAAGGGCGAATGCTACTCACCTGCACTTTTTAATGCGGACTACATTCTTTTCTGTTCTGCCATTAAGCTCTGATTCTCTCACCTTGAAGTAGACAGAAATGAAATAAGATACTTCCAGTTAGATCTAAATTACAATTCGCTGAAACAAAGGTAACCCTGCGCTGTGCTTTGTGTTTTAGAGACTTGATTTTAATCATCATAATTTTATTGCACAATTCACATCTTAAGGTAATGCATCTAATTGTTTGATAATTAGGTGCTTCAATTGTGACGGTGAATGTCTTCTTTATAGGTTTTTGGTTTTTGGTTCTTTTTTTTTTCTGTACAAATGTTTTTTTGAAAAGAAAATAATAATTAAACCTCTCCCCAATCTTTACGTATGCATAGTTCAAACCCCAATTCTTCGATTAGAAATTATTCAGACTGTGTCCATTTTCTTGATTAATGGGTTAGATTCATGATCTATTACCTGTGTCTTGACCCTATTAAGTATAAAACGTCAGTACTTTATGCTGCATGTATGAAATCAATTTAACCTTATTTACATTGAAGGGGGCATAATCAATTGAATGGTCTGGATTAACACTATGTATAGTTTGTCTGTTCCAAGAAAATGTCGGCAGGAAGATGCAATTTTGGATCCTCAATGCCGTATGCAAATTATCAAATATATCCAAAGAAGCAGATACTGCCTCTGAGATGTTTCCATTACATATTAGAAAGACAAATTTTTAACAAATTTCATTTGCATGATTTGTTGGGTTTAGCTTGGAGGCTATTATGGTTGTGTCAATGTTTCAACTAAACAAGCATTGTAATTGTAAATATACTGATCATGACTTACCTCGCAGGGTCCAATTAGCCAAGCAAAAAATATTGTTGTGAAGACGGCAAAAAATTCCCTTGCCAATTTAGATTGTGGTAGCATTGTCCGTATCTGCTTTTAATCACCACAAGGACAACAGCATATAATCATTCATTCTAATAAAAGAAAAAAAATATATGTATATATACCATTAGGACATATGTGAGGAATTCGAATTCCAAAGTGAAACTAAAGCTCATTCTCATTCTCGGGAAACCGATGCAATAATATTTAATATTCGCAGACTTGGATCCATGCACGACCAACGCAATCCTTCTCTTTTCTATCACTGGATGATTCCATCACTATAAATGCCTGAATGAATGATGGTATACATATTTTGCTTGTAATAATCTACTAACTAGTCTTTTCTATGCATTAATTAATTAATTCAACCCTAATGATTAACTAGTCTTTTCTGGTAAATCTCTGATCGAGTAGAACAAATCAATTTATAGCATAATATAACAGTTAAATTGGAAACAATCTAACAAGAACAAGAAAATGAACTTGCCATGGTGAGGATTGGTCTCGGAAAGGCTTTCTCAAGAGCTTGAGTAACAAGTTCACGTTGTTCAGTTGGATTGAAGTTTCGTGAAATCGCCTTTGCTGCCTCCACCATTCCCTCATAACCATCCTTGTCGTTTCTTATTCCTGCATATTATATACATATATATATATATATATACATATATATATATTTATATACTTGTATATATCTTCAATCTTCATGATAATCTTCACACACACATATATGTAAATAACGTGAAATGATGATATCATGATGAATGAGATAAACCTATAGTAGCTTGGACACTTTGAGACAAATGGTTAATGGCGATGCGATCAAACCAGCTATCATTATAAATTGTCTTGATCTGTGCAACTCCAGCTATGGTTTCCACTTCGTTTACGATATTCCTTTTATCTGTTACCACGTTCTCCGTTGGCCTTGCAAGCACCGCAGCAACACGAAAACATCCGGGCTTGTGCACAAGCCTCCGCCGGCGAGCCAGCAGCGCCGTGAAGCCGCCACTGTTTTGGGGAAGTAGTTTGGTTTCCATCGGAGAGAAAGATAACTGAGGTTAAGATTGTTCAGACAAACAACTTACCTAGTAAAAAGACAGACAAGGTCTATGTAAGAACAAAGTGTGCATGAAGGGCATCTTAAAGAAAGGTCGTTCCCGAGATACTCCAGCTTTGTAATCTTGCACACTTAAAGATGCTTTGGTAACAACCTCTATGAGATCGTCTATCTAGTTGAAGCTTTTTTTAATTTAAAATAAAAATATATATATATATATAAAAAAAAAAACTAATGTAACACGTTAACTAATAATGGTAATTTTTATTTTATTTTATTAGGAGTTAGACACTTCTGTAACATTAATTAATAAATAACCAATATTCAAATATTACATCAGTATAATACTATTACTATTATTTTCTTAATTAAGTTTGAGCGATATCAGCTGCCTCTTGTACAATCGAAAAATTCAGCGAAAGAGCGTGGGTATATAATTATTAAGTGAGGTAGTCAACATGCATCCATGGACATGAAATGAACTTCATAATTTACAGCATCAAGAAGATATTGTCAAGACAAACGCGTACAGCTTGCTCCTCACCTTCTCGATCTGTTGCATAAACAAATCCATGGATCTTATCTTTTAAGCTTTTACCAATCAGAAAGCCGCCCGACAGGATTTTGTTTTATGCACCTGCAACACAAAGCTATATTATGGAAAAATAATGTTAATTTTTTATTAGGTCAGGTTTTTTTTTTTTTCTTCCTTTCCAAATAGAAAACTAGAAGTTACTGTTATACAGTCTTTCTACACGACACTGCTGCTGCTCACATAAAGTTCATGAAAATAAAGATAGGGCTGCTTTCTAGGGGCGGTCGGCCTAATTGAAAGAATGGTAACATTAATAAACGTGACATACATGTCAGGAAATTGTTTGTATCTTGTTGGAGACTTGGAGTCATATTTGAGCTATGGATGCCTTGGAATATGGGCCAATTGTTCATAAATCATAATGGCAAAGCATATTTTATTTTTCTTACAACTAGATTTAATTAATTAACGAAAGGTTAGAAAAGTGAAATTTTGGCAATATCACTTTATTTTTACAAGAATTTGGCACCTCTTTTTTAAAATAGCGATTAGTTGTGCCGTAGTGTAGAGCTCTTTTCTCAGCCAAAGCCCACATTCATTTCAATCAGTTCCCTTGCCACTTGCTTAACAGAGGACTTTCAAATTCAATCCCAATAAACCCAGTTACAAATGTTTTTTCTCTTTTTTTTTTTAATTTTTTTTCCCGAAAAGGAGTTAAAATTCGCGAATAAATCAGCTTCATTATTGCACCGAACGACTTTTAATGAAAATTTCGTTTCCTCTTTTCGGCGTATAAAAAATTTGAACAAAGTTCATTCTTGCAACCGTAAATCAAAACGTTGATTATATGTAGCACGCAAGAAAGCTAGTTTGAAACACCTTTCACTATTATTGTTTTGTATTACTCCAAGCATTAATCGATAATACAAGTGACTGAATTGCACCACCATCTTGTGTAATCCACTACTCTTACAAGCCAAAATCATACTTATTATTGAAGGTAGCAACGCGGCTTTATTCAAACCCTGTACTCAAGTCAAAGAATTCATGCTAAAGCCGTCAATAACTGTTGTATTTAACTGCAAACAGCTGTAGCAATAATACCTCCGTATCAAGCGAGCAATAGGTCTGGGTAAAACGTAGAACATGGGCGCTCTTGTAATCATATTTGGTAGCAAACAGCAGAAGACAACACATAACAGAACTAGAGACAGGATAAATAGGAGACAAACTAGAGTTAGAACAACATAACAAATGGCACTCCTACCCTGAACAAAGATATTAGTTCCAGAGTACACACCTAAAAGTTAAGCCATATGTACTTACCAATATATTCTAGACAAGCATTCTACCATAACACAAATCAAGTCTAGATTACCCTAACTAGAAAACGGTAAAACAGAAACACAAAGTTCTTCGCCAAACAGTGATGCAAAACTACACAAAGGAGTCAATCTTTGGTAGTTTTGTTGATAAGTGACTTGTGAATGTGAGGGATCACACCACCTCCAGCAATAGTTCCTTTGATGAGAGTATCAAGCTCCTCATCTCCTCTAATAGCAAGCTGCAGATGCCTTGGAGTAATTCTCTTGACTTTCAGATCCTTGCTAGCATTCCCAGCCAGCTCAAGAACCTCAGCAGTCAGATATTCAAGGATTGAAGCCAAGTAAACGGCAGCAGTGGCACCTACTCGACCATTAGCAGAAATTCTTGACTTGAGGTGGCGATGGATACGACCCACAGGAAACTGAACTCATACAAAAGTAAAATTGTTAGAGGCATCAATACCCTCAAGAAACTATCATTAGAAAAACAAGCAAACAAATAAACAAACAGAAACACTACTAAGCACCTCCTTAGAGTCATGCAGCAACTGCAGTTCTGCAGAGAAACTATTACTAAATCAAGTTACATAACTTCATCTTGTCTAGTCTAAAAACTGATGTACAATAACCAGTAATAATTACAAGCTCTTCAAATTGGAATAGATTCCAAACAACACTACTAGAAAAATTGCATAAGTGCTGTCTTAAATGAAAGAATAGAGTTGGCAGTAACCCATGCAACATAAACTAACATCAACTAATACAAGCACACAATTAAGAATAAACAATTTCAAGCCAAATGTGCTAAATCTGATCCAAAGAGAAAAACAAAGAAAAAAATAGTGAAAAAATGAATAATTAACCTAACCATCTAACACAAGTAGCATTCATAAATAGGATAGAGCATCATGTTATGTTTCAAATTGTTCTATAAAATAAGTTGGGATAAAATTTCAACAATTATTGCATCAAAACATCAAAAACACTTTTATGCAGAAAATTCTAGAGTATTAACTAATTTATTGTAATGATTTATGACAGGAGATCCTATGCAACAAAACTAAATTAATTTCCAGATACCCACATGGAGGTTGGAATCAAAATTCCACCAACATATGCTTTCCACTTATCATATCACTATATTTTTCAAATAGCGAGCAATTTTCCTCGTAAATAGAAAATCTTATATGCAAATAAACCCCCCGGTTATTGTTAGTTATGTTCTGCTAGGTTTGTACACTAAAGAGCTACTGAATCACAAACTATATTACCAGTAAGAGCGATGTAAAAGTACCTGGATGCCAGCACGGGACGACCGGGAAATCGGCCTTTTCTTGTCTTTGTCCTTGTCCTTGTTAGCCGCCGTGGTTTTTGCCGCCAAAAGACCTTTTCCTCCTTTTCCCGCCATCTTTCACCTGCTCAAATTTTAAAATAAAATCAGATCAAATCAAAGAAAAAGCCCTAGACAACAAAAACGAAAAACTAATTTATTATAACTCGCCAGAAATCAACAGATAATTATTTAAGGCCGACACAAAAATAAATAGTTAAATTCCTACGAAATTGACCAAAAATAGATCACAGATAACCCAAAAAACTAAAAAGTTGAGAAAAGATGAACTTGAAAGCAACACAGATCTGATAAAATTTTCTTTAAAAAAAAGAGAGAAAAAGAGCGAACGGAGAATCTAACAAAATTCACATTAATTCTAAGCGCAGGTGAGAGTGAGCGTAAGATCTCAATTTTACGTAAAACTGTTAGAAACCAACAAAAAGAACTGAAGAAAAAAGAAAAAGGCAGATCTAGAAAACCAAGAGGAAGGGGAAGAGAGACCTGAAAATCTTAGAAGCCGGAGAGTGCGATAAAGAGAGAAGGGGTTTGAGAATAGCGGAAATAGTATTGGATTTGGGCTTTTATTATTGGGCGGTAGGTTTACATTTTTAAATGAGGGCAAACTCGAAGGGCGGTTTATTTTAGGTGGGAAAAACCCAAATTTTTAGATTTCAAAATTTTCGCACTTCACCCCTCTCCTTCACACTACAGTCTACAAAATATAGTTGACCCTTCGACAGCCACGTGACACGTCACCCAATAAAGTCTTCTCTCTCACTGTTCTACATTTTTATTATTATTTTATTTTCTTTAAAATAATAATAATAATTTCTTTTTTCTTGAATCAACGAACTCTTCCCTTCTCGTACTACTTGCACGTTATACTTAACAAAGCAATCAAATCAGTTATTTGAATCACTAATACAAAAGAAATTAGAAAATTGAAAAAAATTTATCTACTTGTAAAATTATGTAAATTTAACCTTTAAAAGATTATATATATAGTACGCGGTTGCTTTTATTTTTTTCTTCTTTATTTTTATAGTTATGTTGAACAAAATTTTCAATTGGACTGGATTGGGAAGTTTCAACTTGGACATTCCTGGGCGTAGTGATGTTTAACCGTAGCCCATTTTCAATTCAGACCTAGCCAGATCATTCGGGAGAGTCAAATTGAAAAGAGGCCCAATAATTTCTGTTTACCCCGCTTTGGTCTTACACAGAAATAAGACGAGCGTATTAAGGCCCAAAGCAACCCTATGTTGGCCAAGGGCCATAACCGTCAACAAAGATACTGCTGCGGACACTTTTAGCCAAATTGACGTCCACACGGCTACATTTACGCCATTTGTCCAAATCTCTGCTCCAAACCCCGCCTTTTTGAGGGAGTATAAATTCTCTCTCGTTTCCAAGTTTCAACTTTCAAGTCCAAAGCCCGCGTTAAACCCTCTCCTGATCGTAATTTCGTAATCTCTCACGATGGCCACAATGACGCCGTCAATCACGTCCCAGTCTCTCCCTCCCCGCTTCTCATTCTCCAATGCTCCCTCACAATCACACACATTCTCCGCAATATCGTTCTCGAGACGCCACCGTCATCTGTCCCTTCGAGCACCATCACTCAGTACAATCTCAGCCGTCCAGTCTGACGTACTTGTCCCCGATGAAACAAAAACACCGACTTTCCGGGCGTTAAATGCTCCAAACTTTCTGGCGATTAATGCGGAAGCAACTGAGATGGACAGGCTGACGGAGGCGGAGCTGAAGGGGAACGGGTTCAGGAGCACGCAGAGGACGAAGATAGTGTGCACGATCGGGCCGCGGACGTGTGGCTTCGAGGAGCTGGAGGCCTTGGCCGTGGAAGGCATGAATGTGGCGCGTATTAACATGTGCCACGGCACGCGCGAGTGGCACCGAAAAGTGATCGGGCACGTGAGGAGACTGAACGAAGAGAAAGGATTTGCCATTGCGGTTATGATGGACACTGAAGGGAGCGAGATTCATATGGGAGATCTTGGCGGGGCCCCGTCGGCAAAGGCAGAGGTAACGAGCAATTACAATAATAATAATAATAATAATAATCATCATCATTTTAATGCTTGTTCAAAGCGTAAAGTGGGATTAGTTTAATATTGAATATGCTCAATTTACATTGTTATATTTTGATGATGGACCGAGACCTGATCACAATTTCAAATTTGGCGCGCTTAAATGTATTAGCTTCTCTAACGGATTTTAATTTTCATCCTTCTCCCAAAGATAGATTGAATTCTCCTATTTGGATCGGTTTTTTCTTAACAAGACTGTGATCATGCACGGTTGTTGAAAATAAATCTTCATTATTGTTGATGCTATCCACAAAAAGTAAATTTAGTCCTACTGCGAGAAGAACCCGGGTTTGTTGCCATTGGTCTTGCTGTCTAGTATTTTTTGTGAAGATGCAAGTAATCTTCACAAATAATAATGATTTTAAAAAAGCCAACAACTTTTTGTTGTATTATTACTACTATTTGACCTGATTCAGAGCCATTTGTAATCAGCTGCTCATATCTTGCAGGATGGTAAAATCTGGACCTTCACTGTGCGGACTTTTGGTTTAAATTGTCCTGAACGTACAATAACTGTCAATTATGATGGTTTTGCTGAAGGTATAAATTCAAAGTCTGATCATGTTATTAATTAGTATGCAGTTAATGAATCTTTATTGCTCCCAAGATGCCTAGATTCTTTATTAGTTGAGAGAGTAAAATACCTTACTAGCATTTGAACTTTTCAAACGTGGATTGACCAAGACAGATGTGAAAGTGGGTGATGAACTCCTTGTTGATGGAGGAATGGTGAGATTTGTAGTGACTGAGAAGATAGGTCCAGATGTCATATGCTGCTGCACAGATCCTGGATTGTTGCTGCCTCGTGCTAATCTTACTTTCTGGAGGAATGGTAGTCTGGTTCAAGAGCGTAATGCAATGCTTCCCACAATTTCTTCCAAGGTTGGTGCCATTTGAACAATCATATTCTTCAAATAATAATAGAAGCCTCTCATCAAATAAGCAGTTTAATGCATGTGTGCCGGATCCTCTCATAAATCAATCTAGTACAAATTACTATTTTTTTTTTTTTTAGTGTCCTGCTTCTGGGATCATGAAAGAAGTCCAGATTTTAAAATTCATTTTAAATAAAGGCCATTGTTCATTTAGTTATTTTTTTTTCTTATGTGATGCCTTATTTTGATGAATGTGACATATGATATGGGTTCAGATAATGGTCAATATGAAGAGTTCAATCTCCTTTTAAAGTTATTAATGTTTTTTGATCTTTGCATCTTGTCTAATTTTTTCGTTCTATTCCTTTGTGTTTTCCTTTTTCAAATTAATACCAACTCTCTAGGGAAAAATGGGCAGGAGAAGCAATAACTAATACCAACTCAAGCCTTGTTATCATTTACTCATCTCAAAAGTGTATAGTGTGAGCATTCAGGCTTGAGATTATGTGGATTTCCTTCTCAAGTTTTTTCTGATTGACATTAACTGGATATTTGCCCATAATCTGTGGTGGTTAAATGAACTGGATCAAATCTGCCCAAATTCCTTTTTCAATTTGTACTTTTATCTGGACCTAGTGTGTTCATCCACATGCAAAGCCCTTTTATTGCGGAGGGTGATCCATCTTGATCGTTGATTGCCATACACTTGTTTCATATTGTTCTAAGACTTTGGAATTGCAGGATTGGTTGGATATTGACTTTGGAATTGCAGAGGGCATTGATTTCATTGCAGTATCATTTGTCAAGTCAGCTGAAGTAATTAAACATCTAAAGAGTTACATTGATGCACGATCTCCGGAGAGGTAAGCACTATTATTTTACTATGTTTCAGTTATACAGCGACTAAAACCTGAAACTCTTTTCCCCACTTAAGAATTTCAAAGCTGCAATACCTAACTCTACACTTTCACCAGGGAGTATGATTTTTGGAGACTTCAGGAGATTGATGTGAGCAAGGTAGTCTTGCTTGTTGTGCAATTTTCTAGAACATACAGAGTGATTGTAATCATTATAAAGGATCCCTTAAGATAGGTGTAACACATGGGTTAACTTTCTAACTTGTCGACATAAAAGTCTTATATGCCTATGATCAGTTGGGAGTGACTTCTTTGTATGTTGGAGCTTTAAGACAATCTCTGTTGAGAAAGCATTCATCTCAAATATAGTTCTTGTAGACAAAGTGTTATTCTGTATGTTCTCACTTGTTTTATTCTTCAAAACGGTTTTTCTACATCTTGTTTCTTGACAGCAAATATTAGATTATAAAGTAGGTGTCTATGATAGTTTTGCATTTATTTGATAAAGTTCAATGATCTGTACTCTATTTGTGTTTCTCCACATCTTTTCTTAACTGACGTTTGTTAACTTTCACTCCCACCTTCTAAGTTTAGCTGAAATCTTTCCTATCTCCTCACCCGCAATGTTCACATGCAAATCTTTTCTATCCAACATATCCTTGTGACCATATAATCTGATGTTTATGATTAAGCTAAGTATATAATACAAAGCTTCTGTCCTTCACTAGTATATGAGTAACTTTTTTATTTTTCAAGTGACTACTTTCTTTGTGTGAAGTCCCGCTGTGAGATTTCGTTTTCTCTCTCTCTCGTTGGCATCATGTGTTGTGTCATTTTGCATTCCAATCAACCGTATAACTTATGTTTTACACTCTCTGTCGCTAGAATTTATATCAAATTTAAGGTATGTTTATTAAAAAGTCACAACACCTCAATTTCGAACATAACTTTACAGATGCTGTAGATAACAAATTTATGTAGTCCGATTATTTTATGATTATCATTGTACGTTTCATTAATCTTCTGACGTAACAGCTAAGCCCAAGAAATTTCAATGCAATTTTGAGGTATATGTTGGGTCTAAAACTGCAGGAATATTGCTGTCATTGCAAAGATAGAGAGTACTGACTCTCTGAAAAACTTGGATGAAATCATTATAGCATCAGATGGGGCTATGGTGGCCAGGGGGGATCTGGGTGCCCAGATACCATTGGAACAAGTCCCTTCAGTTCAAGAAAAGATTGTTCAGCTCTGCCGGCAGTTTAATAAGCCTGTTATTGTTGCATCCCAGCTTCTTGAATCCATGATTGAATGTCCTATACCAACTAGAGCTGAAGTTGCTGATGTTTCTGAAGCAGTTAGACAGCAGGCAGATGCTCTAATGCTCTCTGGTGAATCAGCCATGGGCCAGTACCCTGAGAAAGCATTAGCTGTGCTCAGAACTATCAGTTTGAGAACTGAGAAATGGTCTAGGGAGGACAAGCGCCATTCTACTTTTGAACCTTCAACTCTATCATCTTCAGTGTCCACTGTTATATCAGTGGAGATATGCAATGCAGCTGCAAAATTGGGTAAGCACACTTTTGTCTTCTTCCACTCCCCTTATTTTTCCCTTGGAGATAGGAAACCAAAGAAACCTCTAAGCTACTTTCTCAATAAGAACTTTACATTTGGTTAAAAGTTATTGCATTTCGTGAAGGCCAAATAGCCAACAAACACACACCTAAGTTCATGCGAAACAGCAAAAGCATCATTTGGCATGGCTTATAAGTTATGTCTAATTCTGACATGTGCAAATAAGAGAAACTCAGCTGAGGTATAGGAAAAGAAATTATGCTCTCACCTTCAGACATGATTTATGACTGTAAATTTGCATTATGAGCCTGGCATAGCATGTAATTTCATTTGCTTTTTCAAACTGTTAGATATATATAATTTTTAGTTGATTCCATTTACCATATTGAACATATGTATTGGTATTGCTTATAGGGTACGACAACTGCTGAGGTTAATTTGGATATTTCTGTAGTTTTATTACAAAAATGTAATAATAAGTAGCAACATGTAAAAGTAACTTCAGTTGGGACTGGGGTCAAAACTTTTAAATTTCACTTTTTGATTGAGCGCGAACTGCAATATTGTTAGTTCTACAATAAGTTAAACCAGTTTTGCAGTATGATAATACAGGCAACTGTCGATATAATGTCAGATGTTAATTGCTGCTGAGTTGGTTGTACCTCTAGGCTAAATGCTGTTCAGGTTGTCCTAATGATATGGTGCAAC
Source organism: Azadirachta indica (assembly GCA_022749755.1). NCBI lineage: Eukaryota > Viridiplantae > Streptophyta > Magnoliopsida > Sapindales > Meliaceae > Azadirachta > Azadirachta indica. Next base: position 20,182,185 of record CM040440.1, read on the forward strand.
TTCTATCATCTCCTTTTGTGGAACTTTCTTTTCGTGATATTTTGGCCGTTGTGTTAATTATATTACATAAATTTTTTCCTATGCTTTTGTGGTAACAAGTGTCTTGAAATTTCAGCCAACAAATTGAAAGCAGATGCACTTTTTGTTTACACAAAAACTGGACACATGGCATCTCTTCTCTCTCGTAGTCGTCCTGATTGCCCAGTTTTGGCATTCACTCCAACATCATCTTTGCGGAGGCGCTTGAACCTGTACTGGGGCTTGTTGCCTTTCTACCTTGGCTTCTCTGATGATATGGAGAGCAACCTCAACAGAACTTTCTCTTTGCTTAAAGCAAGAGGGATGATCAAGTCTGGTGACCTTATCATTGTTGTCTCTGATTTGCTGCAATCCATTCAAGTTATTAAAGTCCCCTGAGGCAGAATATACACTGTATTATAATATTGGCTTCTCTACGAATACATTTTAAGCAGGGGGTATATAGTCATTCAATTTAGGTTAGAAAGTCATTAACGTTTTGGCAGGGTAAAAGAAATCAGCCCTGTCAGGAGATAATTCTTTTTCAACCTCGACATGGTGCAAAACAACCATTACGGGGATGGGCAGGAGCAATAATTGTAAGTTTTTCATTTTGGTTGCTTTTACTTTCTGCTATCCTACTACTCCCAATTTTCCATCGTTAGTTTAAAATGTACACGCAGTAGTTGCAGATTTAAATTAGTTGTCGTAATTAGGGGGCAGACATTCAGAGAATATTTTTCAATTATTAATTGCATTGCATGCAACTGAATTCCAATACAAACATTTTGCTATTAATTAGCAACTACATCTACATGATGTTTTCCCTGAACATGCTTAGTTTCCAGGTCCTATTCATATATGCGCAGCGTTACTTCATCTTTCTTAGGATGTGGTGATAGTGGCATCTCCATGCTAAGTTAATATAGAACGCCTATCTTCATGTATCATGTATAATTAGATTGGTTTTGATTATCATGGTATCGTTATGCCACATAATGGTTACACATGTTCCATCGAAACCCAAAAGGAAAATAAAAAAATTAGGCAGCGAAGAGAAAAAACTTTTAAAAACTTTAATGTTAGTCCTCATATTTTATGTCGGGTGGGTCACGAAAATATGTATGTATGTCAGAATTTTATCATATTTTACATAAGTGTTATCATATATATTTTTGTTTAGGATAGCCATTTTTACTTGTACCGATAGAGAGAGACAGTGACAGAGGGGTCTATCCACAAAAGAGATAAATTGTTGGGTTAATGTTTTTAATTTATGAATGTTGAGAAATCAAATGTTAATTAGTAGATATTGGTGGATAAGCGAGTGTTTGTAAAAAATGAAAGAACAATAACTATAAATATTATATATTAAATCTTGATTCTATTCGCATTAATATATGAATCTATGATGTCGCTCAACTTTATTGAAGTTGAAGCCGAGTCTGCCAAAAAAATCAACGGCGAGCAAGTCACTAGAGCCCCCAAAAACAATAGTTACAGTACTACTGATGTTAATGTACTACGCAAATTTAACCAAAAGAATAATAATAACCCAGAAATCAAAAGAGATGGGCCTCCCTGCCTAAGCTACGATGGAGATGGGTCATCACCATGTTATTTAGCTTTTTCTTTTTCTTTCCTCCACCGCCCTTATTTTGCACTTGATAACCTCAACTGAACTAAATGATGTAACTTCAAAAAAAAATAAATAAATAAAATCAAATAAAATTTTAAAAAGAAAAGGGGTAAAGAAATGACCCCATAATATTACCAATAAATATCTACATTCTAAGAAAAATGTGCTACCTACGCGGGGCTCCTCTCTTTGTCTTTGTTGCTATCAATGCATACAGACGCGTCAGGAAAAGAAATCCTGGTATTTCCACCACCAACAAAAAGAAGAGGAAGAAGAAAATTAATAAAGTCAAAAAACCAAAATAATAAAAATTAAAAAATTAAAAATAAAAAAAAAATTTTAAAAAAAAAAGAGGTAGCAATAGTAGTAGTAGTGCATATCTCCTACTACTTTGTTGTGTTCAAGAAAAAGTAGTCACCGACCAGGGCAAAGCTTTGCAGAAAAAAGGTTTTATTTCACGTAAGCAGTAACACGAAATTAAATGTGTTTGTGGAATTTTTATGACTTCATATTTTAGATTTTTTTTTTTTTTTTTTTTTTTACCTTCATATATCACATTATGATGCACTTAGGGGCTAACCGTGACTGTCTATAATTAAGTTTAATTGAAACCTAATTTGAGATTTTATTATCACTTACAAAAGAGATTATTTCTAGTGCATATGAATTCATAAAAAAGGTGAAACAGTGATTGTCTATATCTATGTAATTTAGGCTGTTTCAGTGGAGAATCATATTAATATTAGAATTGATTAGCATGCAATGACATTAACGAAATGGTAATTGATGGGCCTTGGAGAAAATAACATAATTAACTGGGATTCCAAACATTTAAGAAAAAATTGTTGCTTTTATGTGGTTGCCCTGCCTTGGCCAGTTATTGAATGCCTTGTCATATCAATTATCATGTCTATGTGTCAACATTTTAGCTTAGCTCTAATTGTAAAATAGTATGTGTGATGTCATATTATTAACTGATTAAGACTTTTATTATTGTTAGTATTATTATTTTAAAACACTATGCATATATATATATATATATATATATGTATTTATTTATTTGACTTTAATTGAAAGACATTAAGGGCCTTCATTTCTTTCTTGTTTTCTATCATTATTTGGCCAACAGAAATGTGAAACCGTTGGCTGAATATTGAAAATCCCTACAAATGCAAAGCTCAAAAAGAATGGTGAGTTAATGTGGCAGAAAAGAAAAGGATATCCCTGACCCCTCACCATAAAAGAATGGTGCCTTCAGAATCTTTCTAACGTTATCCAGAAGTATTTATTTTTTTTTTGTACACGTATATATATTTTAAATTAATGTGTTGTTATAATACTGATCAACTTTTTTCTCTAAAAAAAATATATTTGTAACTGTTATCGATGATCGTGCGCATTTGATAATTTTTCTTATGATTATTAAAAATTATTTAGACTAATATAAAAAATTAAGGTTGAAATATCTTGTGGAATACAATTATAAAGAAATTTAGTTCGTATTTATGTGTTATTATATGTGTGTGCAAAAGATTATATTAGTTATGCATCAAATTCAAATAAAAAGTAAAGGGAAGACAAAACCTACTATACAGCTATTAGCAGAGTAAAAAACAAAACAAAAAAGAAGAAGATATAATTATAACTATTTTGGTCAGAAATTAGAAAGACTTTGGAGCTAGGTAAAAGGTATATTGGGTCCAGTTATAAACAATAAAGTATGATATAGGGCAAGAGCAGTGTCCTATTTCCTAAAAATCCTAAGGCCAATATATAATTTTGATTGCTTGCCTTATATCTTTATCTTTAGGGCCATCTTTCATCTTTGTGTCCTACCTCTCCTCTATCTACATAACAACATTGTAACACCCAAAGCTTTGGGAGATCATCATATTTCATCTTTCATAACTATAATTATTGGATTGACTTTTACTTTGTGGTTAAAACTCACTTGGGCCCCGTCCAGATTTGATACCTCATCCACCAAACCAAAATTATTATTATTATTATTATTATTATTATTATTATTATTATTATTATTATTATTATTATTGATATTAAAATTTAACCCCCCCCCCCCCCCCCCCCATTATTATTTTCAAAATCTTGAAATATCCCTCCTTTCATATTTGAAGATTACCATAAATCTTCCTTGAAATCTCAGTTTTCCAAATATATCAAAAGGCAACAAGAATTACCCGAAATATATTAGATTGAAGATGGCCCACTCAAAAGGTCGGAATTTATGTAAACAAATGTTGTGCTTTCTTCGATCAGACGATGAATGCACGATCTTATTTAATAAACTAAAAGCAGAAAAACCCGACTCCAACGGAGGAGATATTTGTAATTGTCAGGCAGACAAAATTATTCTGGAAGGCCCACCATAAAAGAGGCATAGGGCCCAGTACTGAAATTTTTTGGTTGTTCCTTCACTTTGTTGGACCCCACTGAATACTAACAGGCCCATGTATAAAACCAATTCTTACCGTTGATTTTCTGTGTCCGGATATCCCAGCATCTTAGGTCGCGTTTGCTTTCCCCTTTTGGATTTTATTAGTTTCACAGAATTAAAAAAAAAAAAAATACATATAAATATATTAAATTTTAATTTTAAAATTACCGCACTTGAATATTTTATAAGAACTATTTTACAACTATATGTTACAACTATTACAATAACCCATTATTCAAATTCAAACTTGGTTTATATCACGTTTAATCTTTTGGCGAATTAGCTTCGACCGCTCCATTCCAAACACGGCCTTGATTACCAATATTTTAACAATATTATTATTATATTATACCAACAGATGTATTTACTGGTGTCAAACTTAGGCTGAAGATAATTTTGATTAGAAAATGTGTGTGTGTATGTGTGTATGTATATAGATGGCATGGTATTGTTCGTTTATTTAGTATTATTTTATCTGGTTATTGACTATGATCAAAATAATTAACGGTAATTCCATATTTCCCCTCTTTCGTAAATATATTTCATCCCATACATACATACATACATATATATGAATTCAAATCCTATTATCCGAAAACAATAATAATTTGTAAATGTTGGTCCACTGAGTGCTGCAGAGGAGTCATCTGGGGGATTATTAAACCAAAACCAGCTAAAATGCTTACAGGCAGCAGCCGGACCTGGAAATCAGTTACGAATTATATATACGTAGAGAGAGAGGGAGAGAGAAAAAAAAAAAAAAAAGGAAATCATGACAAATTCAAAGCATTAGCTAATGAGATGTAGCATACCCAACCCATGTTCCCAAAGCCCGAAGTTATAACAAAGTTTCCCACCTTCGCAAATTTTTCAAATAAAAATTATAAATTCTTATAGAAATTTTTAGTCTTGCTAATATTAGAAAAAATGATCTAAGTGCTTCAATTTTTTTTTTTTAAAACAAAACCTTACTTTTTTCTATTTAAAATTTTAACCTTTACTAAAATTAAATAGAAATGTATCAAGTTACTTAACACTATCCACTTTAATTTATTACTTTTAAATTTTACTTACCATAATTACTTTTCTTTTTTAAACCTTAAATCAAATAAATAAATATTTTATTTTTTAACAAAATTTGTAAAAAAATTTAAATTGATAAAAAAATTAATCATGAATAAAAAATTTTAATAACAGATTAGAATTAAATGAGAATTTGTTTGCTAGAAATTAATTAATCATAATTTGAAAGAAAAAAGTTCGATTAATTGTTTTCAGTGAAAAATTTTGAGAGCACTAAAAATTTTACATAAAAGTGCTGTAACGATTGATGAGATGTTATAATTTTTTTTTTCTTAGTTAGTGTATTTTAATAGGATATTTAAAGAAAAATAAGCTTTGTAAAAATTTAAAACTCTGACAATAATATCACTCTAAGATATATATATAATTGTTATATAAGATATTGATATGAAAAATAAATATGAATATTAATTAATTTAATTGGTAAATTTTTTTTTGGTACAAATAGTTTGAGTTGAAATACTTCATTTTCAAGGGGATTGATTTATTTTCTTTGGTAATATTTGAAAATTTAATAAAAATACAGAATAATTAATGACATATGTTTCATATCTAAAACTGAGAAAAGTGTGTTTATAGAAAAAATGTTTATTACCCTCATATTTTTTTGAGTTAATACCTTATTAACTCTTATATTTTCTATAATATTCCATCACTTTTTTAAATTTTGATTTTATTTTTTAATATTTTAAATATTTTTAATTTTACTATTTTATAAATTAATTAAATTGAAAGATAAAATAAAAAAAAAATTAGGAGGATGATGGATATTAAAAAAAAAAGAAAATAATGAGATATTTACTAAAAAAATAAGAAAATAATGTACATTCTCCTTTATTTTTATATATATATATTCTCTATTTCTTTTGGTTCAATTCGTAAAAGTAGCTGGCTTAGATAGAAAAATCAGTAAATAAAAGTCAAAACCTCGGCTTTTTCGGTTGCATCTACGTCCAAAATTATATCTCCTATTTGATGTTGTCATATAACATTAACCGCAATGTGATTATTTTTTACTACAAGAAATCATTTGATATGATATTTATTTTTTTTATAAATTTTTTAAGAATAGAGGCAATAAATATTAAGACCAAAAATTTTCTCCTTCACACAATGGATATGAAAATAACATAATGGACGTTGCATTTTAATTTTTATACATGCGATGACAATGAACTTACGAAATTGCCTTTTCACGACATTAATAATTAACTTGACACTTGTTCTCCTTTCATACCACCATCGTTACCATACACCCACCCTTTCACTTTCATATCAATCAACTTACTTTTTAAATTTTATTTATTTAAAACAAAAAATTCGGAAAATACTTAAAATGTAAAATCTTTCGAAGTCTTCAAACTTTGATCCCAATGCTTTTATCGGGGTTAAACTTATATTTATTTATTTGTTTTTTTGGTAAAATAAAAAAAGATATCAATTAACATCAATATCTTATTAAAAAAAAATCAATATCAATAAAGAAATAAAAGAAAAGGGAAGGGGGTAAAAAGCAAAGCAACGTTCGATAGAAAGGGCGAGGACACATAGGAATTTAAAATTTTTAAAGTGATCCAACGGCTTCCAATTCATATCCATACGTCCGGGACACGTGCCTTGACCACATCCCCCAATCAATATAACGTCCTCGTCGAAATAACGCCGCGTGTCCCTTTAGTTTACTTAACCTTCTCTTTGGCGAACGAAGATAACATAGATTATGTATAATATGTGATATATATATATATATATATATATGAGAGGATTAAAAGCTTTTTTTTTTAATGCATAAAATTATACATCAATTATAAATTATTAAATATAAATATATTTTAAGAGTTAAAATTATATTATATATATATTAATTATAAATATATTAATTTAATAATTAAAAATTATATTTGATATATATATTAATTATGAATGTATTAATTATATAGTCAAATATAATCTCAATAGTTGGATTTATTTATTTCTAATAGTGTCAATTGTTATAAATATATATATATAAATATATATATAAACAAGATCAACAATTTTTTTTTTACACAAATTTTTATATCAATTATATATTATTGAATATATATATTTAATAGTTAAAATTATATTTAATATATATATTAATTATTAAATATATTAATTATATATTAATTATATAATTAGATATAATTTTAACTGTTAAATATATTTATATTTAATAATTTATAATTAATATAAAATTTTATAAAAAAAAAAAATACTGTACATCCTCTTTCTCTCTATATATATATATATATACATCCCTTTCTTTTCCTTAATCAGCCCTCCTGCATTATAGTTATAGGTCCCCTACAGGCTACAACCCGACGCGACATTCACAATCAGTATAGTCCCCGAATGGACCCCACCACCTCGCCTGTTTCCATTACTTTTAACCCCCATGTTTTTCACTAATTTACCCCCAGAGGTAATTTTATTATCCGCACAAGATATGGATGTTTGTTTTTACCTGAAGTCCCCGTGTTGCCCGAATGTTCCGCTTGTTACAAGGACGGTATGTTGACCCTTGTTAATTACTTGAAATGACGAAATGACGGCGCTATCCTTTCTGTCCTCTAGTCTCCTACTCAAGATATTGACTACAATGTTTGATCTTATCTTGTAGTGCGAGGAGGGCATTTTCGTATAACGCGGAAGACACTAAATCAAGAGTAGTTTGTCTAATCTGCCCATGCCACAATTGTAGAGCAGTTCTAAAAGCCCCCGTATCACGAGGAAGGTTAAGTTAACTATCACGTACTTCATGACAAAGTTGAGGGTAATTTCGGAAATGCAGATTTGCCTCTTATCGTCACCCCTCCATAACGTGGCATCGTGTGACGGGTAACCATGGAAGGAACTGCGTCCTTTCCTCGACACGTACCCCAACACAACAGGTTACATGATCTGCCACGTAGGATATACACGTGGCAGTCTCTCCTAGTCATCCACTCCACCTCACCGTCCCCCATAAAAAGGCCACACCATCTGGTCTGCTCTTCTTATCGTCCCTTCAGAAAAGCCAAAATAACACCCAAACGGAGCTCTCATTTTGTTTGTGATTTTACCTTCTCTCTTATATAGTCTCCTTCACTTTCTCCGACTATCACCAGCGGGATATCGCCGGAAAATTAAAGTTCTTCGCCGGAAAATGGGGGCTTCGGCGACCGATCTTTGTTGGGATTGCCAAAGCGAAAACGTCACGTTCTCGTGTCGTCGCGTATTTCGGTAACTTTAACCGTATTTGGAAACCCTAAGCAAAAGCGACTTGACTTAGCAGAGTTTCGAAGTTATTCCATGTTTTGTCTCGCAAATCAGAGGCAGAATAGGATATAATAATCACAGATAAAAGGTACCTGTTTTAGATTAAGAGTCTTTGGAATTTGGGTGAACGCTTTGGTTTTAGGAGAAATCCTGGGGTTCTGTGTCTATTCGGTTCGCTGATCTCATTAGAAGAAAGAGAGGTTGATTTGTTTCAATTGATGTGTGTGGAGAATAGAAGAAGCCTCTATCTTTTTCCTTTTAAGCACTTCGTTTCTTAGTATCATTTTCTGAAAGCAAGGGCGAAGAATTGATAGAGATAACGTATATTAGTTTTGGAGACTGGTTTCAATGTGTGTAATTTTGGTTTAGAAGCTTATTAATAGTTCGTTAACTCAGAATTAGGATTACCTCTGTAAAATGGAGGAGTAGCTTTGACAATCTTGTACAACTCGGCGATAGTTGTTTTGATCATGCCTTTTCCAATGAAGATTCAGCCAATTGATTTTCAATCACCTGAAGAACCTCCTCGGTTTGAGCCAGTAAAGCCGGTAGTAAAATCGCGACTCAAGCGGCTCTTCGAGCGCCAATTCTTGAGAAGCTCCTCCGTGGAAAAGGTCGGCGTCGTCGAGGAGCCTTTGCATATCAACAAGGAGGGCTCGAACGGTGGCTCAGCTGAGTTCGAGCCAAGCTCGGTCTGCTTGGCGAAGATGGTTCAGAACTTCATCGAGGAGAACAACGAGAAGCAATCCGGTGCGATAAAGTGTGGCCGCAACCGCTGCAACTGCTTCAATGGTAACTGTAACGATAGCTCCTTAGATGAATTGGACACTTATTTCGGTGACTCCAACCTCGCTTCCTCCGGTGAAGTCTGTGAAATTCTCAAGGTCCAATTAAATGAATTTCAATGGTATTGTCTCTGCGTTTGATGTTTGTGTGTTTTGAAGAATGAAAAATTGAAACGTTCATTGCTTTTTTGGGGAACAGAGTTTGGTGCTGTGCGCGGGTGTTGAGGAGAGGAATTTACTAGCGGACACGGCTAAGGTTGTTGAGAAGAACAAGATCTGTAAACGTAAAGACGATATTTGCAGGAAGATTGTGACTGATGGATTATTAGCCCTCGGATATGACGCCTCTATCTGTAAATCTCGCTGGGATAAATCGCCCTCTTATCCCGCCGGTAAATTCTCTTTCTTTTTAATGAAAAGATTTGTGAGAAGAAAATTCATCTTAGAATTTGTAAAATTTATTAATATTTTTCTAATTAGCAGGTGAGTATGAATACATTGACGTGGTAATAGAAGGTGAGAGATTGATAGTTGACATAGACTTCAGATCAGAATTCGAAATCGCTCGCTCAACCAAGACATACAAATCAATCCTCCAAACGCTGCCGTACATCTTCGTCGGAAAAGCGGACCGTCTTCAGAAGATCATTTCCATTGTGTCAGAGGCAGCCAAACAGAGCCTTAAGAAGAAGGGCATGCACATTCCTCCCTGGAGAAAAGCCGAGTATATCAAGGCCAAGTGGCTTTCTCCGCACGCCCGAGCTACTATATGCGGGTCAAACGAGTCCATTTCCAAGATTGAGAAGACTCAGCCGCTGGACCGATCCGACAGCGAGTCTGATCAGCTGAGTCGTGGGGAGAAGAACTCAGTGGATGATTCTGAATTGGCGGAGGGCGAGTCTATGTTTGTTTTGTCTGAGAGTTCCGAGGAAGAGAAAAAAGTGAAGGCGGTGAAAGAGTGGAAGCCACCTGAAATTAAACCCAAGAGTTTACAGATTGGAGCTCGAATTGTAACTGGTTTGGCTTCAGTTATTGAAGACCATCAACCATGAAATTTTGGTTTTTTTTTTAAATTTTCTATTTCCTTTTTCACTATCCGAGAATCCAATACGGAGTAGTGGTATAACCGTATAATCCCTAAATCCCCTTCTGGTTTTTATGTAAGGGTGGTCTGATATTACTAATATCAATAAAATTCTCTCGTAAAAATAGGCTTGTAAACAAAAACTTTACAACATTTTGTTCCTGATTATATTTACATTTTCGTCTCGGTCGTGTTCTTGCTTATTGGTGAATTTTTATCCTAAAGAATAATTTATCTACTGTTGTGTCTCTCTTTCATGAATTAATTTTGTGAGCTGTAAATTTGATCTTCTGCACTTTTAGATATACTCACGTCAGAGTGGAATAAAAAAAGCCAGCCAGCAGAAGGTAAATTCCCCATTTCTTATCAGTTTCGTTTTTTGTTTTTTAAAAGAGAGAGAATCATTTTTATTTTTTTTTATAATTTTTGTATGATCTTTATATTCATTAATTCTTAAACTTGCAGGTGAACAGAATTTGATGGTGAAGAGAGAACAAACTCGTGCAATCTCGGGCTCTGTGAGATGGAAAACCATTTTTAATGTCGGAGCTGTTCCATCGTGTTCTTCGTCATGTGCCATGGTTTCCGGATGAAGAAATAAGTCTCAACCGAAACGATTCCTTCATCTTCATTAGTTTAGACCTTTGCAATAGAGAAATCAGTCAACCGAGAAGACTTCCGTGCCAGATGTGTAAAAGGATTAGTACTAAACTCTGACTGTCTCATTTATGAGACATAAGAATTCCCTCCACCATTTTTCTTTTCTTGTTTTCAACTTAATAATTTCATTAACAGCGATGGTCATTGGCAAATGTAGTTCATTTACAAAAGCCTAAATTTAATTTTGTTCCTGCAGAATAACATTATAACGTAAAGGGGCTAAAGAGAAAGTTAAATGATAACTCTTTTAATCTTTTAGCGTGGTTGAAGAAATCCTTTAGGTAGAAAAATTGGCAGCGTTGACAAAAGGGGCAAACGAGAGTGAGGTGAGGTATTTTACTTGCAACGCAGGCAAAGTGAAGTTATTTTGTTGTTAACGGCAAAATGCAGCGACTCGAAGCTTCCCTAGCCTAAAGTCTTTTTAAGTAGAGCACTTCCCAATTTCAAGTGACTAACTTGACGTCAAATTTAACATATGTCTATATCACCCCCCTGAATTTTAATTTATATAATATTCTCGACATCTTTTCTCGTTTCTGTTCGTCACCGAAAGTGTAACCTCCTGTTTCCAACGTAACAATGATGGCATCTTCCCAGTTCTGAACTGAACTTAACTTCAATAATATTAATATATATATATATATATATATATATAAAATCACATAGAGAATGCCGTTGCTCTCAGTAGGTGAAAGAAAATGTGCGTTTAATCCTTATCCTGCGCCTACGCTGCGAACGCATTTGCTTTTATCGTCTTGATTGATACTAACGTGTACAGTGTTTGTCGTTTTGTGCCTCTTGGACTGACCGGGTCCACAAATGTATTTTGGAAATTTCATGAAGGAAGCAGGTCTGTTCTGATCTACTTTGCCTCTTTTCTCTTTTACCTATTTATTTTATTTTATTATTGCAAGTTAATTTTTTTAAATTTTATGTATATATTCTAAATTCTAATACACAGAGAACAGAACAATGATTGCGAGTTTGTAAAATTGAGAGGTATTGTACAAACTTCTATATATTTAAAACCTGATAGCTCCTTGTCACGTGCCGCCGGTTCGGAAGCGGTTTTCCGCCTCAGTTCCCAGCGCGTGACATCCTGCTATCCATTTCTCTGAATACAAAATTGCTTGGGGTTGGGTCAATAGCACTATAATATTAATAAAGGGGGAGGTATTTGGGCGGGGTCAAATTATCCTTTTCCATTAAATATAATATTAAAATATGTCGAAAAGAAAGCTTGACATTAATGTATTACTTTCTGAAAGCACCCTACCACCAACTTTATTTACCCTCTCTCTTATTCTTGAATTCATTAACTTTTCCTTAGAATAGTTGGTTGCTTGTGAACTACAATTTGGATAAACTAACAAGTCTTCTTCCTCCATTGGATTGGATTGGATCAACATTATTTCCTGTCTTCTATTTCTTCTTGTAGTCTCATTTGCGTTACGGATACCTTTCTTTACATCTCCGATTTTTCTATTCAAATCCTATATTTCTTTTTTGACTTTACCCACCGTCCGGATTTAGTTTCAATATTTGTATGAGAGATTCTTGAATTTTGTTGGATATTTCTTCCACTTTTTTCTATAGAAAGCTAATGAAAATACGATATATTACTGGATATTATCTATAATAATTTCGATTTTGATAGGGAAAAACTTATTAAATTTATTTTACTAGATTTCATATTAATGTCTGTGAATAACCCAAGGTTACTTACTGCACAAAATTAGGATTATCTCAATATTTATCTTAGCATATATATATATATATAGGTTGTTAAATGTTAGTAAAATATAACACAACAAAGAATGGACTCATGATTTAATCCTTAACTGAGATAGTGACGTATAAAAAAAATCAACATGGATTATTGTTCGTAGTTCACAATCAAATGACTCTTCACCATATCACCAAAAAAAAAAAAATTGAGAAATGAGAGGAGAGGTTGGTAAGTTCTTGTAGATATATGTTTTACCTTCAATTTAAAATTTTCATTCATTTTAATGGTATGGTTAAGAGGTGAATTAATCACATGTTTTAACATTATTAATGAATATGTATACTCTGTTTTAACATTCTAAAAAAGCGTGAGCCTAATATCCTGCTTTACCCACAACTTATAATAACTTTATTAATCACATGTTCCATAGACTTAAAATGAGCTAGGCAGAAAATAAAGACTCAAGGTATCCAGAAACTTGATATTAAGCATGTGGTAAAATAATATAGAATTTCTAAAGTTGTCAGCTTTACCTTTAGTGGGTTGCTCGATATGAATCTCAAAAGCAAAAGCTGTTCCTGCGTAAGCCATAATAATCTTACCGTGATGCCTGCCTTTTACTTTGAGTTACCATGGTTAAAGTGATTCCTAAAGGCTTCCATGATTCTTTGTCGTATGAATTCCAAATGGGGTTAGTCCAAAACAGAGTAATTTTGCATTTGTTACTTCCCCAATTAATATTCATATGCTTAAGCCTGCTGGTTCTTATGCGACTTTAGGTATATATAAATGTTGCATTTCTTAATTTTTTGTTATTTTTGGCGATTTTTTAGTCTGAATTAACAAATTGGAAATGGGGACCTGACAGGAAACAGTAGCAGCAGGACCAGAGTTTGCTTTTTGCAACACCAAAGTTAAATAAATGGTACCAAGTAAGAAGAAAGCAGGAGAGAAAAAGGAAGAAGAACAAATAGAAGAGAAAGAGGATTCCTTTGCTTTGTTCCTCGTGAATTGTGAGTTTCAAAGCCAATTTCTGTTTGCAACAGTAACAGAGACAAATATTATTGTGGCATTTGTGTCGGTGGTAAGGACACTGAGAGTTTTATTTCATGTCTGATGATCCAAAAACATGACTCCTTCCTTGTGCCTTCAATGCCTTTTCCCATTTCTGTTCACATCTTTGGACCACCTCACCAAATTTTAGACCATCTTTTATTTAACACTGCTTCGATGTATATAAGTAATTGCACACTAAACAACTAAATAGTGAAGTTGTTTTCTCATTATGTGACAAGAATTGGGTAAAGCCATTGGTCCCTCGAAACGAAGTATGGGATGTACCTGGAAAAAGGTATGGTGAAACCTATAGAGCACGCCAAAGGCCAAACAGAAAAGAGATGCCTCAACTCAACAAAAGAAAGTGAATAAAGTGAAGATGGTATAGAATAGGAAAGAATCATAGCAATGAAGAAGAAGAGGGCTGAATATTTTTGCTTTGTTCTTGGGCAAAAGTTGGTGTGAATCATTTTTGAAGTACCAGACAGAACATTCATCTCTCTCGCCTACAATACAAGTAACCTACTTTCTTCCCTACCTACCATCTATCGCTACCACCCGTTTTCTCTCTTTTTGCCCTTTTTCAAATGGTTAAAAAATGCCCTTGTTAAGACACTGATTTATTTAGAAGCAAAAGGACGTGTTTGTTTGGGCCTGGACCCGGAGAAGGGAGATGTTCAACTACTCTCTCTCACTCTGGAATATTTTGGGCCCGAAGGAGACTGGAGTTGTTTCATATCCATGGCAAGTATTCACAATGATGAAGATTAATTACTGAAGGCACCCACTAACAGCCTGGTTGCACTGTCTCTGTTTCTCAGTACTTGTTCTGGTTGCCTGAAGAAGAAACAGAGAGGCGCATCTTAGATGATTCTGAAAATAAAAAGTTCTCTACGTTTTATTAATTTGAAATTATATATATGATACTCCAGAATGACGACAGAGCTTGACAACAGAGCTTGGATTTGAATAAGGGGTTTGGTTTGAATTTGGATGTCTTCAATGCTTGAACCTGTGTCCTTTCAAGATTGTATAGAAATTGTCGAGGCAAATAATAAATTATACAATCCTTCCTCGTAATATGTAATATAGATCATCTTTCACTCTATATCACTCCACCAAGTAGATAATATATAATGTTGTATTTCTTATTTTATTACATTCAGTTGATATGTATCTGATCAACCAGAGCATAACGAATCTCAAACCCGTCATAAAATGGCAGGCACTTCAAATTGATTGCACTGAAATCAAATAAACAATAATTGACCAACCACTTAAGTAAATCTTCCAAAAGTTCTCTAATTCACCTCCTACTTTATGGGTTTGATTGGAAAGTTCAGGATCAAAAACAAATGGTTGCGGAGTCATATTGACTAGTATTAAGAATATACATAGAAAAGAGAAGCTGCAGGAACTCGGAAACTACCCAACGGCCAAAAGAAAACTTCCAAGCAACTAAAACTCAATTATAAACTTTTTCAAGACTGACTTCTACCTGAAAAGTCTTTATGTATTAGATTAAATATAAATTAGATAGCCAAATCCTGCCGATCGTCCGTGTCCAATCTGGCCTAGATATTATAGCTCATCTCTTGCCCATACTATTCACCAATGGCTCCATCATCTTCAATTCAATTCATTGAAACTGCGCTTTTCTGCACAACTCCTTTTGCACTATCCTACACAGAACCCAACCAAAAATGGCTCATCCGAAAACACCTCCTTAAACTTCTTCAAAATTATCCCGATTTCAACCTTTCAAATGATACATTTATTCACAACGATGGCACCACTGTCAACCTTTTAAATGTCAGTGGGTATCTCAACGTCTCACAATCATTGCCTTCCATTCACCTAACGATTTGGCTTCACGAAAACTACCCTTTAATGGCGCCTATGGTTTTTATCACATCAAATTCTATGAATCCAATTCGTCAAAATCATCCTTTTGTCACTCCATGCGGCGTAATCATCTCTCCTTATCTCCAGACCTGGTCATATCCTGGTTGCAATTTATCTGACCTGGTGCACAATCTAGTGAAGATCTTTTCTTGTGATCATCCTTTCTCTTATTCCTCCGAGTATAGATTCACTCACCCTTCCCTTGTCTCAAAAAGGGAGGCTATAGACCGTCTTTCAGGCATACTTCACTACGACGTGGCGGTGTTGCAGGCCAAGACATCGGAAGAAATAGAGGAGCTATCAGTAGTACAAGTTGAAATGAAAGAGCGAGCTGGTGTCATCAGAAACATAGTTTCTGAGCTAGAACATGAAAGAAAGAGGTTGAAAGAGAGAGCAACAGAGTTGGCAGAGAAAGCTGATGTGCTTATGAATTGGCTGAAAGTTAACAATGATCCAAAAGCAATTGGAGTGATATTAGGAGACGAAATAGAAGAAGCATTTGAAGCTACTGATGAGAAGTCAAAAGTCATGCTCGATGGATTGGCTGCAGATGAAGCTATAGAGGATGTGATCTATGCATTAGACAAGGCACTTGAACAAGGAGTAGTAAGTTTTGACATCTATATTAGGCAGGTGAGAATCTTGGCCAGAGAGCAGTTCTTTTACAGAGTTCAGCATACTCAAATTGATGAAGGGTCCAGATATACTCATCAAGCATTTGAAGGGTCCAGATATACTCATTAAGCCTATATATGTAACTAGTGTACACTCGGACTCGGATAATGTTGTAGTTGCCCTTCTTATTGAGCTTCCTGAGTTTTATATATCGGGGGAAGGTAATTGTTTGACTGGGTCTCAGAAACCGATCAAATTTCAGTTGGTCTTTCTTTCGTTGGAATAATTTATTCCTTTGTACTTGCTTGTTTGGTCAAATGTCAAATTTTTTGACAATTATAAAATGACCACTAAAACTGATCATGGGCCAATTTTGGACCCAGTTATGATAATAAAGTCAAGCCTAAAATGTTATCCGCCCAATCAAAGCCCATTGGAAACTCAGACCCACAATTAATATTTCTTGTAACGAAGATGAGCTCATATCGACGGTTACAGAAGGACGGGCTGGAGTTAGAAGCCTACTTTGAAGTTTACAGACATAAGGACCAACAATTCCTCAGAACTTCAAAAGTTCAACTTCAACCCTCCAACCGAAGTACAGCAGTATTTAGAACACCGTAAACCCACCAACCAAAACGTGACACGTACTCCTTGTTACGTTTCCTTTATCGAAATCTTACCGTAATATCCGCAGAATTCCAAAAATACCCTTTTTCTTTTCACACCGCTGGTTCTAAATGTTGGCCCTCGCTGTAAATTCCTGTCAACTCCTCGTTTCTCTCAGGTCTAAACTCTTTTTGGGTTCGAATCGTCTACTTTTCGCAGCAAAACCGTTCTTTGTTCTTTACTCTGTAGATGCAAAAACCATACTTTGCGGATGCATGATCCTTAACGTACACCAATTTTCACTATCTCTTAAGATCCCATTCTTTGCTCTTAACCTTCTTTTCAAATCCCTCTTTGTTTCATTTCTCATGATTGCTTTGTCCATAAAGTTGTATATACAAGTCCCTGGCTTTGCCGCATTTGGGAGATGACATTCTTTGGTCTGCGTCGCTTTTCATTGATGGGGATTTCTTGTTGGTTTCTCGTTTTCTCAGTTCTTCTCTGCCTTTTCGCATC
Source organism: Azadirachta indica (assembly GCA_022749755.1). Classification (NCBI taxonomy): domain Eukaryota; kingdom Viridiplantae; phylum Streptophyta; class Magnoliopsida; order Sapindales; family Meliaceae; genus Azadirachta; species Azadirachta indica. Next base: position 20,199,621 of record CM040440.1, read on the forward strand.
TGGGTCGCTGACAATTGAGAATTTTCACCAAGCGTAAGTTTGATTTTAGTTACTGCCATTTTGAATTTCGTTTTTTTTTTTTTCCAAATTTGTAGCTATTTGTGGATTGATTTATGGGTTAACTAGTTTTGGAGAAGTCCAAAATGTGGCCTTTTGCACTTTGTTGTTGTATAAGCTGAATATTTTTGACCTGGGGTTGATATGTTTACTGATCTAGTTTCTACATTGTGGTCATTTAACGTGTGGCTAGCGGCTTTCAAAGTTTTTGCGTTGTGGATTCTATTGAATTATTATTATTGCTTCTTTTTCCTCCTATTTGCCTGTTGTTAATGAAAATTCATTACGAGTAAAATTATGCTGCTTAAATGAAGTTATGGCAATGATTTATCATGTATTTAAGGTTATACGAAGTATTAACATAAATTATTTGGGTATTCGGGTAGCAATTTTTGATCAAACAAGCATTCCTCTGTTTCTACTGAAATCTATTGACTTTAAATGATGATCATTAGGCTTACTTATGGAGTAGCTTAGCCTGTAACTAGCATTTGGATATCCACTGTGGCAATTTGAATTGATTAGAAAGCTAGGTCGGGACTTGACAAATTTGAGGTAATGAGAAGAATTCTGTGCTTTCTATGAAGGTGGATTTTGTTGTGCACTTGCCAGAGAGCGTTAAGCTTTGTGCAGTCTGTAGAACATCAAATCATTTTTTAATCACATGGAAATACATATCACATCCTTAACTGCTATTTGATTCTTGCATTTCCATGCCTGGCTAGTGAATGAAAGAGACAGAATGAGCATACTAACCTTTCCTTTGTTTAGTGATTCATATATGTGTATATTATCACATCTAAGGCTTGTCTGATTTTTTAATATAGGTTTCCTATTGTGGAACCTGATCCGGGTCATACAAAACTTCGTGTTTCAAAGGAAGGCTTGGAAACTATCAAAAGAATAACAAACCCGATTGCGGCTGTTGCTGTAAGCCACAGATGCATCTTCTTGAGAATAGTATTTTCAATTTATTTTTTTTACTTTAATCAGAAAATTTTTCGGAATATGTTATCTTGGTTATTTCTATTAGTAGATAATCAAAAGAAATTGTATTTTGAATTTTCATTTAAAGCTTTCTGCATTTTGGTTAATTGTTTCAGTGGCAGCTTTGAGATGGAGTTATTAGCTACTATACACATAAAAATTTGCTATTTTTATTACAATAGGACATTCTGAACATATGGTTTGGTTCCACCTCAATATTTTTTACTATTTTGCATCTTTTTGTTTCTGATGCTAATTTGGTATTAGTGGATTAGTTTTCTGATGTCCAGATTTAAAATGGGTCAAATATTTAGAAAGAAGTAGAAGTTCAAACTTGTTTTTTATTAAAATTTGGTGTTAAAAGAGCAATTGGCAAGGGTTGCTTGATAGTAGATGTAGCCAGTGCTAATACTTTTAAATGTAGTTTCCAATACATTTGCCTTTGATGGAGATGATGCCATTTTCCTCTTAAAGTTTGAGACCTGAAATTTGTGTAGGCTTGGAGTTTATGAAACTTTGTAGGCTATCTGAATTTGAGAAACTAAGTTTGAAAAACACCCTTCTCATCAGTATTTTCAGAGATGCTACTATTAGGTGACATTTTTTCTCAAATTATTTGATACTTTTGAGCATAGCATGTCACACAAAATGATGGTTTGGGTTGACTGCTATTAGGCAGTTCCATAGCTTTGTATGCACATCAATTTATGTTTATGATTGGATATTCTGTGAGTAAAAGTTTTTTTTCTTCTATGTCTCTGATTTTGACTCTGTTTTGATGATTGTATAATGCATATTCAGGTAATTGGTCCATACCGCTCCGGCAAATCTTTTCTGCTTAATCAGCTTCTTTCCCTTTCTTGTTATGAAGGTCTTTACTAGTATATACTCTTTGTTTTGTTCGTGGAACTTGTTTATCTATGTACAGTGTTGAAATGGATCCAAATTTTCCCCTCAGGTTTTGGTGTTGGACACATGCGTGACACAAAAACAAAAGGTACGTGGTTGTGAACTCGGAATATATTCAACTATTTGCTTAGATAACATTTTTAATCTCTTTGTTTCTTACAGGGATTTGGGTTTGGGGCACCCCAGTGGAGATGGACATTGACGATACAAAAACTTCTGTATTCTACCTTGATACCGAAGGGTTTGAAAGTATTGGGAAGTCAAATGTGTATGATGACCGGTAAATTCCATGTCCTCATGTAATCCTTAATTGTTTTGGTGGTTGTAAATATTTATGTTTTTTTGCTCACTTTTGCAGGATTTTTGCTCTGGCAACTGTATTGAGTTCTGTACTAATTTATAACCTGCCTGAGACGGTTAGTTACTCTGCCTGTAACCTTCTTTAGTTTCTTGATGTTCATGCTCTGATCCATTGTTTCTTTGGGGAGTCTAGAGAAATATTTTGTTTGGTATTTGTAAAGCAGAAATTAGGTCGTTAGCATGAAGTGTCAAATTGTAGATGTAAGGAAAAATTTGAATGGTATAGACTAGGGTTCTGGGTGTATCATACTTATATTCTGGAGTCATTACACTTATAAGTCAATTGATGTTATATTATACCGTTCTAAGACGGTATTGAATGGTAGACTTTAGGGACTTAATTCATAAATCTCGATTAGGTAGGGATAGCAAAAGAGTGGGGTAGCTCCTCTCTCTTTCTTTAAAAATTGTGATCATACAACGTTGAGAAAAATTATGATTTCGATTTTATGTTATTTTGACTATAATGTTCGAGGCCATCTATGAGTGCAGAAAGATGGTAATAAATTTTCTGTACAAATTGGGTAGAATCTCATTAACTCATTATGAGTGACTACTAGTAGTTAATTGTAAACAGTTTTGGTGATTTCTGCAACTCATTTTGGTGTACATAGCTGCTTCAAAGAGACTATTGGTGGTACTTAATTGCTTTTTTTGGTTGCACATATTTATATTCCTCCTATACTGTTGTTTCTCTTCTTTAATGTACCAATTGTTTCTCTTCTTTACTGTACCAAGTGGTGAAAGAGAGGGGTGGGGGGGTGGGGTGGGGTGGTGTGGTGAAGAATACCATGGGGTTTCAACATATATTCTCTCTGAGGCTAGTCTAGAAGCAAGAGATCAAGGAATTGATTCTTCCTTACACCAATCTTGAAGGGCAAAAGACGCATATACATATGCATATTATATATTGTTGGCATGAAGTACCTTAATATTACAAGGATAATGTGCATAGTTTTACTGATTTCATTTAATTTGAAAATCAGTGTGGATTTCCATTTTCTTTTTGGCTAATGAGACTGTTATTTGACATATGTATATTGTGCATATTTTCAAACTAATAAATTTCAAAGAAATCCATTGCCCTGAACCACCATATTACTTTGTCCATTTGTCATTTTTATTCAAGAAAGCTATATTGGAATCTCAGAACTAGGTACTGTAGTTAACACTTTAGTAAGTCTGCGAGAAGACTTGAAATTTGGCCAATCGTAAGAAGAAAGAAAAACAAAATTGTCTTTATTGGTGGTAAAATATAGGGACCTTATCAATTATGAGAGTGCTAACGTGTTTTTTACAGAACTAATGGTATAGTAGGACTCTAGATGTTGTTTTCCTGGAAATGGAACAGTCACCGCTTATTTTCTAATGCTTAAAGTCCTACACTGAGGTCACAGTTTATATACCAGATTGTGTGGCTATCTTTTTGGAGCCCACTTTTGGCAGTTGCCTGAATTTAATTGATTTTTCTCGTATTATATAATGTTTGTCTGTTTGTGTATTAGATCCGTGAAGCTGACATATCACGGTTGTCATTTGCTGTTGAGCTGGCTGAAGAATTCTATGGAAGGTCTGCAATTCTGCCTCATTCTGAATTTGATATATTACTTAAATGAATCAACTTACTTGGTAATATAAATTTTTGATGCCTATTTATATTACCATACTAACTTCTTCAATTTTTTTGGGTTACAAATATTTCTTGGAGAGCAGAGTGAAGGTAATTTGTTAGCCACTTGAGTGTTGTTTATTCTCATTAGCAATTGTATTGTTATTGACATGCATTTGACTGGCTGGATGGTTGTAGGGACAAGATGTTGCTTTTGAGCCAGCTAAGCTTGTGTGGCTCATCCAGCGTGATTTTTTGCGTAAGTTAATGGATTTGAATATAAGATAGCTGTCTACCATTTCAGTGATGATCAAACTATGTATACCAGTAAAAAGCATTCTGTCATATCTGCCAGAATTTTTTTTTTTTTTTTGCTGGTCCTTTTAGATTTTGCATTAATCTATTAATTGAGTCAAATACTACCAGACTTCTCTCATTTTTTTTTCTCTACTCTTTCTCCTAGCTTCAGGGTTAATTGCTGTAAAATAGATGATAGTTTCTTTGGGAAGTATTCTAGGCTGGGTATATCTCTTCTTGTGGTGCTTTTACTTCATCTTGTGTAATCATGAGTGAATTGTCTGATGTTGTTTTGGTGCTCTACAGAAGGGAAATCTGTGCAAGAAATGGTGCATGAAGCTCTTCAGCGTGTCCCTAATGATCATGGTTAGTTCTTCTTCTCTGCATGCGTTAGATTCTAATGCGTGTGAGTTTTACATTTCTATAATGCATTTTACAGCAAACTTTTGACAGGAACTTCTTATTGTAACTGCAGGGGACAAAAATATTGATCTGGTACTTTTCATATCGACATCGGATTTCAGTTTTCCAGTGAGATATTATCTTCTGGGATAGTTATAATCTCTCTTTCTGTAACATTATCAGGTTAACCAGATCCGGGACTCCTTGGCTGTAATGGGCGATAACAGCACGGCCTTTAGCTTACCACAAGTATGGGTTTAGTTTGTATTCAGTAATCTCTGCCTTCTGGTTCTTCATCTTGTTCAATCCATTGTTCTTCGGTACTTGACATATGTGAAGTAACCTTGTTGGAATTGACAGTACTTGGGGTATAGGACCCATGGTTATGTAACTGGCATGTGACCTGCCAATCTTTAGTTGCCTGGCAAATGATGAGAGGAATGCTTCCACAACTTGCTTGATATTTATGTTGCATACATTATATTTTTAAATAGTACAAGCGGAAATGAGTTGAGTGCCCAAGTAGTCATAGTGACAGTCTCATAGATGATTGAACACTTCATTGACATTCTTAACATTCGGCATCTTCAACACCCCACCACCTTGACTGACATCTTCATTTCAGCTGCTGTGTCCTTGATCTCAACTTGGTATCTTTTGTCTTTGCCTTTTGTGTTCTCCATCCCTCTCTCCTTCAAACCAAAGCTACTTTCTTTTTTTAAACAATTTAAAACCAAAAGCACGTATGATTCTTTTGTCTTCTTTTGTTTACCCTCCATCAATTTATTTTGCTTTATCTTGAAATTGTTTGAAATTGACATGAATATGAATCTTTCGACCAGGATAATTTAAAAGGAGAATACGGAGTTTTGGTTATTCCCTTGTCTAAGGCTTCGTGGATGCCATCAGCCACTGTAATTACAACCTGATCATCAAATATTTTTCATGATTGAAGATGTTATGGTGGGATAAAAATTATCCATATTTCTGTATTTTTAAACAATATGATGTGTTTGGATCTGTGGCTTTTGTTTACTGTATTAGTCAGTGTTCCATCTAAAAAAGCCCGAAAATTCCTTTTGTCAGAAATATCATCCAATCCAGTTGTTTTCCACAAAACAAGTGGTGCATGATGTAAATTTGTTTAAGCATGTTATAGAGGAACCTTTTGTATAAATTACTGTTTTTCTTAGCCAAAAAGTATGTAATGGTCAGTCGGCCAAATTTCAGGAAATGCTGTGCAGAACTCTTGTAGCTTAAATTAAGAATTTGTCTGCCTTGAAATTATTGTGAGATGAAAGGCAATATATGATGAAATTAAACGCGTACTTGTGCATCAGTGCATGTGCATACACACATTAATCTGGGTTCAAGAGATGCAGAGATTTCCTGTTGATATTTAGATTTGCTGCAGATTCATGTTATTTGTTGGCAGATATATTAATTATTTTAACTGTTATGCATAATCTAATAGTGCCATGATTTTGAACTTGCAGCCTCATCTGATGCGAACAAAGCTATGTGACATGAAAGATGAAGAACTTGACCCAGTATATGTGAAAAAGAAGGAACAATTGAAAGAGCTTATTGCTAAAGTTACTCGTCCAAAAATTGTGCAGGGCAAATTTCTAAATGGAAAGGAGTTCGTTACTTTCTTGGAACAGGTATCTTATTCCTGGCCCTGTGGTTTCAAATGCTCGAGTCACCTAGGCATGAAAATTAATGATGATTTGAGTTGCCTGTTTGCAAATTGAGTTGCTTTTAAACCTACATCAATTAGCGATTACCAGGATTCTTTTTTGAACCTCTATTACTGTTTCCTTGAACCTATTGGTTGTTCCTTGTATCTCTGATGGCACATGAATCATGATAGAAGGTATCAATGCTACTTTTCCAGAAACAAGATTGCATATATGGTATCTTTGACATAAGGGCTTTGTTGTATTAATGTCTTACTGGTATTATAAGCCAACACATGGGCATAGTTGTGTTTATAACTAGTAATTGGCTTCATTGGTTTGCTTTATTATTCTTTATTCTTTTAGCTATATGCATTTACATTTTTCAACGTTCAGATACTTGAAGCCTTGAATAAAGGAGAGATCCCATCGACAGGCTCTCTTGTGGAGGTTTTCAACAAGGGTATTCTTGAGCGATGTTTGAAGCTATACAAAGAAAGGATGGCGAAATTAGGTTTTCCTCTTTCAGCACAATTTTTGCAAGATGCACATGAAAGGTCTAAAAAGGAAGCCATGGATGTTTTTGATGAACAACATTTCGGCCGTCACCATGCAAAGAAGTCTGTAGTGCAACTGGATGAATTGATACAGGAGGTATATGACTTTAACCTTCGTAGAATAAACAATGTGAAGATCTAAAATTTTACTTATTTACAGCAAGATTATAGATAGTTATACTGTTTATTCAACAGACGAAAGGATCTGCAAAATTGTCAAATCAGTGGGGAACTTGAATGTTACTTATTCTAGATGAACTTTATGTTTATCTATGAAATTGGTTACTGTTTAGCATGATTTTGAGTTGGACGATTCCATCTCGTTTTATTCTGTTGGAGAAATGTTAAGTCTTAAGACTGGTGGAAAATTTGTTGTTTAAAAGTGCTAATAGAACACATTCAAGTCATTTTATTACTATGGTAGTGGACATGTAGCTTGTGGTCATTTGTCTTGCATAACAGCCGTAATTCAGCCTGGAGACTATAGAATCCTTAAGGGTAATAATTTTTGAATGTTATTGCCTTGACTATGATGTATAGAAGAACAATTTAAGAACATTCTATTTCTCATTCACTTCTCTACTGTGGAAACTTTAAACAGGCATATAAGAATATCATCATGGCAAATGAACATCAATCTTCGAAGATCTGTGAGGCATTATATACTAAATGTGAGGACAAGATGGACGACCTTCAAGTTCTCAGACTTCCTACCATGGCCAAATTTAATGCAGGTTTCCTGCAGTGCAATCAAAGTTTTGAACAGGAATGCGTTGGCCCTTCAAAAGCAAACTATGAGCAACGAATGATGAAGGTTTGGTTTTTAGTTTGATTTAATGCTTATGTTTGTGAGTTTCAGAGATCACATTGAAGCAAAACTCTGTTGTTTGAGTTCTGCTTTCTCATCCTCTTAAGGTGTAGTTTTACACAAAAACGTGACTATAACTGGAGGCATCACACATATGATGGAATGATATAAAATTTAAAGTAATGTCCAGTGTGGATTCTTGGAAGTAGCCGGCTAAATAATGATGACTCATTTCTTTTGCTGTGGTGCTGAAGATGTATTACTGTTAGCAGGATTATTTTTTATGTTCCCTATTCTTTAAATATGCTGAATTATACGTTTCTCATTTACCATATAAATATTGCAGATGTTGGGGAAATCTCGAAATCTATTTATAAAGGAATACAACCAGAGGCTCTTTAATTGGTTGGTGGCCTTCTCCCTTGCCATGGTGGTGGTGGGCCGGTTTGTTTTGAAGTTTATTTTGATTGAAATGGGAGCATGGATACTATTTATCTTCTTAGAAACATACACAAGGATGTTTTGGTCGGCAGAGTCTCTTTATTACAACCCAGTTTGGCACTTCATCGTAGCCACTTGGGAAACACTTGTGTACAGCCCTGTTCTTGATTTGGACAGGTATGAAATTTTCTCTTGCACATCTGGAAACAAATTTGGAATTCTATTGTACCAATTGCCTGCATATGTCTACAAACACAAATAGGTAGATACTTTTATCATTTGGTCTAGAAGTTTGTATGTTAGTAGCTGATGCTTTTTCCTATTTATGATTGATTGCCTGAGACAGATGGGCTATTCCGATTGGTTGTATGGTGGCAATTTTTGTACTATATTGGCGGTGTTATGGCAGAAGGAAACATGGTTCGCGATGGCTTTTGCCTCTATACAATCGAAAAGGTGGAGCAAATCGGCCAAGAACAGACTAAAGGAAATGGTTCCTTTGCCTTAAGCGCTGGGGAACATCATGGGCGTGGGCGAGCTTTTCTCATTTTATTTATGAAACTCGCCCACAGATCAATGTGTGTTTTTGTTCTCTATATACAATACCACAATCAGAAATTTGGATTTGGAGAGGGCAAGGGATGAGTTCGTGATTGGCCTGGCGGCACTTACACTTTCTGTAACAGTAGAATTTTCAGGATTTGTATTATTCAATGCAATATTTAATTTTGATTATTTCATATGTTTTATTATTTTTCCACAGTTCCAGTTTCGCTGTACACTAATAGAGTGCACAAGTTATAGATGTATGATGTCTCATTTCGGGAAGAAGAAGAGAACGGTCAGGAAAAAAAAAAAAAAAGAAGATTTTTTTCTTGCCTGCTCTAAATTCGCTGGCCATTTCATTGGGGATCACAATTTATCAGCTATGCTCTTTTTATTCTTAATTGTTGCATTTTCTTTTTTGTTTTGAACTAGGTATACCACTGTTAATTTTTATTGGATTTTAATCAAATAGATAAAAATGATCTTGTGTAATTACTTACTAAATAATCTTGATTCAATCATATATTATGTATATATTGACGGCAGTGGTATGCAATGCAACAAATTTGTTACCAAAAGGGAAACGAAGGATTAACTGGGCTGTTCATATATATATAGATATATATATATATATATATATAATTGCACAAGTCCAAAGAAAATCCGTGGGGTGCAAGAGATAAGGAGCAGTTATGATCATCAGTAATATCACATGTATGCATGTACGTATCAATATAATATTAAATAAAAGAAAACAGGGATGCATTAAACGTTGATTGTCTGCTGTTATAAAAAGGTGGGAGTGTTTGTTGTTTTCAACCATATTTAAGCACATCTTTTCTTTAAGTTTCGTATAGGTAAAATTAATAATGTTTTCATTTACCAACTATTAATCTATATTTATATATATATATATATATATTCAAGAGTTCAACCTACCACCGTCATTTTTCGTTTTGCATGCTAATATAGATATATCTTCTTTTTGAAATACCATTTTTATTATTTGTGAGAAAGTATGTATCTCTCGCCTCCGCTGGAAACTGAAATTAAAACTAGATATGGTGTCTGTGAGTGATAAAATCTGCTCTGATGATCTGTGGCGATTACATGGAAGATTATGAAGTGATCGTACCATTTTGTGTGCTTCAAGCCTCTGGGGTTCAGGTCGATTGCGTCTCTCCCGGCAAGCGATCCGATGACAAATGCTTCACTGCCATTCAGTATTTCATTTTCCAGTCGGGGTAAGTTTTGCTGCAGCCAATCCAATCCAATCCAATCCAACTATAATTTTAATATAGAGCCACTTTCTGTTCTTGTTTCAGCTATACACATAACTCCCCGGCCATCTCTTCACGCTGGATTCAAACATTGACAGCATAAAACTGGAATCTTACGATGTTCTCATTATACCAGGCGGCCGGTTCGTTGAGCTCCTCAGTGTGGACGACCAGGTCTTAAACATTGTAAAAGAATTTGCCGAAGCAGGCAAACCTATAGCCACTAGTTGCCATAGCCAACTGCTGTTGGCTGCTGGCAGGAAGTGCACTGCATTTGCAAGCATGAAGCCCATAATTGAACTTGCTGGTGGCATTTGGTGGGAACAACCAGGAACTCAATCTGTCGGTTTCTTGACATCACTGCTTGCCTTTAGGATGAAATATTTTAAGCTCCGTAGGCTGGCCTGCACATGGAGAATATCTCACCATTCTGCTTCGCTCCTTGGGAGCTAAAATTCCACAGCTCGTGATCACATTGCGGTGTTCTTCTTTCTTATGCGGGGTAATTATTAAGCCGATAACAATGATGAATCTTCGAGAGTCAGTCAAATGAACAACAGTTGCACATGAACTAATTATAATTTTTTTTTTTTAATTTTTTCGATCTTACAGGACTACGTTGAAGATTATGAGATGACTGTTCCATTTCGAGCATTACAAGGTTTAGGGTGCAAGGCTGATGCAGTTAGCCCGAACAAGAAAAAAAGGAGAGACCTGTGTTTCGCTCATTTATGATGATGATCACGAGGGAGAAGCGTGGGCACATTACTGCAAATTGGGATGATATTTGTGTGGATGATTCTGACTGCGTCGTCATGCCAGGAGGGCGGTCCTCTGAGTTGCTAGCCATGAATGAGAAGGCGATTTCCCTGGTCGAGAAGTTCGTCGAAAAGGATAAGATCATTGCTGCAATTGGACAAGGGCTATGGCTTCTAGCCGCTGCTTCTGTTCTAAAGGGTAAGAAATGTGGGGGCAGCGGCAGAAATGAAATGAAGGTTGTTGTGGAGGTGGCTGGTGGCGAATTGGCTGAATCATCAGAAGGGTGCGTTGCTGATGGGAAGCTAGTGACTGCTGCTAGGTGGCCTCTACTTCCCGCCTTTGTTGCTGAATTATCCAGCCTCCTTGCTTTGTCTCTGTTTTTTGATTGCGCTAAGTCGTTTAATTTGTCATATATATATATATATATATAGGGAGAGAGAGAGTGCGAATTTAATTAGTTTATTAATTGTTAGACAAATATTCACATAATTTAAGTTCTTTATTTTCTGTAATTTAAATTTCATGATAAAAAACTAAAAGTTTTGAGTACTTTTATAATTTTTTTTCTTAAAAAAACGTCTATATTAATTCTATTTATTTTTTCGTTTACAAAATCTAACCCCTTATTCTGTTAATTAAATATTAAGTTGTTATGGTAAATCTTATAACTTTTATACGTTTAAAATAATATAATGACATAATTTACACTTTTTTTCTACTGGACTTGCTTTAAGATTAATCATTGTATATCGTACAAATAATTACGTATTATATATTTAAGTGAAAAAATTTATTTTTTAAAAAATGTTGAATCAATGTAATTCATTTTTTTTCCTACGTATAAACTCAAATTAACAATTATATTTAAATCTCATCAAGTGTCGTATATTTTAAAAAAATAAAATATTTATAATGAAATATTAGAAATAGAAAATAATTAATAAATATTTTATAAAAATCTATAGATTTAGACTAATTTAAATTTAAGTTCAATATTTTAAAATCATTCGCATTTCAAATTAAAGAACAAAAGTTACCTAAAGAAATTTGTAATATTAATCCATGAAAAAAGTTCATAAATAATGACCAAATGCGAAACAAGTATGCATTAATATAAGAATCAAATCTTTAAAAAAAATGAGAAACAAAGAAACAATGATAATTAGAAATTAATGAAACAAAAAAATTCTTACACTGTTTTTAAATTATTTGACTAGTTAAATAATATACTTTTAATGAATGAGATTATATTTCACATGTACATTTTTAATTTTATTCATTAAAATTTTGTCAATTAAATAATTTTTATAAAAAAATTTTGACCGAATGGTTCTTATCTCAAAATTAGTTAAATCTAAAAAAAAGAAAAAAACTTTATAACAAATTCATTTTCTTTTTCCAAACCTAGAAGGGGTTGTACGCCAAATAGCTAGTTACCCTTAGTTGAATCTGTGTCACAAAGTGTGATTTAATCATATAAACAAACTTGTATTTACGCATAAACTTGTAATAGATAGTTTTATTATTTGTCAATCTTATTTTCTTTTATATCTTTATCCTAAAACACATATATAATATGAATAAACAAATTATTTTTTGTGAGGTTTGGTACTGAGAATCGACAAAGTTGGGTAATTAAGCTTGCATGATGTATAATTGTGAGAATTGTTAAATTTTGACAATTGGCTACATCTTCCATTTCTTCTCAACATCAATTTCTAGTTCAGTTAGAATTAATCAAGTGCTCATGACTTTAATTTATAACATTCTTATGAATAATAAGCATGAATTGTATAATTTAATTAATCAGCCTATAAGTGCTTTACAATACCATAGCATAAAATAAGAACGTCAGCATAAAATCAGAATAAACTTTTTAAACCATAAAATTAATCATTTTTTTAATTTTTTACATATACCATTTAAATTGGGTCACCAAGTATTTTAAACATTCTCGGTCGTTGTAATAAATACAAATTTTTTGACAAAAATAAAGCCTTGATTATATATTATTTTTAGTAAAAAAAATAATTTTTTGTTTTTATGAAGCATAGTCATTATGTTATTAAAATTTTCTCAAAGAATTGTGGTGTATAATATATATGTTACGTGATCACCGCAATCTTAAAGCTAATTTAATTAAATTTAGTAAATAAAATTCAAAAGGAGTCGAACAAAAATTTAAGAATTTGACCACTGTTTGTTTGTTTATTGCAATAGCGAAACAAAAGCTCACAAAATGTGCATTCGGACAAAAATAAGAAAATTCTTCCCTCCCGCGCTGTCTCTTTCATTCGAATCTGAACCCAATCCCACGCGGAACACAAGCCACTCTCTCTACGAACGAAGGCCGAAAATTCTAAAATAGACTCCCAAATTTCTAAAACCCCACTTGCGGAAAAGCACGTTTAGATATCATTTCAGGAAACGCATCTGTACTTCGCCACCCGTTCAATTCAAATATCGCGTGTCACCTGCGGAAAACGTAATCACGTGTTTCGCACGCAGCATAAACTTTTTTTCTCGACCAATGTATGCTTAACATTTAAGAACTGCTTAGGGGGAACTACTAAATTCAGAAATTTAAGGTTTAATGTGGTAATTACAGTCGTATAAGTTGTATTGTGGACACGTGGAAGGATATCAGTGGATATTACGAGTACAACTTGGCACGTGCACAACACAGGATCATTGCACTTGCATGAATGGCAACCTATATGTAAGAATCTAAGAGGAGGTGTCGTTTATCAATACAGTACTCACTGAAACCCAGGCCCTGAAAATCAAAACCAATATAAATTGTCATTTTGCCAAACACCATTACAAATCCCTCTGAGATTATCCCATATCATCAGGTATATATATCTGCCCCAATCTCCGAGACTTCTAGGGTTTTTGTTTTTTCATGTTGTCAACTTCCTGTCATCATTATCATTTTGTTGATCTTTGTTACTTTGAGTCACAGTGCTGTGAATATTGGAATAATTGGTCTAGGTTTCAAAGATCTTAATCTGAAAATGAGTGATTCTGTGGAAGTTATTAGTCTGCCTGAAGGTGAGATATTGTAATCTCGATGCTTATATACTACAAGCTTTCTTGCATATGCTGAATGCTCTTGTTTGTTTGGTTGTGTCGGTTTTAAGATTTTTTTTCACATTTTTTTACTGGAAAGAAGATATTTTGATTGCTGATTAACTCTTGTTGATGAACGAGGATGTGTTGTGTTATAACATTCAGGAGACTCTTAAGCCTGTTAAAGATTAACTATACGTGCTACACTTTAAAGATCATGTTATGCGAGATTCAAGTCCACCGCTTAGTTAATAGTTTCTTGCAGAAAGATGTTCAATTTGTTTGTATCTAAACCAATATGAACCCTTTTCAATCTAAACCTTAATCGATAAAAGAAAAAAATGTCACTAGAGTTTTGATGATCTGAAATAATAGAAGTAGAAAATATAGCTGACAGAGACTCTGAAGATATAATAGATCTATTTAAAAATATATATCATAATTAATGTGTCAAATGATTGATATATGATCCCATTAGAGAGAGTTTCACCATCAGTTCGTTTGTAAAAACTTATTTTTTATTTTTTATTTTATCAAATTGTTGTTAGATATATTTTTGAACATTAATTAATACTTATAGAAAAATCTCAATGGAGAATCAAACATTTTTGTTTCTTGAATACTTTCAAACACGATAAGTAGCAAAGCTAATTATGTGGAATCGAAGTTTTGGTATTGTTTTGGTTTTTGTTTCAATGTAATATGCAATTTATATCTGTATTACTGAAGTTTGTTTAAGACAGCGAATGAGATTATAATCACATGACAGCAAGTTAATGATTAGTATATGAGTTCAACTTTATTGGGGAGAAAGAGTTTATATATGTTATTGCTAATCACTGGGTTGGGGGAAGAGTTTAGGTTATGTATTTTCCTTTAATAATTATAAACAATTTAAAAAACAATTACCCAAAAAAAATGTTATTGCTAATTCATATATGTTTGTTTTGGAAATGGTTAATGTTGTAGAATAGTGCAGTTGCTTTGTTAGATTTTAATGTTGTAGACATATAATCATGTGATTGAAGATATACATAGAGATAGTTAAGGCGGGAAAAGAAACTTTTATATTTTGCAATAACACTACTTATCATATACTTGATTAGGGTTAGGGATAGATTTTTTGGCACACTATTTAGCGTTAATTTGTAAAGACAAATAGTATTTATCATCTACGTGTTGCTACGTGTCGCATCATGCTTAACTTTAAGTACTTGTGTTTATAATAAATACATATATAATTGTCATTTTGCCATCTAAATTAGGGTGACTTAATTAACTGCCACCTTACATCTAAACATATATGTATAGGCAGGTGTTAAAAATTTAGATAGTATATTATATTAATTTGTTATCACAAATCTAGATAGCATATGTACATGTATTTTAGGTATGAACAATAAAACCTCGCATTGAATTTGTTGGTGCCAAAGCATGCATACATATAACTTTCATTTTGAAAGAGTAAAATCAATCATTTAGAGAGAATTACAATTTCAATTTCTTGCCAAAACAAATCTAGCTAGCAACTCTTCCTTAACCATCATATTTTGTAAATGTGTCATATATACGTTTTGACCTATGCAAATTGTCGTGAAATTGATGGTAGTTTGCTTAAAGTGCTAGCAAATAGGCAAAGTGCTGAATCCTTGTGGGTGAATTTTTGTCAATGGTAGAGAGAAAGAGATTATTATTGTGGAAGATTATTGTTTACATATACATGAATTCACGATCTTTCATTTCAGGAT
The DNA here is from genome assembly GCA_022749755.1 of Azadirachta indica. Lineage (NCBI taxonomy): Eukaryota > Viridiplantae > Streptophyta > Magnoliopsida > Sapindales > Meliaceae > Azadirachta > Azadirachta indica. The sequence continues at coordinate 20,215,132 of CM040440.1, forward strand.
AAACATGCGATCAAGGCTATGACGATTAAATCAAATCATGACCATCGAAGCAACAGTAAACTATTGCATTAATCCAGCTTACAAACACCTGTATTCTATGATCCTGATTAGCAATTTATAAGAATTCAGTTTGTAGTAGCACGCATCCTTTTATGGAATATTGACCTTAAGAACCTAAACTTAGGTTAGGACAGAAAGTCCCTTCAGTTTGAGCTATGCATCACATATATGTAGATACATGTTAATGATCAATTGATACCACATTAACCGTAAGGATCCCAACCTTTAGACCCGTCCCAGGCGAATTTTTGCAGAGTATTGATTTGCTAGACTGATGTGGCCAGGGAATTATTTTCACTTAATTTAATTAGGTGTTAATTAGTCCCATTATAAGTTTTGCATATGTAATTATTTTGTTATTACCATCGGATGCCTATTATAACTTCAAATGTCTCCGGTCTCCATTCATTTTTCTACTTTTAGATTTTGTGGTACAATTTTTTTAAAAATTTTTTGGATGAAACAGATCAAGAAGCTGTTGAGTCCAGTTGCTCATCAAATGAAGTGACTGGCACCTTCAATATGAATAATTATCTCCGTATAGCAACATGCACCAGTAATGGTACTCCCTTGTTGGTTGGCACAAAAGATAACAGAGGCCGAGAGTTTGTTACTGCTTTGCGTACTAAGGTGAAGAATGATATGGAAGTAAGTTCTTTAATTAACTTGATTAAGCTAGGGTTAACTTACTATGAGTCACGTAAGTTTGTTTTATAATCCCTTTCAGGATTATAAAAAGGCTGAGCTGGTTGCCAAAGAAAGAAGATCGGTTGGAACAATTGTAACCAAAATATTTGATGGAGAGACATACATGGGAAATGTTGTAGATTTTGATGAAGAAACTGGATTCTTTAAGGTTAGGGTTCCTGCTCATCAGAACTACATATTTACATATATAATTAATATTGTGTTATCCCTTTCATCAACATCGTTCATTATATACATATAAATGCATGCAGATTGTGTACGAGGATTCTGACAAACAGGAAGAAGTGTGTAAGGAAGAACTACGTACACTTGTACCCTCTCCTAAGCTTGTTTGTAAATATCTCGACCGCATACAGGCTAGGTAATTTAAGATGACTAATTAACATATATATATGATATATCACATACACCAACTTGGAGTTACATTGCTTTACATATATATACGTATATATATATATATATTCAGATTCATTAACCCTATGCATGCATGTATGCACTTGCAGGAAGAATGAGATCAGAAAGAAGAAGAAAATTAGAGGTGCAACCACAGCATCAGCTTCTTTAAAAAGGCGTTTGCCAAGCAAGTCAAAGCAGGCTAAAAGCAAAAAGGTAAAATGCAAAGGAGCTGGTAATAATGCAGCCCAGAATTGCTCTACCTATGTACCATTGGCATTTAGAGAGAAAAAGAAGGATGCCTATATTTGGTGCTACTAGGATCGATATATCGAGCATAACTGGTGCAGCTGGCTGCTGGGTCTGTTTATTAATTTAAGTACTTAATTTTCATTAGTTTGTGGTAATGCTAGCCGGCTTTTCTTATGCGTGTCTACATTGGTGCAAAATCAGCTGGTCAAATAAGCTTAATTAACCCACCTATAAATTAATAAGAAATTGCAAAAGCAAAAGTAGAACATTATTATTCCGTATATATTTATATGTAATGTTGATTCTGGACATGAGGATTTGCTTTTGCACATGCAGTCTTGCTTTTAATCATATATTAATTAAGCATTTTAATTTTGTGAGGTATATATGTTATTTATGATAGATTTCATTGCTCATGTAAATTTCACCATTTAATATATATCCTAAAACATATGGCATGAATAAAAACAATCAGTTTACCAGAATTTAAAGTTATTCTTTATTTTTAATCTCAATTTTTTTCTTTTAAAAGAAAACTTGGATAACCCTCTTAATCTTATTTAATTTTAATGCAAAAATATATAAAAATAATGAACAAATTGTTGGAGCAAATTAATAGATAAAAATAGCAACTTAACTAAAATAATATTGAAAGTGTTTTGTGTTGAAACTAAAGAATGGTAATTAAATTTGTGTTGTTTATAAAGATTAGGTAAAAGATAGTAAGATATTTTTAAAATAATTTTAATTAAAATAGTTTATATTTGATCTATCATATACTTTCATACAGGAAAAAAATGGCTAGATAAGATGTTTTCCAAAAAATTTTAAATAAATATACAAGTATATTTGCCAATAAATAAATTGAATGATATTAAATCATTTAGGATATATAATAGGGTTCTACATCCATTGTTAAACAAATTGAGTGGTATTAATCATTTGGGATGAATTGAAGTTCAATATATATATATAAAAAAAAAAGATTAGTATCCAAACTAAATTAATTATTCTCTCCAATTAATATCTAGATCAGTCAATTTAGTTTTTACTTTTTTCTCCAAAATAGCAAATAAAAGATTGAATCCAGAATGCAATCTACTGTCTTTGATAATATATAACATTTTAGAACATAAATAGGATAATAAGAAGAAATGGTGAAAAGAGAGTTCATAGAGTCTAATATGCACACAAATTGTACATTATTATGCCTTAGGAAGAATATATACACTTTATTGTAACATCTATTGAGCATGTTTATGAAATCTCAACGTTAGAGGCTAATTAAAGATCGTCTAAAGTATTTAAACTAACTACTGTAATTTTGAATTGTTAGTTTCATTTAAAAATGTTTAGAGTAAAAATATTAAATAAATAATAAATAAAAAGTATATTAAATAAAAAATACCAATCAAATAATAATAATAATAATAATAATGATAATACGAATTTTTTTGGTAAAAAATTTTGCTTCACGTTCAATGTAAATATTTAAATAATTTATCTTAATTATGATTTTAAAATAACCTTCATATAAATTTTAGTTATTTTTAATATAGAACTTATTTAATTATTTATAATTGCATAATATGTCAAATTTAATGTTTTCGTACTTCTTCAAATTATTCGAATAACAAAACATGACAGGAGTTGGTATTTTTTGGGTGAGTTCTCACTCACATACAAAATTTTTTAAGAGAAAAAATAATATATCAAATAAAAAATATTCAAATTTATATCTAAACGTTATGAATGAAAAAGAAATATAACTTTTAGATTTATCGGTTGATTTTTATTTATATTTAAATAAAAAAATAAACAATACTTTGGTTCAGTATACCATTCAATTCATTTTGGTTTTATTAATCCCACGGTCAACCGTTGATGATCTCCTCTTTCCTCCGCATAAACAAACAGTCTATTATTTATATTCAAGCAAACTTTGTTGGACACTAACATATATGTTTGTACACTAATTTTTTATTTATTATATATTTTAACTTTAATTTAAAAGCACAAATATAGTATCTAACAAACATTAATTTTTTTAATAGAAATTATTAATTATACTTTTAACAACTTAATGTAATACTTTAATCCTAAACAACATCTTAATATTATATAGACATTAGCATATGCTTGTATCAGTGTATGGTTATGTTAGACAATAGAAAATATCCCTATACTGATGCGATAATAAGAATTATTAAATTAACTTATTTGTTTTGACATTAACTTATTAACTAATATTATTTTCTTTGAATTCAGTGGAGAACAATAACGTACGCTTTTGATTTTTAGAAACTAAAATGCCACTCGATCTTCACTTGTCTGTTCAATATACATGTCCGGTCCAATTATTGAAAATAAAAACAAAATTGTGTTTTATTTTTGATAAGAAAGAAGAAATAAGTTTTATATGTTTTTAATAATTTAAAGTGCACAATATTTTATAAACAATAATTTTAGAAATATAAATTATTATATAAATTTTATTTATATTAAAATTTTGTTATTGTTACATGTTTTATATAATTTTTTTTTAATTTAATTAGTAATGTTATATTGTTATTATATATTCTTATAATTTAAATTTTTTTTTAATTTTTAAAAATATGAGATATGTGATAATTCTATCATATTAATTTAGTAATTCAGTAATGTGAGTTTATATATATAAAAGCAACAGTTGTATAGATAATATGAGTTTGTGAATTTCTTTTTAAGTTTTTGATTAAGTTAACAATAGCTTTTTCTCTTCATAATTAATAAAAAAAATTACTGACTGCTGACTGAGTACTGAGGGATCTAACTAAAACAATTGGATAAACTATGCTCTTAAATTAAAACAAATAAAAAGTTAGGGACCTAAACTATAAGAACCCAATTATTCTTTGGGAAATTTTCAACAGTAACCACTGTTGACTCACAATTTTCAAAAATGACCAACATATAAATAAAATTACAAAAATGACCACCTTTTAATTTTTCGGACAAAATTACCCTTGTCCCCATTTGTAACAAAAATTCCCAAATCAATTTGGGGACCACTGTTTGTGCGCGAAACCCTAATTTCTGTTTGTGCGCAAAAGTAACAACGTAAGCGAAAGTTCAATCGGCGATCATTAATCCGACGGTTGACGATGGCGATAAAGACTTAAAAATCCGATCACTTTCACGTCGACGGTAGTAAACTTGGGCTAATATCCGTTCGCATTTCGACGACAGAGGCAATTTGGGTAACTGAGGTACGAGTTTCGGAAATTTTCTTTGTATTTAAAGTGGATTTATTGACGATTTTGGATGAATTTGCATGGGTTAGTGATTTATTTATCAATTTGTTAGAAATTAATCCCAAAAACTTTCACAATTGTATGTCGTTGGCTATATAATTAATCGAGTTTTATTTTGATTATTGTGATACAAACTTTTTTATTTCTATTCATGATGTGATGGAAAATGAGTGTCAAATGCATGAGGATTGTGTGATGTTGATAGAAGTGGAGCTAAAGTTGGAGACTGAGGGTGAGCGATGGTTTCGATCACAAATGCATGTGCGAAAGTTTGGTAGTCGTGATCGAAACTGTCGAAAGAACGTGATCGAAACTAAGGAAATTGCGTGATCGAAACTACAGTTTCGATCACGTAATTTTCACAGTTTCAATCACGTTCTTTTGGTTTTCAATTATATGTTGTTGAGGTCTTGTGGATGTTGATGATTGATGTTGAATATTAGAGTAGATTGTATTGGTGGAAGTTACAGATACGTGATCGAAATTGTGGAAATTATGTGATCAAAAGTATACATCTCACATAATTTTCAATGTTTCGATCACGTTATATTTTTATTATGGTTTTGATACAGGGTTTCAGTTTCGATTAGAAATAGGAGTGTTGATTAATTTTAGTTACACTTTCGATCACATAAAAAGTATAGTAAGTTTCGATTACGAAGTATTTTGTATGTGATCGAAAGTGTAGTTTCGATTTTTCCAGAATCTTGTCTTCCTGTTTATGCTTTCGTATACATTGTACTTTCGATCATGATTTGTGTGATCGAAACATCAGTTTCGATTTTTCCAGTTTACAGTTTTTCTTTTCTGTATTGTAACTGCGGTTTAAATTTGAATTATTTGTATATGTGTTTTCACTAACATATGTAGTTTTTTTGTGGTTCAGGTAAAAATGGTTGTTACTGTGACAAGAGAGTTGAAGATCCAGAAGGCCGAACATTTTCCGGCTATTGTAACCTCATTGTCAAAGGAACGGGTCTTAAAGACAGTGCAAAAGAAGCTGACCTCAACACAACAAGAGTTGTTTAGGCAGACATGTTTTAGCCATTTGTTGGACATAGAAGACATCCAATTTTCAGGCAACCTTGTGCATAATATGTTACTTCACGAGGTGGTTACGGAGGGAGCAGAGAAGGAGATGTGGTTTTTAGTAGGGGGCAGTACCATATGTTTCTCATACATTGAATTCGGTTTGATAACGGGGTTGATTTTAGGGCCATATCCAAGTAATGCAGGTGGGTCTACAAGGTTGAGGGACTTGTACTTTGGTGGAGAAGTCAGCATGGAACTAAAAGATATGGAAAAAGCATACAACGCAATAGACTTTAAACTGATAGATGACATGGACGCAGTGAAGTTGTCATTGTATGTGTTGATGGACTTATTTCTACTTGGCCGGGGCCAACGGTATCACACCGATATGTGGATACTGCAGATGGTTGATGACTTAGAGCAGTTTAATCGATTTCCCTGGGGGTCTGTTGTATGGACATACACCTTCCGTTCATTGAGTAGGGCGATGAGTCGACAGTTGGGCACATACAAGGTTAAACAATCTCAGAAGCGAAAGAAAGGATTAAAGCACGTTAATCGATACAACCTTTGCGGGTTTCCTTATGCATTCCAGGTACTTGGGTGTTCACTTTAACATTTAAATGTGTTATATTTTAATTTAACTGTACATTATCATGTTACTAAAATGAAACTTTATTTGCACGTAGATTTGGATGTACGAGACTATCTCCATTGCTGGGTCTGAGTTAGGGGCACGCATCAATTCCCGCCTTCCTCGTATATCGAGATAGGTCGTGGCAAGAAAGAACGTCCGCGACGAGAACCTGAAGTCGTACATTTTCAATGATAGCTCGGTACAATTTAATAATATATTTTCTTTCATATTTCCCAATTTTTTGTGAACTTTGACATTTTGTATTTTGTAATAAAATTTCTTATCCTGATAATGACCAGCCTCCGTCTGTCATCCGTACAATGGAAGTATCATCGACAGAGCGTTTTTTGCCGTATGGTCGGCCTTTACATTTCGATGCGGCATATGGTGGTGAATATGCCGGCACTGTTCTCCCTGACCACGTGGACGGTGATGAGTCGGCCTTATCACCAAGGACACCACCGGTAAGCTTAAAATACTAAGTACTTAATTTATAATTTTTTGGGTTAAACTTCTACTAACATTTATATACTATACTGTGCTTTTAGGGAGAGGCGACGAGCAACGAGGATTCATCACCCTCCATTCCTCCAAGTCCAAGGAAAATTAGAAGAAAGGTGAATTTTGTTGAAAGTTTAGTTTCAACAAGTGAAAATCATCAATTTTATATGACTATTAACATAGTTTCCTAACAATCTAAACTTTGTTTTGGCAGCGAGCCTGTCCCTCTGTTGTGTCCAAGGAGGTTCCTCAGCATAATGACCCTGAAGAGTCTCCAGCAGGGCACAATACATTTCCTGACATGTCGCAACCAGACCCTGACGTACGTAGACCGATTGCCGTTGTCCCAGAACAATCTAATCATCTATTGGTCGTTGAACAGCAGGTTCGAGATCTACGTGCTGATTTCCAAGCCTATTCAAAAAAGCAAGAAGATATGTTGTGTCGGCAGGAGGAAATACTACGGCGTCAGGATGAGACATTAACAGTGCTAGTCAGAGAATTGAGTAGTCGAACTGCATCTGAGCCGCCACAGGATCCTCAGGTGTGATTTTTGGTTGATTTGTTGGGTTGTTTATAACAATGTAGACGGTATATATTGGATATTATCGAAACAGATTATTGTAGTTGTCACATTTTTCCATTGAGTTTTATTTAATTGCTTTTGTGTTTTTCTATGGTTACAGGTTCATCACGTAGGTGAGGCTAGTGTGTGCATTGTCGATGCGCCTAGGGATGTTAAAGTCAATTGCTCGTTTCCTCAACCTCAGCTGCCTGCACAAAACAATATGAGTCGATACGGTCGGGAGTACAAGAGAGCTGTAGGCCAGCGGACCCCATATACAAACCCATTCAAACGATAGCGCAAATCTCGAACTCGGGCGGTGCTGAAGGGATGGCCACAATACTCTCTAGAGTATGCTATAGATCCGACTTGTTCAGTTCCAGCAGACTTATATGCAGAATTCGTAAAGTGGATGGCTACTCCAAAGGTATTCATTGAGACTCGCACTGTTACAATAAATGCCGCATGGCTCAGGTTAGTGGCGGATAAGGGACAGTGGCTTGAGGATACGGTATGTTCCAATATCTATCATTTATTCATTTAATTTTGTTTTTGATTTTTATCCGTGATGTTTATCCTGACCACTTTGGTACGTTGCAGCATATGAACGAGTACATGCAGTTGCTTGCTCACAGGCAAGGGGCATGTGCGCAGCAGGTGCCGCAACGTTGGACAGTTGCATCCACACATTTGTTCGTAAGTTTGATACTTTAAATTCTTTTGCAGACTTACTGTTATATTATATAATTGACAGTTCGAATAACAATTACTCAAAATTTTGTGACAGTCATTGTTACAAGCCGTTTGGGACGGATATTTAAAAGGCGAGTTAGAGTTGGGCGCTTTTTACCCATCGACAAATCTTGAGTCACATGTGGAGGGCAAATATAGTGTTGTCCATCGTGCATGGTGGACAGTGGACGAGGTTTATATGCCGACCTGTATCAGTTCCTCGCATTGGGTAGCATGTGTCATCCATTTACGTAGGCGTCAGATTATAGTGTACGACTCCTGTCCATCCGCACATTCCGAGCAGATGTTGGTTGAGGTCTTGCGGCCGATATCTGAGCTACTCCCCTTCTTGCTCGATGATGCAGGTTTTTATGACATCAGGACTGAGCTTGAGTTTTCCAAGGAGCCGTTTTCAGTAGTACGGCCTATTGATGGAGTCCCCAAGCAGCAGATGTCTGGTGACTGCGGAGTTTTCACCTGTATGTATATATACTATTTAGGTTTAGATAGGCCCCTTAACTTAATGTCAGCAGATGGGGCCTTTTTTAGGAGGAGGATAGCTGTAGAGTTATGGAAGGGCATTTTGTTGTAGGTGATTATTATATTTGTATTTATTTGTATATATTGTATATAACCATTTTAATTAAATGTATTATATCTCATTTTTTATCCAATTTTGATTACATATGTCATTGTTTGCCAGCAGTTTATGATAACTAATAAATAAAGGAAAAACATTGAAATTTCAGGTTCCAATACGTCCAAAATTATGTTATCTATATATATGATGATGTTCGAAGGATATTGAGATTGTCTTCAGGAACGAGAGATTCTGGAAAAATCGAAAGTGCAGTTTCGATCACAGAAAAAAACATGTGCTCGAAACTGTACTTTCGATCAACATTTTAACCGTGATCGAAAGCACAGTTTCGATCACGTGTTTTTTTTGTGCTTGATCGAAAGTTTAGTTTCGATTTTTCCAGAATCTCCCGTTCGCAAAGTTAAGAATAAAAAGCAAATAAAAATAAGTATTGAACAACAAAATTCAGTTTCAATTAAAGAAAACTATTCCTTAAATAGATAAATTTATCGTACACAATGCATAACTCAAAATTAAAAGCAATAAACATTCATACAACTTCTAGGAAAAAATTCAGTTTCAATTAACTATGATCTATTAAATAAATAAAGTTATTATACACAATACATAACTCCAAATTGAAAGCAATAAACATTAGTACAGCGAGTTCATTTGTTGAAGCATAACAATCTAACATCGTAACAAATGTTGCAAAAATTAATGTACAAGTAACAACACAAATTTCACTCGTTTGAGTGAAGTGGAATCGAATTTTTGCAAGTTGCGCGGTTGTGCCCCAGTTGATGACAGCGTGAACACATACGCTGGATCACATCCTCTCCAATAGAAGGAATTCTTTGTTTTCTTGGTCGACCAACAGTAGGACGTTGCCTCGGCGGCTTCAAAGTGATTTCTCGTACATCAGGTGGAATCACCCAATCTACATCATTTCCAACGGGATGAACAGACTCTGCATATGAATTCAACCATGCGTTAGTGGTGTAAAAGTGTGCACACAGTGAATTATGTGACAAACGGATATGGCGACATGCTGCAAGAGCGTGAGCGCATGGGAGTTCTGATAGATCAAACCGTCTGCAACTGCAAGTCTTATGCTGCAAATGTACGACCTCAACTGTGCCCCGGTGTTTAACCTCAAACTCATGCCGTGACACTGGTTCCACGGTCATAGGTCGAGACAACTCTATTTGTTCATCAACAACAGCTTGGGCCGCTGGAGTAAGGAATGCATCTCTGCCAGCAGCCTGCTCCCTACGCTCGTAAAACCACCGTTGTACAGTAGATCTTATGTGATCAGCCAATGAAGTGATTGGAAGTGAACGTGCGTGTCTTAATAATGAATTCATACTTTCAGCGATATTGGTAGTTAGCAAGTCATAACGTCGAGAAGGAAAATATGCTCTTGCCCATCTATGCAGTCCAACCTCATTTTCTAGATAATCTGCTGCTGGTGGATGCATCACCCTAAGATTTTGTATATATCCATTACACTCTGTTACCCGATATGCCTTAGCAGCATGAAAGTAAGCAGCCATGAATGTCTCAGTTTTTCGGACATGCATCTTGTACTTGGCCTTCACATTCCCAGAAATATGGTAAGAACAAAATCCATGGGCTGCATCGGGGAACACGATCGCAATCCCTTTCTCAATACTACTGTGTCGATCGGATATGAAAACCAAATTCTGAATCAAGCCGATTGCTTCTCGAAGTTTTAGGAAAAACCATTCCCACGAGGCATCATTCTCAGAATCGACAACACCAAACGCCAGAGGATAAATTTTGTTATTTCCATCTAGTGAGGCAGCCACAAATAATGACCCACGATAAGTTCCCTTCAAGAAAGTTCCATCAACTACAATAACTGGTCGAATTGTTGTGCGAAATCCTCTAATACATTGTCCCAATGACATAAAAAAGTACAAGAAGTGATCGTCGGAATCTTTTTGAATTGACGTTACGGTACCCGGATTTTTTTCCTTCAACAAGTGACAGTACCAGGGAAGTCTCTTAAATGACTCTGAAGGATCGCCAGTAACAATCTTCAAGGCACGTTCTTTACTACGCCATGACTTCATGTACGATAGCCATACCCCATAATCAGCCTGAACGTCATCGCGAATATTTTGGGGAGTGTAACTTCGACTGCAGTCCTTAAATTTATCCTTAATTAGTTCTCCAATTAGATGCGAGCTTGCTTGGCGATGACCATCTTGGAGCTCTTTGTTCTGACAACTGTGAACTGAGTTCATTTTTGTCACTCGAAAATATGTATTACGGTTGGTCCTGGTTGCACGAATTCTCCATTGACATCTTTCAACAAGGCACTTTGCCTCAAATCGATCCGTAGTTGACTTGTAAACCTTGAATTGGAAATGGTTCCTTAATGCAAGCAAGCCTAACTTATCTCGAAGTGCTTGCTTCGTATCGAATATCTGCCCAACTGAAACATCACTTGATCCAATTCCCGATAGTGCATCACTTGGCATAACTTCTGATGGTGGAACTGGAGGCAACCACCGAATAAATTGATTTTCAGACAAAGGAACTGTCATTGAGCAACTCCTCTGAGTGGGACCGTTACAGCCATCGTCCTGTGGCTCGTTTTCTTCATCAGCAACATTTCTTCCTTGTTCGCTGTGCTGAGAGATGTCAGGCCCAAAAATGTTTGCCTCGGCATCATGGTAATCATTTTGATGTGCATTGTTGTTGTAGGCAGGAGAATCTCCTCCATCAAGGGTGGTCGCATCATCAAAAAAGTTCACGGGTCGGTGTTGGAGGTTTGGAGGCATTTCTGGAACTTGACTTTGCTGAAAGTATCGATCTACAAACCCTTGCACAGTGTACTCGAACTGATTGTTGCATTAGGCCTGGGTTGTGACTGCAGGAACAACATCATTAACTTGATTACTTCCACTAGAAGACATAAACTGTGTTGCCGTTACAGGAATTGCATGAGGCGAAAAATCAGTGGGAACTTCTGCATTGTCCACACGATCCAAGGTAATATATAGTGGGCAATATCCCCTTCGGCTGGCCATATAAGGACTATTGGCCGACATGAATGCTCGAAAGTCTAGTTCGGTTGTGATATCCGCTGCCATAAAACCCGCCCCCGATTGTGTACACACCGAATACTTAGTTTTTGTCTTTATGATAAATTCAGAAGGATTAATTTTAAATGCCTCATACAACATCTTCATAAAATCATGATGTCTTATTGATCGATCAACAGAAAATCCTCTCATTCTGCCACCGACATATTCTTCGCCGCCGTTCGGTGTTCGTTCCCAATAGCCGTCATTGACAGTAACAATTGTTATTGACTCAGTCATGCCTGCACTAAATCACAATATTGTGTTACAAAACTAAACCCAAATATTCTTATAAATGATAACATATAGATTATTTGCAAAACTGAAAAAATCTTCTGGTATCTATTAATTTCTCTGTACTCGAAACTTACTTTCGATCACGTAGGAAAGAAATCGAAAGTGGTAAGTTTCGAGCATGGGCAAAATTGTGATGGTTAAATGGAAAACGAGTGAAAAACAAGGAAGAAGACGACCTGTGCGAGAGTTTCGATCACGTAGGAGAGAAATCGAAAGTGGTAAGTTTCGAGCATGGGTAAAATTTTGGGCATGCTCGAAACTTACCACTTTCGATTTCTCTCCTACGTGATCGAAACTCTCACACAGGTCGTCTTCTTCCTCGTTTTTCACTCGTTTTCCATTTAACCATCACACCAAGCACACTCAATGTTTTGAAAACACACTTTTTTTCTTGATTTCTTTCATTACATTTACTGATTCTACACAAATACTCAAAATAAATGTTAATATATATTTTGTTCTTTGTTCTAAACTATTTTTTAGACACGCATCTGATTCTCTCCCTCTGTAAATAAGTGATTTTCTTTGAATCAAATGAAGTTGATCTCAAAAACAACAAATCCAAGTAAATCACTTAACAAGCTCCAAATCAAATGATGAACAGTAGATAAAGCTAGAGAAGAAATGAAGAAAAAGAAAGATGAAATCGAAACGTAGTTTAATTTGGATGACAGGGGTAATTTTGTCCGAAAAATTAAAAGGTGGTCATTTTTGTAATTTTATTTATATGTTGATCATTTTTGAAAATTGTGAGTCAACAGTGGTTACTGTTGAAAATTTCCCTTATTCTTTTCTGTACCGGATATATTTCATAAAAAAAACCAGAAATTGAGCAAACGTCGACGTTTTAAACCCGAACTACAACTGCTTTACTGAAACACTGTTCAGTCCTTCCTCGCGCTCCCAAACTCCAACACCACACCCCTCCCGTCCCCACCCCACCCCCTTACGAGATAAACCACCCCAAATTTACCGCCAAACCCTAACTCAGCAATTTTCTTCTCGCAGAAAAAATTATCATAGAGTCAACTCGATCCGAGGAGATGGATACACACTCCTCGCACATAACCGCACCAAACCGCTCCCGCAGCTCGCAGACCCCGTCGCCGTCCCACTCCGCCTCTGCCTCCGCCACGTCATCAATTCACAAGCGCAAGCTGGCAGCGACAGCCGCGGCAGGAGCGTCCGAGGAGCACGCGCCACCTGCATTCCCTTCCTCTTTCTCTGCCGACACCCGTGATGGCGCTTTGACTTCCAATGACGACCTTGAGAGTATATCTGCCCGCGGCGCCGACTCCGACGCTGACGACTCCGAAGATGCTGTGGTTGATGACGACGAGGACGAGTTCGACAATGATAACGACTCCTCCATGCGTACTTTTACTGCTGCTCGTCTCGAGAATAATAATTCGGTTGGCTCGGCTAGAAATACGAAGCTAAAGACGGAGAATGCGACGGTTAAGATTGAGAATTCGGATGGCGGGAAGGAAGGGGGTCCCACGGTCAGTGGTGTGGTTGGGTCCACTGCTGGGGTTGGCAGCTTGGTACCGGGAATTGTGACCAAAGAAGACGCTGTGAAGATATTTACGGAGAATATACAAGCTAGTGGTGCTTATAGTGCTAGGGAGGAGAGTTTGAAGAGAGAGGTAAAGTTTTGTGTTTTTTAATTTTCTTTCTTCCTACTATGAAAAAGAAAACAATGCTAAAATTTTCTGCTGGACTTGCAATTCAAAAACTTGAACACTATGGAGCTTAGTTCATGAAAATGGGAATTCTGTACTGTTTTTTGGTATGTGTTGGATATGGCTGCTTCACATGGTGTCACGTAGTCAAGGGCCTGTGCAAAGATAGTTTACAGGACGAATTTCTTATTGTCTTCTCGGAATTTTTCAGGAGGAAGCACGAAGACTAAAGTTTGTATGCCTTGCAAATGATGGTATTGATGAGCATATGGTTTGGTATCGATTTCTCTTTCCTTGAACGTGTACTCACATTCTTTTTTCTCTGTGCAAAGTCATTTGAAGTTATTGTGTATTTTATGTTCATTTATGTGATTAGATCATGTAGTCTTGCATTAGATTTTAACAAATTCCGGAAGTGGCATTGTAAATATTTGAATTTTTTTATTGTTGAAATAATTGTGTATGATATGGAGTTTTTGCTTTATTTATTTATTTATTTTATATTTTGTCTGCGTTTCTCAGGTTGATTGGGTTGAAGAATATATTTGCAAGGCAACTACCTAACATGCCTAAGGAGTACATTGTCCGTCTTGTGATGGATAGGTAATATCATGGGTTTTTTAAAGCACCCTCAGTTATTTCTTCTATTTCCTCTGTTTTTAAATCTGGTTTAGTTGCGTATCTATGTGTGGAAGGGGGTTGGGGTTTCGGTGCTGCAAGAATTGGAGAAACCTCGGACTTGAAGCAAACCATTATTCCCCAACAGACAACCTCACAAAAAGGATAAACATTGATTCATAAGAAACTATGACTATTGATTATTTTAATTAAATGTAGGGTACATGAAATTACTATCTCCACAACATGTTTTAGATTTCATACACCAGTGCACTTGGACAGCAGTAATCTTCACTTCTACCAAAGATGTATTTCTGAATGTATTGTGGTAGGTGTAACTCACTTTTGCCAGCCATGTCAGTTTGTAGTATGTTCCGGAAAAATGTTCCTGCAACTGTCATCCCGTGGACTCTGTCTCGTAATTATATGCATTTAGATCTTGTCAAAATATATTGCCCCTAGAGTGGTCTAAGCTTCAGTGCACAACTCATTTAATTTATCTGTTGGTTCCAAAATCTGCATGTGCTAATGGCTTCTAGATTCATTTTGTTTTATGCAGGGCCTGAGCTCCCAAGGTTAAAATTAATTAATCATCCTGCTTTCTTTTTAATGTTCCCTAATGTTTCTCTGAAAATCTATTATTGCTGTCATTGTTTTTTCCTAAATACCATCAAGGCACTTACTCCGCTTTTCATATGGGATTTACAGAAGCCACAAATCTGTTATGGTTATCAGACGTAATCAGGTTGTCGGTGGAATCACATATCGCCCATATATCAGGTTTCATATCAAAATCTTGACTTTTCATGATATATGTTTACTCAACCTGAATATCTTCCCAAACAATCTGAAGCAGAAGCAAATACAGCTCTGTAAGCCTTGTGCATGCATTAAGACTACACGTATAATAAGATCAGACAATAATTTGGCCTTGGTTTAACAAGCAGCAATCTGAGTTCTCAAGCTTTTTAATTTTTCCTAGCAAGGCCATTTCACATTTCAACATGTAAATGACTTTTAGATAATTGAATTTGGAATATCTATTTCTTAATCACCTTTTTGTTTACAATATTTTCTCTGGCGATGGTGCACAATAATTCATTGATTATCGTCACAATTTCATTTATATGATGCCACTTTTTCCCTCTTTACTAATGCCGAAAGTTCTGGAGCATGGCAGCCAAAAGTTTGGGGAGATAGCTTTTTGTGCAATCACAGCCGATGAACAAGTAAAAGGTTATGGTACCAGACTGATGAACCACTTAAAACAGCATGCCCGTGATGTTGATGGGCTCACACATTTTCTAACATACGCTGACAATAATGCTGTTGGTTATTTTATTAAACAGGTCTGTTAGTCTGTTTTTGATATGGTTGTTTGGTCTATGATTTCTAGAACTTGTTCAATATTCATGGACAATATAAATTGACTGCGGCGTAATGTCCTATTTACATGTGTTTTAACGTCTACGATATCACGATGTAATTACCTTATGGAAATTTAGATGCTGGGAAATTTATGAGTGGCTGATAACTATATAAGTATAAATTTGTAGGTAGTGGCCTGGGTGAAAAAATTCTGGATTAATTTAGGATTTTGTTGCTTTAGAATAATTTTATCAGAATGCTTCATTTCATATTCTTTGTTGTTACCCTGTTTTGAGCAGAATTCATATGTAAAAACTCATGAAATCTACTCATATGTAGGGTTTTACCAAAGAGATTTACTTGGAAAAAGATCGATGGCAAGGGTAAGTTGATAACTAACTCCAGTATTGTTGGCGCTTAAATTTTGTTTTCATATGAGGGTATACTGGCTTGTGTTTATGGTGAGTCCATGGTTTTGCCATGCAAAGAAGTGCAGTGTGTATATTGTTTTTCTGATTGAAATATATCTCACCCTAGTTTATTTTAGTTGGTACTCAATAGTAAAGAAAGATTTAGCAAAGAGAGAACAAGAAAGACTGAGGCTTCAAGCTTATGGTCCTTTGCTGGAGCTGCTATAAATGATCCTATTTAAGCTGTGTTATTTCATTCGTTTTGTTCTCGTGTTTTCTGCTTTTAGATTGTCTGTAAGAATCCCATTGTCATTCTAGGTATATTAAAGATTATGATGGGGGAATTCTTATGGAGTGCAAAATTGATCCAAAGCTTCCATACACTGACTTATCAACTATGATTCGTCGGCAGAGGCAGGTAAGACAAAAGGATGCTCCACTCAAATAGCGTTTGCGATAAACCTATCTCAATTTTGCATATGAAAGAATGACATGAAAGAATTCAATATACTAATTCCAAAATAAATTTTGCTGGAGAGAAATATGAGCCTTAGAAATTTGACATCATGCTCACTTGTCCACTTCCAGCTTAAGATTTCAGATAAAAAATCATATATAAAAATATGATCGAAGATAAGTAAAAAAGTTATCCTGAAATGTATACTACATTCTTACCTTTTTCTGTTTCTGCAATGACAGGCAATTGATGAGAAGATAAGGGAGCTCTCCAACTGTCACATTATCTATCCTGGGATTGATTTTCAGAAGGTATGCAGCATTGTCACTTCTAAATGCATGTTGGCTTTCTGCTTGGTTCAAGTTATAAATTTTGGATAGGTTGTATTGAGGTACATAGTTAGCAAAATCAGTTATTAAATGCTATTATATTGGCTTGAGTGCTGTGCTAATGAAGTCCAATTCTACATGTCTAGACCAGTTATTTAAATTTCCAAATCAAGGCCAAGGCCAATTCTAACTTCTGCCTTCATATATGTATTGGCGAAACAGATTATCACAATTTCTTTTTATAAACTATTCAGCCATGTTATGACATTTCTTTAAGAATACCTAGAAATTCTGCTTAAAGCTATATTGGTATGATTCATTGGGTACCTTGCATTGATAGTTCTAACCGGATGCCTGAGTATGGAATGCCAGAACCTATGCAGTATACTGCTTGACTTTGAGAATATGCAGTTATTTGAATGGATGATATATCATTTTGTTTCCGATTTCTTGGTGCTCATCTTCTTTCTAAGATTACTAAGAGTTGTATGCAAGTAATGTTTGAAGGTTTCGTACTTAGTTCTGATCAGGAACTTGTTTCATTCAGAAAGAAGCTGGTATTCCCAAAAAAATAATCAAAGTTGAGGATATTCCTGGCTTGAGTAAGTTCTCTGACATCCTGTAAATTTGTGGCTGTAACATTTCATTTTCTGCTCAATTTTATTTGGTACATGTGGGAATATAACTAATTTCACGTCCCAGTTTTACATACATAAGTTATTTACCCACTACCAACTGTATCTATGATTTATTTTCCGAGCATTTAGGTCTGGAAGTCTTCTTCCTGACTTTTCTGGATGTGCAGTGTATACATAAGCTGCTGATATATATTCTAAGATAGGGGGAACTAAATGGATCTGTTTATCAAATACATCCTCTTGTATACTGCCCACGTATTGCAATTGTGCCTCCTATTTTTTTAATTATTGCTATTACTTGTAGAAGAAAGAGTTGTTGATAAATTCGAAGTAAGAAATTAAGAGCATGCCATCTCATGGTTCACTTACCATCTTGCAAAAACGTGATTGTGCTTGTATTCTTGAAATGTGTTTCATGAATGGATGCTTAATTTGACTCAAATGCATAATTTTACATAAATTGCAACTAAATTGTATCAGTATATGATGTGCTGTAAAGCAGTTATAGCTATTATAGATAAATAGTAAAACATTATGCGGTATCTAAGTTTCTCCCATTTAAGATTTGGTTCTGGTTGAATTTTTGTTTGCCTATGCTTGAATAAGATAATTTAGATTTTGTGGGAACTTTATGACAGGGGAAGCTGGATGGACTCCTGATCAATGGGGCCATTCGCGGTTTAGAACTTTAACTGCTTCTACAGACGGTGCATCAAATCAGAAACATTTAACTGCATTCATGCGCTCACTTTTGAAGGCAAGTTTATGAATACTTCAAAATCAAATTGCTATGAACTTCTAATTGAGTAATATTGGCTTAACTGAAAAGCATATGTCTTGCCTTGTTCCAAAAGAGTTGCTTTTGGCTTCAGCTAGCAAATTGAACCAGTTCAAAATAGCCCAGGCTGAAAATCAATGATCGTCTTTTGGGGATCTTATTACTGTATAGTTTTCTTTAATCAGCTTTCAAGCCTCAATACTAGGTAGAGGATTAATTTAGTCTCATACTTATCAGACTGAAAATCAGTGATCTTCTTTTTGGGATGTTATTCCTGTATAGTTTTCTTTAATCAGCTTTCAAGCCCCAATACTAGGGAGAGGATTAACGTAGTTGTCATCTTATCAGATAGTGACAGCCTTATCAGGAGAACAAATTACTCTTTGGGTGGTACACATTATTGGAACCAACCACCTTGCATGAGACATATCTTGCTGATGATGCTTTGGTCATTAATTTAATGGGTCTTGAAGCAATCAGAATTTAGCCCCTTTAGAATATTAAACTGTAAGTAAGATTATGTCCTTTAGTTGTGGAGCCAATTGATCATAGGTTAACGTGTAATAGTTTATGTTTCTGCTTTTGAATTTTCAGAGCCACTTGTAATAATGCAGTACATGCTTATAGATTGGTTGCTGTCGTGACGTCCTGCATTTCTTAGTTTTGTATAATCCTTTTGTTTACCTATATGTGAGCATGAAATTTTACTTCCCCTGCTGTTGTTTGATTCTTAACAAATAGATTTTGTCTTTGAGCAGTCAATGCATGATCACGTTGATGCTTGGCCATTCAAGGAACCAGTTGATGCCCGTGATGTTCCTGATTACTATGACATCATCAAAGATCCCATGGGTAAGAATATTCGTTTTCCGTTTCTTCTGAACCATATTCGCTGAACAATTGTGGAAGGCCTTTCAGTGATTGTTTGTCCATACATTTTTATTAATTACCAATTGCATAATTATCACTGAAGCTGAAGTCTGTTCAATTGTAAAGCTATTTTATCTCTCAAAAACATTAATGTGATGGGTTAATGGATACCCATTTTACTGCAGATCTGAGGACAATGTCAAAAAGGGTGGAGTCTGAGCAATATTATGTTACATTTGAGATGTTTGTTGCTGATGTTAAGAAGATGTTTGGCAATGCACGCACCTATAATTCACCTGACACCATTTACTATAAATGTGCAGCTAGGTATGTTGATCCACTTAATTCTGTTTTTGTGTTTCATCTGCTCTCCTAATTTTAACAAAATTTGCAGGCTGGAAGCCCACTTTCAAAGCAAAGTTCAGTCTGGTCTACAATCTGGCACCAAAATTTAGCAGTAATGTATTTGATGAAGGCTCATGCTTTGATCTCACCAAGTTCAGGAGATCCTTTAGTATTAGTTTTAGCTGTAATATAACCACATGTAGCATTATTACTGGTTTTATAGATTATTTATGTATCCTTTTCCAGGTACATGGCTCCATTTATTTTAATGTATGTTCCAGCTATGTTGTTTGTATATTTATACGTTTATTGAACAAATAAATGCAAGAAACAGATTAGCATACTGTGTCAATCGATTTCCAGTTTTACGCGGCTGAACTCTCTGGTGTTGATAAAATATGTATATATTATACGATTTCAATGGCGAATTTCCTAAAGTTCCTTTTATTTCAGTTTGCACTGGGCTGCTGAAGCAACAGGTAAAGTCTACAAATTCTCAAGAAACACCAATCTACCAAGTTTGAGACAAGGCATAGAACGCCCCTGAAATACCACAATCAGAAGCAACTTACAATCACTATCACAACGGATGTTAGATGTCGTTTCCCCAGCACTCAAGCGAGCCAAAGAATTGGCACTGATATTTTGTTGTAAAGGGCCTGACGTGTCAAGATAGCTATTATTACAGCCAAAAGTTGAAGGTGGCTGTCAGTCTGACTCCATTATTTGTTTCCGGAGATTCCAACCTACAATAACTGTATTTTTCTCTTAACAGGGAGAGAAGACTAGTATGGAATTTAGAGATAGTTCATTCAGAAGCTTAAACCAATAGTTGTACCATGTAATACCATGTATTTAAGAATACAGAGGAAAAGCAGACTTAATCTAGTCCTACTCATTATTCTTTGCACCTGCATGAGGAAGTCCAGAGTCCCAGCTAGGCACAGCCCTTGACGCATCGACTCCATGGCCTATCCGCTGCGGCACATGCTCTAAGCTAACTGCACGCTCCAGCATAGATGTTTCAGCCATGTTTTTCCCCTCACTATCACTTTGAGGATTTCCAACAGGAGGAAGCTGGGTGCTGCTAGGGAAACCACCATCCAATCTATGGTGATTTGGGGTTGCAGTACTAATACTTGGAACTGATTGGTGAAAGAACTGGTTTGGGTTCTGTTGCATTGGAACGCCAGTATTTGTTGATGCATCTATTGGGTTGTTGACCAATGGCATGCCAACATTGGGTACATCAGACCTGGCTAAAAGGAGAGGGTTCAACCCAGTCACCCGCTTAACATTTTCTTCAGCCATTTTCACCTAGAAAAATTTGTATAAATATAAATAACTTCTGCCAATTTGAGGATAGCATCAACAGATAAATATAGGGATTACCATCGAGGAGTAAAATACTAAGATTATGACTAAATATTTGCAGCAGCTCAGTGCAAGATGCACGGAGTCTGCTTCACACCATGCCAACCACTTTTTAGCAACTCTCTGGGCACAGAAGCCAACAATGCAACCACAATGCAGAGTGGACTTTAAATCCAAGCATCATGTAAAAACAGGTCAGTACCCATTTTAAGGACACAAGCATAGTTAGAGAACACAAACAAATATGTAAGTTGTGGATGACAATCATATAATTTTTTGATACTTTGCATATATAGCCAGTTGATTATGCGGCCTGCAAACAATACCCTTCTATAGTATGTGCATAAACAGAATATGTGCACTAAACTTGATTTGAAGATGGGCGTAATTTTTCTCATTGTTAGATAACCAAGCGAATCTGTGACATATGTCCTTCATTTTGCCATCATGTCAATGACAATGGTCCAATCAATTTCACATAGTGTTGCAAAAAATGCTGATCACCAAACCAATTAACAGGCAATGCTAACCAGTATCATACAGGAAGCACTTACCATTCCATGAAAATGCATTCACTAGACTAGATTTTAAATACCATTGGAAAAGGCCATTTAGTTTTCATGAGATTTGTATTAAGTACATCATTGTATGTAATAATCAACTGATCAACGAAGTTCAAGAAATGGTGTTATTCAATCATATGGAAGGAGTTTTAGATGAATGTAACCATATGTATGGATCTGCTTAGAGAATTGTAAGTTTTCCTGGAACAATATCCATAAATTTTCAAGTTTGATTGCATGTAGCATTCATTAACTAGGTGACCTCTAAGAATCATGATTTCATATATTCTATTGTCAATTAAATCATGATGACAATATTTATTATCAACGGGATGTGTACTACATTATGTAAAATTTAGAAAAGTTGAAGAATTAAATACTGCAGTAGCTTACCTTTGCTCTTAATGTCTCAATCTCAGCCTTCAATATTCTGTTGTTGACAGCAGCTTCATCGCATTTGTGGTTCATGTCAGTCAAACCTTTTAGTAATGAAGAGTGTTCAACTCTTAATTGACCAGCCTGTACAAAACCATGCACATCACTTAATATGTTTCATCAAGAAAGAACAAAACAAGCAAGGAATCAAGGTATAAAAGCAGAACGAGGCAAGACCTGTGATTCCAGTTCATTCAGATGTGCTTGTTTTCTTCTCCTCGAACGTCTTGCTGACTCTCGATTTGACAGCATCCTGATCCATTTTCAATGTATCAATAGACAAAGGGATTTTTCTTTATGGTCACCACGAAATTTAAAATTTTACATGTGACAACAAGAAGTTAACTCAGAGGCAAGATTGTTATTCCATTAATATATCAGTTATTACAAGCAAATACATCAATAGGAAAAATCATATAAAACCATATGATTTTAAAAGGAATACATAAATCTACTGGTTTACCAATTTAAAGAAGAAAAAATTGCGAGAAGTATTAAAATTATATTGATTCTACTAAGTATCATTGACGGAGGAAAGAAAAACAATTGAGTAGGGAAAAAGAGAGAAAGAAATGCCGATACAATCCAAATTAAACTAAGAACAGGAATGGTCCTAATAGCCGCTTCACATGAGACACTAATCAGAAATTTTTATTACCTTCTTGCACGTTTGTCATCCAGCTGATCCGAACCCTCTGTCGTTTCCATGTCTCCATCAAGCTCATCGTCATCTGAATCGTCTCTTGATGATCCACTCGTTGATTGCCTGAATTGAGCTGCCGATTTGGTATGGTTAGCAGGTAAGGCTGCCGTGCCAGGCAATCTACCATCAGCCTTATGTTGTGCCACTACAATATCACATCAGCAGCACTTACATTGACTGAAATAAAAAATGACAGAGAAACTCATAATAATGACACTAAGTCGTAATCCTGGAACTAAAGACTAATTTATGAGAGAAAGTAACAATGTGGACAACAAGAAGCAACACCCATGGTTGATCATACACATATCTAATGGGAGAAGAAATGCAATACGTTCTGCTACTCCATGCAGTGCCTGAAAAGCAAACAATATTCTATCTGGATCATTCATCAAGAGGAAATCTTTCTCCAAAACTGAAGGTGCAAAAATATTCCACTTATTAGGTCATAGAGCATGAGGCATCATTGAGTACTACATAATGGCTCAACTGCTGGGTAATTCCACCAATCACTGCATGAGAACCAAGATTTATGCCAGCATGTCTTAGGTGTAGTAATTTCCTGGAGCAATGATCTATGAAGCATACAACAAAAAGTGATGGTTGCCGATGTATTTCAACCGTTCACTATGACTATTTCATGTCAAACTACTGCAGTACTTAAGACAGTAAAGAACATCAGAACATAACTATATAAAATAAAAGGAATTAAACTCAATTTAAATTAATGAAGCTTGAATGCTAGTAGCAAGAGTGTGGACGGCTGCCTAAGTAGAGATACTGAAAGTAACTCAAATGAAGGCGCTAAAGCTGACACAATAAGCTTGGTTAAGAGCAGCTCTAGATTCTCAATTGCAGTGAAGAAAAACAACTATACAAACAAGGAAACAATGAAGCTGTAAAATCTTTCACAATTTAAAAAATTCCTGAAGCAGAACAAACATAACAAAAATTCCATTAGAAAACACCATTATCAAAATAGTCCTATCAATCTGTACCGAAGAATTACAGCTGTTCTGGAGAAAAATAAAAGAAACAACAACCAAATTTTTGTACTCAAAACTGACCAGGAGTTTGAGATCCCAACTCAGAAGGCTTGGCTGCTGTTCTTTGATTCTGATCAATTGAAGAAGATTTATCTTGTGGTTTCGGAGGCGGCGCCTACAAAAAGAAACTTTATTTAACTTTTTCTAGCAGCAACTCAAAATATTCATCTCTATGTGCGAGTTAGATATATACAGTGGGAAAGGGGATGGGGAGAACAGAGTTATACCCGGAGAGCAACAGCAGCACATGCGAGATCGAGTTTGCTCTTTAGATAAGCTCGGTACTCATCTGAATCAACAGAAGCCGAAGAATAAGGATTCAGCGGCGGAGCAACAGCTTGATCGCGGTAAGGCTTTTTGATCTTCACCGCATGATCATTTCCAATTCCTTCAACTCTTGACGTCACCGACGATCGCGACGCCACCGAAGGACCAAAAATTCCAGGAATTGAATTATCGTTAACCGACAACGAGGAAATCGAACCTGGATTACCCGTTACTTCTTCTAGCAACTTCTCGAAATCCCAATCCGATTGGCTTCTGCCGTTCATCGAACACGCATGAAACGTAGCCGGAACAGGAGGCGGAGGGGGAGACGGGGATGACGACAAAAACGAGTCAGAGAAATCGTCCACTGAGAATAGCGTATTCATCGCATGATTCACTGAATTTTCTTTCATTTAATTTAATTTAATTTTTATTTTCACAAAAACAAATCCCTTCCTCCGCGAAATGTTTGTTGTTGTTGGTGACTCTCTTCTCTTCCTTTCCTTCTTCGCCTGGTTTTGTGCTGTAGGGGACCACGAAGGTGGTTGTTCCCTGATTTTACGACCACGTAAGCTCGGTTTATGATTATGACACGTATGCAAACTTTTTGCTGCAATTTCTTTCGAGATACGTGGCACTTTTTTATTGGATAAGTGTAGTAAGTGTATATAGTGTAGTATGACTGTAGATATTTTAGGCTAAGGTGCAGTGTGAGTCAGTGAAAAAGAGGAGAGTTCAAGAAAAGGACAAGTGTGCGTGGGATCCGCATAAATGGTTTTTTTTAACAAATTGCCAACTTTCGGATACTTTGAAGTGTCCAATGATATTCGTATTATATTGTAAAGTAAAGCGGCGGCTCCAGGCAAACGATGTATCATCCGAAATTTCATGCAGCTAGTAAGCCCCCAACCTTGTAAATCATATAATAACGAGAGTAAATGTAAATATGAAATATTTTAACGAAAATCGTCATTCAAAAACATCGTTTGTTTGTATAACATCAAATTTTAAAAGTTTATTTATTTTTAAAATTAGCATTATCATATTTCAACTGATGTCAACATGTACATTTTATTTTATTTTATTTTAAAACATTATGTGTATCAATGCAATATTTTTGTTAATAATATAATACAGGAGTATACCATTTTCTCAATTTAGGAAATAAATATGATACTAGTTTTTCTTTTGCAAATTGAAAATAAATAAGATTACAGATTTATGTATATAATTACACTCTCTTTTAAAAGAAAGCGACAAAATATTATAAAACTTAATTAACTGAGTTATTTCAATTTTAATTTTAATAATTACGTTAGTTATTTCAACGTTAAGTGTAGTCCACTTTCAGGATATCCTGACAAAATTAACAGACGCTTTTCAGATAATATTAATGAATAAATAACAAATTTCTCTTTTTATTTAAAAAAAATTATCCAACGTAACTGTGACTTTTCGAACCCTTTTTTTATTTAGAGAGAAAACGAAAGTAAAGACTCGACTATTAAGTGAATTAACAAAAAAAAAACTGCAAATATAATAAGTAATAGGATAGTCCGTGTTCCCTTCACTACTACTATACTTTTTTTTTTCACTTGAGTTATATAGTGTTATAAAGTAAAAACTAATATGAGATATTTATAATTTTTTTTAGTAAATTATTATAAATTTTTTTATTCAACTTTTTTATTAATAAATATCACACTATTAATAAAATAAATTAATAAATATCACATTATTAAAAAGTATAATAATTTTTATTCTATTAATATAATTACGTAATAAAAGCTATCTTCGTAAATATTGCATTTAAAGGAAAATAGAAACATATTAGTTAGGTTAGTAAACATAGTTTTTGCTCAAAAGTATATCTTAATTGTAAATTTAACGAAAATGACCGACCCTTGGGATGAATTTTCGCTAATAACTACTATTTAAAATGTCTTTAAAAAATGACCATCTCAAATTTTTTTGGACCAAAATACCTCAGCATGAATTTGCTTGGTGGTCATTTTTGAAAAATTTTTATAAGGGTATTTTGGTCCAAATTAGTCATTTTTGTAATATATATTATATAGTGGTCATTTAAGAAAACTTACCCGTAAATGTATTAACTCCATTCAAACCCCCTAGAAACCAGCTCCCAAATAACACACCACTTGTGTGCTATGTTAATTCTGATAGTAAATGTGACAGTTTGGATGATGTGTCGGTTGCGTGTGATGGTGTGGGTATTACTGAGGGATTGAATGATATTCAGAGCAGTGATAATGTTGGTTTAGGTATGAATGTTGGGGGAAATTGTAATAGTTCACACGTTGGCCAAGAGGGAGATTTCGGTGGTTTAGGTGTGAATATTGAAAGGAAAAATGACAGTGGTTTGAATGATTTCAAGGAAGGTGATAGTGAGGGTTTAGGTGTTAATGTTAAGGGGGAAAATTCTAATGGTGAGAATGATGTCAAGGAGGGTGATTATAATGGTTTTGGTGATGGTTTAGGTGCAACATTGCATACTGAATGTGATGATCTGGATAATGAATTGAATAAGCCTAATGCTAAAGATTTTAAAATTTTGGAAGATGTAGAATTGCATCCATGTGATTCTAGTGATAAAGAGAAGAGAAGATACAATTCTAAAAATGATGAGCCACCTACTAATATGCATAGAAATTTAGTGGTTAAAGAGTTCAAGTACTAACCTGATAGATCTATAAAGCTTGCTGTAGGACATGCATTCCAGACCCTTGATTTTTTTAGGGAAGTGTTAGTTGATTTCTGTGTGCAAGAAGGTGTTAGCATAAAAAGGATGAAAAATGAAGCTTATAGGGTCACAGCTATATGTAAGGATTCGGATTGTAAATGGAGGTTGCATATTTCATAAGCCAGTTAGTTGGATCTATTTGTGATTAAAACATACAGACCTGTACACAGCTGTAAAAGAACGAATTGGTGTAATGATGCAACAGCACTTTGGATTATAAGAGTATATGGCGCCTTGATTCGAACCAATCCAAATATAGAAGTAAGAGTGTTTCAAGAAATGATTCGTACAAATCAAGGATTAGAGATTTTTAGGACCAGAATTTATAAAGGCAAAAGGCTTGCATTAAAAAGCATTGGGGGAGATCACAAAGCTGCGTATGCTGAGTTGTGTAAATACACAAATGTAGTTAGAAAGTACAACCAAAGTTCATTAGCCTTTGTGAAGTGTAGTACAGAACCTAGTGCTAAAGGGCCAATATTTGAGCATTTTTATCTTTCTTTTGCTGCACAAATCGAAGGCTTCATTGCTGGTTATAGACCATATATTGGGTTGGATGGTTGTCACTTAAAGGGACCATATGGAGAGGTATTACTAACTGCAGTTGCTCTCGATGCGAACAATATGATTTTTCCTCTTATAGTTGGTGTAGTTGATTCTGAAAATCTCAATAGTTGGAGTAAGTTTTTGAGAATTTTGTATCAAGCAGTGGGTGGAATTGATGGCAGTCATATTACATTCATGAGTGACAAACAAAAAAGGTTGCTACCAGCCTTAGAACAACAATGGCCTCAAGCCACTACAAAATATTGTGTCAGGCATATATATATGCCAACTTCAAGCAACAGTGGTTTGGATTAGGCTTGAAAAAGCTCTTTTTGGCAGGCTTCAAAAGTTTCCAATGAAATATATTTCAAACTAGCAATGGAGAAGATTAAGAATGTGAAGACAGTAGGTATTGTTGCTCATGCATAGTTGGCTGAAATCCCTCCAAGCCAGTGGTCAAGGTTAGCCTTTGACACAACCTCAAAAGCTGTTCACACCACCAATAATTGCACAAAATGTTTCAATGTATGGATAGATACCTATAAGGATAAACCTGTGCTTAGTTTGATGGAGTACTTAAGAAGGAAAATTATGAATAAGATTATATCCCAATATGCATATGTTCAGGCATGGCCCTATAACCTTCCATCTATTGTACACAAGAAGCTTAGAAAAGCTGTTGAACAAGGCAGGAAACTGATGGTGTTTTGGGGAGGTAGGGCAACTTATAAAACTCTCGAGAATTACACAATAAACACCGTGGTTAACATTGAGACAAGAAAGTACAATTGTAAGAATTGGCAAATTAGTGGAATTCCTTGTAAACATGCTGTAGCGATCATATTGTACTTGCGAAGAAATCCTGAAAATTTTGTGCACAATTATTTTAAGAAGTAAGCTTTTATGAAAACATATTCACCCATCATCAACCCTATACCTGAAAATGTTATGTGGCCTAATATTGACTATCAGCATCTCTTTCCACTAATCAAAAGGATCCCTGTTGGCAGACCTAAGAAACTAAGGCGAAGGGAACCTGGTGAGGCCGTTGTTGGAACAAAAACAAAGGGTTTTGTACAAAGGTGTGGTCATTGCAAATTTACGGGACATAATAAAAGGTCATGCAAACAAAACCTTAACCAGCCAAGCAATAATACAAAAAGAAAGGTTTGGTGGTATTTTATATTCTATTTTTTCCATATGTAATTATTTCATACTTATTACTATCGATATGTAGTAAAAATTGTATCAATCTTGATGAATTCACTTGTCTTTTTTCTAATTCTTTTTGCAGAGAACAGAAAATGAACATGCAACTTTCGACACAAACCAAGGTTTTAGGTGCGGAGATAGAAGTTCAGCTCAACCTAATGCCTTAAACACTGCCTATTCTGCTCAGCGGTAATACATTCAGGGTCACATATCAGATAGACATGATCAGAGGCATGCACAATGTTTATCTCAGCCTCAATTTCCTACGGTTGCACATTCGAGTTACCTTCAGATGACTGACTCTAGGCCTTTTTCACAATCATGAAGATGTGTTTTGATGGATGATATTTTTTTGAAAGAAACAAAATTTATTTTTTGGTAGAAACAAACTTCATTTTTTTGCAGAAATAGTTTTTATCATTTTTTGGCAAAAACAAGCTTCTGTTTTTGTTGCCCCATTTTGGTTTTTTGGAAAACAGAAGCATGTTTCTGCGAGGTTGTTTTATGACTAGCAACCTATATATGAACATACTTACGTAGATCCTAATATGTATACTATTATTATGTTTGGATGACATTGTTGGATGCTTAGATGTTATGCTTAAATGTGTGTGTTATTGTGCTTGGATGATGAAAATGCTTAAATGTGGATATTATTATGCTTAGATGATGAAAGCTTAGTAGGGTATTTGTATTTTTTTTAATGATTGTTTTATTGTTAAGTTTAGAATTAGATGACAATTGTATTGTTAGATTTGAAGTTAGAATTCTTGATGGTTGTTAAATTTTGTTGTATCAAGTTATATTGAACAAATGTGGTACTTTTAGGTTTGAAATTGGATGACAATTGTATTGTTATATTTAAAGTTAGAATTCTTGATGGTTGTTAGATTTTGTTGTTCAGTTTATTGTCAAGTATTTTGATAGTCAATATAATTCATTTTGCTATCAAGTTACGTTGAACAAATGTGGCCATTTCATGTTTGCTCTAAGAAAGTACACTTATGATCATTTTAAATTTATTTATAATTGTAAAGTATACTACTATTATAATGAGAATAAAATTATTGTAATTAATAATTTGGGATAGGATTATAAAACTTTTGAATGCATAATTATAAAAAGAAGAAAAGCAATTTATAAATATTAGAAATTTATTTTTCATTTTATTATTTTGAAATCATGAAATTATTTTGATTATTATATATTAGTAATTCGGTTAAAATGGTCATTTGTTGTGTCTTTTAAATATATAAGGTCAAAATAGTATTTTTACACAGTTTTAAATGTATAAGGGTAAAATAGTATTTTTACAAAGAGATAACAAATTGTATAGGCAGAGAGTTAACTGAGGAGTATTTGCTTATTTGGCCAAATCTCAGGTTGTATTTGTCTTTCGCAAAACCTCAAGGGGGTATCTGCCTAATTGCCTAAACCTCAGAGGGATATCTGTCAATATCCCAAACCACAAGGCTACGATAGACTTTCACATTCCATTACTAATAACTTACAAGTCCAAACGCTGCGTTTTGAAAGAATAAAGCTTCGCGGAGGTTCTAGTCATCTATCTATCAATCAGTTCATGACAACTGGTCGTCAAACAGGTACTCTGTTCTCTTACTACTTCAACTCTATCCATAGTTCTACGTTATCAGACCATCGACTCAGGTAGAGTTTCGGTTTGTATTAGCACGAGCTTAACTTAAGTTTGAAGATTATTACGATGTTGATTTTTCTGTTTTGTTGGTACAAATTCTCGGAAAATTAACGAAAGAAAAAATTTGGAACGAAGTTTCTGTCTTAATCACACGCGTCTCTGCAGGTGACCAGTTTATCAAGTGCGTATTCATGAATTAGGGTGCCTTTAAGATTATGTATCTGTTTTGTTTTATTTTGTTTTTGCCACTGATTATCCAGATAGAGTGATAAACAGTGTTCGGTATGCGAATGAATACTAAATTTGATTAGACGAATTTCACTTGTAATTAATGTTTGTTGTTTCAGTATCTGTTCAGCATGGCGAACAGAGCTCAAATACGTACTAATGACTCAGCACTCATTGCAATTATAGCAGACGAAGTAAGAGCGATTTCCTTAATATATTTGATTGACTGCAAAATTTTAACCTATTAAATTGGTTTAGCATTTTGGACAAAGAAACTCTATCTGCTCTCTAATGGTCTAAATTTTACATTTTGAAGTCTTTTTTGAACAGCATACTGGGACTCAGAAATCAAAAGTATGACATTAAGGAAGTGTTGGTTGTTTCTGATTGAAATCTAAATATAATTGAAATTTAAATTTTATTGATATATTTGTTTTTTTATCTTAGATATCTGAAATTTGTATGTTGATATATATGGCTTAAAAAATCTGAAGCTGATATATTAAATTGTTATCGTATATAAATGTTGAGAACTAAATGAAAGGTACTATTTACAAATAAAATATTTGTTTTATTCAGATATTTGATTATTCAGATTTAATTTAAAATTTTTAACTTAATTACATTAATATATTTTTAACAAGTTTTCAAAAATAAATTAAAAAACAAACACTTCTTAAACGTTTGAATAAAATTATTCAAATTTAAGTTAAAAAACAAATAGGTCCTAACTTCATATTGGTGGAGCAAGGGCTGTGCAGGGAATTTTACGGTTCTTTTTGTTTTACAAGTTGTCATAGTGTCTGTCAGGAAATGAATAAAACTATGAAAATGTTCAAAATAGTTTAAGCGTTTTTGGAGGTTCGTGCCAATATATTTGTACATCTTTTTACCATCAGTTGTCAAACTGATGTTATCCAGATACTCATAGTTTCAGTAGTTTGTATTACAAAACTTGCCGTGATGGCTGTTGAAAAAGCATTTAATTCTTGGATTGTTTGGATGATCTTTTGAAGAAGGTTCGACACCTTCAGAGGAGGATCTGGGCATTTCAGTTGTTAATGTGACTTTTTTGTTGTTATTTTGCCTTCATGTCCTTATTCTTCAAAGTTTCTATGGTCTGATGTGGATGTTTAGATGAGAACTTTGCATCTAAAAAGTAAAAAAACTTCATCACAGACCTTTTTGAAAGAAGAGTTATCTAATTTCCAAGCCGTTGTTCTCTTGTGCCTGCTTATCTTTTTGATGTATTGCCATGGGGGAGTGTCTCAGAGGAATCTAGTGTAGCCTGCATTTCCTTAAGCCTGACATCTGATCTGTATCCCAATTTTTGGTGTGCTTAAAAAAAATGATGCTTTTTTTAATTTAGCTGGCTACGAATAATGATCTCCTGTGGCATTATTTTGCATTCCTAAATAATGAGGTTTATCTTATGGTGAAGGTTTGCACATGTCATGTGTTGTTGTCATATAGTTGTAGTGCAAACCCTTATGCTCTGTGTGTGTCTGGAACCGTGCAACAACTATGGCATATCACCTTCCCTGTGATTTCATTGATAAGCTGTTGTGCAGATCTAAATGTGATGTAAGTTATATTCCATGTCTGATTGGCTATAAGACAATGATAGATATGTTTTAGATTGTCATTTCTTGTGCATTTTCTTATATTATCGTATATATATAGCTGGAGATCACTAACATCATTTGAAGTCGCAGGGAGCTCTCTAACGTATGATTTTTTGATATAGGATACTGTAGTTGGATTTTTGCTTGCTGGAGTGGGAAATGTTGACTTGCGGAGAAAAACTAATTACCTTATTGTGGACTCAAGTATGCTTGTGAACTTTGAATCCTTAATTGTTTGAGAAGAATAATCTTTTATACTCTTTGTATTTCAAAAACTCACAAGAGGCCATTATTGATCTCTGCATAAGTGGTCTAGAAAGGAAACATATAGAAATATTATGTTATTAAGAAGGTTGGTGAAACTTTGATATCACTACTTGTGCTATTTCATGTGCCATTGAGGGAAACGACTATGCTTCAACAATTGCATGGAGCTTGTATTGTTATCAGACCCTTAAGTTTAGTCCTTAATTTATTCTAGTTGGTATACATAGAATATTCAATGTTTCTGCTGACTTTGAAAGTGAAGTTTATATACATTGATGACTGAAAATTTTTGCTTTTCCATTCCAGAAACAACCATTAAACAAATTGAAGATGTGTTTAAGGAGTTCACAACCAGGGAGGATATTGCAATAGTGCTGATCAGTCAATATGTAAGCTTTCTCACTTATTTATTATTGTGCTTGATGACTAATTTTCTCATCGTTAATTGCATTGTGCTTTATGACTAATTTTCTGTGCAAATACATCTTTACTGATTCAGTTGTTTGATGTATTGTACATAGAAATTTTGTACTTCACATCCATATGTCTGTTGTAATGAAAAAAAATTTGGGAATGGATTGAACGTCCATTGCATTTTCTACTCCAGTTTTATGTGATGTATGAACTAGGTTGATGTTCATGTCGCATTTCTAGTCCAGCATTATATGCTTTATAACCTAGGTCTTTGATGTGTAGGTTGCAAATATGATAAGGTTTTTGGTTGATAGTTATAACAAGCCAATCCCTGCAATTTTAGAGATACCTACCAAGGATCATCCCTATGATCCTGCCCATGATTCAGTTCTTTCACGAGTGAAGAACCTCTTCTCCATTGAATCAGTAGCATCTGGAAGCCGTTAAGCGTAGACATTCAGTCAATGTCATGTGCCAGTATGTCGCTTTCCTGTTCTATCTCCTGTGGATATTTGTGATTTGGGGTGGTGTTGAGGAAACAAAGTTGGGAGTAGCAGAAGCTGTCAGTGTGCAAGAATTTGGTTGGAAGCAGGGACTGAAACCATTTTGTTATGTGAAGATAAACTCAATCTCTGTACCTGATAATGCAAAACTGAAATATGTGTTGTAA
Organism: Azadirachta indica; assembly: GCA_022749755.1. NCBI lineage: Eukaryota > Viridiplantae > Streptophyta > Magnoliopsida > Sapindales > Meliaceae > Azadirachta > Azadirachta indica. The sequence goes on from CM040440.1 coordinate 20,248,561, forward strand.
GGTGGTGGAATAGTTAGAATGAGCAATAGTTTGATCTGTACTAAGCATGAATGTAATTATACTCTGTCTATTATATTTGTTATTACCCATAAATTCATTTCATGAGAACAACTATCCATAATATATCAGTGCCGTAGGTCTGACTTCAAGTTCCTAAAATGTCTTTTTCAATCGTTATGATTATTATTATAGGCGTTGTACGTTGATCTTCTGTTATATAATCTGCCCAACATTTTTCATAGAAAAACTGTTTGGAGTACTATTTTATGTGAAAGATTGCTAGTATTCGAAATTCGACACCGTTTATTCATTTAGCCTTAATTGATTGCTTCCTGAAAGGGTGAAATTCATGCTATATACGTATGCAAAAACATTCACGGGAAATTTATGAGATACAGCTAAAGATACGACAAACGAGAGCGAGCAACGAAATGTAAGATTTAACTTAAATCTTATAAACACTGGTCCGCCGCATGAAATAAAAACAAAAAAAAATGAAAATTGTAAATCGCTATAAGCAGTAAGTAATTGAGTTGGTAGACAACCTGAGCTAGCTAGCTAGCTGTCTACCAGGCATTAGCTGTATGCCAGCATCAATTATCTCCGGTTCAAGTATTGACTCCCAGAAAAGATAAAAGACCCATCGGGATGCTCTCGGGTTGGTTTTGTTGAAAAAACTATTATCATGACCGCGAAAAGAGCTGTTGCTATCACTATAAATCGAATTCCAAAAATCGTCGGTACAGTAAATGGAGCCGCTTTGTTTTTCTGGAAAAGGGTGCGAATGGGAGACGTCCATTGTTCGAGTCTGAAATCCAACTTACAAGCTGAGAAACCCATTGTACCGTCTGGCATTGGCTTAGGGCAGATCTTTGTGGGCTTAAGTTTCATAATCTTTCTCAGAACAAGCAGAATATCGCCCAAAGATTCCACCGAGTACCAGTTTGCAGTTACTACAGGCGGGTGAGTAATTACATTCGATCCTTCTGGAATTGCAGGTGTGATTCTATCAACTTTACGGGAACATGTTCCTGAAGATGCCATGCTTCAACGGTCAATCCAATAGTATCTTTAAAACTCGATCATGCAAAAACACGATTGTTGTTGGTGCATATAACATCACTGTAACCACATCGGCTTGCACCATCAAAGTTCTTCCATGCAATTTCTCCATGCTTCCAGAAAGCCAGTTTTGATTTCTGATTGTAGATTAAAATGACTCTATATTCATTAATCTTGTTCTCTAAAGGGCTCGACGTCAAGGTAAGCCTATACGTTTTAATTTATTGTCTTTGCCACCAACCATTAATTTTTCTGTTATATATGCAAGTTGTAGCGGGTGTATGTGATTGGTTTTCACTTTTCAGGTGGGCAAGTAAAGTAGCACACGTTGGTTTGTGGCACAACCCTTGCTGAAACACTTGGGAGTATTGAAGGGCACAATGGTGTGCTTTACATAGTGCTTAATATAATTTTGATTTCTTTCATCTGATCACCTCAAACCCTCGACTTTGTTTGAATTTTGGTATTTAATTACAATGGCACTCGGATCTGAGCAAATATTATTTTTGGTGTGCAGAAGAAACAAGGATGGCTTTTTCTCCGTTGGAGAGATGGGAATGCATAGTTAGTGTACCTATTAATTACTGATCTGCAACTGAAACTATTTGTTTTAACTTTTAACTAATTTTGGCACAAGTACTGGGTTGGCCTCAAGTTCGTTCTTATCGCAAGAACACATTTCAACCGACAAAAAAAAAAAAATGAGACTGTTCATCGTGGAGCTAGGGATGTACGTGAGAGTAAACGTAGAAGGAGCTCCTTATGTAAGGAAGATTGATCTCAAGGTTTACAAGTGCTAACCACAGCTCTTCAAAGCCTTCTTCTATGTTCAAGTTAAGAATTGGTTAGCAGATATCTCATTCTGATAATCTATGCATATGAAACTCTTGAACTAAGCACCCAACTTCCTTACATAAGTTAATGCCAAGTAAAAACAATAAAACAATAAATACAGGTAATGCCATGGTTTAGCTGACAGAGAGTACGTATGTAGGTCCAATTCAGCCTCGTCCATTTCTCGGGCAGTAGCCAATAGGCCAGGCCAGCAAAGCAAGCGAAGACAGATGGATTCCAACTTGTTCTGTTGTTAATTGAGCCAGAAGATGGGCGCATTAGAGCTCTCAGATAATTGGTAGAATTGTTAAATGTAGCAACGAACCAGCATTAAAAATATAATTTACAAATGCTATACATATCAGCTAATCAATTCTTCGTTTAAAAATAGAACTCGTAACACAGCCGAGGAATTTATTTGATGTCAATGTGTATTACCAATTTGTTATTTTAAATAAAAAATAATAAGTACACTACATATTTGAGTTCAAAACAAAATGCACGATCTTGATTTCATCTCCACAAAATTGTTCTCATGGCAGTGCAGATTTCAAAGATTTTGTGAAATTTTCTAGCTGCTTTAATCCTTCCTCGGGAGATTTTGCTTCACCTACTAGCTTCACCATAGCACTGCCAACAATCACACCGTCAGCTCCCCATCCTGCAACCTGCAGTGACGTTTTGAATTCAGTAATCAATATGCATACATGGAAGGAAAAGCAATACAACAAACAGGCATTCGCGTCTTACTCTAAACACTTACTTGCTGCACATGCTCAGGTTTCGATATGCCAAAGCCAACTGCCACGGGTTTAGTTGTCGTCTGTTGGAGTAAAAGTTAAAGCATCATATGTGACGTATCAATAAGTAGTTTTTGATTTTAAATAGTGCACAATTTACCATTACTGCTCTTGGTCGAGCAGTAGAGACATGTTTAAATCATATAATTTGAATGCATATCTATGTGAACTTAGAAATAATAGTAGCAAATTCATGCTTGGATGAAGAGAGGTTTCCAATCATGACCTACATTGATTACAATGAACAGAATGTATTTGGACCTCATGGAACAAACTGCGGCCAATTACATCTTCTTTAGACAGAGGAAAGACCTTAGAATTCAAGATGGAAAACAATTTTACACTTGCTCAAGGGCTTCATCAAAAAGTTTATGCATGTGCATCACCAGGACTAGTCAGTGTCCTTTTAAAGTGGTTGTGCGTAACATTAACTAATAATAAAATCCAATTACAATGACGAACCTCTTTAATTTCTTCTATAAGAGTCTGAACTCGGTCACTAACAGAAGCACGAGCACCAGTAACTCCAACTGAGCTTACCTATAGTTCCAGAACATTATAAAAGTATTGTCAAAAATCTTGTCCAATCTTGTCCGACTCTTATCTTCTCTGGAATTAGAATTCAACAAAAAGTCATGCGAATTAAACAGGAAAAAACGAATAAGAATTTGAACTGCACAGAGTAGGGGATCTTACAAGGTAGATGAATCCCTCTGCCACATCAACGATGGCTCTCATTCGATCTATTGGAGTGGTGGGAGTTGTAAGTAGTACCTTAACCACACCATCAGAGTAAATATATAGGACAGACTACGCATTTATGAGTAAAATGGGAAAGCATTGCTCAGACACCGAAAAGCAGTTTAAAAATATGTGACATTGGTCAGAAATCTTATATGATGTCACTTATGTCACAGTTCATTTTATTTCTTAAGTTTGACTCTAGAAATCCTTACTAAAAGAGATTTCCAACCAATAGGTCAAAACCAGCTTAGAACAATATCTGATGCCCCAACATAGGAAGCATCAGCTCTTGTTGGAATAATCCAGTAACAAATAAATAAGCTTAATGGACAAATATAACCACAGAATTAGGTCATAGCATTTCAAGCAACTTAGAATTTGCAATCATCTTAACCAAAGCATTATTTCCCCTCCTGCCAGAAAGCCATGTCAATGCTGCACATGGTTTTATATTCTTGGTTTAAGAAAACTCAATTCAGCCATAATATAAGCAGTATAGTAACCAATAAGAAAATATCATGCTGGCAATGCTTCCTTAATAGCTCAAAAGCAAGGAATATCTCTGGGAAGGAGACACACCAGCTCAATCTTATTTTTGAGGGCTTCCTTCCTTAAAAATTCAGTCTCTTCTAAAGGGACATCTGGAACCACAAGCCCTGTAAACATGAGGACATAATCCCATTAAACAAATAGAGAAACAAGAGGGGAAAAACAGAATCATTAGAAATATAAAAAGATGAACATTTCACCAATAAGCATAGCCTACTGACTGAGAATGGCATCTTGCTTTCTCAACAAGATCATTAATTTAGTCACAACAACATGATTATTTTCCAATTTCCTTTTGCAATAGTAAATTAAAATCCAAGAACTACCATATATTCAGAGAAGTCAACTGCTGCTAGGAGCATTGACAACTTTATCCCAATCTGATGTGAGCGAGGTTTAAAGCTTAGATATACTATCACAAGAGATTTTACTAGTTGAACCAACTAGTACCACAATATACTAGAACTAGTCAACAACCTAATCCTTGAAAAGTCACCTTTGTTTTGTAACCAGCACTAACCTAACAATAGAAGCCTTTCACTACCTCTTGCAAAAGTCCAAATTAAAGCAAACTGGCAAGAACCAATACACCTGCTAAAGAAAATAATTATACCAAAGCAAGTACTCTAAATTTGATAAAACATTACCAATTTAAATTGTCTTTTAGAATCATCTAGTTTCCCTATTAATGCGTATACCTGGGAAGGGAAATAATCACCAATATTGTTGATAACTGGTCCAAAAACCAGTCCACCAAATTACAAGACAGTAGTTTTCTATTGGACAAGAAAGGACACTGTCTTTGTTGAGTTGTGGTGACTATTACATTTACAAGAGGCATATTCATTGGGTTCACACCTAAGATATTTTAGGTAGTTAAATCTCTTTCCATGCTTCATCATTTAAACAGTTGATCAATACAAGGAGTTCGAGAATTAGATCTGATAATATCAAAACAAAATCTAAAAGCTGATGCAACATTTAACATATAAATTACCATGTACGCCAACATCTCTTACAGTGGACATAAAATTCTCAACTCCACGCTTCAGAATCGGGTTGTAATATGTAAATAAAGCAATTGGACAAGATATTTGAGGAACCACCTGTCCAGCCAACAGTGAAAACACAATGAGAACATTTTGACTCAAAACTGAGAAGTAAATATGGAATGGATTACTGACAGATACACTGTAAACCTATCATACAGGCAATTGCATTTACCTGCATGCATACATTCATGTAATTTTCCACTTCAAAAGAAGAAGAAAAAATTAGGTAATTTTGACAAAGTAATTAGGTGAAGCATTCCACTCTTGCTACTGATGTGGTAAAATGTCTTTTAAGTAATTAGTTAACAGGTAAGAAGAGTAAACTGCCTCATTAGTTCCACTTGTTGAAACAAAGTTTCTTAAAAGAAAACGTAAATCAATATGGTACCAACATGCTAAATATAAGTGACAATCTTCTTGTACAATAACATGTAGTGCTAGTATAGGAGATCATATTTTCCAAAAGCCACCAGCAAAACTTACACTATTGACGTTGCTGCATGAATCAAAATATGATTCTTTAACAACATCTGACAAAGTTCTACAGATGCCAAAGTGATGCATGTGAATTAAGAAAAATTTTGATCCATCTATATCATTCTGTAAAAGAAAGGTAACTTAGCACTGTATTAGATCCTACCTCCTTCAACATAGAAAGGATTGCATTGAAGTTGGTCCCTCTTGCCAAGGATCGTGTAGCCGCAGCCTAAGACAAATACTCATTAACAACAAACTTAAACATATGTATGTATATATGTGTGTGTGTGTGTGTGTGTGTGTGTGTGTGTGTGTGTACAAATAGCAAAACTGTTATCAAACCTGGATGACTGGACCATCTGCTAAAGGATCAGAATATGGGACACCTAGTTCAATTATATCTGATCCGCAAGAATCAAGCAACTTCAACGCTTCTGCAGTGGTTGAAAGGTCAGGATCACCAGCTGTGATGTATGGAATAAGGGCCACCTTCACAAAGAGTCGTGATCATCAATGCAATGTGATAAGGTCACAGGAACCTTTGGAAAAAAACCACAAAAACCCTGATCCAGCCCATACAAATGCTTGTCACAAATGAAATTAGGTAAAAGCAATTATTTAGTAACCAATTGGATAAGAGACCTTTTATCACCCTAGTAAGAAATAATAAATGAATTGTGTTAAACGAGATAAGCAAAATAAGTTTGTAAACATTAATTAAAAAAATAACAAGTAGTTGAGTTTCTATAATCCTTTTAAAGCATAGTTCTTTAGTTTCAGAAAATTCTAGAAAATCTTTGCTCAACGGACATGTCATTTCATTAAGCACAAATTATAGAGTTTCACCAACATGGGTGTTTTTTTAAATTGCGTAACTGTTGGTGGTACATAAAACTTTCTTTCTTCATTTGTTTTCTGTTAATAAGAGTAATGCATGAACTTAGTCACTGCACAAGATCAAAGGAAGACAAACTTGTTCTAAATGATCCATTATTTGACCTACTAATTTGTTGCTGTCAACAACATTACCCATCCAAAACGTTAGGATATCTGATAAAAATCTCAAATGAGAGGTCAAGGATAATACTTAAAGATATTTTCTTTTACATGATGTTAAGAGTTCAATTCAACCGCACACCTGCACCTAAAATTCTATGTCTAAGCAGAGTAAGGTAAGAAATTATGTTCAATCTTTCCAATAGAGCAAACATCAGCCATAAGTCAAAACATAAAAACACAGCATTTGCATCCAGTTTGACTGTTTAATTCATTTGCTTTTACTCATGAATGTCATAACTTTAACACACATATGATAGTAATCCAATAATAACCAACAAACCAGTTAAATCCTCAATGCAGCTTTTGAACACTAAAACTAAGTACACCAAGAACATTCCAACCCGTGAAATCATATCAAACAAAAATCTCAAGCGTGCACCCTCTTCATTTCGCACCAATTCAAGCAAACTATCAAAAGTCAAAGCGCCCAAGTCCCACCATGCAACGGCAAAACGAGAATCGTATCATCAAGTAACAACTCAATATAAACTACCAATATCCGATTAAGGGAGACGAAAGGGTGGGCAATACATGCATATAAAATATTAAGGACACGGATAATCACAAAAAAGAGCTTACTTTGCCCTGTTTTCTCAATCTGGTAAATGTTTCAGCGAGACCAACAGTGGGGGAAACGGTGAGGGCAGCCATAGGAGTGAATCTTCTGATAGAAAGAGCAGATTGGTGACAGGGAAATCGAGTGAAACAATGGGAACGTGGGTTCTTCAAATGGATGAAGCTAGTTGTTGCTTTCAGAGCAGCCATTAGACGCTATCAAGAGAAAGATTTAGCTGCGACGTGACGTCGTGGGGTTTAAGCAGGACTAGCTGCGCACGAGTCCAGACTCCAGAGGTTTTAACGCTTTAAGCTCTACAGTTGGCCTTTGGTGACGCCCCCCGGATCTGTTTGGGCCGGACTCCTTCGAAATACCATTTTAGATAATAAAAAAATCAATCACATTAAGTTAATAACAAATTTTAGGTTACAATAAAATAAGTGAAACGTGTTTATTCGGTATCAAAACCGAATTTATTTTATGGGATTTAGGTGAACCTTCAAAGGGATACTATCGAGAGGTGTTACGATTTTAAATTAGAAATATCAGATACATATATTTAAAAAAAATTATTAATACCTTCATAACTTTGAGAGTTATTAATGCCGAACAATACCCAACATCATTTTGGGTCTTACGGCTGTTATGTTAAGAAAAAGGGAATTTTACAGCCATACAACTTAAAAGAACAAATAGTTAGAGGGCCGGATCCATAACCACGGAGAGGTTTTAACGAGGGCCGAATCTAATCAGGGATCAAGTCCAGTATTCCTTTAGGCCCAAAAAGAAGTTTAACTGCTGGCTCAGGCTTGCTCGGGTGGAAGAAACAACTTGCTTGCTTCCGATTCTGAATGATCGGAATCACTTCCAGACTTGTTCGGCCCCATTTTTAGTTAGTTAATATCTGCTATCTTATTATTATTTTTTTCACTAGAAAATAGAAATTTATTTTGCAGGTTGTTACGAATGTGATATTTATTACATTATACATGTTGCTGTGCCATCACATTCAATTCATGCAAAGCAAAAGAATACATTATATTCAATCATATGCATGCGTGTATTTCAAAATTCTTAATTCGTCTCCCCACTATCTCCCAATTTATGATCCATTATTCCCTAATATTATGACCTATTATTATCTTATCATTATTGCTGTACGCCTACAAAAGGAAGGGCTTGCCTCCATACCAGAGAATGATCAATGAAGTCACATGATGAAATTTGATAGAAGATGGGTTTTCATATTTATTATTTAATTAACAACTCTTTTAGAAAATTAAACAAAATATTTAAATATAACGTAAACTCAAATCTGATTTTAACAAATATTTAAAGCACTTCGAAATTTATCAAATTAGTGACAAAAAGTCAGAAAAAATAAAAAATAAAAATCTGGGATGCAGACTCAGCTGGTGTGGTCGTTGGTGGGCAAAAGTAATCTGCTTTATAGCGACGCCGTTTGGAACGACGAGAGCCGGAGGAACAATGAAGGGGTAGATATGTAATATTCGTCAAAGACAGGCCCTTTTACACAAAGTACAACATTTTTAGGCAGGATAAATCCACCCCCTTTTCGCGTCCCTTGTCTCTTCGCTCTCAAAGTACTTGCCAGTAGGGAAAAGAAAAGAGGGAAGAGAGAGAGAGAGAGAGAGAGAAAAAGAAAAAAGAAGCGAACAGAAGCTAATCAAAGTCGAAACTTTAATAGAAAAAATCTGTCTTTCTCTAACATTTTTGCATGTAGATGCTCTTTTAAGTCGTTCACATAACTCATTCACGACTCGACCGAGTCAAACTCATGGCTAACAACCCCAACGAATCCTCATCTGACGACTTCCTGGAACAAATCCTCGGTATTCCTAATTTCGCTTCTGCTGAGTCCGGCCTGACGGCAAACGATGGCGGCTTGGCTGCAACAGCTGGTGCTGGCTCGCCGATGATGCTGCAGCTCAGCTCCGGGGACGGCTCCGGCCACATCTCCGCGCTCGGAGGTGGCGTAAGTGGTGGGTTTCACGGACAGGGGTTTCCGTTAGGGTTGAGTTTGGAGCAAGGTAAAGGAGGGTTTTTGAAGCCCGAGGAAGCCTCTGGAAGTGGAAAGCGGTTTCACGAAGAACTTGTTGATAGTAGAGCTTCCACCGTAAAAAATGTAAGATAATTTTTTTTGTTTTGAGAATTTCTTAGCATCTGTGTATATTTTTTATCCTAGGCTTGGTTGACTATATTTGTGGAGGAATTTGCTTTTCTTTTTTCTGGTTATAAATATTCATTAGTAATTTACTGGTTACATTACTTATCAATTTCTTTCGTTCTCTTTGGCCATTAATTTAACCTTGGGAGTAACTAGCATACTCTGTAAGAAGATTAGTTGGAGTATATTTGCTTGTATGTTTGTTCCTTTTCTTCCTTTTAGATTCCTAATTTATCTTGTCTGATAGCTGAGAGCTGAGAAGAGGGAGAGAGAAAACGGAAAAGAAAAGGACAGCTAAAAGCTTGCAACAGGCTGTATTATGGAGGTTCCTGTTGTGAGATTCAAAAGTCTCTTATATGACGAAAGGAAAACAATAAAGGCACGAGAAGAATGAATGCTTGAGAAATTATAACTAGTTGGGGCAAGAACTATAGAATAAGGGTATTTGTTGGTTTTTATCTTGGGTAAAACCAGCTGTTTTTTTTTTGGTGATTATTAGCTAGCAAAAATGGGAACACCGAATTTCACCTTCCTTGGTGATAAGAATTCTCAAATTTATTTCTAATGATTATATACAGGAAGGCAGCTGCTGCTTTCAAGTTGATACTGTTGTTCCACACAAGTTAGGCTTATCTTTTGCCTGGGGAAGAGACCATCTCTCTTCCACCATGTTTCTTAATGATGAAAGAGAAAATATGCACAAAAAATAGGATATTTTAGATCTATAAAATTCTTATTAAAAGAATAATTAGAAGTCCATAAACAGATCAGGATACTCTTTGAGGGTTTTGCAATGCTTTCATGAAACATGCCGGAAGGAAATATTGCAAGACTATAATTGGTGGGAATGAAGAGTTTTAAATTCCTCTTATCTCTTTCTGGTGGGAGAAGAAAAATTGCATGAATTGGATGACATTTCGGCAATTGTACATATATGATCTCTACTTTCTTGACAAGTTTTTGTTCTCACAAGTATTGTAACCATTATTTTTGTCAGTTATGTTATCATTTTCTCATAGTTTCTGAATTATATTGATGAGACTATCATTATAATTTTATAGATGCTATCAGTGTAATACTCTAAAGGCTGCCTCTTGGTGTTGCACTCTTCTTGGCCATGCATGTTGGTGAGATTATTGTTATTAACCATCTTTTCGCAGGTTTTTCATGGCCAACCAATGCCCTCACCTGTTCCTGCTGCTCCACATCCACCAGCAATGCGCCCTAGGGTGCGGGCTAGGAGAGGACAGGCTACGGATCCTCATAGCATTGCTGAAAGGGTAAGTCTACTTGAATATACCAACAAAACAACTCTAAGTGCTCCCTGAACATTGATATGGCTGTCAATTTGTGAGACTGCAAAATCGTTGAATGCATAATAATATGTAGGTAAAAATAGGCTTTAATAGTTCAATGCCTCACCATGCAAAATAGTTTTACACTTTAATTGGTTTCTAAACTGATATGTCAGTATGAGCTTATACACGTAGTTATACAGTTCTCGATTTGGAGCCCTTTTTTAGAATTATCTTAGCTTTCATGTTTTTATTTCATTCCACGGCTTGCAAATCATTAATTGTTGCTGAAATAATCTATTTTTATGAGACCGTATTGATGCAACACTATTTATGCTCCTTAAGAAATCAAAAAATAATGGCCATCTTTTAAAACCTGGGTAAATATAAAGCCCTTGCAAGTTTTGTGCTTGATTGGAGGTTGTCATGTAGGAGTTGTTAGTCATGATTTTTTTTAAGCTCTCTCATTTGTAATACAACACACTTTGGAGTCCTATTTTCTCTAGACATTCCAGACTTCATCCATTCTTCTACTGTCTCTTTCTGGTTCAGCTGCGAAGAGAAAGAATAGCAGAAAGAATCAGGGCACTGCAGGAGCTGGTTCCTAGTGTCAACAAGGTAAGTATATGTTCTCTATGTGATTGCATTACTCAATTGCGAAATGGGGCTTTTTTGTACCTACTTTCTTTGGCTCAAGCTATTCTGCACTCTGTATTTGTTTCTTATGTTTGCACTCTACAAAGTGTAATGAAATCAATTTGAAAATGAAAAAGGAATGGTACATGATTGGTAAACAGATATTCTTATCAACTAAAATAATTGGTTGGAAAAGAAATACAGAGTCTCTTTCTTCCTCAATTAGAAGAAACAAGTTCCTTAACAGGAAGAATCAAAGTGAAGGAGTCAATGAAATTTATGCTATAACATTAAAGTTGTTCTCCTCCCCGACTCTCTTTGCTGACCATGGCATTTGTTAATCTAAATAGCAGTAAAGTTTGAGGCATCAGATGATAATGTCAGAGCTGAAATCAATTATTTGTTCACATTTGTTCGTACAATGATATAAAGTTTTTCACAAGGGTCAAGAGTGCATTGAGCTCACCCTAAGCTATTTTAAACCCACTTCCTGACCTTTTGGGTCTTAGTTGTTGCAACTGTTTCAGGGATGTTGCTTTCCCCATCCTTCCCCACCGCGCGCCCCCCCCCCCACAAAAAAAAAAGAGTTAATTTTGTCCAAGATTCTTGTTTTTCTTTCATGCATAAACTGCATATATCTGCTGAACAAGTATGGAAAATGTAAACGCTTTTCTTACAGCCTGTTTTTATTTCGTACATGGAGTTTTTATTTCTTCTCCCAGGTCAGTTTGCTTGGCTTTATATGGAATCAAAGGTTGATTGTGTTGAATTTTGACCAATTTCATCCAGTAATAGATGAGTAGTTGTAAGTGAAAACTATGTTATTTGATTGTGCTCCAGTTAATGGTTGGATCATTGTTTACTCCATCAGAAAACCAGTTAATTTCTTTATTTTTCTCTTTTCGTTATTTATTTGTTAGTTCTTGGAGTATGCTTGAGGAATTGGTTATTTGCAGTTGGTTTACTTGTGTGAGGCTACTGGTGAAGTTAATCGTTGGAAAGTTTTATGAAGCATAATAACCAGTGCATGTTCCCTCTAAATACTAACATACATTTTGGTCTGTGTAGACTGATAGAGCAGCCATGCTTGATGAAATTGTGGATTATGTGAAGTTTCTGAGGCTGCAAGTTAAGGTAAAATAATCCTGTTTCTTTTCAGGTTTGGTAGTTCATAAATCATAAAGAAATCTTTTACGTTTCAATCATATAGCTTAGTTTTATAACATAACATATTAGACTTCCTTCATATGTTGTATTGAATATCTTGTTATTTTTTATCTATATAATCTTTTCTTTTTCTTGCAATAATTTGTGTTGAAGCCATCTCCGAATATCTTGCTTTGGAATCTATTAAGGCTTTTGTTTTGGAAGTATAATAATTAAAATTTTGTGGTGAACGCTCATTTGACTTGGTAACTAGCATTTATCACTCATGCACTTATTCTAGCTAGTGATTTTGTTTGACAATAGTTGTGTCTTAATAGTTAGCATAGCATAGCAATACCAAGGAAGCCCAATTGTCTGACCACTCCCATATACTTCAATATGATCAAAGTGAATTTATTGCGATGGTCTTGTTTCAAATCAAATATAGTTATTGCCACACGTGTTCTACTTGATGCAATTTGGGTTATCTTTTGTTTAAAATTTTTATTTCAAGGAGCCATTGATGTCAGGCGCATTATGTTTACCATCAACATTATTATTACCTCCTTTGACTAGGTGCAATCATTGAGAATAGAATACCTCCATGCGTGTGTCACAATAAGAAGTTAGGTTGTTTGAAAGGTGTATGTGCATTACATATGCAACAGTGGGTAGACTAGCCCACTCCTTGCGGAAATGTGTGCCTCCTTTCTATAGGAAATCGGATAAATGTGAACACCGATGGCCTTTTTGTTTGTTTAAATTCATATTCCTCTTTTTACCAATATTTTATCATTCACATTGACAGGTTTTGAGCATGAGTAGATTGGGCGGAGCTGGTGCTGTGGCTCCACTTGTGACAGACATTCCACTATCATCAGTCGAGGTTTTAAAAAAATGATTATATATAAGAGTGTAATTAATTTCTTTTTCCATGTACAATTAGTCAATTGAGCTTTCTCTTTGTTGCAGGATGAATCTGGTGAAGGTGGAAGAAACCAACCAGCTTGGGAGAAATGGTCAAACGACGGCACAGAGCGACAGGTAGCTAAATTAATGGAAGAAAATGTTGGAGCTGCCATGCAATTCCTTCAATCAAAGGCTCTTTGCATAATGCCCATCTCACTGGCCACCGCGATTTACCATTCACAACCACCGGAATCCCCAAATCTTGTGAAGCCTGAGACTAATCCTCCTTCGTAGACCTTTTAGAAAAGTGTACTTATCTCATGGTCCCCATCAAAAACTCACTAACTAGTCCTGGGGGTCCCACACCGTATTTTTCCGCTTCTAACCCCCGCAAAAATAAGTTGTTCTCTCTCTCTCTCTCTCTCTCTCTCTCTGCTCGCTGGCTCTTCTCTTATTTCAAATTGCAATCAAAGTCAGATGCCATAGTAGCTGCTTTTTGAGCCTTTTTCATTTGAAGCTTTTGTCAAAACGGGGATCGATGTCAATGCCTAAAAAAATAGTCAGGGCCTCAGTGTATTGCCAAGTTCCAAGTAAAGGAGAGGAATTATCAAGGCTCACTTGATATGCTCTGCTTTTTTGCATCAATGGTGGGGGTAGTGGAAAATGATGGAAGCACCTTTTTTTGAAGTGGGGGCTCTAATTTTGTCTTTTTTTTTTTTTTCTCTTCCTGGTTAGTGGATTGTGGGACCTCCGAAAAGGGAGAGATAAGTATATAAAATTTGTATTAATATAGATTTAGAGGAAATGGAATGAAGTATTAGAATGGATAATGGTTGGTTGTTTGAAAATGTTGGGTGTTGCAGTCCAACATAAAATGATAGTGCTTACTTTGTTTAGGAGGCGTGGGTTGTGTTTCAAAAAGTAATTTGACTTCTTTTCGGTTTCTCCTGAATAATTATTAGAGGGTAAATCATTGGAGAGAGATTGATTGCGATGGCGATGGTTGGGCCGGATTCGGTTTAAATTAATCTTGAATTTAAACTAGCCCGCTTGCTGTTACTGTATGAACCGGAAAAGTGAACTTTTCTTTTTGAATAATGAATTAATAAAAATTTACTTTCCCGTACTCAAAATCATCAAATTTCCCTCAATTCTGTGCGTGAGACTTCTAGATGATCACGTGCAGCGACTTTCGGTAGCATTATTTTCTTATGTTTAGCATTCAGATCTGTGGCGGTTAGCAGTTAGCCCCTCTATTCACATTTCACTCATTGTCGGCTCATTGTTAGCAAACAAACCAACCACCTGAGTTGCCAATTGCTGCAGCGAATCAATGATGATACTCATTGAACATTCATCATGGCTCCACGTCTAACGTGTTCGTACCTCCCGCAATACATGTACAAGTTAATATAAACTGCAAACCGGGTCAAGAATACCGAATTTTAGGAGCTGTCTACTCTAGGATGATCACTGCCTTTTGTTTGAGTTGATTAAATAACACCATGCCCCCGTCAAATGTTTGTGGCCAGCCAACACGATATTCACAATTTAAGACAAGCATCAATAGAGTTCTTTCAGTTGTCAACAAAATAAACCGTCTTCAATATTTGCAATCTCATCTGGTGAGTGCCAGTCCTTTCAAATGTTGCTGTACGAAACTTACGACAAAATTAATGCCAGCAGTAGGAATCATTGTATTGTTCAATATGTTGATTGAAAAACATTTGGAAAGCAAGTCCTTAAACAGTAACCATTGAACCCAACAACAAGGCAATTGCCACTGGAAGGCATTTGCTATTTTAGACAAAGTTGATTCACATCATTTCACTGGTCAAACTAAATATCACAATACATGCAGCAGGTATAACTCAGGAAAATTCATTGGTGTTCATCATTAAAACTCAATGGTCTTTCAGCAGCAGCAATAAGGGCAAGCATGCTATCATCCGCTCATTTAGTAGAGACAGCGACAATAAACTTCCACATCCACAATCAGCTTTAAAGTAAATGACTCATCTCACATCTTGAAATAAGATGGGGAATTTATATAACAGAACATCCACCAGAAGCCGAACTGGCAGGCACAAAAAATTGTTTGTTTTTTAATGAATTCAGACAAGCATACAAACCTAGGCAGCCTGACAACCTCCAAGCTTAGCATTATTGAAGACAACATTTACCCAAACCTTAGCAGGCATCAAGATCCCGGCACGGAGGAGGTTTTGGTTCACTTAGCAAAGTAGTATTTCCTCCTACTGGTCCACACTTAATGCGATGAGGATTTTGGGTGCCAGGCTGAAAAGATATAACAGGAATTAAACATAGCCAAATGTCACCAGGCAAACAAGAAACCTAATACTCAAGGACAAGCCAATGCTTCCATTCAGTTTCCTTACCGGTAGCTTCTCTCCCCTTCTTAACATCTCAACTATCTCAACAACTCGTTTTGGAGTGACATCTTCCTGCATTTAACATAACAGATCATCATAAGACTCTGAGCACAAAATAAATAAATAAAAAAATAACTTGGCAAGATTGAAGAGATTATAATGGACCCACATAATAATTGTATGTATATCCTTCTGACCCATTTGAGTAATCAGCCACTGTAATCATAGGAGCATTTACGCAACATCCCTGCAGAAAACCAACTTCTTCAGACATGCACTAATCAAAACAAAATAGTTAAAAGTACAAACACAAGACCTATATTTTCACTCGACGTTTAGAATCTTTTCATAGGCGTCAGTAATCTAGGATTTCAAGCAAAGGCCAAGATAGCAAGAACAAAATAAATTTAGTTTCTTCAATTGGTACTCTATACCAGTATTTGTTTACCACTTCTCTTGTCCAAGAAAAAGCAGTGCTAAAACTACTTAAAAGAAGCAGATTCAGATCAGTAAATAGGTAGACTAACCATGCATTCCATCTCTCCAACAGAGAACAAACCATCCTTTGTCACTTCTGCACATCACAAATAATATTTGGTCACTGTTCACATGCTATTATACATACCAAAAGTCAAGGTGAGATGGAAAGACATTAAAACAACTTTGTAAAGCCCACCATTGCGCTTCACTCCCAAGTGTTTCAGCAAGGCATCTTCAATTTCTCGTGAACCACGTAACATACAAGGTGTTGTGCCACAAACCAACAAATGGTACTTGCCCACCTGAAACCCAATCAAATACAACCCATGAAGGTGAGCTGCAACTTGCCTAACTGAAAAATGGTTGATGGCAAAGACAATCAATGTATACAAGGATTTTTTTTTTTCTCACCTTTGATCGATTGAACATTGAATAAAATGTTGCAACCTCGTAAACGCGGATAGGAGCAACGTCAATAACCTTAGCTACCTATAACATTAGTAATTACATGTTCAATTAATATATCATTTGAAGAGCGCATCAATAATCTGTGGAACTTCAATTCTAGTTTAAGTAAGTTAATTGACTTTGATGAGACACATATCTTAAAGGTGGTAAAAACTGCATGCAAACATCTTTATTCAACCGCTTATATTCCATCGCAGAAATAGTGCTAGACCATATGGCACTTTCTTAAATGACCAACAAAATGTCCAAATATTATTAGAACAGATTTAAAAGACCTATGAAACCAACACTCCAGCACAATTGGATGTACAAAAGGCTTTATGCATCCATACATAAATGTGTAAATTATACAATTAAATTTTTAACCCAAAACTCCAAATCTTAACCCGAACAGTCCACATCACACATCTGAATCCTTCACGAGGAAAATTTTTTTGGCTGTTTATCAGTCTACAATAATGTAAATAAATAGACACAAATATATAATCTTATCAAGATTACATTAGAATAGTATAAAGTTAAGTTTATATTAAAATATGAATCTTAAAGATAAGGAGTTAATATCAATTGAAGTGGCTCCACATGCTAATATTTGTACTATGGTATTAACAAAAGAAAATAAAATAACTAGTTGCTGTGGGAAAACATGAATAATTAGTCATTTTTTGGGATATTAGTAGCAGCTCATTTCTCAACCTCAAAGAAGTTTCAAGGATGCATTAAAGTTGCTAGCAACTAATGGTTACGGTTAGTGGCCAGACTAGGGATAATGTTCATGCAGGGGAGCGGGGTGGCAGGGGCGGCCTCAGC
The DNA here is from genome assembly GCA_022749755.1 of Azadirachta indica. Classification (NCBI taxonomy): domain Eukaryota; kingdom Viridiplantae; phylum Streptophyta; class Magnoliopsida; order Sapindales; family Meliaceae; genus Azadirachta; species Azadirachta indica. Next base: position 20,266,019 of record CM040440.1, read on the forward strand.
CAAAATGCAATGATCTAAAATCTACAGTGGCCAAAATAACAAAAATATAATTTTAAATGCCAAAATTGATAATTTTCTTCCAAAATCTTCAAAATTTTTATGGTCCCTTCAAGCCCCAACATGTTTCTGCCACTGGTTATGGTTATAGTGCGAAGAAGAATATATTTTGAAACTTAAGAAGGATTAGCAACAAAAATAACAGGAATAATGGATTTAAACAAGATTTCACATACCTTCACTAGTATCTAAAATTCTAAGCAGAAAAGAATCATAAATCGTTTGTTGATAGTAAAAGTCTATCCTCATAATACAAATATTTTCTTTCTAGAAAAAGCTACAATCGTAGTGAGAAAACCAGGACAAGAAACTTTCTGATAGAAGAGGGCAATTTAACCTAATTAGAACCATATCTAATACCTCAACGGGATTTATCATTCAATTAAAAACAGCATATTTAGTTCATGCCACATATATGATCATCATTCCAATACCAATTTGTCTTTGCACAACAGCTAATCACACTTGAAAATAACTAGCATCATTCTTGCTGTCAGATGTATCACAAAAATTCCAGATGCTTGGAGGCACAAACTAAAGTTATTAACATCTGTGTATATTATTATAAAATAATGCACAAGGACTTTCACAGTTTCCTGTCCAACATACCGCATTCATTGCTGAAACGGGTAGCCATCCTCCATGTTGCTGCTGTGCAAGATCTAGCAGAGGAATAACCGCAGATTGCTTGTAATTGGATGGATAGTGAGATAATATCTCCTTAACCTATATATAAATAAGTTAGAACTGCAAGGAACATTGAAATTAAACATTGGTGCATGTAGCTAAGTAATAAAACAATGCTTCAGCAAACAAGGTACAGGTAAAATCTCTAATGTGGAGATCACAATTTATGCAAACAACATAACCTATCATTAAAGTGAATATGAACGATGTAATATGCTATCTTTACAGAACCACAAATAAATTAATAGGAATTCAAGCAATTGTATAACCTGATTGATTACTTCAACTAATATGAGGCTACATGATCAGTTTATTTCGGTTGACGCTAAAATTGGTCATACACTGTAACTTTTAGATTACACTGCCCATCAACCAATTACAAACTAGTTTGAACAACATAGCATACAAGCAAAAGCAAAGCAGTTCTTTTGGTGGCAGGGAATACTACCCTAGACTTATGTCTGAATTGAACAGTACATCCGGTCCTCATAAAGCAGAAGCCTTAAATATGCAAGGAGTTCACTGAAAAGGTACACAAAGTGCTGGATACTCTAAGGCGAAGCAGAGTTTCCAACCTAGCATCAGTAAGGTGCAAGGAAAATCCCAAAGAGTTAGTCCAACTTTTTATCAGTTGACCTTGCTAAGATGCACAGAGCATCGTATGCCTGGCAAACACCAAGTCTGCAGCTACTTGGTCTAGGTTTTTCAGGGGTGGCAAAATCAGTATGATTTACTCCAACTAAGCAAAATGAGAGAGTAAGATGGAAGCAAATAAAAAATTACAGAAGGTCTGGAGTACCTTTGAAGTTTCATGGACACCCCAATATGCACATCTGTCAGAAGTCACTAACATTTTATCAAAAGTTCCCAGCAGTGAAATCATCTATGGCTATAATGGCACGTGCTCTCACCAAAAGAGCAGCGTACAGCAGGTATCAGGCCTGATACCATTTAGACATGTGCTTAATATTTACAGAGCCTAAAACTGAGAAAATAAAGTTTGAATTGCATGGGAAACACATTAGTGATGTTCATTAAAGCTGAAATTCCCATTCTGATAATCATCAAACATCTTCCATATAGAAACAACACAAGATAACAAGAGCCATGAAGAAAGCATACTCCCATGTACAAAGTCTCTTTTTTATATAATAACAGATTTTGTACTCTATGCAAATCTTGAATTTTCTAACAAGCCGGTGCCAAGTCAAGGCCATATTCATGCAAATCTTGTAGTCCATCTCTAACACTAACATTTTCTACATACTATCATGGTAAGCAATAGTTTACTATGCCAATGACGCATACAAGTTCATGAAATCAGCAAATATTTTCTTTCAACATGTTTTTTTCCCCAGAAGGATGGGGGATTACAGTAACAAGTGCTGTAAACATGTTCCTTTTTAATATAATTACCAATTGTTGAGTACCAGAAATACTTGACTTTTTTCTGATTGTTTTTAACTATAGGGACAAAATGCTGATAGTCTAGATGAAAATGGGCTCCAAATTTTGAATAATTTGAATAAGCATATTGTTATGAAGACTACTACAATAATCCTAATTATAATAAAAGTTCATTCAATCCTGTTAAATAGAAGCCACCCACCTTTTTCTTAGGCTTATAAAATGTTGTTCAAGCATTTATTAGTTGAGGAAGCTCATTTTAAGTCAAACAATAAAAAGCCCATTTTCATAACTCAGCTCCCTATATTAAGTTTCCCTTCATCGAGAGACATATATGCTATTTTCCCTCCATCAAGAGACATATGGTTCACATAACAACATAACCATAAAACTGATTCCGAGAAAATCAAAAGGTTTTCAAACTATTAATGAAATATGCCGAACAGCCAATCCAAGTTGTTTAAATGCTTAGAGATTTAGCATTTTCACTGACCTTGGCTTTGTTTGCCTCACTGAACTCCCAAGGAAGGTCCGGATTATTATCAGGAGAATCAATGTGCTTCAAAAAGAAATCAATAAATCAATAAAGAAGAATTAAATCATTTCAAAAAAATGAAAATACGTTTTTAGTGTCAACTAACATAGTTCAAGGCGGTAGAGAAGGATCGAGATGCCTGCGTAATAGATGTTGGAAAAGAAAACAAAAACCAAAGAAATTAGATCGAAGAAATATTTAAATGAGTGAAAAACGGAGAAAATGTAAGAGAATCGAGAGAAAAACCTGAGGAGACTGACGGAAAACCTGCCGGATCTCGATAAGACGCTTGGCCGCGAGACGAGCTAGCATTTTCGAGGAGTTCGAAGCTCAACAAACAGTGAGGCCACGGATTTGGTACTGGAACCTGAGACAAAACAATTCGAGTGGTGCGTGGTGCGCACCGCGCGTATTCTACTCGCTGTTCCGTTTGACAAAAAAAAATTGGGCTTATCTGAGATGGGCCACTACTATTTTTCCGCAGCCCACCAATATTTACTTAGAGTACCCCATGCAAGAATGCTGGCCGCTGGCCGCTGACATGTTCAATCATGCTCAGACCCCAGTCCAATCATGCTCTGAGTTCGGTTTCCGGTGGCCTGCCCGAGATATTTTGGCTGCAAAAGTAACCAAACGCCTTTCTCATTTCCAGCTTCGCGCGCAGATACAGTACACATTCGGAGAGCATTCATAGAGAAGATTAGATAAGATAGAAAGAGCAATGGCGTTAGAGCAAACACTCATATCAACGAGGAATCTCGTCTTTTCCATTCCCCCAAAAACTCTCGGAAACGTTCAATTTCCCTCTTTGTCCTCATCTCAAAACGTACTAACTAGGCAGTCTTGGTTCAGTCACCAGCAGCCTTTGAAATTAAAACTGAAATGTTCAATTGATTACAAAGACTATCAGTGTAATCAAGTGGCTTATTCGAAACCACCAGAGATTCCCTGGAGCAAAGAACTCACTAACACCGTGCACCTTATCGGCGTCGTTGGAAACCCTGTTGAAATCAAGCACCTCCCGTCCGGTAAAGTCCTTGCCTGGACCCGTCTTGCCGTCAGAAAATCTGCCACCGATACTAGCTGGTATACGTAATACATGTGTTGAATTATTAAGAAAGTAATTGTTGTTTTGTTAGTTCGGATAATTGGAAACAAAGAGCAATTAGATAAGTTAAAATAAATACAAATATGATTTCCGAAAATTAGTTACAATTCATATTGGCATGTTCAAGTTACTAATTTGCAGTTATATCTTTCAACAAGTGATTATTTTGTTTGTTTATGAAGAGGTTGCATTCTTGTCAAATGTGTGTGACAATTTTCTGGAATTTCTTGTAACAGTTTTGAGTAAAATGCGATTAGGGTTCTTATTGGTTTAGTGACTAAATAGGGGAAGTTGAATGTTTCCCAATTCAAAAGAGGAGGACATAGGCATATTTTGTAATTCTGTAACTGATTTGGTGAGAAGGAGAATAGTTAAAAAGAAAAGGGGATGGAATTTTCTGATTTTTGTGGAAGAAGGAAGAGCTAAAGAAGCCCTGTTGCAGAGTGTTTAATATCAACTAACATGCAAATACTGCTGGAAGAAAAGAATGACTATTAAGTACACAAAGTCTAGGACTCTTAAAAATTAATCGGCACTTGAGGCCGTCATGCAGTGTAATGTACCAACATTGATATAGATATCCTCTTGAATCCCAAAAGTTGCTAGTTTAGGATTTTTTTTTTTTTTATCTTTATGTTCCAACTATTAAAAATGTGGTCTTCTTTGTCTCGCCAAATCTTACCAATTTTCATAATCCTTTACTTTCTGGAGAACAGTAAGTGGTTCTTACACTTGGGTATTAAGATGCCTGTTCAGCTGTTTATTACTTATTAAGAAACAAACATTTTCCAATTGCCTCTTCACTTTCATCACTGTTGCATAGTTCACATTGCATTACTACCATGTGCTATGCTTCTGAAAGCAAGATTGCAAAGACCTAGCATGATCATGGAATAAAATATTCTTCTTCAAAAAAGATAATAAAGATTCAGTTATAGAGGTTGAATGAGAAAGCAGCCAAGGTAATGAGCAATTGACTTGCATCTTTGAGTGAAACCTATGTCAGCTTGTTAGCATTTGCTTGGAGACAGTCAAATACTACTTCTCTCTCCTGCCACCCAAATAACATCCTCTTTCTATGAATGATATAGCATTCACTCAAATATGACAGACATTCTGCTGTGTATATTTGTCAGTTTGTTTCTTGTTCCATGGAGATACATCTATTTGAACTTTTTATATGAAAATAAAATCATTACCCTGGTTAAGAAGATAACTGATGTTTTCTAGGATTAATTTGACGTTCTGGGATGAGCTGGCACAAGTTGCATCTCACCATGTTCAGAAAGGCCACCAAATATATGTGTCTGGTCGGCTGGTTTCGGACATTGTTGAAAGTGATGATGGGAAACAGCAAACGTATTACAAGGTTTTGTAATTCATAATGTTAGTTTCTAAATCTTACTTTGTGCATTAGCTCGCAGAGTTGGTTAAGATTGTTTCGAATCTTTTCAGGTAGTCGTACAGCAGCTGAATTTTGTTGAGAGGAGTTCCTCATCAGTGGCCACCTATGATCGTGACTCCAAATTTATGGCTGCAGGCAAGTCATATCCTATAAAACATAGTTTGAATATACCAGGATGATGTCATCATTAATTTCCTTGCAGGTAAAAAATTTGGCAACAATACTGGAAATAGTACGGGTTCCACTGAAGAGCTATGGCAAGCATTTTTTGCAAATCCAGTTGATTGGTGGGATAATAGGAAGAACAAGGTACCCTTTTTGGTTGCTTCATGAACTGGAAACACGGAATATGTGTGTGTTTTCATGACTTGTTGTCTTAGCCTCGCGTATGCTCCCGGATTTAGCTAAAGTGGTCAAGAAATGGCTGGGTTTAAGTAAAAGCTTAGTTTTTAAATTTTCCAATCAGAAAAATATGCTGTTCGAAGATTCTTAAGTAGGATGTCTTTGTGAGCATATGAAACTGTAGAATAAAGAAAGAAACTTTATCTGCTGCATTGGCCTTTCTCTGCACGTGTAAAGTTTCAAGATCAACCTTTTTGTGTACTGTAACTATCAGCACCCGGATAACAATTTACTTTAGTGGTTACTGAACATGCTGGACCTATTTTCTGCTAATAGACCACTGACTTTTAATCATAATGAAAACAAACAAATGCTCTGAGGTTGAAGGTTTTCACGAGCACTGTATAGATGGTTGAAGTTGACCTTTGAAGCTGCAGTTTTTTTTATAACCTTTATTCTGAATGTTAATCACATTTCTTTCTATTGATTACAGAAAAACCAAAAATATCCAGATTTCAAGCACAAGGATACTGGAGAAGCTTTGTGGGTGGAAGGCAGGTACAATCCCCCCTGGGTTAAGTCCCAGCTGGCATTACTAGATGCTAGAATGGACTCACTTCGTGATGACAATACCAGGACTCGTGTAAGGTTTATGTCTGCTGATGATTTCATGACCATTTGATCGCTCATTATTATGATTGCCCAAAATCAATGTCGTTTTTGGCCTAGTACTTTCCTAGCCTACAAATGATCTTACTGCATGGAATCATTTTTCAGCTCTCAACGTTGTTTCATTTGTATAGTTTATAGTGTGAAAATAACATTATTTGCAAAATCTAAAGTTGATATGCGTTCAACTTTCCAGAGGAAGAAGACTCTGAAGACACTATAATAGCTTTTCTCTTATTTACAACTGTTATTATAATCTTTTTCTTAATTTTAACTACATTATTTTTCATTTTTTCTCATGGTATCCAATTCCAAAGGGTGGACTTTAACTTGTAATCTCTGCTCTTCTCCTCTCTTCTATGACTTAAATGGTGAAACATTATAATGTTTTTGTCTATTTCACTGCCTAAGATCAAACTCTGATTATCCTCAACCGAGGACAAGCACAAGCTGTTTGAAGAGACGGATTCGATGGTACCCATTTGCTATTCTAAACTTGACTTTGACGAGATCTGAGCCCAATTCTTGCAATGGGACCTTAGTCCAGTTATAGCAAGTTTATTTTGACCAAAACGAATTTTCTGATAGCACTAATGTTCCTATTTTCTGCATCAACTAACAACAGAACAAGTTGGAATCCATCTGTCTTCACTTGCACTGCTGGCCTGGCCTCTTGGCTACTAATTGAGAAATGGAGGAGACTGAATTAGACCCACATACACCTTGTATCATCTCAACCATAACTCGTATCTATTGTTTTACTTCTGTTATCGCCTGTATATTCAGTTTCAAAGATTTTCTTGTCATTGGAGACAGTCCTCCCCCATTTTTTATTTTTATTTTTATTTTATTTTGGACCGAGTCATACCTTAGCTTCTACCTCAAGCTATTGAACAGTATTCCTTGAGGCATTCCTTGAGATTTTCTTTTAGCATAGGTTGATTCGAATTCTGATAACATGGCATTGTCTTCCCAAAAGTGTATTGACCACGTGTTACCCGTATATTTCATTAAATTTTGGTATCATACAGCTCGCAATGAGGAGTTTTTTTTTCTCAAATTGACTGCGTAATCCAAGATTACTTCTTCTGCTCTTCTTTTTTTACTTTTCTTCTCACTCATCGTTATCAATTGATTTATGTGTCATTGAGTTTGTAAAGTGACTTATTATTATCTGGCTAAGTTTTTGTCAATCTATCGTCTAGTCTCCTCTTAAACATACAAATAAAAAATATTAGACACAAATCCCGAATTTCAATGAGATTGGTAGCACAGCGACGCCCATATCCAAGCAATTTTAGCTTTTCCTGGATCAAGCAATATAGCTTTCGCACACCCCTTTTTCAACAACTGTGGTCACTTTGGTTACTTTACATGATATATATCTACATTAAATGAATATAAATCCCTAAAAATTTCTCGTTATATTCTTTTTCATTTTTTGTTTTCCAGTAAAATAGGATTTTAATATTTTACATATTCTAGCCCAAAAACATATCAAGAAATATTCTTGTTAAAACATATCTGACAATAGCCGTGAGGTACTGTTAGCATCCTTTTAACTTTCTCTCAAACAAATAATAGGGATCTGCTTTACTTCCTCATTGATCTGGTATAGGACGCTCAATTTTCTGAATCTTGATTAGGTTTGGGGATATGTTTTGATAATAGGCTTAAGCAGCTAGTGGTGGTTCATTTTAAGCAGATTAGGTGTGGTTCCAACATTAATTGCTAGGTTTACTATCACTTCCAGGCTATCAGCGTGCAAGATCTTAATTAAAATATAACAAACGAATAACAGGAGCACATGGGTGGAGAAAACAATAGCATCTAATCTTTTCCTACTCTCTATTCAACAAATTACATATATAATTTCACACAAAAATGGCTCAATTTTGGCCTCAATTCGTGTAAAAACGTATCGATACATATATATTTATATCCAAATCAAATGGGAAAAACTTGAAACATTTTGCCTCTGTACATTTTGGATCTCAAGTATGTATAATATATATTTTATTTTTTACTTTTGATTTTTAATTTATACTATATATTGATTTTGAAGAAATATCAGTAGATTAAACCAAGGAGGCTAATAAAAAGCCGGCCCAGATAAAATAAAGAAAAACAAAATGCGTGAAGAAGAACTGCCAGCGTTTAAGTCGTGCCTTTTTCTGCTTTCATGATCTCTCAGAGTCAGAGATCAATCAAACTCTTGTAGAAACCACCAAACCAATTTTTCTGCCGCGGTATATATCTTTTTATGCGTCTTGGTAATTAATTGTGGGAAGTTGTGTGCTTAGTTCGCGGGTTTCATACACAGGCCAAGCCTCTAGCTTCTGATCCTTTCATGATTCTCAGTCTCTTGCAGGAGGTAATGAACATACTGCAATTTAAAAATGATGAAATTGATGAGCTTGGTGAAACATAAGTAGATAGGTTAAATGAAAATTAGGAGACAAGAAATTGTGAGAGAGAACTTACTCCCATGGAACATCTCCAACAAGCATCCAATCACCATCTTTGTCCTCATAGGCTGGGGCATAATCAGATCCATTGTAGCCTTGTCGTTCTGCGTATTCGCCCGGAATATGCAAAAACCAAAGATCATCAGAAAACCGGTGCTACAAATATACCATCAATTTGTGGAATTGATACAAGGACGTGGATGCATATATGCTTACCAATCCTTAACTTGAACATATTTTCTAAGGCTTTGAGGAGCTCCGAGTAGCACTTGTAAACCTTGAGATCAATCTTCCTTAGATAAGGAGCTCCATCTAGGCTTACTTTCACGTACATTCCTCCACAATCAGTCTCATTTTTCTTTGGTTGTAAAGTGTTCTTGCGATAAGAACGAATTGGAGGCCAACCCACTACTTGCGCCCTGCAATATTAGAAAAACATGCGCGTTAATTAATAACACAAATTAAAAATTAACACAGAAACCTTGCTGTTGAAAACGTTACTTAACCCTAATCTATCTTTTTAATTTTTAATTACGTTTAGTTGATTAATATTAAGGTAAAGATTACATACTTGGCGGGAGGAGCACTGTCCCGTTGATCATCATTGCCAGCATTAGACACACAAGAATTGCTCTTAGACTCCTGAGAAATTTCTGGTGAAGCTCTCTTATTGCTCCTAACAGAAGGAGCTGACCGTTTCTCGGGCTTGTCGCTTCCGGGCAATCCTAATCTCAGCTCAGTTGCCTTCAAATTCAGATCGCTCTCGTAATTCATCATTCTCTCCATTGCTATACCACGAATCTTGATCAACTAAACCAATACAGATCAATTGGCTGAAAGTAAGTATTTCTAGTTTGCCTTTTAAGAGTAGTGAACAATTTTCTCTTATGAATAATGTACTTGGATCGATATTCAAACAAGTTTAGGGGAGACTGTGTGTTGATGAGAAAGATGTGATGCACAAAGAGTTTTATAGGGATGACCAGTTAGGGACACTATCTAGGTGACTTATTCTCTTCGTGCATGAATTTCATTGATGAAAACGAGAAACCCCACACGCCTTTTCCTTCACGTGTTACAACTAAGTAAAGAGCTTCAACGGAGAACTACAGCATGTGATTAGAAGAGCGCGTGGGACAATGGTGCATTTTTCAGGACAGTAACAGATATCGCTGCCTGTCATTTGAGGAGCACCGTGTAGTTTGGTGCTCAACATGAAGGAGACAAGGGAGGGACAACCACAGCCGATGGTATTGAAGACTGTGGACCAGGGATGGACGGCTCAGATCCCTCTTAGATAGGGTGCGTTTTCGAGCGAAATCTTGAGCGTTGGATCAGGGGGATTGATGAGGACAGCCCATGTGACTAACGGGGTCCCACGTGGATGTCGTTCATTGGCGTGGCATGGCCATGTGGGTTGAGATTAGTAGGACCCTTTTTGAATTGATTAGCTGATGGATGTTTATATGATGGATGACATGTGGAATGTCATGTGCATGGTCATCAGCTTATCATCCTTTTTTTTTTTTTTCTATTAACTAATTATTCTTCTGTTTCTATGGAGAAGTTAATCATATTACATGTATACAACATATCTATGTGTGAGAGTTGACTATCGTTCAAAAAAAAGAAACAATAGACTAGCCAAGATTCATTCAATCAAGATTAATCAGCTAGTCAAATGTTAAACGAAAACCCTAATTAATTAGGCAAACCGCAATTTGTAATTAAGTCGAGTACTTATCATTCTATTAAATACTAAAACAATCTATATATTGAATGATTATGAGGGTCAGGCTGCAGGTTCATTTTCTTGTTGCATAAAATACATTGAAGTTGTATAGAAAACAATGCAGAATCAATTGGAAATGCTTTAATTTCATTTCTGCTCATGGATTGTAATCCCACAGAAAGAAGCATGTATAGGGAAGATGCTAAATTTTATGTGAAGTGCATCTGCTTCCAATTTCCTAAGAGAAGCTCGGCACGACATTTAATGCTAACATGCATAAGAGACCACCGTAACCATTAGTTTACGCTACAATCTTCTGGGTTAGTTGAATCTTACACAATCTGTTCAAGTAACTGTCATTGCTAAAAGAAATTAATGCGTTGATTTGATCTGGTTCACAGAATTGTGGTGCACAATTAGAATCTCAGTTCACAGAGTTATGAATGCTGGTATGCACATAATAAATGTGGAATTTATAATTGTGCTGATTGAAAAAGAAGGGAATATACAATTAATTTGTAACAAATGATAAGCTTTCGAATTAAAATCTGATAATGCAATGCGATTGTTACATACGTTTGTTTTTCCTCCACAAACATAACCTTATTTCACTTCATATACATGGCATGCAGTTGCAGTCGGCAAGCTATAGATGCCATTCACAATGCCAAATTTACACGTAAGAGTGTTCCATGATTTGCAATGATCATACGCTTCATTAATTTCTATGTATTTACAATTGTTACAAGCAAGACATTGAACTAGTAATATATATACTTGGTGTAAATTAACGTATAGTAGTTTAGTGAAAATCAAATAACACAACGTAATCATATATATATATATATATATAATATGGATATATAGTATAATTATTGAAAATTATTGTGATTGATCACTTGATATTTAAATACAACTTAATTTTTTTGCGAAGTGACGAGTTTATGGATTTCATATATATGGGATTTGCCGAGTTATTTAAGGACAGATTTGCTGTAACTACTTCTCGATGTTTGCTGTATATATTATCTTTCAAGTTTAGGGCAGAATATAGTGGAGGAATAAGATCAGGTGGGGTGATGTGGCATGAAAATCACCAGACAGGCATCGAGAGAATACCAACATTAAGATAAACTGCAATCACTGCATGCCTTTTCATGGATTCGGTACTTCCTTTCATTCAACCTTCACATAAGTTCGAAGTGAAGAAATATTTTAAGCAACTTCGGCCAAAAAAGAATTTGAAAAAGAAAAAGAGGCGCTTAGGAGAGGATGGGGCAGCTTTGTTTGTTTGCCTGTGTTTTGTGCACTTAGACACAACAACATTTAGGGCTCTGTTTTCCAAAGAACCAAAACATATCTACTCACCTTAGCTATAACACATGAAAATGCAACTCATACATGATGGCATTCAAAAAAATAAGAGCAATGGACAAATTAAGGTGTCACATTGAAACACCCTCTTTGTAATAAAAATGAAGCATAGCATTCTTAATTCTGTGAACCACAACTCACTTATCTTTTGCAGCATGAGGGTCCACCACCTTTTTCCCCAACTAAATTTGGTTCATCGCATTGATTTTCTTTATTGTCATACCCCCAATTCGACCTCCTTGCCACCAATTTAGACCCCACTCCATCACATTGTGATCCTTAGTTTAATTTGTAACTTCAATTTTTATCCCCTAATGGATTTCAAACTTAATCACACAGCATCAAGTTCTAAGTGTTTAATACACACACACACACAATATTATTCATTATAAATCTAGTATATAAGTGCTACAATAACACAATTTTATCTTACATTGCATGCATAATTTAGGCTATATCTGTACATATAATACTGATGTACAATATAACTAATCATATTAGCCATGGAATAAATAGCTTTCACTTTCAATAAAAGCATCAGAAGGGACAAGATAAGGTAGCACCTTTATTCACAATAAATTCAAGAGAAGTGATGAGGGAGGAGATGGGATGGATGGGATCTTGGAAACGAGGGAGCAGAAAAATATATGATGTATCATACTATCATATTATCATATATCACGGATCAATTGAGTCTAAACACACGTGTGACCTTTTAAATGCTGATTTTGAGATGTGGGACTCGATCCACACGTGATGAGAAAGCTCGTATTTTGGACTTTTTGTGGGATCGATTAATGGAGAAAGAAAATAGGGTATAGAGGCAGCCCCCACATCCATTTCCTTCTTGTTTCTCCTGTCTGATTTCCTCTTCAAAAAGTAGAGATAATAAAACGCTCTCTCATATAATTAGGTTATTGTCGACGTGCCACCCATGTCCATGCATGCAAAATATCATCATCCATGTATGCACCCATCATTCATATTTACATAACAATTGAGCTTATTATAACCGTTTCGGTAAATATATTGATCTTAATGTTGTGGTTCACTCTATTTGCATGTCACAAAGTCGAACCTACATGACTTTCATACCAATTAGAGGTAAACTCACCATTAATTAGATTTGTAAGAAAAGAGTTGATCTATTGCTGCGTTATCTATTACATAACGATGATCATTAATACAAACAGTACTGCAAATTGGCATTTTAACAATCACGTATATATTCTCATGATACAAATTACTTTGAGGTCTATGATGCCCAAGAACCCTTATGTATACACACGATGATCGTTTACAAAAATATAAAAAAAAAAAAAATGAAATGCAAACTCTCCCAATCGTATAATATATATTTTATTGAATGTATTCAAGCGCAGGTATAAATTTGTACTATTTTGTGAACTATGGCCCCCGTGTAAGAGCAACTAATAATAGAACAGAAGTCAGGCCCAAACTTAAATCACACTGACAGTTCCGTATAGGCGTTGTGTTTCGGCCACTTTCTCGGTGAAATAACAACGCTGGCCCATTTTGATACATAAAGTGAGACAAGATATCCGGCAGCACGAGGCCCATATCACCCCGCAACAATCTCTGCCGCTCATCATTTACGCCACAATCAAATTCAGCAATCACCGTCACTGTCACCATCACAGGGAGCTCAATCGCAAGAGGCCAAGAGAACGTGGAATTTGGTGGGCGTGGCCGCAAGCACCGCCACATATATTTGCATTGGGCTTATCTGCCTTAAGCTACAAGAAGGGGTCATCGAATTCGAATTGTAGTCAAATCTGGAACTTGACTTGCAAGGGAATGTTTAATTTCTAATAAACTGCCATTGAAACTGAAGGTTTGAACATATTATATTAAGAATCTTTAACGAATAAGTTCAATAATTTAACCTTTTTGTCCCCGCAGTCAAAAGCAATACTAGCATGCATTCACACTTGTGCCTAGATATATGTTACTATTAGCTAGGTTCATGTAATCATGGGCAATTGATATAAAAGTTATATAGCTTGAACAATACGTTACTATTGAGACATTCTTATTTTTTGCCCCCCAAAACAAGAGAGAACTGTAATAAAAGAAGACAAGACATATTGAATAAAAAGTGGATTGCAATTAAGTTATATATGAAGAGGTTTCGATTAGCAATTATTTCTTGATCATCAAGAAAATTAAAGAAATTAAGAATCATGTAGCTAGGGCCAAGAGGAGTGCTGGAGCCAAGAGAATATGTAAAATTGCATATATGTTTAATTAATTGGGTTATTAGTGCATGTCGATCGGTTAAGAGTATATGGTTGGGGTAACAGTGAAGTGCTTTAGACATTATAGGCATCTATATATATATATATATATATAGAGAGAGAGAGAGAGAGAGAAAGGTCTGAATCAAGAAACAGTAGAAAAAGCAGAAATACAAAGTTTGTTTTAGAAAGAATTAATGATATTAGGATCCGGTCTTGCAGCATCAAAATAAGATTTATGCGCAAAAAAGGCATCGAACATCTTCTGCTTTTTCTACTCTCTCAACACAATTTGACCCATATTATGAATAATGAAATTAATTAATGTATATTGAACATCTTCTGTTCCGGCTTCTCCTGACCTTACTACTCTCTCAACACAATTTGACCCATATTTTTTTTAATCTCCCACCGCCCAATGACTAAACTATAAATTAAATATCTCTGATCAGTAATCATTGAATTATAATTCTAATATATCCCTCAAAAGAAAAAGCAAAAATTAATCATTGGTTTATAATTAATAATATACATAATTAATTAATGATCTTATAGTTTAATTATATATGGTTACAAACTTTACATTAACATATATATATATATCTGAATGCTGATGAGACCTACCGCTGATTCTATTGTAGGGCTACCAAGTGTCAAAACATAACACAAGTGATCTTAGAACTAAAACTGTAGATCTTCATTGGAGAAGAAGATCCCTAACCCTAAACATCATCTTAGAATTCTACTCTATATTATTTAAGACCATGGCACATAATTTAAAAAAAAAAAAAAAAAAATGGGTGTGTTGTGTTGTGTAGTGTAGTGTATGGTGAAAACTGAAAATTTGGAAAACAATTGAATGAGAAAAAAAAAAGGGAGGGGGGGTAGGTGGGTCAGTGGGATGCCCTGCAGCGGCGCACATGGGATAGGGTTTGAAACATAGGCGACACAGCCATGAGCCTACTATTTCACATGGCCTCCTCCATGAATCTCAGCACATGCTTTTTCTTACACTTGGGTCCCACTCTCTAAACCAACCAGAGAGAGAGTGATCGATAGAGCAGAAGCAGAAGCAGAAGAAGAAGAAGATGATGATGATAATCATCATCCTCATCAAGAACAAGTAGAAAGAAAATAAAGAAGAATCTCATCAGAATCCTTCATGTATGATTCAATAGAGGATGTTTATTAATTAATGGAAGTTTTGCAATCTTTATTACTGTAAGATGATCGGGTTTTGTTGGTGCAATTTGTGAATGGAGAACGTGGCATCCATATGTGCATGCAAATTTGTACATTTGCACTTACCAACTCCACATATGTTCTTTCTTTTTGCATGCGCATAGTCGACAATTAAGTGTGCTTGTCAAGTAAATGCACATCTCTCTCCTTCTGAACCTACAATTCTTTTTGGCAGGCAATATGTAAAGCACATACAACTAATTATGTCTGCTGGGCACAACCCCAACCCAACGTATACACATTTAATTTAGCAAGTTTTTCTAAGCACTTGGCTAGTGCGTGCTCCATAAAGATGTACAAATTAAATACAATTATACCAGTATCATGAAATGCATTGTATTCTACGGCCTATGTAGGTCTAGAAAACTAATATATATATATATATATATATATATTCAAAAAGTGTGTGCTTACAATAAAAGTATAAAATAATATTTTTGGTGTTTATGAATTAATAAAAACTGTGAAATTTAAGATTTGAGAACTCATGAATTAACTAGCTAGTTTTGTCCCACATAACATGAATTCGAGATCATTCGTGTGCCTGACAGGTGATACGTACAATGCCTTAAAATTTTTGCATTAATTATGTTTCAGCATGATCCTTGCCCATATAAAATTTGAAACATTTGTTACTTATAACATCAATTTCAGCGTGTAGAATCACCCATTTTGGAACCTATTATTTGCCTTAGGAGGGGAAAAATAATGAGATGCGACGGGCCACATGGAATATTATTGATGGATATATTAAAAACTTCTATAATAGATGAAAGATAGATAATGTATATATGGAATTTCTCCGAAAAGATAAAAACAAAAAAATTAAGCTGAAAATTAAAGAAGTCTTTTTTGAATCACTACTTGTAAATAGTGACCCATGCCACTGCATTCCATTGGAGAGATTGGAAGCATTTATGTCAACTCTCTTACGTACGTCAACTAATCAACTTGGTTAACTTTTGCCTGTCCGAGATATATATGTCATATGGCCAGATCAGCTATATATATATATATTTATATATATATTCACGCAGTTAATCCGATCCAGTGTGTCAATCCCAAATGCAGAAGTTTCAGTTTTTGCTAGCTGCAGGTATCGTAAGAACTGACCACACACAAGTTCTATATGCAATATTATTGTTGCGTCAGGTTATCCTCGAGTCGAAGCTGAACATATATAATTTTTTAATTAATTTTCTCGTAAATGATTGAAGGGTGGTAAACTGAAATTATTTTTCTTTTTCTTGGTTGATGATGGAAATAGCTAATTTTCCTGTTAGAAGAAACTGAGTTTCTCTATTTCTGATGATCACGGATTTAACAAAAGGAATCGACAAAGATTTAAAAAAAAAAATTAACGTGGGCCAAGCAGGAAAGCCAAGCCCTAATTAAAATGGGAATTGCGAAGAGCTCAGAGCTCCACTATCTCTCTCAATCTCTAGCCTACTCACAATCATAGGATGCCAACATCACTCTATCGTCAGCTAGGTAGGATAATCTAGCCCACACAAGTTACCACGTGTCAAAATCCCAGTAGCTGAACCGGAAAGACAATGCGTCCATTTGTATATTAATACACACCCAAGGCCAAACGCACACCTCTTCCGAAACGTCTCTGATCACCTGTGTTTTTTCTTACTACTACTACTACTACTACTACTAATACTACTACCTCACAAACCAAATTAAGCTTCGTATTACACTTTTACTTTCATTTCCAACAAGAACAAAATACTCCACAAAACAAACTACTACATAGTACAAAACTTTCAGAAAGCGAAAGTGGGTTTTAAAGAGAGAGAAAGAGCAGTGAATTTTCATGGAAGTAGCGCTAAAGATGGCAACGAGTGGGGAGAAGGATAATCTAGGGTTTGAGGAGACTGAGCTGAGGCTTGGTTTGCCAGGAAATAATGGTGGGAGTGAAGGAGATGGAGCAAGGAAGAGAGGCTTCTCTGAGACTGTTGATTTGAAGCTTAATCTTTCGTCCAAGGAGGCGTCTGAGACGGATCCGAAGGAGAAGGTTAAGAGCTTGCGGAAGGAGAAGAATCTTCTTCCCTGTGCCACTGATCCAGCCAAGCCACCGGCAAAGTAAGTACTTGCTTTTAATTTGTTTTTCTGGCCCTCTTGTGAATCGAGTTTTTTATGTTTTTTTTTTCCCTTTTTTTTATTTTTGAAGCGTGCTACTGCAACTGCATATATAATTAGGGTATGATAGATTAGGGTTAGCTTAAGCAAACTTTACCTGTCTGAGCCAGTGAGAGAAAGAAAAGAGAGTAGTTTTTGAATGTTATCACCTCTCTGATATCAACCTTCAGCTCCCAAAGAACTTAGATCTTGAAGTTAATAGTATAAAAAAATGAAGAATTTTGACGTCAATGCCAGTAAATAAATAAGAAATGATAGATAGAAACACAAGCCTTCTTCTTAATGTCGTACCCGTTGCTATTTCTGTGTTTCCGTCTCAAGCTGAATGTTAATTCGTGAGCTTGAGTCAGCAAGGCTTTTTCTTTTCTTTTTTTATTTTAGGAAACCTTGAGAGAACGAAAATTTATCATAATGAAGAACAAGAAGATGCAGTTTAATGTTAAATTCTTCTTTTCTGTTTTCATTAAATTAAACATTAGAGCTAAGAACTTAGAATTCTTCTTTTCGCAAACCTTCATGCAACTTAATCGAGATCCTATCATGTAGTAAGTAGCATAAATGTTAAAAAAAAATCCTGTAAATTAAACAGCTAGCTCCACCGATTTAGTTTCTGTCAGATATTGAAAGCATATATGACACTGAACAAAAAAAAAAATTCACTGTAGAATCAGGCCAAATTAGTCGTAAATTCGCGATTCCCTGGAACTTGATATTTTAAGATAGTTTCTTAATTCATCTTTACTCTTTTTATCATTATTTTCCAGCTAGCCCTCTGAGAATTTAAGAATGGTCTCAAATTTCGTAGCCGAAAGTTGAAAATAAAAGAAAATTAATAAAATAAAATTTCATGGAATGGAATTTCAGGGCACAAGTTGTAGGTTGGCCACCAGTTCGATCATTCAGAAAGAATATGCTAGCCGCCCAAAAGACAAGATCTGAGGAGGGTGAGATGGGCAACAGTAATGCTGCATTTGTGAAGGTTAGCATGGACGGTGCCCCTTACTTGCGCAAAGTGGACTTGAGGATGTACAAGTCTTACCAGGAGCTCTACGATGCCTTAGGCAAGATGTTCAGTTCCTTTACTGTTGGTATGTTCATCCATATCTCATATATTTATATTTATATAATAAATTTTTTTAAAAAATACCCAAGTATTAATTACTATGAATCAAATTTATACGCTTCTCCGAATTTCTCTCCATTCTTTATTTTTCTTTCTTTTTTTATTGTTCTAATTAAGAGTTTTTGATGTATAATTGATGATCATTGAAGGTAATTGTGGATCCCAAGCAATGAAGGATTCCATGAATGAGAGCAAGCTGATGGATCTTTTGAATGGCTCTGACTATGTTCCTACATATGAAGACAAAGATAGTGACTGGATGCTTGTTGGTGATGTTCCTTGGGGGTAACTTCCTTCGTTTTCAAAACCTTAATTATACCATTTAATTTACTTACTGAAACCCAAACAAAAAAAAAAAAAATTACGAATACTACATCTCAGTCTTTAGTTTATATGGTGATATTACTCATTTGCCTTCAATTTTTTAATCAGGATGTTTATTGAATCATGCAAGAGGTTGCGTATAATGAAAGGCACTGAGGCGATTGGACTCGGTGAGTATCTTCTAACTAAAGTCTTGATTGGAAGAAGTAAACCTACTCTCTTTTGAGAACAAGAAAAGTAAACCCTTTTTGAGTTGTTTAATTATTAATAAGATACGCACAAACTTTAAGGTTAACACACTTTTATCCTTCCTAAATGATATTTCCAATAAATTATATAATGTAATTATTTCTATTTTTGATATATGTTTTATCTAATTTTTCTTCATGGTTTTCAGCTCCAAGAGCCATGGAGAAGTGCAAGAACAGAAGCTAAGTAGTGATTATTATCACAGCCTGCTCCTTTGATCTCTCGTGGACGCTAGCTACTTGTTGTAGACACCAAAACAACAATAGAAGTTCGCAGATGGATTGAGCAGGATGCATGAAATTTTACAGTACTACTGTTTGTATAATATTATTATGGTTTGATATATAATTAAATATGTGAGATACCACTTCTGAGCATTTATTATTGTGAACATAAATAATAACAACTCTAAATATGTTCCATCCAAAGACATGGTTATTGTCCATCGTTGCTTGTTTAGTGTTAACGGCTTGCTTATTAATAATAATCAATTATAATAATGGACCTGTTTGCACTGTGTATGCCTTTTGTCCTGCGTTTCTTTATTCAATCTTTTTTATAGGATTCTCTGTACCATCCATTTCTTTGCATGGACATACTTATTGATATTAATGATCATTATTGTTTTGGGGGTGCGGACTGAGAATTAATTAGAAATGTTGCATGATCTCTTTGAAGGAGGGAGCAAAATCATGTGCATGTTGATGGAGCATTTATTCATGCCCAATTGCTTAGGGTTAGTTGATTTAATATCATAGTAATGAATGAGATTGCTGTCTCTATGCTAATATATTTGACCATACTCTAATAGAAATAGAAATTAGTAGAAGCAACGAAAACAAGTATGCCTATGTATGAATAAAGCTACAAATGGCGTAAACATTCATAGCTTTGACCAGTGATGGCAGTCCCTTTGTGTTGATTGTATTAGAGGTACCAATTATGTGATGATCTTTGTGCGTGGAACGTTTGCTGGCATTTTGTAATATCATATTACAATTATTGCTATAATTTACCAGCAACATGGGGTTACAGAACCAGTTTCATTGCTCTCTATTACACACACGTCTTGGATCTGACATTGCTGAAATTGATGCACTTCCAATAAGGGAAATCGTCACTATTTTAACAACTTTTAAAGAAAAAAAATGTTCTGAAACAAAGAGAAGTCTCGGATAAATTAAGATCCAATAATCTTGGCTTTACAGAGAAGATTAACGTGAACATGTCTGCAAATGATCTGAATCTTAATAGATAGAAGATTTACAACACATTATACTACAAAGGGAGAGAGGTTTAAGCTAGGATTTGTATTGTTAGACTCGTTGTCGTCGTTTTGTCTCTTACTCGGTTAAACACTCAATTAAGAGTCCATGGTTTGTATAGTCTCCACAGTAACTATTGCTGTCATTCTAATTTAATTATCGGAGGGTAGCTTGGTCTTTTGCCAAGTTGCTTTTCGTATAAGTGCTCCTGGTAGAAGTAGTTAGATACTTACACCTAATCCCTTGGAAACTAGTAAGAATATCAACACTAGTTTTTCCATCAAGCGAAAAACAAGGATTTACCTAGGAGAGGAGCTGAGAGTTCAAACTAGGAATAGAACAAGGTGGTCAAAACAAAGTAGCAGTCCCAGCAGTACTTATTCACTGTTCCCAGCAGTTGCTTTCACTTTTTGTTTAATCAATTTCAGTCAATCATAGTGTAATAAGTTAGTACTCTTGAAAGTTCTGCTTCCAGTCTCTAGGAACAAAGAAAAATAAAATTGTGAATGAGACAACTAATTCCAGTTCCGTTTTTTCAAATAGCAACGATTGGTCTCTAAGTTTATGTGGCCAGCAATTGTTTAGGGCAAACTGGCGTCCGCCTTGCAGGGCAAAGAGAAGCTGAAAGTTGAAGACGTTTCTTTAAAACAAAGCACAAAAAGCATTATGATGCATCGAGCGTATCAATAAATCAAGCAAGAAAATCTCTTGGGAAATGTAGCGCGGACCTGATATAATTATCCAATCTTCGTTAGCGAATGGAGACCCTTGGTGTCATGTTAAATATTTCATCATGTTATTAAATGAAGAAAACGAAAGTAGCGCACACCGAGCTTGCCCTGGGAAGTGGGAAGTGAAGGTTTTGGAGCTAATCGAAACCTGAAAATATTTTACATTTGAGATGAAAAATGACTAGTCCCAATTTTTTCGATTATTGAATCGACTATAAGCCGTTAAATTACCCAAAAAAAAAAAAAAAAGAGGTGCGCTGCCTTCCATACGTTTATTTTTACCTTTCAGTTTTGCAAAAACTATGTGCAGAGCAGATTCATCTGACCTTGTTCTGCTCTTCTTCATCTGGTACAGCTGGTGGGATAACCATCAAAAGTCAATAGACTTGATCACTAAATCTGCATTTTTCTTTGACTTCATAATAAGCTCCGCATTGGGCCGATCATTATACTCTATCTGCAAGAACAATCAAGTGTTACGTCTACTTATCTAATATAGTGGCACAGGATTGATGGATCTCAGACCCAACCACTAGCTAATAAAAGCTTACCCGCCATTTAGCAACATCTGGAGGCTTCCCTGTAACAGAAAAAGAAAACTCGTGACTCATCATGTCTTTCAATTTCTGTAATAAAGGACTAATTTTTAAAAATAAAAGAAGAGCCCATACCTGTTGAAATATGTCGCTTTAAAACTCGTTGCATTGAGGTGTCAAGGTCAATGTCAATGAACCTCAAATGAATAAGAAATACAGAAAATTAGCAGCTATTTCCCCAAAATATCAACATTCAAGTTTCATATAAGAAAAATGCAAAGCAATTTGTTGTTCCTCAACATCTGTTTTCAGTCAAATGACAAAGACACCAGAAAACTGGGACACTGATTCATATGTGGAAAAGTGAAACACAAAAAATATCATTTTGTCGTATTTATCTGAGCAAAGCCCAAGAAACCACACAAACAAAAGCCATTCGACATCACTAAAGCAGTGGTGGGACAATGAAATGCTCAGGCTAACTGAATATAAGGGTGTCAAGCCAATGTGCCGTGAACTTTCTTTCGACTTTCAATTGAAAGAAGAAATGGAAAATCCACAATCTTCTCCTAATTTGATGATTAATCTCATATTTGAAAAACCGAAAAGTTATCACAATACAAACTCAGCTTTAACATTATAAACTCAAATTGGACGCAAAAGTGTTCATATAGAATAGACAGAATAGCAACCTTAATAGGACATTTACGTTACAGGCTCGTCCATCCAGATAAATGAAGTGTCCGTTAGTAAATCTAAAAACTCAAACCAAGTTAAAAGATCTTTTCTTTAAGAAAAAGATGAAGTGTCAGTTTAAAATTAACATTCAGGAAAAAAAAGTTGATAATTCAGATGGTATCCTGCTATTATATAGAATAGACAGAATAGCAGCCTTAACATTTTCACTACAGTTCTTTATGTATCAAAGTCAAATAGGTATCCTGCCTATATGGGGTGGGCAAAAATATTGAGATCACACTCACATTTTGACATGTAAGCCTTAAGGCGGAACCCTGAAGAATTATCTCTATGCCTAATCCCAAGGTACGCATTAAGCATAAGTCTCAAGCATTCTTATACACATCAATTAGAATCACAACACAGCAGACATGTAAGATTAGAGTTTTTCTATTCTTTTTTTCTCTTTTTTCTCAGGCTGAAGATACTGGAAACTGAACAAACAAAATGACATTGTATATTCCATCATAACCTATTTCTGAAGGTTTGTTTGGTTAATGTACACTATGTCATAAAAATTAACCAAATGATCAATACTATTGCATAAATGAATGTGCATGTTCAGACATCAATTTTTTTGCCTGAATAGATGAAAATAACAATAACATGAGTAAAAGTTAATCCTTACCATTTCTCATCAAACATGGATAATATATCCTTCCAAACTCCTTCATCTAACAACAGATAATTTCCTTCTACTATAACAACCTTATGTCTGCAAAAAGTAAGAAAAGAGGATTTCACCAATGCATCACCAGCTAGAGATTCCACCTATAGGCTGCCTCACAAAGGTTCATAATACTATTCTTTTCACATGGAAAATAAACAAACAATAAACATCTGATAGAATTGAAACCATATATAGAGGACACCTGTGAAATGAAACTCTAGCAAGTATTTCACATCCTCCATATTTGTTCAAGTTTTACTCATTTTAGTCTCTGCAATATCTCTTGATAATTCAAGAGTTTCATAGTCAAATTTATCAAAATAAACTGTGTTTTCCCAGCCTAAAAGAAAACCTAGTTTACCAAAATAATATGTCGCAAAGTGACATAATTGTTGTTTAGTAAGGTAACTCATATTTTTTTCTCCTTTAGCTTGTATGTTAATTTAACTATCGTTGAAAATAGCAATATGATTATTCAATTTGAAGATAGTTGCCAAACAGACATGGTATCCATGTTAAGCGTGGAGAACAGTTTTTGTCTCCCTCAAATACAGCATTCATTTAAGGTTCAGAGGCCTCACCAGTATCCTATTGACAAAAGAAGCTTTTGCAATTCATTTGACATAACTTTTCAAATAGAGTGATGTAGGATAATTGACAAATATAAAAAAATTCCTAATATAATTTAACCTTATTTTATCTTACATCATAGAACTTCAGGCAGATTTTATAATAATGGCGCTTTTATAAGTGAAGCTTTTATGCAAATATAAATATAAATATATATATATATTTGGTTCGCAAGCATATCTTTCAGCAAAATATATATAATTACTTTAATAGATAGGTTTTTTAAGGTTATGTTAGCAGAAAAATGAAATTTAAAAAAATATATATAAAGGTATATATTTAACCTTTTAAAAAATCTCAAATACATGTACCCTCAAAAACGTAAATTTGAGCTTCTCAGGTAGAAATGAAAAAGCTATTTTAATCCTCCGAAAGCTCGTTTCGAATTACAACCAAATGACAAAAATATTTAAAAGAGCTTTTGGCAAGAAGAGAAGTCATGTCAAACAAGCACTAAATCTTAAAAAAAATTGATAGTGAAAGTCGTATGTACTTACTGGAGGCCTACAAAGATATCATTTTCAACTGGATCTCCAACTCCATGATCAAATGAAGGTGCATATACTGAACCCTAAGAAAATTATTGGTAATCAAAATGCATGCATATTAACATTATTGCATATTCTAGGCACATAAATAAAGTTTATACATACTTTTTCTTTTTGTAGCCCCATCTCAAGGTATCCAGTTAATACCTTTGCATGGGGTTACTAAAAAATAAAATGAAATTGCCCAAGTTCTAAACCCAATCACTTCTAACCTGATTCCTCAGATTCTTCAGACACTTAAGTAATAGCGAGGGATCAAAAGTCCAGGGAGCTGAATAACCAAGTGAGAGGCGTAAAATGTAAGTTTCCATGATGTTTTAAGTTGCTAATTATCAACTGTAAGAACCTCACCTCCCCTCCTTGCATGTGCTTCCTTTGGATTCTAAAATCCAGATAAACTAGTCAAAATCACGTCCATAGGTGACGATAATTCTAAATAAAGAAACATAGAGAAAGCTTAACCTCCATTGCATCTAGCTGAGAACGATATAGATGGAACCCATCCATAGGAAGAACTGTAGCAACATCTAGAGGCTTAACCTGAGAACCAAATGAAGAAGCCTTTTGAGGCCATGTCTTGTTTATACGCTGCACTACTTCAGATGCTAGAGTGCTCTTTCCAGCACCAGGAGGGCCAGCCAAACCCACAATATGCCTGCATAGTTATTAATGTAGGCAATTTCATTTTCAGAGCATAGTATTTTAGAATTAAGAGCAAAGACACAGCAGTCCTCATGGTCATCGAACCCCTTAAAACAATAACTGAACTTCAAGGTAAAAGTAAGTCTTCACAGTTCAGATAGTACTATTTTTGTTGAGAACTTGAATATAAACTATTTTCATCATATAGCAACCACCAGTGACACAAGATGACAAAATCAAAAGTTCTTCATTGAAGCAACTTGAACTCACTTCGCATTGGCATATGATGCTATTGCTGATGTAGGAAGAAGACGCTCAGCCAAAGCATCATAAATCTCATCCATGCACCTTTAAGTGAAAGAAAGCAACATTTTAATATAACTTAACAGATAAATGATTTTAAAAAACTGAAATCTACAGATGAATGAGCTGCACATATGATCATAGACAAAAATACATGTATATATTTGCAACCAGGTCTAGATGATTTTCTAGAACCAATCCTGAAAAGAAATGTAAAAATCAGCCAAAACAAAAGTCAGCTAATAGGTTTCCGGCAATTTTGGTTGACATGAATAACCCTGAATCACAAGCTCCATTTATGCGATACTGCTTGCAAATACTACTTCCCTCATCAGTGGCATACATAAAGCTCCAAGATGGGGGCAATTGTAAATACTTAAGAATCTTAATTTGAAACATATGACGTATAATCCACAAGGCACAAGTTTCGCTTAGAAATTTGTTAGTCAACGAAAGTAACTGAAGTTCATTGTCCATGAAAAGCTGGTCTCTTCAAAATTTCCTAGATTAACTATTGTGACCAACCTCATTATTGAATAGCAGTCAATATTTGCTCATGTAAGTTGCTTTGAATTGCACAAAACATCCATCCATGCAAAAGAAATAAGAAATTAGGGAATCATATCAATACACAGATTCAGTATCCAATCCACATTCAAAGTTAAAGATGCTTTTCATACCATACCTGGCCTCTACAACAGGAATTTCTCTCTGTTGACTGCACAAAACCTGATATAGGACGAAATGAATTAAAAAAAAATGACATAACAAAGAAAACAAAATTTCAGATTTAGATCGAAATCAATAAAAGTTCCACCTTTAAAGAGATTTTGTTCTGAGCTACAGATGCAGTTTTACCAAACAAAGATTGTGGATTTCTTCTGCTCCATGAAACGGCCACAAAATGATGATACCATGAAGGAAGTTTACCGCTTTTAAAGAGTAATGAGTCTGCAAATTAACAAACATTTGTACTTGAAACAAGCAAAACAGAAATAAATAAATCAGAGCAACAATAAATACAAATATCACGGAAGCGTATCAAATTTGAAAGAAGAGAAAAGCAGTCACTTATTAGCTTCAGCAGAAAATCCCTAAACAATATAATATACAACATCAAAATAGTAATTGCTTCACTTCACTACACAATGAGATAATAGATTATTTTTCAGACCACCTGACCTGACATCAACTTATTAAATATTGATCATCGAACAACATGCTTTTGAACGCAATTGAGAATTTTTTTTATAAAGCAAAAAATAAATAAAACGCACAAAAATTTAAATCTTTAAGTATGCATTAGCAATTGAAACCGATTGTTTGAGAGGAGAAGGAAACCTGTTGAAGAAGAGCTCAGATAAGCTCCGGGCGTCGTAGAAAGCGAAGACACCTCCATTGGAAATCGACTAGAGAGAAAAAGCAAAAGGAAGAACAATTTTCAATTTTGAACGAAACAGAAAACCGAATGAAAAAAAGAGCGAAGGCATAAATAAATAAATAAATAAAACTGATATTGGAGGTGAATGAAAAAAGAGTTTATACTAAGGTGATGTCTTCGACTGAGTGAAGCAAAATCTACAATTAAAGCGCTGGGATTCATTGTCAAACAAGGACACGTGTCATACCTCTTTTGTGACAACAATGTCGCATAGGATTGGGTCAGTATGACACGGACTGAAGCAGATAATGCACACTGTAATCGCCTTCTTTCCTTTCTCTTTTATCATCGTTCGCGGGAAGATTGTACCAAATTGAAATTGAAATTAATCAGAGAAAAGCTATACATATTTCATTTTGAGTAATTTATGTCAAATTTTTTATTCATTTAATTTTGAATAAATATTTTATCATTTAAGATAAACCAAAAAGACGGGGATAACTATTTAATATGTATGATATTATCCTCGAATTCTCCACTAATCATTACATGTCTACCATGTGTCATTGATCTCATCCTCATCCATGAGAAGCCAAATCCTACAAGACTTTATACTCGTCTTCGTAACTTTGTTTTAAGACAATGTAAATTACAGTTGTAACCAGTGCATTTGTAGTTAGTTTTAAAAAGAAATCAAAATATTTAATAAACAAATTTACCATTTCAAATAATTTATTATCCATCAATACCAATAATACAATAAACTAGTACAATATTTTAATTTCAAACATTTTTCCTGCGGGGCGACAAAATAATCCTCTTCGATGTAAAATGAAAACGTCACTAAATGAATAATGTTAATAAGGATCCAGCTATAACTCATTTTGACATTATCTCCTGCATGAGCCAGACAATTAGAGATACAAATACAATTACTCTTTTTTTATTATTATTATTTTCTGAAAGATGAACAGCCGACAAGACGCAAGAATCTTCCGTCCAGAGTTCTTCCCACGGCATGTGATTTGCAGTTGGAGAGTAAAATGGCAATTTTACAAGGCAGCTGCACCAATTTAAACAATTACAACCACTTGGATCCAGAAAGTATGCAGCCTCGGTGATAAGCTAATGTGACAACGAATAAGAATTTGCACCACGTCCATGTTTGTGTACATAATTAAAAATGAATGCCATCCTTCATGTGCACAAGACATTTAGGATCAGTCCACCACCACATTACATAGCCGTCTCTCAACCCGCCGCCGCTTCATATCATCATCAGATGCCTGAGTGGTAACAACAACTGCCAACATGAGATACTGTTTCTCATAGTAGAAATGCAGAATAATCTTTCGTAATCTGTAAATTCTTGTCTTTTCTAATTGATGAAACTTAGGAAAGCACTCATTGCTGATGCTTTATCATGCTAAAAATAACTCTCATAGTTATGTAATTATTAGCATAGGGAATTTTTTTTCCCATTTTACCTGATTGAAAGAATGTGGCACCCGTATTCTCTTGGAGCCATCAGCTGAACGTTTAAATGGATATTGGTTTTCCAGAGCAGCAAAGTTATTATTCACCTGGAAAAATTCATGTATGAAAGAGTAAGAATCATTGATCGGAGAAAACAGCGGACTGGATTGCAATCCCTGAGCATAGAAATTAAGCCACCATTTAAGTTTGCACTGAGAAATGGATCACTCATGAAATATACACTTTTTCATGAGAAACGGCATTAAATAGTATCTATTTCTGCTCTATAAAAGAACACATAATAATTTGCACGTGCATTTTGGGGTTTAAAGGGAGATTTCCATGTTGGAATGAAATCTATCTTCTGATAACTCTGATCAAACTCCAACCAACAATGATTTTATGGTCAATTATGATGGATAGGGAAGCACATATCCTACAAAATGCCTCCTGATTACAAATTGAAGTAAAATAACTGGTCATTTTCTAAAATTTAATAAATAGTCAACAAACTATCATTTATTTTCTACTCCGGTGTGAGATTCACTAATCAAATTGTACAAAACTTTAAAAGCTCTTAGTAGGTTCGCACCATTACTCGACGGAGCAGACAAAAAACTTATATATAATACTGGTCCCTGTGGACAAGATTAACTAGCTTATCTGCTATATCACTCCCAAACTAATACTAGAAACAAAAGCGATGTGTTCCACCTTTTGAGATTTGCTAGGTTTGCCAATAACAAAAGCACAAGTCATAGAGTTAAAATTAATGCCGATTGTACAAGGTTTTCATATCTGTTCTCATAAAAACTTTCCGATTCAACAAAGGCATCAATGCACAATCAGCCTATTCAATTTCCATTTTATAGAGAAAATGCCAAGTCAGCAAACAATACATGTATAAACAAAAATTAGCCCAAAAATTTAACCATTTACCTGGCTTTGAACAGTCCCAATCAATAACTCTTGACAGCCTGATGCATGCACACTTTCTAGCTTGGGGCATTGAAGTAGCAATGTGTCTGGATTTGTTAACACAAGCTTTGCTAGATTAGTATAATCTGTCCCAGTGTTGAAATAGATCAACCATTAAGAAACAGTGAGTGCATTAAATAATATACCCGGACGTAAGTTTCTACAAGAGTTCAAATTGAGGTCATTCAGTTCGGGACAGTTTAGACATAGAGCCTGCATTTAAGTTCACCAAATAAGAACCACAAGAGGGATAAAGATAAAGATATTTACATATGAAATCTATAGAAAATAACTCACATCTAAACCAGAACAACCCCACAAGCTTAGTTTTTTCAATCGGCAATGTTTAATAATCAGCTTCTGGTACATAAGATGTAGTTTGTTGTTGAAGGCTTTCTGTAACTCTAAGTCACAGGTTTCATCAGAGTTTGAATCTTGAGAGTTGGGGTCACATATGGACATTCCGCAGTCCATGAGTTCAAGAAGAGGTAGCTGTGCTGTGGCAAACTGAATTCCACCTGAAAGTTCCGAATAGCAGTTAATCAGCATAAAATATCATAAAATATAGAAGCAAATATTGATATAAATTAGAGCCAGGACTTGAATAGTACTTGAAGTAATATTAGGACAAAGAGCAAGGAGGAGTCTTGACAGAGTATTAGGGAACACATTGCAGATCATTCCAATGCCACTGTCACTGATGCTTGATCTGTCATTGAAGTGTACAGTCAAATAACACAATGCAGAAGACACACTAATGCAAAGAAAGCAACCATTCTGAACAAGACTTGAGTTTCAACTAAAACATACCCACTTAGATCAAGCAATTCTAGCTTTGAATATGTTGAGGCAATGGCAGCAACAGATGCATCAGTGATTTCTGATCCAAGTACAAGTGAAATCATGCGCAAGCCCCTGAATAATGAACGTTTAAATCAATAGTCATCCACTGTTCAAATAATGGAAGCAAAAAATAACTTGTCATAACATAAACTGGAAGATTGCTAGACAGCTCAGTATATATGCGATAATACTGTTCAACTTTCCATGTACAATGAAGTCACTTGACAAACCTTAAGCCTGCAGCTGTAAGGGCAAGCACAACAGCATGAGAAAGTCGAATTGATGCAATATGAATGTTTTGCAATCTTGGACAATTCCTTCCCAACCCATCAGCCATAGCAGTAAGATCAGTACTATCATTCTCTTGGCGAGAAAATTCCAAAGAAATCTCTTTCAAATTGGGACAGTTAAAAATCTACACAAGGACACACTGATGTAAGAAAGAATTCAAGACATTCCATATCAACAGATAAAAGAGGAATAATTACCATCTTAGAGAGGGAGTAAAGATCTGAAAGCCAAAGTGTAGAAAGACTTGATGAGCAGAGGACAAATCCTCCTAAATTAGAACACCCTTCCATCTTAAGACTTGTAAGACATCGTTTATCAGCAACAAAACGACCCAATTCATCTCTACATAAGAAAACATCAAACAGACCCTTTAATAAATTCAGCATCGGTTAATCATGTCAGACCACACTCATATTTTACACCAAACAGAGGTTTAGGCCCCGATAATAAGAGTAATATAACACCAAAATAGCCAATAAATAACAAATTCCTTTGGAAGAAAACCCAAACATTAATTAGGCTCAATAATAATTTGCAAATTCCACTAGGCATAAGGGCAATGCAGCATCATATGTCCCATTACAACTTAGAATATGTAGAGGATAAATGGTTATCATATTCAGAGGACCACGAGAAATTATAGACGATGGGACCAAAAACAAATTGGAAAGGCTCATATAAAACAGTAGTAAAACCTGGCATCATAGACATAAAAACTAAAAACTTCTACTTGCAACTGCACAGGACCATAAATGAACAAGAAAGACATTACAAATCATTGCAATTTGTTTCCATTGCATATAACTCCATCCACTAGTTTTCCCTTTTAAAATAAAATAGATCAAAGCCCATTGATTCCAAATATCCAACCACTGAATCCCTCATTTTGATATTCCCCAGACCCAAGGATTATGTCAATATACATATGGTTGAATATTTAGATCATTTTCAACTCATCAGCCCAATTAAAACCCAAATAACAGTGGCCAGATTCAGAGTCAACTACATTAAAGAACCAGAATCTTAAAATTAAGACAGAATCTTAAAATTAAGAATCTCCATACGGATGATAGCTAGTGAAATAGTGTACTGTGCACCACGTGAATGATCAAACTGTGAATTGAAACATACAGAAGGCATCAGAAATTATACCCGGTGATTCGATTTACTGCAGTATCGGATGTGTAGATCTCCATAGACTCCAGATTAGGGCAAGAGAATGCAATGCATGCTAACATTGTTGCATCAACATCACTGCATCAAGTAAATTTAGGTTAAAATATTTTTCAAAGAGAAAATTGACCTGTACCAGCACACAGCCCTTCCCCTGTTACAGTAATATCTATCCATTGCAATAAATCACAATTAGCAGAACCATTTGTGATTCTTTGATAACAAAGATAGTATGGAACTCTCATCAAATTTATAAAAACCTCGTTATTGAAGTATCAGACTTTATAAAATTTCATTGCATTATATTCACTTGTCATTATACTGCATCCTGTCCTGTTGCTCATAGATCAAACAGTCCTATGCATTTCCCTCTGTCGATCATACCACGTTGAATCTTAACATCTAGAACTCTCATTCGATTAAATCTAGATTATGTCCATTTTATCCATGTTTATAATCCATTTATAATTTTCTATCCATCGTCCACCAATAAACCCCATAAAACCCTAGATCTGGTGTGCAGAGAGTGAAATGGCCGAGAACCCTGACCTTTCCATTCTAAGAGAGAGCCTAACAAGGCTGGGACACTTCTGCAAAATAGATCCAATAAATCCAACCTGCGCCCTTACAGGAACCCTAAGTCTGAGCTCTTCGGCAGCCCTCCACAGCCTTCTCGTCGTCTCCCTCCATCCTTTACACACCTTCGCGGCCGCCAACAGCCCCGCCGGTGGCAATCTTCTCAACACCTCCCACAAAACCCCCGCCGGCAGACCACCAGACACAATCGGGTCCGGATCCACCGTCTCCTCGTACGCGGAATCCGGTTCAGGAGACTCGCAACTGATATCGATATTATCAAAAGAGAGAGCTCGGCGGAGGTGAGAGTAATGCTGGTGACGGGGAGGGCGGCTGGCGGAGAGAGAGGTGGGAGCGGAAATAACAGCGGAAGAAGAAGAAGGCGTGGGCGTAGTGGAAAGAGTAGAGGTCGTAGGGGTGGAGACATTGCAGGTGTGGCCCTTCTTGGGGAGGCCGCAACGGCCGCAGTTGTAACTGCCACGTCGTTTGGAGGGACGGACGTTGAAGTCGAAAGAAGAATAATCGGTGGCGGAAGGAGAGACGTGAGGCTGGTGTTGACGGTTCATCGTAGAATATTGACTGCGAGATAGAGTGAGAGAAGGAGGGTAAGAGTGAGTGGGATTAGAGAGAAATAAAGAGAGAAGAGTTGGTGGCGGAGGGGCGGGAGATTAGACAAGTTTTCGCGCGCTGATTTTGAAGGAGAGAAAAAAATAAAAAATAAAAAAAAGAGCATGAAAGAGAGGAGCGTCGTATGTTTGAAGTTAATTACTGTTTTGGCCTTGCTTTGGCGGGTGAAAACACGTGACTTGATGCTCTATTGTTTTCAAATTTTCTTATTATGGCATTGTAAGCTCCGCGCCGCGCATGCCAACTCCACCCGCCAAGATTTTGACGGACTAAATAAACTCAGTGTTTCAATTTCATAATATATAAATTTTAATTTAATAATCAAGTTAAAATGGGGTGCAAATATATTCAAATTATAATGTTTATAATTTCAACAACTTTGGGATACAAATTCTTATACAAATTTTACTTATATATTTTTGTCATATAAAAATATATTATTGTCATATATTTTATTTAATTTTTAATTTTTTAAAATATAAAATATTCAATAATGTTAGTAATGCTGTATATAAGAACCAAGAGCTGTACGATATAATTCAAGTTATTTTGTTTCACAATAATAATTTGGTTAAGTTGATCATTTTACAAATCCCTTTTATGCCCAAATTATATATAATGAATTAATTTAAATTTTAGTCGTGTACAGATAGAACTGTATAACAAGATAGAGTTATATTGAAATAAAAATATTAATAACTTAAGTCATTAAACTAAAATTGTTAAATTAAATTTATGATCATAAATATATATTTTTTAAAAAATAGATAATTCCATAATAATTTTAAAGTAAATATAATTTCAGAAGCTATACAATTCAGTGTTTGTTTTGAGAAACATAAATTTTTTTTAATATTATAAACCTATTTATTATTTACAATTTACTCATAATTTACGAAAATTTTATTAATAACAATAAAAGGTACAGATACTGTTGTAACACATCCAACAAATAAAAATTTACTTTTTATAAAAGATTTATCTAAAATGTTTTTGAGAAACAAATTCATATATTATGAGAAATCTCGTCAGCTGCAATTGGTAGGATTCGAACTTCAATTTACTACACGAGTATCATAAAATTCTAAATAGATAAATTTAAGATATTTCACGTTTTAAAATAAAAAAAAAATTTATGTGTAAGTTTTTATTATAACAGATCTAAGGGTTAATTAATGTACATTGATTACTGTTATCAACAATTGGTTACAACACGTTATTTTCCTCGTGCGACAATCGGAAAGGAAAAACAAAATACCCAGCTAATGTCACCGGCTTCCGAATAACAAAGGCACTAATTGAGAAGCCTGGAAGCATTTTACATTATAGCTGTTCAGATTTAATGCATTTGCCCGATCACTTTTCTTTGAGTGCACGTACAACTCTGGGGGACCGGCATTTTTTTTTCCCGGCTAATTTTTGAAAAATATATGTCGAATATAATCCCGAGAATTTGTATTTAGAATAATAACATTTTAGTCTCCAACTTTGATGAAACATCAAATTAAGGTATATGTTATTAATTTTAATATTTTAGTTATTGGTGTCCAAGGAAGGTTCGAAAATAAATGATAGGGATTATTTTTTTTTTTAAAGCAGATAGGGATTAAATGTTAAAATTAAAAAATAATATTTTTATTTACTAGTTATCAAATTTTAGAGACAAAAATATTATTATCCTATTTGTACTTCATCAACGTTGGGGCTAAATTTTAAACAGATTCCAGCCAAAACATCTTCGTCGTCGTCATTATCATCATCGTCATCGTCATCGTCATAATAATAATACTAATAATAATAAAAAAATTGCTGAATTTATACTTCAATTACTAACCATGTTTTAGTTGTGATGTGACTTAGAACTGATATATTATCTTATCAAAATATATATTTAAAGTGATATAAAAATATACTAAAATAATGTACTGTTGTATTTTTTAAAAATGTATATATTGTAAACCACTCGTAACTTACATGTATGCCAAAAAATAGCTAGTAATTGATTTTGGATTTTATATATGCAGGAACAGAGAAAGCCACAAAACCAAACAAACGCATCGCAACCAAAAAGGCAAAGAGAGAAGCCGGCCGGCGGACAAAGGGCCTCGCCCAGCCGGCGATTCCAAATTTTTTAAATGACCACGTTCATTTATTTATTTAGATATGCTCAATAATTAATTTATTTAATAAAGTGAATGTATATACTAATAGAAGTTTGGGATAGTAAAATTTTTTTAAGTTTGGCACTCTAGCAGAATTAGTCTCGAATGAGATAAAATTAGTGTAATATAATGAATAATGGAGGGAGAAATTACTTTTTACATCGTTAATAGAATGAGATACAGTTTAATATTCTGTATCCTATTCTCTCTCTCTCTCGATATATAATATGTTAATTTTTAAATATATATATAAATAATATTTAATTAAAAAATATATAATTCATAATATTATATCAAGTAATAAAATTTTTATATTTAATATAATTATTATACATAGATAATGTCATAATATATTAATAATAATTTTAATTAATATTTATTATAAAATAAATGTGAAAAATGTAAAAAATGAGTGGGATAGAGAATTTATTTTTTATATAAAAATTTTTCGTTTTGTCCTATTAAATTTTATTAAAAAAAATAAGATAAAAAATCAAAATTAAAATTGAAATGGAGATCAGGAAACACCTTCCTATTTTCACTTCGCTCCATTATCATCTCTAATATAGATGATGTTTTTAAAAAATTAGAATTCAACGAAGAAGATTGGAGATAACATTGCATGCCACTTTAATTGCACACTCGTCTTAATAAAAAAATTATTATATATTTATTTATTTAAAAGTTAATCGCTTAATTACATCATTAATTAAATTAAATTACTCAACATTATTATGTCAAACAAATTCTATTTAAAATTTCGTTGTACATATTTTCTGCTGCAGACAGTACGCAATTAGGCAGGATTGGCATGGAGTTCTGCTCGATCGTCAATAGTCAATGGTCAACCTAAATGTTGTATTAATTTGCTTATGTAAACACACGATATTCAGTATTCACACTTACCACGTGTCGTGAGATCAAAATGTCAAGAGAAAACAACTTTTCATAATGGTCTAATTAGTCAATGAAATCCGGCTATTCCGTCAAATATACGTGTATACATGTGATCACATTAATTTGTCAAAGTTTTAATGACATAAGATAATAATTTCTATTGGGTTTTAACACATACCGCCCTTAAGGTCTTAGATTACCTCCCCTAAAACCATCAATCTTTATTATTTCACTGTTAAAATTAAGGGTATTATGATAAAAAATAGAAGAAATTTCTCCTTTTACTCCTCCACCAATCATTTTTTTCCTCAAACAACGCTTCTTTCATTATCCAATGCTCACCATTTTTCCACTGTTTACCATATTCTTCATCTCTTTTCGTATCTCCTCTGTTCTCTTCCACTTTTTCACCACCTCTTTCCTTATTTATGCTTTCGTGAGCCCCATCACATCCTTCCTCATTTGCACCTCCATGGCAACTTCACATTTGCTAGCTTTACCATTTTCAACTTCTTAATAATATGTAAGCTTATTTTTCCCACATCCAGAGAGTAAGAAATAAGGTAGTTGATGTTCTAATTAATTATGATTTAATTTGTTCTTCCCTTTATTGGTGGAATGATCTTCCTCTTGTCATTTGCAAAAACTTACGTTTAAATTTTTGGGATGTTCCCAACTTTTGATTTATTTTATAATATCTACTGTTAGTGTTGTCGACTGCAGAATTCTTTGTCAGTTTATCAACTGCTGGTTAGGACATTCTATTAGTCATTAATTCTTTACTCCTCCAAATACTATATATGTATTTGATGTTGTATAACGATGGATCTGTTATTGGGAGAAGTTATTTGGTTATATGCTGCTGGGAACTGTTGTTGCTACTGTTGGGAATGTTGTTGCCTTACTTGTGTTATGCTATTTTTGAGCTTTTATTCTGTTTTTGGATTAACGCCAATACTTACTGCTGGTGCTATTTTCCACTTGATTTCTGTTAAAGTGTTTGTTGTGCTATCTTACTACTATTTTATCTTCCCACCTAATGCTAGCTACAAATTCTGCTATTGCTGATATGCTTTACTGCTACTATTTGCTACCTGCAACGAAAAAAAAATAACAGCCTAATTTTTATCATTTTGCAGCAAAAAAAATTACAATTTACTGCTATTTCTCCTTGCTGTCGTGTGTTGTATTTGATTATTTCTAAACTTTAATTTTTGCTAAACCTATGGTTCCTTTTGTATTTCTTTTTCTTCATTTTTCAATAATATATTATTTTAATTAAAAAAATCTCAAAGTTAAATTTGTGTCTTTATTCTAAAAATGGCAAATGAAGGACAAATGTATCTTTTTCATAATTATGGATAGAAGTGGAAGTCTGTAGGGGAGGTATGTGTACATTAAACTAAATATTCTCTCTAAGTGTTAAAAAGTTAAATTCAGGGGAGATATATGTTAAAACCCCTCATCTTTATTTTTATCGGTGCCAGAGATTTTGGCTGTACCATTGCCATTTTAATTTTTTAGTTTTCTTTTTCTTTTCTTGAATCCTGCACTTTCTCGATTATTGATAGTCGCCGTTGGATCGAAAAACACGCAAAATAAGAAAAAAAGAATTTAAAAAAAGAACATTATTTTATTGTTCGGTCTGCAATATTACAAGAAGACGACTTAGCGCGAATATCGTAACCCAAGAACACAAAACGGCAAGGGCTTCCGTTTTTTACAACTACATGCAGGTCGAGGACTATGAGGTTTCAGACTGAAATATTGAAGTAGCCTGTAATATTATTATTTTAAACAACAACCATTCAGGACTCTCGTCACTTGCAGTGGATAGTGCAGGTTGGTTTGCAGTGGGCCTGGTAGCTTTTAATTGGCAATGCAACGGGCCCAAAGTCTTATTCGACTCACTCCAAAATCTTCTAGTAATACAGTCTCCTCAATCCTACGGACAGTGCTGTGTAGTGTATTTTTTGTAAAGTTGATTCATCTGGGTCTCGTGATCTAGGTGCAAATCTCTTTTACAGGAAATTAGATATTGACGT
Source organism: Azadirachta indica (assembly GCA_022749755.1). Taxonomy (NCBI): domain Eukaryota; kingdom Viridiplantae; phylum Streptophyta; class Magnoliopsida; order Sapindales; family Meliaceae; genus Azadirachta; species Azadirachta indica. The sequence continues at coordinate 20,303,659 of CM040440.1, forward strand.
TCACAATTCAACGTACAAAGACGATGGATTCATATATAATTAAAATTGACGATGAATAGTGCTGTTTTTATTCAATTATTAGCAACTTTGATTGATGTTTCTTTGCTAATCGAGACGCATAGATAAAGCAATAAATTATGAGACGTTGATGTTTGTAAAGTGACTAAAGACCCACTAATTAATAGGTGTAAAATTTTCATGTTCAGGCTTCAGATTAAGAGAAAATGGTAGGCGTTGATTTCACTATGCTACAGTATTTGATAGAAAAAGAAGAAAACGACTCATTTACGCCTAATCAACAAACAGGTTCACATGTAGATCATCATCATATACCCTAAGTAGCAATTGCGCATTAAAGATGATACTTCATATTGACACATCAATCATAAAATGTATCCCACGCCTTCCCTTTACACAAAGATTGATTGGAAAGCTAAGGGTTCAATTTTTCTAAAAGTGAAAAAAAGCAGGTAATTTTTCTCTTTAAAAGTTTAATATAAAGTCAATATTTCTGACCATTTCAATTGTTTCTCTTCTGCACGCGGAAAGCGATGGGCATGGAGGCACTGTTCCAGGATTCTGTTAGTCTATTTCGCCCAACTTCGAAAATAAATCTACAACGACCAAGCTTTAAGCTTAATTACGAATTTAATGCCAACGAAAATACTGGGTTTCGTGCATATACAATTTGGGAGCAATGATCCGTATTTTCGGGTTGATTTATTTCTTAAAAACCTAAAAATTAATTGGAGTGAATATATATATGTTATCAACATACAAGGCTGTATATATATATACATTTCTTGAGAACAATACAGCGTTGTTAATTTAAATTGACTCAAATGCAAGCGCTATTATGTCAATGATATATACTTACAAACTATACTTTAAAAAAATATGAAAATTAGTGGTTAAATTTAGACAGAATCGAAGAAAATATTATATCTGACGTGTCAGAGGAATCAAGTATAATATTATTATTAACTTGTCATAGTGGGATTAGCCAACTCATCTTCTATGTAGGAAAGCGATGTTTTAAATTTAATGCTGGAAAAAAATCTCCTCAAAGATTACGTAGTCTATAAATGTACCCTAGCAGTCTGCAGATTGCTGTCTGACGTCCGTTAATTCACTACAAAATCACATTTACCATGATCCATATAGACATGCACATTTCAATTCAATAAGAGTGGTAAGATTTCGTTGGAGGGGAAAGGCGCACTTATCACCCAGCCTATCCCGTGGGTGGCGGTCCTTTTGATTAATCTGTACAAATTTTAATAAATTTGAATAACACAAGTTAAGGTAGGTTTACCAAGCCCTTGGCCTTAGGTGGTAGGGAGGGAGGGAGGAATTATGTTAAAATCTTGTCTACGCGTAAGATTATTCATAATATTGTAAACATCGCATCGTATTAGTAGTTTAGGTAAATTTTTGTAAATTAAGAGTAAATATCACTCAAATTATATACATATTTAATTTTATCAAAACTCCTAATTTTTAATAAAATATTGATATATTGTATTAAAAAAATTAAGATAAATTTTAAATTATTTATCTTTCACTATGTATATAGTATTTGTACATGGATTATAAAATCTAGAAAATATTCGACATGCAAACAGCAGGGATTTTTAGTAATATGATAATCAAAGAATTAATAATTGAAAATTACGACGGAATAGTAATTATTAAGTAGTAATCAAAATGTGTTAGCGTAATTTGAATACCATTATTATTTCTCCGGTAATCATTAAGTCCAATTTAATTAACTATATATTCAAGTGTCTACCGTCCATGTGGTATTGCTTGTGTTTCGTATTAAAATTTTTTACATCGTAAATGAAAGTCTTGGAGCGTATGCACAATAGGACAAAGATGATTTAATTATTAATCCTTAATTAATTAGTAATTTAGGTATCAGACCGTTGACCATAATCTACAGTGATACGTACAAACAGCAATATCTATTTAAAAATTTGCCAAGGATCTCAAAGCTGTATTTATTCTTTCAAACCCCCAGAAATAAAATATTTGTTATAACAACAAAAAGCAAATTACAACAAAATTTCATCTTATCCCATCATATTATGACAAATTTCAACATACTCTCAAATTTTAAGAAACTTATCATGCCACTCTAAATTAATAAAAATAATTTGTTTGTCTATTTCTTTTTTTACTTCTTCTTCCTTCGTCTGTTTCTTTCCCTTTTTTTTCCCCCCGTCTTCCCTCTCATATGTTGTTTTATTTATTTTTTTCTCATCTCTTTGTCTCTTCTTCTTCTTTTTTTCTATTTTTCTTTGTTGACTCTTTCTTCTTTAATATGTTCCTCTCTTTTTTTTCTTCTTCCTTGTTCTATTTATCTTGTTTTCTCCTTTTTCTTCTCTCATCTATTCTTTTTTTTTCTTTATATCCTTAATCAATCTGATCAAAATTAAAATATAAAAATAACCCAACAAAATGATCAATTAATCATCTTATAAATTATACCAATTTTGTAATATTAACAATGAAATCAATTAACTTAAAAATAGAATATGAGATTGTAGAACTGTAGAAATAAAAGGAGGGCGTCAAACTTGCCGCAAAATCAATTTTTTTTTATTTTTTTAGTCATTTGACTTAATATTTATATTAGAGAGATGCAAAATTATCTTTATATCAGTCAACTTTGGTCCATTGGAGTAAAACATTAGATATAACAGTGGGAGTTAACTGTGCAGGGGTAACATGGTGATTTTTATAAAAACTTGGGGTGAATTAAAGATTATTAATATATGATGAGGATAGGACGAAATTTACTCTAAAATTTAACAAATTGAGATCTGAAAGAAAGCAGCCAGCGGCCCTGCTCTAATGTGTTTTTAAGGAAAGGAGGTTCTCTTGTGATGTGACACGGTGGCGAGATTTTGCTGCAGATGGTGCTTGCTTTTGTCTTCAACGGTGACCCGTTTGAGCCTACGTGGATCTTCATCCATTAGCCACTATTTTCTGAAGAGCGATCGTCAAAAACTTTTCACGCATGCAGAAAATATAAATAAGCTAAAGATGGTGCGACTGACGAAAAGACCTAATATGTCAATCCATTGCGTCACACTCCAAAAACCAGAAATAATTTGTATATATATATATATATATATATATCCTTAATAATTACTAACTCTTATTCGATACCTTCACGACTATATTGATGCATGCATATATGTACATGCCTGAAGATTTGGTAGGAGTTACCACACATGAACTTTCTGGAAACCAATACATAATAGTTGTTGGGCACCTCGATGGGCGCGAGGAACCCTCATGAATCACATGCGTTTAAAATATTTATAATGTATATGAAGTATTTTTATAATACAAGGATAGCTCTGGGGTCTTTATTTAATATTGGACCATACTCTATTATTATTTCTCCTCCCAATATAAACCACCCCAGCATCTCTTTCCTTTACCAGTTCACCAATTTTGACCAAGCTTTAACAAACCCCTTCAATGGCTGCCCTTTCTCCATCCAACACTCTGCTTTCCCTCAAACAAAACCCAGTGAGTGATGTTCTCCGATCCGAAAGATGTTTCCCGGTTTCACTTTCAGCCCAGAAATCTCAATTCGGTGAATCAAAAACCCTGAATTTTACAGCAAAAACGGCTACCACTAGCGTCTGTAGGGTATTGTCTAAAACTAACGAGTCCTTATCCTCTATCATCACTGAAATCGAAACACAAGATCACCAGCAACGGGAAGGAAGTTTTACACCCAATAAACAAGAAACAGAGAGAAAGCTAGCTGATGTATGGCGAGGAATCCATGGGGAAGATGATTGGGTGGGTATGCTTGACCCGATGGATCCAATTTTGCGATCCGAATTAATCCGCTACGGAGAGATGGCACAAGCTTGCTACGATGCTTTTGATTTCGACCCATTTTCCAAGTACTGTGGAAGCTGTAGATTCATGCATCGTCATTTCTTCAGCTCTCTGGAGATGACTCGCCATGGCTATGATGTCTCAAGGTACCTTTATGCCACCTCAAATATTAACCTACCAAATTTCTTTAAGAAATCTCGCTGGCCTAAAATGTGGAGCAAGAATGCCAACTGGATGGGATACGTCGCCGTATCAAACGACGAAACGACAAAGCGTTTAGGCCGTCGTGACATCACGATTGCATGGAGAGGCACGGTGACGCGACTAGAGTGGATTGCTGACTTGATGGATTTTCTCAAGCCCATCTCTAATAACAACATCCCTTGCCCGGATCCGACAGTGAAAGTTGAATCCGGATTCTTAGATCTCTACACGGACAAAAATGTCTCTTGCCGGTACTGTAAGTATTCTGCTCGAGAACAAATACTAACAGAAGTGAAAAGATTATTAGAAATTTACTACAACGAGGAAGTCAGCATTACAGTTACAGGCCACAGTCTTGGCGGTGCTTTAGCAATATTAAGTGCATATGACATAGTTGAAACTGGCATAAACGTGCTCCGAGACAGTCGGGCTGTGCCCGTAGCCGTATTTTCATTTTCTGGTCCTCGGGTTGGGAACGTCAGGTTCAAAGAGAGGATTGAAACCCTGGGATTGAAGGTGCTAAGGGTGATCAATGTGAACGATGTTGTGCCAAAGTCTCCAGGTTTTTTCTTAAACGAGAACGTTTCGCCTGTCTTGATGAAAATGGCTGAAGGGTTGCCCTGGAGTTACTCGCACGTTGGGGTTGAGTTGGCCTTGGATCACAAAAATTCTCCCTTCTTGAAACCCACCGGTGACCCTGCTTGTGCACATAATCTGGAGGCTCTCTTGCATTTGCTCGACGGGTTAGTATTTTCCTACTCTTAGTTAATTAAATTCTTGTCCTAATATACTCTTTGGTAATCAATATAGGATGATATATCACATCAGGGGAGAATAATAAATGTAGATAATCATCTTTAATTAGCACTTGAAAAAGTAAAATGAAAATGATGAAGTATACAGAGGATTTAACCATGTATTAATCCATCGGTATTTGATTGATTCTGTTTTCATCATTTAATGACATCGATCTCTTAATTTGTCCACATCTTGGTAGCGAGGTGATAACACCAATAATTAAATTACAACGTGGTTCTTCTAGTACCCTCTTGCATAAAGCAAGCTGCTATTATAATAATAAAAGATAATGTTTAGAACGTGTCCCCTCATGTCCACTTGCTTACGGCCAAACTTGCGACTACTTAATTATGATATAAATTTCCAAAAATCAGTACTAGTATTAGTTAATAGTGTACATGTGATAAGTGGTGGGTGGCTTTTGAATTATATATAAAACTACAGTAAGATAATGCTCCAAGTAACCAAAAATATATGTAAAACAATTGATTGGTGTAATGAATGTAATGTAATATTCATTGCAGATACCACGGAAAGGGACATAGATTTGTGCTAGCAGGCGGGAGAGACCCGGCACTGGTGAACAAGGCCTCTGATTTTCTGAAAGATCACTACTTGGTTCCGCCGTACTGGAGGCAAGATGAGAACAAGGGAATGGTGAGGAGCAAAGATGGGCGGTGGGTGCAGCCGGAAAGGCCTCAGCTGCACGATCACCCACCGGATATTCATCACCACCTCAAGGGATTAGGCCTCGCCAATCCCGAACATTTCTAGTTAATTAGTTTAGTAAACATATATACATATATATATATATACATACATATATATATATATATATAGAGTACTGTAAGTATATACATATATATCATCTTCATCAACTGTAATCAATATTATCTACGTTTGATAATAATACTGTAACATTTGGCATGCAGTGTATATGAATCTGGCGATATCGGTATGTAGAGAGAGAGAGAGAACTTGAGAATCTTCCACACGGATAGCTGTTACTTTTTATATTTAATATAAAGTATGCTCAATTATTTATGTTTCTTAATTAATTTCGAATTGGCAGCAGATTAAGATGAAATTATTGAATTTGTAAACTAATAAGACGTGTTTCTGTTTCACTTTGACGAATTAAGGATGCTGGAGGAGATTGATTTAATACTTAAAAGTACATGAACCCAAATGATCGTTTATCTGCAGCGCGGAACGCTACGACTTATAATCACAGTCCATAAGACCATCAAAATTTCAATATTGATATATTTTGAAGACTTTGAGTACAAGGTAATATATATATATATATATAAAATTAATAATAGTAATGGGTTTATTGGAAATATTATCAGTTTTCTCTTATGAGATATCCCATATTATTAGGTATATGCTCGAGATTAAAAAAATAGACAAACACCTCCCTTGAACTTTTAATACTGTTAATTAACTTAACAGAAGGAAGGATATTTCAGTCATTAAATAAAGAAAAGCGGCTGCAACTTAAACGGGATAATTTTTTATTTAGTAATGAAATCAAGGGCAGTAAATGCCTATTAAAATAATAAATTTATTATTATTATATCATTAATCCAATATGGCTAGACCTGCCCTATCGATCTCATTCTCATCTCTATCAACACTGCTCATCTCTCTCTCTCTCGTTTCATCTTTTTCCTCTTAACCACACCTAAGGACCAAGACAAGCTTTTTCTCTGATTATTGCACCATTGCAACTCTCCATCTCTCTCCCTCCTCTCATCGTATAGTCATCCTTATCTCTCTCTCTCAAAAAATTTAAACAAGCAAAGTAAAGGAATAGACCCAGATTTTCTCTCCCAACAAATTTACATACAAAAACTTAACAGAACAGAAAAAAACCACAGATCTTATTACTCATTTCTCAACCAAATTAGACAAGTAAAGTAAACAAACAAGCCCAGATCAAATTTTTAATCAGTAAAAGGAATAAAAACTGAACAAAAACCTACACCAACTCTTAGATCCAATTAAACAAGCAATATGAATCCAATTAATCAAGCAAAGTAAAATACAAAAGAACATTAAAATTTGAATGTGTTTATATGGTTAATACACCTGGTGATTATGTATCAACGGCTTAAGGTGAAGGCGACGGATGCATGACAGTAGAAGTAGCTGTCAGCTTGTTCGAGCGGCAACGGCAACAATGCCTTGGCGTACAACGTCTGGGCGCCGGAGGCGGCGACGTTGTGTTCGCGAGTGGCGGACTGGCGTTCAGCATTTGCGAGGGGGGACAGCGGTCTGGCGTTCAACGTTTGAGCGGTGACGGCGGCGGCGGTCTTTCATTTAGCGGGTGAGAGCAGCGGTAACGGCCTGGCATTCAGCGTGTGCGAGGGTAGAAAACAGCATGGTGGCGATAGGTTTGGTTTTTTCTTTCGTCTCAGTAGAGGAATTGCGGCAGCCTTTTTTTTTTCTTTTGAAAAAACGTTCATAATCTAGATTATGGTTTGTCTTGTTTTAATAATTTTAATTAAAACATAAAAATAAAATTAATATTCATAAAGGGTAAATAATTAATTACAGTTAGGCTATTTTTTTAATTTTCCACTTGCACTTGAAGGACATTTTAGTAATTTAACGCTTTTCCGTTAACTGTACTAACAGGAAGCCGTTTGAGAGAAGAGGACTTTGGTTATTTTTCTAATAACAAGCATATACTTAATAATAAATGATATCTCAGGAGAGGAAACTGATAATACCCTGTTTATTGTAAAAAAATCTTTTCTACTAAAACATATTTATATCTATTGAAAATTTGATGTATTTATAATTTTATGTATATATATACATAAATTAAATCAACAACTATGTTGATCAGAGTGTACATTCCTTCGTTTTATTATTAAATCAACTACAAAATTTAAATAATTTACAATATCAAAATGAAGAAGAGAAACCAAGGGTTGAGGTCGGAACATAAAAGGTGAATGTCAATTACTTCTTATTTTTTCAGCTAATGCCCTACTACCTTCTTATATTTTTTATAATATCTCATTATTCTTAAATTTCGATTTTACTCTTTATTATTTTTAATATTTTTAATTTTATTATTTATAAATTAATTAAATTAAAAGATAAAATAAAAAAATGATAAAAAAATTAAATAAAATATAAGGAGTAATGAAATCTTAGGAAAAAAAGTAGGAATAACTTACATTCTTCCGAACATAAACATTGAAAACTAGTAATTATTTATTATAACGTGAAAGCTTTCTTTTATTATTAAAATTATTGTACTGTTGAGTTGACTGTGGAAAATCTTTTGTACTAAGAATATTATATATATATACATATATATATATTAAAAGTTTGACGTGCATACATAAATATGACTTTGTTGATTGAGTGTACGTACCATCATTCCGTTATTAAGTCAATTACAAAAAATTTAATAATTTATATTAGAAAGAACAAAAGAGAAGAAAATAAGGGTTAAGATCAGAAACATAAAAATTGAAAAAGAAATAATAATTTATTTGAGATATTTTAGTGATTTCCAAATAAATAAAAATGAAATAGAATTTTCGTTAACTCTTCAGAAAAATAGCGGGTTTAAACATTTTTTGTTTGGAGTTTTAAGGGTAGAATTGTAAATGCATAGCAGGGAGTCCCGTCATAAAAATACAACTATATTCTTATATTTTAATTTTTTAAACTATGGAGCTACATGTTATTATGCGTTTTTTTAGGGCGCCGATGCAAAATTATAAACCCCGCCCTGCAACCAGCATCTGGATACAGCTTCGGTATAGCTAGGGTTTACGGACAAAACTCCGCTTTTCTGGCGGTCGTCGCTTACACTAAAACATAACATAAGGTATCCACGTTCATCTCCTTAAGCTCTCTTATTTATACTCAATCTTTCAATCCTCTTCTATTCGGTAAGCCATGTTAATATATACCATTCGCGGTCGTGTTGGTTTGTGATTTTCTGTTTTCGCTGATGCTTTTGTTAATTAATTATAACGTTGGCATGTTGGAACTGTAATTTTTCGAATTGGGTAAGATTATTAATTTTTGGTGCTTTTTGTTTTTAAGGATTTGGGTAGGTTTTAAGTTTCTCAAAGTTCTGAATGCTGCCTGGACTCGTTCGTTAAGGACCAATATTGCTTGTTCGCCATTGGGAAAATCGTATGATATTTTGTTTTCTGTTTATATATGTGGATATTCATCGAAGAATTTTCCATCAATATGTTATCCAAGTGCAGGTTGGAAAGTGGTTTTAACTTAAGTTTCAGTGATAATTTTAAGCAGTGAGCCTTCACTTTGAACAGTCAACTTATATTTTTTTTTATAAAGAAAAGCTTTTCTCATTAATCATGTCATGACCAGTGTGACGTGGACATTTTACAAGAAGTTAGAGTTGCATTTCTGAGTAGGATACTTGAATTTATACAAGTTGTCGGTAAATGGCTTTTAAGCTTTATATTTATGGTGGCTGCTTTATTTAGTTTTTGAAGTTATTCTCTATTTCTTTTTTGTTAATGTCAAATCTTATCTGATCAGCTTCTGCATTCCTTTGTTATAAATTCATTATATTATGCAAGTTCCTATATTTTACTTCTCAGTGAGAAATATATTCCTAGGTTAATGACAAAGCTTGGAATGTTTAATTGGAGTTCATGTTATAGTTCTTAGAGGAATTATGTTGTTTAGATTTTAGTCTTTGAATTGAAAATTTTGTAGGTTACTCATATATATATATAGTTTGATTTTGCAGAAGCAGGTTTTATTTTGCAAAAAATGAGTTTGATATCACAAAATGCTGTTTCCAGAGATAGATTAAAGGCAAAAACAGAGGCTGGTGGTGGGCCTCTGCTTGTGGAAGGGACCAAAGATGTTGAGGATGGAAGGGTGTCTGATTTGGAAATATCAAGGGCGAAGAAGAGGAAGAGGGAGAAGGAAAAGAAGTTGGAAATAGAGCAACAACTGGAAATGAAAAAGCTGGAGAACTTTTTGTTTGGATCACTTTATGCTCCTGTTGAATTTGGGAAGGAAGATGAAGAAAATGTCCAAGATGAAGCTGAGACTGGTTCTGCCATGTATTTTGTGGACCGTTCTGCGGATACCGTGTTGTCAGTTTATGAAGAGGATGAACAATTTTCGGAGGAAAGTGAAGATGAAGAGGAAACTAAGCAAAAGAAACCTGTCTGGGTGGATGAGGAAGAGGTAAAGGCCAATATAAATATAGCTAAAGTTAATAGGTTGAGAAAGCTGCGTAAGGAAGAGGATGAGAGTTTGATTTCGGGTTCAGAGTATGTTTCAAGACTGAGGGCTCAGCATGTTAAGCTGAACCCTGGTACAGAATGGGCACAACTTGATTCACGGGCAAGGGATGATGGCATTTGTGATGATGAATCATCAGATGAAGAAAATGGGGTAGTGGCAGCTCATGGTTATGAGGATGTTGAAGCTGTGGATGATATTCTCAGAACGGACGAAGATCTTGTGGTAAAAAGCAGAGCAAAGTTACTTCCTGGACTTCTTGAATACTCTAGACTTGTAGATGCAAATGCTGAGGAACAATCAAATGGTCCTATATATTCAGTTCAGTTTCATCGTAATGCTCAATTGTTGCTTGTTGCTGGATTGGATAGAAGACTCAGATTGTTTCAGATTGATGGCAAACGGAATACCAAAATACAGAGCATTTTCCTTGAAGATTGTCCCGTTCGAAAGGCTTCTTTCTTACCTGATGGTTCTCAGGTCATAATAGCAGGAAGAAGAAAGTACTTTTACAGCCTTGATTTAGTGAAAGCAAAAGTTGATAAAATAGGCCCCTTGGTTGGTAGGGAGGAGAAAAGTTTGGAAGCTTTTGAAGTTTCTCCTGATTCTAGTATGATTGCATTTGTGGGCAATGAAGGTTATGTCTTGCTGGTCTCATCAAAGACAAAGGAGCTCATTGGAACTCTAAAAATGAATGGAACTGTTCGTTCTCTTGCTTTTGCAAATGGTGGGAAACAATTGTTGAGTTCTGGAGGTGATGGGCAGGTCTACCATTGGGATTTGAGAACAAGAACTTGTATCCATAAAGCAGTCGATGAAGGTTGTATAAATGGTACAGCTCTTTGCACTTCACCTAATGGAGCTTTCTTTGCAGCAGGTTCTGACAGCGGGATTGTGAATGTTTACAACGGAGAGGAGTTTTTAGGGGGTAAGAGGAAACCAATCAAGGCCATCGAAAATTTGACAACCAAGGTGGATTTTATGAAATTTAATAATGATGCTCAAATTTTGGCTATTTGTTCAACCATGAAGAAGAACAGTTTGAAGTTGATACATGTTCCTTCATTTAATGTCTTTTCCAACTGGCCTCCAGTGAATAGGACCCTGCAATATCCTCGATGTTTGGATTTCAGTCCAGGTGGTGGTTTTATGGCCGTGGGAAATGCTGCCGGAAAAGTGTTACTATACAAGTTGCATCATTACCAGCATGCGTGATGTGACTTTAAAATTCTGGAATGCTTCGGGCATTTGATTATTAGTACGCAATGGCTCTAGTATTTCCTCGCTTTCTGGGTCCTTTGGCTCATCCTTTCAGTTTTGGGCACCGAGTTATATTTGTATCCTACTGATTTATAAATCAATTTTGAGAACCACCTAATAGTTAAAGATTTTTAATGATTTGTAATGTCGGCTGCAGACACTGATTTCTGCAATAAATTTTGTTCAGTGAATTTTGCTGTTTCTTGTGTTGTGGCATCAACTTATTGAATAGAGCAACGCAGTTTAGGCATCTGTATTACATAATTCTTTATTTCAAGAAGTTTTATTAGTAGCAGCATTATGAGAAACAGTTTCTGCTTGTTTTTCGTTTTGTTCCATCACATCAGTTGGTATAATCTCATTTATTTGGCAGTTTGGCAGTTTGTGTGAGTTGCTGATGATTGTTTTGCTTGTTGCTTTGGCTTTGGCCGGAGGTGGGTGCCTTGTGCTGGAGCTTCTCTTGTTGGTTTCACTAGTCCTGTTGCTGCTGGTGCTGTTGTCTGCCTTCATTGCTCTGCTGTTGCTGCTGAGTTGTTTCTTCTTCGGTGTGGTTTATGAGCTGAACTATTGCTGGTCACTGTGGTAGCTCGTTCTGTTGTTTCAATTTTGAGTTTCCTGTGATATGCTGTTTCAGCTCAACAGTTATCTGCTGTGGTGTTCTATTGCACCGGGATTGTTGCTTAGCAGTTTTGCGTCTGGCTATGAAGCTGCTGGCTAGCTGCAGCTCTCTGGTCGCTACTAGTTTTGTTTGTTCATTGTCGCTGCTAAGCTGCTAGGTTGTTGCATTTGGCCTTGCGTTTTTTGATTTAGCTTTCTCCTGTTTTTTATTTTTGTTAGCCATATTAGGCTCTATTGTTCTCGTATTTTTTTTTTTCTTATTCTATCGTTCTAAACATTGGCTTGGAGATTGCTCTGAAAAAGATTAAAAAAAATGAAGCCGTGTAACCATGAAGATCAGCTGAATTTTTACCTTTCGGTATACTCCTCTAGATCAAAAAATATGTACTGGATGTGTTGTATTTTAAACAGACTCCAAAATGAGATCTTGGTACCTAATTTGTTTTTTTCTTTTTGAAACAATACTATGTGCCGAACTTCTAAATTTTTCAGAATAATTTATGACACCTTTATCATCTCAATACACATGGATTAATTGAAATGATAACACATTGTATTATTATTATTATTATTATTATTATTATTATGTACCAAAAAATTCGTTTGCGCTCGGTTCCCCGGTTACCCATGTTTTTCAAATCAAAACTGCGAATATTCCTTATTATCTAGTTAGCTTGCCTACAAAGCAAGTCAGAATACTGGTGGTGGTATTTTATAATTATTTTAAGATTGACATATTCCACTTATTATTGCGTTTGCATACAACGAAAAGGGAACCAATACTAATCGTAAATGTGTGGAGCGGTATCATTTGGCCATTTAATGGCTCTTGGAATGCTATTATTATGTTGCTCATTCCCATGCTGGAAAGTGCAAAATCTCATTACAAAAAAAATTATAGAACCAAAGCTTCAGAAAAACCTTTCTTTTGCCTTTGCGCTCAACAATGGCGCCAACAAATGTCCTTCTATTCGGACGCCCCCAGGGAGTTAAATCATGCAGCGTGACTCTTGACTCTTAACACCAAAATCCTTTATCAACAACTTCATGAACTGTTTCTGTAGCAATCCACCTGTCAATCAGATGCTATATTCAATAAATAAGAATAAGAGAACAACACACTGTCAGCATGTATTAAACCTTTTTGTGTATACAAAAAATTATGATGCAAGGGACCAGATAAATTTATTCCATTTGAATAAGAAGAGTCCAATAAATGTAAGCTCATGAATTCATGTGTTGGCCTCGTTTCAGCAGATGAACACCCCCTAAGAGTATTTTGCATTACTAACGTAAGCCACTAGAAAGACGCTTGGTCAAGAGGAGTACCACAAGGAGTGGCTCTGTCTCTCATCATCCATTAGTGGACTTGACATTTCTCTTTGTTTAAACAACAATGTGGCCAAGAGAAGAACAATGTCTCAGATCGTACTGTGATGATCTTGAATCTCATTCTTGAAATTTATTCTTGTTTCTTTTGGATGATTGAAAAATAATCATAAATCAAACACATATTTTGGCCAGGAAATCAGGTTTTCTCAATACTCTCTTCCGGCCTAAAGCAAGTTAGTTGAGATTGAAACTTGAAAGATTGTGGTTCTCGGGTGTCCAACAATACTAACCAACAGTTCCACACCTTCAAAAGGCATCCTACCCTGTGCATCTGATTGATCAACTCTTCTCTTGCTAAACTCCTGCTGCAGCTTTAACCTCAGAATCAGTCATGCCCTGAAACAGATTTTATTTAAAAATTTCAGTTCACAGACAGCCTAGAGGAATTTTATAGAACCATTGCAGATCATAAAACACACAGCATTGGAGTATTAAAACAAAGAAAAATAGTCATCAATGACTAAAGTAATCAACTAGTGATGATACTAAGGCTTGCCAGTACATAAATCCAGAACATATTTGGCCTATCAAGGGGAAAAATGATTTGGTCATGAACAGTCCTACAAGCTAATTTATTTGCCTAGAGCAGCCAGAAAATTTGGTTATGATAATAAATTGATATCTGAAATTTGGAAGATAGATCAATGAAAAACAACGCTAGTAACCTGCTGTTCTTCAGATACTAAAATTTGGTAATGATCATAAATTGACTTCTGAAATTTGTAAGATAGACGAATGGACTGCTGTTCTTCAGTTAACAATTGGATAGTTTTCCTACAATGGGTTCAAAATAAACTTTGACAGTACAAAATTCAAACTTCCAGTACTTGACGAACCTCAGAAGGAGGGCTCTTTCTAATCTTCCTAGCAGGTGTCCTCATTGTGACAAACTCCTCTGCACCTGTTGGGTGAATACCCACCGTGGCATCAAAGTCTGCCTTGGTCAAGCCGGCTTTGACAGCAACTGCAAATCCCTGGAAATTTAACAAGTATATAACAGCATGATATAGTTTGTATGGAAAAGCCCACAATGTTTATCTATTCAATACACCCATAAGAAAAATATTGCATCTCTAAAACTCATTTCTATAATTTTTTTTGCTTGAAGTGAGGCTGCTGCATTTGCCATGGAAAATGCACAACATAATTTGCATGCTTATTTATAAGCATTTGGTGTAACCATTTGATGACGTTAAACAAAAAAGAAAAATACGGAAAAGATCAACTTGAAAAAACATGTCAAAATATGGTCTGCCTACAGGATAGCTCTGACCTCATAACGACATTTTCAACAGGATGCTGAATTTTTATGCCTTATAAATACATACTCAAGGTTCATCAGAGTATACTTTATCACAGAAAGATATTTTCCCCTATGCCCCAGTGCAGGGTGTTTCTCGTTAGAGAACCAAAATTTGCATTTGGATTGTGCATCTCAGTTCATATCTTCTTGAAGAAAAAGAATAGGTGGGGAGATAGGAACCTGCATGATTTCAGGCGCATCTTCTCCGCACATGTGCAAACCAAGAACTTTATTTGTTTTTGCACATACTATAAGTTTCATGAAAACCCTATCTGGCAACCCAGAGAGTGTAGCTTTTAAAGGCCTGAAGTTCGCTGTGAAGACATCAACATCACCATGTTCTTGTATAGCCTGTCAATTTCTTTTAAAAGTTAATCACTAGAGACTAATTTTAGCAATGCAGAAAGCTAACTAAATAACATGTCACCTGTTCTTCAGAAAGACCAACTTGTCCAATTGGTGGCTGCGAAAAGACAGCCGATGGAACAGCTCTACTCCCAGGAACAGGGGGAACATGCAGAAAGGTATTAGTATCAAATGAAATTCACAGCACCGAATCTTGAAACCTAACATTCCAGCAGAACAGAACAAGAAATTGAATATAAAAGGAAAAAGTTCCCTAGTATTGTTAGTAAATGGATTCTCAAAAGCTCCAACAAAGAACCAGTTAATGACATTCATAATCTCAACTAATCAAACAGCCACATAGCAGTAACCCAGACAACTGACATCATAGTAAACTAAAGCATTATGAACTCCAAAATAGAGTATAAGCTTTACTGGATAATATAATAATCTCAACTGGTTCCCACGATAAATATCAATTAATAGAGGGCATACTATGTGAGCATTTCCATTTTTCAATCATATCTTGGACCTATCAATCACTTAAGTATGAGATTTTTGCATTACCTGTAATCAGGTTTTGTTGGCTCATCTTGAAACAAAGTTTTTGCTAGAGCCCCTCCCTCCATCAAAGCAACTGGAGTCAAATTCAGTCTATCTGTAACATCCCCCACTGCCCATATGGAAGGAACTGATGTACGAGAGTATTCATCAACCTAAGGAAATAATGAAGAGGAAACTATATTAGAAAAAGCACAGTGACAAGTAAAAACAGATAAAATTAGAATAAGTAGTACCTCAATAGCTCCATTCTTGTTCATTTTAACCCCCACGGCCTCCAAACCTAAATTCTGCAATCCAGCAAAAATTCACATTATATCCACTTCATAACTGATTTATCTTTCCCTTGAAAATACAATTTATTTATTTATTTCTTTTAGACATATCTGTACTGTACAGATTCAATTGGGCATCTTCAGACTTGCAGAGTTGACAGCAGAAGAGAATCACATAAAAGTTCAATGCATAATTGATTTCTTTTTCCTGGCAGGTGTGATACGCAGATTTTCGAACACAAGTAGACAGGACAAGATAATTTACTGAACTGAACAAAATGATGCTGGAGATATAATGAAACAATTATGGGAAAGACGTTCCAAACCTTTGTATTAGGCCTGCGTCCAGTTGCAAACATAACATGAGAGAAACCTTCAACTGTTCCTTTGTTAGTTTTCAGAGACAGTGAACCATCTGGCGACTTCAGGATAGCCTGAGGTGTCTCCTCTGTGTGAAACTCAATTCCTCTTAGAGACATCTGTTCTGCAACAAAATCTCTTATCTGCAAAAAGTTTTATTGCATGCAAAAAAATTTAGTCAGAAACAAGACTTGTATTAACTAAACATATAGCATCGTCATCATTGCTCACCTCTTCATCGAAACCCCTCAAAACTTTTTTCTGCCGTATAAATACACGGACCTCACTTTTCAAACCATTGAAGATGCCAGCAAATTCCAAGGCAATATATCCACCACCAACAATAGCAATTTTCTCAGGCTTTGAGGGCAAATCAAGTGCAGCATCAGAGTCTATGGCATATTCACTACCAGGAATGTCAGGAATGAAGGGACGGCCCCCAACTGAAATCAATATGTGCCTAGCAGAATAGATTTTTCCATCGACATTGACAGTGTGTGGGTCCACAATCTACACAAATTGGATTGAAGTCATTGAATATTTTAGAAAAATCCAGTATTACAAATGCATATCACACAGAATTCACAAAGCAGAAAACTAAATGCACCCAACTTTTAAACAATTCCTGCATCCAACCCATTCCAGGAAGAAATAAACTAAATTATAATGAAGCAAGACTCAAACATCATCCCACCTTTCCCCGACCTTCAATTAAGGTAACACCAGCATTGTTCA
This sequence comes from Azadirachta indica, assembly GCA_022749755.1. Lineage (NCBI taxonomy): Eukaryota > Viridiplantae > Streptophyta > Magnoliopsida > Sapindales > Meliaceae > Azadirachta > Azadirachta indica. The sequence continues at coordinate 20,320,642 of CM040440.1, forward strand.
GAATATGCTTATAAATACCAGTAAGGCGCTGCAACTCGGCATTTTTATTAGCAATCAATGTGCTCCAGTCATGCTGTGGTTCTGCCTCATATTTCCATCCAAAACCATTACTCTCATCAAATTCATGAGAAAATTTTGATGAGTATACCAGCAACTTCTTTGGCACACATCCACGAAGCACACACCTGTGTTATAATAAAAATATATATATATATATATATTGAAAACTATTGACAAGCTAGTAAAAGAGAAAATCAATAATATTTTCTATTTGGATATACTCTGGATAACTCTTCCATTTCATCCGATCACATTTTATTACTATAAACAACTTACGTGCCGCCAACGCCGCCGGCGGTTTCAGAAGATATGGTCGCAAAGGGAAGCTCACAGACAGCTACAGATGCTCCGAAATTGGCAGCGAAGCGGGAGGCACGGACACCGCCGCTACCGGCGCCAATAGTGAAGAGGTCGAAGTCGTAGTGGCGAGCCGACTCGGCTCCATTATCGGACTCGGCTCGAACGGCGAAGTGGCGACGTTGATGGTGACGAGAATGCCTCTGAAAGTGAATAAGCGAGCGGCGATTGTTAGAGAGTGGGGTTAGGGTTTTGGGAAGAGTAAGACAGCTAGAAGAGAAGGGTACTGAAATCGGTAACCTGCTGCCGAACGAGGTTGTGAGCTTTGGAGTAGTAACGGAAGTAGCCATTACTATTATTATTTTTTTGGAAAAAAATAAAAATGTTTTTTTCTTTTTTTTGTTTTTGGGGTTATTGTTGTTGATGATGATGATGATGATAATAGGAGGATGAATTTAGCGCGGCATACATGCTATGTATCTCTCCAAGGGAAGAAATTGGTTTCGGGTCAAATATCGCCATTTGTGCTTCTAGGCCGTTCACGAGCCGAGTGGGTCCCTAATAAAAATTAGCATCAAACCTTTTATGAAAATTAAATTTACTAATTTTAATGGGCATGAAAACTTCATATATTTTAAAAGAAAGGAAAAGAAAAGTATCTTTCTATATATTAATGCAGCACTACTACATTGAAAGCTAATGAATACCGTTGTTTAAATTTCTACTTTTATCTCCCTAAGACAAGTAAAAGTTTGACAGATACATTTCAATTCAATTGCTTTCTTTCCTATCTAGCTCAAAGAACCCGGTTCATAATCTTAAGAGCGTCTCAAGCTGTAAAAGCTTTTCTCCGGCATCCTACCACCATGAAACTGGACCAAGACCATCATAATCAATTGATCCCTGCAAACATCAAACGATAATAAGAATTCATCAACAATCCAATAAAATGTGTTGAGGCAAATCTTACGAGAAAAATTTCGTATTTAGAAAAGATGAGCGCTATTTTCATACCCTGCTCATAAAAAATTGAACGAGTTTTGTATCATTACATACAATGACGCGAGTACAAGTCTAAAAGAAACCAGTAACAAGGTAGTCTTGAGACATAATATTTAGTTGTTTCATTTCCTTCTGTTCTTTTCTTCTTTTGGTTTGTGGGTAGGGAGAGAATGGTCTTTTTAACGAGTTGTTCACTGAAACTTACTGTCACAAATATATATCATCCCATATCCATTTATTCATGGATTCAATATTTACTTTATTCTCCCTTAGGTAATATCATGTCAAAATATAAGTGGAGAAATAGAGCAAATTACATGTACCCTTAACATGCTGTATGAATAACTGTACGTTAGCACAGTATAATTGTGACAACAAATAGATCATCTTAACTCTTACTACCCAATCACTACCATCGGTTTAAAAACGACAAGATCCAGTCTTGTGACAATGATTATTATCTTATGATCCAATATTAAGTTTTGTGAGCAGAAACAAAACTTAAATAAAAAACCAACACAATGAAATAAGTAGTTTTGGGCTCACTACACATGAACTCATGATGACAGCTTTCTCAAAATAAAAAACATTTCAGGAAGCAGCATCTGCTGGCCGTTAGCCTCCATGTCATAAAACATTCAGAGATAAATAAGGATCAAGAGACAACCACCAGTCAGATAATAAAATTTGAAGGATGCACTTACAGTAATCACCATTGGGGCAAATGGCTTTGATCCTTCTGCTTGCTCACTTGGAATTGGAGGATACTTAACACTCAAAACCTGAAACTTAATCTGGCACAAATAAATCTAAAGTCAGCATACATGTGCATGCTAGAAATTCAGGGATATCTATACCAATCACCAAAACAACATGAACCTCATCTAGCCCATCAATTATGTATTTTGTATCTCCAAATTCCCACATCCATCTGACATCGTACCTATAGTTATAATCATAGCATGAAAGTTCATTATTGTGCAAGACAGATGTAAAGAGAGGACATCAAAAGATATTAACAGAAAAACAAAAAATCAAAGGCAATGTTTACAAAATTCTAATTGCAGATATAGAAAGTAGAATAAACCAGAAAAAGAACCACACCTTCTAGAAGGCTCAGAACGGGATGGACTTGGCAAAAGATGAGAGGGTACATAAATGTCATCAAAAAATCCAAGGGACACTGCCAATTATAGAATTAAGATAACACAGTGAATTCAAGCTTATTTACAATAGCTGTTAGCATGAACTAAATAAGAGTTCAAGAAAATGTCCAGGAACAAATTATCTTTGAAAAAACAAATCTCTTAATTAACAGATCTGTGAAGAATGTTTTAGTCACATTCACTTTTGAGCACCAGAAAATTCACCAGAAGGAACTACCGCTTAATGAGGATGCATATGTTTGGTGTTAGCATGGATCAGTGACATAAACAGTCTAGGAATTCAACTGGGCATCTCCTACATGCCATCATCATTGGTAAAAGCTGAGCTTCATAATACCAGCTCCTATGTTTTCTTTTTCATTGTCTAAATCTTAGGGGATAAAAACAAATACACCAGCAGAAGAGCAACATGATTCAAGGGGAAAGTGCAGCAACAAAAAGGATATATTGGTTATGGAGGCAATAGGAAATGCATAAAGGCCTGTTGTTTAGCATGAAAGAGCCCTCCACAAAATGGGGAGATGGACAAGAATTAATACAGATGACTTGGATAACCAAGACCATGTTGAATTGCCTGGTACTAGTAATAGCCAATTCAGAGCCAAAACAAGATTTCTTATTTCAGTCATTAATATTGGTTAAGAATGTTTATTCAAATTTTAGGAGATAGGTGAAAATTTCTTTCAAACATAGTATTCTTCAATGAACCTGATGTGAAAACGTTTTACATGGGCAGAATACTAATCCCACTCGAAAACTCATTTCAAGTTATAACATATTGTTCTTAGGTTAAGGTTTGTGCTCTTCAAACTATCATCATATAGGAATCTTGCAAAGGTAGGAAGATGCCAGTTGCAAGAATCGCAGCCTTATATGGATAAATAGAGATGACTCCCAACTGAACCATCAAGGGCTCAGTAATCAGAAACCAAACACCAGCAGACCTACAATCCTTAACGGAATCATTAACATGCAAAAATCAAATCAAAAGGTTATATTTCTCTCGAGCTGAGAAGAACGTAAGAGGAGGAAAAACATGTATATGATACATTCTTGTTTGGCAAAATACAAAAAATTTATAAAAATAAGATAACATAAACAATTCTTTTTTTGAAAAAGAAAGAAGGAGAATATCATACAACTAGCTGCATACATACTTGACTAAATCACAATCATGAAAACAATGAGTTATTGGTTAGACATACAGCGTAAACCATTGGCATCAGATTCTTTAAGTTTAGCAGAAATGATCTCTCCCACAAAAGGACGGAATACAATCAATCTAAACTGAACCTGCACAACAAACAAAACAAGATTGTTCACACTCTGGTTGGGGTTTGCATTGTCGGCTGGGGTTTGCATTGTCTTTTATTTAATGCAACAACTTATAGTCTATGATGGAAATGTGCCACAATCCCCGAGCTACCACACAAGATAATTAACTGTAAAATTGAAGATCCAAGAATGCTTACAGAAAAAGATTTCAAGAAAACAGACTCACTTAAAACCTATTAAAAGCACAAAAGACTCATTCAACTTATGTTTGACATCACCATTAAAGACTCTGGTCAAGCAAACACAAAATATTTAATCATATTACATAAATCCAAAATACCCATGCAAAGGATTATTAAGACATTGTTGATACAAGTGACACATTATAAAAACGAAAAACTTATGTAAATACCAGAAGTGATTTGAAAATACAAACAAATAGAAACATAAGTGAAAAGAAATATTGCAGTTCAGATATACCTTATGAGTTGAAGCACCTTCTCCTGGATAGATAAAACCAGCTTCAATTTCGTCGATATCATGGATAGAAATACAAAGTCCCAAATTTGCAATTACCTTCATGGTAAACATTATTAACTTAAATTACCTTAATCACTATATAAACTCAGTTACTCAAAATAAATTTTAAAAAAAATCGACAAACCTTGTCTAAGAAAATATTTTCCAGCGCAATTTTAATAGCTTCATCAAGAGGAAGGCTAAAAAGATGAGGAGGCAAACGCAATGTGTGCTCGATTTTACTAAGATAAAACATTTGCACCTTCTCAAAAAATTGAAAATGCCAAAACTGAGAATAAAGCTAACGGGTAACTCTGTCACACACAGGGCCAAGAAATGAAAAGATAAAGAAATACAAACTAATGTATAAAGTCATTTAAATCGCGAATGTTCTGCGTGGCTAATAAAAAATAACACGGTTTATTAATTACCGTTAAACTGCTAAACTGCATAAAATAAAAGGGAGGAAATATGTTAATACACAGGGAGGCTTGCTACGCGATACTGTTAAAAACTTAATGTGCTTTCAAAAAGAGTGCCGCAAAATACAAAATCATATGTGCCTTTGAGTACAATGTAGAGGCGAACTTACAACTATTTGTTCTTTTTCTGTTATTTTCAACGGGCCTTCCGTATTTGAGAGGAAAACAACGAGACAGGAATATCGCAGGAAGGAAGGTAGCCGCGAAAACAAACTAGGCGTTTCTTATTGATATTCGAAACGACGTCACTTTCTCCTTCCTTTCTTTCGTCCAAATAACTTTTATCTAAATTGAAAAATAAAGAATAGTTTGATTATGATTCGTTTCGCATGTAATGTAATAATATTAAGTTACGCGTTTTTATGAATTTGAATGGGATAATTAACATTTTCATCTCTAAATTATTTTAAAACAATAAATTAGAATGTGTTTTAGTAATGTTAATAAATCAGTTCTTTATTTTTTAGCTTCACCTAAATTTTGTTGAGACGAAATTGTTGAAATTAAAGAAATTATTCTTTATTTATTCCTTTCGCAAAGTTATGATAATTCTTCAACTGTATTATATTTTCAAGTTTGGGTGTGAAAAAATAACCAAAGAAAGTTATGAATTATCTGATATTAATGGTAATTCATTTAATCTTCTATAATTGTGTTTTAAAATATTGTCAAATATACAGTATTTAAAAATTACATATTTAACATTAATAACATGTTTAGAATAAATCATTGTAGTATCTTTTGACTATAAATTTTTTAGTCTACAGAATAATATTGTTAATTTTGATAAATAAGTAATAGAAGGAGATCAATATTTATTCTAAATATTACCTATTCAATAAATTTAATTTTACATAAACTATTTTCAAACTAACGGGAATAAAAGTTACATCAAATTACACATTAAAGGTGGAACACTCCATTTCCTTTTTTGTTAATAGCTATCGAGGCGATTCTTAAGGTAAAAGGACTCTATTTCCATTGGTAATCCATGTGGAATCAGAGGCTTTATAATTATAATTACAATTGATACAAAACAATAATTTCATATTGCATCTCATCCGACTTCATTACAAGCTGAAAGACACTGATCTTACATGTAAGTATATCGAATGCAGCAACATATTAAAACAGTTGTCATTATTTTCTTAAACCTTAATTCCAATCATTCAAAACTCTTAAAAATTCATTAGATCGATCTTTGTTAACGAATTCTGGTACTCGATTAATCACAAATGAAACATGGATTTATATATTTTTATTGCGTCAGACACCAGTACATGATTATGAAGTCATGAATGGTGATCAAAATCAGAATCAAAGAATCATTCGTATTAGTGATTAGATTCTAATGCGTGGATTAAGTTTAATAATGCATATGAGTGGCCAAATTGATGACAATATCCTCTTCTTCAATCCACTATGATCAAATAAAGCATGAAATAGAGAAATAACATTAAACAGAGGAACAGCAGTCAAGAAACAAAATGCTACACAAATTGTGCAGATGGTAGAGTTTTGCTACAACAAAGGAAAAAGGCCAAACTCTTTACATTTCTACAATGGTGGTTGGGTTTGGCTTTAGTGTTTAGAGGGACAATCCAGACTCTTCATCCTCATCAAGAGTGGTAGTGTAAGCAAAGTAGAGAGACCAGATAAGACCAAAAACACCAAACAGAATCCAACCAAGGAGATTGTTGCTCAAACCGAATGGAAGTCCTGTTCCTTCAGTGCTCATTCTCTCATCAACCAGGGCCATGGCTGGGCTTGACATGGTTGCGGCACAGGCTGCTGCTAGCAGTGATGCATTCATTCCCATGTTTGATTTGTTTTCCTGCTCGCAAGGCTTTTCTTCTACTGCACACCTCACTTTCCCCTTTATTGCCATTGCTGGCAATCCTGTAACCCACATTTTTAAATTTAACAATGAAGTAAGGAGAGGTATGTGGATTCTTCCAACTCAAAAAAAGGTGAAGTCATGTTTCATTGCATTACCACATCTACAAAAATTACATTAGGAAAATATATACATACACAATCGGTTGAGATCTGGTCTAAATAAAGGTGTACACAAATTACCCTATTCTTTTGGGTCTAGCCTGCCTTCATTTTTAAGAATTCATCAGAAACATCTGCTATGATTCCTCACAAACCTCCCTGATTTTTTCACAAGACTTCCATGCAAGAACAATTTCAGCAAAAACATCACAAAAGCTAGTTATAGGTAAACCATGGCTACACAATCTTTTGGGTTTGACGAAGTTTGATCATCTTTCTTACAATTATTAATATTTCTATAAACAAATTATGTGACTACGAAGAACATGATTAAATTAGAAAAACTAATAACAATATGAGGAGGCAAGGCATTCACATTACCATCATGCTCATAACGAAAAAAGGTGGGACTTAAAACGAAAAATCATACCCAGAACAGGGGATGATGAAGCCCCGACGGATGGCTTGTGTACAAGAGCCGAGCGAATAATCGATGATGTTGCAGCGGTAGCAGTGATGGTGGCCATTTCTCCTCAAATCGGGGAATAAGAAAATGGGAACAATGTCTAGCAGTCAGGGTATCAGTTCATTTGATTTACTGTTGGAAAGTATGTACAAATCAATAATATGGGGTCCAAACCTGCCACCACACAGCATGGATAGATAGGTAACCTCTCATTTGATATCCTCTATCCACACAAGCCCAACCATCTCATTCCACGTGTCACCCACATCATCCGCTTGCCTTGCTAACGGAGTCGGACGATCCATGTTAACAATCGCTGGGCCACGCGCTGAGTCGACACTTCTACAGTACTATAGAGTCGGACATTACGGCTTTATTTTGATCAATAAGCAGAAAGTAATTTCGATGTGTTTTGAAAAATAAGTAGGCGTGTATATTTTGGACTTTTTCAATAAACAAATGTGATTAAAAATTTTAAAACTATTATAATCACGAACTCAGATATTGGCTGGAATCAATGACCATCCATCAATCTGCAGAATTCCTATCCGTGTGGAGAAATTGAAGTGTCTTATTTTATGCAATTGCTGAGTCTGATCCCTTGAATGTGGCCAGCCTGCGACTTCTCTGATAGTTGGATGGATTGCTTTGGAAATTACTAAGGAGATAGCATTGCTCACTGTTGATACAAAACTGGTAATGGTAAAATTCTGATAGAGAATCATCGCATCCCAAATTCGCTTACCCCTAGATAAAGTATAGATCCACTCTCTCGCCGCATATTCATCGTACGCATAATCTGTCACTTGAAGTTTACAACCCACAAGAATAATAATAAATAATAATAAATAATAATAAACTAAGGGATTAGAGTTTCGTCAAAAGAGAACCAGCCATGCTCGCACGCAAACACGTTTAATTTGACCCACAATCAACAAGAATCATCAACCAAATAATATGCCACAGAATATAGATACGACAAACGAGTATCAAAGCAAAGAAATAATGTGAATGAATAAAAATTGCATCTCTGTTCAACACTACTTCAGTCTAATGGGACATAGCATACGAAACAAGTTATGTACAAACATCTAACAATACTATAACAACGCACGTACTGTTATTACATCTAGTTATTGATATAAATTGACTCAGCTCCTAGGAGATTACTGCCAAAAAATTTCCAGAAAAATTGAGCAGAAATTTACATGTGATTGAAAAAGAATCAAGTAAACATGTGTAATTCCAAGATCATGTAACAAATAATGTGGCTCAATACCAGTTGTAATGTTGCATTATTTGTGGATATTACACCGTAGCAAGAAAGGATGGTCATATTTCAAAAATTTGCTCCAATATCCTTTATATTTTGAAATTCCTATATCCAACCATGGTTTCATGACTCCATCATAGTGAATCACTGCCGCTTGCTCAATGTCATGTCGCCCTACCCCTGACTCATAACCTAGGCCCAGTACATGCCACCTCCTGTCCAAAGCCACTGTATGGTTATAGAAAGTGATCCAACCTAGAGGCAAGCTCCCAGCCTTCCACAATGGCCTCTTATATCCCTACGACAAACCACAAAACGAAGGGGAATGCAGTTGTATCAATGCATGTCTGTTAATATGAATGTGTGAGCTATTGCAATATTATAGAGATACCAACTGTAGGCACTGCATTGATCACTGTATCCATATTTGCTGAAATATATAGATGCAGCATTTACTAAAATTGTTAATGACGTACATCCAAGCTTTGATACCCAACACTCAAATAAAAGCCTTGCTTGAATCACCATTCACATTCAACATCTCTAAACATTTATGACATAGTACTCATACCTACCTGGTGGAAAAGCCTTTTGAGGTCTTCTCCACATTCCTGGCAAAAGACAATTTTCAATGGAATCCAACTTATGTACCACAACATCATCCCATCTTCACTATCCTTTCCACAGGACAATCAATACCACAGGAAAAATAATCATACTTAATTAGAAAAATAGATTCTAGATCAGAATGTATTGTTCCAAGAGATAACAGAGAGAAACAGAATTTCCACAATCAATTAGGCATGCTAGAAAATGCTATTCTGAGAAGACTATATATTCACTTACCAAATGCAGGTATTTATGGTATACTGCAGTTAGGTCTCGTTTCCTCCACTCTTTCAGATTAAACAAATTCATACCAAATGCCCATGTGCAAGCCTTGACATTAAACCTCTTTGCAATCAAGGGATCTGAAAAATTTATTAACATATCCATCTGACGAAAAGAAGCTTCACTTTCCTTACAAGTCTCTACTGCCCCATTTACTTTCCTGTTCATATCAATACTCCAAAGACCACCCAGATCACTCTGCACCACCACATCATGGTCAAAAAGTAGAACCTTATTCAATGCAGGGAAGATATCAGGCAAATAAAACCGAAGGTGGTTCAGGGCAGAAGTATATCTTGAATCATGGGAATTTTGCTTCTTCAGGGTTGAGTTATATTTGGTAGACAACCATTTGAAGTTGTCTATGCTCTGGACCTGGATATTAGCTTTTCCAGGAGGATTGAGTAAGAACCACATGGAGATTGCTGGGAGGTTCAGAGAATCAGTCACCACATGAAATACAATTTTCTCTGGTTCCTGCAAATAGTTAAGTACCACTAATCATCTGGCTTTCTGAATCCAATACAGAGTTTTGACTCATAGGAAAAGCCAGGCAGCAGCTAATTTATACAGATAAGCGGTGCAATGACAAAAGCGTAGTACCTACAACCTAACTACATGGAAAAATATATTTTGGGAGGTGCCCAAAACAACAAGTACCAATGGATATAAACATGATCATATATGGATAAAATTATAAAAGTAATCTGCTTATATGACTTTTCCAACAACCCTTTTCTTGCAAGCAATGCCAGTTATTATTATTTAGGAAACTGAAAAGATGGCAGAAGCAACATCATAAATAAATGAGGTAGAAAAAACCAGAGCAATAATACCAGAAAAATAAGAGGCATATTACCTTGGCAAAAGAGATTGTAGAGTTAACAACCACCGCAGCAGCTAGAACATTGTCAGAGAAAACAGCATAGTGGTAGAGATCTGGATTGTCGAACTTTTGTTGGTTAGGGAACTGCCTCTCTTCAGGCTGCAGAGTGAAGTATTCAGATGTCAGCTGCATGGATAGGCAGTGAAGGCCTTTCGGTGTAGTTCTAGCAGCAAGCTGAACAAGATATGCAGCTTGATTCTTCTGCAACCGCACTCGTTCTTCTGCATTGTAAGCCATTGCACGGAGCTTACTGGCCATGGCAGGGCAGTTTGGGTAAACATGACTGGCTTTGTACAAGGTAGCCTCCATTGCTTTCATTTTCCGTAAAGCACTGCAAAATCAATGGTCTTTAGATCACATATTTATTTGATCGACGATGCAGTAATTTAAAAAATGACAAATAGTCTCTTATTCAATGATAAGTACAAAAGAATCTTCTTTCATTATTTTTCTAAATATCCACCATCTGCATGACTTTGTTGCTAGATGGAAAGAGACTCAGTGACCATAGTACCTCCTTGATAAATCAGAATCCTTGGTGGCATCTCCCACTGCCCGTTCCAACTCTTTAATTCTCAGTCTCAACTCTTTGACTAAGTGAGAATTGCTGCCTGATGGTGCAAAATTCAAGTATGCCTTCGCTCTAATCACTTGATCTTTCATCTCCTTTACCTTTTCATCTGAAATTCTCGACAGTGAAGCCTGTACATTCTGACCATGCCGAACTGCTGTTTTATTGGTTTGCTCCTGCAACCAAGGCCAAAATGAAAAAACATGCAAAAATTGTGCTAGTTGATATGATAATCGTGCTCATCGAATATGAATACCAAAGCTGGTATCATTTTAAGACCTGTGAATATCGGCCTTTCCTATCACACCTTATATCAGATATTACCACAACCATCTAGACCACGTTCAAATCTACAATCATTTAAGATGATCATAGAATTTTCATACAGAGGCATACCTGTTCATGAGATGCTGAGGAAAATTTTTTCTGCTTGATTTGCTTATTTTCTTCTTTTCTTTTGTCATTTGTTCCTGAAAGTTATAATGGATGCAAACTAATTTAGCTTTATAATGCACAAAGCAAGAAGGATTAAAGATAAAGGAAAATACTCCTGATGATACCAACCATTATTTTCCAAATGTTTAAAAGTGTCTGCAGCATTTTTCAATCGCTTGGAATTGCTCTCGGTAGAAGTGCTGTAAGTAACTATAGAACCAAAATCCTCATCTTTGTATACAATTAGTTTGGGCTCTTTCACACCTTCACCGGCTTCCTAAACCACGAAAACATATCAAATTCCACATATATATAATCAGTAAACCAATAAAAAATTACAACGTAGAAGCAAATCCGTGATATAACAACAAATTTTAGCTACCTGTTCAATTGCATTAAGTCTTATATCATCTGTCCTAAATTTCTGCACCAAACAAACAAAATTGATCATCAACCATCGATGAAGAACAACAGCTACAGTCATTTGGTGCTGGGAAAATGATAATGAAAAATTATGAAACCTAAGGGTTTTTCCTTATTTCATGTCTTCGAGAAACAAAAGCCTACCTAACTGACCAAATCACAGCAATAATGCTTACTTAATGTAGGAGTTTTTATTGTTCTGATACCAAAATATATAAAAAAAAATTAGAAAAATGAAATCCTGATTTCATCTTGTTTCGCCATCATTTTTCCAGCAACAAAACAGGACATCAGAAGCAAAGTAGAAAAGTGAGATTTCGAGAAACAGATTCGTACAGTAGTAGACAATTCCTCAACAAAGTCCCTTCTTCCTGCCATAACAGATTCAGGAATGCAGAAGAACAAGATCAATCAATATCAAACATCAAACCACCAAAAAAGTGAAAATTAAGGAGAACCGCATATAACACTCGGTAACATTATGAAAATTACAAACACAATCCTTATTCAAATCATCAACATGTAAACAAAAGTACGTGAATAAACTTCCATATCTGTGATCATAGCTTACTTTTATATATTACACACGTACATACACATATCCAGAAGTATAGAGAAGTTTACCAATGGAAGTGAAGATGTTGAGCCTGTTAGATACGAAATGGATTGGCGCGATCATAGAAACAGATAGCAAAGCGAGGATCAAAATCCTCTGCCATCGACGAACTTGCTTCATCAATAACAATCTCTATTTATTCGGGAGAAACAAAAATAACACAAAACTGAATCCTCAGTCTACCCCAGGCGGTATTGAATTTCTTTTTCCTCACTCGTTCTCCAGAAAGCACGTCTCACAGATTCAATAATCTAAATATTCGATGTTTGTATGGCAAGAAATTGAGAAAGATTAGTTATACTAGGGTTTCTGGTTTCCTTTTTCGTTGCTCTGCATTTTTGGTAGGAAAAAATATTTTGTTTTTAAAGAGGGAAAAAATAAACGTGAGCGAGCTTCTTGTTTCATGTTCGGGTCTCTGAGGAGGGAGGTGGGTTTTCTTTTTTTTTTTTTTTTCTCCTTCTTGTTCGGGTATTTTTTTTTTATTAATGTTTAATGAATTTCTGATTTGGCATTTAGAATTTTGTATTTATATATTTTCAGCTTCGTCGAGATTTGCGACGCGAGAATGACGAGGAGTGATGTGTAAGTAAAATGGTGGGACAAGGACGGTAGATGATGAGGATAAGAGATTTGTGGCCGTTGATTTTGATTAAATTAATGATCTGACGGTCTTCTGGTCAACTGTGGTTCAAGATTTTTGAAATCAGGTTTGATTATTTGACGCGTGGAAAAATGAAAACGGCTTGATCTAAGTTTCTTCCTTTGATATTGATAATTAAGCATAATAATAGGAATAATTAATGAAAAATAAAAATAAATAAATGGGGGCAATGTTACATTCAGGAAAAATGTTTTTAACTGAGAAGCCAAGTGTCGTTGTTTGTTTTGAGTGGCGACGCTGTGGATGAAGGTGCTACTGGTGCTGGTAATGGTACACGCGTATTAAAGCTCGCCAAAGTCGGATGCTGCATTAGTGGCAGAATTTCAAAATTGCCAAACGGAAATAAATATAAGTTTATAAGGGCTGTTTTGTTTCTTTTCTTTTTAGTTATGCTCAGCATGTGGAGGATTTATTCGATCTTGCCAAACGTCTTGGGTTCAGCGTCCAAATCAGCACCTAACTTAGAAATTAGTGACTTCCAATCGGGTGATGGAAAATTCCCAAGTCAAACACCGAGTTAAGTTATATTAGTAATTATCATGTTTATTTAATTTTTTAGTAAATAAAAATTACATTATTTTAATTTTAAAAATATTTTTTAAACAAACAAAAAAAAATCTAATTCGTAAATTATAATTGTAAGTTGACAATGTCATAGTTGATTAATGTATAATATTTTTTTATTGATTAATATTATTATAATACCACAATACTAGTTATTACACGTTTTTTATTTTTATTAAATAGATTGATTTTATATTTTTTATTAATTAATATTATATATAGTACAAAATTGTATACAATAATTTGTATGAAGGCTATATTTGATTCGAATAACGGGAATTAGAAAGGAAAGAAATTTTATTTGGTGTTGCAGAAGGAAATACTTATTTTTGTTTTTTTAGATAAAAATATTCTTTATTTAAAAGTTAGTTATGTTACTTAATAAAATTTAATTATTTATTAATTTTTTAAAATATAATTTAGTCTATTCTTGAAATTACAATATTAAAACATCAACATATTTTTCAATTTATTATCATACATTAAAAAATTTTAAAAATAACAAAATTATTTTAAAAATATTATAATGATAATAAAATCTGAATTCAACAATGAAATTAGTTATAGTTTGCTAGACAGTTAACCATGAATCTAGAAATAATTATCAAATAAATATAATTAGTTGTATATACGACGAGTAATTACAATTTGTGTTTTTTTTATATAACGAATTCCTATTTCTCACTGATATTACAACCAAGACAATTAGCTGAATCTTGTGAAAGATTGTAATAAACACAAATCCATTAAATTAAATAGAAAACAAGAGAATCTAATAATAAGCAAACTCATTTTCAAGATATCTACTTTTTTTTTTTTTATCACCACAATATTTTTTTTCACTGTATCACACTATGTATCATTCAATCATCCACAAAAATCCCTTATTCAATCTAATTTCAAAAAGAGAATTTCAAGTATACTTAGAGTTAATAAATCTTAACAATGCAACTTCCTATACTTACTTCTTTTCCAAAAGTATACTTATACACTTACTCATAATCATGGTTTAAATAGTTCGATCATTTCATTGGAAAATGGGGATTAAGTTCGATTGAAAGTTTTTTATTCATCAAGTATTGTATAAAATGTCAACAAAAATGAGTGTAAAATCTAGATACGTTATAAGTTAACAAACTAATATGGAGAATAAAAGATATAAAAATATATTTTATACTTAATAAAAATGAGAGACAAAAATAATAATAAAGATTGTTATATTGAGATTATATTAAATTTAGAGTAAGATCGACAATTTCTTTTTTACACAAAATTTTACATCAAACTATTATCCTTTATTTAACTGCATATCAAAGATTAAAATTACAATAAAAATATATAAAAAAATTCCTATAAAATTATTTAATATGGTTACTTAAATTTTTTTCTTTATTTTCTCTTTATTCTTAATAAATATATTTTTAAAACACTCTTTTTTTGTCATATCTTTTCTTTTATTTCTTATTATCTTTTCGACAACAAAGAAGAAAAAACATAAGAAAGAAATCACCTTACTATATGAACATTGGTCTTGAGCAAGGTGTCTTATCAGGAGGACGGAGAGGAGAATTGTAAATGCTGTTGCTAGGAATCACCACACACATCAATTTATCAATTATCTCTTCCTTCATAAAGCCTCTCACTATTTTTATTTATTAAATCAAGAAGACTTGAAATGACGTCACCATTGGAGTCTTATTTCCCTTCTTCCATCTGCTTTTTAATTTCTTTCACTTGTCAATTTACAGAACAGCTTAGAAATCTTGGCCGGTGCTTGTAATACTTTATAATATGTGGTCCCTGAAAGGTTAAACAGAATTGCCAAAAAAATTAAGCTTTGGTAGGGGATGTAAAATCTTCAACCAAATATTAATGCATCATTTTCCTTACCCTTCATGAGTCCAAATAGTAGACTACAACTAAACTTAAATGTATCTTCATCGATGTCACCTTTTGTACTAATTCTTTATCATCAAGTTCCTACTACTACTAGATTTGCCAATTCATTTTAAGAGGTTTGATCCCATGAGTGAGGTTTTGACTACTGGTCCATATTTGTAAATTCGCAATCCATTTCCTGGTTTTGTCTTGCTTCTGTGCTCTGATAGAACTAATAGACTCTTCAATGAGAGAAAATCCTAACATTCTGGTGGCAATTTCTTGCCAGAAGAGCTAAGATCTTGTTAAATTTCAAGTACCCAAAAGAAAATGGCTGTCAGGGCTACTAAAATAATTGTTAAAAATGGTAATTTGGCTTTAAAATGGAGAACTAAAAGATTAAGTAGTACTTCCATTATTGCTTTGGGTGAGAAATATTTGGTACTGTCTTTTTCTACTACATATATGGTGCAAGAGGATATGAAGAAATTAATTAAGCTTGGAGAGGATATATATGAAAGTTTAAGCTTATAGAGTCGAATAGAACATGTGATGATATATCCATACTTCTTTTAGTGATAGTATAGATTATTTGTAATTGAGTAAAGAATGCCAAAAGTTTTTTCTTTAAAAGAGATAATAACAAACAGAAAAAAAATTCATGAAAAAAGAAAAGTGTTTTGAGCGTATATTTATTGAGAGGAAAGAGAAAAGAAAGAAAAAGATTTAAATAACTCTATTAAATAAGTTTATAGAAATTTTTTACATTTTTTTAATGCAATCTTAGCCCTTAATACACACTTAATCCAAGAGTTGTGGTTTAATATAAAATTTTGTATAACAAAAAAAAGTTGTTGATCCTACCCCATTAAATTTATATATAAAAACAAAATTATACTTTTAAAATAACATTATGTGAATTAATTTTGTAAATAATTAAAAGAATATGGTAAAATATTAAAAATAATTAATTAAAATAATTAACTCAAATAAAAATTATGTTGGAACATATTAAAAAAAAAAGAGGCAAAGTAAGAAATTGAAGAGACTTGAATAACGACTCTTCAATTTTGGGGTAGAGAGAGAGAATTTTCCCTTTTTAAGAATCCTCATTCCATCCTAATTTAAAGAAGCAAACATGTTAATCAAACATAATTAGAGAGTTTTGTATTTTTAATATTGTTCTTTTTCAAAATTGTTATACAGGATTATAATAAATTCGCTCCTGAAATTTACACAAATAAACGAACGCTTTTTATGTTTGGAAAAAAATTAATACCACTCCTAAGATTTGAGAAAATAGGCGGATACCTCCTGAAATTCACTTCATATCCCCAAAATAATTTTTTTTTGCCCTCACACATTTAAAAAGAATACAAACTAATCATTTTAACCCTATTACTAATATATGTTTATCAAAATAAACTTATAATTTTAAAATGATAAAATAATAATATATGCTTAACTTATTTTTTTAAAATACAATCTTATAATTTTATTAGAAATTATTATTTCATTAAAATAATTTTATTTGGTAATTCTATTATCTTTATTTAATTAAAATAATCTTAATTTATCATAAATATTTTATTATCATTATATTAATAGTATATTTTGCAAATCTAATATTTTTACTTTGATAATTTTATCTTATAAGATTATGTTTAATTTTATCATTTTCTTAGATTTGCAAAATAAAATTATCAAAAAAAATAATAATGAGAAAATGATAAAATTATCAAAATAAAAATATTAAATTTGTAAAATATACTATTGATGTAATGAGAAGTATTTTTTATATTAATATACTATTAAAATGATTAATTTATTTTTTTTAATATATGAGAAAATGAAGTTAATTGTAAAATATTCGCCTATTTCTTTAAATTTCAAGAGATATATGTATTTTTTTTAAGTATTAGAAGGTATTCGCTTATTTACCTAAACTTCAGAAAGAATCTGTCTTAATCCCATTGTTATGTATGAGAGTTTATTATATCAAATGCTAGTAATTATATAATTTAGTTAATACTAACAATAGTTAGTATTCATACAAGTTAATTTAGTTAATACTGGCGCTTAAGTAGTCATTGATAACACCGTATATTACCCTCTCGTTGCTTTTGGTTCTCTCATTTCTGACATTGAAATTGATGGCTTGGGAATCATACGGCTATTGTACAATTGTTCTTGGGTCAGAGTGTTAGGTGGCATGGGGTTGTTTAGTAAATAAGCGGGTAGGTGTCGTTGTTCTCCGGGTTGTTCCTCGTCCGATGGGCCTAGTTGGCCCATCATATACGGAACCCTTGTGCACACTGGATATGGCGGACTCACGCCCACTGGCGTCTGAGCATTTTCGTCCTCCTCTCTGCTTAGTTGTATTAATTATTTGCACGAAGTGGTACAGGGCTAGTTCTCCAAGGAGGGTCTCGATAAATTGACAGCCATATATACATTTAATAAAATATTATTATATGAATATGTATAAAATTTATTTTAAGATTAATATTGTAGTCTCATTGAGACTTTTCCTCAAACGTGCCATACCCTAAGTAGCTGCATCAGCTTGTGACATTTTCCTTTCAGATGTATCGGTGAGGTCTTCGTCTGCTACGTGACTGCGGTGGCAAGCAATTAATAATTACGTAAATGATTAAACTAGTTTCAAGATATTTCTTGTTATTCGCTTAACCTTGCAATATTTATGCATCGTTTCAGTAAATATTTTATGATAAAATAACATTACACTTAGCCTAACACAATCGTTAAACCTAAAATCATGTTATACAAAAATAAGATTAATAAATAAATAAAGTTTAATGTACGATGATATTCAACTTGTGTTTTTTAAATGGTTATAAATTAAGGAGACAGGAATGAGATATGATTTTATATAAGATAACGTGAAAAAGGAAATTATTAAACAGCCAATACATGAATGATAATGTGGCTCAATATGACAAATTCCTTGAACGTAGTGCGTATTAAGAAAAATGGGAAAAACGGAATTAATGGAAAATGACCACGATTTAAGATTAGTTGTCATTGTCGTCTGCCCACTATACCTATGTACGTTAATATTGCACACAAGAGAGACATTTGAATTTCGTATTTTCCTCACGCGCTTTTACATTGCGGGATACTGCTTAGTTCTCTCCATAGCCACATTATTTAATTTTTACCAAACTTATTGGTACAGAAGGAAATTAGCATGTTTGGAATTCATATTTTTTTTAAAAAAAATTTATAAAAATTTAAATTCTTTTAAATTCTTCATGGGGTTGGTTGGATTAATTTATTTCATTAATTAAATAAAAACACGAATTTTTCATAATTAAATTGACCTGAAAAAGTCGGAGAGGGAGTAAGGAACGCGCCAAGTATTGGGAGTGAAAATAACTGCAGAACTTATCTGTTCAAAACCCACCCTTTTCGTTTCCCCTCCAATTTTAACTTGCACTAACAATACTGCAACATACACAACACTCCACTATCTGCTTGCCACTCAAAGGCCATGCAAATATCTTCACATTTAACCTCTTCTAGCAGATTCCCCCTTCAAAAGCCATCTCCTCTCTCTCTCTCTCTCTCTCTCTCAGTCTTTGTCTATCATCTTCTCTTCTAGCTTTAATACACCTGAACCCACAAATTCATATTCACACCTATACTTGTTCGTTTGCTTCTCATTCTTTCTGCAACTGAACTTTCTTCTTTACTTGGTGTTACGACGTCAACTCAAAACTCAAATTGAATTCTTGAAAATGGGTCGAGATGGGTTTATGCTTTCGGTGGATCAATCGTCCTTGATGAAGAAGACTGCCGTTTCCACGAGCTGGGTTATTCTGGACAATAGAGGACAGAGCACTATACTTGATGTAGATAAGTATGTTATTATGCGACGAGTTCAGATTCATGCTAGAGATCTTCGGATTCTTGATCCTATGTTATCTTATCCTTCTACGATTCTTGGCAGAGAGAAAGTTATTGTGCTCAATTTGGAGGTGAACTTTTTTGGGTTTCTTGTTCATACGGCGTGTTTTGTACTTCTATTTGGAACTTCGTTTGTCGGCTAATTTTGTTTTGTTTCTGCATTTTTTGGTAGCATATTAAAGCAATTATTACAGCAGAGGAGGTAATTTATCTGTTAACAATCTTTCATTGGTTCTGTCTGGAGTTCTTAGTATAACAATGACTTTGATAGAATTGAATTAATGAAGTCTGTTTTGAGGCCAAATGGAAAATTTGTTTTGGGATAGGTATTGCTTAGAGATCCAATGGATGATAATGTGATTCCCATTGTAGAGCAACTTCAAAGACGACTGGCTCCGGATAATCCCGTAATCCAAGGCCAAGGAGAAGAAGAAGAACACCCTGGCGTGCGAAATGATATTGACACCGGTCAACAAACCGGTAACTCTAACTGAATGATTTTCTGTGTTGTTAGTTTGATAATCTATGGTGTTAAGAAGATAAAATTTCATTTTATTCTTGCCATTTTATACAGTTTGTAATATGAAAATGGTTTTTTTGGTTGTTTGTCTTATGCAATGTAGAATTTCCATTTGAATTTCGTGCATTAGAAGTTGCTCTAGAAGCCATCTGTAGTTTTCTTGATGCGCGTACAAGAGAATTGGAGAACGATACATATCCTGCTCTAGATGAGTTGACTTCTAAGGTAAAGGCCTTACAATGAACCGTCTAGCTTGCTTGGTCTGAATAGTTGGATAGCTTAATTTTGTTGATTGCATGATTATGTTTTACTGAGACCCTGTGACTATGGTGGATAGACTAATTCGGGCTGAACTGCTTGCTTTAGGCAGATCAATTGAAAGCTTCAGTTGCTTGCTAATAATCTTTTGTAGCTATTGCCTTCACTTTTACTGTTTAATTTTCACAAAATCTTGGTAGAATTTAGGCAGCATTGTTTTTGTCTATTTTCTTAAAATCAATCACAAATTTGATACAGATTAGCAGCCGTAATTTGGATCGGGTGCGTAAATTGAAAAGTGCAATGACAAGGTTGACAAATCGGGTTCAAAAGGTATGATTGATTATTCTTAATTACATGGCATTTGCACCTTTAGCATAGGATTGAGGTCTTCACATCTTTTAGCCATTGATTTTCTTACTTCCTTTATTCATTGAATTTTACTATTTTGCTTGCATGCCAGAATATTATTTGCGGTAAGAGGATATGGATGCTTAGGACCATAGGATGGTTTTGGTAGACATATAAATGTGTAATGTATTGGCCATCTCCACGGCAAAGCTTTAGACAACTGCCTTTTGGTTTTGCTGGGAATCTTTCTGAATGTTATGATGTCGAAAGTCCTTGTGTCAGTTTCTCAATAAAGTGAATATCTGTAAAGGAAAAGCTAAGCATTAGATATGCCTATCTAGGCCGTATCAATGAATATTTTGTACCTTTCTTTTTAGAAGGAGTCTTAGTGCATCATATTCTGATGGTTTTGTCTAGAATCATTCTTCTCTATGTGCAACATTGTGCAGACCTTTTTGTCCTTTTCCTTTTCTCTAGTATGGATTTGGCAATGCTATCCATTTGGTTGAAAATTCTTCTCTTTTCCCCCACTAACTTGATTGGGTAAATATATTTTACTATTAATGCAATGAGCCTTGTGACTAATATGTAGTTATTAGCATGGTTTTAATGCTGCACTGAACAACTGAAAGTGGAAAGAAAGTGAAAAACTAGATACACACTCAGATATGAAAAGCAAGCGATTTTAGCAAAGAGATCTAATTGGATTGGATCAGAGGATGGTTTCCATGATTTACTTTTATCAACTACAAATCAGTCCAAGCGGTCACTATAATCAAGCTATGAACCAGTACATTCCATTGCTATTTGCTATGAATCAGTTACCCCTGGAAGGTGATTTAAGTTCCATTATTCTTTAATGTTTTCATCCTCTACTCTTTCACTTGAAATATAAAGAGAGTGAAGCAGCGGCAGAGCATTGGCATAGATAAAATATGATATTCTGGTGTTGCAAAGAATTAGGCTAAATAATGGAAAAATGGAATTTGGTGAAAGAGAATAAAAACCTTTGCAAATATATGTTAAAGAGTATGGTAATTATCACTTGGAGAAACATATGGATTACGATGAAGGCAACAATGAGGAAGATATCACACTGGAGGATTTTTCCTGTAGGTGGAGTGAGTGCCTTTAGGGAGTCTTCTGACTCTGGAAAGAGTTTTTCTGTAAATATATTAAGAGCTCTCCTCAAGCAGGAAAAAAAATAGAGCATACATTCTTTTTGTACCAAAAGAAATATCGCTTTAACGTTTGTTATTAAAGATTATGTGGACTTTGATATGGCAAAACTATGGAATGCAGCCACGGAAATAACCTTATTCATATGCAAGAATTTTCTTGATTTTTCCAATTTATCTTTGTAATCTAGTCTTTTATGCAGATGGGGAAAATTTGTTGTCCAAATATAACCGGTTAAAGCCAGTAAGGGCTAGGAAAAAAAGTCAGTGCTATGCCCTCAGATTTGGAGTTAAAATTTTCAAAATGTTATCAGGTCAGGGATGAACTTGAACAACTTCTGGATGATGATGAAGATATGGCAGACCTTTATTTATCCAGGAAGTTGGCTGTGGCGTCTTCACCTGTCAGTGGTTCTGTTGCTCCCAATTGGTTTATTAATTCTCCAACTATTGGTTCAAAAATATCGAGAACAAGCAGGGCCAGCGCAGCGACAACTCAAGAGGAGAACGATGTTGAGGAACTTGAAATGTTGCTTGAGGTTATATTATCAGATATTTAATTGTTATAGGTCTTGTTTAACAAACTGATGAATTCTGAATTTAATTGAGTTGGATTCTGAATTTTTCTTTCGCAGGCTTACTTTATGCAAATTGATGGCACATTGAACAAACTGACCACCGTAAGCACCACATACATGAACTTTTCTTATAATTCTATTAGTAACTAGAGGGAAGAAGAAAAGGGTGGGGGGGTTGTTGGTTATTCTCACCATTTTCTGGAATAATGCAGAGGACTACTATTTTTTGGAAAACAAATCTAGTATCTTATTGCTGTATTATGGTAGACTACTGATACTATGCTGACCAATCATTTCTTACCAGCTGCGAGAATATATTGATGACACAGAGGATTATATTAATATTCAGGTGAGTTGGATCAGTTCCATTAAGATTTTGCTATGGTGAGGTGACAATAGTGCAGAAGAAGGTTTTTGATAGTATGAGGACTTTGCTCATTTTCCAATCAATTCAGCCATTAAATTTGGAAATTCAGCCAAATATAAGATTGTTGCCTGCAATTTAAGTCCCTTGTATATGGTATTTGGACACAGAACAAGTGTTTTGATTTTTGATTTATTTCTTGTTGCAGCTTGATAATCATCGAAATCAGCTGATTCAGGTAATGTCTTTTGAATCTGGTCAAAGCCTTTTGTCTGTCAATGTTCTTTATCTCTTCTCGCTGTTATAATAGTTCCTTTACTCTTTTCTTTTGAGCTAACTTCAATTATCTCAAATTAGTTTTCCCTACATTATAATAATAGATATTTATGACGTTTGCCAGTTAGAGCTTTTCCTAAGTTCTGGGACTGTTTGCTTGTCTGTGTATTCTTTGGTGGCTGCAATATTTGGCATGAACATTCCATACACATGGAAGAATGACCATGGATATGTATTTAAATGGGTATGTACAATACATCTCCTGATTACCTGAGGAAAATAAAATTAAAAAATACTCTTAACCAAGGCATTTTGCCAAGGTCTTGATAAATCCATATAGTGGTTGATTCAATATTTTTACATTCTCTCAAATTTTCTGAACTTTAGGTGGTCATCATCACGGGTATCGTTTGTGCTTCACTTTTCTCAGTCATAATCTTCTATGCTCGGCACAAAGGTCTGGTCGGGTCTTGAAACATGTGGAATCAAATTGGAAGGAGATGCAAGATAAAGTCAATAACATTACTTGGGAAGCATGAAGAATGTTGTTATACAAATCTGATTATTTATTCCAGGTCTAAATATTCAGGTGAACTATTCAAGCTGTATTATTTATAATCATGTTTAGGATTAGATTAGTTCACGGGTCCTGAAGTAATTAGTCATTGAGATTGGAACAAAAGTTGGTGGATTATCATAATGTTTGGCATTCCTTTGTGCGGGTAGGTAACTTGTCTCTGCCCTTAGGTACAACTAAATGCAAGAAATGTCAAATTGTTTATGTATGATAGAGCTCAATTTATAACGTATCCTGCAACATTTGATTGATGATAAGAATGTTCAAATATGGTGGACTGCTGGGACCCCTTCATTTCCCTGGAGCACGCCTCCATCAATTGCTAATACAGTCAGCACTGTTGCAGAATTCTTTTTGTTCTTCATTCTGAGTTGATTTGCATTTCATTTTGATCCCAAATGATTGCATGTGGGGTTCTGTTGAAATAGAAAACAATTAGGCATTGGATAACTATGGTGTCTCGACATTTATATTCTTTTATCATGGATATATCCCTGGTTTAAATGTATTTCTTTTTTAAGTGTTTTAACAGAAAGCACTTGTATTGGAAGTGAAACATAAAATAATTAATATCAAAATCAGATCTGAAACTCAAGTGAGTACGAATTCCTGCGAGGAGCCACTTGGCAAAGTGGGTATTGACTTGTATATTTTCTACGACGTTTTTCAGACAGCCAACCAACTGTGTCAAATGTGAATCAAATAACATAGATTTGTCAGTTAATGAGCAATATGCCATTTGCCCAAAAGAGGGGTCTCCTTTATACATTTTGCCCCTTTTAACTGTAAGTATGTAGCTTGCCGCTTCCTTTAGTACAGAGTACAGACAGATGCAGATTCTTGCATGTTAAGTTTACAAATTATTACCTGACAAATCCAAGTTGATTAGCTTACAAAGTGGACCTGATTACAAGGAAAAAGAAAAAGAAACTGACTGTTTATTTTTTAATATTTAATTTCAAAAATAAACCCTTTAAATTGTGTTTTAAAAGATTTTCAATTGATATATATATATATCTTTTTATTTATAATTATTAGGCAGAACAGACACATGCCCAAATGAATAAAGACCATTTTTAATAGCTTTTAATTTTAGCATTTTATTGTGAATTATAATAGTAAATACAATTGCACGCCCACGAGCGCGCACTAACTGTGACTTCTTAAACATGATGCACCCGCGCACATATTAACAGCACTCCGCAAAACGCGCCGTCAAAGACACGGTACCTTGTGCGCAGTTTAATCCGCTGCACACTCACAGCGCATTATATCCTCAGCTCCCAACTCTATTTAGCTGTTGAACTTGTCTTAAAATTATTAATTTATTTAATTTATTTTCAACAAACAACAAATAAATACTAATACTAATCTAATATTATAAATATTTATTTTATTTTATTTATTCTATTTACATATGGAGTACAGTAACTCATATAAAAACAAAGAAACTCTTGCTTCATGCTTTTTCTCTTTCGACGAAGAACTTCTCCCCCTCGATTCAGATCGTCCATAACTTTCTTTTCTCCAAATCCACCAAAATCCCACGTCAATTCTCTGCAATCTCATATCATCACCGCTTCATAACATCACAAACTTCCTTTCTCCCTTCTTTACAGATCACCGGGTACTTCTATCTCTTATTTATTTCTGTGCACACATATATGTTCTTTTATTGTTCCTGGGGGTGACAGCTGCATTATTTTCTGCTGTTATCGTTCTTGATTTGGGGGTCGTTGATAGCTTGTTGTGAGTTTGTGAGTTTAATGCAGGTGAAAGTATATGTGAACGTAAATCGTGATGGGCTGTATACGTGCTGATGCGTATTGGTGAACATGCAGTGTGTGAATACGTGTTGGAAGAGATGGCGAACAATCTGGTGGTGAAAGTGAAGAGAGAGACAATTGCGGCATGCATGACTTGTCCTATATGTAATAAGCTCTTGAGAGATGCCACCACCATATCTGAGTGTCTCCATACGTGTAAGTCTTTCGAATTTGCTCCCTAATCCATTCCTGGACCTGTAAGTTTTGGATTTTCTCTATTCTGGTGTCAAATTCTCTAAATTTCGGTTATCTTCCTGCTTGTTCTTTGTCCTTTACTGTTTCTTACAATCTGGATTCTGGTTATTTTGAGTCATTTTCAATCTGGGTTTCGTGGTTTGACTATTATTCAACTACGCTTTATCTTTCATTTGTTTGATATGCGAAAGCATATACAAATGCTGGTCTAGGAGTAAAAATGTTCGGTGTCGGGGAACCAAAGTTTCCAGAAATTCGAGAGTTCTCTTAAATTTTATATTACTTCGTGATTTTGAATTTATTGCATGCAATAATTTTGCGCTTGCTTTGATCGAAAGCCTGAAATTTGTTCGAGGTTCTAAGCAGCACGTAGCTATTTTGAGCTTTAACTACATGAGCTATGATTGCAGTCGACTTGGTTGGTTTGATCCTACCTGAATAGTCACTGCTGGACGATTTCAAGTGGATGCTTATACATTCTTGTCTGCGTTTCAGTTACATGATATTTCGCAGCTTGTTCCCTTTATAGACATCTGCTGTGCGTTTAGTGTGTTTAAGTTTTTCTCCTGTTTTCATTAAGCCTCTTGGGTCATTTCAAATATCTAAAAAATTTGTTTTTGGAATTTTATGCAGTTTGCAGGAAGTGCATATATGACAAAATTTCTGATGAGGAATTAGAATGCTGTCCAGTATGCAATATCGATCTGGGTTGTGTTCCTCTGGAGAAACTGAGGTAAGATCTGCTATTCTGCCACTCTACTTCTATTCCGTTTCTCTTCCTTTCTCTTACATTTTAACATGGCAGTCATTGCTCCATGTACAGCATGAATTTCTATAACATGCAAAAGGTAAATGCTGAATGTTGAATTGCCTGGCTGTTACAAAATTTTAGTTAGGATTTCTGAGTGGAGAGAAACGACTGTTTTTTTGGAATATGGATTCACTCATTATCCTGTTAAAATGCTGTTAGAGGCTTATTTTTATGTTATAGGTCCATAGGTTAATGTTCTCAGTGCTACAGATTTGGCTTCAGTTTCTACAGTTGATGATGTGCATGATTCTTCTTGTACAACCTCTAAGATGTGTTTGTGCATGTGCCTTTGTGTCTGTATGGAGGGGGGAAAGGAGTCTAATTTGAGTTGCATAACTGAAATATGTACTATCATAAACTGCAGTTTTGGTCTTTGGCTCTCTAGAAATTCTTCTACCCGTATTCCTTTCTGAGGCAAGAATAAGGTTGTGTAAATTAGGCACTCATACACTTGAATTGTGTAGATTGACCGCACAATTGATTAAAGCTTAGGTTTCTGTTTAAGTATGCATATCAATTCCCATATATGATACTTTAACCAGGCCAGACCACACTTTGCAAGATGTGAGGGCCAAGATATTTCCTCTCAAAAGAAGAAAGGTGAAGGCACCTGAAGCTGTGCCCTCAGTTACAGTACCAGTTAGAAGAAAGGAAAGGTCACTCTCATCATTGGTCGTCAGTGCTCCCAGAGTCACAGCACAGACTACTATGACGAGAAGAAGAACTCATGCTGCAGCGAGAAAAGCTGCTGCTTTACGAGGTTCCACGCTTTCCATGGAGAAAACCCTCAAAAAAGAGGAAGACTCTGTAGAAGATCATCAGGATGGAGCAAGCTCACCAGAAACTTTAAATAAACTCTCTCAGAATGTAAAGCAGGTAAAAGAGCACAGCATTTTTATCTGTGCTTCCAGGTTAATTTTATTCTTACATCCTGCAATATGATTTTGTTCATTTCCCGCTTGTGTAAGAAGATATCCGTGTCTTTTCTTGAGTAGCAATATTTTTCATGCTCCAATTTTAACGGGCGCAGAGTTCTTCCTCTGCTCATCCTAACCAACAGATGTCCAGTAAAGAGATGGAGAATGATGGTGAACAATGTGAGGGGAAATCGGATCTTTGGAAACCTTTAAATTTTTTGGTGGAAGTTGCTAGCAGAACCAGGTCCCTCAAGTCTACTTCACAAGGATCTGATGCCAAAGCAGAACCAACAACTGTTATTGATAATGAAGCTCAAGTGCATAAAACCAAAAATAAAGATGACAAATCCAAATCAAAAGGTGGTGACAAAAACATTAGCCCAGATCCTACCACTTCAGAAACAACTAATCCTAAAAGGTTGCGAAGAATTCGTCGAAAAACAGCTTCTGCTTTTGTAGATTCAAGTATTTCGCCCCAAGCAGTGTTGGATGCTGCTGTTGTGAGGCATGAAAGGAGAAATGGTCCAATTTGGTTCAATTTAGTAGCTTCCGAAGATCAGTAAGAATCAGTACATCTTTAAAATTGAAAATTTGTAAATTGATTACAAATTTTTTGACATAATGTTCATCTTACTGACAACATTTGTAAATTGATGCTTTCAGGAGAGGAAGCCCATCCTTGCCACAAATCTCTTCAAGTTATGTAAGAATAAAGTGAGTTTCTTTTCAAATGTCGGATGCTTACTGGTGCAATAGAGTTGTTTGCTGAATGAACTCGTTCTTTAACAATTAAAGTCCTCAACTAACTTTCTAATTTGCAGGAAATTTCTTTAAATGAAAATATAAGCATGAGCTGTCTATGAAAATTTTCATGGGTCCATTTGACATGAATGAGCCAGTCACATTGCAAAGAGGATTCTTCTCTTTGCTACAGAGTATACCCTTAGTACCTTGGAAAGAACTAGTTCCTTACCTAGATTATTAATTTCAAGGATTAAGACCGTGTAAACCTACAGTAATGTACTAGAATAAGTTTGACCAGAATTAGATGCAGTGAAAATCTACAACGAAGAGATATCAGAAGGTGGCTTTGTTTTTCCAAAAGGAAATTTGTATGTTTCTCTGTGCAAATGGGCGGATCTATGTTACCAAGAGTCATATATCAATAAGGAGGGAGAGATTGGTGAATAGATTATTCTTAAAATTGGAGCATGATTGAAGAGATAAAAGACTGCTTAAGGAGTACTCATAATATATATATAAGAAGATAACAAAAACTTGTTGAACTTGCTCAAATTTGGTCTTGTTTTGGCCTCATTCAAGTTAATACATTAGAGCTGTCAATTTTGTTTCCTGTTGTGTTAATCCAGCGTGGGATTGGTCTAGTTATCTAGGAAGTCATTGCATCCCTACTTGTGGTTCGGCTGCTATTGCCGATTGATCTATATATACACTGCGGGCCTTTTCAGCTATCTGGCACTGTTAATTGAGCTCCCCTCACCACAGAAAACCCAAGGTCACTTGAAAAGCCTTCTTGAATGGAAGTTTAGGTAGTCACTGTAAGTAGAGTACAGAATTTGAAATTCGTGTGGTGTGATGAATCTTCTTCTCAAAATGCTTTTTTTGGAAGTTTCTATTATGCTACCTTCCAGAGAGGAAATTCCTCGTATTTAGGATTTTGGATGCCATTATAATTCCTGAAAGATGAGCACAGTTTCTCCATGGTCATATATAGTAACAGCTCAATTTATCTTCATACATTAAGTGCATGTCTTTAATGAATGCAATTGTTGAGATTCTATAGGCCTGACATTCCCTTTTCTGACATGAAGCCTCTTAATTTGACTACATTAATCTTTCAATGATTTGGTCTGTCATCACGAGCTGAATTCTCTGTATTGAGTATTTTCACTGTAGTAGATCCCTATACAGTGGATATTTCAACTGCACTACTGTGGTTTCTGTAAGTTCATATATGAGGTCAGCCATATGGGTCATTTACCATATTTGTGAAACATTCAAGAAAAAATGATAAGACTTCTGATGGTAAATATGGCACTGTACCTTTAACTTAATTAAATTAGAATACATTGGAATTGTTTAATAAGCATAACTGTTAATATATCCTGCGAATAAGAAAGCTACTGGCAAAACATTTTGGTTTTTGATTTCAGTGGAAAGAATTCTTTGTTTCAGGAAATATAAATGTTATCTTTTATTTATTTATTTTTTATTTTAACTCTGGGACAGGGATGGAAATATACCCGTTTCCTTTATCCAGAAGTACTTGGTGATGAAACTAAATCTCACTAGTGAATCTGAGGTGAGTGAGTCTCTCTTCAATTCTTATTTAGAGAAAATTTCATAAGTATGAATTCAGTGTTTCCTATCAATCTGAAAATTCATGTTGCCTTCTTTGCTTTCAGATATTTGAGTATAATTGGTGAGTGATTTTGTGCATTTCAAATTAGTTAACTAATGGCTTAATGTTCTAGAACTAAGAAGGCAACCACATCACATGGACATGCACTCCATTTCTGTTTGGCTATAAAATTAAATGACTGGCGATGAAATCTTGGGAAGGTCGAAAACAAGCCTGAATAAACTGTGTGCTTGTGTTGGAAACAAGTCAATTGAATCCTTGGAATAAGTTACACTTCTTGTTATGGCCTCATTTCATGGTAGATTTTGTGCAGTGAAAAATGTTCCACTTGTATAGTACTGTGAGGTTTTCTAAAATCACTGAAGGATAATAAAATTGTTGCGAAATAGTTTTTGTTTATGTTTGATGAATGTTGCAGCAAAAAGGGCCAGCATTTTATCAGTTAAACATGTTAGTGAATCTTTTGTTTGATAATGTTGCAGGTTGAGATTAAATGTATGGGACAACCAGTGATTCCCACCTTGCAACTGTATAATTTAGTTGATCTGTGGCTGCGAACAGCATCAACATCAGAACGGGTATCGGCAACTATTGGTTCCTCTGCAAAGGAATTTGTGATGGTGCTCACATATGCTCGGAAGGTCCAATAACGTGGCATCCTCCACATCTTCAATAATATCATATTATTATTTATATCTCAACAGCTATAAAGTGCGGCTTGATGATGAGCTAGTCTTGTATATAATGAGAATGGTTACATGACTTCTTTCACAATAATTGCGGTGACCATTTTGCAAACTGCAGTGAGCTGTGGTAATGGAGGAGAATTCAAAGCAACTAGGAAACTGCCTCTGCTTGGTCAGTGATGTGATTTCTGACGTCGTTTGTAGCATGGTGTTGCCGGTTGGCTATTGCAATGATAGTAGAGATAATAGTTATTCCACACAAAAGAATTTTGGTATAATTTTATGTTGGATTTTACTATACTATAGTTATTAGTAACAACGTGTTATAATTGACATTATGTAGAATTACTCGGCACCAAACCACGTGAAGCTCTCTGTTGATCCCAGCTTTCTAGCATTTTCTAAAAGATAACACTTAATCTGAGCTTTCCGGGATGCAACTTCATTATAAATTCAATTTTGTTTAGGAAATGTTCAGACAGAGAGAATCTTAATCTGCTCTACTTTTGTAGATGGCCTACACTTCTATTCATCCTAGGCATATCTTTATTCAGTGTGATTAATTCAGGTTCTTATGTCCTTGATCTTCTTGTTTGAAAAACAGTTGATATACCCATGTATAAACTGCAATTTGTTGAGGATTTTTTTCAAATTTTTTTGAAATCATTAGAGTGAGTATGCTTAGAATGTCCAAACTGATATGCTCTCCTTTAGAAAGTTGGAACAGATCTTAGTTAATTTGTCCATTCCACTTATTTAATGAAAACTACTACTTCCAAGCTTATGTGTAGTTAATCAAAATATTCAAACCTAACCGTCGTTTGGTAGAAGAAGAAAAATGGAAGAAAATAAAAATTTCCAAAATTTATAAAAAAGAAAAAACAGATTAATAATGTATCATGCCTTCAAATTTCCAAAAGACTTGATTCTTCCATAAGTAGTAGGAAGAGGAAGGCAAACGTGTTAAAGAGAGATTTAATTCATATTTTTACCGTGTTACATCATAATGTAAATGTACAAAATATTTCATACAACGATCAGCATAAAACAGTTTCCCCTGTCTTCCCACTTGTTAATGGGGTACCAAATAGCAAGAGTAACAATCCTTCAAACTTCCCCCTTCCGCACAAAGTAACAAAAAGGATGGATGCTCTTTCTCTGCTCTTCTCTTTCCCCTCTACAATCCAACCAACAAACCATAGTGTAAGATTGGGTCTTCATGACCGAAGTGAGCTGGATTGGTGAGAATAAGCAGCTGTTACACTAGGAGAGGGAAATACCTAAATTGCTAGTCAGTGGTCAAATTCACAAATGAATTTACCCACACAAGAGATGGTATTTAACTCCAAAAGAAATTCATAGAGTCGATAATGCCATTGTTGAAAATTTTGTAACTAACAAAGAATAAAGATGTTCTACACAAATCAGAGCAAGTTGCTTCTCATATCATATATGAGAATGCAGATCCCAAATTTGATTGGAAATGCATTAGTCTCTCTGTTGATCATTGTACATCTAAAAGATGATCTAAAAATGATCAATCAGAATTCAAAAGCCCCAAGGGGACTCTAACCCCTTCGATGGCAGGGAAGGGAAGGAAAACACTTTACTACTAAACTACTAGTAGGTGGCTTGGCTTGTCAAAAGACTTACTTCGATAGCATGTAAAGCAAAATTGTGTGTAAACAGTGACAATGAGGTTGTGAACTATATTTTATGATCATCTAGGAAAGAAGATACTCTTAAACCTAGACTGTCAGATATCACAATTACGATATCATACAAGAATAAGATAGCACAAAATCATTAAGAAACTTCATTGCTGACCTTTTATTACACATCAGAACTTCTAGACTAATCAATTTTCTCACCAACTGCTGAGATGGCAACCCACAGAAACACCAAAAAGCATCATAGCATGGTACTGCCCAAAGTATTTTAAAAGGATCCCATGTGGATATCAGATCTAGATGTTAAAGGCCTTTAAAAGGGCTAGAAGGCAATGCCCATTGCATGGACCATGGCATCAAGTCATCAGCAATTCTTGCTTTTGGCTTCCTGCTTTTCTAAATTTTCTAAGCTCAAAGAGTTTACTTAACATGGGGCAAAAGCATTGCCCGACCTTATGCATTACACTTCTCTCTCAATCCACATTAATGAGCTTTAAATAGTTTGCTGCCATCATACTAGAGTAGATTTTTGTTTAGCTCCACAGGAAATATCTGAACAAATGGCTTCTGACCATTTGCACCATTCAGTTATGGACTAGAACAGGTGCATTGGAATCAGATATGCACAGAGAAGTCATTTCCATAATCCAAAAATGACTAGTGTTAATAACATCAGCAGAGTTTGGCTCACTAAAATCGCTAAGTCTCACAGACAGATACATGAATCACAAGCTCAATGGTAATCAAGGAAAGAGAGTTTAATGGAATGAAAATCAAGGAATCACAATGAGTAAGAATATCACGAAAACATGTAAAGCCACAGCTCAGATAATGGCATTGCTCTGAAAGAGCAGAGTTGAAGGCACATTTTTCTCCACTGAAAATTGGTACTGCATGATTCCATCAATTTTAAAGGAAAAGCCAGCCCTTGAACAATAACTCGCGCATTTGTATTGAAATTCACAAAAAGCAATTCCCTCACTCCAAATACCATCAATTTCCGCAACTAATAACTCCATACTTGGATAACATCTCAATATTCATCGATTTAAAGAAAAACCTATATAACATTTACAAACACAATATACTGTAACCAAATAAAAAAATGAAAAATATTCAAAATGCTACACAATTACCAAGAAATGACAAGCTAAACCCGGCTGTAGCCAGCTCTGGTGGGGCTTCCCACAACAGAAAACAACCCATTATCATCAACCTCTCCTTCAGCATAATACAAAGCTTCACTTCCTATGAAAGCAGCATGTAATCCCACCAAAAAGACCCCAATCAAAAGCGAAACCAACACGTTCAACCAGACGTGCGTCAAAACCAGTGCTACAATCGTAACCACACCAAGAATACCCAAAACGACGCGATCATCCACTGAACGGCGAAATATCACCAAAGGCTGGTCGCGAAAGAAGTAAAGGAAGAACCAAGCGACGAACACGATTAAAAACACGATCATCGAAACCGGGTGCCACAGGAGACTGAGAAAGAGGATTACAAGAATTATCATAGCGTAATTAACACGGAAGTAGGAAAGATTCCGCGTCAACCGTAGAGTGGCTTCGCCGAAGGAGTAGGGGCGGGAAAAGGAGTGGATGTTCAAAAGTTGAGTCCATGGGCGGCGAGTGGAGAAAAAGGATTGGGTAGTGGCTCTGGCGCGCGAGAGGAAGGCGGTGGTGGCGGGAACGGAGGTCGGGGAGGAAGTGGAAGGAAGGGAACCGTAGCTAGGTGGGGATTTCGAAGACATTTGGTGAAAAAGGAGTGAATTTGGGATGTTACCAGATTTAGAAAATTAATCAGAAAACCCTAATTTGAAGATCTGAATTGAATTTCTGATGTCATGTGATAGAGAGTGTGCAGAGGAAGTGAGAGTGAAAGAAGGGGAACAGGAAGAGTTTTGATTTTTGAAGCTAATGCGTGGATATTTGCTGCTTTTCGAAAAAGGTGCTGGGAAAGTCCACGACGCCGTTTAACGATTAAACGAACGCGGTTCCGACGTGGTGGTTATAGCACGGCGTATTGTTCATGTTTTAACACGTAAACGTGCGTTGATGTAATATCAAATATTAGCATCATGAATTAAATGTAACGTTCCTAAATCGTTATGTTATAATCTACATATGGAACGTACAATTTCTCTCTTTTATTTTTTCGAAGAGAATGAAAAATTGTTAAGAAAGTAATAATATTCGGGTTGAAATATGAGCACAATTTTCTATTAAATTATAATTAAAGTAATAACATTTGGGTTGCTGAGTTTTACTCAAATAAGAACACAATTTGTCTGTCTTCTTAAAAAATAATTTGTTAATATTAAATAAATTTCAATCTTCATTGAAATGATCAAATTATTTTATCATATTAAATTTTGACCGAAATAAGTAATTTAACACTAAAAAATTATTTCATTTATTATATTTTAATAGAGTTAGGGATTTTGTTAAATAAAAATAAAGAATTCTGACGTTATTTAAAAATTATAAAATATATATATATATATATATACACTTTTTGAAAAGAATTCGACAGTGATAGTGATGGTAACACTCCCAAATCCCAAATGTCTTGGAGATTATTTGATATTTAATATACATAAATATAAGAGGATAAAATTAATATAATCCACCTTAGTTAAATTAAGGGTCAAAAACATATATTTAATTGACTACCTACATTCTATACATTCTATAATGTTAAAGCAAAAGCAAAGGTAGAAGATAAACTGGTTTACATCTGTGCTTTACACTGTAGTCTGCTATCTAGAACCGTTCACAAATGATTCAAGGAGTTGAATCTACTCCAATGCATAACGACAGCTTTATAGATCATGAAAGAACTTGTAAGTTTTAATGTCTTCTATAATAAACCTTACTGCACCAACGCAGCCCAGCGTAGCAACGACGGAAAACCAGGTAGATATTACACAGTTAAGGACCTGAACTGAGCGCCTGAGTTTTGTGTCTTTGGGCATTCTTCCGGCTTTCAGATAAGCTATTGCAGGGAAAACAAAGTCCAGAGGAGTAAAACCAATGGCACCACAGATGGACACAAAATCTCCAAAGAAAGGCATTGCTGCTGCTACAAGAGTAACAAGTACAATGTAAACGGAGGTAAAAGTGAGACGGATGAAGTGATTTCTTGACGGAAAGAGGTCAGCTGACTTGCTGGTCAACATTCTTTCCTCAAAGTAGGCATATGTAGGCCTGCAATATATCTGATCGAAGAAATGGATTACTAGAGAAACAAAATTAAATTACAGATAGAACTTAGTAACAAGTCAAATTAAAGCATTAATTACCAAATAACAATATATAGTATAACGTATACCTGATAGCATCCTGCTATTTGAATCACAGCAAAGAGATTTGCCATGACAATTGTCCATTCTGGAATAGTTAGTGAAGCCAAGATATAAGGCTGGACTTCTGATCCAAACGCCCAGTATCCACAAAAGGCCAATTGCCAGTAAGTTAACACAATCACCCCGTATGCTGCAGATACACCTTTATACATATTCTTTTTTGCAGGTTCCCTCACTGTGTTCTGGCAAGAGAGTGATCATTTGATGACCATGTAAAAACAGACAAAATTATAAATTTTGTTTCTATAATAGACAAGACGAGCATTCCAAACCTTTTGACTGAAGATATCGAAAAAGAAAATAAAACAGAAAGAAAGAAAACAAGAATCAGTTAATCAAATAAGAGTAAGATAGATTGTGGGCTGGTAACCTGTATTTCTGGAAGCATTGCGTCTCCAAATGAGAATGCAATTGCTCCAAGAGCGTTGAATGCTTTAAATTTCTTAGAAGAAGAGCTCCCATGCAAACTGTAACTGACTGATTCTCTATCTATCTTTCTCCCTACGAGTACAAAAAGTAGCCTGACAAATTATTGCCTGAGCTCATTAACTGAGAATTTATAAATCCATAAACAGAACAAAGTTATGCACTAATTCCAACCTTACCATTGTATATCGTCACACCAATGGTTGTACCAGCGAAGCCAACTGTGCTGAAAGTGCACAATGCATTGACCCATCGTAATGAGTGGATATTAGGGAGCTGAGAAAGGAAAAGCTCGAAGGCTCCAAAGAAAATAATGAAATGCTGCAAAGTTAGGGTGCCATCTGTGCGAAAGTATTTGTAAACTGACTGCAGATACAGGAACCCACCCAAGAAAAGGGAGAAGGAAAAAAGGGAAACAAATATAATGAACGGGTGAAGGAACAAAATGATTTATATTACTGGTTAATCACCGAAGAATATCTAATTAGATTGGCTGACCTTAAGGCTGCTGCCTGCAGCAATTTGAATAGCAATGTTATTGCCTAAAGAAGCTACCTGCTGAAAAAAGGCAATAGACCAGTAACCCCAGGATCCTTCAAGACTCAGAAAAGAGTATTATAGTCAAGCCTGCTGTTTCATGTTAGATTTCAATTCATTGCTGAAGTGCTAACTTTGGTTTAGGATTAAATCCCCAAATATCTTAAGACATTATGGGGACTTCAATGCAGCTCTGTGCTACTTTGTATTGTAGAAATAAGGTTGACTGTTCTGGATTGTAACATTAATTTACTAAGGGATATTCCGCAGCCAAGGATCACGGAACAGCATGAAAACCAAGGCAAGTTAAAAAGTTTTCCTATTAGTTAAGAGGAATTATGCATTGACTAGTTTCAAATTGTAACCAAATACAAACGGGTTTTCCATTAAAGGACAGATTGAGGGAAAAAAAAAAAAAAAAACCAAGAAGGAAAACACCAACCAAAGATGCTTTCCGCAAGATGCCTATAAGTAATCTGCTTCTTCCCATTCCATTTCCACAAAGCTGCAATCAATAGGCTAGAATACCAGGTTGCCAGCGTTCCACCCACCAAACTACTAACACCTGAATCCAGTAAAATTTTCGGTAAGTACTTTTCAAAGATAATTTTCTTATTGACAAGGAAAAGAACAGTTATTTACCGAGTGGCCAACCAAGAGAAGCAAGAGCGAAAGGCAAAGGAGCATAAGCAGCTGGCGTAGCAATGGTTGTGGCAACGTGGAAAGCCGCGTGTTTCCACGTCCCTTTGCCTTCATATCTCATCGTTAAATCTCCTTCTCCATCATCAATCTCTTCTTCAGTTGTCGCAGGAGTATTTGGTGATTCTTGAGTGAGTACCATTTCTCGTCGTTGTCCTCTCTGCAACTTGTTGGAGTTTTAGTGAGGTTAGCGGTGAGATCAGTAGAGATAAGAGACGTCCATTACTAGAAAATTGAAATTTAAAGCTCCGTTTTCTTCTTGTTTGACTTCTCTGTTTCAGAGAGTTCACTGGTTGGAAGCTTTGGAGTTGGTATTTTTGACTTCTCTGATTCAAGAGAGTTCACTGATTGGAAGTTGTTTTGTTCCTTCGTTGAAAAGTCGTTTCCATACATGTCACAGACAGAAAGAAGAGGGACTCTGATGAAAAAACGACAGTACGATGTAACGTAAATGGCGTTGTAATTCTAACAGTTTTTGATCTTTTCATATCGGTGTATAAGGATATCCTCGTCTAATAAACAGGAAACTTAAATCTTGCACAAGCGACACGGGTTTAGCATATTCTTTTCATCACTTTTCTGGTTTACACGACCTATCTGGTTGTTTTGTACGACCGTCTGGTTCAGGCATCCGGCCATCGGCTATGTTAAACGGCATCGTATCATTTGCAGTTTAGTATAATTTTTAAGTTGATCAAACTGCGATAGCAGTCGTTTGCTGACGCGGCTTTCCTTAATTGGTTAATAGGAAAAGTTTTAGCGGCCCCACATTTTCTAACGCCCACTTGTTAAAATTATTAACCAATAAACTGGCCGGAAAAATTTTATTTAACCGTACGCAAATTGTATTTAGTCCATTGCTAAAACCCCTCAAAATTATTGTCTTAAAAACCCCCCCCAAAAAAAAAAAAACAACCCTACTATTGTTGTGCTGAGTGACGATTGCATTTGCAGATGTTTTTTTAATTCTTCGATCAATTCGTCTATCGATTTCTCTGCGGCGCAACAATGGTTTACATAACTTCGTGGGACGAGTTTGTTGAGAGATCCGTGCAGTTGTACAAAGCCGATCCCCAATCTGTACGTTACCTTTTTTTTTTTTTTACCTCTTTCTGTTTTTAATTGCTTTCGGCTTCTGTTTGATTTCCGAGAAAATAATTATAAGAAAAGTGCAGAAAATTATGGTTCTGAAATTAAACGGCATGGTACTAGGCACTGTTTAGTTGACGCTTTTGCTTTGGTGTCCAGAGAATAAAATTAAATTTTTTCACTTATAATTTGTCTTTTCTCAGCAATTAAATTGAGTTATATGAATAATTTTGCTTAATAGATAATGTTAACTGTATTGATTTTTTTATCTAATTTGGAACGCAGACGAGGTATTGCATGAAGTATCGGCATTGCGATGGTAAATTGGTTCTCAAAGTCACTGATAACAAAGAGGCATGAAATATTCACTTCTTTTTCTCTTTTGATTAATTACTGTTGCAATATTTATTATTATGTTTAATGCTTCTGTCAAACAATGCAGATTGACTTGTGACTTAATGTGCAATGAATGTGTAGGTTTTGAGTTTGAGTTGGCTGAATATGTGCTTATGTTTGGTTGTCTAATGTTAGATTGGATGTTTACGGAGTAAAATTTTATTCTGAATCAGATAAATTGTGTGATTGCTTTTCTGAAATAATGATTCTTGGAAACAACCATATAATTTATTT
Organism: Azadirachta indica; assembly: GCA_022749755.1. NCBI lineage: Eukaryota > Viridiplantae > Streptophyta > Magnoliopsida > Sapindales > Meliaceae > Azadirachta > Azadirachta indica. Next base: position 20,359,376 of record CM040440.1, read on the forward strand.
CCTCTATAATTTTTAATTAGTGGGACCTATTGTGTTTTGGCTTATTAGTCAAGACCAGGGTTTGAGATGTTACTAATGATTCTTCTCCATGTTATCGTACATGCCTAGATTGCTGACCTCTGGGTAGAATTTTGCAAGGACTTAGTTTGTGTGTGCATGTGATGATCTTAGTTTTAGAGTACATGAGGAATTGTAATAGCATATATCATCTGTTTACAATGGTTTTCATGAGACGGGACTGGCTGAATACAACAGAATTTGAATTAGTTGTGATAGTTGGAGAGGAAGTACTTTGGTAGGGAACCTGGTCTAGAGATTTCATCGATCAGCATGGATGAAAAGAACTGAGTACACTAAAAATTAAGGTAGCTTAAAGTTTTGAATTTTTGAATTTTCTTCTTTTGGATTACATTAAAGTGATGGTTTTCTGAACCCTCATGCATATTGAAGTTAATGTCTTTGAGCTGATAATGCCATTTCCTTATGCTAATCATGCTGCACTTAACTGAAAGTAATTTTTGTAAAGTGGTTCTCTAATTTTGTTGTCAATGCTTTGGTTTCTTTTTTTTCTTTATCAATATGTGGGAAATTGTTAGTCATATTAATTATGCTTTTGAAATGCAAAGCTGAGATCTATGTGTTTGGAAGTTGGAACTGGGATTGAATATTTCCCTTTAGGTTTGCCAGTTTTCTATGTTAAGGGTTTTCCAGGAGAAGAACATCCTCTTTTTATTAAAAGTTTGGATGTTTTGGCTCCCTTTTGAACTCTGTTTTTATCTTGTTTTCTGCTTGCCCTATGCCTAATAGTACTAGTATAGGAAAAGGAGTTCACTTTCTGATTAATGGTTGGAGATTCATGTTTATCTTAGGTGTTTGTCAACAGCAATCATAACATATTCCCATTGCTGAATAACCACAACTTTTGTTAATGCTTGCAACAGCAGATTGGCTCTGTTGATAACTTTTGTTGGTGTTTTAGTTGGTGAAAACCTTGGAGAAAGCTGCTAGGAGATTGATGGACCAATAAATTTAGGAAAAATATTTTAGAAATGGCATTTACATATACTACTTTTTTGTTATTAGTCATTGTATAGATATGCATGCTCAAGATCACAAGTTAAACAATAGCTGTATATTGTCCTTGATGCTATTCAATATCAGTAAGGGGTCTTCTTAGTGCTTCAAATCCTGAGGAGCTTTAAAGATATCATAAGAAGTACCAATAATTCATTTTATATACTGAAACAATCAAAGAGACAGTATCATCGTAACATAAATCTACTTTTTGTGATAAATCAAGGAAACCAATGGAGATTTTTCTATATGCCAATAATTCATTTCAGGCAAACAGTCTCGTATGTTAAGAATCTCTATTCTCTAGTCAAGAAACATCCTTTTTTCTAAACAAAAAATGTCCAACCTTGGTTCTATTACTGCAGTTAGATTATGAAAATTTCTTCATTGCAGCAAGACAGTGGCAAGAAGTTAGAGTAGACTTTAGACATTCAAGGATGTTTGTGTGATTGCAATTTCCTTCAAGCGAGCGAGGTGGTAGTTGCATGATTGTGTGTATGCAGTGGTTCATATATAAGTTTTTTGACTTCAATTTTTTGAATCTACTCAAGCTGAGTGGTAATCGTCCTTGCTTACACTAGTAATATTAGCTTTCGTTTATAGGATGCAAATTCTCACCACTTTTGCTATTATCCAAGATTCACTTATCTTGACTGTAGGCCAAATCATGCATGCGCGCGCACACGCACACTCACGCGCGCGCGCTCTCGAGCACACTAACAGCTACATGCATGTAATTGAGTAAATATGCAGAAACTGCCTTCAACTGAAATGATTTATTATCCATGCATCATGATTCTAAGTTTTTATGTTTCTTTGTTCCAGTGTCTGAAGTTTAAGACAGACCAAGCACAGGATGCTAAGAAGATGGAGAAACTGAACAACATATTTTTTGCATTGATGGCCCGGGGCCCTGATGGTAAACTGCCTTCTCTAAACTATTTTTCCAAACTCAGGTTGCATTGTAACATCCCATGGACAAAAATCTTTTTCATTTGGTTTATGAATAAATGTGTTAAATATATGCTAATGATGCAAAATCCATTGGTTGATTTTATTTGCATGTCTGAATAATCCCGTTGTTAATGGTAGTCCAATTTTCTAAAACGGTAGAAAAGAGGCATGATGTTTGTCACTGCGTACTAGAAGATGCAAACTAGTGTTTCTTACATCACATTTGTAACTGTTCCTCGGGGATCTGATCAAGTTGTTCTAATTAGTAACTATATATTTTTCTTATGTAGTGGACCTGTCAGAAGTTACGGGGAAGGAACAAATGGAAGCACAGCCAGCAAAGAAAGGAAGGGGACGAAAACAGTGACTTCTGTTGGCTAGTGGATAGAGAAATAGTCCTTGACCAAAACCTTTAGAACACTTTGTTCTTTTGAAAGCAATTTTGCAACTTCATTCCCAACTAGAATTCAGATGAAAATATTCTGATTACCTAGAGTCTTAAGGGAATTTCCATAGATATGCCGTATCCCTATGGTTGTTTAATGTTTGGTTATGGACTTGTGGTGCATTTATCTTCTTTATTATTTTTAAGATCAATTTGAAGCCGCAGTGTGTTCCAATACAATCCAATCCAATCCACCATCACTACTGACATGTTTCAAGGGCGTGTACGTCACTCACTTTGCAGACAATGTGATTATTTTAACAAAAACTGGAGAAAGCTGCAAAAGCATTCATGTCTTCAGCCGAAACGGAGGATAATTCATGCGTGGTGGTGTTGCCAACCACTATTGACCATCAGTTATTATAAACAGTCACACGCATACGCATAGATAGAGTGAGTGAGTATGTGTAATTGTTTTGCCTACTGCAAAAGCTTTCTGCGCAACAAGTTAGCAGCATGTCAGCTGTTGTGCCGGCTGGGAATCAGTTTAGAAAGCAAAATTTCACTTACAAGCGTAAGCGCAACCGCTGCTCATGAATTATTTCATTTTTCTTGCTTATTGGATTACCCTGTCACTGTCAGCATCAACATACATGATGTTGTCTACAGTTCCCTACATATCGGCTCTGCATCTGCCACCAGGCCCACCGCACTTGTTATTTTTCTCCGGAAAAAGTTAAAAAAAAAAAAGAAAAAGAAAAAGAAAAAAGAAGAGAGAGCTAATCTTAATTGATTTGAACAGCGTAGAATAGAATGGATGTATTTCGAAGACATAAATTAGCTTAATGGGTATAATTCCTAGCGAAGGCATAAACTTTGATCCTCCGCACACGATTTTGGTGTAATATGTTTCGATTTAATTTCAAATCAAAATTAAAATGCTCAGCAGGTCATCTCCTCTCGTGTAACATTTTTATAAATTTATCTCGTTTCCTCTTCACAACAGTATGCATTGTCCTCCTTTCAGTAGGAGACAAAACTCATTTTGGCGTAGACTTTCGCATACAGTTGATCTAAACTGTAACTGGACAGCAAATCGAACGTGTAAAGCCCTAAAACCAAGGATAACTTGTTAGCGATATTTACTCTAATAATGGCCGTACCTCAACATTATCTCATGCATGTCCTCCTCAGTCCTCGGATCCCGATGCTCTACTCTACTTTATAATAATGCTTTAATTAGGAAGCCCACTAAAAAGTGTAAAGTGCAAAGTCCATTTGTCATTAAAGCCTGTGAAATTCTACTCTCTAAGCATAAATGTTCCTGCAAAAATTATTCTCCAATTAAAGGGACAACAGATGGACGGAATGTTTTTGGAGGGATTAAGCCAAGACAAAGTGCTTTTCCTTTTGCATTGGCTTTTTATCAACCAATACATCTTCAGAAATGGTGGCCATACCATACCATGCAATGCAATATCGCAAACAGTTGCATTATTTATAAATTAATTGAAAAAAAGGATAAAATTAGGGTTTGTATATTTATATTTATATTTACATATAGGAAGCAGATGATAAAACAAGATCCTCCTTTCATGGCTGCACTTTATTGGGCAAAGTTATCTCCCCTCCCCCAAAGTTAAAAGCATTGTAAAGTGGAAATTCTTGCACTAATGGGTGAATGAATGAATGAATGAATGAATGAATAATCCTGTGAAAAAAAAAAAAAACTCTTGCTCTGCTGTACTGCTTTTAATGCTCACTTTTGTTTGCTTATCATTATATGCTTTGATGCCTTCATCTTTTATTTTCCCTCTTTCACTTTTCGATATTTGCCTTTCTTTTTCCCTTCTCCATGCAAGAAAATAAGTAACTTTGGTGTTTTGGAGTCGCATGTGTGAAACTGTATTTCATCCATACCAAAATTTATCCATTCCTGGTTCAACTTCAACCTGTATATCTTACTAGACATATAATTCAGAATCTTGTCTTCAATTAGCATCTAATTCAACAAATAATTGATTAATTTGTACTGTAATACTGCCAAATACTTGTGATCATATATTCTGGTGATCAATCTCTGTATATATGTTGACACGTACAGTGCTCTACATAAAACGTGAATACAAGTCTTCCCCTTCCCGGTCCAAAGATTGGATTTGCAAATGTCAAATTAATATTGTTCAACTTAAACGTGTTGACGATCTACATATATGTATATATAGTTCAGTGGTGTGTAAACTCGTGATCTTCTAAAATCTTTAAAAGAAAGAAAACAAACAAATTATCAGTCACATGAAAAACTCCATTATCTGAACTGTAAAGTTCAAATCAAACCACATGCTCTTGTTTATATTATATATTCTCCATACCAACACAAACTAACTTTCTAAAAACATGAAGATGCGTGGACGTGAAAAGCATTTTCCTTATTCATACAAATCTTTACTTTAAAATTGTGAACATATAATAAAGGAAAAGTAAGATAGTGTAAATATTAATGTCGCCAAAGTTTTTGTCACTCATTTGTATATAATAATATTTAATGACAAAAATTTGAAATACAATATAAAATTTAATAAAAATGTCAGTGTTACCATCATTGTTACGACTCAAACACTGGAATAATGCATCTTATTTAGCAGTAATTCTTAGGTTTTTTTGTCATATTTTTAAATTCGTGAATTATGTTTAACAAATTTTAGAAATTTTGGACAAAATCTAAAAAATTATGAAAAAAAATTGATGATATATTAGCATACCATAAAATTTTGTGATAACTACAATGCTAATGCTAATGCTAAATTGAGTGTCACGAAGGCGGCCACGCAAACATTGTTGGAAATATGAAAAGAAGCGAAAATGTGAAAATATTTAATTTTAGCATATTTAAGAAGAACTTGAGGGGTCATTTGCGTTATATGCCGACATCCATTTTCGGGCAGTCTCAACTATCGCGCGAGGTTGCTTCTTAAAAAAAAAAAATGTCTCGCGAGTTGGCAAAGTACAAGTTGCTCCTCCAGTTTCGGCTTAATACGAAATGTAATTAATTATATTAATTTTGTATACTGAATGATTAAGAGAGAGAGAGAGAGAGAGAGAGAGAGAGAGAGAGAGAGAGAGAGAGACGCATGAAGATAACTTCTAGTTAAGAAGAGTTTGATAGACAAACAAAAAGTCAACGGCGTTGGGACCCTTGTTGGACCCCACGTCCTGTCAATCAGCGACCTAATGGTGTTCCCCCAGCGCAAGATAGCGAGTGGCAGACACCTTGTCCTGGCAGTCAAAGGCGCGCACACATTGGAGTACGTGTCAGACTTGAAGGGTACTCAATTTTACACGTGGCGCAGACGGGTTGGGTAGGGAGTCGCAACGGCTATATACAGAGAGAGACGGAGAGGATGTAATGCAATGTGGGTCCCATCTGTTTCGGACATTTTGATAAGCGAAAGCCGCATTGGATAGAGATAGAAAGAAGGAAAGAGAGAAAATAATACTTCAAAGCAAAGTAAAACAAAGAAAACAGTTTTTAACAGTAGCAGCAGTAGTAGTTTTGTATTGTTGCCTATGGCTAGCTGGCTTTGTTTGTTTTTGTTATTGTTTTTCTGTTTTCTTGTTTCAAAAGGGTCAAAGTCTTTGTTAGGCTTTGATAATTGCTATTTTTTTCTCAATAAATTATTTATTTAAGAATCTGTCTTAATATTTAAGAACTTTGATTTGTGTAGAATTTAAGGTAATTATGTTTGGTAAAAAACTAATTAAAAGGAAAATAAGCTTAAAAAGAAAGCCTAACACTGTTATAAGAAGTCAAAGTTTGGGTGTACAAAGATAATAATAATAATACTAATATTATCAATAATAATTGCATTTAATAAATCTATATCTAAATTTGATTTCCCTTTTGGGATTTTTCTTAAAATGAAGCAAAAAAAAATTAGCCAGAAGAAAATATAAAGGGGAAAAGATATTGTGTTAAAAGAAGTCTTTGAACAGAATATCCAATATAAGTAGGTGGATGATACAAACCATAAAATTATAAATAAAGAAAATCATTTGTAGAAAAGAGTAGTAAATAGAATGAAAACAGTAACTCCTTTTAACAACTTTTTAACATAAAAGCCGGGTGGTAATCATAATAATTAGTTACAAAAGCATACAAGCTAAGTCATTAGAGTCCAACTCAGCAAACAATTGCGGATAATAATATCCGGATTCTCACATTTTTATTATGCTTCAATTGAGGTCATAGTTTATACATTTATATCAAATAGATCCAAAATCTAATTTTGTAATTTAACTAATCGACATAAAAATTAGGGATAAAATTTTTGATATGACCCATTAATCTGACACTAAATTAATAGATTTATATTAACTTAATAATAAGATTAATAAATGGGTTATAATAACATGATACAATCAATAATTGCTAGACTTTGAATTTTGAGATTTTGATATATAAATTTTATAATATAATTAATTATTTGAATAATTATTTAATGTTAATTCATTTATAATTTAAAATATTTATTTTATATTTTTCACATTTTAAGAATATTTAATACCATATAAAATAAAATTTATTAGTATTTAAGTAATCAATTTATAAATATTTTAAAATATATATTAAAATATATAAAAAAAATAAACAGATGACATGATTGTTAAATGGATAATTTGGTTAATAAATAGGTCAAGTTAAGATTTTAATTTTTGATATAATTATTTAAAATATATTATATTTTTATTTAACATGGCACAAATAAGACTCGCTAACTTGAGTTGTCACCCTAATTAAGATAATTAAAATGCATTAAATTATATACTATTATGATTTTGGTCAAGATTTGATATTATAGTATAAATTCGGTGTCTTCACTAACAGTCAATAATTAATTGAATGTAAATACAATAGTCTGTCCTTATTTAATAAAAAATAATAATACAAGGATCTAAAGGTTATTAGTCTGAACAACTGTCTAATTTAACCAGCTACGATTATGGCTAGAGAGGTAAGAGAACGGCAGAGCGAATACAATAACGTATGGAATATTAACAAATTGGTCCTTGTCTTCAACAAAATAATTAATAAAGATATGCACAATGATACACAAACAAGTCCCTAGCAAATAGCAATAAAATATCATGAACCTAATTACCTAAAAGAGAACTCATGCCAAGTTAAGGATCTATTTGTTAAAATCATCAAAATATGTAGTTGCTTGTTGTTTTTTTAAAAATTAAGGGGCCTATTTGTCCTTATCCCGACAATGCGCATGTGCAAGTGGAAGTAGTAAAACTGAAGCTGAAATGGTGGTAGTCTTATAAAAATGAAAGAAGCTGTAATTAAATTAAGAGGACCTGGGGGTAGAAGGAAGAGAAACCAGAAAGAAACATGAAAAAGAAGGGAGAAAAAAAAAAAAAAAGGAAAAGGAATAAACAAGGTCTTTGAAGTAGGACCCACACTCAAATCTGTGACAGAGACGGCAGTTTCATTTCTCTCTCTTCTGTCTTTGCTCTTTATTTAAATGTGTCTTACTTTCTCCCTGTGGAAAATTTGTGTAGTCTTATTATTATTAAAATAACTAAAAAGAAATGAGAGTTTTGTATTCTTATGGAGGTGTGAATTCTCAAGGGAAGCAAAGTCTTCTCTTTCACACCTTTCAATCTTAAAAGCCATGGGAGGAGAAGAATCTAGGGTTTGACAGCAGCAAGTCCAACGAAGGTCTGTTCTTTGGGTACTTTTTCTTATTGTTTTTCTTTTAACTCTTTGTGTTTTGTTGATTTCTGAGTTGAAATATCTAGTTCTGTTTAAATCGTTATATGGGTTTATTTCCTTCTTTTGCAGTTGATTCTCATAGCACTCAGTTGAATCTGATCTTCTGGGTCGCTTAGTTTGAAAATTTAAGTATTTGGGACGTTTGAATTTCTTGAAATTTTGATTAGAAAACCATTTTTGGGTCTTTGGTTTATCTGAAAATGGAAATTTGACTTTCTGGTGTGTTCATTTTTTCAAAGATCTTTTTCACTGTAAAAATTTGAGATCTTTTGAGTATTTATGGTCTGTTTTGGTTTGGCTTTTTTGGTTTTGGGGAATTAGGTTTTTTTGGGGTTAACATGGAGGAGGTTGAAGAAGCTAACAAGGCAGCTGTTGAGAGCTGCCACAGAGTTCTAAGTCTGCTGTCTCAGCCCCAAGATCAAGTTCAGTATAGGAATTTAGTAGGAGAAACCGGAGAAGCTGTTTTTAGGTTTAAAAAGGTTGTTTCTCTTCTCAACACTGGTTTGGGTCATGCAAGAGTAAGGAAGCTGAAGAAATTTCCAGCTTCTGTTAACCAATCCATCCTCTTAGATAATCCTCACCATAGAACAGAAATTCCATCCAAGAGTCTACAATTTCTCCAATCTAGTTTTCATGAAAACCCAATTCAAGAAACGGGATCACTTTCTAAAAGTTCATTGTCTCTGGGTAATCCATCTTTGGAATTGATCTCAAATGGGAAAAACCATCTGCAACTTGCCCAGCAAACACCTTCATCACACTATCATTTTCTCCAACAACAACAGCTACAACAGAGGTTACAACTTCAGCAGCAGCAGCAAATGAAGCTTCAAGCTGAAATGATGTTTAGAAAGAGCAATAGTGGCGTTAACCTGAATTTTGATAGTTCTAGCTGCACACCTACTATGTCATCCACCACCAGGTCTTTCATTTCTTCCCTGAGTATGGATGGTAGTGTGGCGAATTTGGATGGAAGTGCCTTCCATTTGATTGGGGCACCTCGTTCTTCTGATCAGAGTTCACAACAACACAAGAGGAAGTGCTCTGGAAGGGCGGAAGATGGGAGTGTGAAATGTGGAAGCAGTGGTAGATGCCACTGCTCAAAGAAGAGGTTAGCTTATTTCCCTTTCATTATATCCATTTTTATGTCAGTTCTAGCTTGCAATTTTTATTCCTGATAGTTGCTTAATTGGTTGACAGGAAGCATAGGGTGAAGAGGTCAATCAAGGTACCTGCTATCAGCAACAAGCTTGCTGATATCCCTCCTGATGATTATTCATGGAGGAAGTATGGCCAGAAGCCAATTAAGGGTTCTCCCCATCCTAGGTATGTTCAAATTCTACTCTTTGACACTTAGACTAAATTGCTGGTAAAGCCTAGAAATTTTCTTCAAAATTTTATGGTATGCTTCTGGGAATTTGCTGCTTTTAACTGTTTTATGGTTTGATTCGGCCATAGAAACTTCTAATTCAAAACAGAGTAATCACCATGGTAATATGTGAAATTGATAAAAGAAATTATTTTTTCGTTTCTTGGGAAATTCCTGCCGTAGATAAAAAGAATTTAAACGTTTTCCTTCTCTCTTTTCATGCCAACTTAAAAGGCAAGATTATTTGTGGGAAGACCCTCGTGGTTGGTACATTTGGGTAAACCATTGATGCCTTCGTGAGTAGTTATGGTGTTACTTTTGTGCAAGTTGTTACCCTTGAATTATGATAAGGTTAGATGTCAACCATTCCCCATTTGAACGATTTAGGTGCTGGCTCCGTTGTCACCTAATTGATTAGTGTGTTTCCATAGATATTTAACGCTAAATGCCAGAAGTCAAGTGTGGAAATTTGTCTCCCATGGTATTGTTTGGTTATTGGTTAGCTTTTAGGTGCACTTTCAAGCATGTTGGAAAACTGTGCTTGAGGAAGTGTGAATTTAAAGGAACATGATATGACTTAAAGTTCTTTCAATTGTGTGCAGGGGATACTACAAATGCAGCAGCATGAGAGGTTGTCCTGCCAGGAAGCATGTAGAAAGGTGCTTAGAGGATCCAGCCATGCTTGTTGTTACTTATGAAGGCGAGCACAACCACCCAAGATTACCATCACAATCTGCAACCACATAAACTTTCTGGAAAGCCACATTGAGATCACTTCAAGCCCTTGGAAGTTGAATTTATTGAAACCTTGTTATGTTTGGCTTGAATTGCCCCTGTACATATTTTGCATGGTTCCAACTTCAATCGTGGGGACATATTTGGAGCAGTTTTTTTTTTTTTGGCTTTGGGGGGTTGGCTTTCCAAGGCTTTTTGCATTTTGGCTGCTGCAGGCTTCTTCAAGCCTTGCACTGCACCAAAGTAAAAAAAATAGTGGGATTGGGGTTTCAAATTGTAAGAACTTGTTCATCTTTTATGGCAATCAATGCTTTTAGAGTTAGCGTTTTATTGAGGAAGATGGAATGGCGCCAGTATCATATATTGACAACTTTAGAATTTTGTTTTCTGGGATTCTATTATATTAACGGAACAATAGCAATAGTAGTTGATGATTAGGTTGGTCTAATTTCTGCTAGTGTAGAACATGTGTTATACAAGTGATGTTGTGAAGTTTGGTAGAAATTTAAGGTACTTGAAATTTCTTTATGAGAAAGTCATGACTGAGCTGTCACAGCAAAGTTATGAGTTTGTAGTCAAATTAAAATTATTCACACCTTTGAATGTTTCATTTCTCTGTCTCCTCCTGGCTGGATGTATTGGCAACTGTTTCAACCGCCGTCCAGCATGGGGTGGAGTCAATTTTTATGTTTTGAATCTATCATTTTTCAGCTTAATTCTTTTCAGACTTCTTCCTATTCTTTGTTGTTTCTTTCTTGTCCATTGCAACAAGGCATGTGGATTATTAAGGTGGACCAACATGGGCAATCTGGGGCAATCATTCTTTGGCATATTACTATGATGTTCATTCCCCATACACAAACCATGTCCATAGGTCCAATCTCAAATGTTCTCTACTGCGGTATGAAAAATTTTGATACATGAGATTGAATAGAATCCCACATGTATCGTGGTTGGATTGAATTGCATGTACCTAATAGATTTATCTATTTTAGAGCTGAAACATAATGTCATATGCGTTAATGTTATGATAGAAAAACTAATAAGTAGTCATCAAAGTTGAATGAGATGAGACTAACGTTTCCGAGTAACAATGATTAGTGTAACCTTGATTAACACGTATGAATAGCTATGATCGGATTCAGACCAGCTAACAGTCTTTGTACTGTTAGTTAGTTGTGGATTGGGATTGCGCAGTTGGGAAAACTTATCTAGCTGTTACATCATAACCATGAAGAATTTCAAGTTTAGATACTAGGCAAGGCAAGTCGCCTATCTTAATGTTTTTGCCTACAAAAATTGCCTACATAATATATGAATTCTTTTATTTTCAATGATTATATATTATAATAGAGTTAAGTATGCACTAGGTGAACTGAAATAGTTGACCAACCTGGGAGTAACAAGTTTATGAATGTAATTGGGGTTGAAGTCATTGGAAATGAGAAAAGGACTTGGGCACTAAATTAATGGCCACTGAAAGCATGGTGAAATGTTGACGAGTGTTGGCAAAATATTAATTCAGAGAACAATAATCCATAATATTTCTAAGGTTTCTGTTACTCAACACATCAGCCACAGCGTTTGATCTCACGCATGCAATGCTGCCGAAGTCTTTTAATATGGTGTCACTGTCGTTGTCACCATGAGTTGAACAAAATACTCGCAAATGATCAATCCATATCCACGTCCCATCATCATCTCCTCTCTCAAAATAAAATTAAAAAACAAAAAAAAATGTTATAAAAAGAAAAATGCACGGTCCATGGCATGAGTCAATCAATGTTTAGAATCCAAAACGAGTCATTTGGGTGGCTCTAAATTTAATGGGCCTCCCTGAAGGATTTGGATCCTGCTTCGTCAAGAGAAACCCATTTAACACCTCACTCGAAAATCAAAATAAATAACAGATCGAAACTTGCAAGGGTCTTCATGGATCGTGCCAATTACACACAACATTCATGTAGTGTACTACCAACTAATGGATGGTCCTACTCGCGTAGGCAAGGCAAGTAATCTCCGGCGTAAACCACTTCATACCCAAACCACCCGGAAGAACATACAAAAGGAGTCCATCACAGGCTTGAACCATGTCAAAAGCTTTCAACTTGGACATTCTCTAAAATGGTTTTACTTTGTAGGCGTTGATATGAGCATATGGGACGGAGTGCATGACGTATCCTGGGATCCTTAGTGAAGTTCAAAAAAAAAAAAAAAAAAAAAAAAAAAGGGAGAATGTCAACACACGGCAACTTAGCGGGATGCAGCTTACAGGACAAAGAAAGTAGACTCATCCTTTCATCAGCTTAGTGAAGACATGAAAAGTGGTCCCAGAAGGAACGGACCCAGAGACGGTGAATACAATGACTCTCCTAATCACCCATATAAATTATAAATTATGAGGACCACAAAGGTAAGGGTACTATTTTCATTACATATATATATATATATAATTTCGAAATTAAAAAAAAAAAAAGTGATCCCCGCCATCACCGAAAATATTACCAAAATAGTAATGACAAAGTAAAGTGTACGGATACTAGTTTCGCCAATAAATTTTCATTACAATTTTTAATTTTTCGCTGAATTTCTTAAGTTTCCAGTAAATTAAAGTCACATTGTTATTTTAAAATTACTTAAAACGCACAAGTTAAAAGAAACTATTAAAAAACTTTAGATATAAAAATTTGTTTAGCAACGTAAATTAACCTAGTAAGTTGCCCACGTTATTTACCAGTCATTCTCACTAATCAGATGGTGGGCAAATAACAGTAATAATGTTAACTAGCTTAGATTTCACTAATTCAAACAAATAATTGCGTATTAATAATATTATTATTCTACCTAACATACAATTCAAAATTTTTTCCAGATGGATCACCAATTCGCCAGGGAAAACTTTTCATAATTGCATTTTTGTGAAATACTGCATCAACATAATAACAAATGATTGCCTCAAAAAGGAGATTAATGGCACAAGATGTAATGCCAAAGAGCCCTGGCAGGTTAATTTCACCAAATAAGAACATAGCTTCTTATCATCAACATCCTAAAAAATCCAGTGTCAGCAGGACTATTTTGCTAAATCTTACATAACCAGGGTGGTCCAGAGGACAGACAAAATCCGAAATTCATTTTCACTAGGAAGCACTCCCATGAAGACAAACATGCAAAATCTTCACTTAAGAGGAATGAACCTAGAAGAGTGGGTAGCACCAATACCAGGTCTTCCATGCTTGACTGGCTTGTATGAGATTGAGAACTCAGCTAGGTAATGCCCTATCATTTCAGGCTTAATTTCAACTTGATTAAAGGTCTTGCCATTGTAAACACCAATTATACTTCCAATCATTTCAGGTACAATGATCATGTTGCGAAGGTGAGTCCTAACTGGTTCAGGCTTCTCACCAGGCGGTGCCTCCCTTTTCTGTTTTAGGCAATCAAAATAATGAAATACTCAAACATTTACAATGAATATAATTCAACAGAAACTGATGCAAACATAAATAGAAGATGTAAAACTCCCTGCAACAGAAATACCAGTATATAATATACAACTTTCAAACAAGTGGCCGGATGCAACATATCTTGAATTTTCAATATTATTTTTTACTCTGCACCAAACATACGCCATTTTCTTCCAGAGAACCAACAATTGTCTTATAACTAATCAATAAATTTCTAGAGTTACAATATTGAGATCATTATAACATTCTCCGATGGTTAAAATTGCTAGCATTCACACTAGTTTTTATACTGGAAAAAATTTTTCATAGAATTGACAAGTTTTTCAGGTCAAACTACAGCATGCAGCATTACCTTCTCCCACAATAATTTGGAAACACATCATTTGTTACAAAATGATTAAAAAATATTCCAGAATGTTAAGAGTCATCAGCAGGTAGCATAGACGCTTCAAAATGTAGTTAAAACAAAGATATGTGGAAATCAGATCACATCACTTCTTTGAGGTTACATAAACATTAAAACACACATAAACTCAAGCATTTTCAAGTGGAAATACCTTTAAAAATTCATAGGAAGACGAATAAAAGAAAAATAATATGAGATGAATATGAAACTTTTCCTTACTGTTCCAAACATCCCAAGTAAATAGAACAAGCGATGCACAAATCTCACCAATCACCAGATTTATATGATTATAGAAACTCAATATTTATGGTTTTGAGTGCGTTTAGCAACAACATAAATGCAAGACTTAGTCTTGCACAGTTGTCACAGATAAGATGATAAACAAAGACCAGTTAGCCAAAGACCAAAACAAGGCTAGAGATTCTGAAAATGCTCATGGTGTAAAGATTCTGGTTTACAAAAACAAAATTCAACAACTGATCTGACTTAAGACAGCTACATGCGAACAGATGTTCCAAAATCCAGCATCAAGAGGATAACCCTCCAAAAAAACATGACTAACTTATAGTGCTGATATGTATAAGTATTATAGCGTCGTCATATGTTCTAAATTTTCACATGATTAAAAATATAAATTATTAAATTATATGGACGTGTAGCTAAAATACAACTTGATCACATTAGTTTGTACAAATAAAATTTATATATGAGTTGTATCCCTGGCATCACTGCAATCTAAAAATAGAAACATTTCTATTGATAATACAAGTCAATATTGTTCAAACCAATAGCAATAATTCATTAAAAGGAAGTATGACCCTAAGATGAAAAAGGGAAAAGAGGGTAGTATTGTTTTCTAACTTTTTCCTCTTGAACGATGGAAAAGCAAAGACCAATAACAATCTACCTGTAAGTAAAATGATAAATATATCATATCATAAACAGAAAAACTCTTTCTTTTGCTCTTTGCACGTTCAGTGTGTAGTCTCATTTGACAAAAACTTGTCACTACCACCTTCCTGATAAATGAAACTTATTTCTTCAAATTATAAATTTCCTACAGCTCATCTTTCTAATCCCTCACACTATCAGTTTAGCAACATGAACGCTGGGTAAACATTTAAGTAAAAGTGCCAAAATATATATTAAATAAGTGCACATTCATTTTCTGGCTGTATGATTTAAAGCAAATTTTGTGAACGCAAAAGCTTTCAAGTCTGAGTGTCCCTTGTCAAATAGACCATTAAAAGCATAGATCAATGCAAAGTGAACAACATATTTTTAACTTACCGCCTTGCGCAATTTCTTGATCAAAGCCATTGGCTTCCTCTTCAACCCTCTCTGAAACCTATCATAACCAAAATCCACACAGGAAAAACTATTCTTCTTACTTTTTCAATTTAATTGAACGATTGAAATAAATAAATATTAAAAACTGAAATTCAATAGAAACCTTCTGCGAGCACGGGCGTGAAATAGCTTGACGAGCTCGTCAGTTGACATGTCCAACAGAGCGTCCAAATCTACACCTCTGAAGCTGAACTTCTTGAACGTTCTCTTCTTTGGCTGACCTGGAACAGCAACGTCGGTTTCCACATTCGCCTACACGCATAAGCAAACAAACAAAAGTACTGTCTGTCTGGCTCCCGAGAAAACAAATACAGAAAAGGAAATCAAAATTCCAACAAGTAGTAGGAAAGATAACGAGTTATTAAAAGGATTAAAGGTCGGCGTTACAATACCATGGCTACAGATTAGATGGAGAACCGAAGCTAGTTCTCGGGTGTATAAGTATATCAGTATGCGGGTGGCTAGGGTTCATGACTTAGAGGTTCGCTTATTTATATGCTACCCGTGAAGGAAGACGGGTCCAGTTTTGGATTTGGATCAATTCCGGGTATGAATTTGGGTCACCGGTTCAACCCGGGAAGATCCATTTAGACGAACATGTGACCTGTAATGGTTTTTATTACCCTTTTGTCTTTTTCAAGGAGTTTGGCTCTACTAAATCATACATCAATTTTCTCCTGCCCGGGCAGTGACTGCCTTTTAGGAAAGGTGGCGGTAGAATACGCTATTGTAGCAGGGCTTGGGTAGTTATCACTTTTCAAGAAATGTGGCGATAGAATACACACTTTCGTGGTAGTTGAAACGACGAATTCTTCTACTACATTACAGTACCTCGCTCTTTATATATGCTGGCTTAATATTTTATATAACCTTGAATGACACACTTTTATCATTGATCCCTCCAAACAGATATAGATTTATCGACAAATGTCTTTTCTTTTACGAAGCTTATTTTGAGAAATATTTTTTATTTGTATTCACAATTTTTAGAAGAGCTACTAAATTAAATTCGCAGTTAGGTTTTACTAATAATTGACACCCAGATAAGAGATATTTCAATTTATGTACTTATTAATATAATTTTTATTATATATGAACAAATATTCTTATTTGTGAATCTATTTAATGTTAGATCAGACCCATTATTGATGTAAGTATTTTTATTTTCTAAGTAGGATTCACAACTGAAATTAAAGTTATGAAATAAGTAACCGGGAAATTAAAACTGGAATTAACCAATTCGTCAAATTAGAAGTCTTTGAATAATTTGCTTCTGATCGTGATAAACCTACTCATGGTTGATTGGCAAGGGTCAACAATTACACGAGTTACCAAGATAATTACAAATCAACCCTTCTCATGATAGAAAAGCGCACGGTGAAAAAACAGATGATGACTATTTATACGGAAACAAATAATTACCTTGATTCATTATAAATTGGATTTTTTAAAAAATATATATGCTAAAGCAAAAAGATTATTTTCAATCACGTAATTTTTTAATTTAGGATGATAAAAGATCTGTAAAAGAGAGTCGACTGCAAACTAAAAATATACGGTAAATAAATTTAAGAGTCAAAATTATTCGTTAGAAAAAACTTTTCTACTAGATTTTTTTGTTGGTTAGTGATAATATTAAAAAAGGTCTAATAATCTTTGTAACTTAAAAATTAAAAATAAAATATCACTATTTTTATATTTGAGGATAAAATAAGCTTTCTCATATAAAAAATAAATAATTATATTTTAAAAAAATAAAAAACCCTAAAAAAGTTGTTTTCTTTATTGTTGCTGCCACTAGTTTCCCCTGGCAGTTCTTCTTCTCGTGGGCTGTTTCTTTCTTCTTCTTCTTCTTGTTATTGTTTTCATGCATCCGTCTTTTTTAGGGGCCGGCCAGCAACCATGGTAATACTGCATTTCTTCTAAGATTATGTCAAGGAGTTGAATTCACACATTCATCTGTTTTTAGAGGCCGGTAACCCTGGAAGAAGGATCATGTCTTATATAAAACTTTTAAAAGTATACCATTTCTACAAATAGCTGGTAATGTTGTATTTCTTTAAAGATCATGTCCAAGAGTTGAACAATAATTTTTCGTGTTGTCAAAGAGTTGAACAATAAAAATAGATGGCCATAATGCATTTCTTCTAAGACCATGTCAAAGAGTTGAACAATAGTTGTGTTTTTTTTTTTTTTTTTCAAAGAATTGAACAATAAACAAAGATGGCGAGTGGTAATCAGATCACAAATGCGTTGAGTTACATTTTCGTATTATTTGAATTTAATTCAATTTGTAAAAGACATGAATTTATATTTATACTTATATTTATTCTGTTTTCTTTAAATACTATCACTATTATTTCTCTAGTGTATTTTCATTCCTTGTTGCCTGCAGTTTTTCTTCTTTTTCTTGCTGGCGGATTCTTCTTCTTCGTCTTCTGGCCGACGGGTTCTTATTTATTTATTTATTTTTTTCCCCTCATCGGTTCTCTGCAAAGTGAAAAGGATTTGGGATTAATGCAGAACAAGCTGCGTTATGCTATCGGGTCGTTAGTGCTTACTTCTGATTGACTTTTTTTTTTTTCCCAAAAAATGTGGATATTAATTAGTTGAATTAAGAAAATTTTATTAGAAGTACAAAAACTGCTATTCAAATTGTGCTCGCCTGAAATGAAAATTGAAAAAAACAAAAGGATAATATTAGCAATTGCCGGTTTATTCAGACGAGACGAGACGAGACAACGCCAATTTTTTGTTTAGTTCACACGGTACAATTTTTTTAGGTCATAAATAAGAAATCAATCTAATTTTGTATAAATCAAACGAAAAATAATACGAAACACCATTAAATCGAATTTTAACTTTTCCTATCCTTATTCCTACCCAATCTTATTGACATATATCAAATAAAAGCAAGTATATATATATCATGTATGTAATGTATGTATAACTGAGACAATAGGTCAGAGGGTAAGTGGAGGTCCAATCCAGGCTTTAATTGATTTCTCTCATATATTATATGCGATGAGATAGATATATAACCTAATGTTTATCAAAATTCACTTATTTATAATTTGTAGATAGTGATTTCGTGGAATGCTATTTGTGATTTTTCTGTTTGTAATTTTATTATACTCTTTTTTTTTTTTTTTTTTTTTACATTTTAATTTTTAATAAAATATATTTTCTATTTTAAAAAATATATTTATATAAATTACAAAATAAGGAAATTTATGTCATTTTATGAACTAACATGAATCAAAAAAGAAACTATATCATTTTAACGATCAACATAAATTAAAAACAATCAGTCATTGAAAATTTTTATATAATATATAATTTCGCTAACAAATATTTTCAACTCTGAGGGCATATTAACACATATTTTCAATTTGAGAAGTCAATTGTCTTTTACTCTTATTTTATATATTTAATCATCCAATAGTTATAGTTGTCGAAATAAAATATAATAATAGTTAAAAGTTATATATATATCATGTTGTGTCAAATTGACCCTCAACTTAATTTTAATTGTGTCTCGTATGGACGAATTTTTTTTGTTTTTAATTTTTAAACATTTAATATTTTTAATTTAATTAGAAATCATCAAAATATTATTAAATATAATTTTTAAATAACTATTATTTTGTATACTTTTTTTTTTTTTTTTAATTTTTATGAAACTCTTAATTACATTTGATACTGACCTAATCTATTTACGGCATCTGATAATATATATATATATATATATATATGCAACATTAAAATTGATTGAAATCCTCCTCGTTCAATTTGGGCTAGGTTGTGTAAGCTAGAATAATCCTATCCTCGGTAGCCAGTCGGATGGCGGTGGAGAATTGAGATTATGGTGGTGGAGGTGGTTTATGATGTTGAAGAGAAGGCTTTGCTCATGGGAGCTTGAATGAGAATGACACAAGCTCTACTGACGTATAAAGTACTCTCAACTATGTGATTAATTAATTGTCTTTTTTCAACAAATTGTTTCTCTTCTCCTTCTATCTACACACATTTACATTAACATTTACACCTACACTTTTTGATTCAATTAATTAACTTTATGGTTTTTCATATTCTGAGAGTGAGAGAGAGAGAGAGAGAGAGAGAGAGAGAGAGAGAGAGAGTAATGAATGATATCTTGCATGGCTAACCAAGATCTCCAGTTATATATACACAGACAAGGTGAACGAACTAATTCTTGGCCTGCACTGCACATTGTCATTCTCTTTTTGCATTCATTCCAAGCCAACATCTCCTTTTGTGTCCCTTTCTCTGTTAAATATTAATAACATTTCCCCCTGAAAAACTTAATTTTGAGTCATTGTATAATTTTAGTTAGCGAGTTTGAATCACATTATCTCAACTTCAATTGTATTTTAGTTCATGTTGCTTTAATATCTAGTACATTGGAGAAAAACAAAAGTAATTCATCACTATTTTTCTTTTTTTAATCCTTTTAAAATTTCTTCAAAACTTCATCTCCCATCTCTCATCCATCACCACTATAGATTATCATCAACTCTATGCAAACGCAATTAGCCTGCCTTAATTGGCGTCATTACCACAACAACTATTATAAATAATCTCCAATTTCTCTATTCTCAACATCTCCATTGCACCATGACCAACACAAACGCGGCCACTAGCAGTACTACCTTTGCCGCCCGCTCGCCATCATAAATGTAATTAATCACTGTTTTGAGTATGTAAATGAGAAGAACATGTTAACAAGTGTAATGTTTGTGTATCCAACAGAGCAAAAAAATCAAGGCCGGATGAAAGGAATTCCATATGAGCCTTACAAATAACTGAGTCAGATATCTAA
The DNA here is from genome assembly GCA_022749755.1 of Azadirachta indica. Classification (NCBI taxonomy): domain Eukaryota; kingdom Viridiplantae; phylum Streptophyta; class Magnoliopsida; order Sapindales; family Meliaceae; genus Azadirachta; species Azadirachta indica. Next base: position 20,379,738 of record CM040440.1, read on the forward strand.
CTATGAGGACTTTTAATATGGTAGGAGTCGAAGTCTGGAAGCAAGCATAAGCTGCTATTATCATTTTATTTGGGGAGAGGGTTGTTACACTTACCTTAAATGAAGCTTAATTTTGATATCATTGCATTTGCATTTATAGCTTTAAGACTAAGTAAAACTTTATTTTGATACCAACAATTTATTAAATCAATTTTGCCAAACTAAATCAAATCAGGTAAACAGATAGGTAAACAATAATGAGATTTGAAAATTCTACTTCCGTAGAACACCCCATGATATGAGTTTAATTTCAGCTTATAGTTTATTGTTTTGACATAGCATTCTTCAATACTATATGTATAGTCCTGATCAGGTTTGGTACTCTTTGTTTTTCTGATAGCCTGATGGAATTATGAATAGAAAGTTTCAACTAAATATTCCTTTTGGATCATAGTTTCACCTACATATCTGCCTTCTACTACTTATTGCTTGTTGTGAATGCTTGCATAGTTGATTTGCATACTGTTGTTAACATAAAAAAAAGAAATACAAAGTTGCAGGTTCAACGAATTAACCCTGTTTTTCCTTGCTGATTTACACTGGAATTCAAGATTCATACCAATTTCTCATTCAATAACTTGTTCATACACTATCATTCAGTCATAGAATGGAAAAAAATTGTATGCTAATAATAAGTGCTATACTTCAAAGTCAACACTTATTTATTAGATCTGCAAGAACTATGAATATGCATACGAATTGGTGTTCTAGATCAAGAAGCCATAGAAAGATTTCCCATATTCACATGAAGAGAACAATTTCTTGAATCAGCCAGGGTAGTGGTTTAAGAAATCAGTGTATGAAATGAAACCCACAAAGAAGAACTTGAAAGGTTTTACTATATATGCTATCAGTGTGTATTGTATACATGCATTACATACAATAAAATTTTTGCTTTGACAAAATTTTGATGACATTCTGAATCATGCATAGTTTGTTTTGAAGAAATTCAGTGTATAATGAACATATGTGTATTAATTCTATTGCTTATTGTCTAACATGTACATACCATGTCCATAAATAGTGCAAAAGATGCTAACAAAGAATATCTCACCGTGCTTTATAACATAATAATTTTGTATACCACAGAAACATACTTTGATCTTAATACAAAATTTTGTTGGAATTAATTTTGGTATAAGTAGAATTTTGTATTTGATAAATAAGATGTAAGAATACATAAAAAAAAATCTATGTGACACTATGTACAAAGCACATTTCCATATACAAAGAACAATGTTTTTATTCAAAGTATTGAAGTGAGTGTTTAATTGAAACATATGTATATTTTTTTCATATTTCACATTTAATGTTGATGGAGTATATTGTGTAGGCAAAATGTTAGATGAATATTGAATTATAGTAGCATAATTATTTTTTGTAGATGAGAAACACATCAAATATGTTGGAACACATGGTAGGCTTTAGTTAAAATATGTTCAACTTGAACAACATTTATGGTCATAGTTTTCTACTCAAATCTTATCGGATTTTTGTAATTCTTGAACCATTAGATTCCTTTGTAAAGCTATTTTCACTAGGAACAAAAATAATTGGAATTGATTCCAAGCATTCTTCAAAAATCAACCAAAACCTCAATAACATCAAAGTAAACCCTAGTTTTGACCATTGAAGCTTCAAAATTAAATTTATCCCAATTTAATAAGCGCATTGAATCGTAAAAATATTCATTAGAAAGCTTAGATAATAACCTTTCAAACGGAAAAAACCTCATTAAAATCCATCAAGTGTAGCTCAAGTTATTCCCAGATCAATCGAGCCTAAAAGCACACCCAAACTAGCCAAAACACCCCCTTGATCCCAACCCCTTTGAAACCATTGTATTAATATCTAGTATTTTGAACCGTAGATAGCGCCTTATCTAAGGGTCCAAATTTAAACTTGACAAAGAAGGCGATCCGTGTGTTAATGGTATCAGCCAATCAGCGTTGCGCTTTTGGATACCATCACTCTCCCACTTGACTATTTAAATGCCTTCGTTTCTGTCATTTTTCCTCACACAAACGAAATTACCAGTCTTCCACCACCCGTATTTTTAGATCCAATCCTCTTTATCTTTTTAGTTTCTTCTTTAATTTTCTTTTCTGAAGCCCTAGTAGGATTCTAATTCAAATTCAAATGGCTACTGAAGAGCCCACCGTTGCCGTTGAGTCCGGTCCTGAACCGGCTTCCACGGAACCTGCTGAAGAAAAACCGGCTTCAAAGGCCGGTAAAAATAAGAGTACCAAGGATGCCAAAGCCAAGAAACCCGCTGCTGCTAGGAAGCCCAGAAACCCTCCCACCCACCCTCCTTACGAAGAGGTGTGTATTACTTTGTGTGCCTTTTTTTTTAAATATGTATGTGATTTGAATATGATTTGTCGTTTCAATTTTGTATTTTTATTGTTGGTTTAGATCTGATTTGTTGTGTGATTGCAGATGATCAAGGATGCAATTGTAACTTTGAAGGAAAAAACTGGTTCCAGTCAGTATGCGATCACGAAGTTTATTGAAGAGAAGCATAGGCAGTTGCCTCCCACTTTTAAGAAGCTGTTGCTCTATCATTTGAAGAAGCTTGTGGCCTCTGGAAAGCTCGTGAAGGTTAAAGGCTCCTTCAAGCTTCCTTCTGCTCGCTCTTTGGCTTATAAGCCAACTGCTGCAGCTGCTCCCGCTTCTCCGGCTAAGAAGAAGAAGCCGGTGGCAGCTGTTAATAAAGCAAAGCCGAAGGCCTCATCCAAGGCTAAGGAAACAAAGGCTACTAAGGCAGCGTCTAAAGCTCCGGCCAAGGCCAAGCCAGCTGCTAAACCCAAGGCCAAGCCAGCTGCGAAGACCAAGGCGGTGGCTGGGAAGCCCAAAGCTGCTCCGGCCAAGGCTAAGTCTAAGCCTGCTGCCAAGCCTAAAGCTCCAGCAGCTAAGCCTAAGGCCGCTCCCAAGCCCAAGCCAAAGGAAAAGCCCGCTAAGGCCGCGAGAACGTCGACGAGGACGTCACCGGGGAAAAGGGCGGCGGCTCCCAAGCCCGCTCCGAAGAAAGCTGCAGCGCCCAAAAAAGCCCCGGCGAAAACCGTGAAGCCTAAGAGCGTGAAATCTCCAGCAAAGAAGGCTACTGCAAAGAGAGGAAAGAAGTGAGGGAGAAAAGTGAGAGGGTGTAGTGTTTGTAGGGATAGTTTTGTAAATTTGGGCTATCTTTGTGGGTGTATTTGGGTCCATGTATACCCATGAAAATATGACATCGGATCTCATTTCTTTCTTTTATTTTTTTTGGTTTTTTTTGTCTAAATATTTCTAGGGATTTGAAACAGTTTTTAGATGTAATGTTACTGTTCAGTTGAATGGAATATGAGATGAATTAGAGCTAATATTTTCGTCTCAGTTAATTTTTATTTTTTCTCGCTTTTGTTCAATTGCCCATATATTCAGTCAATCTCTGAAGTTGTTCAAGGAAATTAGGTTTAGGGTTCATCGGTACGTGTAGGAGAAAGGGTCAAAAAATGCGCAGGAGGTGGCGGCTTTTACAGTGGATTGGGTAAACATGGTTGCGTAATTGAAGTTTGAAGCTTCTCTTCTCTCTCCGAGCTTACTTAGAATGTTTGAACAGATGTGTTGTCTGTCAGTTGGAAAAGTGTAATGGAGGAGGAACCTTCCCTTGATTGACGAAGGTTTCTACTAATTTTCGCTAATGAACTGAGAATTAAGAGATAAAACCACTAAGAACTTCCTTTTTTAAGCAATGCAAACACAAGTATGCCGTATTGCAAACTTTTGTTTGTGAACCGGATTAAAATATGATACAAAATCCCCAAGTATGTAATGTAAGAACAGTTTTGGTTCAGTAAGTTCCTCCTCAATGTAGAGTCATAAAATTCATTAGTACACAGAATTCACCGTAAGTTTATTTTACAATTCATAAATTTATTCCACAGTTCACTTGACAGGCATGGACATAGCACATGGTTTCTGCTGTTATATGGATGTTTTTGTGTCACTTCAACTTATATGATAAGATTGATTTAGGAAGTTTCCCCTATACAACATCGATGAATTTAATAAAACATGACGTTACTGTTCGTGATCTTTGTTTATACATGCCTCTTTAAGATTACAAGCTGGTCTTCTAATTATTCACGGCATTTCAAAATCAAATGTGGCAGCATTTACTTGTAAATGCTAACTATCCTTAATTTTTCTTGATATTACTGATATCACTTAAGAAGTATGGAATATTTTGTTTTGACTGGATGCAGAAAGAGTTTCTATTGATATTAAAGCAGTAGACTTTAAATCGAAGGGCCACAAACAGCAATAACCATCAGAAAAACCAAATAACATCAACTAGCAACTCATTAAACAGCTATGAGTTCATAAAGAAACAGAATCAGAATAAGCTTGAATAAACAAATGATTTGCTGGATCAATGGTGAGTTTATTGTGTTCTAGCCTTGCATGACTTCCCTTTATTTATCACATTATTATTTTTTTGAAAGTGATTTGCACTTCGCTAGAACATTGGATAGAGCTAAATGAGATAATGAATGCATATCTCATTAAGTACAAGTATTTTAGGATACAATTTACTATTATCCATTTTGGGAGATAACTAGAACATTTTTCTAGGAAAAATTTTGTTACTCTTTTTCCGTTATTCAGGTTCTATTTCGCATCTCTCTTTGGTTTACTGTTTAATGAGGTGAAAGTAGTGATACCCTTGGAAGTGGGAGGAGTTGAAAAGTGGGGAAGTTAAACCTAGTATGGGTGGGGAGTGTAAATAGGATAACCTCTTATTTAGAAGGGTGCTAGATAGAACTAAATTGTGAGAATAGGAATCAATCTGTTCTTGCTAGTTTCTGTTAAGTTTTCAACATGCTGCATTTGTGAATCATTGAGGAGATTTGTAAAATAAAACCACAAGCATGGACTTCTTGGCTTGGGAAACCTTAAAAATGTGGAATGCTGACACACTAATGTTGATCCATAACAACTGACATTTTTATGGCATGACGTAAGATATTGCCAATCATGATCACGGATTTAACGTATGTTGTTTAAAACAATGGGCGAGTCAATACTCAACGCCTTACAGCTTTGTCTTATGAGCTGTTTGGTTGTTGAGTGAATAAACAATTTTGCGCTAAACAACAAGTGTGGGATGTTATATAAGTTCTGCTGTGACTGATGAGCAGTAGTTAATGTTTCAATGTGCTGAAGTTCATGCTCTGGATGCAATGTGCCAGCATTTGAAGCTTTTGGAACGGATACATGAATATCAGTATCTTTGACATTCAGTAAATCCCTTAATAATTTTAAAATACTATTACATAAGTATGGTTCATTTTTATGTTTAATAATGTTGGCTGTTTACTAAGTTCGGAGGTTCTGGAGGAGTAAACATGAAGAACTAGAACTCTTATTGGGTGAATTACGTATGTGTGGCTGTATCAAAAACATTTTCTCTATGGAAAGTTAATGACATCTCTTCGTCCATTACTTTAGCGTGTCTGATTCCTTATTAAGTTGTTATTGAGAAATTTATGAGGCAATTGAGTTTCAGAAGCAGTAAGCAGGACAAAACTTTCAGTATTTTACTTGTAACTTTTGCTATGTGTTTGCAGTTTAAAGTTAGGAGAAGTTTAATATTTTAATCCTTAGGCTGCTTTCAGTGTCATTGACAATAAGAACATGAGAATATCAAGTTTATACTGATATGCCTTAGCAATGATAAAAATCTTAGTTTTGCTTTATTGATTAGTGTCCATGGATTTTAGGGAGACATTTTAACTTGTGATTGGTTAGTGCAAGTAAATTTAAATACCAGCATGAATTTGGTATCTATCATACAGTCCCTTATTTGCAATTTTGTTAACAATGTTAAGCTAATTTGATCTAGATAGATTGGTAACTCAACATTTGTTATGTCTTGAATTTTCTATTTGATTAATGATAACAACAGTATAGCTCTGATTGGAAGGAGACAGTTTCCTTTTTAGAGCCATTAAAAGCTAAGTTTACATACTACATGAGTTTTATGCCCTACAATCGAATAGAGCTTTGAGCAGCACTGATCACCCATTTAATTACACATTATTAGACTGAGTTGTAATTGTTTTCACCAGAATTTTTCTTGGATTAGTGTCCTGGGAGAATCTTCGTATTTTGTATATGCTGATCTATCATGTTTTATTGTTTGGCTAAGTTTACATAAATGGAAGGGATATTGATGATTGCATCTGGAATATGATGTAATTTATCCCCTAATAATGAGTGGAAAGTTATGATGGCCTATTATATCCATAAAAAATTGGTCCTACATCATGCTGGATGGTTAATGAGGATTTATCCAGAATTGTTCACTGTGTTCTTTGTGTTGTTATTATGGTTATTGTTAAGACTTGGTCGATTATAGATTAAAAAAGGGATTTACTTGAGATCCTAGAAGATGTGAAGTGCAAAAATAGTTAATCTGAGGAGATCTTTCCAAGATTTTAACCTTGTCATTGAGTAAATGTGTATTATTTAGATTATCAGGTAACACCTACCCAACTGAGTGGGATTCTTTTATCTCATTAATAAATACTTCATAGTGTTTTTTTTCTATATGATGTCACTGTTATTGAAGATGTAACTTTTAACACCAAAATGGATGTTATAAAATTTTGCTGAGAGGCAGTCTGCATTACACTTTCTCAGAGTGCTTGTATTGAAGTATCACAGCAAGGCTTCTGTTGTGAACTAGTGGAAGCTTTTGTTTAGAATTCAAACTTAGACAGCTTAGTTTGAAAAAAATTTACCAGCACTGGTTATTAAGGAATGAAGTGTATGGAAAATGATTAGTAGAAATCTTATGGTGAAGCATTAGGTACTTCTGCTACCATTTGTAACTCAAAGGAATAGTGTTTTCTCATGCATATATATTATATGCAGAGACAGTGCACGGCACTGTTATATAATCTGCAAATGTTATTCATTCACACAACACTCTACCATAATCTTTAAACATCTCTCCCCAGGAAGTCATTGTCTAAAGTTTTCTCAGGAAAGATTGAGGCAGGAAGTAGTTTGGATTCTTGATCAAGTTATGTTGCGTGGAGCAACTAAACTTTACATGGCATAAGTTATGTTCTGCATTAGAATTTCATGAATTGTTTGCAGCCAGGTACATATATATTATGTATGCCTTGTTGTAGATGTTTAGATGCAACTAGAAAATGTAGGTTGATGGTCTCTATTGTGTATGGACACGTGCATGTTGCAAACTAATAAGTGTCAAAATGATTATATGCTCTTGGATATATGGTATCGAGTTTTGGATGGTCAGAATATGGAATCAATTGACCAATCATTCTACATTTTATATTTCAGTTTGAACTTGTTCAAGGCAGAATGCTTTGTGCAAATCTTTTAAAAAATGGGAACCTTCTTAATAAAGCTGTTTCTGCAGACTTAAAGGAATTGTGAAGTTCTCATATTTAAGAAACAAGCATAAGCATATTTTGTTATCCGTGCATGTAGATTTTGTGAAACCAGGAATCTAGGGATAGCACTGACAGAATCTTCATTGATAGCCAGTGAATGGTGTATGGTTATCTTATGGATCTGTTCTAGGAAAAACATTGAAGAGGCATGAATTGAAGAAGTATAACGCTAAAGAGAAGGTTTTCTGACTGCTATAGTTGGAAATAGATAAAACTAGAGGTAAAATGTTATAAGATTGCTTCTTTCCTGCTTTTGTGGTACAAAGTGCATGGCTATCTGAAAACACTTGCAGCTGATGTGTAGAGATCAGAGAAAAAATAGGCAATGATTTCATTATCAAAGTATTGACAAAGCATTCATAATAAAAATATACCAAAGTCAGCACGGACACTTGCAGCTGCTAAAGAAAGTGAAGTGATATAGTTAGTTATGAGGATGAAAGGATGGCCAAAAGAGTGTAAATGGAGTGAGGAACTGCATAGATGTTTATACTTTAATTGAATATCTAAATGTGGATTGAGCTGGATGGCCTGGTTTTCTGGACAGCTCTATTAAAATTTTGCTTTAAGCCTCTACCTCATCTCCTGTGCATGTTGTAGCATTTGTTTTTATTCCTGGACAATAGTTTTAGTTCTTTTTCCCAGTGTGATATTTCCCATATCAAGCATGTACTCCCTTGCTTTCCATTTTTGTTCTGTTTGTTATTTGCATCCCATTCTCTGTTTCCAGTAACTCTGTTTTTGAACCATTGGTAATGGCATGAGATACGATCACTTTGTTTGCTCTCCAAGTAGAACTCCTGAACAAATGAGAATATTTGCCAAATTTAAATCAGCTTTTGTAATATCTAGACTCGTAAGCATTCCTATGACCCCATTGTCATTAGGTGTTGTTCACTCTGGTGTAACTTAAAAGGAAATGTGACCCACAGGCTAATGATTGCATAACTGAAGTTCAAGGAACACTATTGCCCATGTTGGTGGTTGCATTACATGCCATGAATATTCTTTCTCGCATGTTTTCTTATAGTGATTTTTAGACTTCCCCTTTAGCTCACCTTAGAAGAGCAGAATCATTTAATCACTTTTATGCAGATCATCTGCCATTCCTATTTCTTGTATTTACACTTGGATTTCATTTTTCCCTTATTTTTTTTTCTACTCGCTCTTATTATATTTTAATTTCATCTTCTAGCTTCAAAATATTGGATGGAAAGCTTGTCAGATTTCTGTCAATTATCAGTGATCTGAACTTGGACAGGTAAGCATACATTTCAGCTTATATGTTATTGGTTATTTTCATTCAAGATGAAGAAAGAATATTTGGCACTTGGAGTTCAGGATTTCAGCCTAAAAGAATCAATGTGTCTCCATTCTAATTGTTGACTGTGTAGAGCCAAAGTATGAAAATTAAGAAATGGTGCAGTCTGTAAAGAGATGAGTAGAAGAATAATCTGCAAGAGCATGTGCTGCATACTGTTTCAATGCTGCCCCTTAGATGAATTTCAATGCTGCCCCTTCTTCCCAGGTTGTGGGGCGTGGGGATCGCATATATCTTAGGATTGGAATTGTTAACAACTGAACTGTTGTGATTTTATTGGGTTTGAATACATGATAATAAATGTTTACATTGTCACAGTTGTTTTGTCTTTTGCCTTTTTCCAATTCAGAGTTAAGAGATTATACTGAATTGTGGTAATTGTTATGAAATTTATTAAGACTGATTTTGTTGTAACTTGCTTCCAAGGCACCATCTTGGCTTTTTTCCACTGTTAATATAAGAATCGGACTCTGCCTCCATTACTTTAGTAGAGTGGTAAGAACTAATATAAAATTGTTATTTTCTATAGTCAGAGTAACTTAGGAATTTCTATTTTGTTATGTCAACCCTTTTTTCCAGGGATTCCTTAATTCTACTAGAATACTTCTAGAATCAAGGGCTTAGATACCTTAACATATGTTTCTTCATTTTTTTTTTTCCTTTGGATGCAGGACCATTCTGCAGTGCATTTAATGGTTGTCTAAATTTAGAAACTCTTGGGCATGATTCAAGCAGGTTACTATTGCCCGATGTTGGTTTAAATTCTTGATAAATTTTGAGATTCAAATGCTGCAAACTATGGAGATTGTAAGGTAAATCTAAGGGGATATTGTTGAATTCTTAGAACTTCTAAGAAGACCATTTTTTGTTCTGTTTGTAATCTTTAGGTCCTTTCCAAGAAAGTTTAGTGGTTACTTATCATAATTTTGGAATTAGGCCGGTTAAGGGATGATGCATTTGAATCTCCCTATACTATATGTAAATTACAACAACAAATCAAACTTGTTCACGTCCATTTTTTATCTGTTCAGATCCATGAGTGTTTGCATCCACCCATCAAATCCTTTAAATAAATTAGCCCATGCTTTTCAATGGGCATATGGGAAATTCAATGCTACCATTTGTTGATTCCTGTTAGTTAGAGCTTGTGGTGTTGATGGTTTTCAAACAACAAAGGGTGGACAACTGGAAGGCAAAATTGTTTGAATGTTAATCACAACCCCCAAGTGGGGTCTGGGCATTGAGATGCCTGCAAATACAAAAATTACTGAAATTATTAAAACTAGGAGAAATTGGTGTCCTCGATTATTAGTGTGGTTTTTGTTTGATTCCTTTGTGTAATCTCAGCGGCCAGATGGCGTATTTCTTTTTCACATTTATGACACTATTATCAATAGTAATCTCTGTATTTGAGTTCTGTGATCTGGACTGAGCTTTGGGAGTAAAAAATAATATTACAAATAAGCTCCACAACCTTGATACAAGTAGTAAATATACCTTGGTAACAGATATTGCAAAAAACTTTGACACCTTCTCCAGCCCCTCATTTTTGGCCATAAATATTAAGACGGTTGCAACTCCCCATGCCCTGGACTATCAGTAAACCATTTTGATCTTTCAACTTTCTGGATTGAATACTTTAGCTCCCGTTGAATGGTTAACCTTGAAGGCGATAATACAATATCTTTCCAGACTGATCCAGCTTCAGAATTTGGGTTGGGGTGCTTGTAAAGTTCGTATATAGACTCAGCATCCTCATTCAACATTCCTACCATCTTCAAACAGTTTATTTCATCTGGATCAACCAGCAAAGTCTTGTCTCTGTCTTTCCATCCTATCAACTTCACAACCAATAGTGTTTCAGTATGTCATATTCCGATAACAAAATTGAACTTTACAGGTCTAGTTCCAAATGCCACTACCTCTTTGACCTCAATTCTATCTAGAGTTCAGCCTACTGCTAGAGTAGAGTTAATTAAACAAAAATCTACACGTGTTAGGCATCTCCTTTTGATCCCAAATTCCAGTTGAACTCTGGAGGGAAGTATGCCATTCTGTGTGAAGCCAGAGAAAAGCAGGATCAAGTAAGAAGAGGAATAAAAGGTGTACCTTAGGCGGGCCTTCCAGAGCATTGGTGCTGTATAGCCTGGCATTGTCAACAAGTTGGCAGTATGTTAAATATGCATTTGCAAATCTTCTGTGGGATTTCAACTGTGACTTTACCCTCACAGCTCTTCTGGTCATTATAGCTCTCCTGTAGTTAAGTCAAGTGCAAATTGTAATTCATCAGTATCTCAGAAGAACAAAGCTTTTCTCTTGTTACAATTTTTCTTTTTTAGTTTTTAAGAGTTGTAAGTTGAAAATTGAAAATATAATATTGACAAACTCCAGTGCCTGGCAACATACCTAATGCCTCTAACCACTGCTAAATAAGCATCACAAACAACCCCAACCAGTTCTATCCTGTAGGGTTTTCTTTTGCCTCCTTCAGGTAGTTGTTCTATTTCGCCAACTCTCTCCCAGTAGTTCTCAGTCACAGTCCCATCTTTAGCCTCCTTATAACCAGCTCCCATGCGATACCGATGTCGGTGGACATTTCTGGCCATTGTTATTGTCTGCACAACAAATGGTACCCACGAGAGTGTTCCATCCATGATCACATCCCTTCCTTCATTGAGTGCTGTTACTAAGAGGGATGATGCTGCATCTGCCGATGATTGGTGTACCTGTTCGAATTATCGTTGTTGATTCAAACTATTAGTTATTTCACAAATTTAATCTGGTTCAGTTTAGTGATAGAAAGTGAACAATATACTATTTTTTAATTATTGATGATCCTTGTTACGTGACAGGAAAGAGAGTAGAAATCTGAATAACTGATTTGGGAATGCTCTGGCTATGAGTATAGGATGACTGAGAGAGGGAACTTTTGAAGAACTATGAGGTAGCAGATTTTCAAAGGACACTGGGAGCTGTCAGGTCCCTAATCAGAGAATTATGGAAGAAATGACCTCAAATGAATAACTCATGAAAGATTCATAAAGGGTTTTCCAGTCGAGGCTGCAAAAACACTTGGGTAAGTCTTGCTTGAAACTTGGCATCTAATATTTCTGACTTTTGCCATGCAGAAAGTTTGGCTATTCTGCATTCACTTTTTATTTTTGTGATTTGAAGGTAACTTGATATATCTAGGTGCACGCTGAATAATTTAGATTATACAAATTAACGTTTTGATTTCAAAATTTCAGGCCAGAACGTTTTCCAGTTTTTGCCATTAAGCCTTTGCCTTTAAAAAGGTTGTTTGCTTGGCAAATTTATTTTGTTTCAGTGAGTTCTTGGAGAGATGGCTGTTTAGTAATTTACCAGAGAATGAAAATGCATAGAGAGCCTAAGCAAAGAGTTTTGGTTGATTTTTTTTTATTACCCGGCAGTATAGTTACCACCTTAGATGCTAATGGAGATTGAACTAAATCTTTTCATCAAATACAATTATTTGAAAATGTTATTCTTTGTGCAAATTGATGAAATTATAGCCACCATGTTGTCAAATTAGGTGCATGCAAATTTCAGAAAGATATGTGTTCATATATACTATTTGTATAAATAAACGTCTGCTGAAACAAACTTTTTCAACAGTTTTGACTTTGATGTGATTTAACTGTAGGGTGCATGTACTTGTGTATGTTCACGGAGAAAGAGAGTTTCAAAATCTCACCAATTCAGCAGTTTGAAGCATGTCAACATGTCCTCTGGAACTAAGAGCCTTGTAGATGACATCTGATTCTTTGAAGGCATCTGCCTCAATCACCACTGCATTCCCTGCTGCTCCTGCCCAGAATGGTCTGTTCATTCGTAACCCAAAAGAATTAAATATTAGACCTCTATTGTTTACTTGCATTTAAGCAAAATTTTTAATAATTATCATTTTTTATGCTTCTTAACTGAAATAGGTAATGGGAAGAGGGCACAGGATTAAAAAGAAAGAAGCTCTTCCATTTCTTTTTCCATGGACAAGGCTGATATCTTAGACAAAATTTTACCAAAGAATCTGTTGAAGCTTTGAAGAGTTAGGCGCATACAAACACATAATAGAAATGAATTAGCAGTTGCAAATTGTTCTGGCGCTACTCCTTCATTAGATATTGAGAGAAGAAATCATAGCTAGAAGGCCTAGGAAAATATTGTTCACCCAGAATTCGAAAATGCAAGCTCTCATTTACTTTTGCCCTTGAAATAATACGAATATTTCGCAATATTATCAAGTGCTAGATTAAGCATTATTTGTGCTTACTCTTTTAGAATATCTTTGAGCACAGTGCTCTTCCCTGCTCCCATTCCACCGCCCATGAAAAGAAGAACTGGACTTCTATCGCAGAGGGCAACCGGAGCCATCACCTCTGTACACTGGGAGTCATCAAGTGATGCAATTCCCATTGCTTTCATTTCCTCCACCAACGTTGTGAATACTCTTGCCACCTTCAGATTTTTTGTCACCCTCTCAAATCTTTGTTCCCTGAACCATAAAACACAAGTATGTCGTAATTTGTTCTTCCATAAGAGACGAACAATCATTAACAGTAACAGGATACAACTTATTTAAGGTTTAATCCCAGTTTTGCTAAATCCTGTAAGTTCATTGATCTTCATGTGGTCGATTTTCCTCTGATTCTGGTTGCTCTCAAGCAAATCTTTTATTGGTCATTTATTGACCCGGAACATCATTGTTTTACTTCGCCATACCTCTGAAATTTCTGATTTAACTTGTGTATTACTATTAAATGGTACAACAAATTAGAGATGGCTAATATTCAAGGGTGACAATGATAATTGTATTAGAAAGAGAAAAAAAAAAAAAGGATAAAAACATGGGTGGGTCTTGTGTGATTGTGGCAGTGATATGTATGTTTGATTTTGTTTTAATTCATTTTGACTTTTGCAGTTACCTTGTTGCTGCCATAACTATGTGCTTGAGTTTCCTTTTAGGTTCAGCATCAGAATTCAGAACCTGAAATTACAACGTAGGAAATATTTTATTAATTAGAAATACTTAATTAATCATGGCCTAATATTACATATGATTATATATAACATGTAGATCTTAAATAATTAAATATATAATAAAATTAAATAAAATAATGAATGACCTGACTAATCATAAGCTCAGCATGGCTCCAATGAAATGCAAAGTAACTAAGAATGCATCTCTCAAACTCCTCAACAAGCTTTATAAAAAGTGAATCAGCCCCAGACTCATCAGCGAAGAATGTATATATATCATCCTCACACCCTTCAGATTTTCTAATGTATTCAGCAGCTAACTTGCACAATTGCGGACATTGTTTCCTATCTGTGAATCCCATTTGCCTTGCTGCATGAACAAATAATTAATTTCAATTCCCAATGACACACAGAACAAATTAAGTCTTGAAGGATCTAAATCCAGGCAAGTTATATATATATATATATATTTATATATATATAGATCGTAATAATTACCTACATAATGGGAGAACCTCTCTAGCTTCTCGACACGACCTGAGTCGGATAATTTTCGTCGAGGAATGATTTTTTGATCTCTCAGCCTTCGTATCCGGTAATGCATCGCTGCTGCGATGATCAACCCTAACGAAGAGGCTACCAGGATCTGTGTGAACGTGGGCTTACTGTTGTTATCTGAAGAAAATTAACAGATGATAAGTTACGTAATTAAATTGGTTTATATTAAATGTAGGATATTGAATGAATCAATACAAGCAAACATCATTATATTAAAAAGAGAGGGAATTAAGGGTAGACAAGTCTTAGCTTACCTTTCTGCATATCTGAGAAATCCAGGAAATAAGTGAAGAAGGAAAATTTAATTTTCTGGTTGATAGGATGATGGTGATGGTGATGGTGATGTTGATGTGAAGATGATGATGAGGAGAAACAAATTTGCCATTGCTAATGCTTTTGTAGCTGCATGTTAATCGTTATATTTTGTTTGGAAATGACAGGTGGGTTCTTGGATTAAGAAAATTATTATTAGGCACTGCCACTTGTAAGCAATTTATAATTACTTGTAAATTTTGCATGGCATCTCCATGCATGCCTTCTCACGTCAATTACACTGACTGACTAATCTTTTTTTAATTAATTACAGAACTATATTAATTATACTCTTTTTATTTGATTTTTTACTAAGGATTTTGCTTGATGGATTCATTAAGCAGCTTTATGTTTCTCAGCTTTCATGTGTATATATACATATATATACACGCACACACACCCATAAACTATGATCATGTGATGCTTTCTGGGTCATCCATTAACAAGGTTAATTATCGTTGTTAGAAATTATACATCAATTCAAATATTTTACACCTTTAAATAATAAGAAGTGCTGAAATTGACAATCATAATTACTGAGTTAGTAAAAGTATTATTTTAATGCGTTGAAAATGTGATAAAAGTTATATTTTCCACTTCATAAAATTAGATAGAATGGGCTGGATTTCAATTTATATATGTAACGATACATTGGGTTTGACACAGTCCAGTCTAATTCAATCCATAAATTACCACCCTTACCAGCGAGCTGAGAATTAGTATTCACACTAGTTAAGTGTTAATAATTACAACAATGTTGGAAAATAATGATAACCATAAGATTCATTTTCATTTACAGTAAATATATATAATCAGTAGTTTCTATTTAATAAAATTTGGTCATACATAGATATATTAATTTAAGTTTTACCAATTATAAAAATAATAATTCAAACGTCAGAAAAAGATTAGTACACTTTTACGTTGATTTGATTGGTTTTGTCACCTTAGGATATTCCGAGCTTACACTTTCTCTCATGCCTGCGTTGCTTCAAGATCTGCGTAAGCTTTCTTCTTCACAACTTTTCAACTTCAGTTTCCAGAAAAATGGTTTCCGAGGGATTTAGGGCAAATGGGATGAAAACTGGTACCATGAACTAATGCTTGAATTTGCCTGCCTTCATCATTCCCTGTGCAAGTGCTGAGAGTAGGCTGTTATATATAAATGATGAATCTTAAGTTAGTAGAGTTTTAAATTTGTCTATTCATGGCAATAATTACATCAGAGACGCTGTTCATGGATAATGTTTATTGACACTTCTCACTCTACTGAAACTGTTAGTTTGTATCATTTACTTTTAAGTCCTTTCCCTCAGAAGTTGTCTTTATGAAATGGGGAAACACCTGCTTGCTGGGTTGCAAATGCATGCCTAATTCTATAGCCTGTTCTGGTATGACTTTAGATTATAAAATGGTATTTTCTTTATGCTACTTCTGTAAAATGATTCAAGTTTTATACGTGTTGGGGTTCTGTAAAATGAAGTTAATAATTAAGCTCTGATAATCCAAGTAATTAAACCAGGTGGAAATGAAGCATCAATTGATGCTTGGTGTTTCAGTGACTTTGATTCAAGAGAGTGAGACTATGGATACGGTAATAGACATGGCTACTAGCAAATAGCAGTAGTAAATTAACACACCCTGTTTTGTTCTTTACAGATGCCTAGCTATCCGGTTAAAACTTATCGACTAATGATTAATGTAGCTTGTCTTTTCATTGGCACTTGAATTCTTTGAATTTGCAGCACGTATATTACGTATTCAATGTGCTTGCCTATCATATTGAAGAAGCAATATTTCTTTCATTTCCCCTTTTTGGTGATGAAATTTGACAATACGGGGAATCTTCTAACAACTGTCTGATGTTTCATTCCACTGGTTTTGCTTTATATTCACACTCTCTTCTTGACAGCAGAGGATACCCACAAATTTAGATGAAATTCGGCTAACAAGAAAGAGACTGGACGGACAAAATCATTATAGGAATCAAAGCCTAGAATACTTGCCTAAATACCGATGAAATCCTGATCCAAATCAAGTATATTTAGCATCCAGAATCTGAAGATACCAACAATACAAAGCCACCATTGGCACGCTTAGGGTCAAGCCAGCCAATCAAGGCGTAAAAGATGCACAAACAAGAAGAATATATCACTGCCAAGATATCTTATTGCCTCTTTTACACTGGATTTTTTACAGCCTTTCCTTACAGTACAGAGGACCCCTGCATATGTCACAAATTGTCTAGTCCTTGTGATTTATATGTCTGTTGAATTTGGACCCTTCACCAACCTCTTGACAAAATAAAATATTCATCATGATCCTAACTTGAGGCGAAAAAACCACAGGTTCATAATCAATAATCAACAAGCAATGGAGATTATAATAATATATATAATTAGGTAAGTTCAGCTTTCTAATAGCTTGTGGTTGTCGTAATGCTTAACAGATACTGTGTTTTGAATGCTTTTTGTGGATCCCAATCATTGGCATGGAAGTCAAAAAGTAATACAATAATATGATAATCCATTCTTCTATTACTTTGAGGTGTAAGTTTGGCAGATTTGATGTCAATGAGTAATTCACTTGGGAAATTGCTGTTTAATTATTAGGCTCATGGGCTGGCTGCTGCTCTGTGTATTTGTTTCTCTTTTTGACTGATGCAATGACTTTGAGATCGATTTATTGTTATTGTTTTAACTTTTTGGGAAGTTGAACATATATATATATATATATATGTATGTATGTATGTATGTATGTATGTATGTTTATTCGTACCATGACTAAGAGTGAATTGTATGGTTAAATTCCGTTAAAATTTTAATGACTCTATCAAAGAGAGATCAACAGTAGTACTTCATTGTACAAGTTGTGATTTTGTTTGCTCAGAACCAATTTGGTTATGTAGCATGCATGATGAGTTTATCATGTGTTTCAAGAAACGGAATGAATTATTATTAATATTAGAAGCAAAACATATATACACATACCCATGAAATAATAATTAAAAATTTGATCACGAGTTGTAAACTAGTTGGCATGAGAAGTCGGCGAGATTTTGAAGAAGATGAACACAAGATTACAGTAAATGATCATAATGAGAAAAAGAAAAGAACAGGAGGAGAAGAAAAAAACACAGAAGAATTTAAATACAGTGTGCTAGTAAGTCTGGTGACCCTAACCCTAGACACTAAGCAACTAGCCCTCCATAATGCATGGAAAAGTCATCAACATATGCTAGCTGACAAATTAAGCTGGCTCCTATTTTGCTTGCCACCAAAACCCTCTTTTTCCCTCTTTTTAACAAATCTTTTTATCTCCAATGTCGTCTATCCTTTCATGTCTTATCAAATCCCAGAACCAAGTACTTTGGTTTGAATTTTGTAGCCTTACAACATGAGAGTCTTCAGGATACATGAAAATATAATGATCAGTTACAGTCATTGGACCTGTACATTAAATACAATGTATACATGATTTGATACATATTATTTGAATACTTATTCTACTTTGGATTTGTGTTCTAAGTTAGCTTTCCGCAAAAGATGATATACAAAACTAGCTTATGGATTTCCGCATATAGATACATGTCAGAAAGCTCAAAATCAGGCAACCATGGAGATCGAATTACAGTGAAAATAATTCATGATATGAGAACCTAACCTCCTCCGGCAGATATGACCCACCCGAAATTATGAGATTCACATGTAAAATCTGACTCACACAAGGTATAGATTTAGTTTTTTCACGTAGGGTTGACCCACATAGATTTAATTTCTGACCCACCCGGTAGATATAGTTTGGCTTAGACAAATGAGATATCATGATTAATCCTGATCCTGAAGGGGAAAGAAATTCACGAGTACTCTTTTCCAATTTCTCTCCGGAAATAATTAATCAATAAAGAGATGCCTTGGTATCTCTCCAGAAGCAATAAAATCAGCCTTTCCAAATTCTAAAACATTCACAAATCGAAAAAGTTGAAAGGAAGACTAAGTTTTACAGTCAACAATTCACATTAACACGAACTTTCTACGTCAACATATTAGGCCAAGACAAAAAAAGATCAAGGGTTTTATATATAACAACAGATTCACATACTCACCTGTTTCCTCCTGCCCTCCTCCTGGACTGCTAAATTCCGGCGGCTCATTTTCTGCCTCCCCCTTTTGGATCAAATGATTCAACAAACGTCGAGAAAATCAACCTGAATACTCGATCAAGCAGCAGATTATTAGGAAGAACTAACCAAAAAACACATAATGCTATAGGCCGTTGCATGCATAAATATAACATCATCGAATCGATCGAGAATATATATTAACAATTAAACCAAGTTGGGGGGAATGAAGCCTGGTCCGAAATCATTCTGAAGAAGAGAATTAAACTTGAGATCGCCGAAGAATGATCTCGAACCAGACAACATTCCCCTCAACTGTTCATGTATGAGAAGAAGAAGAAGGGCATATATATGGTATTTAGAGAGAAAAAGAAAGAAGAAGAAAAAAGGAAAATTATTAAATGGCATATGGTAGATTTGATATATATGGCCATGCATTATTAGTATATATATATTGTCTTCATGGGGGTCCTTAATTATATACGTAGGATTGTTGGAAGAGGAGGGAGAGATATGCTTTAATTTGATGGGTCACATGACATGGAGTCCACTTTCTACACTACCCCTAACGTGCCTTTCACACTTAGCTAGAGTAGGGATCTGTTGTTTATATATAGCAAATTTTTCCCATAACAATCCAAATATAAATTGTTCTTTCAGTTGAATAAATTAATCACTTTTTTCTCCAACATCATTATGGTATTATATATATGGTATTTGTTTATCTAAGAGAAAAAAGAAAAAAGAAAAAGTGTCCAGTAGTCTATTTAGTGATAGCGAGGTCAACCCGAATAGGTGCTTTTGGCTTTTGAAATTTGGAAGCAAAGTTTTACCTTCAACTATCCTTCACACTTTGTTGTATGTAAAATCACCCTTCGCATATATTATTTTATGTACGACTTTATATTTTAATTAACATGATATTAGGACATGTTATGGATAGATACTACGTACCAATTACACTTAATAATATAATAATAAGTCTAACAATTACTTCCTTCATTAAATATTATATTTTGACTTTTAAATATTAACTATTAGATTAATAAAATTAATGATTAACTTGTTTTTCCGATTAACTTGAAACATTTCCACCTTATATATATATAGAGAGAGAGTTGCTATTAACAAACTTATTATAAATGTCCCTGAAATGGCTATATTTTTAGTTCTCTTGAAGATCCAAAGTCTTCTTGATCTAATCTCTTACAAGATTAAAAAAAAAAAAACAATTTGTGATTGATTTCAGTCATAAATTATAATAATTAACAATGAAGTCATCAATTAATTAGTTCATATATATTGGGTGATGATTGGAATAAATAGTTTTATATATTATTGTTGAAGCTCAATCTAAATAGCCTTAATAAGTGGATCTGATTAATTCTCTTAGTGTTATAATCAGATATATAAAGTTTACAATAGAAGCTAGCATATATGTGACTTGGTATAATTATTCTCACCTCTCTCAAGTAAAGTATATGTCTTTTGCTTGCCACTGAGGTAAAGGGGCCGGAATGTGGGAATTGGAGAACTCTTCATCAATCAGCTGAGCATATCTGTGTGTGTGTGTGTGTGTGTGTGTGTGTTTGTGTGTATATGCAGCAACAGTAGTGTGTGATACCAAGCTTAAATCCCAAGCTTAGTTGCAGATTGGCCTGTTAAAGCTACAATACAACCCAACAAATCTAAAGACAAAGGAAGATAGATATTGTAAGAAAAGAAAAAGTGGCAACAGAAAGCCACAATATATTATTTATGTATATATATTAATTGTTTATGCTAATAATAATTTACAAATCTTGTCTGGATCTCGATCAATATAATTTATTTTGTTTTAAATTGCGAACAGGGACTGAAACAGCTGTATGACTATGAACAAATTATTAATTCCAGAGCTAATTAACCGTACATTAAAAACAAAACTTACAATCTGATTAATAAGATCTTAATTATAATAAGAAGCAATAATTTGATTAACAAAAGAAAGTTAATAAGATCTTAATTATAATAGGAAGCAATAATTTGATTAACAAAAGAAAGTTGCTTTATATGAAATGACATTAAATTTTCACATGTCTCGGCCGACATCTTGAAAATTGTAACAAACAATTGAAAATAATAATATTCCAATTATGTATGAATTATCTACATACACATTGAACATTAATTTAAGCAATTGCAGACACAGTTAATCATCATGAATTTATTATTGTAGATTCAATTGCAACTGCATTTAATAGTAAATATAATTTCTCCAGGGTTTGGAAGAATATATATTTATATATATATATATATATAGTACGTACCAGCTGGGGGCCGGGGCATGAGATCCCGGCCAGAGAGTGAAATTAAATTATTGAGTGACTTTAGAATCTGAACAGTTCCAAGGTGAAACATTTTTCACATAGCTAGTTTTGCTGTCTGCAATTGTACACTGCTCTACGCATGGCCAAAAGATAATGATGATTAAAATCTACTGTTTAACCAGTACTAGTTTCCCCATAATAAACGCCTACATGCTCATTCTTGGAGCTTACGATGATTCCATGCATGCAGTAACTTTTTATGTTTAGCTAGGATAAGGGTAAGGTAAATATCTCTTCCCTAGCTCTGTAGCTAGCTCATTCATTTTGAAAAAAGAAAACCTATAACATATAGATAAGAGATCATTGCAGTTCACTCGATCGTGAATATCGAATCACAAATATATTTTCTAAATATGCGGCACTAATCGTTGTATTTGATATTAACTGGTAGAAGAAACATCAAATTCAGATGGATACATCTATATATCAATCAAATGGGTTAATTAGATGTGTTAGACATGACGGGAAAGCTAGTGATCACTTAGTTAAAACAATGATGAGATCCAGCTAAGAATTCGAGCACTGTATTATCACATTCCTGTGGACACTAGCCATTGTTGATTTCCGCCATAGGATTCAAAATCAATGAATGTTACAAGAATATGCATAACGACGACACACAGATCTGAAATACAGCCAAACCCTACTTGGCCCAGAAATCTATATTATCTTAAGAAAAAACTTGCACAAAAATATATAGTCTGCAATGGCAAAATCTTGAATCTAAATCGGCTTTATAAGGGGCCCCCATATGTTTTTTTTTTTTCCTAAAAATTAATGCTGCCATAATAAAAAGTGTTTTTGATATTACTTCCAACATCAATATATACGTAAATCTTGATGACTAACTGATTAAACATAAAAGCAAATGGGGGGAGGGAATCATGACATCTATGCAAGTTAAAGAGATTAAACAACAAAATATAGCCTAAAAGTCAAGGACCCTTTTCCAATAGCATTCTGTTTCCACATTTCAAGCACGTTCTACTCTAAAAAGTGTTTTCTGCAATTAATTATATACATATATATATATATATATATATACACACACACACACACACATACATATACATATATATATATATATATATATTATATTGAAAGCAGTATAAAGGAATCGTACCTGTTGAATTCAATCCAAATAGTCATCTTTATTTTCCTTTTTGTTTGTAGCAAATTTCTTATTTTTAGTTATAATTACAAACCAAATAATTTCTGCCCTTTATAAGTTACGGGTCCCTCTACCATGTCTGCATTAGGAGTACATACATGTAAGTTGTCCTATAACACCAATTTTTTAAATACCAATAATTGAGTTGCTTCATCGAGGAATGAAATTATGGAACTCGAGGTGCATGATTCTTATAATTTCCACGTCATTTGGACACAAATTTCTTAGATAATATTGGGGGCAGTTATTCCAGGATCAGAAGTGCCACTTTTCCCCAAAAAAATAAAAAAATAAAAAAATAAAAAAAATAAGTAAAGAATAAATTCTTTTTATACTTTGATTCCTGTAGGCTTTGATTGTTTACAACTTCACCCCATAATCACAATTCAACTTTGCCCTTCGTGTACAAATTGAGAAGTGTAGTACTTACTATTCGTATATATAATTTCATTAGGATGGTTATAATATATATTTGTGGGACCCTGAATCTTTTTCTGTGGTATGATATAGCAATTATATTGTATGATCGACGTTACATTTTGACATTGGAAAGACATGTATAATTTCTAGCTGGATGACACCCACCGAGCAATCTGCTAAGCCATCTATACTGTTGGTTTGGTTGGAAGCAGAAAAAAGCTACCAGTGGAAAATGATCATGTGTTTTATGTACACATTTGGCATAATTAATTTGTCAACGAGTCGTATGATTAAGACACATTTAGTATCTTAGTGGTGATCCGGGAGGGTATAATTTTATGGTTTTATCCAGTGGCTTCTTTCCCATCTCATCTGCCTCTCAACTCATGCATGGTAGAAGTAAAACTTTGGATTTGACTTGCTCTATAACATAAACATATCATAGTTACTTTTTCTCTTTCCGAAAACTTTGACAAGGGACAAGAAATTGGAGAAGTTATATACATGTATATGAATGATGAAAGGCTTGAATATTGGAATGTCGAAAGAAAAAAGTCCGTATGTGTTGCCAAGGCAAATGCGAATTTCTATATATCAAAATGTAATGAGTGTCAAGCTTTTACAGCTGACATACACATTTATATACTATGTTAATTTCTCATGAATATGTTTTCGCCGACAGGACTTGGTCAATGGTGCCGCATTCACATTCTTGGAAAGAAGAAGAAATTACGTAACTTGGAAATGCAAGTCGTTTACGATGATGAAGAAAATCATATTGTTCCCTCAGTGCTCTTTACTAATAGGAGCAGATGATCATACACAGTTACTGCTTTGGCATTATTGAGTATAAATGTACTAGTTACTGAGGAATATCAATATGATTCTTTCAATAGCTTACAAAAAATTTTAAAAAAATAAAAATTCTTGCAGGGAAGTCAAGATGTCTGTTATCAAGATGACCAACGTAGGCTCGCCTCTCAGTCATCCGGTAGAAGCCCTTGGGGTAAGTCTAAGAATTATACAATATTTACTTCAAAGTAAAATATTAGATAGACCAAAATATAACAAGTACAAGAATACCTTCGTGCTCATGACTCCATCATTCTGAAAGAAAATGGAGTAACCACGGCATGAAAGAGCATCTTCTTGTCGTTCCTCATCCACATGGTGTCATTTAGATTGGTTCCTGTGCTTACTACTTTAAATGTAAGCCGACAATAAAATTGCTTAACCTATATTCTTTCAGTATGGTATTTACAATTTAAGAATACACTCCACTCGTAACATTCTGGTATTTAAAATTTAAAAAACTAAAAGCATATTCAGTATAATTCTGCTTTTAATCCATTTGATTAAAATATTTCCTTGCACTAACAGCATCAATGAAAAAAATTCTCAGTACCTGTCTAATAATGATCCAGTGACCATGTAGGAATGGTGCCAAAAATTGGAATACCTTTACATAATTATAGGTGTGAGGAAAACTTTGCGGAACCTCAAAATCAAGTTCTCAAGTACTCCAATGGCCGATAAAAATATATATCACCAGAAAACCATCCCCATAGATGCTCACGGAAACAAAACATAAACTCTCTACTGATAAATCTTGCCAACTCCTTACTTGAACAGAACATTTCCCAACAGATATTTCATCCCAATGCCAGTAGAGAAGAACTCAACATGTGTTAATTGTCCCAAATTCTTGCCATGACATTGTAATTACCAGTGCAATCAAACCTCATCAGACCAATAGAATCAATTAGTTCCTATAAATTTAAATCTGTGCTTGGAAACCTATTGTTTCCATATCCTGTTAAGATGGCACTGTGCCCTCTAACCGAGAATATTCAAGCTTGGGCAGCAATTCAGAAATCACCTTTTGCAGGTCCACATGGCACAGGCGGCTGTTGCTTCCATTTATGATGTTTCTGGAAAGAAATGTAATTTTCTCAGTGTTAACATTTTGATTAAGTAGTTCATTCCAAAATGCATCATCCTCATTGAGGTCGGATGCCTTAATAAGTTCTATTACACGCTTCAAGGTTGCCACATTCCTACCAGCACCACAACCCATGGCAGTTGCAGCACCCACTGCATTTGCAATAGTTAATGTGTTAACTTTGGGCATATTGTGTATAAAACCAAATGCAACAGCAGCCACAAAGCTATCTCCACACCCAACAGTATCAGTTACCTTCACCTGCTCAGGTTTCAAATATGAGTCAATCTCTTGTTATGCAATATAAGAATCTGAAGAGGAAATCACAATGTTGGGCTTTATTGTAAATTAGGAAATTTTTAAGCCTGAGTTGGTCATGGATGGTCCACAATGTACAAGAACAAGTAACATATAACACATAATCAAGAAAAAAAACATTAGAATGTGTGACTACTATTTTTAAGCATTCATTCTAGCATTTCACAGTAACATCCTTGTCTCAAACAAGTTTGAAGAGACCATTCACGCTGTGCATAAGGAAATTTGCTATAAACCATACCTTGAATGCAGGTGCACATGATATACTTGATTTTGTAACTAAAACTGAACCCCTGGAGCCCATTTTAACAATAACCCACTTTGTGCGTAGCCCCTTTCTGAGTAACTCCTGCCCCGCTATTATTGGGTTTCCTATGCCAGTCAATGATTCAGCCTGAAAGAGCATAACAGAAACTTAATTATGAATAAGCAAGAAAACTTCTTGACTATTAAGGCACATGAAGAATAAACAAAGGAGATAGAGATGAATCTCTCTCAGTAAAAGAAGGCCTGTCCAAGAATTTTGAAGCGAAAAAGGAAAGAAATACTGCATTCCATGATACCACAACCAATGTCAAAAGTGCCAAGAACAGATAACAATTGTGCTGATATTTTCAATGCTGCAAATGAAACAAAACTCACTTCAAGAAGAAAAAGATGACATTGATGATTCTGCAAGACTGAAGAATTTGGCTATAAGATTCACAGGAAAGAGTGTGGCAGCAACATGAAAGGGGGGAAAAAAGAGAATGTGATGGGTACATTCCTAAGATATACAACAGAAGAACAGCATCCAGTGGATAGAGTTTATCAAGATGGCTGTTACTAATACTACACAAGCGTGCAGTTAGCATTACACTGCAATGTAGTGTATATAATACTATACTGCAATGCAATGTACAGAAGGTCTCCAATGACCAGTGTGGGAAGCATTGAACAAGGACTTCTAAAAAAGAGAACAAACAACAACAACAACAAAAGAAGATGATTTATTAACTCTCAAAAGAGAAATAAAATTTAGGCAAACAAAAAAAAAAAAAGAGAGAAGCTGATCTCATAATGCTAAGAAAGATAAAATTAAACCTCATCAGATGTTAGAAGAAGAACATCACTCATCCTCAAGAAATAGCTAAGTGCTCTTTGTTCTTCTGGTGTTCCACTAGAAAGACTCTTTCCACGTGGTCCAGGATCAAAAAATATTGATGTCCCAAATTCAGCAGCATACTCCAGGGCTGATACTATCAGAGCAGGAGAGAGCTCATCAAAGCCATAACCATTACAAAATAGAATTTTTGACTGTTTAATGGCCATCTTCACTTCTCCAGATAGTTTGTTCATCCAACTGAATGCAGGCTCCTTACTAAAGTCAGCTCGACTGATGAAACAAGACAGGTAGATACAGATTGCCAATCAATAAGAAGTCACCAAAAGTGATGACAGTGAACCATTAAACACATGGGAATAACTTATACAAGAACTGAAAAAAAGAAGTTCAAATTTTACCTGCAAAAGCCATGTCTCTGCAAAGGATCCACAAGAACCCAGCATAAAAGGGTTTCATATGAAGCACCACGAGTGTCAACAATGCCAGTATCTTCACTCATCCCAACCATAGCGATTCCTTCATCATGAAGGACATCTAGCAGAAACCTTCCATATATTTCGTTACCCACATGACCAATAGTCACACAATTAAGTCCCAACCTTGCAGCAGCTATAGCCATATTGCAGTTTCCACCAGCTTCCCAACATTTCTATGTGAAAAATAATAGAATACAATGCACTAATTTCAGAAACTGGTTTAGTGAAGAGCATTTTGGAAGTGCTAAGGCACCATCTTCAAACGGCAGAATAGAAAAAGGAAAATCTAGAAAACGGGGCATTAAATTGCTTTTGTAGAAAACGCGTGATTTTTGTGTGTGCACAGCAAATAAAAGATAAACCCAAAATTCCTCGAAAATGCAATTACTTAAATATGAAAAAATATCTATTAACACTAGAAACTTAATGAAAAACTAAAAAGGAAAAAACCTTATCTGGTGGGGAGGCGGACAACTGGTCCATATAAGCTTTTCGGGCCTCGCAAGAAGGCGGCGGCAATTGGGGAACATTGAGAACGATATCGACGCATAGATTACCCAGAGTGGCAACATCGATACATTTCACTCCAGGGCTGCTCAATTTCCAATCGGATACGCTGCCGTTTTGAGGATTGGCGGCGGAGACACCGACTCCTTTACAGTAGGATATAGAATTAGGTCTGCGCCTAGTTGAAATTGAGGGGAAAATAGAAAGGGTGGTCAGACTAGGGTTTTGGAAAGGGATTGAATGGGAAGAGGGGACATGGTAAAGTAGCGGGGATTCGAGAGTTAAGGTTTGGAGATGCATTCAGATACCAGACTCGAAGAGGAGAGAAAAGAAAAAGAGGCTGATGATAAACACAGAGAGGAGTTAAATTAAATTAAATTAAATTAAAAAATAAATAAAAAATATTAGAGAATCAATTCAAAAGGGTCAAGTTGATGAAGAAGAAGAAGAAGAAGAAGAAGAAGAAGAATAGGAGACTTTCAGCTTCAAGTGTTGATTCCTTGTTACTGTTGGATTCCAGAATCTTTCTTTTCATCATCTGCCCTTTTTTTATTATTTAATTTTTTTTTCTTCTAATTGGTTAGAATTTATTTATTTATATATTTATTTATTCTAATTGAGGAATATTTGGCATGCCTTTTTAATGGCAGTATTGGTTTTAACTTCTAGCTAAATATATTTACTTCACAGCCCCTTTCTTGCTAAAAATAATGAAGAGCATATTTTTAATTTTTAAAATTTACTAAATTTGTCTCTGTTGTAAAAATGGAGAAAACAATGCTTGAAGTTATATCTTTTGTATAACATATTTTTGAATTTTTTAAAAGGAATTAATCCAACAATATACAACTTTATCTGGTAATGTTATATTATTATGATATATAAAACAATTTGTATGAATCAACTTACAAGTATTAATACAAAAATTAATTATTTAAAATTCAAATTCATTCCAATATGTTTAATATTTTATTTTACATTCTTTTAAGTTTTTCCTCAAATGTTTTAATTTTTATGTTAAATGTTTCAAGTTTTAAATTAAATTTTACATCAATTTGGATATATGATAAGTTTTACTTTAAATAGAAAATTGTAAGAAGACAAGCGTTGTAGCAAAGCACCAAGGCTGGGAGATACATGTAAAAAGATGCATGCATTAAGGTTTCTGTGCTTTCTTATCATCAATCCCATCCGAGATATATTGTTTCCATCGCCATGAACTAGGGGAATGGAAGACAATCAAGTTGCAAAATGGATAGAATCCACGGTACTAAGGCACTCTGCAACTACATGTTTTCTGATAGACTATCAAAATTATGTTTCTTCAGATTTTTGCAATATGCATATATCATGAGCAATATGATCATTAGTCTTATTATTATTATATAACAAATCATGACTTGTATCTCACTCAGATATAAAATTCTCAATCCCCAATGCAGACTGGCTGCAAGAATTTTGGCACTCTAATACATCAAAATTTGGTTCTTAATAACAAAAATGCTCTATTCCATTAATTCTGAAGCTTCCAAAGGCAGAAAGTTCAGAATGGCGTTCATAATACGTAATGTTTTGAAGGCTGGTCAGGCTATGACTGAGTACGACTATTACTGTGGCGAATGGAAAACAGCAGATGCGGTGATTCATTTAAGTGAACCTCACAGAATGAGTCTCTGGATGTTCTCGTTCTTTCGCTACTTCCTCAAGTCTGTTGACCACATTAACAGCCACACCACCATACGCTCTGGAGACAACAGAATCAGGTGCCGATATAACTATTGGGACACCTTCATCAGAACCTTTCCGAATCTCTGTTTCTATGGGTATCTGAGATGGTAAAAACAGATTAACAACCACAACTCAGCTTTCCACTGTATAATTCAGTTGCATTGCACAAAATCTATACGAAAGCAGAAAATAGCCAATTTTAAGACATATTTGACCTTGAAGAAGACAAAGAAAAAGAGGACAAATAGGAATTTCATGCAACCAGAGCAAAAATTTTGTTATTCTTTTCCTCCATTTAGTCAGCAGAATAATTTCCAGACATTTTCAAATGCAAGCATTGCATTGAGTATCTAATATTTTGGCAACTGTAATCAATAAAATTTTCATATAATTTTTTTTTCCTATCTATCTGTAATTTCTAGTTATCAAGCACAAGCTATAACTATCCTCTAACCTTTTGAACTGATGCACTTGTATTGTTCTAAATATTGGCACTGCCCATTCACAATATTTAAATAAACTAACCACAGATTCATGCAGCAACAGTACCATACCCAAAACTCAATCCTAATGTTTGAACAGAAAAAATGAATAGAAACAACTGAGAAAGGATAAAAGATAAAAAATCAGCTTACCTCACCAATAATTTTTAAACCCATTTCAGCAGCTGTCTTTCGGGCTCCTCCCTTACCAAAAATGTATGAAGGTTCACCACAGTGTGGACACATGAAGCAGCTCATGTTCTCTACAAGCCCCAAAATCTGTAAAAACAATCCTAATTTTCATCAAAAAGGGGGGAAAAAAAGGAAAAAGAAGAAGAATAGGTTAATGAAAGTAACAACAATTCATTTCAAGTTAATTATTCAGAGGAAATACAAATTAAAAAATTTCAAATTCCTATTTGAGAAGCAGGAAGGATAAGATTACGGAGAAAAATACTGTAGTTGGTTGCCATTAGTTTTGCAGGGATATCAACACTGCACCATGAATGAGAACATGGACACAAAAAGAGACTTACGAGCATGCAGAGGTACAAAAGAGCCAAGCCAAGCTGGGTTTAAATACTTGGCTTCTCAAGCTCAGGTCAAACAAAAGGTTCAAACCTCAAGCTTTAGCTTCTTTTAAAAAAAAAAAAGAAAAAAAAATTGAGAAAAGCTCGACCTTGGCTTTAAGCTTTAAGCTTGATGCAAGCCTAAGCAATAAACAAACGACTTTAACATTTTGATCTAATTTTGGCATGCCACTTGAACACGAAGGGATAAACATTTTGATTGATGATATTGTCCAAAAGTACACGTGGGAACTCATTCAGTGTTAACCAATAACACATGTCACCTGCAGTGTTACATTACAAGATGAACTTCTAAAATTGATATGAATTTGACTATCACATTAGATTATGTACCTAAAAGAATAAATTACGCGAATCAATTGATGAACTATCCAAAATTTTTGGCATCATTTAACCATACTGGAGATAATCTGCACAAGAAAAGAACATACCGGAACTGAAACTTTAGAGAACATTGTAATTCCTTTACGAGCATCTATTAATGCAACATCTTGTGGAGTTGAGACAATCAATGCACCTATCAGCAAAACCAAGAAAGGTTACAAATAAATGAATCACAATTTTATTTAAGCAGAACTACTCCTTGAAAATGAAAAATACTAGAACCTTCTTTTTCTTTTTTTCTTTCTTCTTTGATAAGACATGTGAGACCACTTACTCCACAATTAAGGCAGCACAGACTACATTTATATAGTGGAATTATAAACAATATCTTGCACCAACTAGTAAATATGTAATTCCAAGCTTCTATGACTCCAAAAAAATCAGTGAAGCAAAAAATAACGTTCTCATCTTATCTACCTGATAATTGCAGTGTCTGAGTTGTAGTTAGCTGAGCATCACCAGTTCCAGGGGGCATATCTATCACAAGAATGTCAAGATTACCCCAATCAACTTCCCTTGACATTTTACGAAGAGCACTCATTACCTGCAATATATAGAAAATTTGATTTCTGATAGACTGTTAAAAAGTTAAATGAGAAGAAAACCCACAATCTCATAAACAATCAGTTTTTGATAATGTAATGACATACAGAGATCCATTAAAACAAAACGACATACAGAGATCTGATGAAGAGAAAAAGGTATTGCAGAAGAGTCAAATTGTGAAATCCAGACCATGAAAAGCAATTAAGATTCCAAAATTTTCATCATTTATGTCAAACACCTGATTTTGTTTAACGAGAAAAGTGAAACACCACAATCAGATAAGTTAGCATGTAATTTTTACACTGATGATTAACTTCATACATGCCTGAATCCAACAAAAGAAATGGGAGATCATCTACCAAAGTAACCAGTTTCTACAGATTATATTTTCATCAATATAAAATAACTAAATAAAAAAAGAGCTATACATAATTAGCCCAAAATTTCTGCATAAAGTTAAAACAATTAGGAAGAAAGGAAGATTTCGTCTTTTGTCAACACTTCAAGTGCCGATCATTCCTTTTCAGTAAGCACTACGTTTCTTAATTGTGTGTAACTAGTTAACCCTCATTAATCACCTTTTTAATTTAATTTGAGCCACTGGATTTTCTATCAAAGAATTTTGACTGATAGAAAATATAAATTTTCTTGAAAAGATTATTACCATACTTTCATTATGTCAAAGATAATTATGCAAGGGATTGAAATAAAAGAATTAATCAAATATAGTACAGTAAAAAAATATTAAAATATCAGCATAAAATTTACTAGAATCCTCAGTGTAGATATGAACTATATTCTTCAATACATTTTCATATCACTGAATCGCACTCACGTTCATGTAAACTACATTGGCCACCACAACCGATTTACATATGTACATAGTTGTGGTGCAATTCCCCAAAGATACTTCAGTTAACTGGTATAACCAAATTAACCCACACAAATGAATAGAACCTTGAATTGAACTACTTTGGCAAACACAATTTCTTTGGACCTATAATTGAATATTGCATATTCTTTAAACCAAATATATTTTGAAGCAAGAAAGAAAAAGAAAAATAAAATGACTCATAAGGGAGACATACCATAGGAGCTCTCCAGACAACTGGACTATTGTTTGGCACAAGAAATCCCATTGACATACACTTAACTCCATAATTTTCAATTGGAACCATCTTCATGTCTGCAAAAGAAAGGCAGAGAGAACAAGTTACCATAAAACCATTAGTTTTAGTGATCATATCGAATTAATTAAAAAAGGCAGCTGGTGTATTAAAATCTTCAGCTCAAATCAAACGAAGCTAAGAAGTATGATATCATACCTTTATATAAAATAATGCACACAGAAATAGTAGACTACAACACAGTTGATTCTGTAATCAAAATTAGTAACAGTAAAATATCCCTAGAACAATGCACAGCTATAGGCCGAAAATATGCTGCCATTATTATGCATTGACTCACTGTGGCGTTCAGTCACTCATGCATGAAGGCAGAAAGATAAATGAGAAGAAAGAAGGAGAGTTAAGCTTAAACTCACCTTTAGCATTAAAATTGTCATTCTAATATCTCAATAACTTTTAAAGAAACCAATACATTGCAAGGCGCCACTGTTGGACTATGTGTTCCTCCCATACTTAATATGATGAAGCAAATGAGCACATAAATAAAGGTTACACATATAAGTAATTTGATTGTGAAAAATCCAATCAGTTATATAAGATCTCATAAAACTGAAGTTGCAGTATATTCCATAAATTCCATTATAGAAGATCCATACTATTGAAAAAGAGGTTCCACTAAAACCAGAATATCATTTAGAGTTAAGAGAACACTTTAAGCAGCTTTTTTCTCAAATCCAATTTTGTGAAGATTGCAACTACCAACCTTGGACACTTTTCAACACTGACAAAATAACTTCCAGACAATTTTAGAGAATGAGCTAACAAATGCAAACATCTTTTATTGATCTTTCATTGTTAAAACCTGTAGGGACCAAGTACAAAGTCTCATCCATTTGTAGATGGAGCTTTGATAGGATTTACATGTAGACAGAAGTTAAGAGTATATATTCATCACTAATTCCCCTAATGAGGTTAGCATGGTCAATGAAAACATCATAATGTTACTGCATGATTCATACAACCTCACTATCAACTACAAGTTCACAGGAAGTGAAATCAATTAGGTTGAAATGAACAATCTACCTTTAGTGACTTCCGGCTTTTGATGGATATTCATCATTATCGGAACAGATGGGCCATAGACATCCGCATCAAGCAAACCAACCTTTAATTGACACTTGTTAGCCAGTGCAACAGCCAAATTAACTGGAAAAGTCCAAGCAATTATAGTACAAAATTAGACAGAATTCATAGGTATGATTATCTGGATTAACCACTAATAAAATCAAGAGAGTTTCAAATTTCAGCGATCACCTATCTTTCAAGTTTCAACCATCTACCATAATACTTAAGCCTTTGGCGGTCATTTTATCAATACAATATTAGTCATATAAGTTCTTAAAACTAGAGAAAAAAAAAATTTCAACCAATCACATTATAGACCAAACTTTAACAAACTTAACTCCTTCCATTATATGCCCAATGAAATTTTAAGGGAAAAAAACATTAACCACAATTACCAGCAGTGGTGGATTTGCCAACGCCACCTTTACCAGAAGCAACGGCTATAACATCCTTAACGCCATCTATCTTGAGGTCCTTACTACCAAATGCCGCATAAAACCTTGCACCTCCAAGCCTCTACCACAAAATTTATTTAACTAATCATACAAAAAATACAAAAGAAGTTACTAGTAACAAAGAAGAATTCCTTTTATCTTACAGCGAAAGATTGCAAGGAGCCCTTCATGAATGTTTGCAGTGGGGGCAAACGTACTCGAGTGTTACTTTTAGCCTCGATGAATTAGTTTCAATTTGAGTTTCACTCTTAAGGTACAGTTCTAGTAGTTTAGTTTCAGCTGCGGTTGTGTCTTCTCTGACGGAGGAGGGAAGGTGAATGAAGTGAAAGAAGAGAAGAAATGACGCGGAATAAAAGCCGTTGGGTTGATTGAACTGGATTTGGGTCATCATGTACGAGAAGGCACTTGGGCCTTGAGCCCAACTTCTATCCGTTCGTACATGTATTCAGAAACATGAGGGTGTGAAAATCAATTAATTATTGTATTTTAAATTTTCCTTTATCAAAATTTATATTTTACCACAATATTATCTGAATCTGTTCAATATAATCTTAAAATATTATTTCTTTATTTCCTTAATTATGGATGGTCTGTTATTAGAAATAATTATACCTTAATGCATAATTAAAGAAATAAAATTAGTTTTAATTTCTTTTAGCTAGCTTGGATAAACTTAGCCCAAGACGATGGAATGGAATGACTGAGCACTTTATTTTTCTCATAATTAACTAAATTCATTTGAATTACATAATAATAACAAATAGGTCTCTGTCTTTGGAAAAACAAGAAATAATTAAGGATACACTTTATAATTAGTCTCCTTCCATTAAATATGTTAAATCAAATAAAATAATATTTTTTATGCATCTAATGATAATTATATGCTTGTTTTCAGTGTTAATAAATTATGATTAACCAATTAATAAATAAAATTTTTCATTACCGTGTTCGATTAGAAAATGAAGTGAAACAAAAAAGAAATGCTCGGAATATTTGTAATATGTCTCAAACTAGTTGAATCAAGTAAAATTTTACTAAAATTAAAGTGATATTTTTTCATTTTAAAATAATTTTTCTTTAAATATATTTATTTTCGGTAAAATAATTTTAATAGAAGTTTTTAAATTTTGCAAATGCAAATTGAAAATATGTAGTAAAAAAATAAATTTTTGGAGATTTTAAATAAAATAAATATATTAATAAATTCAATAAAATTATTTTATATGATTGAATCAATTGTCTGGATCATTTACTTTAGTATTTTATTAAATAAAAATTAGTGATATTCTTGTTCCATTGATCTAAAATTTCAATTTTTAACGAGTATTATGATTGTCCAATAAAAATATTTTTTTAATTTTTTTAAATGAATGATTCAAAGACCTATTGATTTAAAGCTATATATTTCAACAAACTTTTCAAATGAAAAATTTAGAATAAATTTAAAAAATTGTGAATATCCACGTTTAAGAATCAGTCGTCGTTTTAAATTATATGTTTTATTTTAATATCTTAGACGCAGACATGGAATGGACACAGGCGGGAATCCTTTCAGGATTTAAAAGCTAAAAGTTTTGCCCTTTCACCATGAGCATGTATAGTGTGCCCTTCCAAAGGGATGTTAGGACTCATAAGTTCTTTGGCTATTCTATTTTTTATATTTTTATTTTCTATTGCACTAAGCAATGAATGGAGTATTTAGTCTAGATTAAGACAGTTGTTACTAATGACATTCCTACAAAAAGGGGTTTCTTTGTGAACTTAATAAATAGATTATTTTTCTCTGCGGCTCTGTGTCTCTTCGTGGTGTTATTGTTTCAGATTTCGTCATTTTATAAACAATGTTGCACATGCTAATTGGCCTGTAATTCCTTCTCTTCTTGGCGCTTTAATTTTTAGGAGCTAGAGCTATATATTTCCGATTAAAGCATGAGATATCCCCTTCTTCGTTCAAAGGGCTTTTGAAGGGTTTATTTTATACGATTGTTGCTTGCTGAAATTCTAATCCATCACATCTGTGACTCTTGGTTTTAAACTCCCAAAATGTCTTGAGGATTTAAAGACAACAACTCTCGAAATAACAGGTTACTATAACTTAGCTTTTATCATCATCACGTAATCAAAGGTGAATTTGTGATTGTTTTTAATATTCAAAATACTGTTAGAAGGTCGTTACGCAAGTAGCCAAATGTCTTAACCGACTTGTAACACAGCTGCATCAAATAATGCTGACATGGCTTTAGTTAGTTGGGAACGTTGTTAGTTACCAGAAGAAGAAGGGGAGTTTTATATTCTGTGCATAAGACCACAATATTTTGCAGCATGAAAATTGAGAGCTTTTTCTGTTAATTTCCTCCTGAAATTTCCAGATAATGAATAAAACATCTTTTAGCTATTTCCTTCACGGAAGGAGTAGGCCAGCAATTGAACCGTGTAATTTATTATGTCTTCTGCCTTCTTGCTCTACTTTCTGCTTTTCTTTGTGTTCTTTTGCAGTAGCAATTCCGTAATCTTCTCAAAGATCATTTTGTTCATTTACTTTCAAGATTGTTTCATTGATTACATTAACCCTAGGATATTCGAATTTGGTTGTGTTTGTTGCTTAACAACTGGAAGATGCGGTTTCTTCTCAGTTTACAATTGAGAAAATTCACTTGTGAAAATGATTTCAATATTTGAAACCTCAAGATTAAACCATTTTTGGTTTATGAAGGGCTTAAAGATTTTCTCGTAAAGGAGTCAGATGTCTGCATATGAGCGAAGCAGAATGGCTAATGGCTTCTGGCTGCATTTTTCATACGAGCGCTCATAAATCTTTATTAAGTAATTGGGAGAAAGTTCTTATGGGAAATAATGTTGCTTCTGCTGTAAAAGTAGTTGGATCTATTAGAATCAAGATGCATGATGTGGTGTTCAGGAATTGCAACAAGTGCAGTACCTTAAAGAAACTTAAATCTCACAAGGAATGCTAGCTGATTCGGGCTGTAGCTACAAGGCTGAAAATGGCATCTTAAAGGTTTCGAAAGAGTCATTTATCATCAAAAAGAGAAACAAAAGGGACCCATCACATCGATGTATTATAGACAGAATCTTACTTCTAAGCCCACCCTTGGCAGGAAATAGATCAGAGAGCTATCATGCGGGGTCATGAAAAATAAGAAATTGAACCTGTAAGGAAAGACAGTGGTATGGAGTTATGCAGTAAGAAGTCTGATAAGTTCTGTAGAAAAAATGGTATTCTGAGACACAGAACTGTGAGGTAGGCACCACAGTAGAATGGTGTAGGTAAGAGGTTCAATAGAACACTCATTGGAAAGGTAAGATGCATGCTTGTGGATGCTAATCAATCAAAAACATTTTTGGGCAGAAGCTGTAACAAGTTTTATGATCAATAGAAGCCCACTTCTGCTCTAAATTTCAAGATTACATAAGAAATCTGGATAAGCCTTCTACTTGAACTGAGCGATCTAAGGATCTTTTGGTGCATTACATATACACCATATGAGACGAGGGAAGTTAGAACCAAGGGCAGTAAAAGGATAATTCATTAGGTATGGAGATGTTATAAAGGGCTACGAGCTATGTTGCTAAGTAAACAATCCTTCAAGGTGCATATCAGCACGCATGTTGTGATTGATGAACTTCACATGGTGAATGGAAAAATGAAGCTGAAACAGACGCTGAAAGCAAGAGTCAAAGTGATGATAGTACTCAGCTTAAGGAAAAACTGCACAGAGAAGACAGAACTTATCAGAGGCAGAAGCTAAACCCACACATGAAATGTGAAACTGAACCTGACGTAGAACTTGATACTGAAGACAGGTAAGACCACTTGTAAAGTATGGCTATGCTAATTTGATTGCATATGCACTAATACTATTTGATAATTTAAATGGTGGTGAACCAACAAATGTGAGACAAGTTATGCAGAACTCTAATGGTCAGATGTGGAAACAAGCGATGATGGAAGAGATGTACTCATTGAAGAAGAATCAAACCTGGAAGCTTGTCAAGAAACCGACAAACAGAACAGTGGTGGGATGAAATGCATCTTCAAAAGAAAGGAAGGCACTAGAGTTGGAGC
Organism: Azadirachta indica; assembly: GCA_022749755.1. Lineage (NCBI taxonomy): Eukaryota > Viridiplantae > Streptophyta > Magnoliopsida > Sapindales > Meliaceae > Azadirachta > Azadirachta indica. Next base: position 20,417,381 of record CM040440.1, read on the forward strand.
AGCCGGATTTAAAGCAAAATTATTAGCTAAGGGATTTGCAAAAAAAGGGGAACAAAATTTAATGAAATGTTTTCCCCAGTGGTAAGACACAGCTCTATAAGAGTTTTTACTTGTTTTAGTTGTCTTTGATTTAGAAATGAGAGGCTTTGATGAATTCATGGTGACGCAAGGGTACTTTAGAAGCTCATTTGACAGTTGTCAAGATTAGTATGTAATTAAAGAGGATTCTACAAAGGTGTCAGTGATGGACGCAAAGGTAGTTAAAAGCACCTTTGCTGCACACTTCAAGCTATTAAGTGGTCAAGCACCTGAGACAGAAGAAGAAACGATTAACATGTCAAAATTTCCATATGCAAGTTTTATAGGCAAGCTAATGTATGCAATGGTCTGCTCAAGACCTGATCTGGCACACTCAATTAGTGTAGTAAGCGTGTTTATTGGAAAACCAGGTAAAGCTCGTCCACAAGAGTCAAGTGAATTATCAGATATCTCAAGGGCACCTTGCAGCATGGCCTAGTGTATTGAGAAGGGTAACTAAAATGAAGAATATGTCACTGGCTTTATGGACTCTGACTATGCTGGTGATATGAACAAAAAAGATCATATACTGGGTTTGCATTCACTGTCAATTGCATAGTTTGTTGGAAAGCTAAACTTCAATCTGTTGTTGCTCTCTCAATAACAGAAGCTGAGTACATTGCTGCCACTGAAGCAGTGAAAGAAGCTCTTTGATTGAAGGGAATGATAACTGAGTTTGATTGAAACTGAGTACATTTCATCTTTTCTTCAATAACAATATTTTATTTGCTGAATTCTATTAAAATAATAAATAGTAAGCATTGTTTGCTCAATTATATAAGTAACCATAACCTAAATTAAATTTTTTTATTCTATAAATATTGATTTTAAATTTTTTATCTGAGAAATTTATTTCGAAAATCTTGGATATTTTTACATATTTTTTCCAAAATTTATGAAAAATACACAAATAAAATATTTTAAGAAAAATTAACACAAACCTTCCCCTTTGTTTGCTAGTAAATGATTAAAACACTCCATATGTACGTGTATGTGTGAGTATATATATATATATATATATATAAAAGATTAATATCTCTCATCTTTACACAATTTCTTATAATATATATAAATGATTGAATATAAATATTTTTGACAGTAAAAAAAAAAAAAAGTATGTAATCAATATATAATTAATACATCAAAAGTAATTAAATTTAATGATTTAGAAATTGTGTAAAAAATTATTTAGAGTTAAGGGTGTTGATCCCTGACATCCGTCTAAATATATATACACACATGATTCAATTAATTCAACAAAATATGAAAGATATTGTGTCACTAAATGTATGAAAAATTTTAAATTAATATCCTCTAATTTTTTTCTTCAATTTCATATTTAACCTTATTATATATCACAAAAATCATGATTATATTAAAATATATTGGATCAGATACTCCAATCACAGTATACCATCCACAAAACCCACTTACTATCCAAAAGATAATATATCATTTTCAATGTATACCCACCTATCAATGTAGCATACAATAATAAATATAATGAGAATACCAAGAAAAAAAAAAACCATACGATAATTAATATATAACGATAATATCAAAAAAAAAAATTGGGAACAAACCAAATATTAATAATTAGTAGAATGATGCTTGCAATTACACTTCTCAACATGTACCGCGTAACAATATAACGGATGCAAACACAGCATAAAATGTTAACATTTTTCAATTTCTAAGTATAAGATAAACTATATTTACAAATTTCGATCATGCATTTATGTTTTCTCTTTTATATAATACAATGTTAAACTAAAGTTTAAAAATTCGTACAAAGAAGTTTTAAGCTATCTTTAACTCAAATGATTTTTGCTTTTTTGTTTTTGGCTATTCTTTTTTGCTCTTCTTTTTTTTTTTTTTTAAATTTTTCTTTACTAATTTGGCTTGATTAACTCGAATGAATGTGTATTTATGGTTAAAATTAAATAAATAAGTGTAGTTATTGACACGGGGAAAATGAAAAAGTGGAGCCATTGTCATAACATAATTGACAATTAAAATTGTTTGCACAAACTTACGGCTAAGATTAATTTGATATTAACATAACATAACATTTCCCTTTACTATATGTCACATCCTAGCATTTTAGACGCTAAAGGTAACCAAAAAATAATAGTAAAAACTAAAATGGATCGGTTTGATAATTAGTTTTAATTCGAGATCTTCAAATCATCCTGACTGTTATTTGCCCCTAAAATTATACGGTAAAGCAATAAGAAGTATAAATTAGATATAGGGAAAAATTGTAGATTGATGAGATAAAAGAAAGAGTTAGATATAAGAGAATTAAATAAGATATTGATTGATGCAGTAACAACTTCATGAACAATGATTGAAATTTAAAGAAACCAGACAGCCCTTATTGCATCAGATAGATATCCTCACTATTTTGGTCAACCAGAAAGTACATTCATCTAAAGCGACCCTTTATTTGGCAACCAAACAAATTAAAACAGTTGGTTTCAACGGTCTTTCATTTCTCGGACTAGGACTTCTCATCATTCTCTTTTCTTTTATATTACTTTCATTTCCTTTTCTTGCCTACTTTCCTTTTTATTTCTTATCACCATTCATCCACCCTAAAGCTACGGAGCAGGTATGCATCTTCGTCTTTTACATTATGAATTGTAGATTTGAATGCCACTTATTTTGTTGTGTTTGTGGGTGAATTTGCCAGCTTGCTGCTTTTGTCTTTAATCAGATCGATGGTTGATGAATATTTTTATTTGTTTTTTTTTTCTGTTTTTAGAAAAATGGGTTGTTTTGGTTTTTGTTTATGGATGTTGTAATGTGCAGTGTTGCATTGAGTTTTGGTTTGTTTTGTCAGTTTAATAGGTTAGGTCATCGATTTTTATTTCTTGACGTTTGTCCCTGTGAATTGATTTTGGCATTTCATTTCACAGTTGGGTTAGTTGAAGTTTTATCTCTGATTTATTCATAATTGTCGATATGTCATTTTGTTAGTTGATATTAATTGCATTTGGCTCTATTTTGATTGGAAATTTCAAGGGTCGGGTTTTCCTCCCCATTTCGATTCGTCATATCTTTGATTTTGGATTTATCTGTTTTTATCCCTAGGGAGTTGAATCTAACATGATGTTGAAAATTGGGTACGCCTCTTTTTCCTTGGTCTTTTTTCCTTTTTTAGTAAATGCATGTGGCATCCCTCTATTCTTTTTTTGTTCAGTTTGCCAAATTCTGAAGTATGTAATTGTTCTCTGTCTTCAATTCTAACAGCGTACAACGTTAAATTGGCGATGGGATTCTCAGCATTGTATTTGGAAGGCCGGAATATATATTTTTTCTTATTGATTGAAACTTTTTCTATTTTATCCAATTCGGAAACTTATTGTCTTCTAGAATAATCGTGGTGACAATGGCTGTTGATCAGACCTCGTTTGTTAGAGCAGAGAGGCATGTGCAAGGGATAACGGCAATTCTTACATCTACTGCCTGTGAATGGTTCTTGATTTTTCTGCTGTTCATTGATGCTGTCTTCTCGTTCCTGTTAGCCAAATTTGCACGTTATTGCAAATTGCAGTTACCTTGCATTTTGTGTTCCAGGCTTGATCATGTGTTAGGCAATGAAGAACCTGAATTTTATCGGAAGTTGCTTTGCAGCAATCATAGATCAGAGATATCATCTTTAATTTATTGTCATATCCATGGTAAGCTTGCTGATGGACATGGTATGTGTGATGATTGCCTCTTGTCATTCTCCACAAAAAGTAATTCCAAGCAAGAAATGCACAGACTATTTTTGGGTAAAGTGGGGTTTGATCTTGTTGGTTGTGGTTCTCAGAGCTCAGTGCCAATTGGAGATATTACTCCTGTTTCTATAAGCAGGAGATGGTGTTCATGTTGCAATAAGCCTTGGAAGTTAAGACAAAATGTGCAAAGACTACACAAGCTAAAATCACCACCAACTAGGGTTACTAAATCTAATATTCCTTTGCCACGTCGCTTAGCCCATTGGAATGCAATGAAGAAAATAAAGGATAAACTTTCTCGGTCAGCAGTAACATCTTGTCGTATCGGAAGAACTGGTTCGGATCCCTTGGCTCATTTAGGATACGGCGAGCTGAAAATCAGTTCTCATTGTGAGTCTGAGTTCCCATTTTCTGATGATGGTGGTGGTGGTGGTAGTATAATTCGTGATATAAATGAGGCAAAGGATGATGTAAGAAAACCCCAAGATATAAAATTTTTGAATCCTGATCCTGGTGTTTCAAGTTGGTATGATCTAGGTGAGCTTAATCGGCAGCAAGCTAATGAGAATACCTGTCCTCCTCCACTACCTGAGCTTATTTTACTAGATGATGTTTCTTCACTATCTAACATTATGGAATTTACTGGAGGAGGGTCACCAATCTCTCAATGTGTCAATCCTCCTGTGCCAGCTGAGTCTATCTCTCTACTTGACATGATCCCATCATCGAATTATTTGGAAGCTACTGTTGGACCATCACCAGAAAAGTGTAAGTGTCTGTCTTTCTTTCTTTTCCCGTATGTGTGTTTTATAACTTATTCTCCTTATTGAATTGGTTTCTACCAGCAAATGTCACTGGAACAACTGATACTGCACATATTACCATCAACCACAACGAGGAAATATTGAAGATGCTAAACACAACTGTGGCAGATATAAAATATGATCAAGTTTCAAATAGCCCTGCTCCTGTAGATCTGACTTATGATGGTCCAAAAGACGTCAGTGAGTTAGCTGTCAGTGGTAAGGGAAGAGAAGCATCTGGAATCATTGCAGAGCAGCCCATAGAGAAGCATATTGACAGAGTTGTCGATGATTTGAACTTGTTGCTGGCACAAAATTCTTCTGCACAAGGGATTCATTTATCAACCAATAGCAAGGGTACTGATGTGCAAGATGGTGATGACGATGCTTCTACCTCTAATGGAATCCAGATTCTTCAGAAGTCTGTTCCGGTGGAGAGCGAGTCAGCTGGTCTTGAATCTTTGGATGGAAGCACTGTTAGTGAAATTGAAGGTGAAAGTACTATGGATCGATTAAAGCGGCAGGTTGAATATGATCGTAAATGCATGAATGCTTTGTATAAGGAGTTAGATGCAGAAAGAAGTGCTGCAGCAGTTGCTGCAAATGAGGCAATGGCCATGATTACAAGGTTGCAAGAGGAGAAAGCTGCACTCCACATGGATGCTCTACAGTACTTGAGAATGATGGAAGAACAAGCAGAGTATGACATGGATGCACTGGAGAAAGCTAATGATCTCCTGGCTTGTAAGGAGAAGGAAGTACAAGACTTAGAAGCTGAGCTAGAATATTATAGGTTAACATATCCAGATGAATCAACATTGGCGACCATAGCTGAGGAGATTTGTGATTCAAAAATGGAAAATGTGAATGTAGAAAATCTGAATACGGTCCATATTAAAAATTATGCCAATCTTCCTTCAGACCCAACATACTCCGAGGTTTCTAAAGGCATCAACAAACCAAATGTTGTCTTGCCATCATTATCAGAATTTGAAGATGAAAAGCTTTACATTTTGCAGTGTTTAAAAAGCTTGGAGAAGAAACTTCAAACATGTGCGCATGATGGGACTGTGCATGACATGTCTGATGGTGGATATATTGAAGAAGCAGCAGAGAGAATGCACTCTCAGGGAGAGTTTCCTGTCAAGGGGAGAAGCCCAGGAAGTTGTCATGTCGAAGAGAATGGTTTTGCGCTACGAAAAGATTTATCTGTATCTAACAGGAGCCTTCCTGCTCAAGAAGGATTGAATGCCTCAATTGGTGACAATCAAGTTATTTGTAAAGAAAATAACTTGGTCTCAAATGGACAAAAAGACTCCAGGCATTGTAGAAAAATTGATGTGGTTGCTCTGGAAAGTGAAGTTACAGATCTTAATGACAGGTTAGAAGCACTGGAGGAGGAATATAATTTTTTCAAGCATACATTAAACTTTCTTCAGAACGGGAACGAGGGGCTACAACTTATTCAAGAAATAGTTTTTCGGCTGCAAGACATCCAGAGAATTGGGATAAGGAGTAGATGTCAATCCGTTCCTTAAGTTTACAGGAATCGTCGTTATGGGGTAAAAATATTGGCAAGAGATAGATATACTTGTGCCATGAGACTGCAGGGAATCAGATTTCTCTGATTATTATCTCTATATAATGCCATTTTCATTTCACTTGACATTTATCTACGTTAAGGCCTGTCCACTGTCCCAAAGTATGCAGCGCCATATATATCAGTATGATGCAGTCATATAGGTCACTTGTAAATTATGTGTCGGATTTTGTAAATTCATACAAATTTTAGGATGTTAGCATTATTTTGTGAATAAGGTTAACGGGATGCAGCTTATAGTCGTTGTCACTAACAGCTTGCTCTGTTTTTTCTTGTACAACACAGGCAGCTGCTGAGGCTTGGTGAATTTTTGAACCTGCAATTTATTTCAGACTTGCAAATTTTCTCTTTCTCGTCTGTGATTGTGGTCTAGCTAGACTGCACAACATTACTTTTATCTAATCCCATAGAATATTCCTTGACAGATTTACAACTTCTTGATTTTCTCCATAGTATCTATGTGCATATATAATATGGCGTCAGGTTTTCATCATCAAGTGTATGTAGTTTTACCAGGAAAATGGATAATCAGAGTTAATATATTATTAATTTGTTTTTGGGAATCCTGAAATTAATGTTGTTGATTTTGAATCAATAACTTATCACTTAAGACTTTTGAACCATGTTTTTCTAAGGTGAGAAGACTTTTATTTATGTTTCTGGGTAGAGATATAAGTATATGTGTCAAACTATACTTTTTTGTTCGAAAATGAGAGGCTGGTGAACCTACAACAACAACAACGCGTACACTAGAAAATTCGGAAGTTAACATAAATATATTGTAATCCTAATGCATCTATGTACGTGTAACAGAATGAAGATATATCACCTCCTTGTGCACTGCTTTCTGAGTATATGTAAATTAAGCGGAGTAATTAAATTCAAAAGCGGAAATTAATTAATGTTATTCAAGTTTTAATTTGTTGCTTAAACTACCAAAATTAATTAACTACCACTCGTATTCAACGCTGCCCTGCCCCTGCTTAATTTGTCAAATTAGAATAAAATAGATTTGAATATATAATTTGTCAAAGTCTCTCTCATTATTCTTTTTGGTTATCTCTATCTTATTACAGGATATACCAAACCACACAATACATGTATTCTTAATGGAAACAGAAAGGAAAGGAAAGAAGATAAGGAAAATGATGTGAAACCAAAATAAAATGGAACACGGCTTCTTCAAATTAAAGCGGTGCCGATATATATATGTATGTATGCATATGCTTTATGTATAAGCAAACAAAGCTATTAATGTATATTATTCATTTTATATAATATCCAATAAATGGCACAAAGCCAATAACATACACATATCGTCAACATTCAATGTCGCTTCCTTATCCTTCATTCAAATGTCAGCGTTATTAATAAATATTCAGAGATATCGGCTATTATGACTCTAGCTGGCTACTACTTGAAAATCAACTCAGCTGAAACTATATATATATATATATATATATATAAACCCATAACCGGAAGCAAGAACTCGCTGCCGTATCAACCCACTGTCATTCATTACATCGATCAAGCAGATAAGAGTTCTGGGATATGTCATCTGGTTGTCCAGGTAATCAATAAATCAATGGAAATTAATGGCTGGCTAGCTAGCCATTTTTATTTAATATTTATTAATGATATGTATATGTATGTAGTTAAAATAATGAATTAATTAATTTACTGCAGGTATGAATTCATGGCCGGAGCTGGTTGGTGAAGCTGGCGAGGCTACTGCTGCGAAGGTAGAGAAAGAGAATCCGGACGTGAATGCAATCGTTATACTGGATGGAACTCCGGTGACTAAGGATTTTCGATGCAAAAGGGTTTGTGTTTGGGTTAACAATTTTGGAACCGTGATTCGAACTCCCAGGGTTGGCTGAATTAGTTCTTTAGTTTCAAGTCTCTAGTACAAATACGCATGCATGGGAATGGGCATGGATTAACCTTGTTCCATTAATATATTATATATATTATATATATATCTACTATAAAATACGTGAACAAGTCCATGGAAGAAGCATGCTATATATATACACGGGGTTAGGTTGGTTTTGATTATTTATTTTTTATATATATATATTATCAATACTGTATATGATTATTAATATCATACCTTAATTATATTATTTGCTTGTTTATATATGTTTCCATTTTTCTGATTTTTTATGATTAATTTTCAATATTGTTCACTTCAATAATCAATACAATCCTCCTCCAGGTCCAGTCTCTCTCGCCTTCTTTACATATCCAAGAAGTTGAAACTCCTATTAGTATGTCCAACAATGTTTCCAGACTTTTTTAGCAAGCAAAGCTGAACCCCAAATAATTAAGCTGACCATTTGGAACCGAAACCCATAATATTTTTTAAAATATTATATTTCATGTCATGAATGGTCACTTCATTGTCACCCTTCTAAACATACTGAAAAATATAATCAAATTTTTTTTTAAAAAAAAATTATCTTACATTGTTCTATGTTCTTTCCACTTTTATTTCCGTTTACTTTCAGGCGCTAGCTTCTCTTTTCTTCCTTTCTCCTCTTCATTATTTATCTTCATATATCATTTGGGCTTCTAAATCTCGTGTAATTAATTTCTCACTTGGACGTACGAGTGTTCATTTTGATTACTTTATGCCTACTATACGTAAAAGTATAGTTGACTTTATCATCTTGTATTTTAATCCCTCAATTAAACACTTGAAATATCGAAATTAATTATAAATGAAATATTAGCTATTCTGGAAAGTAAGCTTTTAAATATCGATGTCAAATTAAACTTTGCAAATATTAGATTAAGCAACATTAAATTATATATATATATATATATTCAACATCTAATTTTTTCCTTAATTAATTGGTTATATTTTAAAGATAAATTTTTATTCTTTTGAAAAAAGAATATGTGCAAATTAATTCTTTACCCGCTGAATTAATTGTTCATTTTCTTCTATGAATTTATAGAATAACATATAGAAAATAAATTAATTAAATGTGTTTCTTAATTATTAGCTGTCACAAGATTTGGAATCTAGAAAACGATAGGAGCATATAGCATATATATATATATATATATATATATATACATAGCTTTCGTATCAATTCATTGTCATTAATTTAATTCCATATATCCATCAATCGATTTTCATATTATGTTTCGTACAATAATGCACAGGCAATGTAATCGATCGACATATATTCCTATAGTTATTATAATATTATATATCCTCGCGTTATGAGTAATCAACTTAGTGGAAAGATATATATATATATATATATATATATATACCGGCCAAAGATCCTTTTATTTGAATTACATCTAACCTTATGAACAAAAATGAGGCAGAGAAATCTAGATTTAATTTAATTTTTAAATGAACAAATCCAAATTTGAAAAGAATGGAATGAAGGACGAAGATATTGATGCGAAAAAAATTTATTACTCTCATGACAAGCTTATGTGGTTAGATCTGCAAATATTTGGTCTTTTTTCCTTTTTCAGAATAATAAAAAATGAAAAGCAAGCTTGAATTGGAAGATGAAAATTAACTTTTATATTATATATATATACACACCCTGTCAAGCCACAATCAAGAAAATCGAGATCGAACTCGGTAGTGTATCTTCAAGATATCCACTGTCTTGAAGGTCGAGGAGAGAGTTGTCGGCAGAAATTAATATCAACATGTCTTCAATCAAGACATTCATGGCCGGAGGTGGTGGGTGAACTGAAGGCGGTAAGGCGGCTGCAGCGAAGATAGAGAAGGAGAATCCAAAGGTGAATGCAGACGTAATTAATACTGGATGGAACTCCGGTCACTAGAGATATATATATTCGCTGCGATACCATATGTTTATTGTATAATTAAAATAAGGGAACAAGCATTCTGTTGTCAATCAATCTTAATCGTATTATCAATAACAATTAAAGCTAATTAAGCTATATATGGCAATATTTATCAATTTAGTACCTTGTATATTTTCCCTCTTTCCCATTAATTTTTGATGAATATTAGTTTTCAATAACAAATACCATATATCCTCACGCCTAACAAAACCAGCTTAACTGCTTAATTATGATCATCAAATTGAACTCCCACGTATGACATTAATATTGGAGAACCCTTATAATAAATCAACATTTTATCTTCTCAATTGTAATGAGTTCTAGCAGAGCTGCCCTAAAAGCTGGTTTAATTTGCCTATGATATATTAATTTCTAGGATTATGTTTTGAATTTTTCTTATACGAGACCCATGTGATTATTAATTATTGATTTTAAATTGTCATATATATCTATATACACACACATTTTCCTTCTTCAAAGATAAGGATAAATCTTTGGACAATGTTTGGAATTTACACTATTTTATTCGTAACATTTCTTTATATTATCTCCCAAAAGCATAAAAACTCTGCCTGGTATTTTCTCTATTTAAAAAAAAAAAATTAACTGAACAAATATTTTTTATTTTATTATTCTAAGATATTATCTCAAACATATTTTCATTGTTGTAAAGTTTAAAAATAATTACATCAGATATATTTTAAATTTTAAAAACTAAAAATACAACTTAAAATTTTAAATTATATCTAAATTTTTTTTTAAAAAATATTTTTGAATTGTAAACCAAACATGCCCTTAAATTTTTAAAAAAGTTACAAGTTATAAAATTTTTATCCCCTAAATCTATTTAATTTTTTTAATAAAATAATATTATTATTTTAGTAGTTGTGTCTATAGGAGGTTGTAGCAAATTAAATTGGTGACTCTTTGTGAAATTTTACAAAATAAGTATATTAGGAATATACTACATTTTGTATATAAATAAAAGTAGAAGCACTTGAAATTAAAAACTCAGGAAATATTAAGTTAAAGAACATTATATTTAACACCTATTTTTCTATTCTTTATATTTTTTACTGAAAAAGAAAAAAAGACGTGCACATCTCCTTCTTGATATTATATAGCTATGTGCATTCAACTTAAGGGAAGAAGGAATATCTAATTTTTTTTTTATTTTATAGGATTATAAATTCTAAATTATTAAAGGATACACGATTTGACACATTTTCTTGATCACCTTCAAAATATTTTTGATAAAATTAATAACATATTTAAAGAAAAATAATTAATTAGTATTTGGTAATAAAAATATTAAAAAAAGTAGAATTTTTTAGTAGTGAAAAGATAACTTAATAGACAGCATGAAAGCACTAGCAAATAATATAATAATTTTTATATTTTAAAGATGAAAAAATTTATATCTGCTATATAATATAATATATACACTTGTGTAGCGTGCTTTCAACTTAATGGAAGGAATATCTAATTTTTTTTATTTTATTGGATTATAAATCCTAAATTATTAAAGGATAGGATTCCGATTTCGTACACCCATTTTTTTGGATCACCTTTAAAATATTTTTGACGAAATTAATGTATTTTTACTCCATGCTGCAACATTACTTAAAAGAAAAAAATTAATAATATATGGATAAATTAAAAACAATAATAAATAATAAATTAGTTCCTTCTTTGTATTTTAAAGTAAAAAAAAATATAATAACTATAATATTATATTCGTGGTATGTGTATAAATAAGCTCTCCTTTCTCCTATTCTCTTCGTATATATCCACAATTACAAGCTCTCCAGATATTATTAGCCATGGCGTTCCTTCTGCAGCTTATCATTTCATTTCTTGTTTCAGTTCTTTCATTGTTATTTTGCTTCTTCTGCATAATTACCAGTACTAAACCTAAAGGATCATCATCTCCCTCCTCTGATAATATTATTCCAAAATCCTACCCCTTCATAGGCTGTCTTTTGGCTGCAGTAGATAACAAAACCCGACTTCTTCCATGGATGACTCGTATTCTCCAAAACTCACCTTCTGCAATAATTGCCATGAAACTTTCTCCAGGTGTCGTTAATACATCACTGCAAACCCAGCCAATGTTCAGCATATACTCAAAACTCAGTTCTACAACTACCCAAAAGGCATCATCTTTCGATCAACTCTCTTCGACTTTCTCGGTAATCGCATTTTCAATGTTGATGCTGATAACTGGAAGTTGCAGAGGAAAATTTCCAGCCATGAATTCAATAACAAGTCTCTCCGTAAATTTGTTGAAACTGTTGTCGAAGCTGAACTCTCTGATCGCCTTGTTCCCATCCTCTCTGCTGCTGCTGCTAACAAAACCGTGCTTGATTTTCAAGATATTCTTCAAAGATTTGCTTTTGACAACATATGCAGGATTGCTTTCGGCCATGATCCTCAATACTTGTCACCATCTTTGCCAGTAGCAGAGTTTATCCGAGCTTTTGATGATGCTGTAGAGATAAGCAGCAAAAGTGATGTAGGACAATTTTGGAATTTAATTAGTTTAGGAAGTCTTTTATTCTTACCAATTTAATTTGTTATTTAATTCTTAGTGTTCTTATTTAAATAAGAGTTCTTTTCCTTATTTGAGTTGAATTGTAATGTTGGGTTTTCTCTACTATATATAGAGAACCTATGTTATTGTATTGGAGATAATCTTTTATTCAATAAAATATTCCCCTTTGATTTTGTCTCTCATGGGATTGTCATCTTGACACTCGTGTTTCGAGTCGTTAGGGTTAGAACGACATATAATCCCGTCCATTAGAACGTTTATTTAACTCACTGCGTCAAAGAAACGAACGAGATTCGACGTTCGACAAGGTGTTTTTATCCCACCCGCTATCCCGCCTGCGTCAATTGGTATCAAAGCCTACCTCTGTACCAGACAAAGCTTTCCTGAACCACTAAACACAACCACACTCATAAATACATCCTTTTTACCCAAAAAAAAAAAATTAAAATCACGGTCTACCATGTTAGGCATGATGCGTTATTGTTTGACGGAAAATGCAATCCTAAATTATTTTTGTTTTGGTTGAAAGATGTTAAAAAATTCTTTGAAGTTGAGAGGATACCTAAAGAAAAACGAGTACAATTTGTTACTTGTTTTTTGTTAAAAGGAAGTGCATCATATTGGTGGAATATGTTACAAAGGTCACGACTTGCAAGCCAAGAAGATAAAGTTCGATCATAGGATCAGATGAAACGATTGATGAGATCACAGTTTATTCCTCTTGATTATTGTTTGACACATCAAGGTATGAGATCTATTCATTCTTATGCTATGAAGTTTGAGGATTTTTATGGACATTTATTTTTTTATGAGAGTGAAGAGCTTTTAGTTGAGAGATTTTTGGAAGGGCTCAATGCTGATATAAGAGATCGAATGTCATCATATATTATCCATACACTACCATATGCCATTTTCTTAGCCAAAGAAATCGAAACGCAACTAAAGCTTGACTTTGATAGAGTTATTAGAGATGTTGTTGACAATATAGCTCATAAGATATCTGATAATATAGTTAAAGTTGACCATAAGATAGTGTCTGAAGATGAACTTCAAAAAGAAATTGAACACGTGCCAGAAATTGTACAAGAAGAGACTTTATGTGATCTTAATTTAAATATTGATCATGCACAAGAAATTCAAGTTGAAGATCTGCCTATTATTGACATGGTTTTACCTATTCATATCGAAGATATAAAGGTTATCTTTGAAGAAAATTTAGCCACAAAGACAAATTTAATTGCTGAGTACATTGAGCGAGACTTGAGAAAAGTTATGAGAAATTTGAAAGTAATTTATTATTATAAGTATATATTTTTTCAAAGGGCCACATACAAGTGCAAGAAAAAGATAAAATTTGAATACTTTCGAGTTTCAAAGAAATTTGTTGAGAAGAGCCACTATTTTAAGTCAAAAGAAGATTTAATATTGAATTACAAATTTTATCCGCTAGACAAAACAAAACTGGAGGACGAGTTTTTTAAAGAGAAGGAGAATCTGATGTAGGACAATTTTGGAATTTAATTAGTTTAGGAAGTCTTTTATTCTTATCAATTTAATTTGTTATTTAATTCTTAGTTTTCTTATTTAAATAAGAGTTCTTTTCCTTATTTGAGTTGAATTGTAATGTTGGGTTTTCTCTACTATATATAGAGAACTTATGTTATTGTTTTGGAGATAATCTTTTATTCAATAAAATATTCCCCTTTGATTTTGTCTCTCATGGGATTGTTATCTTGACACTCATGTTTCGAGTCGTTAGGGTTAGAACGACATCTAATCCCATCCGTTAGAACGTTTATCTAACTCACTGTGTCAAAGAACCGAACGAAATTCGGCGTTCAACAAGATATTTTTATCCCACCCGCTATCCCGCCTGCGTCAAAAAGGTTTGAAGCGCCTTTACAAATAGTGTGGAAAATTAAAAGGCTTCTCAATATCGGTACCGAGAAACGTCTAAAAGTTGCGATCTCTCAAGTACGAGAATTTGCTCATAACATCATAAGAGAAAAGAAAAGGGAGCTTAAAGAAAACCCCTCGCAAGAGTCTCTGGATCTTCTGTCGAGATTCTTGAGTTCCGGCCATTATGAAGATGACTTTGTGAGAGACATAGTCATCAGCTTTACCCTTGCTGGCCGTGACACTACATCTGCAGCTTTGACGTGGTTTTTCTGGTTACTCTCTCGCAATCCAGAAGCAGAACAACAAATCTTGAGCGAAATCAAAGATAATTCGGATGCAACAGTTTTCGAAGACATCAAAGACATCGTGTTTACACATGCATCATTCTGTGAGAGTATGCGACTCTATCTGCCGGTACCTGTAGACGGTAAGTTGGCAGAGAACGACGACGTATGGCCAGATGGAACGGTTATTAAGAAGGGAACGGGAATCTCGTACCATCCTTACGCGATGGGGAGAATGGAGAGTATTTGGGGAAGTGATTGGTCTGAGTTCAAGCCAGAGAGGTGGTTGAAGAGAGAGGAAGAAAAGTGGATTTTTGTAGGAAGGGATCCGTACTCGTATCAAGTGTTTCAGGCAGGGCCAAGGATTTGTTTAGGGAAGGAGATGGCGTTTATGCAGATGAAGAGGGTGTTGGCTGGGATTTTGAGAAGGTTTAAGGTTGTGCCGGCGGTGGAGGGATTTGAGCCGGAATACATTGCACGTTTAACTGCGAAGATGAAAGGTGGATATCCGGTGAGGATCGAGGAGAGGAGTGAGTGATTGATTACGCATGCTTTTCAATGGTTAATTATTATGTTTATTGATTGTGATTAATTAATAAATTTTATGGTTTGGGAGTTCATGCACATGTGTATTATGACACATATAAGAAAATATTCAAGGTTTGTAACGTTTGTTGATGTGTTCAATGATAATGCGAGTTATTTTATTTTATTTTTAGCGAAAAAATAAAGTTAAGTTATATATTTAACTAATATTAATTAATGTAAGTTTGCAATGAAAGAGTCTCATCAAATATAAATAAATGGGTGCACTACTATTTGCCTGATTACTTCCATACGAATATTGTTGATAATTTCAATTATGAAAACACTTGGAGCCCCCAAATTGATATGCAGTGACAAAATTAAGTATGAAATCATTTTGAACAGGGTAATGTTACTTTGATCCTAAAGGCTTCAAAAAAAATATTATTTTAATTGTAGTGAATAATTTAAGTATGAAATCATTTTGAGCAAGGATAATTTTATTTTAAACTTAGGACGGCAAAACCTTCTACGGGTTTGAGGCCTATAGAAATCCATCTCAAATAAAATAAAATTAAAATGATATAATAAGAAATGTGCGGAGAATAGAGGGAGATTAATCTCTATATTATTAATAGGTTAAGAAGCGATTTAGTATTCGCCACCCTATTTTTGTCCCATTCTCCAAATTTATAATAGTATATTATAATATGTTATTTTTCAAATAAATATATATGCGAATAATATTTAATTAAAAAAATTTGTGATTCATAATTTATTCTGTCAAGCAGTGATGTTTATATTTTTAATATAATTATTACGTATAAATAATACTATAGTATATTAATGACATGTTCAATTAGTATTTAGTATAAATAAATACAAAAATGAGAAAAATAATTGGAGATGGGGAATTCATTTCCCGTATGGGGATTCTCCATCCTCACCCTATAAAATTTATTGAATAATAGGGTGGGAAATGATAATCAAAATTAAAATAAGTTGGGGAATTGGAAGGCCTTCTCACCTCTATCTCGCCCCATTGCCATCCTTATTTATATTTCAACATTTTTGGGATCATTACTTTAGCTAATATGTTTGATGTATGTATTAAAGAAAAGAACATTCTTTAACCATTCTAAAAATTATCACTTTGGTTCTTTAACCAAATATTTGTTGAATTGTTGGTTTGAATTTTTGTAAAAAGAGATATAAAAGTACACCTATGTTATTTAATGAATTTTTTAATGAATAAAAGCCTTTTAATTTTAAAAATTTGATCTAATAGCCTTATTAGTTTTAATAATTTTAAAAATATCTCTTCTAATTTATTAAAAAGAAAACTATACCCCTATATATTTAATAATTATTTAATAACAATAATTAGTAAATCTCTAAAATTTGATAAAATACAATATATTTATATAAAACATATTAATAAAATTAATAATAATATATTATTATCTTAATAATACATTAATTTAATTAATGTATTTTACATAAATATATTATATTTTATCAAATTTAAGATATTTATAAATTATTTTTCCTTAACCAATTATTATTTTATCGGGGTATATTTGTTTTTTTTAATAATTTGGAACTTTTACAGGTATTTTTGAAATCATTAGGACTAATAAGAGTATTAAACCAAACCTATTCGACTAAAAGAGTTTTTACCCTTTTTCCAATATAAAATAATTTAATTTGCCTCTGATTTTTAGTAAAATCTTTCAATTAAAATTTTGTCTTGTTTATTCATTAAAAAGACTAATTAATGAGTATATACTTTATATTTACCATTATATCATTAATTTCTTTTATATATTAATTTATTGTGACCATTATTTTATATTGGAGAAATTACATAGTAAATATATTAATTGAAGATTTTTTATTTTTATATTTTAAAATAATTTGCATGAATTTTGTTACATATTGGAGAAATTATTGAAATGAATCTGATGCTAAGCTTATATATGTCCTTTTCATTATATAGTAGCGCTTTTTTGTTCAACTTATAATTAACATTTTATTTTGATAAATGATCTAAATTTTTTTTCAAAAAGTTAGGAGGATGTATAGAAATATTTTTATCTAAATTAAAATACTAACAATAAGTTGGGACAAATCTAAATAATTATTTTGTAATAAAAAGGATAATAATAAATCATATTATGTGAATTAAATTTACTATTATGTCTATGAAATAAATATTACACATATTTTTTTAAAAATTTATGATCGATATTATATACCAAGTTACTATAACAAAAGTTTTAAAAAAAAGGTTAAGAGCATTAAATAAATTATATTTTTATTTCTAAAGTTTTTTAAATAATTAAATGAAAAATAAAACTTTTAAGTTTAACATTTTAGTTTTTAATATATTGAAAATAATGAGACTAAATTATTAATTATAAAAAAGTGTATCAATTTTTGTTATTTTACTAAAGATTAGAGATTAAAATAATAATATTTAAAAATGTCAAAGTGAAAGTGAAGGGATTAAAATAATAATATTTTAATATTTTGAGAAAATTAGCAAATATTCCGAATTTTTTGTTGTAATAAATATCCATAAGTTTTTAAAATAGAAAAACCCCATGTAATATTCCTATGTAGTAAATATTTTAGAATGTTGTTAATGACAAAAAGATCATAAACATAAAACACTAATAAATAAATAATTAAATTAAATATAATGAACTCTCATGATTAATAAATGACAGCTGCGAATTAAAGTTGGTGGCAAGGACATGCGATATTGGAGGATATATATATATATATTGTGTGTGTAAGGGCGGAGCCGGAATTGAATGACTAAGGGCCTAAAATAGTTAAAAATTAAAATTAATTAAATAATATTTAAAAAAATATTAATAAATTAAGAGATAAAGTGATAATAATTTAAAGTATAATAGTTAAAAATATATATAAATTTAAAAAATAAATTTAAAATAGATGTATTTATAATAAAATATTAAAAAAAAAAAATTGTGAAAAATGGGGCAGGCTCCCTATACGTACTCTGCTACTCTCTCTCTCTCTCTCTATATATATATATATAAAATGTGAAGTGAGCAACTTAATACCTGTTTAATTTGGCTTTTTATTAACCCAAAAAATTGTTTTAATATTAAAATCTTTTTTCAAATTTTTTGATATTGTTTGATAAATACTGAAAAAGGATTTTTGGGAACTAAAAAACTTATTTTTCTTTTACCAAAAGAAGATTTAAAAATCTCAATTTTATTTTGGCAATAGAATTTTTTCAATTTTAAAAAAAAAAAACTGTGCAAAATATCTTTATTTTATTTTAAAAGTTTTATGTTATATTTTAAAATAAAACATTAAAAATTTATTTATTAAATTTATTATTCAAATTTTTTTAAAAGTTATTTATGACAACTAAACAATTAATAAACTTTTACTAAAAACTTTACTTATAAAAACTTTATAAATAAAAACTTTATTTTAAAAGGATTTATTTGAAAAGTTATACCAACGAATCGTTGTTATTTGTTATTTATTTTTTTAAATATTAAATTCCTCCCAATGATTTTGAATACAAAGAAGATTTAAAAATCTCAATTTTCTAACATAGTTTTAAAAATATATTTATAATTAAATGAATAAAATAGATAGATATACACCTAATAAGTAGAGTAAGATTTGAATATATTTGCAAAATCTCCTTGCATATTTGCATGCATCAATTCATAGAGACTGAAATATGTACAAATACCCTAGCTAAGGTAACTGGCTGATCAAGTACTATATTAAAAATAAGTCCATTTTTTTACACTTTTTTTTACATGAATTATTAATTCTTTATTTGAGCACATTCAACTATTAATATTAAATTTATTATATACATTAATTAAACATTAATTATATATTAAGAATTGAATGTGCTTAGATTATTCAAAGATTAAAAATTGATGTAAAAAAAAGTATAAAAAATTAATACTGCTGATCATTCCCATACATATATATATATATATATTGTTGAGTATATATATCATCATATATGCTTTTAGATTGAATTTTGCTTATTTTGGCAATTACTATTATGAGTAAGAAACATATATACATTAAAATTTCAAGTTGAACTATTTATAGGTTAAGTTGTTTATTTGTTTTCTTAAAATGAGAGGAAAAAAATCATGTTATTTGATTTTGCAACATTAATAAATTTGGTAGAGAATGAGAAAAAAATATCATTCGTATCAATTTTTTTTCTTTTGATCTAATTCCTATTTTCTCTCCAAATTGAAATTAAATTAAACTATTTTTTTAAAAAAATGGTAGAACAGGCTTCTACTATTAGAAATAATTAATTTTTTTAAAAAATAAAAATACCTATTAAAGAATTTGAGAGTAATATATAAAATATGAAAGTAGAGAAGAAGGAGCAAGTGAAAGTTATTACCGTTAGTTTGTTAAAGAAAAATGATGTGTTTTGCCATTTGATAAGAAAAATTAGAAATAAATCAAATCTTAGTTTTAGAAAGTTTTTAACTTATGCTCATGTCAAAATTAGGAAACATTATATTTAATCTTTATTTTTCCCTTCTTTATATTTTAAACATAATTTTTTAAATAAAAAATAATTAAATGAATAAAATATACTGATCATATATACATGGTGGATCGAAGATGTTGGCTACGTGGATCTATAAATACCCTATCAATGTAAGTATATAACTGGATCCCTCTAAGTACAATTAATTACACCCTAACCAATTAATGAAGAATATAATTCAAGTGTGAATCAGAACTCAGAAGAACATGGCAACCTAGCTAATTAAATTCAATTAAATTATTATTATCATTAGAATAATGATTTGGGTCATTTTATAATTATATCCTAATTATAAATTGTGTTTGTTTTAATAAATACGAAGTGATTTTGTGACAATTCATTTGTCATTACCACTTTGTGCGCGTGTTTTGTTTGAGTGAAAGGTGAGTAAGTCGTCTTGATGTTTGTTATATTACAAGTATTTACTTGCTTCAATTATTTATTTATTATTTGAATTGTGTAAGAAATTAAATTTGGTTCATATTAATTATGTTTTCGTAATAAATAAGAAAGAATATATTTGTGGTGTGTTAAATTATTCAGCAAGTTGGTATTGTCATTGTGTTGGGAATATCAAATAAATAATAAAGAAAAATATTAATTACGTGGTATAAACGTAGACCAATACCCTCAATTGAACTAGTGATTTGAACTGATTTTTTTCAAATTGCAAAATAAATTTTGTTTGTGAGAATTGAAACTTTAAAATACCATGAAATTAACATACCAACACCCTTAACACATTACCAAAAACCGATTCATAATATTTCATCCAATCTTTAATAAATACATTTTCCCAAAATTTATACATAATAAATTTTGTTAAAAATAAAATTATTTTTATTAATGTAAAATTTTTTTTAATTTTTTACATTAATAATATTGTTATTAATATTTTATCTAATTTTTAATCCGATTCATAATATTTTATCCCATCTTTAATAAATACCTCTTTTCAAATGTTTGCATAATAAATTTTATTGAAAATAAAAATTATTTCTATTAATGCAAAAAATTTTATAATTTAAAAATAGTGTTGTAATCATTAAAATTTATAAAATTATTTTGAAATCATTACTAATGATAATCATTTAAAAATTTATACTATTTTGTAAAGAAAATAAATCTAATTTATGTTAGCCTTAAGGTTAATAAGCCATAATTTTGATAATAACAAATATTAATATCTTTGACTAACCAAATTCCTCTTGTAGTTTTATTTGTAATATTTTTAGTATAAGGATTTGGAATGGAATTATCAAGTTAAAAATTAAAAGGATATTCAAAATTAAGCCATTCATCAAGAGCAAAATTGGAAGCCCTAAGAGAAAATTAAAGAGCAATATTGAAGAATTAAAGACACGCACATGAGGTAATTAAATATTTGTAACGTGTCTTTGAATTGATTGTTAATTTGCATTAATAAGCTCAAAATTATATTTAAATACTTTTTAATCATAATTCTTAGAAAATAAATTTTTCAAAAATAATTTTCTCTTGAAGATAAATTTATGTTTTTGTGAAAAAATTATTTTCAAAATGAAAGGGATCATTTTGCAAATGGTTTATTTGAAAGATTTTCAAAGTTGAGCATGGACCTAATTGTAAAGTTTTAAAACCTTATGAAAAGTTAAACATGGTCAAATATAGTTACTGTTTAGTTTAACCAAATTGGTAAACAATATAACGATTCAAAAAAACCATTACACAGTGAATCACGAAATAGTACCAACGGTCATATTTTTTAAATTTAAATTCAAACGGTCAGTTATAGTAACTGGACCAAAATGCAAGATTTTCAAAACTTAGAAAATAGACTAAAATGTAAGTTTTTCAAAGTTTGGTCCCAACTACTATAAACAACTAATAACAGTTATAAATGGTCACATTTTATTTCCTACTATAAATACTAATATAAAGTTATTTTGAAAGAAGATTTTTGAATACTTGAATAATTTAAGCTTACATTTACAAATTATATAATTCATTACACACTCTAGTTTTTCACTTATACATTTCATTGAAAAGAATGATTGTATTTTCATTGTAATTCTTGGGAAGTTAAGTATGAAGAAAACATACTTTGTATAAGTTTTGAGTGACACCCGTAAGTTGCTTAGTTGTAAATGTAAGAGAGGTACCTGCAAAGTCCTCTTAATATAAGGTTTAAGTGGTACCTGAAAATCCACTTAAAGTTGTATTTGTTTACTTTAAATTTGAAGGCATAATAGTAAAATCTTCAAGCGGATTGGCTTAGAGGCATAGACATAGGCCCAAATTTGTCAAACCACATAAAAATCATGTGTTTGATATCTCTACCCTTTCATTTATTTAATGTATATTCATATTATTGTTTCACACATTTATTCACACACTTGAATTACAAATTGTAGTATATTTATATTGATAGTTTGTTGAATTTATCACTTTGTACTTAAAAAATTTAATTTGTTTGAAATTAAAATTGGGTTGCACATATTTAATTTATATAATTTTTAAAAACCCAATTCATCCCTCTCTTGGGTTGTCTTAGTGGCATTTCAATTTATTATAAAAATAAAATTATTTTAAAATTATTATTAATGATAATAAAATAATTTTAAATTATTTTACAAAATTATTTTAAAATCATTACTAATGATAATAATTTTAGAAATTTATAATATTTCTAAATAATTATTAAAGAAAATATATCTAATTTTATTACAAAAATAAACTTATTTTGAAATTATTATTAATGACAATAATTTTAAAATTTTATAATATTTTTAAATAATTGTTAAAGAAAATGAATCTAATTTATTTTAAAATAAAATTACTTTGGAAATCGTTATTAATTTTAAATTTAATTTTAAAAATTTATAATTTAATGATAATAATAATTTTAAATTCGAAATATTTTAAAATTTTAATGATTATAAAATTATTTTTAAATTATAAATTTTTTATATTAGAAAAGAATTTATTGTTAATATAATTTATTACATATATTTAAAGACTTATTTATTTATTATCAAAATGCATTTAGTGCAGTGATAAAGGTATTGGTTCATTTTCAACAAGTTAAAACCAAAAATGTTTAAATTACCAAAGGGCGAAATTGAAATTCGAGAAATAATGAAGTATTAAAGAAAATATAGAAAAATGATAAGAAATTAAAAAGTTATGGGGTATCAAGCATTTTTCCCATAAAAAAATTTATATAACAAAGAAAAACTAGGTCCACCAATTAGGTAAAAAATTATTACAAGTAATTTTTCCTCACACCTAAACCTTAATCACACTCAATCTAAAATTATTACAAGAATTTGTCTATTTTAGGGAGTAGTGTCTAATCTTAATACTTATATTTTTTAACAAGTGAATCCAACCTCTCCCCCATATAATGAATAAATTTTATAAATATACACATAAATTGATTAATATAATAAAAAATTTAAAAATTACAATAGAATTAAGTTACAAGATGTATTGTAACAACATAACCCTACGTTATTATACCAGTCAAAATAACAAAAAAGGATAACAGTAAATATACTTCATTATTAACTATTCTAAAATAAGCATAGCAATATCCTAGGTTCGACGGGGTTCACAAAAGCCCAGTTCGAGCTCTGCTAAAAATTTGCGTATTTCAAACCAAGTCCCAATTATTTCATGCTATAAAATTAAAATAGATGGTAAAATCCTCCACAGGTTTAAGGCCCTATGGGGATTAACCCTAAATAATGTAAAATTGAATAATATAATGGGAAAAGTGATAGGGAATACAGGAGATTAATCTCCAAATTGTTAATGAAATGGGAACAGTTTAGTATTTTCCACTCTATTAAATTTTATTGGAGAATAGTATATTATAATATATTATTTTCAAATAAAAATATGTATTTACAGACAATATTTAATTAAAAAATTTTATAATTCATAATTTTTTTATCCTATTAAATAGTAAAATTTATATTTTTAATATAATTATTGTATATAATAATACTATAGTATATTAATAATATTTTTAATTAATATTTAGTATATATAAATACAAAAATAGAAAAAAATAAATAGGGATGAGAAATTCATTGCTTATATAAAGATTCTCTATTCTCATTCTATTAAATTTTATCGGAGAACAAGGTAAAAAATAGGAATCAAAATTAAAATATAGTGAAAAATAGAAAATACCTTCCTACATCGACCCGCCCCATTGCCAGCCCTAAAAACTACTACAAACTAAATCTAGGGACTATTTGTTACATTTAAAAACCTATATCCTAACTAGTTAATTTGTAAAAAGTAGGGATGAATACATTATTATCCCCTTTGAATATCTGGGCTTGCTGGCGGAATAATAGTAGAGACATCCTTAAATATTAATTAAATAATAAATAAAAATATACTTTAGTGATTTGTTCATTTAGGTCCCCCAGCACTGGCAGCTATAACCAAAGAAACTGGGGACTATTTTGTTACATTTAAAAATCTATATCCTAACTAGTTAATTTGTAAAAACAAGGGATGAATACATTATTATCCCTTTCTAATTTCGGGCTTCCGGGTCGGACCGGGCTTCACATGCAAAACCCACGCTCGGGTCCCCGCCCGGATATTGCGCGTCGGGATTTGACCGGGCATTGTCATCCGTTTCCATGCGAAGATGCTAAGATTATACATTTTTTTTTTTTAACGGTTTATTGTTTTTATCAGTATTGTTAATAAAATTTTCCCAGTGCTTGGTATAAACAATCCCAATCTTTTGCATCTAAATATCAAACCACAAGCAAGAAATTTAAAACAAGTAAATAAATATTGTTGTTGATTGTGTTCATATGTAGATGATGTTTGTTTTGGAAGTAGTGCAGATAAGAGAATTGAGGTTACAGTACATGTATGTAAATACAGGTTTTTTATTTGAAGGCAAGTGGATCAATTAGGAGTGGGGTTAATTGGGAATGGTACGATCGAGACAAGACAGCAGTGAACAAAAAAGAGGTTTCTAAGATTTTTAAGGGTTTCTAAAAATTTGGCAACTGCTCTAAGTGGAGTCCAATTGTACGTTCATTTTGTCTAATAATTAAATTTACCACGTTTATATTCAAGTTCCGAACCTATTCATAGTGTTTCAAGGCAGCAGCAGCTGCGCGCAGGGGGAATGCCATTCTTCTTTCTAGCTTACTTGATCTCTGAGCTGTTAGAGTTGAGTGAAATAACAAACAACTCCATCCAATCGTCAGCAAGAGAATGGCATTCATCAGCAGAAAATTTCCGTATGGGAGTATGGGACTCTCACAGCGATGCTATATACGTGTCCTGTTGATTATTAACCCCGAATCTGTTTGTTGCAGTTACGTCCTTAAATCAAAGATGCCGACGAGTTATGATACTTTAATTTGGAGTCATATCCAGAAGAAAGAAGTCCGGTAAGCACCGCCGGCTGGTCCTTCTCCATGTGCTTATCTTAGTGGAGGAGCGAACGTGTGTTCGTAGAGTTCGTCGCAATTTCATACATGTGTGTGTGTGTGTGTGTATATATATATATATATATATATTAATTTGTCTGATTTGAAAACCCTCCTTTCTTATTAGTTCCAGGGAATTAGTACTGCTACCAGCTGATCATATTTAGTGCTTAATGCTGGCAGTTTGAGTGCGATCACATTGCACCAAGGATAGCATGGAATTATAAACTCTTGCTGATATTTAAATTTAGTGCTTAATACCTGGAGCTTAACTGTGATCGCACTGCTCGAAAGAAACATAGAAAGTAAAAGCGAAAGAACATTAAGAATGGGATGGAATGGAATTAATTTCTCTCTTCTTTGAATCACATAATTAAGACTTATTTTAAACTATGTACTATATATAAAGATTTTGGTGAATAGCATTGTGGAAAACGTTAATGGAGATTTGACTAGATTCATCGATAAATTGATTATTGATAGAAGCTCCTACGGGAAGAGGATTCCTTTAATTGAAGAGGTCGGGGCTTTACAAGACCACTGTCAAATATCTTATGTTAATTTAAATTTTCTTCTTTCTTTAATTTACTTTAATCTTATAATTATTTATGCATGCCTGATGGCGTTACTGATACTGGGTGTTTTGTTTTCTCTCTTTTTCTGTTGCCTGCATCAGATTTTGACATGAAATTGTGTAAAAATAGACAAAAGCGACTTATGATAAAATAAATTAGTGAGAAATATATTGCAATTTCATCGCTCAGATTTTTTTTTTCCTTAATTTATTTTTCAGTCAGAACGATTCAGATTAAACCAAATTTCAAAGAAAGAAAAATAGTGGAGAATTTCCGAAACTTGTAGTTTCGCGTAAAGAGACGAAAAGAATTTTGATGGGCTGCATGAGTGTACGTAGGCCCAAGGGGTATCACGCTACAATGAATTACGTTCGTGGGCCAAAGGTTTTATTTCTTTTTGTCAATAGAATGAATAATAAAAAAAGAAGAAATAATACGAGGTTGTTTGATTACGTTTCTAAATCTTTTTTTTTTTATTTTAAAAGATGACAAGCTGGAATATTTATTGTATGCTTTGTAATTTCTTTAAAAAATATATAGTTTAGTTAAAAAGTAAAAATAATATTTTGTTATTTCTCATTTTTTATAAAAATATTTTTCAAAATTAATTGCTTTATACTCATGAAAACAATAAATATACTTATTTTTGGAAATAATACGAAATATGGTCTCATTGTTTTTAACTTTAAAAAAAATCAAATAAAATTCCTTAAAATATGTTTAAAAAAATTTTAGACAAGCCGATGTCAATGAAACTATTCAATGAAACCAAATTAAACATATAATATAAAAGAGTCCTAGTACAATTCAATTGCATGTAAGATATATTTCTTTTATTTTATCTACTCTTTTTCCATAAAATTAAACTCCTTCATTTTTACTTTTTAATTTTCAGTTGTATTTTTTAGAAATTAATTGGAAGAATTATAAGAAAATAATAACCAGAAATTATAGTAGTGGAGCTGAAAAATACAATAGAATTAGTATTTGACAAACCTAGAGAGTAGTACCGTAGTTACGCATTGCCATTATAACTGAAAAAGAATTAAAAATAAAAATAAAAATAAAAATGCGGCATTCTCGTTCGGTGCAAATGAATGAGTTGAACAGTTGTTTCAGCGTCACCTACTCAACGCGTCCTTTTAGAAACACTCCAGCTACTCACAAACCCTCTCACCATTATCCAAATAAATCTCTATATAATATAAATCTCCATCCATCCAGCTATTTCCTTCGCATCGACACATCAAGACGGAAAATGGAATATTGCAGTAAGCTGTTTATGATCAACTTCTCTGCTTAATTTTCTTTTTGTAATAATTTTTTAATTCATAGAGTTTATCAGTGCAGCAGTAGTAGTTATGATGTTTAATTATGATTATGATTAATATATATACATATAACAGGAACAGGGAAGAACTCATGGCCGGAGCTGGTGGGAAGAAATGGAGAAGAGGCCGCTGAAATTATAATGAGAGAAAATCCAAAGGTTGACGCTATCATTGTTAAACAAGGATCGGTGGTGACCATGGATTTCCGCTGTGATAGGGTTTGGGTTTGGGTTGATAAGCATGGAAATGTTAAACTAACCCCACACATCGGTTAATTAATTAATTAATTAGCGAGCTAATTAATTCTACGTTTCAGCTTGTAGTAGTGTGTATCATGAGCATGCAATATTATATATACATATATATATATATATATGCATGTACTCTACGTCATAGTAGTATATGGATTTTATATTAAATATATTTTTGTAACCAAAGACCTTGTTATGCGTTGATTAATACATAATTGGAGCTGCAGGTGAAATTAAATTCAATTGCATTGGAACTACAGTTATTTTTATATATATATATATATATATAGTACTTTCAGCAACTAGACACCAAAGTCTAGTACCATTAATGAAAACACAGATAAATTAAAATGAGATTAAGAAAGGCAATTACGTAAGAACTAAACGAGGATAAAACCAAAACGAACCGCTGAAGCCTTAAGGTCAAATATGATAGACAACTTCATTAATTGTCCACCGCTTCTATTTTTCTGATAGTCTACTTTAATGTTTTGTAGATTGATTAGATATACATGAGAGGATGAGCGAGCTGTACAAGCTTTAAATTAGAACATAGTCATCCAAGCAAATATTCATACACACAAAAATATAATGGCGAAAGTCAGATGTCTAATTAGCTAGCATTCAAAATGACCAGATAATTAATTGAAATGACAGCGTACGTTCACGGATATCGGCTTCAAACTTGAAATATCAAACGACTCGAATCTATAGGCATGGCAGTCTATCAGCCCACAGGCACAGGAAAAAAGCTACAGGAGTCACCGGTAGAAGAATAATAAATATGGCATCTCTTTGTCACATATACGTACGTAATTAAGGCCAAGTTTACTTTAATTTGGTGAACGTACACCATCCTCTACATATTAACCAAGCTATACATACGTATGTCATTTCTAAACAAGATCTTTACATGATGAAATTAATGTAAGTACATCATAGATACTGGTGCAAAGGGGGAGGCGGCTGCTGCTGCTACCATAGAGAGAGAATCCTAAAGTGGATGCAATATCATTGTTCTTCATGTGGAAGAAGAGTAAAATTTTCGAATATTAATTATTATATGTATGATATAACCAATACAATGATCTAATAAAATCTTACTATTTATATTATCATTATCAAAATTATCAACAATATTCAGTGCATACATGGCTCATTATTTGGTAGAATTATTTTTCCTCTTTCTGATTCTTGATGAATATTTTTCATTGTGGGCACATGTTACTGCGTACACAGCTTAGCCCGTTGAATTTGTGCTGTGTGCGCGTCAAAAATCTCGCTACAAGGTGAGGCAGTCCACAGTCCACAGTGCCCAACAAATCCATGAATCGTTGTGTACGTGAGAGGGAAGGAAGGCCCAACAAAACGATGTCCAGAGTGCCCCAATAAAAGAACAAAAAGAAACATGCCGCATCGTTTTCTTTCTTGTTTTCTCTCTTTCAAAGATAAGTACATGAAACTAGCTACTAATCAATGAAAGAATACATTCCCCGTTCATCGGGTAGATTGTATTTAATTGAAAAAAAAAAAGAAAAAGGATTAAGACGACCAAAAGTATATGTATATGTCACCTACTCCATCGATGTGCTAATTACTGAACTGTCACCAACTCTTGTTTCTAACTTTTAATATACATACATATACATATATATGTATGTATGTATGTATGTATGTGTGTCATAATTTTTAATGTAATGAACGGCATCTTCATTCTTCAACCGTATGTTGACCGTCATAAGTATCTATAAAGTGTACATAATTATAAATAAATTGTTTAACAATTTTAATTTTCAGAACGTGGATGCAGAATTTTCCTAACAGATTCGAGTAAACTACAGAGACATTAGGTAAAGGGTAGAGAACGTATGCGTAGGTTTTACGTTATAAAAAGTGAAGAGCATTGCCCGACAGCCAGCCGTAAAACAACCTTTTATTTGCGTGTCGATGTCTCTCTGCTAGAATTAAAATGTTTGTTTTTATTGGATTTAATTAATTGCAAGCGTGGCCACACCCTTAAGCAGAGTCAAAGAGACATCATGATCCCACCACAATTAAGCTTTAAATTACAAGACTGGTAGTCCTTTCCCATCACACCACTACATTTAAGCTTTTTTGATGAGAGAAAGAAGTAAGAAGGGTAACCTCTTGATAATTATTTTATTTGGCATTACTAGCCCTTTGATAAAGAAGGATATTGAATAACAATTTTTTAATGGCAATTAATTGATGCCGTGGACTACCCAACTGCCTGTCTATAAATTTGCAACTAGAGGGAGTAGTTTTTCACAGAATTCCTAAACCTTTTGCTTCTCTAAAATTAGGTTTTGCCGAAAATCACAAACAAGTCAATTTTAATCTGTAAAACAAGAATGAAATTCTTCGGGAAAACTCTGACACTTATTCTCTTGATATTGTTGTTGATTTTAACCCCTGAGGCTGTTGTTGGGTTTAGGCCCTTAAAAGAAGAGAAGATGCCGAATCATGACAGTGTTGAGTCATTTCCACAAGAAAGGAGCCCCGTACCCCCCGCCGGTTCTTCCCCGTGCACTTATATTAGTGGAGGAAGTCGTGGTGGACATTGTCACGAAGGGTGAACGAACTTAGGTTAGTTCTGGTGCAATTCCCATATTTGGTACGATCTACGATATGATGACTCGTATAATTATGGTTTTAGGTATTAACGATAAAATAAGTGCTTCTCCTGCAATTTGAAATTATTGAATTTCAGTACTGTTCTACGTATATGCTGGGTTGAATGTAATGTAACGTACTATTTGTTTCTCTGTGTCTTTGTGTTTATTTCTGTTTTATTATTCTGCACTAAAGGGAGAAGATTCATGCTAAATGTGCTTCTAAATTTGATTATATATGTTAATTTGATGTAAAATCACTATACATGATTATGTGCTACAAGCCAAATTTCTAGTAATTAGTCAAGTGATCAGATCAGATGCAATTAATTAACAGATAAAAAGTTTCAGCGGCGAGCTTCAGACCAACAGTCTTATGCAAGTGATCTTTTGAATTTTTTCAGGTCTTTTTTCCTTTTCTTTCAACACCATCCAACTTTAATTTAGAGTCAAATTTCATAATTGTTATGGCGTATAGTAGTATTTTATGTTAAATATCGCGACGCAGGCAGTGCCTTCGTGAGAGCAGGTCTTGACGATTATTATTTAATTTTTTTTATATGATGGGAAACTTATCAGCTTTCCTCCTTTATACTTACAGCAGGTCTCCGAATTCCACAAAACTCATCAAAAGAGTTAGACTTATATGTAAAGAACAATTAAAAAAAAAAAAAAAAGAACAAAGAGTGTTTATATGTATGTGTGTGTGTCTATATATATATATATGGTGACTTATCTAAATCTCCTGTATATTACTAGGGTTTTCCAAGAAAAGTGTTCTGCCTGGTACTATCACTATTATATATAATCAGTATCACCTGAAAATACGTAAATGCACAGTTGATGATATTAGATATGGAGATGACTTTCTATCGTACGCTAGTGGTGCTTTCTCCACTTTTCTAGTACTGGTATTCATGTAATAACGAGAAATTCTGAAGGAAGAAGAAAAAATTCCAGTATAATTACCAAAAGAACTATATGAATTCTAGATACGATCACCCTGGTATATGTATTTCAGCCGGGAATTGCAGCTGCAACTTATATTCTGTCTTCATGAAAGCAAAATATATAGAGGCTTCATGGAGGAGCAGTATGCGCATGGACTAATTTGTTGAGAGGTTGATGGCAAACACCAGTTCTTTGTTTTCTAATAATGGACTAATAATATATAATTAAGTCTCCACATGATGTTTCTTGGTCGTTAATAGTTCCGTGTAGGATTTTGATTACCCTTGGAATTCATGCTTGTTGACCATAATCGTCAAGATTACAAGTACATATACTCGTCTATCCACGGTTATTATGTTATAGGTACATTTAAAGTAAATAGTTTTCAAAATACAAGTGTGTTAATAAATATTCTAGAATTTTGTCTAAAAGAAACTAGTCTCCAATTCTCTCTATCCGTATTCCTTCTTCCTACCTGCTGCTCA
Source organism: Azadirachta indica (assembly GCA_022749755.1). Classification (NCBI taxonomy): domain Eukaryota; kingdom Viridiplantae; phylum Streptophyta; class Magnoliopsida; order Sapindales; family Meliaceae; genus Azadirachta; species Azadirachta indica. Next base: position 20,448,965 of record CM040440.1, read on the forward strand.
GCGAATCAGTTTGATTTTCTTAATTGTTCGTAGAAGAACCTATACGTCGTTTTTAATTATTGAAACCTGCATTATCATGATAAGCCTGCAGATCAACATTGATTCAGTGGACAATAGACTTAATTGCGATCGTAAACCAGCCACTCTTGGTATTTCATTAACATAAATGAAACATTTTGCCTCCGTTTCGTTCCTTCTAAACCTTTGTTACTTCAAATCTTGACATCATATATGGACTGGCCACTAACCCTCCTCGTAACCAGGAGCATGCCCTTATCAGCGATGGAATGAAAGATTTGGCTAAATATGATAGCTTAAATTAACAAGATTGAATGCGGAAAATAAAACTTCAAATCTCTGTTAATTATATGTTATTTATAATAAGGCGTGCTACCTTTAAATGAGTTGCCGACCCATGACAGCATTTAATCACAGCCTACGTTTTTCTTTTCAATCATGCATGATCCAACGTTTCAATTCCTTTTCTTCTCCTTTTTCTTGGAAAAAAACCATAATGTTTGATCAATCCGACGTTTGTAATTAAATCCTTACTACTTTAATGTATATAATGTAAAGACTTACCGTAAGCAGACAACTTTATGAGAGTACACACTAATTCAAGAAATTGTCTTCTCATATATATTGCATGCATGTGCAGAGATAGGCGAAAGTTGATACGAATTAGTTACAATTAATCAGCACTAAAGGCCTTTGGTATAATATTTTATATATAGTGATCCCTTTATATTGGGACTTTAGTTCAAATCACATTATATTAAACTGCCATTGGCAAGAGATTTGCTTGCTTTATATATATATATATATATATAGTGCCGCCGGCTAGACGTGACAGAAGATCTTCATTCTAACTGGAGATTTCTTTGTCACAAAGTTTTAATACTTATTCTGCACCCTGTTATTTTGTAAGCAATATAAATTATTTGCCCCACATCTAGAGAAAGAGAGCTAGTCTTTCCAACTTCCAGGCTATATATAATATTTTAGCGAGAGCACCGCCCGTCCACGCATTGCTTTTTCTCACGAGCTCGCCACTTGCCAAATGCGATACCTAAGATTTTTCCAGGTAGAAGCTCAAGGCAACTCCCCATACGAGTTGGGTTGTGATGATCAACAATTAATTAATTTACTATATTAATTCCATAAGACTATAGCCATCTTAATCTTTTGGAACATTGATAATTTTGTCAACTACACTGTGGAATGAAGCATGCCATTGCACATTAATTGTTTACCATTTATTATCACCATATTATGGGATTATCAATTTGAAATGGAGGATGGCATTTTACAATAATTTTTTACCAATGATTAGGCCATCTTCATATGTATATTTCAATTAAGTTGAAGATATAATTGGCTATAATCATATATCTCAACTCCTATATCCAAGGGACTAATCTTATAATATAGTATGGTGCAAGTGCAAGTGCTCCCACGCTTTGTTTTTACTTTTAGGCCAATAATAAAAAATTTGCAATATGATTAGTTCATGGCAGTGGAACTGGAGCATTTCCGATAATCACACACTAAGCATTGTCCCCTCGTAAATTTCGGCTTTTAATTTCTACTTTAATATCAAAAGAATTTGGAAGAACTGAATGCTAATGGCGGCACCTCAAACTTAATTAAGTAACAGATAAACTATTTAAGATAAAGTAAAAATGATGAACTCAGCAGCCACATGGTTTCGTCATCTTTGCCACTCAGTCTTTGATAACATCACAACATTCATGTTTCTGATTACATATAGAAAGCAGTCATAGAAGGGATCGGATTAGCTGCAATCGAATTAATATGATGAGTGGAATTAATACAGGGGAAAGCAACAAAAAAAATAAAAAAGAGTGCACTTCAGATTGATCCAGCTCTATAATTAATAATTAAGCAATCTCAAATGCATGTAGCTCACTAGCTTCTTGTAGATCTTAATTATACGAGCGAAGAAATTAGATATATAGAGAGAGAGAGAGAGATCTCATAAATTAGGTTCCTTCTCAGTTTTGCATAACTCCATTACTCCAATTTTATTGAAAATATGAAATAATTAATATGCATATTAGATAACATAAACAGAAAGATTATGAAAGCAAGCAGTCTATGGTACATGCTAGGACATTGATTTCATATTCTCTTGAGCACTGTGATAGTAGTGGTTTCTGCGGCGAAATGCGTCCAAGTATGCTCTCATCGCACTGAGACAGTTGGCATTCACCAACACAAAGAAAACCCTCATCAACTTCCTTCGAAATTTCACTCATTTAAGCGAGCCCAACAGTCACTTTGGGCAACTGCACCAAAAAGTAAACCCTAATTGCGCATATTTATGTTAAAAGAATAAGAAAGACTATATGCATATCGTAAAACACAAAGCTTTTCTAAGTGGGAAAGTCTTAATTTTAAATTTCGACTAATTGACTAGCTAGCTGGTGATCGACCCAATAACTCATCCATTAAGGAAAATTCCAAGATAATAATGAAGATTCCTATCCTATATATGATTGAAGTGAAAAGCACTTGAATGCCAATTACATTTCTAGGTCTTTCATTTTAAAATTTTAAATAATTTTTCTTTTTTACCAAAATCCTATTAATTGTATAGCTCATTTCATGCGTTATTATACTTGACAGTGATAGTCGTTTTTGTCTATTCTTCTTTCTGCCCACCAAAACATTTTGGCTTGAACGAAAAAAGACCACATACACATTTTTTTTTTCCAAGGAAAAGTGAAAACGGCAAAAGACTGGCCTTTTAGATCAAGGGTCTATATATGACGAATGCCTTTGCTCGCATTATTTTAACTGAGAAAAAAGTTCGGAAACTTTACACAGCCAATGTAGCTAGTGGATTGTGCTTTTCCTTTTTCGTAGAGGATCATAAATCTGCTTACTCAGATTTCCCATCGAGACCTATATATATATGCTTTAAATATCCACTGTGAATGCACATGTAAACTTATGGAATTATTGGTTCATATATGATTTAAGTAAAATGCTTCTAGAGCCTGCAGAAGCATAAGCGTTAATAATTCACATTCTATATTCCTTTGAAAGGGATGTGAGTGGTAGTGCATATTTACGATTTATACTTCTTCGGATCACCTCTTGATTCTCCACTTAAAAGCAAAAATCGTTCAGTATTTCTCAACCTCATGGCTAGACTGCACTCTCTGTGCAAGTTTTGCCCCTTGTTTTTTGGGCCCATTTCAATGCTTGACTACTGTCTGAATCCCTAACATTGATGAGCCACAAGGAAGGAAAATTAAAGATCAAGTAAAATTATTACTGTTATGTATATGAGTTTCACGGGAGAAGCATGGGCCGAGAAAAGTTGTACAAAATGGCTAAGACTATATTTCATTTTAAGAAAAGAAATGAACGAGTAAGGAAAGAAAAACATAATGGGATAGAGAAATAAATAATATTTTTTTTGTTTAATTGAAATAAAAATTGTGGAGAAAAAAATTAATTATATATTTTTTTGAAGATGAAAATATAATTCGTTTAGGACTTAATTCTATTTCTTAATAAAAATTTTTTAATTATTTACTAATTTTATTTTTAAATATAATTTAATTTACCTTTAAAATTTTAATATTAGATCATCATCATTGTTAACAATTTTTTTTTAAAAAAAGATAAATACTTAAACTTAACTTTAACCATAAAATTAGCTATAATTCATATTATAAAATAAAATTACAATTATCAAACTAGTATGACTATTATATACACAATAATAAATATGAAGTATAAAATAAATTATAAGTTAATAAATTAATATAAAAATAAATGAAGAATGTATTATATAAATAATATGAATGATAGACAAAAATAAAAATAAAAATATAGTTATAATAAGATTATATTGAATTTATAAAAATAAATGAATATTACACTAATAATTATAAATTAATTTTTAAATAAATTTGCAATAAAATGATGTTGAATTTAGTAAAAAAAAATATTACAGTAATGATAAATTAGTTAAACTATAATAATAACTAATTTCATAAAATTATTTATAATAAATTATAATAAAATATATAAAAAAGAGAGAGGTTTTACACGTAGTTAAAGTGATTTGAGATAAGTTTGATGCTCCTAAACTATCCCAATTTTAAATAATAATAAGTAACAAAAGTTTGATATTTTGTGAGTGATATTTTTCTCTCTCTTCTAAAATCTTTTTAAAAGAAAAAATTATAAAAGGATTGAAATCATTTGAGTCATTTCTACGGAGGTTTTGCGCTTCTTTTGACCTAATGCCTCCTCTCTCTCTCTCTCTCTCTCTCTCTCTTTTTCTTTTTTCGCATAGTTAATGGTTGTTATAATAGCTATTGAAGAAGCTTGGAATCACGGCTAGCATAGGATATGGATCCAATGTGATTCTCTTGTAGTAGTACAAAGCTTGTCTTTCTCTAATTTTCTTCCAACTTGGCAACTTGTGACTTTCGAATAATTGTAGGAATTATCTTATCTTGATGAATTTAAAAATTTCTCACATCTTTAGGATGGGAATTTAGTAGTAGATAAATTAGTCAATCAAGGGTTTTATGCATTTATTTCACATGGTGGACTACCCCTCCTCATTATATTCAACAAGAACTACTTATTAACTAGTGTGGGGATCCTAATTTTAAACTTTTGAATTAGCCTTATGACCTCTCTTTATAATCTCTTTGCTACTCTTCTTTAATAATATTAGGCCTATAAGAAAATTTTCTAAGAAAAAGAAAAGGTTGAAATCATGATTCTTAATCTTTGGAACAAGAATCTCGATTCCTTCAAAGGTTTAAACTAACAGATTAGGACTTACATGGACATTTTTCAAACTTTGAGACTAGTCAATACATTTCTCCAAATCTTAAGGACCTAGTAGTCCTTTTCCCTAATATTTTCTAATAAAATTTATAATCTTTTAAATAAATTGATTTATTTTAGATTTCAAAAAACTTTTGCACTTTATAAAATGTAAATTTGTATAGAATCACATTGAATTGTCCATAACATTATTTTAATGGAAACTGATATTTTATAAAGTATGAATATATGTTTTTATTAAAAAAAATCTAAAGATTTAATTGAACTTAAACATTGTAATTGATAATCGTTATAAGTCAAAGTTTTGATTTGCGTCTTTCGTATGACATCTACAAAGTGGCATTCTTCGAACATTATAACATAATACATATTTCTAGGGTTTGTAATGTAAAAATTTAAAGTTTATAGTAGGTCATAATTTTCAACACTATTTTAAACCAAATCCTATTTGAATATTGGAAAGTAGGGCTCAAGTTCAATAGATAATTTCAGTCCAACTCAAAAAAATTAGTCCATTAAAATAAAGACAAGTCCAATCTATTTAGTCATCTTCAATAAAAATTCTAGTAAAACTATTTTTAAAAATAATATAAAAAATAAACGAGTATAAAAATAAAAAAAGAGGAAAAGGAAAATCTTTTTCTTTTCGTAACATACAAATTTACTTGTTGAAATTAAGTTCAAAAAATCTGATATCAACAGCCTATAAAATCTGTATGATTTACAGTTGTTGACAATCTTATTTATGAACTTTGTGATAAATAAGGACCCATACATAGTTACTGCCTAACTAAAGATCTTGCTTTGGAATTCACTTTCTAGAAATGCAGGTTCCAATAATTTAGTACAGTTTATTGTCATTCAACAGCAAAGTTATGTTACATATAAAAAGGTAATAAATATATAATAAAATATTTGAAAACTATGACAAAAATACTGAAAATTAGAGAATATAACAATTAATTAAACTGTAGCAAGAGGTAATAACATTGAAGACAAAAAGTTGAGAGACACGACGCATCCCCTTGTCAAATTAATTGATTGTGGTTGGAAATTAATCAGCCCGTTGTGGCTATCAAATCTAAACCGATGGAACTTAAAGATTGTTTATTGCGTTCACGCATTGAAACAACGTGTTCGGTTGTTACATTTAGCCAGTTTTCCCAGGGAAATTTAATTTACGTAGACTGGAGAGAAAGATAGTTAGTAGACAGACGAAGAAGCTTCTACGGAATGGCCCAGCCCAGTTTGAAAACCTCTTGGAATGGCTAGCCGTATGCCTCTCATCAGTCTCAGTCACCATTCCTTTTTATGTATTTGCTGCTTGCTCTTGCTCTTCTCCTCCAAAAGATTATGCCGCTGCTTGCGCTGAGCACAACAGTTAACTGCATCAAGAGGTAAATTCGTAGAGCAAAATTCAACAGAGATTTTACTTATATTTGTAGGAGTTGATTTGGATATGCGCGTGTCGTCGGAATAGAAACATTGACGAGTGACAATGAACTTGTATAAATTAACCTCTGCTTTCTCTTTCTCTTCTCCATATACACAACCACACGATTAGTACCTATCCAAAATATTATCACTTCATCGGAATGGCTCTCCTTCTGATTTCATTTTTCTTCTTCTCCATAATCGACACCGAACCTAAATCATTACCATCTGATAACAATATTATTCCTAAATCGTACCCATTTCTAGGCTCTTTCTTTGCCGTTCTAGAAAACCAAACCCGACTTAGTCCAAGGGTTACTTGTATTCTCCAACACTCACCTTCTGCAACAATTGCTATGAAATTCTCTCCAGGTTTCGTTAATGTCATCACTGCAAACCCAGCTAATGTTCAGCATATACTCAAAACTCACTTCTACAACTACCCAAAAGGCATCATCTGTCGATCAAATCTTTTTGATTTTCTAGGTAATGGCATTTTCGATGTTGATGCTGGTAAGTGGCTGCTCCAAAGGAAAACTTCAAGCCACGAATTCAATACCAAGTCTCTCAGTAAATTTGTTGAGACCGTTGTCGAAACTGAATTCTCTGATCATGGAATTGAAAAGAAAAACATGGGCGGTGGTTAATTATTATGTTTATTGATTATGATTAATCGGTGCGTAGGTTATGGTTTAGGGTTTGTTGATGTGTAGTATGATAATTAGTATAAGTTTATTGAAATCTTTAGCATAAAAAACTAATAAAGAGCCTCAATCTGCTTTTAATTACAAACTGTAACTGAGAAGGAATATTAATCAAATAATTTAGTGTATTTTATGCATTCAGAATAAAGTAATTTTTTAACATCATCTACTAAGTTTTTAAATATTGCAAGGTGATTGTTATAATATTTAAAAGCATCATGAATCATTTTAAAAGTGTTAGAAAAAACATATTATCTACGTAGGAGGTAAAAAAATTCAATTAATGATATATCAATTTCATCATACTAAGTTTAATTGGTATAATTTTGGTCTATTATTCAGACAAATATATGATTTTTAACTTCTCGAAGAATTTGAAATATGAGATTGACACACTTTGTACACGAAATTTAATATATTGTTCGTTTTAGAATGAAGCATTGCAAACTCCAAAATCTATCAATTTTTTCTTCATATGTTTTTGACATCTTATTATATTTTATCCATGATTTGTCCATAGTAATTTGTCCATAGTATAATAATAGATAATAAATAAAATGGTGAAAAAAAAACTTATTTTCAAAATAAAACTTGTCTTTAATGTTTAATTTGATATTATTTCCGGTGAAGAAAGAGTATGAAAATAACCAAAACCTATGAAAAATCGAAATATTACAAATGTATTAATAATAAAAATTAAAAAAAAAAAAAGAAAATTAAAGATACATTAATAATATAAATAAAAAATTAGTGAAAAAAGTAACCTAAATATGTTAAGAGACCATATTCTACATTAAGTTTATCCTATTTATTTTCTCGTAAAAAATTCTCAGAAATCAAATTAAGAGGAGAAATAAGCTTACTAATCACCAAATTTCACAATAGAACTAGTAATCGAATTAACCAAATCACTTAGGAATTATTAGCAATTTAACCAGCAAACAATAAGTGAATGAAGATTTTGTAAGTTAAGGTTACAATCATCGGCAACTAGAATAAGGTGAGGTATATGTAGATCGAATAATATATTAAGTGTAGGTGCTTTTTATTAAGCATAAAAAAGACGTTATTTTTGTTAGTCACTGTGGCTTGTATAGTGTAGCAAACGATGAGGAAGATAATAAAGGTTGAAGCCCTAGCGCCCTGTGCCAAGGCTTCTACCTCTATTGTCTTCCTAAACGTATTTTGCTTTCATTTTGGCAGTAGAAGTAGCGCATCCCCAACATGAAGTACGCCTGAGCCTTCGCGAATGTTCTTGTAGTTACTGTAGATCCGTGACTATAGCTACAGTGAGTACAAGATAATTCTGTAGTTACAGTACATTCTAAATAACTTTTTGGAAGTGTTGTTATAGGTACTATATTCGGCTATTGTAATTTTAGTAATTAGTAGTATTTATTTTCATTAATTCTGTCAAGAGTTATATATCATACATATTTTATTTTCTTATGTAAAAAAATTTAATTTTATTTTAATATAATATTTGTTAAAATTATGTCAAACTCTTATGATATAAATTATCTCTGTCAAGATTAAATCTGTTAAGAAAGATTCGTTTTATAGTAGCAACAACATTTAATCCCGTCTATGTTTTTCTTTTTAATTTCATGATCATCGATCAAATATTTCAATTCCTTTTCTTTTCCTTTTTCTTGGCAACTAATTTTAAGTTTTGATTGATCCAACGTTTTAATTAACTCTTAACACTTTCATGTATATAATTAATGTAAAGGCTTACCAGAAACAAACTAACTTTATGAGAGTAGCACACTAATTCGAGAATTGTCTTCTCATATATTGCACGCATTTGCAGATGAAAGTTGATATTACTGGGTTGTAATCAGCCTTTGATATAATATTTTATGTACAGTGATATTAGCCCTTCGTACTGGGACTTTAGTCACATCATATTTTATATTAACTTGCCATCGCCAAGCGATTTGGTTGCTTTATATATATAGTGCTGTCGGGTAGATGTGACAGAAGATCCTCATCCTAACTAGAGATCTTCCTTTGTGATAAAAGTTATATTTATTTTGCACCTTATTATTTTGTAAGTAAAACAAATTATTCGCCCCACATGACATAAATATACATGTAGAGAGAGTTATAGCCTTTCCAACATCCAAGCTATATATATAGATATAATATTTTAGCAAGAGCTAGCACCGCCCTTCCACCTTGCATACTTGCCAAATGCGAGTTTGGTTGTGATGATCAACAACTAATTTACTATTTGCTATACGCATGCATATAGCCATACATCTTAATCTTTTGGAATATTGATAATGGAATTGGAATCATTAGTTATATATATAATGGAGAATGCCATTGTCCCTTAATTTTTTACAAATGATTAGGCTAGGCCATCTTCATATTTGAAATAAATTATAAATGTAACTGACTATTTATGCAAATCTCTCGACTCCGATTATCTAAGGGACTAATGCGCTCCCACGCTCTGTTATTACTTTTGGCCAATAATTAAAAGTTTGGAATATAATTAGTTCACGGCAGTGGAAGTGGGGCATTTCTGATAATCAAACACACTAAGCCTTGTCCCCTCGTAAATTTCGGCTTTTAATTTCTACTTTAACATCGAAAGAATTTGGAAGAACTGAATGGTAATGGCGGCACCTCAAACTTTATTAATTAACAGATAAACTGTTTAAGATAAAGTAAAAACGATGAACTCAGCAGCCACACGGTTTCGTCATCTATGTCACCCTATCTTTAATAACGTCACAATATTCGTGTTTCTGATTACATATAGAAAGCAGCCATAGAAGGGAATTTGCTGTAATCAAATTAATCTGATGAGAAAGAGCGCACTTGATCAGATTGATCAAGCTCTGGACTAAGCAATCTCTAATAAATCTAGCTAAGTAGCTTCTTGTAGATAGAGAAAGAGATCTCATAAATTTGATTCTTTCTCAGTTCTACAAAACTCTATCACTCCAATTTTATTCAAAATAACAAACAATTAATACGCATATTAGATAACATAATTAGAAAAATTATGGAAGCAAGCAGACTATGGCATATCCTAGGGCGCACTGATTTCATATTTTCCTGAGCATTGTGATATATAGTGTTCGTTTGTGCAGCGAAATGCATCTAAGTATGCTCACATCGCACTGAGACAGTTGGCAGTCACCAACACAAAGAAACCCTCATTAACTCTCCTTGAAATTTCAATGCACTCTAATAACTATGGACACATGGCACCAAAAAGTATCCCTAAATGCACATACTTATGTTAAAAGGACAAGGAAAAACTACATATAAATTATAAAAAACAACAACAAAGCTTTTCTATATAGTCTAGCTGCTGATCGACCCAATAACTCGTCCATTTAAGAAAATTCCAAGGCAAAGAAGATTCCTATATATCCTATATACGATTGAAATGATCAAAAGCAATTGAATACAAATAATCTTTCTGTATAAAACTTTTGTTTTAAATTATTTTTTTAACTAACCTCATTCCATGCATGCATTATACTTTATAGTGATAGTCTTTTTTGTCTATTCTTCTTTTTGCCCGCCAAAACATTTTGGCTTCAACGAAAACGATGACATGCATACAGTTTGTTTTACAAAGAAAAGTGAACATGGCAAAATATTGGATTGCAAGTGTGATTAGGTCAAGTGTCTATGCGTAAGGAATGCCTTTGCCCCCCGTTTAACTGAGAAAAAGTTCAGAAACTTTATACAGCCAATGTAGGTACCGGATTGTGCTTTTTCGTTTTAGTAGAGAATCATAAATCCACTGTGAATGCTCACATGTAAACTTATGGAATTAGTAGTTCATATATGATTTACATAAAAAGTTTCTAGAGCCTGCGGAAACATAAGCTTTAATAATTCACATTCTATATTCCTTTGAAAGGGATGTGAGAGATAGGTGCATAATTTATACTTCTTTCGGATCACCTTTTCAAATCACCAAGCGAGCAAAGATCGTTCGGTACTTCTCAACCTCCTAGATTGGACTCTCTGCAAATTTTGCCACTTGTTTTTATGGGCCCATTTTCATCCTTAATAATGATGAAGCCCAAAGAAGAACAATTACAGATTAACAGAGACCATTACTGTTATATACGGGTTTGACGGAAAAGTATGGGCTTATAAAATAGTCCAAAGACGCTAAATTATGTTAAAAAGAACTACTAACATTGAAATCTACACATGTACAGTGCGAAATCAAGTCCCACACTCAACGAGAAGAGTTTTACGTATAGTAGGAGATCAAACCCCGCACTCAGTAAGAGAATTCCACACATAGTAGGAAGAGTCCTGCTAAGCGAGAGGGTGTGTTCTAACAGCATAAAAGTTAAATTATGTTTGATTTGAAAAATAGATAAAACAATGAGAAAAGAGAGGAAAAATTAGAGAAATGAATCATATTATTAATAAGAAATTGTTGTAAAAAAAAATTATTATATTTAGAAATTAGTTTATATTTTTTAATAAATTATCTAGTAACTTTTATTTTTAGATATAATTTAATTTGTTTTAAACAATTAAAATAATAAAAAATATCATCATATTAATAATTATAAATAATTTTTAAATAAATTTATTAATAAGATGATGTTGAAATTAGAAATTAAAATGAATATTACAATAATAATTACAAATTAATTTTTTAAAAAATAAAATTTTAATTTTCAAATAATATTATATTAATTAATTTAATAAATAATTAAAATACTTTATTAAAAATAAGTAAATAAATTCATCAAATTATTTAACATAAACTATAATAAAATATACAGAAGAGGAGTAAAAGACTTATACATTTAGATGGATTGAAATCCTGATTTCTCTCCCTCACGAGTTTTGAAAAATTGTCCTTCCATCATCTTTTGCACAATCAAATAGTCAAAACCTTATTTATCCACGTTCCTTTTCATTTTCCCCTTAATTATTTTAACTCAATATACCCTAAAAATGTTAACATCACAAGAATTCAATTCAAATTTGAAATTTGAGGGGAAGAATTTAGTTAAAATTTCATCGTCATTTAAAATAAAAAAAAAAAAAAAGATTTTCTAATGGATTTAAACAAACTGTTAGTTTGAGAAAATTTTCCAATTTATAAAATCTAAAAAAATCTTTTATATTTAAAAAAAAATATAAAATCTTTTAAATATATGTCTCTACTACAAAAAAAAATCTAAAAAGTTATTTAAAATTAAAATATTATAATTGATTATTGTTATAAGTTTAAATTTTGACTTACACCTTTTATATGACATTCTACAAAGTGGTAATTTTCGAATATTATAATAATAATAATATAATATAATACACAATTTTTGTGTTTTGTAATGTAAGAATCTGGAGCTTATAAAATATGCATAGTTTACAGTTGTGACAGTCTCATTTATGAACCTCGTGACAAATAAAATTATTGGTTAAGATCAACTTCCCAGTATTAACTATTGGTATCAAGTCATCTTCATTTTCATTCATGATATTTTAAAATTAAAATATTGTAATATTATCCCACAAAGTGACATTTTTCGAACATTATTGTGTAATAGATAATTTCTGTGGTTTGTAATTAAGAATTTGAAACTTATAAGATCTACATGGTTTACAGTTGTGACAATTTCATTTACGAATCTGGTGATAAATACCAACGGCAATCTCATTTATGAACCTCGCGATAAATAAAGACGCATACATGCCTAACGCCGGCCTTGCTCACTTTCTTGGTCAATTTTTGCCGTCAAAAATTATAATAAAAAGTTTATTAAAGTATGACAATCAATTAAACTCAACAATTTAATTTATGTGGACTGGAGAAAAAGATGGTTGGTAGATAGACGAAAAATCTGGTGCGGAATGGGCCAGCCCAATTTAAAAACCTATTGGAGTAGCCTTGTCCTTGATCCTACTAATAATTAGCCCATGTCATAAAACCTATTTGCATCGATAATTAGGCGTTCATAAAAAATTACATAACCTAATCAGTTGTTATTATAAAAAATAGCGCGTATAGTTTTTAAATAGACAATGCGTCAACTTTGTAAAAATGTTGGGATTCTCAAAATATCTTCAACAAATTTTGAAAATTTCATTAAATTTAACAAATATCATGTAATTTTCAACGTGCCCCATTTAAAAATTCTAATCCTTATCCTATTTTTTATATTTCTCTTGTGATTGATTATTTGTTATTTCTTTGAAATTATTAATTTACAATTAGTCTTTTACAAATTTATTTACTAAACTTTTTTATTAGCAATTATTATTAGTAATTATTTTTAAAAATATTTAAAAATTTACTAAACTTTTTTATTAGCAATTATTAGTAATTATTTTTAAAAATATTTAAAAAATAAAAGTTTTATTATTACTACACGATTATTTTATTTTTGTTATATTTATTATTAGGATTAATGACATCTCGAATCCTAATTTATTGTCTAAATGACATTTATACCCTTATTTCAAAAATAATTGTTAAACATATCCCTTTTATTAATTTTTTCTGTTAAAATTAAATGTAAACTAGTTCAATAAAAAAAATACCCTCTAACTTTTATTTGACTAATATAATGACATAAATACTCTTTTTTTATAATTTAGTTGACCTTTTTAGTTAATTAAATTAGTTATATAAGGACAATTTTATTTCAACTAAAAAATTAAAAGCTTAATTTATTTTCAATTCTATTTTTTATTTTTTGTTTTAAGGTTGCCATCTTTCTTTTTTAAATTTTTTATTTTAAAGTTTCCATTATTTTTTATTTTTATTTTTTTACTCCAATCTATAATTGAAACAACACTTATATATTAGAAAATAATAATCATAAATTCACTAAGTGATAAGGAAAATATTCAGACAATATAAAAGTAATTAAAAATAATAATATTATTATGTTTAAGGTGAAAATTTTCAATATATATTTAATTTTCTTTCAACAAATACCATTACTTCTTATTAGTTTTACTAGTTTGACTATTTTTCTTGTCATTTATTGAATTTATGATTATTGCTTGCTAATATATGAGTATTATTTCAATTATAGATTAGGAGAAAAATGAAAACAAAATTTGAAAAAAAATAGAAACTTTAAAATTAAAAATTAAAAAAAGAAAGGTAAAATTTTTAAAATAAAAAATAAAAATATAATTAAAAATAAATTAAATATTTACTTTTTTAATTGAAATTAAATTTTATTTATATAACTAATTCATTTAACTAAAAGAACTAATAAAAATTGTAAAAAATGGGTTTTATGCTATTATATTAGTCAAATAATAGTCATTAGGGTATTTTTATTATTGAATCAGTTAACATGAGTCAACAATTAATTTTAACAGAAAAGTTAACCGAAGGGATCTGTTTGACAATTATTTTCGAAATAGAAATATAAATGTTATTCAAACAATAAAGTGGGAATCTATATGTCATTTGCCCTTATATCACTAAAAATATTAAATATAAAAATCTAACTAAATACATGAATACTTATTATATCTCAATTATATTTTATATAGTAGTTATTTTTTTAAAAAATAGATAATGTCAAAATATTGTTTCAAGTACGTTAAAATAGAGACATAATAAAAAAAATATATTACACAAGATTTAACATTAAAGCGTTAAAAAATAAAATAATAAACTAAAGATATTATTAAAAAATAGAAATATTTAATTCATTTAAATCTTTTATATTCAATTTTAAATTAAAACTTTTAATTTAATTATATTCAAACATTTATTTAGTTTTAGTAAAAAAAAAAAAAAACCATACAATTAATTTTAAAAAATTATAATATCTATTTTAATAATTTGTTAATATTAAAGTATTTTTTATTATAATTCTAAACACCTAATTTTGTATATTCTGTATTATCTTTATAAACTCTTAAAAAGAAAAGAAAAAATGTTAAAAAATATAGACATTAAACACATTAACGCTTTTTCGTTATGATTACCAAACCGAGACTCAGTCCCCTTCACGTATTTGTATTTGTTTCTTGCTCTTCACCCCAAAAGATGATGCTGCTAGTGCCTACTACTGTTTTTGGTTAACAGTTCCTGCATCAAGCAAAATTAGGCAGAGAGAATGTATTATACTATTTTTGTAGGAAAGTTGATGTGTATACACGTGTGTCGTAAGAGTGGAAGCATTGACAACGAAGTAGGACCCTGAGCGTGTACAAATAAATGCTATCTTCTCTTCTCTTCTCTTCTCCATATTCACCAACACAGGATAATTAAAAACTATCTCGATATTTATCACTTCGTTGGAATGGCTCTCCTCCTGCAGCTTCTGATCGCATTCCTCCTTTTAGTTCCTCCGATGTTATTTTTCTTCTTCTCCATAATCAACACCAAACCTAAAGTATCATCTTCTGATAATAATATTATTCCAAAATCCTACCCCTTCATAGGCTGCCTTTTGGCTGTACAAGAAAACAAAACTCGAATTATTCCATGGGTGACTAGTATTCTCCAAAACTCGCCTTCTGCAACAATCGCTACGAAAATTTTTCCAGGTTTCGATAATGTCATCACTGCAAACCCAGCCAATGTTCAGCATATACTCAAAACTCAGTTCTACAACTACCCGAAAGGCAGCCTCTTTCGATCAACTCTCTTCGACTTTCTCGGTAATGGCATTTTCAACGTTGATGCTGATAACTGGCAGCTCCAAAGGAAAATTTCAAGCCACGAATTCAAAAACAAGTCTCTCCGTAAATTTGTTGAAACTGTCGTCGAAACTGAACTTTCTGATCGCCTTGTTCCCATCCTCTCTGCTGCTGCTGCTAACAAAACCGTGCTCGATCTTCAAGATATTCTTCAAAGATTTGCTTTTGACAACATATGCAGCATTGCTTTCGGGCATGATCCTCAATACTTGTCACCATCTTTGCCAGTAGCAGAGTTTGCCCGAGCTTTTGATGATGCTGTAGAGATAAGCAGCAAAAGGTTTGAAGCGCCTTTACAAATAGTGTGGAAAATAAAAAGGCTTCTCAATATCGGTACTGAGAAACGTCTAAAAGTTGCGATCTCTCAAGTACGAGAATTTGCTCATAACATCATAAGAGAAAAGAAAAGGGAACCTAAAGAAAACCCCTCGCAAGAGTCTCTGGATCTTCTGTCGAGATTCTTGAGTTCCGGCCATTATGACGATGAATTTGTGAGAGACATAGTCATCAGCTTTACACTTGCTGGCCGTGACACTACATCTGCAGCTTTGACGTGGTTTTTCTGGTTACTTTCTCTAAACCCAGAAGTAGAACAGCAAATCCTGAGCGAAATCAAAGAAAATTCGGATGCACCAGTTTTCGAAGACATCAAAGACATGGTGTTCACACATGCAGCACTCTGTGAGAGTATGAGACTCTATCCACCGGTACCCGTAGAAAGCAAGTTGGCAGAGAACGACGACGTATGGCCAGATGGAACTGTTATTAAGAAGGGAACGGGAATCTCGTACCATCCTTACGCGATGGGGAGAATGGAGAGTATTTGGGGAAGTGATTGGTCGGAGTTCAAGCCAGAGAGGTGGTTGAAGAGAGAGGAAGACAAGTGGAGTTTTGTAGGAAGGGATCCGTACTCGTATCCAGTGTTTCAGGCAGGGCCGAGGATTTGTTTAGGGAAGGATATGGCATTTTTACAGATGAAGAGGGTGGTAGCTGGGATTTTGCGGAGGTTTAAGGTTGTGCCGGCGGCGGCGGGATTTGAGCCGGAATTTACTGCACGTTTAACTGCGAAGATGAAAGGTGGATATCCGGTGAGGATTGAGGAGAGGAGTGAGTGACTGATGATTATGCATGCTTTTGAATGGCTCGAAGGCATGATTTCTACATTTGAGTCCAGTCAAGCTAGTTAGCCCAGCTCCTCTTTTATCTTTGTATCAGTGAAAAGTACTCCGTGAGCTTTCAGTTCACGGACTAGACTATCTCAAAATAAAAATTCAGGAATTCTGTACTCTACCCTCGAGTTTTGAATTTTGGAAAAAAGTCAACATGCTCTACGTTTTAAAAAGGTCAAGTTACGCTTCGAGTTATTATTTATATTTTTAATTTTAATTATTATATAATAATAAATATAATCTTTTTCTAAATTTAAAAATTATCAGAATATTTTAACTTTTATTATTACTTTCCTTTCGAATTAATTTAAATATTTTAATTAAAACTCTTAACAAAACAAATAGTCCTACGAGAGAGATAGTGTCATTAATTAAATAAATTTATCCAACCGCGTTAAAACTCACCGTTATTTATCATTTTCTCAATGACCCAATAAAATAATATATCTGAAAATGCATGCAGGCACCGGCGGAGGTGCCCCGGCTGGGCAAAATAATTTTTTCTAAAAGGGCCTTAAAATTTAAAATTAGCTCCCATAAAATTATAATTTTATTAACTTACAAATTCAGTTTCTTGATTTTTAAATATAAAAAGATTAATAAATTTCTTAAATTTGTTTAGTCGAAAGTAAAAGAAACATGTAACCAAAAAATGTAGAATGTATATATATGCTAAATATTACAAATTTTATTATTGTATTTTCAAGGACCTATTTTATTGTTGATGTTAGAACTTCAATATTAATGTTGGAGTTTTAAGTTTTGTACAAAAGATAAAAATTTTGGGTAAATAATTATTACATTATATTGATTTAGACAATTAGTTTATACTCTTACAAAAAAGAGAAAATAAAAAATTTATGTAAACTAAGATCTTTATTCACAATTTTTGAGCATTTATAAATCATCAATGATAATAGAATTTAATTAGCAGAAATTGAAACTACATTACCTACAAGTTAACCTTTTAATTCTATTTGAGTAATACACAATGAACAAATCAAAAACTCTAAATTCAATTCAATATAATTACCAAACGAAGATTTTAATTATATTAAACGAACATCCATATCTTTAAAGACGACATACATTTTAAATATTTAAAACTATACTATTTTGATGAAATTTTATTATAAATTTTGTTGTTATTAAATTAGCCCCCAGTAGTTAATATTTGTTGGCTCCGCTACATGCATGCATATAATCATGCGATCATGCTATCGCGATAATATGGCGACAACATATATATATATATATATTTTATTAAAGCTTTTAATGATGACTTTTTCTACTTGTAGTGACAGTGTTTATAGTCGCTAAATTTTTTTTTACTTTTTGGTGTAGTGGACAACTGTAAACAAAAAAATATAAAAGAAATATATCAATTATACATAATTTAGAAAACATTTTAAAGAGCTTCTATAACTTAAAAGTATCATTCATTCATCAATTCTTTCTTTCGTTCTTACCCAACAGTGCATTATGCCTATTATTTTCATGTAATAAACATATGAATAAAATAATTTAAGGACCTATACAATTTTTTTTCTCTTTTGAATGATTATGTCATAGTTTTTACACTATAAAACTCAATTCTCTTTTTAAAATGAAAAGTTGATTTCTTTAAATCTATAGTACGTTAGGAATACGTTTACGAGTATTTTTTAAATCAAGTATACAAAATAATTGTTTTCAACAAGAAAAGCAAAATCCACAAATATATCAAATTAGCAATTACCTTGTGGTGGTGGTAGTAGTAGGGATGGCAACGAATAGGATGTGGTATAAATAACTTAATATCCATATCTGTATTTTACAAAAAAATTTATATCCATATTATATTCATATTTGTGGTGAATATTATATTCAATGTCCATGTCTTATAAAATGGAGATTTACTAATGTCACATCCTAATGGATATCTTATAGATATATCCATATACTAATCAAAAATAGTAAAATTTAAAAAAATATTATATTCAAAATTTGATTTTCAATATTTTATAAATTAATTACTATGTTAATAAATTATAATAAAACTTAATATCATATTAACATCATAAAAATATATAATTCTAATAGTATAAAATTTAAATTCAACAATAATAACAATTCATAAAATTTATAAAAAACTTCAAGCAATAGTCTATATCAACAATCTTTATTGCCATCAAAGTTCAACCAAATTTCATTTCATTCAAGATTTGTAAAGCCCATCCAACATGATTCCTACAATGAACAAATAAAAAATTTATAGTCAACTAATCAACAACTCTTTTGAAATTAAATTATTAATAAAAAATGTTCTTATAGTATCTAATCATTATAATAGTGTTTACTTCATCCATAACGTATTCATCTTCTAAATATTTAGTACTTTCTACTTGTGTTGAAGAATTTAAACCTAACCATATAATAAAGAAATTTAATTATAAAAAATATGAATTAATAATGATTAATAATATATTAAAAAATAAGTATATTTTATTACCATTAAATTCAGCTCATAACCAATCTTGAGCATACATTAAGGTGTATAATGTCTTTGGATGAAGTCTACTATGTTCTCTACTTTTGTAAACAACAGACCTATTCCTGGAGAATTCTTTAGATATTTGACAACCCTCAAAATAGCTTTCATATGCTCTTTATTAGGATTATACATAAATTGACTAACTATCCCAACAAAGTAGGAAATATCAGGACGGGTGTGAGATAGATATATAAGCTTACCCACCAATCTCTAATATTTTCTTTGTTAACTAGTTCTTCTTCTAGAGTTTCAACTTTGTGATTTGCTTCGATGAGAGTATCAATAACTTTGCAACCAAGCATACCAGTCTCCTTTAGAAGATCAATAACATACTTTCTTTAAGACAAGAAAATACCTCTTTTAGATCTTATCACTTCTATACCCAAAAAATACCTCAAGTTCCCGAGGTCTTTGATCTCAAACTCTTTGTTCAGCTCTTCTTTTAATCTCTTTGCTTTTCATTCATCGTTACCGGTAAGTATGATGTCATCGACATAAACTATCAAAGCAATAATCTTACCATCCTCTCCATGTTTAAAAAATAGTGTATAGTTTCCCTAACTTTGTTGAAAACCCTTGCATCGAATAGAACTAGTGAACTTTTCGAATCAGGCTCGAGGTGACTGCTTAAGGCCATACAATGATTTTTTTAACTTATAAGCCTTATTTATCCCATAGTTGCTTCGAATCCCAGAGGAATCCATATACACCTCTTCTTCTAGATTCCCATACAGAAAAGCATTTTTCATGTCGAGTTGATATAAAAACCAGTCTTTGTGGGTAGCTAATGATAATAAAACTCGAACAGTACTCATCTTAGCAACTGGAGCAAAGGTTTCCTAATAGTCTATCCCATACGTCTGAGTGTATTCCTTTATAACCAACCTCGCTTTGTACCTCTTTTTAGTATCATCTACCTTAAATTTAATAGTGAATACCCATTTGCAACTCACTGTTTTCTTCCTTATAGATAGTTTGGTCAATTCCCATGTGTCATTCTTCTTGAGTGCTGTCATCTCTTCAAGGACTGCTGTTTTCCACTTCGGATCCTTCATAGCCTCCTGAATATTTTTAGGTACTTTTAGAGTAGAGACATTAGTAATAAAAGCCTTGTATTGAGGATTTATTTTTCTTATATGAAATAAAGTTGCATATAGGATGTTGAGTATAGGATCTTACACCCTTTCGAAGTGCTATGGGAATATCTAAATCATCTAGAGAAGGATTAAGAAGCTTACTCACATTTTCAGGAATTGCTTTTTCTGGTTCCAAAGATTGGCTTGGCTTGGGAGCATGACTGGTCTATTTTTGCCTCATACAATAAACCTTTAATTTATTTGGTGAAGAAGTCTGTTGTTGCTCTTGTGATGAAGCTGCTGGTTCCACAATCTGATCTAGTTGGAACAAAACATACTGATTTGGTTGAAACAAATTAAATGCTGTCTCCCCCTCACAATTAACCTCCTTATCTACTGTCTCTAATTTTTCTTTACTATTTGAGCTAGTTATGAGCAAAGTGTTCAAGATATCCTCCCAACTTTCAGGAGTCTCCTTTTCATTAGCCTACTGTTCTTCAATTCTCACATCCTCCCCCCGAAGAACAGGTTGGTAAGGTTGATTTTCAACAAAAGTAACATCAAGAGAAACAAAATATTTTCTAGTTTGCGAATGGAAACACTTATAACCTTTTTGTAATGGAGAGTAGCCAACAAACATACATTTTAACGCCCTAGGGTCAAGTTTGGACTTATGAATATCCTGATTATGGACATAAGCAGTGCACCAAAGACATGAGGTGGTAAGAAAGAAAATAAGTGTTTGCAAGAGGAAAAACTTCTTTCTAGTGTTTTAAAGAGAGTGTCAAATTTAAGAACTCTTGTTAGCATTCTATTAATAAGGTAACAAGCTGTGAGAATGACATCAACCCAGAAAACTTTAGATATTTTCATGTGAAATAACAAAGCCCGAGCTATTTCTAATAAATGTTTGTTTTTCCTCTCCGCTTTCCCATTTTGTTGTGGTGTACCTACACAAGAAAATTGATGTATAATCCCTTGTTTTTCAAGATATTTTCCCAAAATTTCATAGTAGTATTCAGTCCTATTATTTAACCTAAGGATTCTAATTTGTTGTTGAAATTGATTTTCAATCATATTTCGAAACACTTCAAATAAATGTGCTACTTCAGATTTTTTTTTAAGCAAATAGATCCAACACATTCGGGTATGATCATCTATAAAAGCAACAAACCACCTAACACCTGTTATAGTTTGAGCCTTAGATAGCCCCCATACATCACTATGAATCAAAGTAAAAGGAACAGTTGGTGTCTAATTTTTAAGAGGATAGGAAACTCGATGATGCTTAGCAAATTCATAAGTTTCACAATGAAAATGTGAAGTTTTATTATCTTTAAAGAGTGAGGGAAACAACATTTTTAGATACTGAAAGTTTGGGTGTCCTAATCTAAAATGCCAACGCATGATCTCCCTCTTATTGTCCCAAACACTGTCAACTTACAAAACCTGACTCATGCTGGTTTCTTCAAGAATAAAAAGACCATTCATTTCTTTAGCACTGCCAATCTTCTTTCCCGAACGCATATCATGAAACTCACAACCATTAAAAGAGAAATTAACACAAGAACCCAAATCTTTTTTCAATCTTCCAACAGACAACAGATTACAAGACAAATTTGGTACATGGAGTACTGATTTGAGCACCAAACACTTAGAAATAATAATTGAGCCTATGCCAGTAACAAAGGACAAAGATCCATCTGCTATTTTTACTTTTTACTATCTAGAACAGGGAACATATGTTGAAAATAATTTTAAAGAACCAGTCATATGATCTGAAGCCCCCAAATCAATTATCCAAGAGTTAGAGTCAGTTTTAACAAGGAGAGCACTAGTATATGTACCTGCTTAAACAGTATTAACAGTGGCATTAGATGGTTTGGTTGTGAATTAATTTTACCAAACATTTTTTGCAAAAATTCTATTTGGAACTTATTGAAAACCTGGTCTTCAGTCCCCTGGTTACCACTAATTTTCTGCTGCTGTTCAATCATGGCTTGGAGTCCCTTGTTGAAGTTAGGTCATTTCCCAAAAACTGTTGGTTTTCCATGAATCTTCCAACACTTATCTTGAGTATATCGTGACATATTGCAGAAATCACACCATAATTTATCCTTGTCATCTGGTTTTTGTTGGGGTCCTTTCTGTCCTCCCTAAGTCTAGTTATTCTTACTTATAGTAAATGCAGAACTTTCTGCCACGATAGGAGTATCTTTCTTCATCATAATTGTGAGTTTACTCTCTTCTCTTCTAATCTCAACAAACGCCTTAGTAACCGTCAGGATTAGTCTCATGCTCAGAATCTTACCCCGAACAACATCAAATTCTGAATTCAGACTTCCATGAAAGTCGAAAACTGTCTCATTTTCAATGATCTTCTTATACTGTAGAAAATCTTCTTCGTTTCTCCATTCAAAATCCTGGTACAAATCTAAATCCAACCAATATTGGTTAAGAACATTAAAGTAAGCTATAACAGATTGGTTTTCTTACTTGGTGCCATGAACCTTTCTCCTCAAATCATAAAGTTATGAGTCATTACTCAGATTTGAGTACATCATATTAACCGTGTCCCATAACTTCTTAGCTGTATCACAATAGATAAAATTCTGACTCACCTCTGGTTCTATTGAATTAATCAGCCAAGCAAGTACCATTGAATTTTCTGCTTGTCAAACCTCATAACTTGGATCTCCAAATGCCAATTTTGTTTTTGATCCATCCAACCAGCCCATCTTTCCTCGTCCTCTAATGAAGAATTTTATGGATTGTGTCCAGCAAAGAAAATTGCTCCCATTTAATTTGAGGATAGTAATATGAATCGAAGAACTTTCATTCGATCCATGACTCGAACTCGATCCTAAGGTTTCGGAAGTCTTAGAGGTAAACTTCAACATTTTTCAAGACACGAAGAAAAAAACAAGAAAAGTAGGTCGATTCCCTAAGGAAAGTCGGCTCTGATACCATGAAAAAACTTTTAGAGGAAAAATAGTTTTCTCATTGATCACTAAAATTCATTTTTATAATATAGATTTTATAGGGTAATTATACAGAATATAATCTAACTATAAAAGACAAGAATACAATGGTAAATCAAAGAAATAAAGAATAAATATTCTGATCTAATACTTTAAAAAAAAAAAAAGATATGCTAGGTAAGCCAACTTAGACCAAAATCTGGAAATAATTTTTGGTTGATTCTCAACATAAGTTTATAGTATAGCAATAATAAAAGTCAAAATTGTCAAGAAAAATTTTCATAAGAAAATTAGTATAATGTTAATGTGATGATAGGTTAAGTATTAAATCAGAATATATGTTAATGTAATAACATATTAAGTATTAGTTTGCTTTTGCAATTCACTGGCTCATGAGCTAGTAATAAAGAAAACTAATATTTAAACTAGCTAATTAGATAAAATAATAAAAAATACTTCTAAGGGATATAGATAATATTATACACATATCAAATCCTAGAAGCAATTTGAATTCCTTTTCTTTACCTCTTTAATGTATTTTTTATTCTTCAATGGAATATATACTATAACTAAATAATTCATCACCAAAACCAATACATTAAATATGTATAAAATAATTATTTACAATAAAATAATTTGAATTAAGTCAGTAGGTAAAAGAAAAAATTGGAACATATCCAGAATCTGTATTGATTTAAAGGGCTTGCTCGTAATATGTATATATTAATTAAATCTGAAATTCAATAATTACGTGATAAAGAGATTGAAGGAGAGAGGACAGCTGTTTGGTAGAGTGAATAAAAATGAAGGTAAAAAAGATGATTTTCGAATAAGAGTTTACTGTAATTTATAAATATATAATTTAAAAATGACGTCATTTGAAATGTCCAAAACGACATCGTTTTAATTAAAAAACTAGTAAAATATATATGTTATATCCGGATATTCGCAGATATTTTAGAATATTCATATCAGTAAAGTTTCCTAAATAAATATTATATACAATTATCGTATTTTATGTATACCCATTTTTTTAATTATCATATTCTATCTACCGGGATGGAATATAAATGGATATCCGCAAAAACGGATACCGTTGCCATTCGTAGACGGTGGGTTGATAGCCTGGCGGTGGATGCATGACGAAGCACAAGTTGGAGAAGCGAGGACAACGTGCGAGAGTGACTATAATGTTGCTAATTTCGAAGTAGCTGATAACGGTGGGATGGTCGTTAGTAAAAAGGGTTGTCTTTGTTTTTTCTTTTAAAAATTGGCGGTGAGAAGCTACCTGTTATGAAATTAGAGTTCAAAAATAAAAGAAAAAAAGGATGTTTTTGTTTTTCTTTTATTTTTTAATCTTAATAAAAATAAAAACTTGAATACCTGAGATAAAGTTGATAAATAAATTTGTAAGAGTAAAATTAGTGTAAAATGACTATATTAAAATTATCCCTCATTTTTATAATTTATAATAATTAATTTAAATAAATTATTATTATTTTTATTAAAAATCTAACAAACTAAATAGTTCTATCCTATGGGAGGAATAGTATCATTAATTAATTAAATAAATTTTATCTAACCATGTTAAGATGCATGGATATTTATCACTTTCTCAGTAACCCAACAAAATAATATATGATCTAAAAGTGCATGGATGCAGTTGGTATATATATAATCAGAGAAGCAAAGAAAAAATATATTTTATAGGCAAGTAAATTAACCGCCTATAATTTTGTATGAACTAAGCTGACGCCGGCCAGAGGATGATTACGGTTGTGAAGTTTCGATCTGTTAACAAAAATTGAAGGAAAACTATCAGCATGCGTTGCAAGATTTTCCTTTTTCCTTGAATGATACGTTGATGGAAAATTAATTTTCCATATCCATATTAGTTCATGTGCTCGGTGGTGATAAATACAAAGATATTTTACCCTTTGGCCTTTATTAATTGCTAAGAAATGTCCTCAAACGTCTAAATCAAGTTAAAAAAAAATAATACATATCCCAATGACGATGCAGAGAGCAAGTCATTAGACAATTTTCCTCGTAAGTGAAATGCCGCGTTGTCTCACCTTTATGAATTAATCGATCGCTGAGGTCGGAGATGTGAAGTTTCTGTTCGACCAACATGTGTTGTCTTGTCTGATGAGACAGAACGACACAACAACGAAAGAAAGAAAGCCATACACACGAGCATGCGTGATCTACTTTCCTTTCTCTCGGATCGTTGATGGAAAACTTTCTCATCACGTTCTTCGTCTATGTAAAAGATTGAGATGAGACGGTGATAAATACCAACAAAATATATATATTAATTAATTTTCCCTTTATTTGTAATTAATTGAGTATGATCAATATCTTACAACATTTATGCGTCAGCGGCCAACTTTAATGATTAAAAAATGGAATGAGCGTAATTATTGGGCAACAAGAAGGCCCCATTGAAATTAAAGGGCTAAATTAATCATCCTGCAAGCAGTAAGCACTGCTTTATGCATTATTTTCCAGCTTCCACTATCATATCACTGATTTTTGTGGAAATTCCAGTTAAAGTTCTTACTTACTTACAATGTAACTTCCTAATTAATTCACATCTCCGTCTCACGAAGAAATACAGTATGTTATGGTGGGTAACAAGTTAAATGCGAAATCTATTGTTACTGCAGATATGATATTAATTATTAATAAAATTCACAACGTCATGTCCAGAGTGTCACCTTCTATATATATACTATTTTATTTTAGATAAAGCTAATTTCTAAAGTAATATTGGAATAGGTAGCGGCGTTAGAATTTGTAACAACTTTTGTGGGTATATATTGACCTTTTTTTTGTCTAATATATACGTTGAGAATTGAAATACTTGGCGAATCATGCTTAATACTTTGTCTAAGTACGTATACCCGTTTGACTTCTCTCAATCTACGAGTCAAACGAACTCCAAAACTTCGCATGTCTACTAAAGAAAACTAACAGACGACAATTATAAATATACATTATGTTAGGATTAAAAAAAAACATGTATAAAAGCAGTTCTGTTCTGTCTTTATTTATTAATTAGTGCTCTGCAATGGTGAAGAACTTGCTCCAAAGAAATATATATATATATATATATATGTATGTCAACACGCAATGCGAAAAAGTCCATGAAATGAAGGGCTTGTACTTAATTGTGGCTCCACTAACGTTTCTTCGAATCAGTTTTTTTTCATGGTTAAGTTGCAGTGTTTTTCCACTATATATATTGGAAAAGGATAAAAACAAAAGCTGATCCAATTGTAGAATTTATGCATTAAAATAGAATAATTTAAATGATTTTCTTCGATCTGAATGTTTTTGTCGTATATAAAGACTTGTAATAGGTTATTTTGACGTTAAATTAATGCAATTTAGCACAGAAAAATAATTGATTAAAACCATAAATTTATCTTTAATTTACGCATTTGATATATGTATACTAAAAATAACATATATGAGATATATATATATATATATATATATAGATGTACGTACGTGTCATTACTTGGTGTCACAAATCTAATAAGCCGTGACATTTCTCAGCCTCTTCCTCGAAGCCACTCTACATTTTCTCCCTAATTACTTTTTCCAACTATAAGTATCACCTCTCACTACTACTCATATTTTTCTTCACTCACCCTCTAAATTTGGAATCAATCAAATCCAATATTACATACATATATTCTCGTTCTCTTTTTAATAAAAAAAAAGAAGCAATGTCTTTTTTCATGGAAACTATTTTTAATACTATTACAGCGATTGTCCTTCTCTTTCATATTTTCAATGCTAGTTATTCTCCTGAAGCTTCGAGGCCTCTGCATGGCACCAAGCACACGTACGGTGGAGCAACTGCAGCGGTGCTGTTCCCGGCAGGCCACAATCCGGTACCACCTATTGGTCCTAATCCCTGCACGTATATCCCCCTTCTCTCCGGGGGCAACTGCAAAAGATCTTAATTATATAATTAATTGCAGTTCTACGTGTTTTCAGTACTACTCTTTATATATCACCAGCAAAGAGTCTTTTATATATGTTATCATATAGATTGAGTCACGTACTGTTCATATTTTACATGTTTTAAGCTCAACTGTGTACATGTAAATAGTAAATATATATAGATATATATAATGCTATGTGCGTCGTACGTTCTAATTAAATGTCGATTAATTGAGGAATAATTAATGAATACCTTGGTTTTATTAATTCGTGTTAATTGGTTTCACAAATTGATCCACTTGCTAGCTAGATCATGTGCACAACAAATATATGTTTTGACTAGAAGTCCAACTTAATGTGCATGCATGCATATATAATATATATTTTCCACAAATTAAGAACTGCCGCGTTGTCCCACCTTTTGCAAGATGACTACTTATTAAGTTCTTGTCGAGATAGATTATGTATACATACTTGAGTGATGGAGACATTAATATTGGAGATATACAGTTAATATTGTTCATATTTCACCTGCTGACAAACTTTACAGAGATTATAAGGTGGTAATTAATTAATTGAAAATATAACTAACCTGTTAAGTTAGTAACCGAGTTTTAAGTGTATTAATTTCGACTCGTTAGAGATGAAGATAAGTCAAAAGATATCGAGAAGTTGGCAACAAAGACATATAACCAGATCGAAGCAGTACTGATAAGCTTAAACTTTTGCTGAAAATTCAGATAATTATATATTGAGAAAATCTACTGGTTGTTATTATAATTGATATCTGCAAGATCATTGTTGATACGGATGTAAATATGTAAGTTGCAATAAAAAAAAAAAAAAATTAAGCCTCTGAATGGTCCATAGATTAATAATACCTAGCTTCATTAATTGTACATGTAAGTATAATTATATATTGAGAAAAATGAATTACAGTGCGTGATGGAGGAGACTTTTAGTTTATATATATATGTAAATTAACGGTCGGCCATGAACCTTGCAAGAATTTGCTGCAAATATATAATTTATTATAAGATAAGAATTCGCGAGGACTGCCACTTAGATCGTGTGATGTGTGTGTGTGTGTGTGTGTGTGTATATACATAGTTCTAAAGCTGCTTAGAGTCAACACACGCAACATATAAACAAATTAATTTGCAATTTAATAAAGTCTGCCGACACTCTTAATTTCTTCTGCTTCAAAGTGTGTTACTTTTGTCTTCATCTGCTGACGGTTTATCAACGTTCTGAATTTTAGCCATTGATTTAATCATACAGATAATATATATTCAGGAATAGGATTGTAGGACTGCTAGCTAGCTGGCTACCACTTCGTCAATAGAAACTGTGTTTGTATAGTTAGCTGCTTCTTCGTCCTTTCTTTCCATGTGTAAGTATATATATATATATATAATTACCAAATTTGCATGGTATATTCTTATCTTAATATTATTTTTTAATATCGAATAATTATAATTATCTCTCGTAACATAACAGTCTTATTGAAATAACCACACATCAATAGTAAAGAAAACTTAAATTGGAAGTGATATATTTATTTATTTATTTATTTATTGTTGTGGTGCCATCTAAATGTTACTGATAAAATATGATTTAGTTTATTTATAACAATAATGTATAAATGTTTGTGTTAAAAAGAAAGGTTAAATAATTTATGTTAGACAGTAAATTGCACTAAAAATGTTAAAAGGATGAAAATGTAATCACGTTAAATATGTTAAAAAACAATTAACAGTGTCAAGAGTGCAGGGAAGTGCATGTTGCCCCGTCTCCGCTTTAGTGATAAATTGCCAAACCCAGGAGGGGGAAGTGATAATATCCCTCTAATTAGTTGGAATTCATTTAATTAACATCAACACCTATAGAACTCTCACAGGTTGTCAAGTCTGTAAAACTATTTTTTAATCATTTAAAATTTTTCATTTTTATTTTGTTATAATTAGGACTTGGAAATAATTAACATAAATATTTTTTGAGATTTTTTAATAGCTATACTTTTAAAAACCTAGATAGTAACCATAATCATCTAAAATATTTTATTTATTGAGCTACGATTAAAATGAACAAAATATTTCATGTGTGCCATCAAAGAAAACATAAGGTTTGCATTATTTTATAAAAATATTTTCGAAAAGTAATTTTTATGTTTGTCGTTATTATAAAAATTGGTTAAAATATATATTTAACTACGTGTCTGGTGATTATCATTAAAACCAGTTATGTGACATCAATTATCGACATTTAATTCACTTGACGACATGTCAAACGGCACAAGTGGTGGGGCCCATTTTTCTTCTGCATTACTGCACGACGTGACAGCACGTCAGTGCCAAATAAGAAAAACAAAAATAAATAAAATCAGTGGACGTGACCTGGTAATTAAGTATCTGAAGCTTATATAAATCTCATTCATGAACGTAGTGATAGATAAGGGTACATACATGCCTAACAATGAGAATCTCATTAATGAACCCGGAGAGAGGGTTGGCAAGGCTATACATTATACGTACATGCATAACAACTGCCTTACTGCCTTCAGCGCCCACTTTCTTGGACAATTTGGCGTCAGTAATTATTATTACACAAGAGGTAACATTCAACAATTTAATTTATGTGCACCAGAGAAAGTGACAGTTCGGTTGATTGAAGAAGACGCTTGTACCGAATGGGCCAGCCCAATTTGAAAATTATTGGAATGGCCTTGTCCTCCGTCAAGGCCCACTAATAATTAGCCCTTCATAAATATCACTTGGCAATTTAGAAATGTTAATTAACATTGTCCCACAATTTTAAATAGAAAGATACTTATTTTGAGTCAATACCTAATAAGTTGTTTTTATAAAAGTAAAGGTTTATAATGTTTAAATAGACAGTGTGCCATCTTTAATAAAAGTGTTATGATTCCCAAAATATCTTTAACAAATTTTAAAAATTTTATTAAATTTAATAAATATTGTGTAATTTCTAACATGCCTACAACTAATTTTAAAAATTCTAATTCTTATCCTATTTTGTTATATTTCTTTTATGATTGATTTTTTTTTTTGAAATTATTAAATTACAATTAGTCTTTTACAAATTTATTTACTAAATTTTTACTAGTAATTATTACAAAAAATAGTAATTATTTTTTAAAAAATCTTAAAAATAAAATTTTTTTTATTACTAAATAATTATTTTATTTATAGTATATTTATTAGTATTATTTATTATGTTTGAATTAAAACTTATATAGCAGTTAATTTTAAAAAAAATAGAATATCAAAATATTGTTCCAAATACACTCAAAAAAATGATATATTACATAAGATTTAATATTTCAACGTTAAAATATTATTTAAGTAAGAATATTATTAAAAAATAAAATATTTTTCTTTCAAAAATATTTTTGAGAACTAAAATATTTTTCTTTCAAACTTTCGTATTAAGTTTTAAGTTAAAATTTTTAGTTTAATTATATTCAAACATTTACTCAAATTTTAATTAAAAAAATGTTATTAAAATTTTTCTTCTTCTCCGTAATTATTACCAAACCTAAAGCATCATCATCTGATAATAATATTATTCCAAAATCCCACCACTTCATAGGCTGTTTTTTGGCTGTAGTAGAAAACAGAACCCGAAGTATTCCATGGATGACTCGTATTCTCCAAAACTCACCTTCTGCAACAATCGCTATGAAAATTTCTCCAGGTTTCGATAATGTCATCGCTGCAAACCCAGCCAATGTTCAGCATATACTGAAAACTCACTTCTACAACTACCCGAAAGGCATCCTCTTTCGATCGAATCTCTTCGACTTTCTCGGTAATGGCATTTTCAATGTTGATGATGATAACTGGAAGTTGCAGAGGAAAATTTCAAGCCATGAATTCAATAACAAGTCGCTCCGCATATTTGTTGAAACTGTTTTCGAAACTGAACTTTCTCACTGTCTTATTCCAATCCTCTCTTCTGCTGCTGCTAATAGAACCGTGCTCGATTTCCAAGATATACTTCAAAGATTTGCTTTTCATAACATATGCAGGATTGCTTTCGGGTATGATCCTAAATACTTGTCACCATCTTCGCCAGTGTCAGAGTTCAACCGAGCTTTTGACGATGCCGTAGAGATAAGCTGCCGAAGATCTGAAATGCCTTTTCCTATATTCTGGAAAATAAAAAGGCTTCTCAATATCGGTAATGAAAGACGTCTCAAAGTTGCAATATCACAAGTGCGTGAATTTTCTCATAACATCACAAGAGAAAAGAAATAGAAACTTAAAGAAAATCCCTCGCAAGAGTCTCCGGATCTTCTGTCAGGATTCTTGAGTTATGGCCATTATGACGACGACTTTGTGAGAGACATAGTCATCAGCTTTACACTTGCTGGCCGTGACACTACATCTGCAGCTTTGACGTGGTTTTACTGGTTACTCTCTCGAAACCCAGAAGCAGAAGAACAAATCTTGAGCGAAATCAAAGAAAATTCGGATGCACCAGTTTTCGAGGACATCAAAGACATGGTGTTCACACATGCAGCACTCTGTGAGAGTATGCGACTCTATTCACCGGCACCGGTGGAAGGCAAGTTGACAGAGAACGAGGACGTATGGCCTGATGGAATGATTATTAAGAAGGGAACCGGAATCTCGTATCATCCCTACGCGAAGGGGAGAATGGAGAGTATTTGGGGAAGTGATTGGTCGGAGTTCAAGCCAGAGAGGTGGTTGAAGAGAGAGGAAGACAAGAGTATTTTTGTAGGAAGGGATCGGTACTCGTATCCAGTGTTTCAGGTAGGGCCGAGGATTTGTTTAGGGAAGAATATGGCATTTTTACAGATGAAGAGGGTGGTGGCTGGGGTTTCGAGGGGGTTTAAGGTGGCGCCGGTGGTGGAGGGATTTGAGCCGGAATTTACTGCACGTTTTACTGCGAAGATGAAAGGTGAATATCCGGTGAGGATTGAGGAGAGGAGTGAGTGATTAATGATTATGCATGATTTTGAATGGTTAATTATTATGTTTATTGATTATGATTAATAAGTGGTTTGTGGTTCTGGATGTTTGTTGATGTGTTGTACGATAATAAGTTTATTCAAACCTTTAACATATATTAAAAATTTAATATCGAGTCTGAATCTAGTGACTAGATTTATCTGTCATATCGTTTTGAATTGAAGAAACAACGCATACAGAACAATTGCCCAGCTCCTCTCTGTGTCTATAATACTGAAAACTATTCCGTGGATTTCGAATTCTTGGGCTAAACTATTACAAAATTACATTTAAAAGAATTTGTGGCCTTCTAAGTTGATGGGCTGGGCTTGGCTACATATTAAAAACGGGCTGATGAATGATTATCCCTTGAGAGAAAGGGAGATGAATATATATATATATATATATATATATATGATTGTTTTTTAAGAGTATTTTTACATATCTCCCATGAGATTTGTAAAAATTATACGGAAATAAAGCGTTTGTGAAAATTTACAGACGCCTGCTCTTCTACAGTAATTTTCATTCTATTAATCATTAATTAACCAATTAAAAATGATAAAATAGAGTTAGAAAACAGAGTTAACAACAAAATAAATAAATAAGATCTTGTATATGCCTTTTTAATTTTATCAAAACTCGAAAATAATAATAATAATTAATTGTCATAAATTATTGCAAACAACAATTCATTAATTAAAGCCAATAAAAATGGTTCTGAATAATAAGATAATAAGCAAGATCAAAATAAAGAAAATTAACTGCAAACAAAAATAATAATGAAAAAGATATTAATTACACGTATTTTAAAAAATATTTTAAAAGAGTTCCTATAACATAAAAGTATTGTAAAGAGCCCCCACTGGACAAAATAACTTTCTAAGAGGAGGTTTGAATTTAAAATTAGCTCCCATAAAATTATAATTTTATTGGCTTACAAACATAGTTTCTTGATTTTTAAATATAAAAAGATTAATTAAATTTATTACACAATTTTTTTCTTAAATATGTTTAATCAAAAAATTAAAGAAACATGTTGCAGAAAATGTTGAATTTATATATGCTAAATATTACAATTTTTTACTATAATATTTTCAAATACCTATTTTAATTTTAAAAATTGGTTAAAATATATTTAATTAGCTGGTGCTTATCACTAAAACCATGTGATTAGAACCTGATATCAAGTATCGGCATTTAATTCACGTGACGATATGTCAAAAGGCCCAAGTGGTGGGGCCCATTTTTCTTCTACACTACTGCACGACGTGGCAGCACTTCAGTGCCGAATAAGATAAACAAAAATAAATAAAATATAATAAAATCATTGGATGTGGCCTGGTTGCCAAAAGAAGAAGGGAGATTTTCAATTTGGAAATAAATTAGGAAGGAAACCTAAACTCCAGATCTAAAACTACACCCCAAAAGTTTTCAGGTTGTGTTTGTCTGTTGTACTCAGGTGAAATTATAGAATCTGGAAAGCCGAAGTTCGATTGGAAACTTTGTCGATCTGAGAGGTAGGATTCTGTTTCTGCTGTGAGCTTCAATCGTTTAGTGTTCTAGTGGGTCTTTAAGAGTTTAGCTTAAGAACAGACTGACAGTTCAGTTTATGAGATACACTCGTGTATATGTTTGATGGGTTGAGTTTAATTTACGTAATTACTTTGTCCATGCGATGCTTTAAGTGATTTTCGAAATGGGTATGCCTTGAATTATAGAATTTAGTAACGTGGAGTTTTGTGTCTGGTGATTCAATTCGATCGTTTGATTGGTCTATGAGAGGGTTTTAGGAATTTTTGAAAGGTTTGGTCCCCGTTGCTAAGTTTCTTTTAGCTGTGTGCTGTCGGAGGCTTGAGGGTTCCGGTAGGGTAGTTCTTGCATTTATTCTTTGGTCTGAGAATTTAGGGTTTGTGTGGAATAACAGTGTTAGGAGAGAAAGATGGGTGAAAAATTTTGGGCAAATGAAGAAGACAAGGCTATGGTGGAATCAGTGTTGGGTGCTGAGGCCTGTGAGTTCTTGATCTCATTGGCTTCTAACAATGTGTTGGCAGATTTGGTTTCTCCACCTGGTGATTTGGGTGTGCAGCCGAGGCTATGCCAGGTCATTGAAGGGTCCAGTTGGAACTATGCAATTTTCTGGTATGCCGCAAGCTTAAAATCTGGTGGATCTGCCTTGATTTGGGGAGATGGCCATTGTCGTGACCCAAAACATGGCAGGGTCGGAGGTGGGAATTCTAGCGGGGATAAGAAAGTGGATGGAGTTGATGGGAAGCAGGAGGTGAAAAAGCAGGTGCTTCAGAAGCTGCATGCATGTTTTGGTGGGTTGGAGGAGGATAATTATGCATCCAAGTTAGATGGAGTGTCAGCGGTGGAGATGTTTTATCTTACCTCAATGTATTTTAGCTTTCGGTGTGATTCAGCATATGGTCCAGGAGAGGCACACAAGTCTGGTAGATCCATTTGGAGTTCAGGCTCAGTTAGTTGTTTAGATCATTATCAGTCAAGATCCTATCTAGCAAGGTCATCTGGTTTTCAAACAGCCGTGTTTGTTCCTGTGAAGTCTGGCGTTGTGGAGCTTGGTTCGGTGAAATTAATGCCAGAGGAACACGATGTTGTGGAGATGATCAAAAGTATTTTTGGCGTATCTAGTTCTGTACAAACAAAAGTGTTTCCGAAGATTTTTGGGCGTGAACTAAGTTTGGGTGGATCAAAATCACGATCTATAAGCATTAACTTTTCCCCAAAAGTAGAAGATGATCTCAGTTTTGCTTCAGACTCTTTTGAACTACAGGCAATAGGTACAAGTCAGATTTATGGAAATTCTTCTAATGGTTGTCGATCTGATGATAATGAAGCAAAACTTTTTCCGCATATGAACCAAATGGTTGTGGGGGGTTTTGATGCTCAAGCAAGGTTGTCTGGTTTGGAACAGAAGGATGACTCATCACCTCAGGCTGATGAGCGAAAACCTAGGAAGAGAGGGAGAAAACCTGCCAATGGTAGAGAAGAGCCGTTGAATCATGTTGAAGCTGAGCGACAGAGGCGTGAGAAGCTTAACCAGCGATTCTATGCTTTAAGAGCCGTTGTGCCTAATATCTCTAAGATGGACAAAGCATCTCTGCTTGGTGATGCCATTACCTATATTACTGACCTCCAGATGAAAATCAGGGTTTTGGAAACTGAGAAGGAGATGGTAAACAATAAGCAAAAACAGATTGCTGTGCCAGAGATTGATTTTCAGCCTAGACATGATGATGCAATTGTGAGGGTGAGCTGCCCTTTGGATACCCATCCTGTGTGTAGTGTCATGAAAGCATTTAGTGAACATCAAATTGTAGCTCAAGATTCTAATGTTTCTACAACAGAGGACAAGGTTATCCATACATTTTCTGTAAGGACCCAAGGTGGAGGTGCTGAGCAGTTGAAGGAGAAACTGGTTGATGCCATATCTAAATGATACGGTTGTAAATTATAGTTTTCATTGCGAGGTGCACATTCTTCATGCTATGCACATGCACCCACTGTAGGAAAAGATGGTAGTCTTGTGGCTGACAAACTGATGAGTCTTTCTTTGCATTAAAAATCTGTAAGCTTTGAATGAATTTGTTGTGATTTTTGAATGCTCAGTTGTATAAAGTATATTGAATCAGAAAGGAATCTGGTAGTTCAAATATTTTGGCCATGCGACATGATAAATTGTCCAAAAGAGACCCGAAACCGATCTGAAATTTGGCATATTTGAGAATCAACTATTGAGCAACACCACGTTATTGTACAATCAGTGTTTTCTGTAATCTGCAGAAGACGCAGCCGTTTACTTCTTCATAGTTCAAGCGCTTGCCCGAAAGGGAGAAACAGAGGAGATATTTGACAAGCAACGTGGTTTTGTGTAATAAGAGCGTTTTCTGAAGCAGAGATTTGCTCAAAATTTTGATGTAATGACATACGTTAGATTAGATTGGTCCATTCAGAACTTTGACCAGGTGGCAAACGTCAGTTATTTCGCCTTTTTGTGTTGTACTTGCGACTCTACCGTTTTTCACTGCTAGGAGAAGAACAAGGTTACTGATTTGAATAAAAATTAAATCCACGTATCTTGGCACAATGTAAACATAAACCCTCGTCCTATTCATGTTCCCTAGTTATAATTAAGACTGTGTCGGGTTCAATAAAAATGCCGTGTGTTTGATCCATTCCACGTTGGTTCAAACTTCAAACTATTAAATTAGTCAAAATTCAGAAATAATATTATTCGTATTAGTAAAACCCATGCGGCCACCACCTCCAGTCAAAATGTTACATGCCTCCATGATATGGTAATCTCAAGAACTGCTCTATATATATTGCATATTTACAGCTCTCTTTCCTCGTATTCTCAAATAATTAAAGCTGATTTCCCTCTCAATCTAAAAACTCCTCAGAAGAATATTCACTGATAACATCATTCCCCATTTTATCTAATATACAGAAATGGGTTTCTGTCACTGGAAAAATCTCTTCACTGTCCTATTAATTTTCTCCACCTTCTTGGCTTCTCATCAGCAACAACATGCAGCAGCAATGAGGCCATTACAAGAAGAGCAATGGTTGAAGAAAGATGGGCGGGTGACATTTCAGTCCCTACAACGGGGTCCAGTGCCGAGCTCAGGCAATCCATGCACTTATATCCCAGGTCGGGGCTCCGGATCTTGCACACTCAATGGCATGAACGTAGCAGGCTCCGTTACCCGAGCGCCTCCGGTCTTTCCCGACCTAGTCGTGAAAGTTGGCGTGGCCGCGAGTGGTAAATAACGAGAACGAGACTCCTCCTGACCAAAATCAAAGCTCTTAATTATATATGTTAGGTCAAAGTCAAATGATACGTACAAATCGGGATAACAAACATTTTAACTCTTTTGTTTCTTTTTCCTATTCTTTGACGATGTAATATAATTTTGTATTTGTTGTTCACTTCAAACGCACATACTGAAATTCATTCGTTAATCTTTCTCCTATATTATATATGTAATATAATGCTTTATTCTTTGGAGTCTCGCATGAACAGAGGCAGCACAGCTTAAGAATTCACCAGTCTCGACACGGTTTTGTAACATTAACTTTGACCCAGCACGCCCAATCAAAAGTGGGGTGGAAAAGATTAAAATGGTTATATGAAAATAATTTTCTTAACAAAAAAGCGTAAATATATAAAAGATTATTTGGAAAAAGAAAGTTAAAAAAAAAAAAAAAAAGGAAGAAGTGTTCAAATTAGGTGGTAAATAATTGTCTCTTTAATTTGTCCGCTAATGAAATAGAACGGGTCCAAGGTTGTCTGAGTCTAAAAAAGTCACAAGCATCATGCCAATATATAATATTTTCATTTCGTTTTCTCTATTGATTTTAGTGAAAATAATGTGAAAGAAATTATTTACCTTAATTTATGGAGAAATCTTAAAAAGGGATATCTTATTTGCTCCTCAAATTAGAAGACTAACAATTCTTCATAATAATTTTAATTTTATTGCGACTGTCAAACTCTTGATTCTTTATAAATTACATTAAAAAGTAATAGTAGGGATGTAATTTGTGACTAACGACAATGTAACTGAAGTGATATTTTTGTGAAATATTAAGGACTAATTAAACTAAAATTATCCCACTTTCTTTTTGTTTTAAATTTTAATACATATAATAATATAGATGTAAATTTCTTTAAGAGGATATATATTAAAAAATTCTGATATATTATTTCAAAATGGATGAATTATTTGTTTGAAACTGAGATTGAGATGTCACTTTCAAGTATTACATTATAAAATCACAAAATGTTAATATGTAAGTACAAAAAAGACTGATATTTATTAAAAGTTAAATATTTATTAAATATTTTAATTCTTACATGGTTTCAGAGTTGGCTAGGTAAACATCTTACAGTACCAAACATATTGATGAGTACTGTGAGGTTAACAAATATAGGAATATTTATAAAATTACATCAAAGTTTGCTTAAAACAACAAAAAGAAACTAACAAAATATGTATCTCCCTCACTCCCCGGTGTTCTGTCTAAGGAGAAACAAGTAAGTTTCAATAAACACAAAAGAAATACTGATTTAATCCTGCACCACGTAATTAAATACCTGGTTCGGTACATAAGAAATAACAATAAGAATTGAAATAAAAATAAACCCCTTTCTATAGATATTCACCATTTATATATATATATATATATATATATGCCCATTGCCAACTGCTTGCTTATAATTATTTCTAACAACAATAAACAGACTAAAAAGAGACACAACCTTCAGTTGAACATGAGCCATGCGTACACTAATTAATTTATTCCCATTATGTAAACTAATAATAAACTGCTAATTAATTACTTTCCGATGGTGTTCATCGCTTCATCTACGATTGATGGCCACCGCACTGACGAGTGGAGGAGCGATGGCATGACCGGCAAAGTTCCGGCTATCTATGCAAGGTGGACCGCTGGTAACGGGGATGTAGGTGCACCCATTATGCCCAGGACGACGGACAGGACCTCTCTGCAGTACTGACTCTAATGGGAAACCGTTCTTCGCCGATGCCTCTTCTTTGTTTAGGACTCGGCTGCCTTCATAACCTTGGATGCTCGTGAGAAAAAGCAAAACTACGACAAGAACTACAAGCATATGGAGATTTTTCATCATCTTTTAAATTTGAACGATCGAGCAAGGATCATTGATCGATAAAGGCTATGTTGTTTGTTGTGCGTAGGACATGAGGGAACTCTTATATATATGTATATATATAATTAAAAACTTCAATTTTTAGAAGTGCGTCTTGACCTGACGATTGACAATTGCGCTCGCTAAGAGAGAGAGAGAGTTGATTTATTATTAAATATTTGAATTGGTCAAAGGAAGAGAAAATTGGGTTTCAGAATTGAATTGTCTAATTTGATTCAGGAGTCCTGTGCATTGACAAGAACGTATTATAAGTTACAAGGCTTGCTTCTTGAGCAAACGCAAATTAAGTTTGATATTTCTTTTCATATATGCAGTGATGCACTACCATTAGCTAGTACTATGTATATGCGTGAATTCTTCATCGATCTTTTAAATGTTTTCAAACTCTTAGTGTAATAGTAGTTTCAGTGTTTTGACCCCTGAGAGATGTTGAATCCGAGGTCCTTGCCCCAGCTGAGCAGTACGTAAATTAGAAAATTAATTCATTTGCATGCAATCAACTAGCATAAAAAAATTAAAAGATGTAAAAATCTTTGATGACGGCTATTATCTCCAGTTTTCAGAGCATACGTAATAAAATATGTAAGAGCTTATTAACGTAATTCTTTTGTAATAATTTACGCTCTTGTTTAATTAATTCAAATAAGTAAATGAAAATCACGTAATTGAAAACTTAAAAAACCTACCAAACATGTTCATGATTATTAATTTGATAAATATTAAGAACTTGCTAACATAATCTCACCAGCTACATTTTCCGACATCAGATACTTCGAATATATTATGAATACGTGAGTTTGTGACTGACTTCAAAGTCACATTATCTTAAAATACCAAATGAATTAGTGCAAGTATTTTTCTATTTTGATAATTTCTTTCAATAAACATAGGGCTCCAATATCAAAATCAGCAAAATTTCCTCGTCTTTTTTTTTTTCCAATAAATTTATTGAAAATTGAACCGTGCATTCATCACAAATCAACATTGTTGGGCGCCATATATAGACCTTCAAATTAATAATTAGTTTCTGGTGATATAATTGGTTAAATATGCTAATTAATCAATTAAGGACGTCGTGAAGCTGGAAAAAATAAAGTCCTGGTGGGGACCGACGAACTCACTTGATGATATATGCTGAGCGTTAATCAATCTCTCAGCTACCTTTTGGTCACAGATATTAGTTGTTCTACGCTTTACGTACGGGTGGCATTTCTTAACTAGAAAATTAGTTCCACTTCAACATATACATATACATATATATATATATATATATATTGGCATGTTTGATTGATTGATTCAGCTTCTGCTTCTGGTTAATTTTAATTTTAAGATCATCAACTACCCTGCTGACATTAACAAACTCCTTTTTTTTAATGATGCAAACGCTTCCCCCAACTACGTACAGATTTAATTTGCTGATTTTAACAAACTCCTAATTTCCTTTGCTTTAAGTGTTCGCCTTTTTGCTTTTTGCTTTTTGCTTTTTCAATTTCTATTTCATGCAGATTTTTGTTTTCTTTGGTTTAATTAATCGTCCTTGCTCTGCCGAGGATCATTTTAAGAAAAAAAAAAAATTACTTCAGCAAATTAAATTAAGTAGTACAATCACTTACTGTAGAAGAGTGGAATGATGGTTAAACTTGTGCGTGCAAATAAAAAATTGTAATATTTTGTTAGGATATGTGTTTGTAACTGTCATGTTTTTACTTAATTAATTTTTGATAATGCAATAATGAAAGTATTTGATGAATATTCATTCAATTAATATTTAACAATCATTGATCAATATTTATTTAACAGTTGTTGATTATATTTTCCATTGCGTGTCAAATAAAAAGTGTAGTATTTTAATCTTAGAATTAATCTGCAAGCCTCACTACGTTGCCTGCTTACGAGCAAAACAATTGCTATGAATACTAGGAACATGTTCAGACGATGCCTCATCTTGTTGGACGAGCTAGCTTTTGCTTAAGCTTAATTAGCATATTAAAGCAAGAAATATAAGATTATTTACTTACTTGAATAATATACATTTGGAGATAGAGATTGTAATTGTATTGGAGAATGATTTAGATCCATTATACATAATACTACCGTATCTATAGCCTTCGAATTGTTGGGCTTGTGTTCTTTCAAATTTTCGTTTGTTTGAAGTAGTGCTTTTGACTATTGACCATTGAGCTCCCAAAATTGGAAATGGAATGAGTCTTTAAGTGAAACATGGGATGATTCAAAATAAATTGATCCTTGCATTCATATGCCATACGCCTTGCATTGTATTGCATTACATGAATCTTGGGCACAACGAGAGCAAATAATAACAATAATCTAGAACTGTATCAGTTTTTAATTAATTATTTACCGCCTATTCTTAATTATTATTGGAGTAT
The DNA here is from genome assembly GCA_022749755.1 of Azadirachta indica. Lineage (NCBI taxonomy): Eukaryota > Viridiplantae > Streptophyta > Magnoliopsida > Sapindales > Meliaceae > Azadirachta > Azadirachta indica. Next base: position 20,490,439 of record CM040440.1, read on the forward strand.
TTTGGCTAATAACTGAATCAGTCAGTCTGTACATATGGAGGTCAAATCCCTCATTTTCTACTATGATTCTTACATATATAATTAGAAATAAATTGATTTTAATTTTGGTGATCGATTGACTAAAGAATTTTTTGTTTTGCTGTAAGCTTATGGCTTAAACGGTCCATTCTTTCGTTGGTTGACTTTTATGTCAAAGTTGCTAGTAGCGATCAACATCCCAATTCAAAGTCGATGTCTTGTAATTAGCAACCGTAGCTCATCCAATTCCATATACTATCATTCACCCCTGAACGCGTCATTGCTTAAATTAAATATATATATATATATATATATATATATTGTATGTATATAATGTTAAATAATCTATGAAAGAAATATATACCTCATTTACATGGTCTCATAAATTCTCCAACAAATCTGATCACATATATAATAGCTATAGAACTCTCAATAAGTCTTGGTTGCTCCATCGTGGCACGCGGATGAATTCCACATGATCAAGAAGGCAATTAATTAAAAAAAAAAAAAAGAAATGAAAGACAGAACAAAGTTTGTCGTATTCACTACTAATCTGTATTCTGTATAAATACTTGCACAATTACAGAATAAATAATAAAAATGGAAAGACGACCCAAATCAATTCGGCACATGTTGCCAGCTCATTATTTCACAGTAATTAACTAAATTAATTTGTTGTTGATGACTTCACAGAAATTGTTGATAGTTACTCATGAAACTGTTAATCAATGACTCCTGCTTCCAAAGCTTTCACTTGCGATCCCTTGCCACACCGAATGGAAACATATTATCCTGGTATTTAGGCGTAGGCGGAGGCGGAGGCATGACGTGGATGGCGAAGTTCATCTGGTTGGTACAATGTCTGCCACCTCTCCCAGGAATGTAGGTGCACCCATTTCCAGAGGGAGGGACGGGACCTCTTTGCAGGGACTGTAACCCGCCAAAATCAATCATACGCTCCCGGTAAACAGGCGGAGGCGGCATGGCGCGGCCAGCGAAGTTCATCTGGTTGGTACAAGGTGCTCCACCTCTTCCAGGAATGTAAGTGCAGCCATTTCCCGGTGGCCGGGTTGGACCTCTTGGCAGAGACTCTAACGCTAATTCCTGGGGCTTCCAATACTTTTCTTCTTCTTCTCTGTTTAGGGTCCTTAAAGCCTCATTACATTGCATGCTTGCTAGCAAAACAACTGTTATGAATAATACTAGGAACATGTTGAACTGCCTCATCTTGTTAAACGAGCTTAGTTGAAGATATAATATGGAATTCGTAAATGTATTGGAGAAATCAGATCAGTTACATCCTATATTTATAGGCAATGAAAATGTTTCGACTTGAATTTTCCAATTTTTAATTTGTGACGCGAAGTTCCTTTGACTATTTGACCATTGAGCCAAATTAAAATTAGAACCGGTCATGAAGTAAAAAATGGGATTCAAAATTAATTAAATCAATATTCGTGATTTGTGATTCATAGGTCAAGCCATTGGATAGTTTTACGTAGAATGGGATGAATTTTAATTTTATCGGCTGAAGAATTGATCATGTGAATAGCAGCCGGAAGGAGATTTCCAAAATCATGCTGGAATTAATATTGTTCACAAAATGAATTACGTGCTATTATGCACCATATATATTAATTAATTCATGCACAACTACTTGGAGGTAATTGACTCGATCGATAAACAAATGACGCAGAAGATGTTAATTAAATATATAGTGTCAGTTTGATTGATTCTGATTTTAGGGCGGGCATAGTTGGGATTGAGATTAATGTATATATGTAATTTAGAGAGACGAAGGCACTTGCAATATCATACAGCTTAGTTCATAATTAGCTTTGAATGTTTCTCAAACATTTTTCACTTTCAGTCACGGATTTTTAGTTTTGAGCTGGAGATACTGTATATATGCGTAATTGATATTAATACATACCTCCTTCCTTATTTTGAAGAAGACAAAGACTCGTTTCAAACGGGTCGGGAATCACAGACTTTTAATATTTAGTTCGTTTCAGCTCTTATTATTTTTGATCAACATCATTTTTGATCTGTATTGTTTCGATCTTTATATTGCCTATTATTTTGGAGATTACCATAGTTCGAGGTCCTACTGCTTTACAATGGAGTTTAAAATTTGTGAAAAGTATACAGAAAGAAAAAGTGAGTTAGTGAAGTACAAGCCTATTTTTTATATATATATATATATATATATACATGAAAATTGATTACGAAATACATATGAAAAAATAGTGTCATGACTCATTTTTATCGCTTAAAAAGCATAAAACGGTATTATTTTATTAAATAACTTGAATTCAGGATACGTTGTTTAGGTGGAAGTTATTGGATCTCATAAACTTAATTGTTTCATTTCAATTTTGTCATTTGGCAGAATTCACGAATATCAGGTATGTTTATAACACAAGTGTCAAACCAATTGGTGATTGAAGTGGAATTTTTCAAAAAATTTGGGGCTAAAATGAAAGCTAAGTACAATATTTGAAAAGTAACGCAACAAATTCCAAATTTCATGCCAAATGACGTTGCATTCATCTATTTAACTGGTGATGTAGTGACAATTTTGAAGATTATTTATTAAATTATCTAGCCGCATAATTATAATATTTATATGTATGCTGTCTCGATGGTGAGTATGTTGTAGGAGTACGTACCTGATATATAAACTTCAATGACTAGAAATTTTTAGTATTTTAATTTGTGGGAGTGCATGTGTTAATCATTTTTTTTTTTAAAAAAATAATCTCCAAGCCTAAGCGCAGAGCAATATCATTAAAGAAAAAGAAAGAAATACTGAGTCATTGAAAAACCAAAGCCTTCACTAAATAGAACAAAAAAGTAAGAAAAGAAAATTAGAAAGATTGCAAAGACCCATGCAGATTTGCAGTTTAGACTCCAGCAGAATTGGTTAGAAAGCCACCAGAACTTCGGGAAAAAGACCAAAGAGAGACCAAGGATCATTGTCAATAAAACGTATATTTAGGAAAACCACAAAGATTCTTTGAAATCAAGCAGCGAGTAGAACCAGAGGAGTGTCTCACCAATGAAGGGTAGGAAAATTAAGCCCCAAATTTGCTAAGTGATCAGCTACACTTTTGTTTTCCCGATGAGTATGAGTGAAGCAAAAATTCATTTTAGAAAGTAAAAGTCTACAGTTGAACCAGCGATTGGGAAGCGGCCATGGAGGAGGCAGAGAGAAGTTAGCCAAATGGTGGATCACCACCATAGAATTAGATTCTAACCATAAATTATGCCTACCCTTTTCATAAGCTAGTTCCACAACTAATATAACAGCCATCAATTCAGCCAAAAAAGCTGTAGCATGACCGAGATAAATGCAGAACCCACCCAGAAATGATAAAAAATGGTCCCAAAAGACACCACCACTTGCAGCCTCCATCCTTGGGAAGAATAACCTGTGAGATTGGCTTCTGTAGATTAGGGAACAAGGCAAAAAAATTATTTGGCAGAATCCAGGCCCCATTGCAAATGACCTCTGAAACAGTTGTCTTAAGAAGAAGACTATGAGCCTGACGAAGGATAGGAGAGAATAGCCAATTGTCTAACCAGAAGTTGATGCAAGAACCATCCCCAATAATCCATGGCCAGCCATTTTTACAACAATTGAGGACCAACCGAAAGCCAACGCATAAGGCAGAGCAATTAAAAACGCCATGGCTCTCTTTGAAACCATAACGACCTCGTAAGAAAGTAGCACATAAAGTCATAGTATTTTTGGCATCCCAAACGGACTTAAGTAGGCAAGAGTGGTTAAGCCCATCAAGCTTCCGAAGACGAAGGCTACCTTCTTACTTTGGAGTGCAGAAACAATTCCAAGAAATAAGAGCAAGTTTACGCTGTTAGAAGTCACCAGATAGAATAAAATTCCGAGCCCACTTCTGCAAAGAGTTAAGCAGAGAACGAGGCCAAAGACAAACACAAAAGCTATGCAAAACCATCGACAAGGACTTAGCAAGCTCAACTTTTCCAGCCAAGGAGAGAATTTCACCTTGCCAGCCAGAAAGGGAGGACCTAGCCTTGTCAGCCAAAGCTTGAAAATATTGCCGCCGAGGGATACCATGGAAGATAGGAACTCTAAGATAATTGAAAGGTAGGAGCCCTCTCGAAAGCCAAGGATCGCGGCAATCTTGTCCTAGCGAGATAGCACCGCCTTTCCCAAGAAAAAATGACTTTTATTTTTATTCATGATTTGTCCTGAGGCAGACCCATAATCTTCAAAAAATTGAACCAAATGATGAATTGAGCTTCAGTTTCCTCTAAAAAAAAAATAAAGACATCATCGGCATATAGCATATGCGAGATAGGAGAACAACCTCTCGGGATTGAGATTGGAAGTGTTTTCTGAGAAGCAGTGAGAGCGGTAATACCTGTGGAGAGGACATCTTCTGCTATGCAAAAAAGAAGTGGAAAAGAGGATTACCTTGACGAACCCGCCGGCTGTAAGAGAAGAAGCCATAATGAGAGCCATTGAACAAAATAGATAACTTGGCTGAATAAAGGAGAATGGAGATCCAATTCACAAATTTCTCATGAAAGCCGAATCTACGAAGCACCAAGAAAAGGAAGTTCCAACCTAAAGTGTCAAAGGCCTTGGTAATATCCAATTTCAGACCAATATTTCCACCAAATATTTTCCTATCCAATAAGTTGATTCCCTTCGAAACTAAAGAAATAGAATCTTGAATACTCCTACTAGGAATAAAGGCAGCCTGCTGAGGAGAAATCACGTTACCTATGAAACCACCCAACCAGTTAGCAAGGATTTTCGTGATAATTTTGAAGGGGTTTTAACACATACCACCCCTGAGGTTTTGGATTCTAACAGCTGGAGAGAACTTTGGGGAAATATACACATACCTCCCCTGGAGACATCATCTTCCGTTCAGCTTCCGTTAGCTTAAGGGGCAATATAGTAAACAAACCAATAAAATTTAAAAAGGTGATCACTTTAGCATTGTAAGAGATAGCATTTTCATGGAAGCTACCTTCACCTTCATTCCCATGTCTCTCAAATCAAAGAACATATGCTATGTCAGAAATTTGTGTCATTTCGTGTCAATTCTAACGTCATATTTGCAGAATGAAGAGATGAGTCGATCGATGGAGGAAACAACAGCTATTTTCGCGTCAACCTTTGCTATCGATAGTATATATATATATAGTGAGAGAACATCATCAATTGTGTGGGTTTGAGCTAAAAGGGGCCATTTTGAGTCTCGAAAAATATGTAATCAAGCTTCATAGGTTCTACTTCTGATCGATTCCAATGATCGAACAAGGTAAAGCAAACTATCTGATTTTTGCATGCATGTAATGATCTCTTGCTTGTGTTGAGCTGGTTTGACGAGTTAGTCTGTTGGTTTGGAGATGAGGATTTTTTTATTCGTGTTGGGTTAGTCTAATTGAAAAGCAAATCTGTGAAGATTAATGTTTTTGCTAGTTTGATGGTTTAATAAATTGTCCTGGTTTAGTTTGATTGGAAAGGAAAAACCCATTTTTATGATTTCAAACTTATCAAGATTAGTGTTTTAGCTGGTTTGATGGTTTGATGAATCGTGCTGGTTTGTTTAATTGAAAAGTGCATGCTTTTTTGTGATGATTTCAAACCTGTGAGTTTAGTGTTTGAGTTGGTTTGTTGGGTCTGTAAATTGGTGATGATTTTTATTATTTGATTCATGTTGGTTTATTGTGATTGAAAAGCAAAAACCTATTTGTGATGATTTCAAAACCGTAAGTTGAGTGTGTGAGTTGTTTGAATGAGTTAAAAATCAGTTTGAGAACTATCTGATTTTTTATTCCAAATGGGTTAATTTGTAATCAAGCTAAAAACCCATTTGGTCAATTTCAAACCCGTCAATTTATTGTTTGAGCTGGTTTGTGTAGTTAGTAAATTGGTTTGCTAATTTATGTTATTTAATTCATGCTTGGTTAGTTTGATTGAAAAGCAAAATCTATATTATCTTTGTTGAACTACAATGACATATTTGCATATGAATTAGTTAAAGGATTTTAAAACTTCAAGTGCATTATTTTGACACTCTTTCTAGGGTTTTGTATTATGCAAGATGAAAAGATTCGATGTAATTTGCAATATACAGAATGAAATGCATGAGATTGCAACGGTTTTTCCAGAATCCTACAATCTGGTTCAGCTATGGGATGATATACAATGTGCTTTAGGCTCCAAAATACAGTTTAATTAGTGGGGATGTGTGAATTTCAAGGTGAAGTTTCCACGGACCAAAGACAACCTTCAGTTGAAATCTGATTCAGAGTTGCTTGCAGCATTCAGATTGTTGGATGAACAAGGTCACAGCAGCATATATATAGTGGTCAACCAACCAAGCAAATCGAGTGAACTAATCCGTTCAAAAAGTCAGCAACATTCACCTGAGGTTCAGACTCGTAATAATTTTGCCCTCGATGATGTGTATGATGATTATGATCTTGATGAACATGCTACAGATCAAATTATGCCAGATACATTAGAAAGACTTGGTCAAATTGATAGCATTCTTAAGATTAAACAATACGAGCTTTATGGTTGCACGCAAGGCTTTTTAGATGCTGAAACAAATGAACCACCTATAATGTCAGCAACACCAGTTAGTGAATTAGTGCAAACTCAGCCACAAGAGAACTTGATTGAGTACAATGTTGCACCAACAAGTGAAGATCACCTGCCGAAAATGACCAACGAGGAGGCAGAGCAAGCTGCAAACAATGGTTTATATGCTTCTGACTCAGATAATGGTCTTGATGTACTTGGAGATAATGAAAGTGATGCAGTGATGGAAGATTACCAATCTGGTAATGACAGTGATGTTGACAATGACAATCCAACCACTAGATACGAAAAGAACAGTGGAGGGTTTGAGCACTCAATGGATGCCAATGGAAAGAATGAATTGAAGTGAGGGCATACGTTCTTCATTGTTTATGACTTCAGAGAGGTTCTTCAAGTTTCGCGATATGGAATGGGTTTAAGTTGTAACGATTAAAGAATGAAAAAGCTCGAGTAACATGTAAATATGCGGCCGAAGGGTGCTCTTGGAGAATTCTTGCAAGCCCAACTTGGGGTAAGCTTTCATTCCAAATCAAGACTTACAACCCAACTCATTCGTGCAAAAGAATATTTGATAATTGGGAAGCAACATCTTGCTGGATTGCTGCCCAATTTCTGCATCTATTTAAAGCAAACCCTAACATAGATATCAAGATAATAGCAAGTGAGCTAAAGAGGAAGTTCAATGTCACGTGTCATCCAATCAGGTTGTATAGAGCAAAAAACAAAGCCTTGAAACTTCTAGAGGCAAATCATAAAGCATCCTTCAGTAAACTAAGTGGATATATGCTTGTTATACAAGAGAATAATCCAGGAAGTGTGGTTGACCTGTAAACTGAATGGATTCCAAGTGATGATCTTCCACGATTTAAAAGATTATTCATTAGCTATGATGCACAAAGAAGGGGATTTTTCCAAGGATGCAGGCCATTTATTGGGCTAGATGGATGCCATTTGAGAGGGTTCTACAAAGGGGTATTGCTTGTGGCAGTTAGTATTGATGCAAATTTTGAAGTATATCCTTTAGAATTTTGTGTGGTAGAAAGTGAGAATCAAGAGTCTTGGAAGTATTTTCTTGAGAAACTTTATGAACAATTTGGGAAAAATAGGGGCATTGGCTTATACTTCATGACCGATAGACAAAAAGGTGTGTTGAATACGTTGGAGCAAGTCTTCCCCAACAGTGACAAACAGTTTTGCTGTAGACATATATATGCCAACTTTAAAAAAAATTTTCCAAGAGCTGTTTTGAAGAACTTGTTCTGGCAAGCTGCTAGAAGTGGATCAAGAGCTCAGTTTGACAATAGCATGGAAGATATTATGAGAGTCAGCTCTGCTGCCCACAAGTGGTTATGTGAACTTTCATTCGGCAATTGGAGCATGTGCTATTTTAGCACATGGGTTAAGTCAGCACATGTTACCAATAACATGAGCGAGACATACAACAGCTGGGTCAATGAGTTCAGAGGCTTACCTGTCATCAGATTATGCAAAGAAATTAGAATCAAGACCATGAAACTTATACATAACAGGTGTTGTTACTTAACTGAATCTGTTCTATGTATATTTATATTGTATTACGCTTATAAAATTTTGAAGAGTTGCTGTGTTTATACTGTTTTGTCATTGATTCAGGTATGTTCAAGCAAAAAAACATTATGAAGGTCTGCCACCAGTGGTGATTAACAGAATTACCAAGCTCAAAGAGAAGTCCAGGAACATGGATATTGTGTTTGGAGATGGGGATATTTATGAGGTGCTAGTTGATAACAAAGATGGACATATAGTTGACTTGGCAACAAGAGAGTGTGATTATGGTGTGTGAAAAATATCTGGATTACCATGTGTCCTTGCACTTAGGTGTATTGATGAAATTAGAGATGACCACTACAAGTATGTCAGCCCTTTTCTAACTAGAGATAATTACCTGAGAACATACAAAGAGCATATAAAGCTTATGTCGAGTGAAATCAGATGGCTTTAGGTACGGGACAATGAGTTAGACCCTCCAAAGGTAAAGAGACCGAGTGGCAGGCCCAAGAAGAACAGGAAAAAAGAAGAGGGTGAAGATCCAAAGATAAAAAGAAGTTGTTCAGTTAGGTGTACAGTGGGTCCTGAATAGGGGCATAACACGAGAATGTATGGGAAGGTGATGGGGAAAAGAAAGAAGAGAACTCGGATTGCTGAACAAGTGCTGAATGCATTTTGTTTAACATTTTTGCAACTATATATATGTATATGATCTTCAAACCAAGCTTATTCAACAAGTTAAATATGTTACTTACTAGGGTTGTCCTGTGAATGAGCTCACAGTAGTAGGAAATTCAACACAAGAAACAACTCAAGGTCACAGTGGGTCAAGTACTTTGCTTCTATCAGTAGCATGTCATGTGTTGCAATTATTATGTATTCTAATGTATACAATACTGAACCACATTTTTTATTGCCCAACGTAGGCTAGCTAAGACAAGACTGAATCGCAGCTTGGAAAGGAAACATTAAGCCACCACTTCTAGCTGATTTTGGGAACTGAAAAGGGTTTGTAAAATGTAAATTTTTTGCCTTTACATCATAGATGATACTACATATGTTGCTCTTGGGTGACAGATGGTGCATCATCTATTACTTTTTATTTTGATATGTATGTTAATACAGCAAACTTGTTAATTATGCTGTCATCTAGGTTGTGATATTTTTGGCTTTTTAGTTTGAACACTACTATGTCTAATTAAAAATGGCCAATTTCAAACATGGTATGGAATTAGATTTTGCAATCAAATCACGTAGTAATGCTAGGATCAGAGTTTTATTATTTGCAATGTTTATTTTTATCATTCATGGATGAATATGTGCTGGGATGAGATTTTGATGATTTCTGCCATTTGATTTGATCATTCGTAAATGAATATAACTTAGAATCGGGTTTGAGCTGGCTTCGTGTTTTTGTTATTTTATCGATCATAGATAGCTTCTGAACATAACTTGGAATCAAATTTGAGCTAGCTCTGTGTTTTTTGAATTTCTCATTCATGGACAGGCATATAACAGTAGCATGGAATCAGATTTGAGCTAGCTTTGTGTTTTTTTATTTTTATCATTCATGGATAAGCATATAGCAGTAGCATGGAATTTGGTTTGAGGTAGCTTTGTGTTTTTTGATTTTATCATCCATGGATAAACATATAACAGTTGGAATTAGTTTGAGATTGCTTTGTGTTGTACTTTAACATTATTCATTAGCTTTTTCTGAAAACACTTTGTATGATACTGGAACAAGATTGGGAAAGAGTACAGGTTACGTTATTAACATTCTGTTTGCAAAGCATTTAAGACTCAAGTGTAGCATGTCATAGTTCAATTCACATTTGCATTTATGGATTGCTTATGCTGAAAAGGATAATCATGTATATTGCCATTAGAACTACAAATCAGCCAGTTGATCTAAGTGCTTCATTTACTTATTAAATGCAGAAAACAAAATGTAACAAGCAAGCATGCATATTACAATGTTGGAAATTAACAACATTTTAGTCTGAAATCCATATTCATCTTTGCAAGTCCTCTTTTTGTGAATTAATGTCATCTCCTTCAGTTGTTGTTGCATCTGATCCAATTTATTAAGCATTAGTTGTGTGCCATAACCTTCAAACTATGAGTTGCGTTCTAAGTCACCATCTGTTGGACACCAAAATTTGAAAAAATCTGCACTGGTCATACCTACAACAATAATAAAGCTTGTTTGGGTTATCTGCAGACTCTAAAATCCTAATAGCAGCCCTCCTGTTGCACAGGCAGTACTTGTTTTGCAATTTTATCAAGTGTCCATTAATTTCCCTTCTTCAATGCTTTTCTCTGCCACTACTTGAATCTCCCCTTGTATTTGAACTCGATGATGCCATTTGAAATGGTTACAGTTACTACAACTGGGCAAGAAATTGTGTTATTGTATTGAATAATGGTGATTGGAGATTTTTTGTACTTGGTGATTGCAAAGAAGCTGTAAGTTTATGCATGTATGGTTTGCCAATGACTCGTAAGAGAGCTTAGTTATGGAAAAAATTTTTGGACAATGTAGGTAATATAACCGTTGGCACTAACGGCTATAACAATTTTGTGCTTATTATCCCACGCCAATTTTGCAATTGCAGGGTTTAATTCATTCTGCACGTTTCAATATATGTTTCATTAGCTTACTTAGCAAGTTTGACAAGTTACTGTAATTTTTTAAAGGGTGGGCCCACATCCAAATATATTATTAACATCTTTTTAGCTTAAGCTTTTTGTCCTTACTCAGAATTTTGAAATCAATGGGGCAAATTTGTCTTTTAAATGGTAATGGACGGAAGAGGAGAGTTATGTGCATATTTTCTTAAAGTTTCTCTCTAACTGTTAGAATACGAAACCGAAACCTTAGGAGAGGTACGTATTAAAATCTTTAATTCTGAAAAAGAAATTAGCAAGAGTGATTGGTCGGTATTGCAAAATCTTATTAACATCTGAGCTCTTGGGGAGAAGCACAACAAAGCTGGAGTTGAGATTAGGTAATAAATAGCTTTCATGGAAAAATTATTGCACTCCCTTAATTACATCAGCATTTATAATATCCCAACAGCCTTGAAAGAAAGATCCCGGGAAAGCATGGGGCCCGGCGCACTAGTCGGATCAAGCTGAATGTGTTGATCAGTTGGCAATTGACAATTGAGCTACATATAAAGAGCTAGTTAATTTATAGGTATTACTTTTCTGGGTTATTTAGAAAATAAAAAATAAAAAATAAAAAATAAAAAATAAAAAGAATTGGTCGTAGACGGGAAAATTGAGTCTCAAAATTTAGTCCTTAATTAATTTGATTCAGCTGTCATGTACATTGACAAGAAGGAATATATGTCAAGATAACGAATAATTTTTGTTCAAATGCATGCTTCGTTGGGTACACGCAAAGTAAAATTAATATTTCTTTTTTATATTTACTATTAATTACTATATTTGAATTCTTCATTTTTAAAATTTTTTCAAATCTTTTGTGTAATAATAATGTCAGTGTTTTGACCTCGAGTTTGAACGAGAGGTCCGTAACACAGCTCTTTATACGTAAAGCCAATTTCATTTGCAGTTAACTAAAATTAAAAAAATTAATTAAAACAAGAAATAAGAAAAAACAGCTTTAGAGGAAAAAAATATATATCTAATACCCCATAAGCTTAAGTTTGAAGGTTGAAGATAAGGATTTAAAAAATAGAATTTACTATTTCCCTCGTGTATAAATCCAACTTTATTTAATAGGTTTTGTCACGCATAAATATAAGACTGATGTTAAACATGCCATATTGAATTGTACATCATCAACTCATATTTAAACTTACATACAAATATTTGAAGAATAATATTTATCACTAACAATGTTACAAGCTCTTTCTTAAATTAAAATTAAAAAAAAAAAAAAAACTATTTTGAGTTTTTTATAATGTTAATTAATTATTACTTAGTCTTGAAAAACAGATGATAAAATGCTGCATGTGATATAACGAGTATCCGTAACCTCTATTTGATAAATTAAAGTACATTTAATGCATGCATGATGCATCAAGTATTGCCAATTCTAGTTCTTGTTTCTAATTAATAAGTGTTAGGACAAAAATTAATACGAAAAAGAGCGAAATATTCCTAGTTCTTTTTCCATAATCATTTTATTAAATTAATGCATATACACATATCTTGAATGGCATACATAGTTAATTATCAACATTTTTAGGCGTTATAATCAATCAATGAGCTAAGACCTTCAAATTAAGTTCTGGTCCAACCATATATATCCTGGAGCAATAAGTTTTGTAGCTTACATATTATGTACCACATGATGATATCAAACTAGCTTTGTGAACTTCAATAATTAATTTCCCAGAATAATGAAGTACTAGTGTTTTCTGCGCTGTTTCCTTTACCCTTTTTTAATTAATTTTCAAGGCGAAAATCCTCTAAGTTAAATTACATGGTATTCTAACAAGTCTTCGTCACCAGCCAGCTGCTAGTTGTGCTATGCCAACTGGTCCTTAATTAATTTAATCTCCACTATCTTAATTTTCTTTTGATTTGAGCAGCGTGCATGAAGTTTGAGGTCCTGTTGGGATCCACACGCTCTCACCTGAGCATTCAGTTTCTTTCAGTTTTCGGACACACACACACACACACACATATATATATATATATTGTGTGATAAGCTTTACCGACTAAGAAAAGACATGAATATTAATTGTAACTTCCAGGAGGATTCAGAGCTTCCAAGCTTAATTAGAAGAGGACAGATAAATTCTGCATGATCAAGAGGTCAAGTAGCAATTGAAAGGAAAAGATAACGAAGTCTGTTTTATTCAATACGTGTATTTTGTATGACTGTTTCACACCATTAAAGAACACATAATAGAAGGGAAAGGACCAAGCTAATTCAATTCAGCACATGCTGCCAGTATTTCGCAAGCGTAATTTTACAAATCTAAAAACTTCATGCCAAGTTTCTGTCTTAGATGATATGGTATTGTTAACGTCAGCTGTGAGATATAAAAATTTGAGACATGTAACATTACTCTTATTTTGCCCCAATTAACTACGTTAAATTATTGTCTACGACTTCACAGAAATTGTCGCTAGTCATGATACTGTTAATCGCCGCTGCCAATTAAAGATTTCATTTGCGATCACTTGCCACACCAAATGGATGCAAATTATCCGAGTATTTGGGCGGAGGCGGCCTGAAGTGGCCGGCGAAGTTCATCTGGTCGGTGCAATGTCTGCCACCTCTTCCAGGAATAAAAGTGCATCCGTTTCCCGACGGAGGGACTGGACCTCTTTGCAGGGACTGTAACCCGCCAAATCGAATCATACGATGCGGGTAAGCTGACGGAGGAGGCTGTATGGCTCGGCCACCGCTTGATGGAGGGACTAGACCTCTTTGCAGAGATGATTGTGACACACCAAATGAAATCATATGATCGGTGTAAACCCGCGGAGGCGGCAGCATGGCGCGGCCGGCAAAGTTCATCTGGTTGGTACAGTGTCTACCACCTCTCCCAGGAATGTAAGTGCAGCCATTTCCCGACGGCGGGACTGGACCTCTTTGCAGAGACTGTAACGCCAAATCTTTCGAATTCCAATAATTTTCTTCTTTGTCTAGGATTCTGAAAGCCTCATTACGTTGCATGCTTATGAGCAAAACAACTGTTATGAATACTGGGAACATGTTGAACTCTCCCATCTTGTTGAACAAGCTTACTAGAATAATATGAAATTTGTAAATGTATTGGAGAAACTAGATCGAGTATGACACTAATTTATAGCAATGAATTACTTGCCTGTACTTGAATTTTCCAATTTTTAATTTGTATCTTGGAGTTATTTTTGACTATTTGACCATTGATCCAACGAATTAAAATTAGAAACTGAACGCCCAGGTCAGGAAGTAAAAAATGGGATTGAAAATTAAATCAATATTCGTGATTCATATGTCAAGCCATTAAACAGTTTTGTGTAGCATGACGTGAAATTTTTGGCTGAAAGAATACATGTGAATATATACCGGCGGCAGATTTTCCAAAATCGCGTTGGAATTAATAATATTGTTTACAAAATTTAATTAGGTACTACACCATATTAATTCATGCACAACTACTTGGAGGTAACTCAGAAGTTACACCGAAGATATATATGATAAATAGTTTCGGCTCGATTAAGTTTTATTTTACGGCGTGTTTAGAATTAAGGTATTCTCTTTTAACGTTAAAATCATAACTATTATCAGATATAAGAGTTCTAAATATCAAATACTAAGTAAAAAAGTGAGTTTTAATAAGCTAGTATTATTAATTAAACACTTTTTTTAACCTAATTTCAAAATTAACTGAAAGCTAACAATACTAAATATACCTTTAATAAAGTCCCAAATATACATATATGTATATAAAATTCATTGGTAAGTAAATCATTACTTAAATGCTATTACAGATACTTTTGGGTGATCAAAAGCCAATTCCTGTAAAAATTACAATAAAATTGTAATTACAGCACGCAAGAACCATCTCATGCTTGGCTGCCGACGGTTGAACATGTACATGCAAAGATATAAAACGTACGGTGCTTTTGAGATTACCAAAAAATGCATAATTGTAAGATATATTGGATTTAGGACATATAATAATTTTTAATTTATAATTATTGTTAAAATAAAAATATTAATTATTAAATATAATTGATAGATTACTGGTAGGTATTAACTGCTAACTAGTAGAAAAGGGATTAATTACTTTTCAGTTTCCTATTTAATTAAGCAAAATTCTAAGTTTTACTCTATATAGAATTCTTTCCATAGTATTTTTTTTTTTTTTTTATGTATGTGTTTTAGAAAGTAAATTACCCAAAGATTTAAGGATATATTTGGTAGGAGGCATTGGACTCTATTGCATTATAATAGAATAGATTAAATTGAATTGTAATAGATTATATTGGATAAAATTTAATACAGAAATTAAATTATAATATATTAATTGTATAAAAAAATTTTTTTAAAATTTTTTAATTATAAATTATTATTTTTAATTAATAATTAAATAATTTAAAAAAATTATTATTTTACAAAAAATTATTTTTTAAAAGAATAAATAAAAATAGTATAATAAAAACTTGACCCAAGGGAGAGAGCAGGTCAAATTTGAAGAGTTTGAATTATATTATTTTTAATTTTTAACGGTACAATTTTTGCACAAAATACTGTACAAAAAAATTTTGTTTTGAATAATGAAATAGTGCAGTTTAGACCCACTATCCAAACGTGCTCTAAAGGTATTCTCCATTTCAATGACTTTCTTTGTTTGTAGTTTGTTTGCCAAACTACAATATGAAATCTAATTAACAACTTTGCATCTCAAAAAATTAAAAGAACGTACGTGACTTATTTATTTATTTATCTCTGTCGAACTCCTAAATTTGTACTTCTGCTATAATTAACAGCGCATGCAATTGCATATCCAAAGACAAGAAGTGTGAGCAATCGAAGAAAGAAAAAGATTGTGCCAACGCATTTAAACGACTTCACTTAGGGTTGAGGAATCTAAATATGATCTATCCAAAACAAATTTTGTTTCTGGGTTACGTCAAACGTCTGCATGTTTTATGAATAACAATACATATATATAGTCAAGGAAATTAAGCAATTACGTAATTAGTTAAAATTAAGAAGAGAACAACCAACGTCTGATTAATAATTAATTTATTCACTATTAATTAACCATGTACATTAATTGGTACATTAATGCTTCACAAAAGAATAAACAATGTGAAAATTAAGGGAAAAGATCTTTAATTGGCATTTTCCCGATTATTAATAATTTTACAGTAACAAATTAAATTTCTTGGGGGTATCATGCATGACTGGACAGAAATTTGTTAATCGACGATTTTTCTGCATCGGGTTTTATTTACGATGAGTTGCGACACCGAATGAAATCATATGATCGGGGTAAACACGCGGAGGCGGCATGGCGCGGCCGGCGAAGTTCATCTGGTTGGTGCAAGGTGGGCCGCCTCTTCCAGGATGAAGGTGCAACTATTTCCGGGCGGCGTGACTGGACCTCTTTGCAGAGACTGTAATACTAAACTCTTGGACACCAAATATTTTTCTTCTCCGCCTTCTTCTTCTTTGTCTACGATTAATCTGCAAGCCTCACTACGTTGCATGCTTACTAGCAAATGCAAAACAACTGTTATGAGTACTAGGAACACGTTCAGGTGCCTCATCTTGTTGGACGAGCTAGTTAGCTTTAGCTTAATTAGCAAGTTAAAGCAAGAAATATAAAATTCTTTACTTACTTGAATAATTTGTATGGAGATAGAGATATAATTTTGATGAAGCAGAATGCTATATATATATATATATATATGTGTGTGTGTGTGTGTGTGTGGGCGTCGAGTTGCTGGGCTTGAATTTTTCCAAATTTTTCATTTGTTTGAAGTATTGTCTTTTGACTGTTGACCATTGAGCCAACAAAAAATTAGAAATTGAACGAGTCGTGAAGTGAAACATGGGATTCAAAATAAATTAATTGATCCGTGATTTATATTGGTAACTATATCTACGTATGTGTGTGTCGTCAGGTCATTGATCATTTTTTTATTGTGTATATATATATATATATATATATATATATATATAAACTGTGTTTCATTAATTATAAAATGTGCATGGAGGAAGTCAAAATTTTTATTTTAAATGATAAAATTAAAACTGGTGACCGATTGACAATAGAATTTTTGGTTATAGATTAAATATTGGTCCATTCATTTATTCATTCATTCATTCATTTGCTGCAGACTTTTACTAATCAAAGTTGTTACTTGTTAAGCGATACGGTAAGATTTGGACGATGATCAAATTAGGCTGCTAACATGTATCCCCAATGCGATCCGAGTCTCATCAAACCACACCCGAACGCGTCAAGAGGATATATATATATATATATATATATATCCTCTTGTTTACTTCAATTAATTCTTTTTAGTAAATTAATAAGTCTGTAAAATACTTTGGTTAATTCTTTTTAGTAAATTAATAGGGCTGTTACACAGTTTATGTATAATTCTAAGGATTCTTTTAAATTCAGATTGAGATGGTTAAAAGTTGGTTGAAAGATATAAGTTTTTTAATTCGATACAGCAGCGTAATTAATTAATTAATCACGGATTTTTTGTTTTGGAGTTTGAACTTTTTTGAACTTTGTGGACGTCTTATACATGCTGAGCTATCTAGTCCCAATGAATTATAGGATCAAAATCTCTTTATTTTCAACAAAGAGTAAGTAAAACCAAGACCACTTCAAAACCTAATTAGGAACCGTTCAATAACTGAAATTACCCAACTACATATTTACATAATTTACACACACTAATTAAGGTCCAGGTTGATATATAATTCAAAAATTGTCTTAAAAAATTAATATATAATTCAAAATTTCAAGTAAGTAAAATTCCTTCACTTCTTAATTTTACTCTGATAAAATTATATGAAGTGCAAAATAAATAAATAAATATATATATATATTAATTGAGTAGGTCGTCAAAAAAAATTATCGATAATTTGTTATTAATTCAATAATAAAAAAGCCAATCTTATATATTGAAAAACTTCACTAAAACCACATAATATAATTATATCTTAAAAATAATGACTAATTATGTCTCAAATTAATAACTAGAATCTCTTCTATTAGTCACAACTCTTTGTGAAGAGTTTTCTTCTTTTAAGAACTTTTAAGAAATCATATGCAAATGGTTTTCTTCTTTTAATAACTTCTAGGAGATCATATATGTAATTTTCAAGCAAATTAATTAGTAACAAATTATAAATAATTTATTTGGATAAAAAACTCATAATATTAATTAAAAAAAATCTTGATTAAAATGTATCAATAAAATAAAATATTATAAAATATTATATAACATATAATAAAAACTTTTAAAAGATAATTAACTAAATAAAAAGGTAGAAAAACAATTAATAATAAATTTCTATTTCTTTTGTTAAAGATAATGTAAATAAATATTGTAAATGAAATAAGTTAAAAATTGTATTTGAATTTAATTTGAATACTATTAACAACAAAATACAAAAAATAACTATAAGAATCTTATCGAAAAAATATTTTTAAATCAAATTTAAACAACTTTAAACTTTTAAATAAATACATTTACTTTCATTTTTTTATCTTCAGAAACTCAAAATTCTGTTTGAATTTATCTTCAGAAACTCAAAATTCTATTTGAATACTAAAAATGTACCTAAATAATTTGCTCCAAGTTTCCGAAAACTTTGTTTTATAAACACAAGTAAAATTAAATATTGTGTTCGCCACTAACATTTTTACCTTGGCTATAAAAGTTCAGGCCTCCCAAGTTGAACGGTGTTTTATTTCAAGTACAGTAAAATTTTAATATTTTTTCCATCAAACGTAGTTTTTTTAAGATTTTATTGTCATATTATTATTTTAAAAATGAATAATATTGCACTTTTCAAATATTATCTTAAATTCTTTAATCTCAAACCATAGCACATTTGCCAATTAAATTTTCAAAATAACTATCGATACTATTTAATAAATGATACGTCAACTGCAATGAAAAATTAGAGATAAGAAAGTGGGCTATCAGTAATTCAAATAAAAAATTAATAAATTAGACACTTTTTCTTTTTTGTATTTATATATATATATATATATATATATATATATTCATCCCACAAGGGGTCTGGAAAGAGAGAGAATAAATAGGTAAGCACACAACCAACTCTCCCAAAAAGCTGGCATCCAATCCTTAATATAAAAGCAAAACTTCTAAATCAATCATATGTAGTACACGTCCGCCCACCCCATCTTTATTATTATCCTTTGGGTCAAAGCAGATTACAATATACAGCATTCACACTGAGAGTTCTGAATTTAACACTATACCCTTGAGACACAATTGTTCGTACCCTGTATCCTGATCAATCTAATCTGTACATGGGCTAGCTAATATGCTAACCACAAAGAACCAGTTTTATCAACATTGCAGACTAATATTACTAATCTCAAATGTATATATGTATTTATGCATATCACATGCTCACTAATTAGGTACAGAGAAATGAAACTAAACATAAAAGGGAATGGTAAAGACTACAGCCGAACCGTGCACATAACTGCAGTACCAAAATCCAACGGTTGAGGAATCGGTGGCTTTGTATAGAGGCATCTCCATGTCTTCTTCCTAGGATGGTAGATTTGGATAAACAGGCTTCCTGCTCTCTTATGAAGTTGTGACCGTCCGGTTTCTGTTAGATCTGATGCTTTTAAATGAGTCATTACATGTAACTCCCCATCTAACACAATGAAACCCAGGGATTTCTTGCAGGGAAGTTTTCTTGGGATAGTAGTCTCCATTTTCCATCTGTTTGAATCCATGTCATACCTGTATGGCATAAACATGAAGCATGTGATTGATTCTCCTCGTCCAGTACTTCACATGAACATCGTATTGAACCATCACCAAAATTGAATAAATAGACAAGTTTCCACAAAAGCAACAACTTCAAAAGGCACAATTTTGTAGTTGCAGCAAGCTTAACTGAACCACAGGCCTTATTAGACAAAGCAAAAACAAGTTACAAAATATAATCAATTGTCCCCCAAAACTCTGCATTTCCTTGCCTTTTCAAAGAGCAACCCTCAATAATGTAATAATTTTGATTGTAATAAAAAAGTAGACATAACATGATCAATGATTCAATGGGCTATACAGGAGACATAAACAATCTGCCCCAATGAAGTCATCCCTGAGAGGAGCTCCTGGAATAAGGTAACTGTTCCTAAAGGATAGGGTATTCAATCACCAACAAAATCAGAGAATACTGACTGTTTGAAATATTACTTGCTATTTTGACTGTAATGTTATGTAAATATGTCCCCTAAATCAAACAAAATTCATATAGTATTTCAATTTCAGCAGCCTTCTCTCAATTCCATTTTACAACATTCTGGTATTTCTAAAAGAGATGATAACCCTCAAGAAATATCAGTCTATACGACAAAAAGGAATACCAACCAAACAAACAGATTCAGCGTTAAGATTCTATGGTGTAGAAACATTTTCATATTTAATTAATCATTTTCTATGTAGACACCAAAGCCGTTGTGTGTGTGTGTGTGTGTGTGTGTGAGAGAGAGAGAGAGAGAGAGAGAGAGAGAGGATGCCACAAGTGATGTATATGG
Source organism: Azadirachta indica (assembly GCA_022749755.1). NCBI lineage: Eukaryota > Viridiplantae > Streptophyta > Magnoliopsida > Sapindales > Meliaceae > Azadirachta > Azadirachta indica. Next base: position 20,510,848 of record CM040440.1, read on the forward strand.
CTAATAAAATCACAACGGTAGCAAAGTTTCACTAAAACGCCAAATTGTCAAAACACCAAATTATGTATTAAAATTCTTCAATAGGAGATCTAGTTTAAAACATCCTAACAAATTTCTGAATGTTCCTAAGAATCAAGAAGTTGTGTGTAAGTTGTAGAGCTAAACCAAAAATACCCACATAACCTCCAAGTTGACCACTTTCACACAGTTAAGTCACAATTTTCAATTTTCCAAGAAAAATCAAACGTGTTAGGCCTCACTTAGAGCCAAACTAGGATAGAAAGCTTAGTCAGCAATAACCAATCTGGTCCATAGTGAAACAGAGGCACTTTCTCATACTTGTCTCAAGCCAAGCTGTGAATGAAAGAAAAGCCCAAAAATCCAGACAGAGCATTTTATCAATAAATGAATTACTTCAACCAGGTAGAACCATGCACATATAAGAGACCATGCAAAACAACCTAATGTCAAATGAAACTGAAACAGTGTAATAGCTAATAGATAGCCAAACCAGAACACAGACACACGCCAAAAAAGGAAAACAGAAAGAAAATGTCCAATGCACCATAGAGAAACAGAGTCAGCAAACAACATGAATGACACCGTAAATGATTGTTACTCATATATCCATAGAAAAATAAATAACAACAATAATAGAAATAAGGCAGATGAAACTAAACTGCAGTCAATTCATTAATGCCAACAAAGCCAATAAAGATTAAAGTGCACATTTATTTCTGTGCACAACAATGTCTATTGCCAATCACTGCAGCACTGCAGCCATTGTTTTATGATAAAAAGTCAATTGAGATTCTTAATTTACAGGCTACCTACGCCAGCACAACAGCTATAAGCAAACACACAATATGCTAGCCTGAAGCATAAAAGATACTTGTTATTAAATGCACTATCCTAATAGCCAATTCCATATACTTGAATAACAATTTTCACTTTCAAAACAAGTTTAACCAAACGGCAGCCAAATCAAACTAAACCAGTGCATATTACACAAAGCAAAAACAACCCACGATCCGCTTAGAGGCATTTACCAATATAATTAAACAAAACACCACATAAAATTAAAATAAATCCTTTCACAATTTAAACACTGAAAAAGATATAGAAGTTACCTCAAGATATCAAACTTGTCCAACATAAAAACTCCAGGCCTTCCCCTATTTTCATCCTCCATAACCACAATCTTCCCAAACCGCGGCCTCTCCCCTCCTCCCCACATGTCACCAACCTCCCTCCACGTCCCCCAACCACCGCTACCACCATTCTTCTTCAGTTCCATCACGACCGCATCCCTATAGTACTCGTCTACAGGAAACACTCCCGAAACCGTCCTCGACTCTCCGTATCCGCCCATCACCCAGAACTCACCACTCTCCTCTGCCAAAAATCCCACGCATCCGGCCCTAAACCTCGGCAACCCATTCATGGGTACCCACTCGTTTTTTGCCACGTCATACCTCTCGACAGAACTTATCCTACTCCCCGCCGCTGCGAACAAGCTATGCCTCGACCCACCACCAGCAACAATTATCTGATTCAGACTCCTTACCGCCACACAAGCGAAGCTCCCGCGGGGAGAAATCATCGGCGCTATCCGCTCCCACGAGAAAGTGACGAAATTGAATCGGAAGGCCGAGTCGGAAGGAATGGGGCGGTCCAGGGGGAATGAACGGGCATCGAAGTGGGACCCACCAAGGAGGTAGATGTAAGGCCCAAGGAAAATTGAAGTGAAGTTACAGAGACTGTAAGTGGAAGGGTTGCAAGGGAGGGGAGGAAGTGGACGCCAAGCAAGATTAGCCGCGTCGAAAAGAAAAGGAGAGGAAATCGAAGGATCTTGAGGGAATATGCAGAGAAGGTGTGACTGGGAAGAGAATTTGAGGCGGTCGAATATTAGGGATTTTGATGAGAAGAAGAGGAACCACGATTTGCAAGTCGGTTTGAGCCTCGACTGGTGCGAGTAAGGAACGAATGAGAGGATTACTGATGCGACATCGTTCGGAAGGCCTGGTATTAGGGTTACGGTTTCACCGACTGCCGCTAATTGCTGCTGCCTCGACCATGATGGCGGCATCTGCGTCTCTTTCCGTGAATCAATTAGCTCCAATTACATGTATTTATCTACGTAGAAAACGCGCTTAATTGGCTAGGCTTTATCTTGCGACGCAAGCTTTCGCTTTCGCTTTTCGCTTTCACAGTTTCACTCTCCTTTCTCAGATGCGGGAAAAGTAACGACCTTTTTATTTGTTCTAAAAGTCCAGAGAGTACAGATGTTTAACACGTGGCGTGGTTTTGTGATGAGATGATGACTGTTAACTGGATAGAGAAGGCTGGGGAGTGTGATCAGTGTAATTAAGAGAGAGTACACGTGTCCGGACAGATATTAATGTGTCTTTATACGACCTCGTTTTGCACACTTCCGTATCTGTCTTCCTAACCCGTTACTCTTGGTTGTAATTATCATTTTAATTTTCCTGAAATCTAATTATCTAATACATAACGCTTATCCGTTCCATGTTTCTCAAAAGTACTCTCCCTTTTATTGTTAAGCTGAAAATTTATATTTATTTATTGTTCTAATAATATTTGTATACAAAAAGAAATCAGAGTTGATAATGTTATAAAATAATATTTTGCTAACCCAAAATTAAATAAAGGTATGACCGTAGATGGACCCAACTTTTGTTTGTATTAGGCTACGCTCTAACCAAACATTTATCTACAATTAACATGCCACTTTTATTTACGTAAAGGTGTTCTTCTGGCTACCTAATAGTCGTTCGTTTGACAGCCTCTCATCAGTCTCAACTATCAAAATTGAAGGATTAAATTTAAAAAAAAAATGTTCATAATTTACTTGTCTAATGCTTAATATTCATACAGAGGATTATATTTAATATATATATATATATATAACAACTTATTAGCGTATGATTGGTTTGAATTTTATATTAATTAAAAGAGTTTTCATAATATCAAATATCCTTTTAATTTTTTTTTAGTATTGTTTGGTTGGCATTACAGAGGATTTTTAAAAATTCAAAATCTAAAGTTGTTGGTCTTGATTATAGAGTTTTTTGAATTAAATTTGTCTAAAATATGTTTATTATTTTAATAATTTTAAGTTATTTCTTTATAATATAATATCAAAAGTTTATTTATTAAAATAATTATACAATTTTTTAAAAAAAATTATTTGTAACAATTATTAATCAATTTTTGTTAACAATTCTACTTATAAAATTTATAAATGTAAAGGGATTGTTTAAAGAAATTTTACATGAGAAGTTATAGTAAATAATCCCTTGGTATCATACTATTCTTCTATTAACTTTCCCATATAAGCTCTTACATAAAAAAAAAAATATATAATTTTTTATTTTTTATTTTATATTTTACCGTTTATTTATTTGAAAAAATTAAATAAAATTTCATTTAAATTGCAATCTTTTTTTGTTTAATAATGGATAGGTCTCTTTGTTTCGACAAAATAATAAATAAAAATATATTTTAATTATTTTAATAGATAATTTTTCTTTGTGTTTATTGTTATTTTATTTTAGATAAATTTTTATTCATAAATCTATTTGTTACAAATGATTAAAACGTGTCTTTATTTATTATTTTTTATAATTCATGGACATCTATACGTGTCCTTTAAAAATATGTGTATAAATAAAAACAAAAAAAAATGTAAGAAAAGAATAGAGAGAAAGTTTGTGTTTTTTAAAAGTTGTATTTTAAATTTTGTGTTCTTTGTGAGAGGGAAAATAAAAAAAAAAAGAGAGAATGAGTATGAAAAAGATGAAAATGAAAGAGATTAAATTATCATAACATTACTGGTAGTTTAAAAAAACAATTTTTTTCTTTTATATAATAAATTTAATTTATTCTATTTTTAATTTAATCATTTGGGCCTCTACTTTACGGGTAATAACGGCTGGACAATTCGACATGGCTCACTCGACACAACAAGTCACACAAATCTTTTGGATAAAAACTGAACCTTTTAGTGCAGAAATTTAATAAAAATTAAAAATAATAATAATAATAATAATAAAGGGCCGTTACTTGCCAAACAAGAATGCAAATGAAAATCTGTATTGAATTTTTGAGTCTCTGTTTCCCAATTTTCCGCCAAAATCGTGTCTCAAAGAGAGAGCCACAAGCATCTCTCAGAAATGGCGAAAACAAAGGGTGTTCGATCGATGTTCACTCCTCTAACAAATCGACACGCACAACACAACGCCAAACGAAGGCCAGCTAAGAAAGAAAAGCAAAAAAAAAAAAAAAAAAAAAACTTTCACTCACTCTTCTGAGATTTTCTATTCTCACATCTAATCCTCGTTAATTGTTTAATTTTCCAGAATTTTATTTTATTCTTTTTTATATCAATGCCGTTTACGCGCCATCATTGCGGCTGCTTCCGTTAGAATTTTTCTGATCTTGATGGAACTTTGGTTCTTTGGAGATGGTTGAATTGACGCGAGAGTTCAATTTTGTTTATTGGATTCAGTCTCATTACGTTCAGGAGGAGGAAGAGGAGGAGGTTCATCTAGCTGCACTTCATTGAGAATCAGAATGGTACGCTAATTTGTTTCGCCCTCTCTCAAAATTATTCGAACTTGGCTAGGTTTACAGTCATGTTATTGTTTTAGAAGATCAAGAACCAGCAATGTAATTAGCCAGCTTGTAGCTTTAATTGCGCAAGCAAATAATGTACTAGGATGCTAGAGCAAATTAGACAATTTATTATTTCAAGCCGCTGGAGTGTAATTTGTGAGGTTGAATTAATTTTAGGATAGAAATATATTGCCTTTTGAAATATGTGTCTCTCCCAGGGAATAACAGTGGTCAGCTGAAACCTTGTAACAATGAGGTGTTTGGACATTCGGGTTCTTGTAACCTCAATAAGTAGACAAATTCATGATTTCTTTAATATGTAGACTGTATGGTTTATGAGCTTGATAGTTTGGTTGATGTTACGATACTTTTAATTTAAGCAATAGTTTGATGGGTGGGTTCTTTATAACAATGCCCATTGGGAATTTGTTTTTGATAATTAGAAGCTGAAGCATGAGATCTTTTAGTCATCTATGATGCCGGACTTTATTATCTATATATCTGCAAGTGACAACTAATGCATGCAAATATTTGTGCATATAAATAACTCATTTTTTCTTTTCGGCAATTGCCATTCATATTTCAGTAAGTTGGTTTGATTCATTTAAGTTCTTATTAAACTCTAAATTTTTTTACTTTTGCAGCAAAGTGAAGAAAACATTGTGGCTGGTACTCATGTCTGGGTTGAAGATCCAGAGTCAGCTTTTGTAGATGGACTTGTTTTTAACATCAAAGGAGAGGAAGCTGAGATTCAAACGAGCAATGGGAAGAGGGTAAAAACATTTCAAACATGCAATTACAGTCCTAATCTACTGGGCTCTTAAATTGATCTTATAACTGTCTTCACTCCAATGTTTTCTTCTATATGTTATCTTGTTGGTGTCTGGTATGCATGATTTAAGAATTAAAATAATTGACCTCCAAGGTGTTGGCAATAGGATCCAAACTTAGGCTGTGAGGCATCTGAACCAAGTTGCAGATCTGTTATATGCAAAAGGGACAGACAAACTATTGACACTTCTACCATGACATTGGTTGTGTGATTTAGGGTCCCTGCGTTCTGTTCTTTTGGGTGTCGTTGGGTCGTTCCTTGTTCTTCTTTTAGTACTTTTGGCCAGTTGGTGGGGAGTTAGGAGGAACAGCAATACTGTTGCTTGAATGCAGTCCCTGAAATTTTTATTATGAAGACAAATCTCAGATTCAAGATAGTCTTGCCTAAGACTTTGTTTTCCTTGCTATCACTTCATTTCTGTAACTATTGTGTTTCGTTTTATCTTTCTTATTCTCTCTTTGTTTATTATTATAGGATTTGAATCTTTGGCTGCTTTGGGTAACGATTCTTTCTTTTGTCAATTTGACCAGGTCGTTATAAAAGTATCAAAAGTATATCCAAAGGACACAGAAGCTCCTCCTGGAGGAGTTGATGACATGACTAAGCTGTCTTATTTGCATGAGCCTGCAGTCCTGCACAATTTGGCAACCAGATATGAAATCAATGAAATTTATGTGAGATTGATTCACTTTTGGTTTTCTCTTGTCTGATTAATTACTACAACTGTAGCCGGCTTTATTCTGACTTTTTAACATCATACAGTCCTACACTGGAAACATTCTGATTGCCCTCAACCCATTTCAAGCACTGTCACATTTATATGACACTTATGTGATGGAACGATACACAGGAGTACCACTTGGAGAGAGGAACCCTCATGTTTTTGCTATTGCTGATGCTGCATATAGGTGATCATGTAACCATTTGTTTTCTCATTACTTTGCTTCCAAATGTCATCGAAATATTCAGCAAAGTTTCATAAATTCGAACAGAGCAATGATCAATGAAGGAAAAAGCAATTCTATACTGGTCAGTGGGGAAAGTGGGGCTGGTAAGACTGAGACCACAAAAATGATTATGCGTTATCTTGCATACTTGGGTGGCCGTACTGCAGTTGAAGGACGGACTGTTGAACAACAAGTTTTAGAAGTAAGCTGTGTACATTTTTTATCTCATTTGAAAAGAAAATTAATTTCTCAAGGTCTATGTGCAGATGCACTTTAGGCAAAGAATCAAGTAATGCCACAATTTTTTGGGAGATGCTTAATTTTATTAGCTGTCCATATATCTCTAACTTGGGCAGGATTGTCTTTGTGGAGACTATAATATTCATGTGATGTTTCCTTAGAATCTGGACAGACATAGATATATATGTTGGAGAGTTTGACATGGCAAACAAACTTTATGTGCATATAAACTTGTTTTTTGGTTTGTGCACTTAGTTGCATTCACATTGCTAACTTGGATATAATTGTTTATAAGTTAACTAATAATATTTAGTGTGATGTTGCCTTGGAGTTATGAACACAGACATGGACCTATTTTGGGTTAGATTTTGACATGGAAAATACTTCTAATGTGGCATGTTATTGTTATGTGGTTGGCACATAAATTTCTGAGGAATGGCAGACACGCAAATGCCTTGTCCCATTTTAAGAATACGGATTTTCTAACTGGATTAAGAGCATACTCCTAGATTTATTCTTTAAGACTTTGTTTGTCAACTTAGCCAACAGGAACTTAGAATGGAATTCTCAATACATAGTTGCCATTATTCTTTAATTAACTCCTTTTCTTTTTCTAAAGAAATTCCTGTTGACATTGAAACTGCAGTTTGGCTTTGTTTTTCCAAGAGGCCTTCTTACTTTGATTTTTAACTTGTACGCATCTAAATTTGTGTGCTAATTGGTTTGATGCAGTCAAATCCAGTTCTTGAAGCATTTGGCAATGCAAAAACAGTTAAAAATAATAACTCCAGGTATGAAAAGTGATTCCATTTCTATGTTTTGATGTATACAAAAATTAGTGAACTCATTCTCATTGCCATTTTTGTAATTAGCTGTATTTTGATCTCACAAAGCAAAGGGCTTTTACATCTATAAACACAATCTGGTTTATGTGTTCTACTCAATACTTACAAGCTTTAGTAATGTACAGCATAATTTACTTAGAAAATGAAGCTAGCGATAAGTCATACACCAAGTCTCTAACCACATGAATTTTTTCTCAATTGTAAGGGGGGATGAGTTGACTTCATTAACTCTCTTGCTTAGTCATGTAGTTAGAGATATCGCTTTCGTAAATTTTCTTTGCAGTTTGTGACTACCGACATTTGTGCAGTCGTTTTGGGAAATTTGTTGAGATTCAATTTGATAAGCACGGAAGAATATCAGGGGCAGCCATCAGAACCTATCTTCTAGAGAAATCTCGTGTTTGCCAAATTTCAGATCCTGAGCGCAATTATCACTGTTTTTATCTTCTCTGTGCAGCACCACCAGAGGTGGTATCTTCACCTGATATTCAATTCGTCTCTCTCCTTATTTCTTGAGCAAGTTTCTTAAAGGTTTAGTCAAGTCACATCATTCCAGCTAACAGATTTAAGTCTTCAGGATGTTGAGCGATATAAACTTGGAGACCCCAAGTCATTTCACTATCTTAATCAATCCAACTGCTGTGAATTGGTTGGCGTAAATGACGCTCATGATTATCTTGCTACTAGGAGAGCTATGGATATTATTGGAATAAGTCAGACGGAGCAGGTTTGGCCTCAATTGTTGATTTTAACATACATTTCTGCAATCAAGAAATAATGTTTTCATCTCTGTCCCTCTCTTTCTCCTTCTGTTTCTCTCAGGATGCAATTTTTAGAGTTGTGGCCGCGATTCTTCATCTAGGTAATGTTGATTTTGCTAAGGGGGATGAAGATTCATCAGTTGTCAAAGATGGTGAATCAAAATTCCATCTTCAAATGACAGCGGAGCTTCTTATGTATGTTTGGAACCCAGATACTCTGGTGCTTTAGTATTTATTTTGCATGTTTGTGCTGTGATATTAATTTATCTGATCCTTAGTTCAGGTGTGATGCTCATGCTCTGGAAGACGCACTATGTAAACGTGTAATGATCACCCGAGAAGAAATTATCAAAAGAAGTCTTGATCCTGTTGGTGCAACAGTTAACAGGGATGGTCTTGCCAAGACGATATATTCCCGCTTGTTTGACTGGTAAATACTATCTTCTGGATCACTGTTCAAGGTTTCATAACTCATTTTAAACCAGAAATGTTTCGCACCTCGTGAAAAAGGATCTATTTACAACAGCATGAATTGTATATTATTTCCAGGTTGGTTGATAAAATCAATGTCTCCATTGGGCAAGATCGTCATTCGAAATGTTTGATTGGGGTCCTTGACATTTATGGTTTTGAGAGCTTTGAAACTAACAGGTAGTGCTTGCATACATGTATCTCTCTCTCTGTCTCCCCGATCAGAGACACAAACGCCCAGATTGAAAAATAAATGTGACATAATTGTGAAGTGAAATTTTTTATTGGATTTGCCCACATCTTAGCGGCACATGTATTTTGACCTGAATAAAAATTGTTATTCTGTACAGTTTTGAGCAGCTTTGTATTAACTTAACAAACGAAAAGCTACAACAGCATTTCAACCAGGTACGAGGTTAGTCATATTTGACATCTTCAGATTTAACTCAATTTTGCAACCCATGATCTGGATGGTAATGTTGTCATTCAGCACGTTTTCAAGATGGACCAAAACGAATACAAAAAAGAGGATATTGAATGGAGCTACATCGAATTTGTTGATAACCAGGATGTGCTTGATCTTATTGAGAAGGTTTCATTCCCTTAAACTTTGTCATTGTTACTGAAACTTGTCAGGACTTATCTGCTTCTACTCTGTTGTGGACCTTCTGATCATTGTTCTTTACTGGTATTCCATGATGAAACAATATAAAGCAGGTGACTATCCATATGAGTGTCACATGGAGAGATGCCTAGTTCCATTCTATGCATTAGCAAAAACATGTTAGATCTCTATATTGTCAATCTCAGAGCATAAGTTTTACAACAAAAGAGTATGACAGCCTTGTTATTAAGTTTTTACAATACGTTTCTCATCTTGGAGCTTGAAGACTCATTGTTTTTCCCAAAACCAAGTTTGGAAGAAAGATGGCTTGGCTTTCTTGTGTTGTGACTTGTGGTGAGGGAAGGGTATATGGTTAAAACATCACCAGCTTTACGTGTATTCTATAGGGAATTTCCATTTAACCAACTTTCTGAAACTAGAGCAAGGCCAGAACATCTGCCATGTGGAGTAGTTCATTTGGACCTTAATGGTGAGCTCGAGTAAAATTAGAAGAATTCAAATGGCAAGTGATGTTACTCTTGGGGTGATACTGCAGGTCCTACTGGGTAATGACATGCAGTTGTGTACATGTTCTATCTCATGGGTCCTTGAATAGTTTTATGTAAACCCTGATAATCATCCATGGATCTGGATAATGACTATTAGTCTGTTATCATGTTGATATCCCGGCATCCCAGTTTATCTTATCTTATTGCTATGTTGTAATTTAGTCATTTTAAATGATAGTAATGATCTGCTGTTTTAGATTTTATACATACAGATTTCTAATATATAGTGTTTTGGCAGAAACCAGGTGGGATCATTGCTTTACTTGATGAAGCATGGTATGAGAAAATCTCTTTGCTCTTATGGTTGAAATACACAAAAATGAAAGGCTATGTTGTGCCTTTTTTTTTTCTGTGAAGCCATTATGTTTATTATTAACTTGCTGATTTAGAGAATAGTTTTTATTTTGCAGTATGTTTCCAAAGTCAAGTCATGAAACATTTTCACAAAAGCTTTTCCAGACATTCAAAGATCAGAAGCGCTTCATAAAGCCAAAATTGGCACGCTCAAGTTTTACAATTGTTCATTATGCAGGAGAGGTAAATTGCGGTCCCAGTCTGCTGTGTATGATTTACTATTTTGTAATGCAAGTTGCTGATGCATTTTAGTAATATTATTCTGTGCTCTCGTTTTGCAGGTCCAATATCAGTCTGATCACTTTTTAGATAAAAACAAAGACTATGTTGTTCCTGAACATCAGGATTTGCTGGGCGCTTCCAAATGTTTTTTCGTGGCAGGCCTTTTTCCTCCACTTTCTGAAGAGGCAACCAAGTCTTCTAAGTTTTCATCAATTGGTTCTCGTTTTAAGGTATATTCTGTGCAGTCATCCTGTATGTTGTGGTTGTAACTTATGTGCTGAGCCATACCAGACATCACCTACATTTCAATGAACATACTACTCCAAAAAGGTGACCTGATGTTCTAACATAATTGGTGCAGCTACAACTGCAGCAATTGATGGAGACACTGAATTCTACTCAGCCCCACTACATTAGATGTATCAAGCCAAACAATGCCCTAAAACCTGGCATATTTGAGAATACCACTGTCATGCAACAACTACGTTCTGGTGTAAGTATTATCTGGCTTGTGTTTTACTAGTATCAGTTATTATTGAGCAATTATTTCTCATTGTCCTCCATGTAGGGTGTTCTAGAGGCCATTAGAATCAAATGCGCTGGATACCCTACGCACAAGACCTTTTCTGACTTTCTGGATAGATTTGGCATTCTTTTGCCAGAGGTTAGGAAATGGAAGTAAGTAATTCTTCTTTGAAACTAATTACATCTTTTTGCTTGGTCAACTTCAAATTTCTGCTAAGAGTTTGTTGGTTTTATGTGTTTACATTTTCATTTCTTAAATTTGTCGCATTCATGAGCAGCTATGAAGAAAAAGTTGCCTGCAAATGGATACTGGAAAAGATGGGGCTTACAGGGTATCAGGTACTAAGTGAACTTGGATAACTTTTGTTGTTATCTTTTTCCTATTCGAATAAAAATGATGGGCCTTACAGGGTATCAGGTACTAAGTGAACTTGGATAACTTTTATTCTTTTCCTAATCTAGTAATCATATAATCTTTGATGATTCAAGTTCCAAGTATATACGCGTGGCTACCCTATATACGTATTTGCTGCAACAAGATATTGGTGCCTTATCTGTGTTATTGCATTTAAGGAAACTTTTTATCTGTTATTGTTCTATAATTGAAACAGAAGATGGGCATGACCATGACTAAGGTTTCAGGGTACCTCTCATGGATGATGCATAGTATAATCTAACAGGTAATAAATGGTATTGCAGATTGGGAAAACAAAGGTTTTCCTAAGAGCTGGTCAGATGGCTGAGCTAGACGCAAAGAGAGCAAGACTACTTGGTCATTCAGCTGTGGTTATTCAAAGGCAAAGTCGAGGGCTTATTACTCGAAAACATTACATTTCATTGATGCAGGCTTCTGTTTACATACAAGCTTCTTGTCGAGGTAAGTTAAAAGGAAAACATGATTATTGATTGGTAATATGCTACTGTGTTGGACTCAAGAAAGAATGTTGTCAAAATCTATCTTGTTTAAGGAAATAAAAAATTTAGTTTAGTGACAATTCACTTAAATTGTGTTTAACATTTGCCCTCCTTTTTAATGTAAAATCTAGTAGTGTATGCTATTTCCTAGTCATTCAAATTTAAAGAGGGTTATCATGGGGAAAGAAAGAAAAAACAATGTTGTGCTTGCACATTTAAGTGTGGGCAAATAATTTTTGACAAGTGATAAACAAAGTATCTTACACTTTATATGATAGGATACTATTTATTGGAAAAATTATGGGATGCACTTCATATGAAAGGATTTGAAGAAGTATATCCTATTATTTAATATATGTTCTTTTCTTCTTCTTCTATTTTTTTTTTTTTTTTTGATATTCCCATAGTACTTAAGGCATCCGGCCTGTTGCTCTTACTAGCTGAGCTTCTATATATCATTCTGAGTTAATCTAATTGTTATGACCTATAGGAATTTTGGCACGCAAATACTATGAGGTCAAGAAGAGAGAAGCAGCTGCTGTTAGAATTCAGAAGAATTCACGTAGATTGCTATCCAGAAAATCCTACTGCAATGTCAAGGCTGCTGCAATTGTCTTGCAGGCAGGGTTACGGGCGAGGGCTGCTTGTACTGAATACAGATGCCGAAAGCATGCCAGGGCTGCAGTTAGTATTCAGGTATGACCCAGCTCATTATATATAGCTTAAAGAATCTTCATTGGTGTCTGAAAATGATTGTTATTTCAAGTAACTGCTTGCAGACCTGTTGGCGTGGTCATAGGGATTGTTTATATTATAAGAAGCTCAGAAAAGCATCAGTTTTTTCACAAAGCAGATGGAGAGGAATAAGAGTCCAGAGAGAGTTTAGGAAAATGAAGATGGTAGGTATTAATTTACTTGGTTACTTATGAATAATTTCGTTGATAATAGCTAGTGATGAGTAACTTTTTTGTCCATTTATTATCGGATCGGCTTGTAGCCATCAGTGTGACATCAACCATCAACTGTAATTACCTGCATTATATGCTACTGTAGAGAATCTGGGTATGTCTAATTTGCTTACACACTAAATTTCTAGGGTGATGCTGATCCACATCCACATCCATGCAAGGTGCAAGGATTGTGGAGATTGATATAATTTTTGTATGTTAGAAACTAAATGATAAAATTACAATTAGGCAGAAGAAGTGCTAGGTCCAAACTACGAGACAATTAGTGTAATTGTAATACAGTTCAGTCTAAAAGTTGGTACCCTAATGACCTCTTTGTCCTGCATTTAGAATGAAGAGGCAAAATGAAAATGTGATTCTACAGATCTACTGTAAATAGCTGATAAGTATTTGAAGGAAAGTAAATTACACAAAGTTTCTATGTAGATAACACTCACATTGTACATGATAGTGCTCTAAGCAGTGACGAAACTAACTACAAGACCGATTATTTCCTTCTTTCTGTAGAAGACATTTTGATAGAAGAAATGGATCTTGCAATGCAGGCTGACTATATATGCATCAGAACTGAAATTTACTGTACCGAGATGGGAAGCTAGCGGAAATTATGCATTAGTTGAACTTAGATTGTTAGGAAGTTGTTGATAGACCAAGTAGATAATGGACGGTGCAAGAAGCGCGTCAAAGATCTTAGCATATCAGTATCGTGAGTTGTATCTGGCCTGTTGTTGTCATGACAGAAGCATATAATTAACACCTTGAGGACCAGCTTTATGGTTTCAAATTCCCCTCCCCAAGGCATTTAAAACAGTGTCTTTCTTCTACATATCTCTCTCTCTCTAGATATACATAGACTATGCTGTTGGATAAAAAGAGTCACTTCCCATGGCATCTCAGCATTATTTCTCTTGAAAAGATAATATAAACATGTCATTTTCTTCAAGAATTTTGGTGCCCATTACACCTAAAAAGGTTGTGTGATGCTGCTGCCTCACATATTTTATTGTTTGTATTTTGATGAGATAAACCTAGCTTAGAGGCTGCTTGAATGATCATGAAAATATCCATATAATCATGCTCCTTGGTTTATTGGCCTCTAACTGAAGTCAAAATCATTGAACAGACTCGTAAGGAAGAGGCAGAATTGAAGCATTCTCCTGAAGCTGTGCAGTACACAGTTGAGGAGACTGGACAAGAAGTGAACAAATTGCGGTGTTCTCCCAAAGATGTCCAGTACACAGTTGAGGAGACTGGACAAGAGATGAACGAATCCCATCATTCTCCTGAAGATGTGCAGCATACATTTGAGGACACTGGACAAGGGATTAAACAATCAGAGCATTCTCCCCAAGACACGCAGTACGCAGTTGAGGAGACTGGACGAGAGATTAAAGAATATCGGCGTTCTCCCGAAGATGAGCAGTACAAAGTTGAGGAGACTGGACAAGAGATTAAAGAATCACGGCGTTCTCTTGAAGATGAGCAGTTTTCAGTTGAGAAGACTGGACAAGGGATTAAAGAATCCCAGTGTTCTCTGGAAGCTGTGCAGTACACAATTGAGGAGGCTGGACCAGAGATAACAGAATCACGGCGTTCTCCTGAAGCTGTACAGTACACCGTTGATGAGACTGGAGAAGAGAGAAAAGGATCGCGGCATTGTCCCAGAGCTGTGCAGTACACAGTTGAGGAGACTGGACATGAGATAATGGAATTGCGGCATTCTCCCAAAGCTTTGCAGTACACAGCTGATGAAACAAATGAATTGCATGTCAGAGAAAGTAATGCTACACCGACAGCCAATGAACCATACCCCGTGACCAACAAAAACTCAATTCCTGTCCAAGAGGCTGAAAAGATTGAGACCCTCACTGCAGAAGTTGAGAAGTTGAAGGTAATGTTGTTATTACCTATATCTCTAAAATCGTTCTATCATTCTCCTCACCCCGAGTTTTCGTTATCCATCAAATTTAATGTTAGCACCTTCATGGTACTGCTCTTCAGCTTCATTCCATGTTTGCACCTTCACAAATTTTCTTTTGGAATTGGTAGTCATTCATAATTATGTCTTCCAGATTTCAAGTTTCTTCTTTACTCTGTATTCATAGCATGTCACATTATAGCAGCCTATTTATTCTCTTAGAACTTGTCTGCTATGAGAAGTAAAGATGCAGATGATTACTGACACAATACTGAAATTTATCAATGATTTAAATATGATGAGTGATAGGAAAGGTTGTGTCCTTCCCCTGGTTTGCAATTGGAGTTTGAATGTCTTACACACACAGACACACACAGACACACACACACACACACACACGTTCCTGGCTTCAGAGCTCAAGGATCTAAAGTTTGACAAATGTTAACCTTGTTATGTAACTTCTTCAATATCTCTTCTTTAGAGCTGATCTGCAGGACTTTTGTGAATCCCTATGACATTTGTTCTTCCATTTCTTTTTCCCAAACCATTTTTTGAATTCTTCATTGGATCATTTTCTTTACAGGCCTCGTTGCGGGAAGAAAAACAAAGAGCTGATGATTCTGAAAGGAAATGTGCTGAAGCCTGGGAAGTAAGTGAGAAAAGACTCAAGAAATTGGAAGAAACTGAAAGAAGAGTTTATCAACTTCAAGACTCTTTGAACAGGTAGTATTAGTGTGTAACTCTTTTAAGATGTAACCTTATAGTTGTTCTTTTTTTAACTTTTAATTTGGATACGTAAGATATACAGTCCAATGCAGTGCACCCTTGACACAATAAAGTTCATCTTTAGCTATAATCCAGCCAAATAACCATGTTTGCAATCATGAAAAATACATTGTCTACTTTATAGATACTTTTTGGATATCCTTGTTTAGACATTTTACATTGACAGATTAGTTTCAATTATTTTAAAAATGACTTCCTGTGGAAGGGCTGCATGTTGTTTGACTAATACTTGATATGATCTAGTGTGTCTCAGGTTGTTATATTGCATGTCAGAGCAATTTTCACAGTTGAAAATGATCTTACGGTCTTCATCAACCTCGACTTCAACTTCTATACCCGTTGTTAGAGATGATACATTTGATACTTCTGATAACTCTGATGCTTCGTCATCCGACTCTGATTTTACTTTTCCAGCTCCAGCTACTACGTCTGCTAATTTCACTTCATTCAAACCCAATGCTCTCCAGCTCATAGTTCAGGATCTATCAGCGACGGAAATTGCAGGTCAGTTCATTTCCTTTACATAAATATGCTTCACACTTGGATTCTCCTACAACTTTGCACGTGGTAGGTCAGTTTGTTGGCTGCTTTGGTTTTGAACAAGTAACGCATTATTTTTTCTTTTTAAATCTAAAATTCTCACTTTTAGAAGAAAATATTCCAGTTATAGCAATTAATTATCGTGTCTCAACTTTTTTGTTTTTGATCTCATCTTCCAATTTTCTGTTGAATATGATGTGCTGATTGTAAACTTAGGTATGCCTCTTTGTTTTGGTGGTTACATTCTACAGGATGTGAGAAGTGGGACAGTGACAAAGAGGGGGCATTTGATGACTACTTCTGATGGATTGGACCATTACACTTACTTCTGTTCTTTCTAGCATAGATGTTGATATATCTATTGGCATTTTAGAGTAGGCATTTCTTAGTCATTTGTGACATAGTCTTCATAGAGGATCATGAGATAGTTTCTTTCAGGATGCCCTAGATCAATTAGGTAGGTACTCCTATTAAAGTATCATCATAGTAGAAACAGATTAGTATTGGCAGTTTGCTAACATCCCTGTTTGCTATTTTCTTATTTTTTATTCCTTTTCAATAACACTCAATGAAAATGCAAAACCTGTAATATGGTAAATCTCTTCGAAGTAACAGAACAGAGTTATTCTAGCTAGCCCACATTGTCGCTTTATGTTTATACGATCAGTGAATGATGAAACTGTAATTGTTTCTGCATTGTACTTCGTCAAACTCGATGGATAATTTGGAGTGGAGAGGAACTGCAAAAAATGACTCGAGCAGAAGCAGAAAGAGAGCAAAATAAGTGCACACCACGTGCCGCCTGCATGATTGCAGATGCCTATTGTGAATTAGATTTTCTGAAACAAAAGGACCTTTTAGACTGTATAATTCAAACCATAGACCTCAATTTCGAGGTTTGATTTGCTCAGTTCTATGCTTATAGAGTACAGTTCTTCTCATCCCTTCTATAAGGCAGTTCTCTTTTGAACTTAATAAATATATTGTAAATGAAAGTCAAGACAACAATTGTTTATTAGCCTAATCCTATGTGCCATGGAATGTATCAACTCCTTTGCTGCAGAAACACCCATTTGAATTGAGGCAATTGGATGTAGCTCCTGATTCCCTACGCTGGTAATCATCATCATAATCCATTTTTTGCAGGAAACTATACTGGTTTTGTGTTTGAAATTCTTATGATATATCAGAAATTGTTTTTTTTTTTTTTTTCACTCAAATTTTCTTATTATAATATAAAAATAAACAAAAGTTTTATTTATAACAGCATCTAACGAACTAATTTTTGGTTGATGCAGGCAGTGCATGTCCAATGGAAAAGAAAAAACAAATGATGGGATTTCCAAATATTACGATGCAAATAAATTAGGGTGGGTAGTCGTACTATTTGCTCCCAAAAATGAACGTTTCTTATCGGGGGAGGATGTCATTTACAGCCTCAAGCCTTGGGCTTGAAACCATCATGACATTCTTTAATGCATGCCCAAAGGGGGAATACCTCATAAATCCAACATTTTCTTTAATTTATTTTCAATAGGCATTCATCTGGGTTTTGGCCTTTCTTTTCATTGAATCACTTTAGCAGCTACTCACAACTCATATTAACATAATTCAAACTTTTTCATGGATCTCCAGTGGACGGGTTGTCGTCCTTCTCCAGAACTGCAAAAAGGCGGGTCGTTAACAGTTAGATTTAGCAGATGACCTGTCGTCACTTTGAAAGGGATACAATCTACATCCAAAAATATCATCTGGATAGGGATTGTCAAGTTGCGAAATTACCTTTCAATCTTACATGAATACGCACAAAATTAGGGACTGTCATGTATTTATCTTACCCACGCTATTATTAATTATGTTATATTTGGGTCATTTATTCAATAATTTAGTCGTCTTTTAAATTAAAATTTTTGACATAAACTTAATTATAACACAATTAATTATTTAAATAATTATATTGCATTAACTCACACATATACAATTTAATAAAATTACATGATATTTGTTATAGTAAAATTATTATGTATTTAGGTATATTTTGTACTAAAATTAATTAGCATTTGAGAGAATGTTGTAAATAATTTCAAAAAAATTTATAAGATACAATAAAAAAATGTGTTACACAATGTGTAATTAAACAAGTGGCACCTAAAATTTATATAACTCGAAAAATAATAATTATGTCAAAATTGTCTTTAAATTTTCGCCATAATTAATAAATAAATAATATATTTATAGATCTAAAATATCATTTAATTTTATATGACGCATATACTATACAAGTTTTGTTATTTTGTTATATTTTTATTTAACATAATAATGTAGTAGGGCCAAGCTAATTAACCCTGCTCCAGAACGTACGCTCTCGTTGTATATCAGTGCATAATTTATTTTATCAGAAAAGGACAAAAAAAAAAAAACATTTCAAAAAGTTAGAAATTGTGAAACATTTATTGATGTAAAGAACGTCTGCAAAATTTCCACTAGGTTGCGCATAAAGCAGCATATCACTGCCAAACTAAAGCTTCTACATTACATGAAGCAATAACCAGAAATAGTAGCAGTAGCAGCAATTTTGTAGGTGATGATATATTGAGATTATTTTTCAGTTTCTGTCTTAAACTTTAAGGACTTTACCTTCTCTGTGAAGCAATCCTTGTTACCACTTCTTCACTTCCTGTGACTAGAATCCCAATTAGGTAGTCTCACCACCATTTATACTCTCTTATCACTCACTAAATTCTCTCTGCTTCTCTCTCTTTCTCTCTCTCACACAAGTTATGTCTATTTTGTTTTACCTTAAACTCTGAGCTGGGATTATACTTTCTTCTTTTTCTTTTGATCATTTTGGGTTTAAATATTGAAGTAGAAGAGGTATGGAGAAGACTTATATGATGGTGAGCAGTAACAAGTTTAAGGAAAAGTGGGATTATGAAAAATTTAGCTTTGAAGGAGATCATTCGTCATGTGGGTTAACATGGCCTCCGAAAAATTACAACTGCAGCTTTTGCAAGAGAGAATTCAAGTCTGCTCAAGCTCTTGGTGGTCATATGAATGTTCACAGAAGAGATAGAGCCAGGTTGAGACTGTTACCTCCACAGGTTCTTGAATATCGAAACCCTAACCCTAGTTTTTCTTCGTCATCAATATCATCTCCCCCATCTAATAAACATTTACTCCCTTACACACCTAAATCCTTGCTTTCACCAATTATCACTTCTTTCTCTGCATCATCTTCAGCACTTTCAAATGATGAAAAGAAACGATTACTTGAATGTCCTGGAGAAGATGCCTTTAGTACTCTTCCATGCGGAGGTATAACTAAGAAGAAGATGACGAGAGCTGCATTTGGGGCTGGAGAATTGAAAGGTTATGCAAAAAAATGTGAGCTTCAATCTCTGAAGAAAAGGAACGTTATCAGCTTGGACTTGGAGATGGGATTAAAAGATACAAAGGATGTTCTAGATTTGGAGCTTCGACTTGGGTATTATTAGGTGCAATCTTCACCAGTATTCTAGATATGCATTATTAATCACATTTGGTTCTGAATTTAGCTTTCTTGGAACAATGTCTTGTTCATCTTATCCATTTGGTTTGCAAGGGCAATGGAAAAGAAGGAAATTAAGTTGTAACCCAAGTTTATGTTTTCTTCTCCTTTCCTGTGCCTTAAATATCAAGAATGTATGGGAAGATCCAGTCTACATTCACTTTTCTGCTTAGAAGCATGATCTCCTACTCCATGAGCTGGCTTCAATTTTATTTTATTTTATGTAATTGGTTTTTAATAGTGAATTTGGTTCGTGTATTTGTATTTTCATTAAAGGTTGTTATCTTCACTTTAATCATGAATTTTCATGTTAATTAGCTGCTGTGATTATGATTAGTGTGGGTGGAACTGTCCTTGTTACTTAGGTTAACTGTAACATGAAGATGAAGTTGTTGAGATATCATCACTCAACACTGTTCTTTGTTTCCTAAGTGAGATGATCATGATTAATTATAAAGGGTGGATGTCCTCTCTTGCAAGTGCAAAGCATATAGTTCATTCTTGGGGAATTATTCCCTTTTCTCAAAATAAAAAGTGAAAGAGGATGAGCCACAAAGGAAAGAAGACAAGTTTTTTTCCTTCTAATTTTGGATTTATGAAGACTTTCCTTTCTCATTAGAGTGCACCGCTTGTGCTTTCATGCATTCAATCTTGATACAGCCTTCCAGGCCAAACAGTACTACTACTACTACTACTACTACATACATACATCTATAGTCTATCATTGAAGCGAGCTTGTCTTGAGACCTAACTTAACTTATGTTCAACACTTGAGGTAGAAAATCCGTAAGCAGAGATTAATATTCCAATTGCTAATGCTTGCATTTGTTATTGTGTCATACATTCATAGGATCTATTATGTGCATAATTTTTTCGATTTAAGTATTTAACATGCATGCATATATATATATATATATATATATATCCCACCGCCTGAAGGCATTAAACGAAACAAGGTTTACTGCGTTAGGTCAATAATACCATCCTATATTATATTATCATCCGGTTCTGACAGAGCATCCACAACTCTTGAGACATTTTTCTGTCATGTATTGAGCAACCTACAGATATATATATATATATATTCTAATTATTCCCAACCATATTGAGAAATGAGAATTACAGCCAACCCTCTACGGTCGATCCTGTAACAAGAATCTCTAATTAGCAATTTTCCTTACTAAATAAAAACTATTCCAAATAGATAATAATTATATAACATAATCATTCATTTTCTTAATCATGGGACCTTAAGTAACTTCTTAATTGCTTCCAAACACCGAGCATATATATTAATGCCGTGAAAAAACAAAAAAGAACAAAAAGAAAATACTTTATGATCACGTGGGAGGTTATAAGTACATTAATTGATCCTCGACATTTGTTCTCATCAACAGGAGAATTATTGAATGGAAGAGATAAGAAAGGACAAAAATTAAAATGCATAGAATGTCAGGACAGATGAGGATGTAAGTGATCAGATTGTCAAATTACAAATAGAGATTTCAGATTTGAATTTGCTTTTGATAGAACTAACAGTAGCCATTGCATTGTCCAATGATTCCAAACTGAACATATAACTTGTTGTTTGTGGTCTGGGATAGTGGTGTTTCCCAACACCTGAGGCTTTGCATGTTCCCCACAATGTCCGGTACCAGTAACATGATGACATTTCCTTATTAAGAAACAGGTGAGTTTGGTCTGTGCAAAATAAAACAAGAAGACTTTAAAACACATACATGCACTTTCCTCTTCCTTTCTCTTTCTCTTTCTCTTTCTCTCATCAGTTCTGTAAAAGAGAGATGGTAAAGGGAGAATAAGTGGACTGTAAAATTAAAGAGTCAAAATGATGTCACCAAAGTTGAAGAAAAGATAGTAAAAAGAATAGACATTTGATTCAAGAACAGAACCCTGCAAATGCATTTGTCCTTGTGAAAGACAATAGCTAGAGAGCATTGGACGAAGTAGGAAACTAGTCGGCGCACGTCACATTCCTCTGGCAGGCGTTCATCCATTCATGCTTTCTCTTGTGTTTAATTTCACCCACCCTAAAGTCCTATTGCCTAATCTTTGCTCGTTCAACTTTTAGACGCCCATTTTGCATCATTCATACGGGCAATAATACTAATCATAAATTAATATGGGAACAAAAGAAGAGGGCCTTGATGATGGTCAAACATAGATATGTACGTGGGGCTTTCATAGAAGAGGCCCATATAATAGAGAAGTTTGAGACCCATTTGACCCAATGACTTGAAGTGGCCATTAATTAAAGATCTAGAAGGCCTAGAGCCTTTTACCAAATTTCCCAAAAAGAAATTAATGGACAATTTCTTACAACACGTTACATTCATTTCAAATTCAATACTTAATAATTTAACAAGGAGAGAGCAAGAGCAAGAAAACAAAACAGAAAAAAATTAAAAAATAATGAAGGTAAAAGACGGAAGATTTAGTTGAGTTGCCTTCGCATTCGCACTCGCGTTGTTGTCGTCCGATATGTGACGTTCTTTGCTATGCTTTCCAATCCTTCGTCTCTTCCTCTTACAATTTTCTTACAGGAATTGGTCAATATCAACTTCTGATGAACCCAATTCTATATAACATACCGTTAACAACATTTTCATTCTTAAAATATATAATCTCAGGACAAAATCCTACAATGAAATTGATTTCTAGGCTTATGTCTTCTCATTCTTTTTTAACCACTATCTACCTTTTTGTCTCCCACATCACCAAAGGCAAATCCAGTCTATGATTATTAATTGAAACATTATTTTTTTTTTTCATCAATGATGTAGCTTAAATAACACATTTAATTAATAAATCTTTTAGTTTAATTTTTTTCACCTAAAATAAGACACATATATTTGTTCATTTAATATATATATATATATGTAATCCAATAATTAAGAAAAATATATAATATCAGAAAACAATATTATTAATCCAATAGTTAATCGTCTATTCCAACTCTTGGACTTCACAAAATCAATGGTTAATTAATATCTCAAATTTAGAAAAATATTGTCTTTTAATAATTTTTAATACAAAAAAATTGATGTCTGTATTTTAAAAACTCCGCTGTAAAGAAGAACTATTAAAATGACATAAATATATTACGTACTCTTAAAGAATTTTTTTCATTGTAACATG
The DNA here is from genome assembly GCA_022749755.1 of Azadirachta indica. Taxonomy (NCBI): domain Eukaryota; kingdom Viridiplantae; phylum Streptophyta; class Magnoliopsida; order Sapindales; family Meliaceae; genus Azadirachta; species Azadirachta indica. The sequence goes on from CM040440.1 coordinate 20,533,686, forward strand.
CAGTTTTAAAGGTGGTAACACATCTAAATAAATAATTAATTTCATGATCCGAAGACTTTGAATTCCAAGAATTCACGGCCGTGTATAAGTTATTAAAATATATATATATATATATATGTATGTATATGCATAAAAGGTAATAAAAAAACATATAATTGGTCGCTCTTGTGTTAGTGCTGGCATTTTCATACACGAAAATTCACTATTTCTTCACGAAAGCACCTGCAGACTAAACTGCATGCCCTACTTTTTAATAAAAAAATTTGGCCTGCACAATATAAATATGTGCAACAGGCAAAAAAACGAGACTCTTATCAGAATATTTTATATATATATATATATAATCGGAAAATATTGTTGTTATTTTGAATTAGTTACCTTATTTTGCTCATCATCTTATATCACATCTGCGTTTGACACAAGTGGAGTTGGTAGCTTTTAGATATATATTCTTATTATAGTTAATCAAAACAAGACTGTAATTAATAATTAATCAAACTAATTTTTTTCTTTAAAAAAATGATAGGATGAATAAAAATTTTCAAGTATATATGTGTACATAATATATATATATATATATATATATATTAGGAGAATGCTCATTGCCCCCTTATTTTTAAGTTAATACTCGATTATCCTTTATGTTTTTTCTAATATTTTATCATTCCTCTGATTTTTTTTTATTTTGCTCTTCAATTCAATTGATTTAAAAAATAATAAAATCGAAAATATTTAAAATATTAAAAGGCAAAATCGAAACTTAAAGAGGTGATGAAATATTAAAAAAATATAAAAAAGTAATGAGATATTAACTCAAAAAATAAAGGGTAATAGGCATTCTTCCCTGTTATATTTGGCTGTAGCAATTCACAGTTTATAAAATATATTTTGATACTATTGTGATGTTAAAATTATGTGATTTATATTTTGATGAAATGAAAATGGAGGGGGTGACGTTGCTTTCCATTAACAAATTAACTGAAATGATGCGAAAAAGCTTATAGTTAAAGGACAAATATAAAGTACAAAAATGCACTGTTTATTGGTATTAACATAATCATATTTAGGAAGGTTCCTACATCTTTCCTCAAGCAGGCCCTAATTTTTACACCTTAAATTCACTATTTTTTGCTAGCTTTTATATGTATATATGTATGCATGTGTGTGTATATATATATATATATATATACCTTTTTTACGTGTCTTCCTTTTAATGAAAATTTAATTTGATTCCATATATTATATATATATTATACTTGTTTTAATTAATTATTACTTGTAATGTTCTGATTTAAGTAGCATTTGTTTTTAAATTTGAACAGACTGAAATTTAAATTTAAGTTAAATCTGAATTTAAATGATATGTTTGTTTTTTATTGTAAAATATTTGAAAATAAGTATTAAGTTATTTGTTTTAACAAAATAAAAAGTTTAAAAATTGATATTTTGACATATATACTCTTTTAAATAATATATTTATATTTATAATAATTTTGATTATATTAACACAATAATAAATAAAATAATAATAAATTATATTATATGTACATTATTTATTTGTTTAATATTTTTTTAAAAAACAAATATTTCTAATCGATAATATAAAGATTAATAAAAATTAAATAAAAATAATAAATCATATTATTATATAATTGTAATTATTTAAATATATAAATTTATTATAATAATTAAAATATAAAATAAGTAGGATTTAAAAGACAAATAGAGGGACTCACAATAGAGAAGAAATATGTTAAAAATAGTTAAATAAAATTTTAATTTTGTAAGGTAAATAAATTCATAAAATAGAGATATTTTTTAAAAATAAAAATATTAAATTATTCATACGTTTGCTTATTCAAATTTAAGTTAAAATTTTTAATTTAATATTTTTAATAAATAATCAAATATAAGTTAAAAAACAAACAATTTTTAAATATTTGAATAATTATATTTAGAATTTATCTAAGAAAACAAACAACCCCTTAGTGAACAATATGCATGCCTAGATTAATTATTTTAATTGTTAGGTAATATAATAACGTGCAACAATTCTGCAATATTTAATTAATATATATATATATATATATATAACAACTGAAGTTGGACAGCAGTTTCTCTTGTAGATCATGTAAGTATTAGTATTAATTAAATTTAATTAGATCATATACAAATTAATTTTATTTAAATATATGTATATATATATATAGAGAGAGAGAGAGAGAGACTGTTGAATTATTATATATATATATATATATATGTACAGGATTTATTATTTAATTTGTGTGACAGAAGATGTTATTTATTTGGGGGGGTTTTCTTAAATTAAGGAGATGTAAGTAGCTAGCTAGCGAGATAGGGTTAATTTACTATATATATATATATATATATATTAATTTTGACTTATTAATGAGCGTAATTATGCGAAATTAGAGTATTAATTGTAAGTTGCGGGTGGTGTCTAAATTTAATGTTGAAGAAAAATGGATTTGACTACTCTTGAGGCTGCCAATAAAAAAGGGTATGAAAGTTTAGCACTAATTAATTATGTAAATTAAAGCAGCCATCATAGGCATGTATGTAGCGTATATGACAAACTAAGATTATAACTGGTCGGCTGACTACTAAAGAATTATTATTGCCCAATTTTGAAAAGTTTTACCATTTGTAATTTAAAAATGTATTCATATGTATGTACCATACTCTATATGAAAGTACATACATAGACATAATATATGTATACATATATTATATATATTTTATATATGGGAAATAAATTATTTTGACAAATTGAATATTGAAGACCGCGTTAAGAAAAACCTTAGGATGATGAAAGCAACAAGACACATAGCTAGCATTATATATATATATATATATATAAAATTAATACATTTTATACAAAAATATAATAATTATAATTATGCTAGTTTAAAATATTAATGTCCCCTAATTATCAAAAGTATTACAATATCAACAGCTGCCGGCTTACAAAGAAATGCTTTCTTCGCAAACATCTAAGACTTTTCTCTTTCACATAGATCATCTCACATAGCCTCAGGCAATGTCTATGTCCCCTCTTTGTCCCTACTCGTTTCACATTCACCACTTCTATTCTCCTCCTTCTTCTTCTTCTTCTTTATAATAACCCTCATCTCTCTTTCAATCTATATCTTCTTCATATTTCTTAATTTGTCAATATGGAATCCAACACTCATGAAGACTCCAAAACTTCCAGCGAAGAAACTGATAGATCAGAGCAAGCCAACGATGATATGGGCACTGGGAGATCCTACGAGTGTGTGTTTTGCAAGAGAGGTTTCACTACAGCGCAAGCCTTGGGTGGGCACATGAATATTCACAGGAAAGATAGAGCCAAGAACAGGCCAAACTCAGTTCCTTCGATTTCAGAGAAAGCTGATGAGAATTATGCAACTTTTAGATCCCATACGCCATTTCAAAGCTACCCAACTGCTCATCATCATTTTGCCATGGCTTCTGAGGTACACGTAAATTATCAAACATATTTTCCAGCATCCACATGGGATGAAAGATCCCCACAAACATATCATAGTAATGATATTCACAGCCCCTATGGGAACAATCCTCAGCATTTGAATCTATTTGGTGATGATGTTTGGCGAGGGAATCTCAGCTTAGCAGTTGGCCCATCTCATGTACCTGAGGACGAAGAAAGGAGAGAAGGCGCCAGTAAACAAGATGAACTAGATTTGGAGCTTCGACTGGGTCATGATCCGTAGTATTTTATTACATATATATTTCCGGATTCTAGCTATATATGTAGTTATGTTTGTCATATTGTACAGCTGTGAATTCTTTATGAAATTCGATGTTTCTTATGCGGGGAATATATATTTGAATAATTTAGTTGTCTTCTTTTTTTTTGGAATCGATAAGTGTATTTAGGTCAATCGTTATGGAAATTCTACTTGCTGTGAAGGCAAAGAAGACAGTAATCGAATGTTTCCTCTGCTATTTCATGCAAGGAAGACTAGATTGTCAGCTTACACGTACGGATTTGAAGGTACTCATGTTTCGTTCATCTACCATCGAAGACTTATTACATTAGGGTTTGTGAGATCCTTCTCTGCTATGTCTTCTCTACAATATTTTCCCTTTGATATTCTGGTTATATATATTAAGCTCTTTTTTGCAATCAATATCATTTCTTGTTTGATGAAGCTAAATTCTTTTATAATCCAGTAAAGAATAGCAATGTTAGAATTTGCTTATGGAAGGAACTGAAATTTCTTAAATTATCCTTAAGTTTGTTGTTGATTTTCTTTGGATTTAATTTATTAGTTCGGTACCCCTAATTGCTTAATTAAAGAGTTAAAGAAAATTAGAGAAACCCATCAAAAGGGACCCTCCCATACCTTGTTCATATTTGCTGCCCCAAGAACAGTCATAAAGTAAGCAAATTAGTTATACAAATCTAATTTATATTCTCCAAAGACTTCAGTATATGTCTGTTTTAATTTGCATTAAATTAATGAATTCCGATCATGACAATTGCCTTGAGCATTAGCTTTTTACATATGTTTCACACCATCAATAACATGATCGATTGTGTGACCTTAATTCTGTATGCCGTATATACTGAACACATATCCTTATCGAAACATTTGTAAAACACTTAGGCATGCAGGATAATTAATGAAAAAGAGGTATGGGTTATATTATTTGGAAGCACTGATTGATCAATCCTCTTTGTCAATGAATTTTATACGTAGTTTTTCTTTTTGTTGGTTGTTCGAGGCAGCACTGTTTCTCTCCCTATATATATATAAATATATCAGGAAAAGCCTTCTTGAATAGTACATGAGCCAGATAGAACTAGAAGCAATGCTTTCACCCCACGAATCATTCAGCAGCCTCACATTCAATAAAAGAGAAATTGATCATGCTACCTGTTCATTTTGTATGTGTGTGTGTATATATGCATGGATATACACACACACACACATGATTGAGATCAAGATGATATTTGCACCAAATTATTTCAGTTGACTACTTATTGCCATTGATGCTTGGCGATTTTTAAATTTCAGTTTGGATGATTTGGCTTAATAATGAAGCTAATTAAAATAAAAATTGATCATCGCATGCTGGTTGTCAGCTGCCTTTATAATCTTTTATTTTTTATTTTTTATCTTTTGTTTCAAGCCCGTTTAGTTATGTCTTGAGAGATGTGGGAAAAAAAGTGTCAACGGATTCATGTCTTTAGCTCTTATATTAGAGTGAAATGTGATGAGAATATGTAATCAAGGATGTAACTTATATATATGATAAGATTATATTATCATGATATGTACCACATATCTTGTATATTTATTTATTTTGTATTTTGTGTATTGTTAATTTGATCAAAAAATAATCAGGTCTGACTCATGAACAAGCTCAACCGATATATAATTTGGATACTTATTCATGTAAAAGAAGTTATTAATTTTAAATACATGTTAGAAGTTAGTCAGAATTGATCCTTGAACAAGATGTCTTACTCTTTTTTTTTTTTTTTCCAAAAGTGTTGATAACCAATTTGAATCTAACTAAAAAAAAATGTCTTATATTTTTCTCTTTTCTTTAAGTACTAACAATTTAGTAAAAAATAATCGATGGCCTAATTATAAAATTTTAAGTACTGACAATTCAATCAGAAGATAATTAAAAATCTGTAAATAAGTTCAAATAAAATCTAACTTGGACCAATATTTTCATAAAAAGAGGGATCAACTCTAAATATTCCACTATGACAAACACATTCGTATGTGTCATATCTTACATTTTCTTTTTAAGTGAAATTAATGGACTCGAAAATAATATGTATTATATTTTTTGTAGTGTTGATAATTTAGCTAGAAGTTAGTTAGGACTGAACCATAAACAAGATATCTTACACTTTGTTTTTTTTTGGGTTTATAATATGGTTGGAAGACCATCAGGGCCAACCATGACTAAACCCAAATAAGCTTTAACTAAGTTTAGATATCTACTCTCATATAGGCAAGCAACTCTTAAGTATACACAAACATTTACTCTAACAAACACATGTTACATGTGCCACGATATCTTGCATTCGCCTCCTTTTGTTTTTATTTTTTTTTTATTTTGGGTGCTGATACTTCTGTCATAAGTTAGTTGAGACTGACTCATGAACAAAAAGCAGCATTGCAACTTTTTTTTGAGAGTCGATAATTTAATCAAAAGTCAGTTGCGACTATCTATAAATAAGATGTCCTTTTATTGTTTTTTTTTTTTTTTTTTTGAATGTTGATGATTTAATCAAAAGTCAACACGGACCAACTATGAACAAACCTAATTAAAGCCTATATATCTTGGATATTTACTTCTTTAGAGAGAGATGTTCTTTTCAAATATATAGAGAAATGTATTCTAACAAACAAATTTAGAAATGATTCACATGTCAAATTCTAATTTTTCTTTTTAGTGCTAACAAATTTAGTCAAAAGTTAATTGCGACTAAACTATGAACAAGACTCATTGAAACCTAGTTCTTATATTTATTTTTTTCAGGAGGAGTCAATTCTAAATATACAGAAAAATATCCTCCATAAACACATGACCACTTATATCGTGTGTCTTTTTTTTTTTTTTTTAATTTTTTTTTTGGGAGTAATTGTGATTTGGTTATACATCAACCAAAATTGACACACGAACAAGGCTAATTGTAACCTATCTATTCCCACAAACATTATGAAATAGATTAAACTCTTAATTTCAAAATTGAGATAAGGGGATAAACCATATAGGTTAAATAGTGGTTCTCAGTTAATTTTAAGAAATATATATAACCCAAACAAAGATTTAGATTCTAACTTAAGGAAGATATATAGAAAGAGTTGTACTACTTTTTTTTCTTTCTTCTGACCAAATAAATAAAGGAAACTATCAGATTCATGTATGCTAGTGGAATAAAGAGTCAGTTTCTATGTTGAATTGAGGTTTCGAATTTCCCGATCACATCAGTCTGTATTTCTTAATCATGACCAATTATGGTCTAAAGTTTAAAATAAAACATAATTAGCCTAGAAAATCCAGAACATATATATTATTTAATAGTTGGCTATCTGACAAGAATATTGTCTTGATTATTTGGATTCAAACCAAGCCTGCCAAACGTTGAAGGTAGGCAATAAAAGAATAATATCATATATATATTGATTCCTTAATTGTGTGTGTGTGTGTGTATTTATGTGTGTATGTCTGTACACACATATATATATATATATATATATATATATAATGCTTGCATGATGTATGTGAATGTATATATACATATACATATAACATGCATTGAGGTGAGAAGAAGCCGTTCATGATTACCAGCATTTATTAATTATTATGGCATGCAACTTGATAATCTTAATTATCAGCTTGATTTGCATGATCAAACATTGGCCAATTAAACTTCGTTAAAGATTGCTTGTGACCTAATTAATTACTACTCTCTCTCGCGTCTCCAAAGCATTCCTATATTATATATATTCTTTATTTTGCTTTCTAATCTATACGATACACTCATATTTGCAAGCAATCATGATTTATATATCATCATTATCTAGGCACCTAAAAGCAAAGCCTTGACTCATCAATTAATGTTTTAACTATATATATATATATATATAAATTAAACCATGATGATCAACAATAATTAACAAACAAAATAACATATCGAAATCTAATTATTCATGCATACACATGAAAAATAGAAATTTGAGTTACTCGGGATGAGCCAAGGAAGGAGTTGATTTTCCTGATAGAAAATTATATTATTATTACATGAAAAATAAAAAAGAGAAATTTCTGGGAAGGTCCACACTCACAGAATCTTTATTCATTTAATTGATAATTCTATTGTCTTGTTACTTAAATTTGAGTTCTATTAAGTACTACTACAGTCACAAGAAGCAAGAGTCTACCGTTTTTATTATTGTTGTTATTATTTGAATATTGATATTTGGCGGATGTCTCTTAGAAGAAGAGGATGAAAGCCAACTTTATACCATAGTATGTACCTATCATATTGAAACCTACGCAGATGGACAAATTAGAAAAAAATTTCAACGGCATCAGTTCTGACAATTTCTAAGATTAATTTGTTGGTCGAATCTATCTATCTATCTGTATATATACAGACACACACACATATACATATAGATACATGAATTATCCAGACATTAAAATTTCACAATCTTATCCAATATTTCCCTTTTTAACTTGTAGATCGAACAGTATTTCTCTTTACCAACAAGAAAATACTTATATAGGTAACAAGAAGAATTAAATAATTTATGAGGATATATATATATATATATAAATGCAATTGGAGTGTGCAGTTGTAAAAATTACAATTATTAATATTTTTTCAAGTACCACTTACTAGTAGCTTCGTTGAAAACACTTCAAACTTTTCTTCGATCTATCTAAAAATCATTTTAAGATGTTCTCCGAAAAAAGAAAAGAAAGATGATTACGAGACATAATAATCAACGAGGCACCAGTGGTCTAGTGGTAGAATAGTACCCTGCCACGGTACAGACCCGGGTTCGATTCCCGGCTGGTGCAATAGTTTCCCTTTTTACAATATTAAGACAACAAAATGAACCGCTGATAATGGAATCGTTTGATAATTTTATTACTGGTTGGTTGTAGGTCTGGATTCTTCTTATAGATCATCTCCGAAACTATGGTCTCCGCAGATTTAGGTCTTGCCACGTGGATGCATTACACAAGTAGAGAATAATGAAAACAGATAAGACAACGGATGACCATCACTTACTTTATAACCGAACATCATACGACGCGACGCTGGCCCATCAACCATTTGAAGCAATGTTTGAAGAGGCAACTCTTCCGAAACGAGGTTCTCACTCTGACGGCAAGCTCCATTTGATTGTTAAGCTAAGCGCAGTACCAAGCAGCCGCGGATGCAGTGCAGGCCACAAAATTACAAACTTCAAATTGTATTCGTAAATTTATATCATACTGCTTTATGCTCGAATCATCAGTTCTGAACATTATATAATCCGGATTAAGCGCCTTTATCAAGAGACATTACAAGGTCCGTTAGCTGCTACTGCCTGTCATTTTAAAACTAAAACTCGGTAAACTATCAGGACTCTGCTTGAGTGAGTACCTCAGGAAACAGAAAACGATGCAAGAACACACTAGCAGTAGGAAACGATCATTCCAATTAATATCTTCTATTAGTTTCACACATTTAACACGCATTGCATTAGAACCATATCTCTTTATACAACCATACCAGAATCCCTTACATACAGCATGTAAGATTGACTGTAGTAACCGCGTGAAAGAAGGGTCATTCCAGTTCTAATATAGGAGCTGCTACATATCAAATACGTAGTAGATCATTTACCGAGTGAGATAGTATACAATTAGGAAAATGACCACAAATGACGCAACAAGGGTAAACATTCTCCTGCTTGATTTCGTCTCAAATACCTGATAAGGCAAATCAAACTCATCAAAAGAGCTACGAAATTAAATATGCAAGAGTTAAATAAAAAATAGCCAAATAAAGCAGTCATGTATACAGGAAATTAGTCAGCTATCCACCTACCATTTTAAACTTATCCATGGTTCCTGAAAGGACTCCCCTTGATGAATCCATATCATTGCCCTGCAAACCACATTAGATACTTAACAACTAAACAACAGAAATAACATATTACTAGTCAAGATGAAAAATGAAAAATGACCTACTGCATTCTACATACCATTCCGTCCAGCATCCGGTTATGACTATCCACCTCCTCATTTATATCACCAGACAGCTGTTGGAATGACACACATCACAATTTGTTTGAGACATTTCAAGATTATACATATATACACACGATCAACCAACATTTATCAAATTTGATTAAAGAGTCGGAAGAAATAGTTCAATCCTCTTATTTTTATTTCTCAAACCAAGAGATTCATGAACCAGATTCCTAGTGCATATAGATACAAATAGTCCAATGAGAGCAAGAATTTCCCAGAGCATTTGGAACATTTCCTTTCTAAGCAGAACCATTTTTATTCGATTGATCGGGCTGAGGCCATCAACAAAAAAATGTCTATGTCACTTCATATCTTTTTGTCCAAGTTGCTTTTCTTTTTGTTTAACTCACTTCCTTTTTTCTTTGTGAGTTTCGGTAATATGTATGTGTGTGCGCGTGTTTGTGTGCGTGCACATACATGTATATTTCAAATAACACGGCGCTGATCTATGTGTTGGACATCTAAACCTTAAGTGGGAGCTTTGAGTTGAACGTGATAATCTTAACTCAATATCATACAAATTTTAGGAGTTGCTTTTCCGATTCAAAACCCTCCCACTCGTTTTCCAAGACAGCAGTTAACAGTTAATTGAGGACGAATGCAAAATAGATTCTAATTGAGATGCTTAAAGCATTCAAATTTTCATTTGCTTTCCCCACTCATCCTCCATCAGTTAGTTGATCCAAATGGTCAAATAGTGCATAAATGAAGTTAAAACACCAAGAACCTCTTATAAACTTGTAATTTGATAAAGAAGCACATAAATTTAGCAGACAAGATATAACTTACTCTCTTTAGAAGATTGACTCTATCTTGCAATCCTTCCAGTGCTCTTTCATTTTCATGCTCGTCAATTTCATGGGAATAAGAAGATGACACTCTAATGCCACCCTCCTCAATGCCATCAAAAAGTGCAACTTTATTGTTACGGTGGTCCCTGCACATGGATTAAACTCAGTATGCCAAAACAACCAGATAATATATCAGAAACAAAATAAATTTCATCGAGAAGAGACATGGCCAGACCTTACAGAAACCAATAGTAACATAACTAGCTTAAGAAATGGTTAGAATATAATACAAAGCAATTATTGAAGTTTGAGACCTCAAGTCAGAAAATAATTGAAAACAATAAAATATTTAAGGGTCGAGATCTTTTAAAGCTCCTGATCACCAGAATTCACAAAGACACAAAAGCTCCAGACTGTGAATCTGTCTTGATAGAGTGACCACGACTTGGCTTAGCTAAAATGCATTCACCTTGGAACCCCAGAACTGTACAGTGTGGTCCAAATAACAACAACGGCATGTATTTGGTGAGAATAGATTTCCTTTGGAGTTATTTTAGCCATTAGTCTCCGATTATTCACTTTTCATAAAGTATTAAACATTTTACACCAAATGAAAATGTAAATCTCATTCCCAAAACACAGTGTTGCTGCAAAATTATGACACCTCTCAAACAGTATCCCACATGGACGAATTCCCACCAACAAACCAAGTTCTCTTTTCCTTTTTCCATAAATCCTTCTGTTAAAAGACAATATCATATGAGAACTGTAGCCACTTTCCGCGAATTTCGTTGACATTGGAAGTTGCAGTAAATTGAATGTTGCAGTAAGATTGAAATAAATGATAGCATGCTGGCCAACAAAAATTGAGAAAGAAAGGAGTAGGCTCTGATAATGAAATGGGAAGCATTTAGGTGGCAAAAAAATTGACTTTAATGCTAAAAAGGCATATAAGGCCCAAACCTAAATTGAATGCAATTGTAAGCTATGGAGCCTATAAATACCAAGCCACATTTGCTACATTTGAATCATCCAAGCACAACAATAATAGAAGCAAGTCCAAGTCCAAAAAGTAGAAAAGAAGTATAAATGCCATAACCCAGAAAGCAAAGGCACAGAAAGAAAGATTGTTGTTTGAAGAAAAATGCAGAAGAAAAAGCATCCAAGTCATCTAATATAGGGCTGAAGGTACTCTTTGATTGCAAGTTGCTCTTTCAGAACAATATCTATGCCTTTATACAAGCATTATATTACAAGTAAGCTGCACATATTGAAACTAAAAAAATGTATTGCAACAAGTAAAGGCATTTTAGCATTGGTGCACTTTGATGTTTGTAAGGCACTGATTTAATCCTTAAGATGAGAAAAATACTTTGTATCAGTTATTGATGATTTCTCAAAGAGATGTTTGATCTATCCAATCAAGCATAAGTCAAATGTGTTTCCAGCATTCAAAACCTTCAAAGCACAGACAGAACTAGAATTTGGTTAAAGGATTGAGGACAGATAATGGAGCGGATATAATAACTATGAACTTCATGCATTTTGCAAGCAAAAAGGCATCAAGAGTCATATTATTGTTTTATAAACTCTGCACCAAAATGATCAAACAGATAGAATGAACTGCTTGTTATGTCATCAACAAGTTTCATCAATAGCTATTGAAAATAAGACACTAGTGGAGATATAGAAGACTAAGCCCATAGATTAGTCCTCTCTACGTGCATTTGCATGTCCTACATATGTGAGTCATAATACCCAAGAAAGAACAAAATTCAAGAAATACATCTTTTTGGATATGCTGACGGAATCAAGGGGTTCCCCTACCCACAAGGTAATAGTAAGTAGAATGCAAAGTTCCCAAGAAATGAGATTCAAAAGGAAGATGAGCAATGCAAAAACAGCCAAAGTTGACCTGGAAAACAATTCATTTGAAGTAGATTCTTTTGTGCAACAGCAGAGCATGAGAACAAAATTAAAACGAATCCAGGATTTGAAGATTTCAATCATAGTAGCTCAGAGGACAACGCATTACACATAAAATCCCTTCTAAAAACTCTTCACAAATCTCATCCTGGTCTGGCAGAACTAAATCAGACAGGCTTATGATGAAATGTTGAAAAATCAAATATATCCATTTAGAAAGAAAAAGAAGCACAATAATAATAAGAACATTGATTGAACTAACCTTCTGGAATTCATGGCTCCAAGATCACAACCTTTCTCTGTCTCTTAAGCGAGTAAGCTCAGCCTTCTGATATTCTAAATTGCGTTTATACTAATGATTTTGACAAAATTATCCAAAAATAAACATAATCACAATCAGATTACGAACATAAATTGAAAATTTACGACATCAAAATATTCAGACTACAAAAAAATGTGAAGTTTGATCTAAATTAGTCGCTTGATTCAAACTATCTCCATGGAAAATAGAAATGAAATTTAACGGAAAACCATGACAAGTAAAATAAATAAATTCAGATCTGATAGCGGAATATATGAAATAGAAAGAAAAAGGAGCGAAGAGAGTTTACCTTCGAAAGGAAGCTGGAATTCAGTTGCAACAGTAGACAAGCTGCTGAGGGAAAAGAAATGGCGATGAAATCGCTTAGATTTTTTATATAAGAGTAGCCTGAAATTTGATGAAATAGGATGCGTTATTGAGGTAAAATAAACATGCAAGATGTTAATCTCTGCCGTGGGTCCCCCACCGAGAACAGAATATAGCGTCCGTGGGGCCGATAGATAACGTCATATACATTTTAAATTAAGCTTTTTCTATGTTAATATTTTTTTTAACTACCGGATAAGAATTGAGGCACCCAACCACGTCATTATTATTATTTTAATGGGAATAAATAATTTGAAAATTCTATATATGATTTTTTTTAAAAGTATAAATGAAAATTGATATAAAAATATTATTAAAGTATATGACATTTTTGTATCATTGTTATGTGTATCGAATTTTTATTAAAATAAAATAAATCATATAAGATGTTTAACTAATATTTTATATCATTAATTTGTATAAATAAATTTTATATAAAAATATAAAAATTCAATATTTATTTTAAAATATATCTTAATTTCACAAGTCAAAGTCGTTGTACAGTGGTCTTGTACTATTGCACTAAAGTTTTATGTTATAATTAAAATAAAAGAAATTGTCTAATTATTTATGAAATTTTTTATATCAATTCAATAGGATTAAATTCTTGTACCTGGGCTCTTTTACTAAACTGACCCATCGCTGTTTATCAGTTTGTGCTACATCCTGTTAGCCCAGCTTAAAAAGGTTAAAATAGTCATTTACATTTTACTTGGGCTCATCTCTTTAATAAGCACTGTGTTATTTGTTTGAGTTTTTTGTTTTTAATTTTTATTAATAAAATTACCATAAATACTCAATTTAATTTAGTTAATTATTCATATTTTTTTTACTATTTGTATATCAATTAAGTTTCATTTAATATAACTTTCTAAATAAAATTTTTTTAAATAATTTTTTTTAATTTTTATAAATAATATTTTTAACAAAAATTTATTTATCATTTAATAGTCACATATAATTTCTAAAAATATTTGAGTAATTGTGTTAATAAATAAATATAATATTTTATTTAAAAATAATACTATAAAATTTCTAAAATAAAATAAAAATATTTAAGATAAATTTTATCTTTTAAAAAAATTAAAAAATTTTAATTATCAATAGTTCAAATTCTGATATTTTTCTTATAAAAAAAAAGTTTTTTCAGTTACTAAAATTCCTCATCTAATGTAAACTAAAAGATGCTTACAAATTTAAAAAAACAATTTTATCGACAAAAAAGCCATGTAATAAGTCAATGGCTAATAAAAAAATTAAACAAAACTGGTATTTATTAATAATGCAATTATACTTTCACCTATGGGTAAGAAATTTTTTTTATTTTTCAAAATTATTTAATAACACTCGAGAAAAAATACTGATAGTTTAATTAATAAATAATATTATTATTAGTAATCTTACGGCTCAAGACCTACTTATTTTAGAAATTAGAATGCAGATGACATTAAACATTTAAAATAAAAAAATCAGCAATTTTACTTTAAAAAATTGGGTCTAATTAAACCATCCCCAAATTTTATAAAATTAAAATAAAATATCATAATATTAAGATAAATCATCAAATACATGCATAAAAATGTAATTTAATTAAAAGCGGAAAACATTAAAGAAACAGTCGTCTTTAAATTTTTACTACCTATAATGATATGTAATAAATATCTAATTAAAAATCAATAATAGTTACTGTTGAAAATTCCCCTTAAATAAATAAATGGAGAGAATGGATAAAAAAAGGGCTTTTTATCACCTCCTTCGTCGAGAATCCGATTCCCTCGTGAACCCGAAGCTCATTAACTCTAGGGTTTGGTGAGGGAATAGTGGAACCGCATCTAGGAGGCTCCTGATACTAGCAGCTACGCAATTTAATGGGAAAGTCAGGCAACACCAACGGTTTCGAATCATCGCCCGAGATGGAGAAATTTCTTTGCGGCAGGCTGCTTGACCCGACCCAACCAATTTCGGAGCGATTCCGAGCGCTGTTTTCTCTTCGCAACCTCAAAGGCCCCGGACCTCGAGACGCCCTGATTCATGGTCCGTTCGCTATCTGATTTTTTTTTTCTCAATTTTGAGTTCTCAATGTGAAATTATGTCTATTTATTTGTTTGTTGATCAACAGTAGAAGGTAACGTGTTTTATGTGTTATAGTTATCAAATTTATATTCTTATTGATTCTTGAAGCAAAATTTGCTAATATGAAGCACGCGGTTGCTTAATTACTAGCTAACATGGTGCATTGTATTGCTCAATACATATTGAAGTTAGTTTTCTTCATTTAACGCGGAACTAGTTTAACTTATTCTCAAATAAGACATTATCGTAACCTGAAAAGAGATTTTAATCCATTACGAGGTTCTAGCTATCGAAGAAGACGAAGTTTTAATTATTAGATACTATGGTATCATTAAAAGGTATTCCATGTCAGTGCTCTCAGAATTTCGTGTAGTATAAGCTATTTATAGCACGCTACAAGGAGCTCCCAACATAACTTTATAGTCTTTTGTTTTTTATTGTCTAACGACTAATTGTCCTTGAAGTATTTATACTAATGCTGATAGGTTTTAAAAGTTTTGATCTCAATTTGAGAACAATATTCGTTTAGTTGAGAGTATTAAATTTGGGTCCTTGATGTCTAAACCAACTTGCAGATGGTGTTATACAGGATTTCATTATTGGTTGATTTAATTATCTAATCTTCTGTTCTGCCTTCTGTTGTTTGTGTTTTTGGCAGCATATCATAATTATTATGTTTAGAAAATGCAGGCTCTTATGTATATTTTATTTCCCAATTCTGAACTGTGTTGGAACTAAGTTTCTCTAAAATTCACCAGACATCCCAAAACAAAATCAAAATTTGAAGTTAAAACTCAGCTGCTTTCTTCTTTATTTGGTCGAGCCTGAACACAAACATATTGAGAGTAATTGTCCCAAAAGAAAAGGAGCAAACTGCCTGAAATAGAGGAAGCAAATATTCAAGCTAGGACTAGTTCTGACTACAAGCTGAAATTTATTCAATGGAAAGAAATTTTCAAACAAAGGCAAAATATTAGCTATAAGTGTAACAATGTCAATTGAGATTTGTCCATTATTCACTTCCTTGTAGCATGAACCACTTTTGAAGTTTTGTTGGTTTGTTTATTTGCATTAAGAATTGTTTTTTTTTTTTTCTTTTCCATTCATTTTAGCCGCAAGGGATTCTTCAAATTTATTAGCACATGAAGCTGCATTTGCCTTGGGTCAAATGCAAGATGTTGAAGCTATCCCTGCTTTGGAAGCAGTTCTAAATGACTTCTCTTTACATCCCATTGTTCGTCATGAGGCAAGTTGATACCCACTTTCTCTACTAGTGCTTGTCTTTCTGCTTTTCTTTTTTCTATTTTCTTACTGTTATTTTTTATGTTGTTTATATTGTTTCTAAACAGGCGGCAGAAGCTCTTGGCGCAATTGGTTTGGAGAGAAATATTCCTATGCTAAAGAATAGTCTACTCTTAGATCCAGCTGAGGAGGTTCGAGAAACATGTGAACTAGCACTCAAGCGAATTGAGGAATTAAAGGCTTGTGGTGATGAAAATGGATCATCCATGATAGAAAAATCACCCTTTTTGTCGGTTGACCCAGCTGCCCCAGCTTCATCGT
Source organism: Azadirachta indica (assembly GCA_022749755.1). Classification (NCBI taxonomy): domain Eukaryota; kingdom Viridiplantae; phylum Streptophyta; class Magnoliopsida; order Sapindales; family Meliaceae; genus Azadirachta; species Azadirachta indica. The sequence goes on from CM040440.1 coordinate 20,550,558, forward strand.
GTTCTTCTGTTGATAAACTGAGGTTTGTTTTGTAACAAGTAAATGTACAGTCTTTGGACTGTCTTGCTTAGTGATGAATTTTCTGACTGATGATGCTAATTGATGTTAAGAGAAGTTCTTCTGGATGAAGAAAAAGGCATGTATGAACGATATGCAGCTCTATTTGGTCTTCGTAACCATGGTGGAGATGAAGCTGTTTCTGCAATAATTGATTCTCTAGGTGCAAAAAGTGCTCTGCTGAAGCATGAGGTTTGTGAAGTTTATTGTAATCATTTTATGCGACTTCCAGCTTCGCCCTTGGTTCCTTTGAGGGGATGTAATAATTAGATGTCTATTAAATCTACATGAAGGACGCTGGTGTATTACATTTTTCTCCTAGAATTTGGCTGAAATTATCATGATAATTGAGATCTTCTGCTGGCTTGTCTTATGGTCAAGATCCACTAGAATATGTTGATTTTTAACATGCCTTGGCCATGTTATTGTGTTTTCTCAATATCTTCTCACTTATTAGACATTTATGTGGCTACTTTGCTGTAATATGCAGGTTGCCTATGTGTTGGGTCAATTGCAAAACAAAGCTGCTTCAGCTGCACTTAGCGATGTGCTTAGGAACAAAAATGAGCACCCAATGGTTAGACACGAAGCTGCTGAAGCTCTTGGTTCCATTGCCGGTATTGCTAGCTATATAGTTTTCTGATATATTCTCTTGTTTTATTCATTTAGCCTAGTTCCTGGTTACCTCTCCCAACTTCTCTAGAAAGTGGATAGGATGAGTTTGTTGACTGGAAGATGTGACTACTTCTAGTGTGCTTGAAGAAAAAACTACCCCAAGGTCTAACCAGGTTTGACAACAAAAAGGTATCCATGCAAAAAACATGATACCATTATTGTTGGATGAGGGGTGTAAGGTTATGATTATTAACATGAAAAATATATTGGATTTAGCACGAAGAGGAAGAATAGGAAGGGGAGAAAATTTAGAAGAAATTGGGGGTGTATTCTAAATTTACTTAATATTCTTGAAGTCCATCTTAACAACTGAAATTAAGGCCCTATTTATAGTGGCCATAAATCTAAAAGAAAAGGAAAGAAATCTACTTTCAATAAGAAATAGAATCCCTGCCGTAATAATTAATATGAAAACCAAAACTAAGAAAGGTAACCTAAATGTAACTTTCACATGAAGCTAAAGCCTAATATAAATAAAATAAGGCAATGCCAAGACTAGCTTAGGTCATTCTACATTAATATTACTATTAAAATAAAACTTACTACTTGTTAGAGATGGATGCTGGGTCATGAGAATGATCTCAAAAAGGGTCTTACTTATATTCTAAGGAATTCATAGATCTTTACTTGGATTATAGAACCTTTCTGTAACTGCTTATGTTGATAACTATATTTGTGGATGCTGAATGTGAAAGATTCTATAGTTTTCTTGTATTGATTTCAGAACTATCTTATTTTCAATGAAATTTTTGGTAGCAAATAAACATTTTCCACCTCTTTGGCTTTCTAGTAATGCTATTTTCTTCATTGTTTAGCCCCCTGTTTGGGCATTCTGTCATGTTTATGTGCTTTAAATACTTGTTCATTATGTCGCCAACCATTTTCCTTGTTGGGTTATCTTATTGAATTTTCTTATGGAGCACTCTTGTAGATGATCATAGTGTAGCACTTCTTGAGGAATTTGCCAAGGATCCTGAGCCTATTGTCTCACAGAGCTGTGAAGTTGCTCTGAGCATGCTGGAATATGAACGATCAGGAAAATCATTTGAGGTATGCATATCAAGATTCAAAATTATAAATCAATTATACTCAAAACTGAGCATACTTTCAGGATAAATGACTGGCCGACCATGTTTTTCTGCAGTACCTCTTCATGCAGGCTCCTCTAATGCAAGTGTGATTCACCATGTGACTGCCCTTCTTTTTGGATATAGAATCTGAGGACAAAAGGATATGTATTTATGATGTGTAACCAAGTAGGTCGGAAAGTTGAATCAAACAAGAAAAGGAAAGCTAGAATCAGGGCAGAAGTATACTTGAAGACTCTATCACAGTACATTGTGGTTCTACTAATTTATGCCTCTAGTCTCAAATTTGTGATAAGTAGCTAACAGTTTTATGGTTGTGGTGTATTTTTATTTGGAAAAAGTTGGTTTTTTTGGGATTGCATCACTCATTGATTATGTTTTCTACAATATTTTTTTGAAGAATTTTAGGCTGAAAGGTAATATAGTCATTAGATGTAATTGTGGAGTTGGAGAAAATGAATCAAACAAATAACAGTGAAGAGGACTGGTTTATTATAATAATTGGTAAAATAGGGTTTATAGGTGGTGTGTTGGAAGTTTTCAGCTAGCCTGCCATACTTGGTTGAACTTCTTACCAGTTGCTGTTTGCTTACATGATTAATATGCATCCTGTCCTGCCCCATCCCGTCCCTTCTATTTCATAATTAATAAATAGTTTGCAGCAGTTGCTAAGAAATGATCCTGTAATTTGTGTTCACAAGAGATTGTAGGCAATTAGGAAGAGGCGAAAAGATTGTTTATCAAGATGTGTGCCCTGATGCAGTGACATATAATGTGCTATTAGATGATATTTGCAAGAGTTTAATGTTGGTCAGAAGCAGTCGGATTGTTAGAACTGATGATTCATAAGAGGCTTGAGTGCTCTCACATTAACAATTTTAATACATTGTTAGATGGTTAGAATTGATGATGCAAGGGCACTTTTTCTTGCGAAGTAAGGTTGTATACCTAATGTCTTTAAGTACAGTATCTTTATCGTTGGGTACTGTAAGAATTCAAATCTTGATAAATCTATGAAATGATTTTAGAGGAAGTTAATCCACAGTTTTTACATATACCACCTTGTTAGAGTGGCCTTTTTCAAGGCTGGAGAACATAAAAAATTAAAGGGAGAATTGTGTTGGCTGGAATCATTTTCTTGTTTCAAATATTGGGGTAGTTGACTAACTCTGTAATCAACTGTAATTTCCCGGTTAATGATCTAAAATTTATATTTTACCAAAACTGAAGGTGTAATAAATTTCTTACATATAAACACTAAGGTAGCCATGCAAAACACTTGTTCAAATATTGTATTCTTGTTAAGTTTATGTGTAGATGCTGTCATCTCTAGCATGCCGAATTCTGATTCTAAGCAACTTTTATTCTGGGGTTTTGAGGCTCTACATGTGGATGAAAGAGCTCTTCTAGGAGGATGGGCACTAAAGTTTTCCAAAGAAAATTTAATTGGAGAATGTGTTTCCTGGAATGATTATGTTCTCGTAAAAACTCATTTCTTAGAGAACCTAGTATTTCGTTGATTATGGTTTTACGGTAAACTTATAAGGTTCGCTTGGTTACCTTATAAACAATGTTGCACAGAAGTATACTCTGGACTGGAAACTTGGTTACAAGCATGTCGCTTGCCTTGTTTGTATCCTGCCATTGCTTTGTTAAATTTCTTATTAGTTGCTTGATAAAAATAACAGATGGTGCAATAATGTTGATTGGCTTTGTGCCATTGCTCTTTTGAATTTCTTGTTGGTTGCTTGACAGAAATAACAGATGCTGTAATAAATAATTCTCTTCAAAACAAGTAACTCTATTTTGCTGTTCCCTTTTTTTTTTTTTTTGGTTAGCTTAAACTTGGAAGCCTCAATTTTGATAATTGCTTTGCATGTGTAACCTTGATTGAATTTCTAGTTTATACATCTAGCTGAATTGCTCAACAAGCCAAAGCAAGCAAGTGTTGGCATTCCATACAATGAGAATCTTTCTTATTTAATTTTTTAATTTTTATTTTATAGGTTGACGTTGGAACTTCACAATTTTGCTACATATTATAACAATTTTTTTTTATCATATAACAAACAATAGGTTGACGCCAAAACTTTGATTCATTAACAGTAAATTACAAAATGATTATATGGGAAGAAAGAAAAAATTACACGGAAGTGCGTGCTTTACCTGTTTCTAGTTCTACCATGGGAGAATATTGTTAGAAAAAGAAAATAAGAATAATTTCAGTAGCCAATTTACTACTTAAAAAATTTATAATATATAGATTTTGGGTAATTTTTAATAGATTAAGTAATTTCATTGTTTTCAAATCATTTACCATTTCTTTTCTTTTTATTACTGTTTTTTTTATGATATACATTCTACTCACTCTTAAACTCGTTTAAAGATAAAGAAATTGAGTAAATAAATAAATTAAAAAATTATTATAAGATATTTGTACTCCCTCACTGCTATGCAGTGAAGCAAACAGATTACAGTAAAGAAATTTAAAAAAAAAAACCACAAAATCGGAGAGAGTAAAAGCGTATCAGGGACGCTTCGTATTCAAAGAATCGACAAAGATTCCCTTCACGAAGGCAGACATATATATATATACATATACACACGCGCACACACGTAGCAGGCGAGCGAAAAAGGAGAGAGACAGAAGAGCAGACACAATGGCGAACCCGCCAAAGCCATGGAAAGTGGAGTACGCAAAGTCAGCACGATCATCTTGCAGAACTTGCAAGAATCAAATTGAGAAGGAAGCCCTTAGGCTCGGCAAAATGGTTCAGTCCTCCCAATTCGACGGCTTCATGCCTGTATGTTCACGCATTTCCCGTTTTGCCCTTCCGTTTTCCCTCTTTTTAGACTCTCCCGTTGAAATCTTGCTTGTTTGTTTTACATTTCACAGTTCTTTATTGAGAAACTTGTTTTTTTTCTCTCTTTTTTTTTTTATTTTTTTATTTTGGTTTGTTTATTTATATTGTGTTACCCTTTTGGCTTTTCTTGCTTATGTGTCTGTTCACAAAAGTTAAAATTTTAGCTGCTTAGCTTGGTTAATTTTGAGTACTAGTATATTTTCTTTTAAAATTATTTTCAAATTATTTTCAACTATTGAAATTTCATGCAAAAATTCTAAGAATGAGGGTAGTGTCTGCAATCTGTGTTCTAAGAATTTTTTGGTTGCTCATTTATATTTAGTTTTTGTTCGTTGTATCAAGTAGGTACTGCTGAGTAATTTTAGAGATAATGGTTTTAGACTTATTGGTTTGTGGCTCTTATACTTAGTTTTATTGTTGGTTACTTGCGCATCATCTGTATGTTTTATGCTTCGAAAATTGTATATTTTGGAAATTTAAGTTGAGCCGAAATGTCTTTTTCGGAAACTCCATTCACAAATATCAACGGCAATTCAATTTTTGGAATGTTGTCGTTTCAATTGTACATATTGGTTCTCCCTTAGTGTTTATCACTTGATAAATTTATCTAATATGCATTTTTTGATCTTCCTGACTTGCATATTTTTTTGTGAATCAGATGTGGAACCATGCCAACTGTGTATTGAAGAAAGCCAAACAGATAAAATCGTATGTATTCTTGTAGTTTTCTATTGTAATTTTGAATAAATAATATGTATAGATACTGCAAGTAATAACGTCTATTTTTGTGTGCTTTTAGAATAGATGACGTTGAAGGGATAGAATCACTTCGATGGGAAGATCAACAGAAGATTAGAAAGTATGTGGAGGAGGGTGTTGGTGGTGGTGGATCTTCAGATAAGTCTGCTGCCACTGCTATGGAATATGGTATTGAAGCATCTCCAACTTCTCGAGCTACCTGCCGGCGCTGCAGCCAAAAGATTATGAAGGGACAGGTTCTTTTTTCTGATAATTTTTTTTTATTATTATTTCCCACTCAGGAAATTATTCTGCTCTACGTGGATTAGTTGTATAGATTTGAGTTTTCAGTTTGATAAACCAGTTCTATAAACTTATCAACAATGCATAGTGATTGATTTAGTAAACCTAAATCTTTTTAAGTATCAGTACCTACAGCAGCATATGAAAGTCAAAATATACAACTTCGTTAAACTAGTGGAAAGTTTAACTAATAAACATTTATTGATATTACGCTGATGTAATTAGTAACACATAAATTTCACTTTATGATTCTTTTTATGTTCTTAGGTTCGTATATCGGCCAAGCCTGATGGTCAAGGAGCTAAAGGATTATCATGGCACCATGCAAACTGTTTTTTGGAATTGTCTCCGTCCACTCAAGTGGAGAAGTTGTCTGGATGGGGAAACCTCTCAATTTCTGATCAGGGAGCTGTTCAGGCAATGGTTAAGAATGTTCCTTCTACTGCTAAAAATGGTATGATGTTTATATTGTTACCAGCGGAGGCTGTTTTGTGCTATACTGCTTGCTGATTTGTTCTCTTTCTTATTTTACTTGTTTTCTCAGGCGCAAAAGCTGAGGCACAAGTATATAAAGAATCAACTTCAAAAGCTGGTGAAAAACGTAAAAGTTTTGGTGGTGCTGAAAGGTCAAAGATCGCTAAGACTGAAGGAGATGTGTCAACAAGCAAAACTGCACCTGTTGGGAACGCAAACAACTTGCCGGATGAACATGCTTCTGATTTGGAAAGTAAACTGGAGGCTCAGACTAAAGAACTGTGGGCACTGAAGGATGATCTTAAAAAACATGTTACAACAGCAGAGTTGAAGCAAATGTTTGAAGCCAATGGCCAAGATTCAACAGGATCTGAACTTGATCTGCGTGACCGTTGGTAATTTCTCTGTTATTTTCAGAAAATTTTTGAAATCCTTTTTTTTTTAATTTCACTTTTATTAATCATCTGGTTCAAGGTTTCTCGTGTGAATGTTCTAGTTTTCATTCTATTTTCATACTTACGTATACACATTCATCTGATTTATGAATTATTGTTGAGTTAATATTCATCATTTTGTCTCCACCATTAGTCTCTTATCCTTCAATCGATAATTTAAAATTTGACACAGGTTTTATTGTTGTAATTCTTGTTTAGTGCTGATGGGATGATATTTGGAGCACTAGGTAGCTGCCCAATATGTTCAGGTTCTCTTCGTTACTCTGGAGGCGTCTATCGGTGCCATGGGTACCAATCGGCATGGAGCAAGTGTTCTTATTCTACTCGCAAACCAGAACGTCTAAAAGAGAAGTGGAAAGTCCCAGAAGAAACAAATAACCAATATCTTAAAAAGGTATTCATTTTAGATTGATGTTGAGACGTTAAGGTTAGCAAACTTTAACTGTTAATTTTATTTTGTTGGTTGCAGTGGTTTAAATCACAAAAGAGTAAGAAACCTATTCGAGTCCTTCCTCCACCATCATCCAGCAGCCCTGCTGCAAGTCAAGCTGCTAAGAGCCCATGTCAATCTTCAAAGGGTGAAAGTTTGGGAGATCTGAGAGTTTCTATTTCAAGATTACCTAAGGAATCCACGGTGTGATCCTTTTCCTTTTGATATGTCAATACTTAAATTGTAGTTGAAGATGTTTGATTAATGCTGTTTGAGAATATCACTTATTATTAAGTTTTTAGTTGAATTCTTTTCTCGGGGGGTCACTCTGCAGGTAGAATGGAAGAAGAAAATTGAGGAAAAAGGTGGATTGGTTCATGCTAAGGTCAAGAAAGGTTTGTATCTCATGCATTGGATTGTTGAGTCAGATTCATTTCCCATTTATGCACAGGCTTATTACTGTAGACCTAGGGGCTACAATTTATATTGTGCGACTTGTTGCTCATTGAATCAATCTGCAGACACTGGTTGCTTAGTTGTGGGAGGGGTGTTGGATGATCAAGATGCTGAGATGAGAAAGGCCAGGTAAAACTGCACTCAGCTTGCTTCTTGAGTATATTTCTTCTTTCATTCATTTCAGTTTTACTGGAAATGGCTTATTGGCAGGAGGATGAAAATACCTATTGTTAGGGAGGATTACCTGGTTGACTGTTTTAAAAGACAAAAGAAGCTTCCATTTGATCTGTACAAAGTTGAAGCAGTTGGTGAGACTTCTAGCATGGTAACAATCAAAGTTAAAGGGCGGAGTGCTGTTCATGAAGCTTCTGGTCTCCAAGATACTGGTCACATTCTTGAGGATGGAAAAAGCATTTATAACACGACCTTGAACATGTCTGACTTATCAACTGGTGTTAACAGGTGGGTTGATTTTATCCTGTCTTTCTTGTTTTTTGGATAAGGCTATGGCTTTTTCTGATCTAAAACCAAATTGATTCAATTGATCTGATGGTTTACCCATGAGTTAGTATTTTAGGGCACTAGCTAGGTTGGCTGTAAAGTCTCTTGTGGTTAATGTAAGGGGACTTGTGATCAAATCTGATATGAGAAGAAAGCTGAAATTTAAATGCTCTTGCATGTTCTGCTTTGGACAGAGCTTTTCTATCAGAGGAAAACGGTTGCAGGCCTCTTATGTTTAACTTTAGGGTGGTCACAATGGTGCACATCCAAGGCAGGAAGTTCCCACATATTGTCTATTTAAAACTATCTTGAACATAAATTCATAAACTTAGATTTAGTGATTGGCCCCTGGAAGAGTTGTCAAAGCACGGTTTCTGTTCTCCCTGCTCACAAAGGACAGATGCCATATGGTGAAGCTTTAAATACAATCTAAATTGTGTTATTTGTAAGTTGATTCTTCTGGTAGCATTTAATTTTTTATTTTAAAATTATGTCATTAAAAGTTGTACTAGTGAACTGCGACATACTTCGGTCTAATGCATGTGTTTAATGCCATAGTCCATTGGACATCTGTTGCTTTGCTTTTGTGAATTGCTATATTGCTGTTTCTTTTTGCATCAATTTTTCCTTCCAACTCAACTGAATTCTGACTTTATCTCATTGCTATGTGAAGTTTCTATATCCTGCAAATTATCCAAGATGATAAAGGGTCAGAATGTTTTGTGTTCCGCAAATGGGGTAGAGTGGGGAATGAAAAGATTGGGGGAATTAAACTGGACGAGTTTTCAAAATCAGATGCAATTCGTGAATTCAAACGTTTGTTTCTTGAGAAGACTGGGAACCCATGGGAAGCTTGGGAACAGAAACAAAATTTCCAGAAGAAACCAGGAAAATTCTTCCCCTTGGATATTGTACTGCTTATTCTCTCTCTCTCTCTCACTCAATTTTTCTCCCCTTTTTTCTCTACCTGGATGTGAATGCTTCTCTTTTTGGCAATGGTTGCTTGTTTCATATTGTTACTTTTGGTCTTTGCAGGATTATGGTGTTAACAAACAGGTGTCGAAAAACAAAGGAACTGATGAAGACAGCCAACTTCCTCCTCCAGTGGTGGAACTAATGAAGATGCTCTTTAATGTGGAAACATACAGGTTTGAGGAAGTCATGTTTTCCTTTTTTTTATATTATACATAATTATCTTGAATAATTTTAGTTTAAAAAAGAGCAAATTTGAGTTTTACAGAGCTGCTATGATGGAGTTCAAGATTAACATGTCAGAAATGCCTCTTGGGAAACTGAGTAAAAATAATATCCAAACTGGTAATTACCCATAAAATTCTATTTACTTGGTTCTATGCTGAATAATTCGACTTCTCAAGATTAATTTTTATTGCGTTGCTAAGAGATTTTGGTGGCTGTTCATTGATGCCCTGTGTGTGTGTGTGTATGTATGTATATGTATATGTATATGTATATGTATGTGTATATATATATATTTATGTATATATATATATATATATCCTTTTTTTCAGGTTTCGAGACATTATCAGAGATACAGAATTTATTAAATAATGATACACTTGAACCTGCTGTCAAAGAAAGCTTGATCATTGATGCCAGCAATAGATTTTTTACTGTGATTCCTTCTATTCATCCACATGTTATTCGGGATGAGGACGATTTTAAGTCAAAGGTACAGATGGATACTCTGCACGCTTTCTTTTATATTTGCATTTTTAAAAACTCTGTTGTCGCTTATGTGGCTTGATTCTATAATTGACTTCAAAGGTACTGCAAATCAGTTTCCACTCATTACTTTTTCAGCTAGATTATTCTTATAGGTTGGATGTCTTTGACTTGATAATCTCTTGCTTCTTTCCTTTTTAAATTGATTAATTGTTTTTGTATCAAACTGCAGTGTAGGCCCCTTAATTTATTTTGTAAGTCACTTGGAGCTGATTGAATTTCATCTAGTCTGAACCACCTCTTGAAGTCCTTTAAATTGTTCTTTTACGGAGATGAGATTTCTTGATTTTGAAGATAAATCAATTTCTTCAATTAACCATGAAAAGTCTCTGCCCAGGGTTTTGATACTTGCACACTTTTATTGCTAGAAAAATGATGAAGGTTAATTGACTTTCTTTGTTGCCTAAATGTTACCTTCTTGACTTTAGCAACATGTCAGTCATGCGATGCGGTTCTTGTTGAGTTTCAGTCACTTGTATATGGCAGCATTTTTATTTACTTGCTGAATCTGTTTCCCTTGTAATTGTAATACTATTATCAAGTAACAACTCACATTTTTTATTTCTTTTAGGCTCATTTACATTTAATTTCAAAATCACAAGATGATAATTAGATTGGATTAGTACCTGGATCAATGATTGCTCGTTGTGGAAAATAAAGGAAAGATAGGCAATCTCTTAGGATATTCTAAATTTCAAAGCTATATCTGATTAATGGTCTGATTAATTTTGTATGATTTTAATCTCATTGTTAAAGTATCATGCTCATGCCCCAAGGATTGTGGTTTTTCTACAACTTAAATAATATTCTTCTGCAAGGGAGAAAGTAAAGTCTCATTGTATCATGGTTTGTGCATCTACCTTTATTGGTGAAACATGTGAACCTTTCAAATTTTGCTGTTCTTCAATGCATTACATGCGGAAGTCAGGAAAATGGTGTGGAATTTACTCTGTAAGATTTTTCTATTATTATTTTCTTTTTTCTGCTAAGACTACTTGTTCTGTATTGAGGTTTTAACTGAAGTATCCAAGTCAATCCTGTGTGCCTCGTACATTTTTTTGTTTGAATAAATGTGTTCTTTTCATTCTTCCATGGTAGGTGAAAATGCTGGAAGCTCTTCAGGACATTGAAATAGCTTCAAGGTTAGTTGGTTTTGATGTTGATAGTGATGATTCACTTGATGAGAAATATAAGAAACTCCGTTGCAATATTGCTCCACTGCCTCACGATAGTGAAGATTATCGATTGATTGAGAAGTATCTCCAAACTACTCATGCCCCTACACATACCGTGAGTTTTCAAATCTTTTTTCCTTTTTCTTTTTGTGTGCAGAGGGCGAGGGGTTGTTGCCTGTATATTACAAGTTTTAAGAAGTAACACTGATTGTTGATGCTATCCTCAGGAGTGGTCTCTTGAATTGGAAGAAGTTTTTTCACTTGAAAGGGAAGGGGAATTTGATAAATTTGCTCCTTACCGGCAAAAGCTTAAGAATAGAATGCTTCTGTGGCATGGTAAGTTGCAACTAATCTATACGAGACATAAAGAGAAAAAATCTCTTCACTGAAATTCATTTTATGATATTTTTTATGCAATATGCTGTACCTTAAGGTTTGTGTGAAGTTATTGGAGCATCAGAAAATAAATGGGATTAGATATGAAAGTAACTTGTTCTTCTCTCCAGGTTCTCGGTTGACAAATTTTGTTGGAATACTTAGTGAAGGTCTGAGAATAGCCCCTCCTGAAGCACCAGCAACCGGCTATATGGTTCTTTCTCTCTCTCCCCTCCTCTGTGTTTGTGCAAGTGCGTGCATGCATGTATTAAATCATGCTATCAGACACTCACATTTGATATGTACCTACTTCTGTTAAACAGTTTGGCAAGGGGATTTACTTTGCTGACCTAGTGAGTAAAAGTGCTCAATATTGCTATACCTGCAAGAAAAGTCCTGTGGGCTTAATGCTTCTGAGTGAAGTGGCCTTGGGGGAAGTGTATGAGTTGACGAAGGCAAAGGTGAGTTCACATTTTGTTGTGCATTGGGTGTGCTGTAATTCTTGTCCTTGGCCATCCTTATATACAGGGCCTGTATGGTGCTTGGTCTGGTTAATTTTGCAAGTGTCAGATTTGTTCAGCTTTAAGGTTTCTTCCTATGGGAAGCTTCTAGTAGCTACTTTTTGGGTGTCCTGTCACGGCTATCTGAGACTAAAGTCAGTTTGATGAAGCTTGCGCTTGAACATATAGTTTATGCACTCATTAGACATGCTTCTCTAGCAATTATAGCTAACATGTGCAACATCTTGTTTCTTTTTTTTTTTTTTTTGCCATGTTTTACTTGCTCTAAATTTTGCCTACTATGGCTTGTGGGGAAAAACAATTTAGCTAGGCATATACATGAAATATGCCACTTCTACTCCCTAGTAATTTCTTTCCCCTCTGTCATGCAGTATATGGAAAAGCCACCTCAAGGAAAGCACTCTACTAAAGGGCTTGGCAAGAAAATACCCCAGAAATCTGAGTATGTTAAGTGGAGAGATGATGTAACTGTTCCTTGTGGAAAACCAGTGGCATCAAATGCCAAGGCTTCTGAGCTGATGTACAATGAGTACATTGTTTATAATACTGCTCAAGTGAGTACTTAAACTTTGCTCATTTAAGTTTATTTTCTTTAAGAAATTACTGAAAGCAAGTACGAAAAGAAATTTGCTTCATTTTGTTTCTTTGTATATTCTCTCTGTGGCCAAAATTGTGTTTTGCTGCATAGTTTTCAACTTGTCTTCCACTAACTCAAGTAGTTAAGCACAATTAGTACTAACATTGTAACAGAGCAAAATATCTAAGACCTTCTGGAGCATGCATTTGTACATGTTACATTTCTATCCATTCCTAAGATTGCTTTTGAGGCAATTGTTACCTGGATGTGTAAATGATCTCTGAAAGTGTTCTATTAACCATCTTTTGCAAAAACATTATTCTTTTTCTTTCATTTATTTTTTATTTCTCCTTTTCTTTACACTGCAAATTCATTGAATGGTGGGGTTTCATAACAGCAAGTTTTGTTGTGAGATATGTTCAACGAGAAAGATCTAGTGGTAACTTTATAAAAATATTTTGACTGGCCATTGGAATTGGAACAATTATTCTACAGTAGCTGATTAAATTTGTACGTTGTTCATGGTTACATCTCTTACTGAAATTAAAATAATGCTCAACCAGATGTTTTTTCATTTGATTTATCTGAAGTTGAACAAATATGGTTATGCTTCGCAATGCTCATATACATCAATATCCTGGCATGCATTATTATGTTATGTGAGGCTAATACATATTAAAGTAGTGGATGACGGGGTTATTTTTATTTTTGACAGGTTAAGATGCAGTTCTTGTTGAAGGTGAGGTTCCATCACAAGAGATGAAGCGGATGTTAACTCTCTTTTGGGGTTTGAAAGTCATTAGTGTGGTTGTTTTGAATATTTGAGCATATCTAATTACCACGCGACAAAATTTAAACTCTATGTTAAAGATCTCATTTTGGGGTTCTTTGCTTGGAGATCTTTCAACTTCTCCTTTTGGCCATGTAAATGATATTTGTAAAAAGAAAAAGGTTCTTCAATATTTTGGCTTCAGTGAGGATGCCGTCATCGGCCATCATTGGCTCTACCATATCATTTCTTGTTTCTTTTGCAATTTTTTCAGATAGTGCCTTGTAAATCTGGCTTTTCAAGAAACATGGTTGAAGTGAGCTAATCCTTATATCAAAACAAAGAAGAGTTAAACATATCTTGTATAATAATGGTGATTGATTTTTCATTTACGGTATATCCAGCTGAATTGTTCTGTTGTTTGTTGGATATTATCACTATCACATTGGTACATGTATAGTATTAAAAGGTTACATGTGAGTAGAGGACAAGTAGTGGACACCTTGTTGTCCTCTTAATACTTGTAAAACATTCCTTAATATTTTGATATATCTATTCATACTTCTTATCGAACAAAAAGAAAAAAGAGAAAAAGATACTCTATGTTTGAGGTTTTACATGCATTATCTATTGTTATAATTTTTATTTTTTTTGGATTTTAACTGCATTAAGCTTGGAATGTAGTCAATTTGTGGGAATAATTTAATACGTGAAACTTTATTAAATAATTATTAAACTAACAATCCTGAGTTTTTTTTTTTTTTTTTAAATAAATCGTGAGTTAAAAGCTACAACTCAATCATACTACATATATAAAGAAGTGTCTGGATTTTGATCTTTATATGTACAGCGGCATTTATAAGAAAGAATTTATTGTCAAGCTTGTTGCTTAGGGCCTGGGGGTATTGTTAATAGTCGGATACAGAAGGGAAAAGATGAGCAACAGAATCTTAAATTGAATGAAAAATCAAACATGCATCAGATACAAACATCCTTTTTGGAGACAAATTCACCAACAAAAGAAAAAGGAATGCACCCATAAAGTTTGCCAGTGATGATGATGATGCTGGTGTGGGTAAAAAAAAATTTAGAAGATCTTTTTCTTGATTTAGAATATCTTTGTGGCCAGTTTGCATGTTTGCCATGTGCATCGATGATGCTCTGCCTTGACTTTCAAATTTAATGCCCCGATTATGTCATCCCTCTCAGTCTCATGTCCAAATATACGAAAAAACAAAAAGAAAAAGATTTTAACAAAAAATTTTGCATGGTAATTCTCTACAGACTTAAATGTTATTAGTTGCTTTGGTGGCAGAAAAATGGAGAAGAAGAAGTGGATCGAAGTGACACAGCTACTCTAAAGCAACTGGGACAAAGAAGGGTGGCATGGGAACGTGCGTTCTGGGTGCAAACAGCCATTCTCCTGTGTTAAAGGTGACGATCTTATTCATTCATTCTGTTTAGGCTGCAACTTCTTATGAGCTAGAGACGTACGTGGCTAGCTGCTTTAAGAATTAGTTTTTTGTTTGTTAAGGGGTTCAGTTTTAAGCGTAGGTAGCTAGCTAGCTTCTTCATGTGCTGTGTATTAAACGTCTTTCACGTGTGTGATGATGCAAAAATTATAATGCTCTTCTGATTGGGATCCATTCTTTGAAGATAAGATTTCAAGTAGAATGTTAACTACTTAAAAAAGTGTAAAAGAGAAGATGTGAAAGCATGCTGCCGTTACAAATCATCTAGTGTTATTATATTATTTATGCTATGCTATTATATCAATATGGCTTGGGCTTCATGAAGATTTAAATGCATTAATTATTCATGCAAATGCAATGAAACCTCTAGAAACCTATAACAAGGTTCTCTGTTTAAATTGAATTAGGCGGTGGCCTTTTAGAAAATGATGGCCTTGCATGCTCTCACTTCCAAAAAGCCTTTCCATCGCATGACCACATTTTAAGTGGTTGCTTCTTATATATTTATTTATTTTTTTTTTTGTCTCATGTGATGTGATAACATGGAGTGGAGAAGCATAAATATGCACGAGGGCTACAGAGAACCACACTAGCTACTAACTTTACTTTTGGCATGGAAGCAGAAGCACTATTTCGTTATCATCTATATTCCATCATCATCTAGCTCGTGGCTCAAATCCCAAGTCTCCAATAAGACGCAACGCAGAAAAGTGGACAGTATCAGTGTCTCCTTTGCTTCACCAAGCTTCTAACCAAGCATTTTGGATCATTAATTCGTTTCGTTTCGTTTCGTTTCGCTTCGTTTTGGGGTAATAAATATATCACTAACATGGTAGTAGCTAGCTCATGATGCTGTTGAATAAAATTTCAATTTCATTAATGAACATGAGGAAATTAAAAAGCCTTTTAAATCTTTCATTTGAAAGTCGTACCTCATTTGTACTATTATGTATTCTTCTCCGAGTGAATCGATATCATTTAAACGTGTGATATTTCTACCACAATAATTTAAAAATATATACGACCTAATTAACATTATTATCAAGATGCCGATCATACAACACACTCGAAGTAGTTGTCGGTAGGCTTCACCGGCAGGTGGCAGTGGAGGAAGAACCAGAAGTAAAAATTTAACCAGCTTCCACAAAGCGACAAACAGCAGCAGTTCCCAGGTGCGGCGTTCGGCGGAAAAAAGAAAAGAAAAATGAAAAAGATTAGCTTAATTAATTACAATCCCCAAAATCAAACTTGGCATATAAAAAATTCATATCAAACCAAGTTACCAAATAATAAGAACATATAATTATAAATCATTTAAGTTGGTCTAAAACATTAAAATACAAGCCCCATATTGCATAAACCATTAATAAATGTCCCCTTAAAAGCCTACAAAAGAGTCCTGCATGTCCCCCATTCACACCCCCTTATAAGTCTTCTTTAGCCTTTTATCAATCCCACTTCCCCTACTGATTCTTACCTTAAAGTCCCTTCGTTTTGCACCATTTCCTAGTGCGCTCGTGTGCCTAAAAACATACATTTTAAGATTCTCTCTTTCTTTCTTTGAGTTTTTTAATTTTAATTTTAATTTTAATTTTTATTTCTTCTTCTTCTTGTTCTTGTTGTTCTGTGTCTCTACCAATAATGGCATCATCTGGGACAGGCACTGGTTCTCCTTGCGGTGCATGCAAGTTTCTCCGGCGAAAATGTGCATCGGATTGCATATTTGCACCTTACTTTTGCTCCGAACAAGGGCCTGCTCGGTTTGCTGCTATTCACAAGGTTTTTGGTGCAAGTAATGTTTCTAAATTGCTCTTGCATGTCCCAGTTGCCGATCGTTGTGAGGCTGTTGTTACGATTGCCTATGAAGCTCAAGCTAGGATTAGAGATCCTGTTTATGGTTGTGTTGCTCATATTTTTGCCTTGCAGCAACAGGTCTGTGTCTCTCTCTCTCGCCCTTTCTTTCTTTCTTCTTCTTCTTCTTTTTTTTACTTTTATTTCTTTGCTGAATCCAGTATTTATCTAAGACTTCTTAAGTTCTTTCATATTAGTAGTATTAATTAATTTCATTTCTTATGTCAAATAGTCCCTTCTAAATTTCCTTATTACGGGTTGCTTCCAGAAAACATTGTAAGTTTACAGAATCTGTCCTTATAATCCGTCCGGTATTTTAATTAATTAATGTTCATTTGTATTTCCTGACAACATATATAATCGAAGATATATATTTGCAAGTTACTGGAATCAAATTATATTAATTGTCAAATTTTCATTAATGCATGGAGGTAGATCATGGATCACGAAGTTTCATATAACTTTGAAAAGTATATGATCACCGAAGAGATTATCGAACAAAAGAAACTCTTTTTTCTACTTCTCTTGCTGATAACATATACAGTAAGCCAAAGCAAGTCCAACGAGCCTTTTTGTTTGTTTGTTTTTTTTTATTTCTTGGGATGTATGAATTCCCCAATTGATTTATGTGAAAGCTTCAATTTACAAGTAAATATTAGTGATTAATTTAATTCGCTATGTTTTTTGAATTACAGGTGGCGTGTTTGCAAGCTCAATTGATGCAAGTGAAGGCTCAACTAGCTCAAAACATGATGGATTCAAGGAACATAGAGAATCATCAATGGACAGGAAACACTAGTGGGGTGGCATCGTTTCCAACTACTTATAATCCAGCTTACATGAATCCCATATCCCCACAAAGCTCACTGGAATCAGCTGATCACAACACTGATGGGATGAATATGCAAGAAATAGACAGCTGCAGAGATGAATTCTCATTCCAAGCTTATCCTAATAACAAGATCAAGAGACCATATAACACTGACTTGGGTGAGCTTCAAGCACTTGCCCTTAGAATGATGAGGAACTGATGATTATATGTATATGATCATCATCATAGTTTTCTTTATGGAATTTGATATATATATATATATATATGTTGATTATCATCATGATCCTATATATGCCTAAACCAAAATGATGTATATACTGAGAGTACCACCTACCATCGAAGAAACTTAATCAGTATAATTTCATAATCAAGCCTAATATTGGCATTTCCTTTTTGTTCAATTTAAACAACTTGGAATTCAATGATCATCATCTCTTTCCCTCTATTAAAACTATATAGCTACTCTGAATAAATTAGAGGCTAGAGTGGTTAACTTTCTTCAAGTAGATAATCTTTTATATTACTGAGCCAGATTTTACTATGGACAATTAGTCCGCTAGGGTTGTAAAATATACATTTATAATTTGCTTAAGAACAATAATGCAGCCATTCATCGACAATTTAAAAGAAAAACTTTGGAATTTGGATCATTTAGAAATTGTTTTACATTACATGCCTATGAAGCTCAATGATAACACAAATACATACAAAACTCTCCTGTCGTTTTCTACATATGGGGTAGTATTAAACTAATTAATTAATATATATATAGGTATAGATTAATTAGGGTTGAGTGCTACATGACCCCTCCTGATTTTAATTAATGAGAATCCCCATGTCAATTTTAATTCCTCTTTTCTTAATCAAGGAATTAAAATTGGCACCAACCATGTATATACATATATATCCTTATCTTCCTTCAAATTTTTTTTTCTCTCTTCATTAAATGGAAAAAAAATATATATATACACACACACATTAACACGATGGTATTAAGTCTTTGAGTTGTTTTTCCCAACAAGTCTGAGATCCAGATGCAAGGGTTGCTCGAATTGTGTGATATTATGACTTCTGCTTAATTAGAGCATTCTGATCATCTCTTCAATGGGGATATAGGAGAAGAAATGAATGCTACCATTGAAATTAATGGGTATTCTAAAAGGACCCCACTTGCCTAGGGTTTATAATATGATTATTCTAACAATAGTAGGTTCACCTAATGTAAGTACCTTGTTTGATTTTAATACCAATACTCTAAAGTCTTGTACTCATTCATACAGACAAAGTGTCCCCTTGATTGAATGCAAAGTAATATATCATAAGTTTGAGGCTTTGGCAACTTTTATCAAACCAATTAAGCAAATTATTTTTTTGGTTCTCCAAATCCTTTATTGGTAGGCATATATATATCATGATATTACAATATATATATATATATATATATTTCACCTGAAGTGGTTATTAATTAATTATTTAGAAGCATCGCTTAAAGAGAGCACAGATTATGAAAACGTTATTGTGTTTATAATTCAAATTATACAAGTAATCTGACTCTATCAATGATTTAATTAATTACCCACGTAGATCACATTGAGTTGGCATATGTCATCACTACATAGATTAATATATATAGATTTCAAATGAAAGAAGAAACAAATATGTATTTATTTATTTCTTATTTTAGCTTTATTTTATATATGATTTGATATAAACCCGTCCATTAAGAGAAATTTAAAAAAAGTAACAAAAAAATAGCGGGAGAAAGAAAAAAGGAGCAATAGTATATCTGAAATAATTTGTCTAGAAAATTCGAAAGTAAAATCACAGAGAAAGAGAGAGAAAGTTAGGCCATTATATATTTTGCTTGGTTTTAGAAATAATTAATCTTTCTCCCAATAATCAAGCTTGAATATGTTTAATTATGTTAAGATTGTATCTATACGAAATAAACACTTGCCAATTGCAAAAATTTCACCCTAAATAATTCAATTGCAAGTCAACAGAATAGGAGTTGATGATTTATAACTATGTTACAATTGGTGATCAAGCAATGGCCATTAAAACTACTTCCCCAAGTGCCTTCAGACCACGATAGAATCTAAGACAAACTAAACACATAAAAATTATAAAATTAAGAAAGAAGGAAGTCGTGCAACAGAATAAACAATTTCGGTCAAGCCACATTGGAACATTAATCAATTCCCAAGTTCTTCGAGCCCATTACCACATCCATTTTATGTATAAACTAATTGATATTTTAACCTTTATAAAACTTAGTCAAGCGGCAGTAATCACTTTCATACTTTGTCCACATTAATTACGAACAAAGTGTTAAATTATATATGTAATACATTCCTTCATTAATTGAACTTGGAAAGTAATTATTATTCCAAAGAACATTAATTAATTAATTAAATATATGATGAGTGATGATTTGTTGAATGCGAGCTCAAGGGAGAAAAAAGCTGTCAGCAAAAAGTTAAATGAGAACCAAAAAAGAGAAGACAAGAAAGGAAGAAGTTAACTTTAATTAGTTCACTTAAAAATTTTTCTAACAAGAGTTTAAAGAAGAGAATAAGTATGGTCTCTTCATTTGCTTAAAGGAAAGAAAGAGCATGTTATCTCTGTCGGAATCGTGACAAACACTTCCAACTCTATAACTTTTAAGGTGCATTCATCTAGCTAATTAATTAATTAATTGTTGCAATTTTGTTTTCCTTTTAATTCATCATCTAATTATATATTTTGTGCAATTAATATAAGAAATTTAATTAATTTATCGACAAAGAGTGGAATAGCTGACGTACGATCTGATTGAATTTAAAATGTATAAGATGGTAAAGATAAATTAATTAATGAGTTAAACAATAGAAAGAAAACAAAAGTAAACAGAAAAATTGAAAGAAACTGTGAAGAGGTTTGAATATTAAGAAATGAAGTTTGACTATTGAGTTTGCATATATACATGTCGATTCGCAGCCGTTCGGTTGTAGGGACCAGTAATGAATCGGACAGAAGGGTTTGTCTTTACAACAAGTAACTCCTCTTTCTTTTTTTTTTCCTTTTTGAGTGTTAAAAAGGAAAGTAATAATAAATTATAAGTTATGGCCACTACAGCTTTTGTGCTAAATTAAAGTGGTTAGGCAGATGAGCCTGAAATGGAAGACTGAATGGGTTCAAAGTGATGGGCTGGACTAGTTGTAGGAAAAGAAAGGGAGACTTCATATATCATATGATAAGTTATCTTTCTCTTTCGGTTGGTTTTCTGACTAATTGTTTAACTAATTAATATATTAATTAAATTGTAATTAATGATATTGTTAATGGAGAAAATCAGAAAAGGGGTTGGAACATGACAGGCACATAACTCTGTTATATATCTGTAGTAGATAAATGTCTTTCATGTTTTGATAAAGTTGAATATATATATATATATATATGTTGATTCTGAGCTGAGTAAGTTTTAGAAAATTGAACGGGAATCATGTAAAAGTGGTCCATCTGCAACAGCTAGCTCTAACTTCGTACACAAGTGCTGAAACATTCTTTTTCTTATTATTCTTTCATGTCAATGGAAAGTACTTCATTGATCAGTGGTAATTAATTAAGAGCATAAAGTAAAGATTAAGTATTGGTACATAGAAATTGTGAAACAGTAATAGAAGACGCGGTGGTGGCACTGCTGGCATAATAGTATATGCAGAGAAGAGGGTATGGTCAATTTCTTCAGGCACCTGCCTAAAAACGAAGGTCAAATGCATATATATATATATATATATGTATATATATATATAAGAGAGAGAGAGAGAGAGAGAGAGAGTTAATTCCAGTAAAGAAGTTTCTGTTGCATCAAGTTTTCTTTACTAAAGCAAATTAAGCAAGCAGGCACCGTTATTTTCGAGGTTTAATCCAATGTGCACATGATTTCGTACTTGATGCTTTGCATAATAAGAAGAAGTGGTTTTTCCACCAATATCTTTAAGGATAGAAAACTTATGATTTATGATTATGTGAATAATCAAGGACAAGAAATTATGCTTTCAGTTTCATATAATATTCTAATTGTCAAAATTTAATAAATGAAAATTCTCAATGAACAAGGAACAAAACAAAATCACTTTTGTAATGTCAAATTATTTGGAATATGTCACGAAAGAAAAATTTGAAGCAACAGCTAGTGGATATCTTAAAAATGTCATCCGATCAGAATTTATGGATATATATATATATATAATTAATTGAACATAGTCTAATAATAATCTAATATATCTATATGCATGTTATCTGTCTATTGTTTAATGAAAAAGAACCAAAATTAAGGGTCATTTCCATATATAAGGAGAGTTTTCAATCCCATTAAAACAGCACACTAAATCATACAAACATATTCTATATATATATATATATATATATATACATATTTGTGAAGTTCCTTTTTAAACAATTGCATGGATCGAATATTTCATTGCTTTTGTCAAAAGGGTTTATAATGCATATATGAAAATTTTCATTTTACACTACATTCATCAGAAAACCCTTCCATATATATATATATATATATATATAATTGCATGCCTTACTATTGAAGCTTCACAGTGTCTTCTATAGTTGGAAAGATGCATGATGCAGTTGTGGTTGGAAACTTCTTGCAATCTTCTGAAGAAGAAACTCATCAAAAAATTTTACTGGGAGACCTGAAATTTCATTGAAGAGAAGAAAAGCTTGATTAGAGGTTTCTATGACTCTATTGCTGATTGTTCTCATTTCTGCAGCACCTAACAGAAGTTTCATTTATGCAGCCTCATGCAGTGGTAGAACTAGAAGAAATAGCACGCACTGCTTTCAATGACAACAACTCAGCAGTCTTATAATTATTCTTGCACTGAAGAATATTATACCAAGTTCCTCACGGCCTAAGAAAGAGGGAATGAAAGCGAAAGAAAGAAAATTTTAAAAAAAAATTCAAGTTCCAATAAGCGTTGAAACAGGAGCAGCTTTATAGATTCAAAAATGTCTCAAATATATATGGTAATCAATCTCACAATTAACAAGGTTATTACATATCATTGCTCATATTTTTGAGCTCGAAGTAATAAATCTCTTAAATTAACATAAGAGAGCATTTTAGATTATAATAATAAGATGCATGTGAATGTACGGATAACAATTGCAGCTCTCTTTGTGGACAAAGTGTGTTCAGACTCTGATTGCAAGTACCAATTAATCAACAAACCTTGGGAAACAGAAACACTGCAAAAATAATCAGCTAATTCAAATGGATGAAGACTAAAGTAATTTATAGGTTTGATCCTAGTGACCTAAAAAATTTAACAAATGATTATTAAACAAATAAGTTCATGTGTCGACTGTCTAGGGATCACATACCTTATGAAAATGAGGTACTTTCTAATGTTTTCAATCTGAACATGACACATAGCTTAGACGATTGTACTTGAAATTTTTAACTTGTCATTGTTTTCTAGCTAGATTCAACCACTTTTATCCCATTTTCATTTTGGAAAGAGAAGAAGAGAAGTTTGTAGGCAAGTATATCGACAAAAAGCAGAACTTCAGAACTATACATGAAGGCTTGATAAGCACAAGGATAAGTCAAACCAAAAGATGTAATTGCACTGCTAAATTTTCAAGTACAGAAACAAGAATATGAATGTTTGCTCACAGAAGAAAAGTGTTTAAACTTTACCTGGCTTAAGAAATATAGTACTTAGCATTTCTTTATAAGTTGTATATGTAGATCTTATGCTTTTAGATTTCAGACTAATATCCACATCTATATAGACCGAGGAAATTAGATTTTGAAGAGGAAGTATTTTAGAGAGGACTAGGTAGCTGTATTAATTAGGTCAAAATTCTAGGTCCTCACTAGGTTCATAAACAAAGCAAATTAGTGAAACAAAATCAGGTTTTCTCCGATTCTGATAGGAAATTACACTATTATTCTACCAATATCAAAGGTTACACTAAATTAAGGAAAACAATAATAATTGGGTAGATTTTTTAGGGTTTCAGGATTATGAACATTCTAGGGTTGCTAGGTTTTATTTATGGCAACAAAAGTGCGTGTCTCAAAAGTATGCAGCTAGCTAGCAGCAATTCAAAATTGACAGAAGTGGTGAAGTCTTCACCAATTTTTAAGGTCTCTCGAGCTGCAGCTCTTCTCATGAATTTTGAATGTAGCCAAAGGCCACTGATTGAAGGTCGTCAGAGTCTTGGAAAGTCCATTGCCTGCTGTCTGTATGCATGTCAAGCGTTCCCATTGAATGAGAAGACTCTCCAAAGCTTGCAAACGACACGTCTTCTCCTGAAATTGCTGAATTTTCATAATTATTCGCCAAAGAGTTTGGATTCATGAATCCATTTTCAGAGTATGGCATCGTTGCGGCTTGATTGTGGAGGTTTGGATTAAATTTGGTCTCCATGTTCGAATTTTCCTGGTGAAACCAACTGTGAACATCATGTGGGTGAGAAGGAAGATGTCCATAATATTTCTCATTAGGGTTCACAGTAACAGAGCCGTTGAGAAAGCTTTGAGCTGCTTGTTCCTTAAGCGAAGCAAGTTGTGCCTGTAGAGTGACAACCTACAAGATTTAAAAAGTGAAAAGCTATCAATAAATATTTACAAATAATAAGTTAGGGTTTCAACCATCAATAAACAAATTGCAAGGAAAAGAGCACAAACCTGCTGTTGCAGAGCAAAAATATGTGAAACGCAGCCATAAATGGGATCTTGAAGTCTAGCTTGAGCTTCATAAGAGATTGTGACAGCAGCTTCACAACGGTCACTCACAGGGAGATGAGCAAGCAGTTTTGAAACATTGCTTGCACCAAAGACCTTGTGAATAGCTGCGAAATGAGTAGCACCTTGTTCATGGCAGAAATAAGGTGCAAAAACACAACCCTTGACACATTTTCTTCTCAAGAATTTGCAGGCTCCACAGGGAGAACCAGAACCTGTCATCTTGAACTTGTGGGGATTTTGATGGAGTGTCTTTCTTAATTATCTTTCTCAGCTAGCTAGCGTTGTGCTGGGATTAATTATCCCCAAGTTTATAAACACCACAGAGAGAGAGAGGTGGATGATACAATAATGAATACTTAATTACATTTGGTCCCCTTAATGGGCTACAAATTTCATTATTTTTTTTCTTAATAACCCTTCATCCTAAATTTTTATACGCTTATATGAGATTCCATTTTACATCCTTATACGACAAAACAAATAGCATAAACCCAACCCATTTCTACTTGCTTGATGATTGGATCTATCACATATAGTTCTCATTTTTTTCCTTTTTTTCCCCCGTGTTTTCGTGATCTAATAAGTGATAACTACAACTAAATATAGTAGTTCATCATCATGCTAAGATATATCCTTAATTAAAATGGAGGATTAAACAAGTGAAGTTGTTAAAAAGTATTTAGATGCTCATTACCCTTGACCTTATCATTGTAAAGAAATCATCTATTTAAGAGCAATGTCTCTCTTTTAGTAATATAGGAGTAAAAACTATCTTTATCAGTGCAAGTGCATGAGTTTTGATAGAAATAAAGGAAAGGAACTTATATTAATTACTACAGCTTTTCTGATGAACCAAAGTTACATGTTTCTTGCTTTGCTGCTGTAACTTCCTTTCTAATCAATAAAACTAGCTAAGAGATATCCAATATTTACGAGCTCTAACATATATTTAAATAGAGGTGAGACTAGGTTAGATATGTATGCAATTAATCGAAACAGCTGAGACTGAGGAACATTCTATCACCGATCTAATTTGACCCTTCTCCTCGTAGATCACTCCAACCTGCTGATAGACTCTCTCCCTCTAAAAGTTTTGATGTAATAACTTTACTTATTATATACTAACAAACAACTATGCTGGCTATGAATCACCTTGTCTACACAATTCATTTTCCCCTTTCTTTTTTTCTTCTTTTGTTTTGTTTTATTTTTTATTTACTTTTAAAGATTGTCTTACTACGTTTTAAGTGATGCACTAATTACTATATTAATTATAATACAAATTTTATATATTAACTTTAATGAGAAGTACAATGTATTACTGATTTATCATGAATTCATAAAATATTAAAAATATGCGTAATTTATTTGTAGTTAACGCCCAATATATAATATACATGATAAGAATAATTCACTTCATTAAGCTTTCTTGTTTTCAAAACGTAATTATCATTAAATAACACCTGAACTTGTTTCTTTATTGAATTTAATTTGTTAGGAAACGATAAAAGAGAATCATATCATTAATTATTCCATTTAATTAACAATTATTAACGCCCATAAGGGGATAGGTGATCTACCAGAACCTTCCAACATGTTACATGTGAAGAACACTTTTTACACCAGCTAGCATGCAGGTCGATGGGAAAATCTGATCAACATGATGCCCCGGCCTGATTATATATATATATGAGCCAATCAAATAATAAATCTGGTTCAGGTAGAGCTACTAGTTTAAGTTAATTAGCTGATCGTAATCAATGCGTACTGATCATAAACTAGTAGCTCTACCTGAACCAGATTTATTGTTTGATTGGCTCATATATATATATATATATATATATATACACACAATTAATTAATGCAAATTAAGTGTGGCACACAATCAAACTATCTAGCCAGAACTTGGATCCTGCATTTTTGCAGAGGCAAATTAAAAATAGTAACTGATGTTAAGAATTTGTTGGCAAACCTATCGATGACATATAAACAAAATTAACAAACATAAATTAAATCCCCATTTGAATTGATTTGGACAGAGGGAGGACTATTAATAGTACAGATGGGATTGATGAGAGTGTAAAGGGACAAAAATAAAAGAAAGAAGCATATTCGAAAAATGAAAGAAACAAAAGATAGTGACACTGGAATAGAACACTTGACTAAGAGAAGCGCAAATACAAGACACAGAGAGGATTTTTTTGCACTCAACTCGATCTTTGGAATAGTTTAAGTACAGCAGGTCACGGCTTGTCGAGCAATACAGTAATATTGACATTAATTAATCTTATTTATAATCATTAATCACTTTCAATCACTTTCTTCTGTCACAGATAGGCACCAACATGTAGACCTTGCTCAAATGTGCAATCAGGACCCACTTCCAACCCTAATAATGACCACCCAACTGAACATCTCCCAATGCCCCCCCAAAAAAAAAAATCTTTTTTTTTTCTTTTGTGTAGAAAAAAAAAAGTTAAAAAGAAAAATTAATCCTACTACTACTACTACTTGTTCTAATTCTTTGGTTTAATGGAAAAGATGTTGTATTAGGTTGGCTGTAATTTTATATTATATTATATTATATGTATTAATTATCTACAAACAACTCATGATTTGTGGAAGCAGCTAATTTGGTTTGAAAATTAATAATGGAATTTAACTGTTAACGATTTGATGGGCTACTAACCAATTAAGTTGCTGCTGCTACCTAGCTACATATATATATATATATATAAATATACATAATGAAAAAATATAATTAGTTATAATATATGTGTAGATGTATTATATATAATTAAGAAGGTCAATTATTTAGCGATTAAAAAGTGGCCAAATTGCAATATTTGGTTAAAATCATGATGATTAATAAGGATGACAAGGCTAATGATCTACTGGAGGACAGAGTTGGATCGACGTATCAACAGAGAGCTCTTTAATTTTCTTGCATGGCAACCATTATCCCACCATTGCAAAAATGCCTTGCTTTAGCTCATGTGTACTTGTTCGCCACTTAACCCAGCTTTCTAATTAAAACATTTTTTTATATATTATTCTTTCAGACAACAAGGCATTGTTAATTCACTTTAATTTTTATATATATATACACACACACACACACACATTAGACACAGATTATTAAATTAACAACAATATTATATATAATCATATATATACCCTTTAGACAATAATTAACGTAGGAGGGGTTCAACTAATCTTAAAAGGGGCTAGCAGAACAATTTTAAATTAAAGTTATTAATTTATTCATTTAAATTTGCATAGACTAAATTTGTTTTTTTGGCAAGCATTTATATATTATATAATTTATTTATTAAAAGAAAAAAGAAGAGAAGAAAAGAAAAGAAAGTATGAATTGCAGATAGCTAGCCCCTCCTGAGTCTTGACAAGCCTTTTGGTGTTCCAAGCGACTTTTTGATATTTATAATTTTCTTTTATTTTATTTTATTAAAAATCAAAACTAGGCCTAGCTGAATAATTCATCGTCTTTAATCTTCTGTACGTTCAGGCATAATTCCCTTGCAAACTTCCCCTCACAGCTGTCTAGATTTGGGCACGACTCATATTTATTAAATTATCATTTGAGTTCTTTTTCAGCTTTTTGGATCATGGTAATCACCTGCTGATTGTTTTCAGAATATATATATATATATATATATATTATCCTCATTTAACAAATAATATAATTAATTATTGTTATTATACACACACCTCCTCTTACAGAGAGGATTAAACCGCAGAAATTGAGCACCTAGCTACTTTGTATAGAGACACCATCTTCATTAAATTATAAATCAGAATCAAATCTTTGTCTCTTAAAGCAATGTTTTATGTTGCAAACTCTAAGGTATACTTGAAATATTTATAAACTTATATTTGGGAATTACTGATTAGATATATTTATTTATCCATCAATTAACATTGAATTAATATATATATATATATATATGACATAAACATGCATAATACTTTGTCTTAAATTTCCATGGTAAAAGACAAATGAAGTAGCCGCATGGAAACATGCTTTTGAAGTGTCACACTCTAATTCCTTGGGCTTAATTTTCCACCAGGAAGTGAGTGGTCGATCGATCGATGATCACATGAATGAATTAATTCAAGTGGAATTTAGTAGATGTCCAATGTTAATTAATGACGACGGAAATGGAAAAAATGGGAAGGACCATTTCTACATTATAATCTGATTTTGATCAATCGATCATCATTAATCGAAACCTAGCTAGCTAATTGCATAATTAATGATAATTAATAACTAATAATCCATATATGGCATGACTACCTTAATTAATTAATTAACTAATTTCTTTTTTATTATTATTGTTGTTCAAAGTGCGAGGCATGTTCACTTAATAATTCGATACAAAATGAAATGAAGAAGAGACAACATCTATCAAGAATTCATCAAGATTCTGTCTATATTATCATTTTTTATTTTCTTCTTATTCTGTTATGTATCATATCCGTACTTAATTAATTTCTAATGATTGAAACATAATTAAGATAAGTTTTTCTTATTTCAAACTATTGCTTATCGAACATTATGATATAAAATATTAAACATTAAGAATCATTTTACTCTAGATGAATGATTTTTTTTTTTTTTAATAACAATGAATCTTCAATTATATATCCATAGAGATAAATGATGTGTCACATTATTTCATTTTATCATAATTAATAGTACTTATTAATGTTAATTCAGTAACAACTTCTAAATGGAATTGAAGTTTTATATTAATCAAGTAATGCTAAAATATAATATGACTTACTATAATATAATAACAACACTTAGTAGATTATTAATGTATCTCAAGACATGGTTATAATATTATACTGTAGTTGTATAGACTGATCAGTGTTGTTATTAGGCAGCTAGTTAATTTGATCAGAATTAATTAATTGTAGCCGTAGTTGCATAATGAATGTCATTGAATTCTGTAAGTGAAAGGAATACAATTTTATTAATAATAATCATAAAATCTGTCATTTAATTATTTACAGCTTCTATATATTATATTCAAATAGAAGAGAGAGAGAGAGAGAGAGAGAGAGAGAGAGAGAGAGAGAGAGAGAGAGGATTGCGGTGCACGTGGCTAACAAAAAGAAAGACACGCCAGTGACGCCACGCCGCACGAGTGGTCAGTATTTTATTTATTTTAACACGGCGGCGGGTCCCATTGGAGCCATCGTCCACGTCACCACCAGCTTGGAACTTGTACTTAATTTAATATTATAAACTAATTAGTCATATTAATATCACTACACGATAAAATAAGAGTCATAGTTTCCAAGTTTTGGTTGTTTTGGTATACACAAAGCCAAACTTGTCTCTAAGAACTAATATATATAAATAGAATTACGAATGAATTAATCAAAGAACTGAGAAACTTACAAGACTGTGGTCAAAATTATAATCTTCCCTTGCAAATAATTACTTATACCCTTTAATTAATTAATTAACTAACTTTTATGAATCTATATATCTATGACACATTTGTAAAGTAATCATAAAATATTATTACATATATATATATATATATATATAAAGAGTTTTTCTCTTTAACGCATCAATAAAGTAATCATAATGCGAAAGTTTCTCTTTGAATCTGGGTTACTTGTGTTTTTCAATGACAAAACGTACGGCTAAATTATAAATGAGACTTGAGTATAAGTTTCTTGTAAGTTAATTTAACGATTGAAAGTTGTAATCCATTTTTTTGCCTTGAAAGAAAGCATAAACAATCCAATTTCAAATCCTAATCCTATTGCTCTATATATATAGGTCTTACACATAGAGAAATACTATCAGAGCAGGCTGATGAAGAGTCTTAATAAGTTAGAAATCTTGTTAGAGTTATAATAAAAGATTTGATGAAGAAATTTAATAGAAGAGCTAGCTTAATTATACTTAATTAATAATAGTTGATTGATTTATGTATATGTTGTATAAGGACAAATTAGATGTGAAGTTAGAAAAGAAAAATGATGCAAGCCTGTGTCCCTGTAAGACCAGTCAAGCCGACACCAACGTTGCATATGGGCCATGTTGCACGTGTATGGGGATAGATTGCCTTATATCTAGCTAGGGTTTAATTTCTCTCAATCTAGAAGAAAGCTCATCCTTCATTCTTAATTATAAACTATGTATATGTATAATTATAATTAATTCATAATCCCTTAATTAATCAAAATGTGACCCATCTCTAGCTTTGATGATTAAACGTTTGTGTTTTCATGGTTTTAAAATTTAAAGAATGATGAAACATGTCTGAATATATCCGTTTCAAGAATCCATTGAAGATTGATTAAGTCTTTATCATGACATTATTATTGTAATAAATTAGGCTATCTTGATGCAAACTCACGAGCTACTTAGTCCTGTAGATGTTCAAAGATGGAGTTCGATCCCGACAACACAAATAGGTAAGAAAATGTTGTTGCTTCATCATTGAGAAACATAAGGAGAAACCTTCGTTTTCAATAGCTTTTTCAAAACTTGTCCTTTTAATCTAATTTAAATGGTGTAACTTGTTTTGGATTTAATAAATGTTGCTTTGTATTTTGAATCGGGGGCAATTTTTCAAAGTCTTAACCATAATATTAGGGCTGAAATATATATACAATGTATTTATTTATTTTAATTAGTTAAGTAACATTGAATAAAGACAATTTGTGTTTGTCATTTCAAGAAGATATATGGTGAAAGAGATGGTTTTGTCTTTGTTAAGAGTTTTTCGCTAGCTGTGATGACTTCAGAAAAGAAAAGAAAAGTATGGAAGTTAACTTGATCATTTCAAGAATTTTTTGAGCAAAGATTATTTAACCCATATAATAATGGGGTTAATTCCACAACTTATTCTTAATGTATATATTGTAAGAGTAAATTAAATTTGAGGTTGAACTCAAACAAATTAAGTTTTCTTTAGAAGCCAAAATTTCTTAAGGTAAGGTATTGATTGATGATCAGAAAATTGAATTGGTATTAAGCAAAGCCCCACCACCCTGTTAATTTGTATGCATACACAGATACAGGTCCAGACATTTTATGAATTGTCTGGGATTACTTTAGCACTTGCCCTTTAAAAGTACATTACTTTCTCCCGACCAAAAAAACTTGTACAATTAATTTCTTAATTACCAAAAAGAATAGACAAACTTTCCTGAATATAATTCATAATGGGTTGGCATTGCCTTCAAAAGTGCAGTCCATCACATTTCGTTTGTATATTAATTGTACATGATAAATTATCTATATTGTTTGTATTAATTAATTAAATCATGGGCACATTCCACTTTTAAGCATTCAAAATTATGCAAGAACTTTAATAATTTGTTCTTTCAATCGTTTGTCTGATAAAAAGAAGATCCCACCATATCTCATTAATTATCACCTGAACAAAGATTAGGCAATCATATTCGTATATAGCTAGCCCAGCCCAAGTCAACCATGAACTGTTACTCCTCCCTCTTTCTCTTTCAAGCTTCAAGGACATCTGGGCACATTTTTATTTCCTTCAAATGAGAAATATTTGCTTTGAGAAAGAAGAAAACACTTCCAAGAAAGCAGGCATTAATGGTTATTGCATGAGAAGGCATGTTGGCCTTCGAGATTTCGACCATTTTAGGTAAAAACAGTTTGAAAAGGCACACGTGGCTAAATGAAGATATAATAACCATGCAAATTTTAAAATGCTATCCATTTTCTCGATTGAATTGCAAATTAAAAGAAATTAACCACTCGCAAAAAGTGGGGGTTGATTTCACAGGAATTAACTTTTATGAAAATGCATATTAAATTAGCTAATTAAGCTTTCACTACATAGTTTTCTTATGCGCGTCTGAGTGTGTTTTTCTACTTTTTCTTGGATGCTACAAAACCCTAGGATAGGGCGGCCTAGCTGTGGCTATTAATACCGCCAATTAATCCTTAGCCATAACTTTTTTTAAGGTTGGTAATGGTGGGGAAGCTTTGATCATCATTTACACATTTTGGAATGCTTACAACAAATTACATCTAAAACCAACATTTCAAATTCAACTCCCTTTTTGCTTGATTTTAGGGCAAGCAAATTTTATAGCTAGGACGCTACCATACGTTTTCTGTACCTAAAAGGACTCTCATCTATTACCAGAAGATCAAAGACGGAAATATAACAAAAGTTTGCTTCTAACAACAGTGGGTGTAGCCAGTTTTACCTCCTGGACAACTAATTTTGGAAGGATTTAAAATGAATTACATAAATTATACTACTTAATTGATTATTTACATAACAATGAATAAAAATGTGGAATATTAATTTGTCTTTGGGCTATAGGGGAAAATGTGGTCATCATGGGATTCTGGCAAGCCTTTGAGGACATCTCTTAGAGCGTAAAAATGGCTATCACATTTGTGGTCCGAGATTAAGTTGCTTGACAGCACTATCCTCTGGAAGTGTTCATCCAGATGTCTCTTCCACAGTGTGAAAAATTCGCTGCCACCGCTATCATTGTTGCTCATATGAATGTCAACATTTCTCTTTAGATAGTACACAGTCCCTGGGACAATTAGCTCCTCAGCTACTGTACTGACAGCTCCTTCCTTCTTAATGATAGTGGCATTCTGAGTCTTCAACTGTGAGGTTGGCGAAACCATGGAAGAAGTAGATGATTCCTTTTCAATGAGAACATCTACAAGAAAAAAACAATGATAATTAATACATATAATATTCAAATTCTAGTGCAACTAGAATGAAAGACTTCTCTGACAGTAATGGTGCCAGCAGAAATATTAAAAGTTCTTCTACATGGCCTCTAAATGAAAATAAGCTCCTTAAAGCAGGAATACTTCTATGTGGCCTCTCCAACATGACTGCTTATATTGCCACAAACTATACTCAAGTTAATAAAGGAAGAGGCATGGGAGGATAACAAGCCAACAAATAGTAAAAATGGTCACAGAGAAAATCATCTTAAGGCCATTACAAAACTAAGTAATATCCAACTCTCAAAGCAAATAACTTTTATCACCATAAACATGACACTTGTCAAAATACGAAAGAAAATTCAAGATAAACAAAATAGAAGATTTGGAACATAAACATTTGGGCAGCACATGAGCTTACCAGAAGAATCTTTCTTGATCCTGAAGTTTGCATAATCTGCAAGCTTTCTAGCTACATCTTGCACCGAAGATACCACCTGCTTTGCATTTGTGACCAGATCTATGACATTTTTCCAGTCTTCTTTCTCAATCACACTGATCCTATAGTAGAGCAAGAAAGGAGTTGGATTATCAACAAATACACCACCAGCACACCCCCCCACCCCCCACCCCCCACCCAATATAGAAATAAATTAATGCTCAAAAGTAGCAGCTTTACATGCAAACAAGTAGTAATCAGTTCCTTCAGATGATGAATGACAAAACATGAGTAGAAACAATCATTTCCTTGTATAGTCACTGACTATCTCCTCTAAGTATGGTCCTCTATTTAATACTATATACCTAAACTTTATGCCCTTCATAAAAACTTTATCCTTAATACTTGCATTCTCAAGTAAAAAAACTTTATAACTTGATATCAATACTAAAAGTTACTTCCAGTATCTTAAATGCTGTTTGAAGTCATGCATATGTCTCTGTTTTCAGCATATCCTCAGTGAAAGGTATCAGCTCTCAAATAGGAAACCTTTTACTTACCAATCAGTTTGAAGAATCTCGTTCCTCAGCCTTGCTAGAGTACTAGTGCTTAATCTAGGTATGATATCATCCTGTGCACCAAAACAATAAAAAGAGGAGGGGGGGTTGTGGGGGAAGGAGGAGGGTAATGAGAAAAGTGAACAAATAACACCAGATAAAACTCCTACATTAGTGAAGTATTTCACAAATATAACTATATAAGTGTTTCAAAAGGAGATGCCTCTCTAACAGATATGAGTGACCAATAATGATATCCATATGCAAACCTGCATTACAACTGTAGTCACAAAATCCGAGCAACTTTCAGCTAGTTCTCTTGAGACACAAGGTGGGGTTGCATATCCAACAGCAGTAATAATGTTGGGGCTAAACCCCAGCTCTTTGAATGACCTTTTGCGAAGCATTATTGCTAGTAAAGAAGCTATAGCACCACCAAGAGAATGACCCACTAGCCTCAACCTAAATCCCTGTAGATGAATTAGGCCCACTAAAACTATGAAAACAAACATATAATTTCTTCTATTATTTCCTTTTTTTAAAGGACAAAAAATCCAAAATAGACAAAGTAAACTTTAAGACACCTTATGGTTCTCCAAGCATTGCCTTATGGTTCCTATCTCATGAGTAAGAAACCATCGAGCAGCCTCAGCTGTACCAAAGTGGGTCGAGTAGCCTTCAAACGTGACTTCTTCATGACTTGAAGAAACAATGTTGGTGATTAGGTCATATACAGTATGTGTTCCACGGATCCCGAAAATAACGAGTTTCTTGCGAGGATCAATTCCTATATAATATCCAGGCCTCATCACACTAGAATTCTTTTCAAATTTCAAAATGTTGCTTTCTCGAAGCATGCTATTCCTTGCAAGACTGAAAGCATCATTCTTGTAACAGCCTTTTGCTAACTCAACATGGTAGATTAGATCTTGGACCTAAATCATAAGACCATTACCTGATGAGAATTCCGAGGTGTGAAAAATGAAAACAAATTTTAAATACGAAATGAAAATGTTAAGCAATTTTATATGTGCCAATATTTCCTCAACAACAAGAAATTAATAATTACAATTGATTCTGACGTGATTTGAACACCCTTAACATCCTCAAAAGGATTTAATGATGCTTGACGAAGGTAAATAAGATATAGGCCAACTGTCAGATCACTCAAACTCCAACCCTCGATCCCAGTCTTACTCCGTTGAATGCTTGCAATAATCTCTGAAACAGATCGATTGCTAGGAGGGGATTTGCTGCTAATCCCATTTCCTGCATATTAAAATACTACAGCCTCAATGACCAGAAGGCAGATTGAAAAACTGCAGAAGTCGTGGTGTCAATAGCACAAAGATGCTTTAATAAGGATGGCTACATATGGAAAGCCTATTATTTCAACACAAAAACAACTTATATGGTTAAAAGAGATATGTGGAACCTAAAATTTCAGCAATAGCATAACTTTAATCAGATTGGATATGCTTAAATGCTCATCCATAACTGCCCTATGCAATCATCCTAGTAAATTAGGTGATACAGAAAGCATAACAAAATTAAACCGACCTGTTGGCAGAGCCCACCTACATACTTGCAGTGCTGGTTCAAGAGCTTTTGTGAGCCAAGTGAGCTCTAACCTCCATTTAGTATCACTAAGATCTTCTCTGCTAGAGCTGTATTTGTTGAGTTCAGAGTGGTTTTGTGCCATCTTCTTGACTTTGGGCGTTAAAGAAACTTGAGGTGCATCCTTTGCTTCTTCTAGCACCTCCGCTTCTACCTTATCTGCTTTTGTGCATTGTGATTGACACCGATCAAGAAGACCATATGCGAACTTTCTACATATTTCTTGTCTTTTCCATGCATTTTTGGCATAATCTGCAACATGAAAACTAAGCAAATGTTCCTTCTTCATAATCTAAGCAATTCCATCTTAAATCACAGAGATTTCCACAATTTCATAATATTTTCTGATCTCAGTACCATTCAAACATCAGCAGTGCCAGAAAATCTGACTCAAGTTTGAACTCAATGGAAAATCTATCAGACTGTTCATAATGCACACAGAACCAGATGCTCGGCACAGACCAGTATCAAATCGCAGTTATAAGTGATGAATGTTTAATAAATATTAGCTACTAAGTAAAAGTGGTTGTTTACCAGAACGTGTTTTATTGCTTTCAAAAAGAAGCAATAGTTACAAATATACTGTAAATGTTCATCATATTCAACCTACCTCAAATTTCAGAAAACAAAGTTGCTATTTATTACTCTCCGCGTTCAAAGATTTCTAGCACTGAGTTTTAATACATTCAAAATAAATTATACCGGGGACAAATTTCAATACTTTCCATCATTTTCCTAAAAACATCAATCTTTGAGATATTTACACTATCACGGAAACACAGTTACTTTATAAGCATAATAAATAGAAATAAAAAATAAATTCGTGAAAAAAAATGAAGAAGAAAATTGAAGAAATGCTTACATATGTCGCGAAAGAATCGTTGCAAGGATTGATTAGCCATTTTCCTAGGGTTCCAGACCAAACTAGTGAGTTATTTGAACTAAATGTTTATCGATGGCGGTTAGTAACTAAAGGCTGGCGAACAGCCGGCAACTGCCTTATCATGCGTACAAGTCGCGGGGGTGAGAAACCGAACAGAAGGGAGGCTGGTGCAGTGCGAGATTATGTTACAAATGGGACGCTATTACGGTCATTTAGTCAGTTTTGATCAAATGCGCAGATTACTACTACTTTCTACTTTTTCTGGACCTGGATCTCTATCTTCCTTTTGGGCCACATAATTTGTGGGCCATGGAAAAAGAAAGCCCAAGATTTGGGGCATTATGAAATTCTGAGAACGTGAGGGGGTTTTGGTTATATTACAAGAAATAGTTAAGGGCCTCGTAAAAAAAAAAAACAAGAAACAAAAAACCCAACCTTAAGAAATCCCAGCACTTTATAAAAGCCTCGAATTAGGGCTTTGAGATCCAGTTCACACTTCTATTATTAACACTCGCCCTCTTCTCTCCAGCAACACATTTAGGATTTAGGTCTCGCGAAGCGATTTTCTTTTTTCTATTATCTTGTTTGATCATATGAATTTATTGTAGGAGAATGAAATGATGAATTGATATGTTTCCCTATTGGTTTGATTGCCGGCATGATGGCATCGACCTTTGTATTAGCTCTATCTGATCATTCTCTTTCTTTTGCGTGTTTTTGAATTAGCGTATTTGTTCGCTTTTTTGTTTGTCCTTTTTGAAAATGAAGATTTAATAAGAGCAGGAGGAGAAAGGAAGTGATGATTAAGAAATGTTTCCCTATTGGTTTGATTAGCCGTCATGATGGCTTCATTGTTATTAGCTGTATCTGATCCTTGTTTCTTTCTGCTTATATTTCAATTCAGATTCTTCTGGAGCACATTTCGAAGGCGTATCAGGCTAATATTTCCGCCTGTTAAGCTCAAAACATGTGCAACATTTTCAGTTTGAATGTCGTCTTGCCTTATCATGCTATCGTACTCTGACCTAAATTTCTGAAGTCTTGAATGAGCGTTTATATGTATCTGTGTATTTCAGTCAAAAGCTGGTACTACGATATACTCTCGTTCCTTCATAGTATCACCTGTCGAATCAACATCTGAATAGTAGCCTATGGAATGAATGACAAGTACCATGAACATGCCAACGTATGCAAGAAACGAATGAATAAGAAGTACAAGGAGACTGACTAACAAAATGTACAAACATTTAACATACGTTATATTCAGAGTAACTGTCAGGGAAACTAAAAAGCTAAGAATCTTTCAATAAGCTAGACATGAAACCTAGCGTTAATAGAAAAAGTGAAAACAATGTCAAGATAGAGCAAACCAGACAATGCCAAATTAGAAAGATGGGTTAACAGGAGAAGACTACTTGCGATCCATCAAAGCTAGAGATGATGACTGGAGGGACAAGGGATTGCTGAAATTTTGTCAAGTTTCTGGAAGGACAAATAGACTACGATATAACTAAAACAAGGAATCAAATTTATGTCAAAATGACTGCAATTATTTAAGCATAATAGGACAATCCATGGGAACCTTGCTGCTGAGCAGGCGGGATGAGAGTTTTATAACTTCTCCGGACTGATTGCAACAAATAATAAGAGCATGAAAGGTATTCCCCTTGGAGGGACAAAGAGGATCATTCAAGAGTCAAGATATTCAGGTTGCACTTTGCAGTTTGTAGGGAGCCAGTAAATCCAAATAGAGCTGCCGAAAGAAAAACTTTTATTTTCATTTGAATTGTAAATGACCACAAAAATTTCCACCAGCTACAAAGATTATCAGAGCAAGAAGGAATTTCAGCAAGTTTAAGGTTAAACGCTAACTGATAGAAGCTTTTAAAAGAACGTACTCCTCTTTCATCAAAATACCATAACAATCTGTTATAATTAACCTTACGGAGCTATGGAATTTTCAGCATGAGCTATTTCATCAACATAAGGGATCAATCTATTATCACTAGCTTTATGGAGCAATGAAATTTTCAGCATGAGTTCTGCATCTGGTCTCTGATAATTGCTCGTTCCAGGTTCTGTCCTCTGCAATCAAATCTGCCACATGCAAATCAGCAGCCAAAGATTGTAAAACTTTTTGACCTAGGGATCCAATTGTCCTCAAAAAACCATAATTTTCCTGCCACATAAGATACTTCTCCAGATAAATGGGATTACTCCCTAATTTGCTGTGCAAGAACTCACATTTGGAGAAGTATCTTGCTTTCAGAAATCTAGCCAGAAGAGAACGTGGAGCCTGAATAATTCTCCATTATTT
Source organism: Azadirachta indica (assembly GCA_022749755.1). Taxonomy (NCBI): domain Eukaryota; kingdom Viridiplantae; phylum Streptophyta; class Magnoliopsida; order Sapindales; family Meliaceae; genus Azadirachta; species Azadirachta indica. The sequence continues at coordinate 20,589,206 of CM040440.1, forward strand.
ATTTGGCAAACATAGCTTGAGTAAATGAATTCAAGTCACTGAATCCAAGCCCCCATCTTTCCTTGGCTGACATAATTCCTCCTTGAACCTGCACTACCCCACAGATAGTTAGCAAACGATTTTAAAAATGTCATCGCACAGTCCACGCGGCAGCTTGAATACACCCATTGCATAAGTAGACTTGTGCTACAGTTTCTATAGCCATTCATTAAGAAAAAGTTATATGATTAATATTCTAGTAGAAAAACTTCCGTATGAAGTTGTTCGTATAACCATGGGAATTACCATGGATACAAAATTCTATACAAACTCTAGTTATAAGAATTAATTTAGTTAGTATCATACCATTGTCACAGAAATAAATAGTAAGACACATGTGACAATAATAGTAAGAGACGTGACAATAATATAACACTATCACCTCTATTTGTATTGGCAGAATTGGTATTGCAAGTATTGTTCTATAACTATATATATACTTGCTATGTGTAAATGTGCATTTTTTGCCCTTCTTCGTTTTATATTTTGTGGGCCTTTTGAAGCTAAAGATGCCAACAATGCCAAGGTATAACGGTTCAATTAATGAATTTGCCTGGGAAGAAACCAAAGTCCCAAATTATTAGGTTGCTATAAGACATATCTTCCATCACAAATTTATAGTTGTGTAATCTGCATACGTGTAGCTAAAAACTTGCATCCTTTGGCTTAACTATTAAAAAAAAAAAAAAAAAAAGAGCATTGCAGCAAGCGGCTGGTTGGAGACTAATAAGAGCCCTAATTTTTATGAATTGCTTGAAAAGCAGTTATATGTTTGCAGAACTAGAATCTGAAATCAAAATTTACAGGTGACAAGAGATTCAAAAATTGATGTTATATCATAAGCAATTAGTTTACCATAGCTATATCCCCATTATGAATATGATCTGCAAAAATATTTTACAGAATGGTGCAGATCTTCAAATGGACATACCTTTCAAGAGAGCTGTAAGTTCCCAACCATCTTACTGTAATGCCAAATTTAACCAATTAAAATAACAATTACCCAGCAAGCAAAAAATAGCTTCTTGTCTGCATAGGCCTCATATTGATGATTAGACGGGCAGCTGAAGCTAGCAGGCTACATACCTGAACTCGGGTCTATATTATAACCGGTTACTATTCCCTCTCTCAGAACATTGAACTGCTACAATATTGACTCGAGTTTGGGCACATAGCCAGCAAGTTTCAGCTGCATATCTAATTCAGCAAGCAACAAGTAGATTTCATCAGAGGCCAAGTGAGACTTATCAGATGCTGCGAATTGATAAATTTTCCTATCCATTTCTATCCAACTTGAACCAGGACATCTCTTTTCAATCCCTAGTTCCTTCATGGCCACCCTAATTTTGGTGACCTCAGCCCATCGGTTCACTTCAGCATACATGTTAAGTAAAAGAGAGTAATACCCACTATTGTTTGGCTCCAAAATCATCAATTCATTAACAGCTCTATGTGCAATCTCCAAGTTCCGATGAAGCTTGCAGCCACCCAACAAGGCACCCCAAATAACCGCATTTGGTTGTAATTTCATGCCTCTTATCAGTTCTAGTGCTTCTTCAACCAAGCCAGCTTTGCTCAATAGATCAACCATGCATCCATAGTGCTCAACTTGAGGAGTTATGGAATATCCAGAGATCATGCTTTGAAACCTCCTGCGGCCTTCATCAACAAGCCCTGCATGAGTGCATGCACTTAGAACACTGATGAAAGTAACCCCATTTGGTTTGATCTTTTCACTCTCCATCCTAGCAAACATAGCCAACGCTTCATGTGCAAAACCATGAACTGCAAGACCTTCAATTACTGAATTCCAACAGAAAAGGTTCTTCTCTCGCAGCTTGAAGAAAACTAGAAGTGACCTATCTAAGCTCCCACACTTTGCATACATATCAATGAGTGCAGAGCCGATATAAACATCAAGATCAAATCCAATTTGCATCACATACAGATGTATTTCCCTCCCTAAATCAAGGGCTCCAAGATGGGCACAAGCCGATATAACAGTAGCCACTGTAACTTCATCAGGGCTAATCCCACTCTTTTTCATCTCATTAAACACATCTAGTGCTTCTCGAAATTTCTTGTTTCGAGAGTAACAAGTGATCATAGTAGTCCATGAAATTATATCTTTCGCTGGCATTTCATTAAATAATAATTCAGCAGCCACGACATTCCCAAATCTTGCATAGCCATCAATCATAGTGTTCCACGAGGCGATGTTCCTTTCAGGCATTTCGTCAAACAATCTCCTCGCAGAGTATAAATCCCCGGCTCGAACGTGGGCCGAAACCATTGTAGACCATGAAAAAACATCTCTTTCAGCCATTTCATCAAATACCCTTCTCGATTCAGAAAATTTGTTCGAATTTGAGTAATAATCAACCAAAGCAGTTTGCACAAACACGTGGGAATTAAATCCACTTTTCCAAACATGGCCATGCACAGCTTCTCCGGAACAGACACCCAACAACATTGAGCAAGCCTTTATCAAGGATGAAAACGTGTAACTTGTGGGCAGAAGTTTAGCTCTTAACATATGCATATAAAACTCTATTGCTTGAAGTGGATGACCACATTGAACAAAGCCTCTGGTAAGCGCATTGTACACAAAAGCATTGGGTTCCTGCATCTGGGTAAAAGCTAGAACCGCGTAATCTGTACGGTGAAACATAGTTGTACTAGAGCTGATAAATTGGTTAACGAGGAAACAATCTTGGTTCGCATTGGTTTTGACCATGGTAGCAAAAATGCATTCTAGTTCTCTTAGACTGGAACATTTGCTTAATTGAGTAGCTAGAGTGTGTACTTCAGGGAATGAGTCAGGGTTATGAAGACGCTTAGAGATTGAGATTCCATTGAAGCTAGTTATGGTTCTTACGTGCTTGAAAAGCATTTACTTTACTGGAGGCAACTGGAAACTGATATTACGATATGAATATATAAATGACGGTGGCCGGACTTCTGGGCATGGAAAAAAAATTATCTTTAATGCAAAGAATTAGACTGCGTGGTCAAGAATTTCTCGACAAAGAATTGCAAAATGACAGACTTCAGAGAGATCTGAGTCTGACCATCTTATTTCGAACGTGTGGCAGTCGCGGGAACAATGAAACTTGGCTCCGAAGGAAGCACGAGGAGAGAGATACCAGTGTTATGAAAGTAAGCTTCGACGTCGCAGTAATCTTAAAAGAAGATATAAAAGCCTGATGTAAGGCCCAAAAGGCCTGCATCTGGGCCTGGATCATATGGACTTAATGTTCACAAGTAAATACTATTTTAATTGTATATAACTTGTTTTATCTAATAAGTAATAAATTATCATTGTTTTGAATTGATTATTATTTTAACATTTTATATCTTAACTAGTTTTTCAATAGAATTAAATATTTAAAATTTTATTAATATATTTTTTTGTATTAATATTCAGTTGTAAAATAATTAGTTAATAATATATTATAAATTATATCTTATACGTAATAACATGGACTTTAAATAATTCATATCTTCAAAGACTAAATAAATAATTTCAGTTCATTAGGTGTGAGTTTGATTTTGCCATTAGGCCTTTTGGCCTGATGGTTATAAAATTGAATTAACTTGAAGTTAGACATTCTGGATTTTTTTCTTTTTCTTTAAATAAATTTTGACAACGAAAGAAACAAAAGTAATTTAATATAATTTTAAAATATGATTGGGTAATTGGATGGGACTTTTGATTCCAAGATAGATAAGAAGAGAAAATGATTGAATACTTAATTTAAAGAAAAGAATGGCTGATGGGATGTATCAGATTATATAATTAGATAATGGGTAGGATTTGGTCAAAAATAAAGATACGGGTTGACATGCAACAAGAAGATAATTTAGGAGACTTTTACTCTCACGATTAAAAGAATTTAATTCTCTTTTTACGTGTTTGGCTAGTTTTTTAGATGCCCTACAATTTTGTTTTTCTGTGCTAAGGTGAGACTTGACAACTAGCAAGGGCAAACGTATACATAAAGAACTCCTGCTTTAGGCTAAGATGTGATGTGAATATTTTTTTACATTTTTGGAGGGCCAAGAGTTTGACGAGCTGACATTTTCCAATTTTGGTTTTAAAATTCTGCAAGATGTTGTGATGGTTGGAGAAAGTCCAAAAGTGGGTATCTCACTGTCTTTGGCCTTTCTAAATTTTATAATCAAATCAGATTGTTGCATCTCTTCTATAACACATCTTTCACTTAACATATGCATCTTTCTACTCTTTCTCCGGCTTGAGTGGCCATATTCATTGTTCAACAGCATCTTTGCACTCTTCTTCTTATATATGCTTTGATTGAATGACCATCACTAACAGCTCAATCGTTTAGCTTTTTCTAATATGGAAGTCATTTGTAATGCAGGTAAATCTGTTTCTAGGTATGATGCTACCTATGACAAAGCTAAGGAAGTGAAGGAGTTCGATGAGACTAAAGCTGGAGTTAAAGGACTAGTAGACTCTGGTGTGTCTAGGATTCCTAGATTTTTCATCCATCCCCCGGAAAACCTGCCAAAATCTTCCAATACTTATGATTTTTCCCTCCAAGTTCCACTGATAGATCTTGAAGGTTTCAAAGATTGTCGACGAACAGAGATTGTAGACAGAATTTGTGAAGCATCAGAAACATGGGGTTTCTTTCAACTGATTAACCATGGAGTTCCAGTAAGTGTTATGGATGAAATGATAGAAGGAGTTAGAGGATTCCATGAGCAATCCAAGGAAGTGAAGATGGAGATTTACTCCCGTGACTATAAGAAACCAGTGAGATTCTTCTGCAACGGGGATCTTCTTGTCACAAAAGGAGCAGCAAATTGGCGGGATACAATAGCATTTGATTTCAGGGATGGCCAACTGGACCCTGACCTTTTCCCTCACACATGCAGGTACACAATTCACAACCAGAAATTAACTCTGCCCAACTTCACATGCAATATTCTTCATTTAACTCTGTATAAAACTTTTGATTGATGTTTTGCAGAAAAGCAGTTAGTCAATACATGAAACATATGATCAAACTGAGAACCATTCTATCTGCACTATTATCAGAGGCTTTAGGGCTTTCCAGTGATTACCTTGCAAGCATGGAATGCATGGAAACTGAATCCTTGGTGTGCCACTACTATCCACCTTGTCCTGAGCCAGATTTGACCCTTGGTGCCACCAAGCATTCAGACCCCTCTTTTCTGACTGTACTTCTGCAAGATGATATTGGTGGCCTCCAAGTTCTTCATCAAAATCACTGGATTGATGTGCCCTTTGTGCAGGGAGCTTTAGTCATCAACATAGGTGATTTCGTGCAGGTAAGATATCTTATTTCACATACTCAGAGATACATGCACAAAATGCTCTTTACCTTTCACTTGTCTCCGTTCTTGTAGCTCATCACCAATGACAGATTCAGAAGCGTAGAGCACAGGGTGTTGGTCAGAGGAGTTGCTCCCAGAATATCAGCTGCCTGCTTCTTCTACCCAAGTACAGTGAATAAATTTAAACCATACGAGCCAATAAAGGAGCTTCTATTTGATAACCCACCAATATACAGGGCAACTCATATTGTTGAATACATGGCATATTTCAGATCCAAAGGTCTGGATGGTAACTCCACCCTCACCCATTTCAAGTTATGATGAGTCTGCAATAATATTGGAAATGGAAGTAATGGCACTGCAGAATTTATAGATGCTGATGGCTGAAAATAAAACCAGTCTGTAATATCATCAAAAATTACAATAAGATACAGGTAATTGCTCATTTGTACAGTTTTTAGCAACTCCTGAGCAGTTCATTTCAATGCAAATGCTCAACCATACAAATAAATGGAAAGACATAAAATAAGATAACGACAATCTGCAGATATTGGATTCCTATTAAGGCACTCTATTGTTACAATTATCAAACTTTCAAACAAATGAGCAGCCAAATGTAATCAGGAAAATGTATCAAGAAACCTAGATGGCATCTTCACTCACAGTAAGCAAATCATTTCCTTCTCTCTTTCTCTGTCTCTTGTTTCAGTTGCAAACAAAGACAACCAAATCCCAATCAAATTGGAAACATCTTATATATTACAAAGGAGCCAACATGGTGGTCTCCAAGAGTTGAACAGCCATTGTTGTTAGCTGCACGTAGACTTGGATTGTAATACTTGCACAAGTGACCACAGGACATCCATTCTATGCATAATCCTGTTATCCTGTCCCTGCATTGGTTAGAAGTTCAAGATTAAAAGAACTACAAACAGCAGTCTAGTTTTATGGAAGGACAAAAGTAATAAAATTATTATCACCTTATACAGGTCAAGTATGCATAAATGTTAGATAGTATATAACTATTATATGAGCAAAATACAGAGTATAGCATTAAAACTGAAAATGTGGAAGCCAAACTGCCTACATAGAGAAGAAACCAGTGGATTTTGTCCCTATGCATCCAGAAAAATTCGACCTACCTCAACCACAAAACATATCCATGTCTTGTCACCATGTGCTTCTGTAACCCCTTTTAAGATTGTCAGACCTAAGCTCCTGATTGCTTCTGCTATCTCGAGAAAGTGACTGCATTCCTCACACAACATCTGCACAGATCAAGCAGCAGACTTCTAACACCAAGAATATATTAGAAGCGTAAAGAGTTATGCTTTTAGTCTCTGAATGCACTGGACATCTTAATCTTCTCTTTTCGACAATTTTTTCCCCTTTGTTATCTACTTGATTCCTTGAATTCTAGTGAGATTTGTAATTCAACTAAAACAGTATACCTACAGAAATACTTGCATGACCAATACATACCTCTACAAGCATCTGCCCATTCTTGTTTAGATTCTCTACAATGATTGAACAAACTTTCAGATGGCTACCCACCTCCACTGCCCAGCTGGAACCCTGTTCATAGTTGGACCCTTGAATGCTGGTACCTTTCTGATGCATCTGCAAATTCAGCAGAATGATGTGAAGAGACTGAATAACTATGGAAAACAAAAGAAAAAGACTATTGTGCTGTTCATAATAGGCAGTAGAAACTAATCAACAGATGGTAGAGACTTAAAGAGACTCAAGGCAGCCTTGGTTTCCTGTTCCTAAACCTGTTTTCTCTTCTAAAAAGCACCTTTTTTCATACGTTCCTCAACTAAAAAACTTGTCTTGTTAACAATTTCCAAAAAGAGTTTTAGAAAACCAAAGTAGATGCCCGAGCTTTTTACCTTTGATTCTGCACATTTGCTGAGCTTGTCGGCATGCTTAGTGATACTTTGCAGAAAGAGCATGTGCTTGATTGTGCGCTCCAGCAATGAATCAATACTGCACTGTATAAATTTCTTGAATATTTCAGCATGTATCAAGAAACAATTTGAATGAACAGTAATCACAATTATCACAATGACAAAACTCAGCAGGACTGCTGGAAGTTACCTTTGATCCATTGGGCACAAGCTCTCTCAGTTCTTTGATGCGATCTTGAATCAGTTGTCTGTCCCTTGGCCTAGGCCTAGAATTTTCACCAGGTCTAGTCCTCTTTTTGCTGTTCTTAGTTGGCTCTGAAGACCTGTCCAACTGTTCACTACAAGTGGTTGGACAATTTGATGAAAAGCCTTTTGAAGACATTGTACCACAGACCTCAGATGAGTTCAAGCACTGCTTTGTGTCCTCTTCTACAAGAGATGACTGGCTGATAGAATAACCTACTGAATTAATAGTGTTCTTACTCTGGCTAGAAGGCTCTGGCATTTTTTCGGTTGTCAACAGCGACTGCACAGATTTACAGAAGGATCTCTCACTTTTAACGTCACTGCCACTGTGGCAAACATTAGCTACTACTGCTTCGAGAAGATTCTCTGATGCAGAATCAATCGTCAAGTGGCTACTGCTCATCACCTCTGGCATCAAAACAGTTTCTCCATCTACAGTATTTTCTGGTTCCCTATCATTATAAACACTTTTTTTCCGAAAAGCAGGTCCCAGTGCTTCATGCAGCTCAGAACCAGCTGAGAACTTTAAAGATCTGTCTAAGGGGTCCAAGTGATCTAACTCAGTTTGATTCTGCAACTTCTCCAGATCTTTTTGGAATTTCATGTTTGAAATTTCAGGTATGATCCCATTTTGATAAGAATCCATGCATTCCAACTTAACTTTTGCACTAAGAACAGAGTCAAGTGGGTTTGAAGGGAAGTATGTATGATCAACTACAAACTTTTCAGCTTGAAGTGCAACACTACATAAATTTATGTTATCAATAACAGAATTGATTGAAAATGGAGCAGCATTTTGCTCTGATATCACACCCAAATTCTTCCAGCCACTCGTTTCCCCTTTGCTCATCCCATCACTAATTATATGTATCCCCATTTGATTCTGATGCTGCAAATTGATAGCATTTGATTCTGACTTAAGTAATTTGGCCTTTCCATCACTACCTTCTGTGGATAATTGAGTCCCTTCATGCTTATTTACCACTTCAACTCCTGTTTTAGGCTGAATTCCAGACAATGGATAAACATAAGAACCATTATTATTGTTCTCAACAAACGGCAACATGGGCAACTGAACATCTGGTCCTTCTTTGTTCTCAACTTCACCTAAGTTGCACCAGCGATTAGGAATAATTTCTGAAGCTAAACTCTTTGTTGGTAAATCTGGCTGAAAAAAAAACCAAAAGAATTATTGACCATTCTTCAAATTCTTATGCAACAAAGAGAGAAATTATTACATCACTTAGCATATGTTTGTGCTACACAAATTTTCGTACACATGTACATGCAGATATGCACAAAACACACTTGTGCATAGACTAAGAGGAAGACGTATACCAGGGGTAATGTATTCTTCATACTACACTGTATTGCACTAGAAAAATCCCCTACTGCAAAATCATTAAGGGCCAAAAAAAGGTCTCTGATATGAGTCACCAGCTTTATATCCTCGACAACCTGTCCCACTCAAAGAATAAATAAATAAGGAGATAAAAATATATAAAAAGGAAAATAGGAAATACTTGTTGGCCTAAATATAGTTAGATTACGAAAAGCAGGTAAATGTAAAGCAGATATGACAGACGATCAACCTATAGTAATCAGGGTTGAATCCAAAAAGCCTCTATTAAAGCATTGTAACATCTCCCAGCAAATACTCAATACTGGAAGATAAAGTCAAGCCAAGCCGAAACTGCGCCCTTTTTCACCTTTCTCAGGCAAGCAGAAGATACATGCAAAGAGCAAGTATCTAGAGTAAGACACTTTGAAAAGGGAAAAAGCCTACAGTATTGCATGTAACGCTGTAACCCACTAACATGCAGTGGTGCAACTTAACAGGGCAAAAAATAACACTATAGCTTTTCTATGGTTTAAGTAGGCACCTAGAGGCAGATTAAGTTATCAATTTGTTCCCTAAAATCCCACTTAGCATTGGGCTAATATTTGTATTGTATTTGGTATACACACTGCTGAGATTGCCAAATGTTTCTTGTCTTTAAAGAAACCTTAATACAAGGTAAGTGAAAAGTCCTTGTAAATCATTACTTTGTGTGAACCAATGATAATATCAGTATATGCTATACAATGCAGAGATCATAACTACAAGCAAAAGAAATCAAACAGATTATTGAACCACTACAGAAGCATACATTGCTGTTACATGGACCAAATCATATTCTTCAGGATACCTAGAGGTTAAAACATTTTCATGGTCACTAAAAGAAACCTACAGGTTTCCAACCCAGAGCTCCATAGAAATGCATAGACATGCAGTTAAAGCTAAACATTGACAATATGCATAATTCTGACAGTGCACCAAATATACTTAGAATTTGTCTTACTCTATTCAAAGAGCCAAGCTGTACAACTCCATGTGGAACAGCAGCAACAACTGCAATGGTCTACAGAGCAGAACAAGAATATTTTATCAGATAGATATTATCATAAGCTAAATTACAAGTAAGCATTTAGCATTTGGAGTGCTAAAGATTAGCAGGCCTAACAAGTGTCAAGCAACAGGAGACTAATTTAGCAATGTTGACATTTGGGAAGAATACCAATTCCATCACCAGGGGGAAGTTATTAGTGTCAACTCCTTCAACTGAAGAAACTAAAATGTGAAGGTCAGCCAAAAAGATTAATAGAGTCAGATCAGCGATCTCACAATTCATAGATGAAAAAAGAAAAAAGCTCTGCCATTTCCATCCTATATAATTAGAAAGCAATAAAAAAAATATAATCAAATATACTAGTCATGGACACAGAAAAAAATGGGCACAGATTCCACAAATGGTACAAGCCAAAAACGCCATGGTCAGATAAGTGCATTATAGTCACTAAATAAGTGTCCTGATTATCACAGAGAGGCATAAACTTTTAGTTCATCAAATCAAAAGAGATTACTTTTAAAAATAAAGCGAAATAATGCAATCATACCCTGATCCCAGCTGAAAACTGACTTTGCCACCCATCACAGAACTGAAAATTCACCAGAGGGAAAATCATGCATAAGAATCAATGTGCAAACAAAACAAATACCAAAATAACTATGGATATTATCTATTTCAATTTAAAAAGAATGAGTGAAAATTATTTAATACTATTGCACAATAAGTAGCAGACCTCAAACGATGAGCAAGAATTAGTAACATGCTGATCTGAAAAGATCCACTGATACTTTCCAGTAACCGCTACCTGTCCAACAATCCTGTAAAACAAAGGATGATTGCAAACTGATTTTTCGAATTCTTTGGGCGTACAAGTACTCAATTTGTCTCAACAATTAAACTTGTAGTAGCATGGAATTTGGCCCAAAATTGAAACCAGACAGAATTAGAGATCATCATCCACATAAAATTTTGAGATTGGCATCTCCAATTCCAGTAGATTTCAATTCCAAAACTTCAATTCCATTCCAAGAAACATAGAATTAATAATGTTGCATCATTTTAAATACAAATGTCAAACACCTATCAAAACTTGAACTAGATATTCATTAATAAATAGAGTCATACCCTTCCCCAAGTGAATACACGTGATATGACATTTTTGCCACCTCCAATCCAAGGGGGTCATGAGAATAATGCCCACCATGCAAGGTTTCTAGCACTTCACTGGAGAACTTATCCTCTAAGGAATCATGTCGCTCGCAATTGTCATAATAGCCATCCTCCCAAGTCAACACCCTGAAATGAGTTCATAGTCCCAAAACAAAGTTCAAGAGAGTTTAAACCTCGGAGACCCCTATACGATCTAAGAAACAAACTAAACATTTCCTAAATTATTGATAAGTTGACAAAAGAATTTCAATTATTCCAATTAATGCTGCAATTTATTGCCCTAGCAACTAAATAAATATACTAAATACAGGTGATACTACTGTTAAAAATATATTTACCAACCTTTTTCATCTCAACTTGTTGTGATTGTTTGTCTATATCGTTTAAGTTTATAAGAAATATTATTGAATATACACACCTACCTACAATTCAAGTATAGCTAAGAGAAAAACTCAGACACCCACAAAAACACAAGAAGATGAAAATAGAATTACATGCGAGCGCGATGTTTGAGCTTCCAAAAAACTGCATACTTCCACGCCGTATTGAAACAGAGGCTTTTCAGAATTGCGTGCAAGTCAGCGGTAGTACCCATCTCTTTCCCCAATCAAAACAACCAAATTTGTGAAAACAAAACACACACGGAGCTGTCGCTTTTTCTCTCGAGTTGAAACAACAATAAACAAAAAAACAAAACGCCACTGCCCCTCTAATTCAGCCAGTTGGCGCGCCCTAGCTTCCCCTGTACGACCCTCTTCCAGCTTGTTTTCTCCTCAACCCCGCCCGTGGTTTTATCGGTGGCCCTACCGTCGCCAGTAACAGCCAACCCCTACCCATCCCTCCCTGCGCTCCTCTACCAATCAGAACCAAGCACCTATTAATTTCAAACCCTAAATTACGATATAATTTCCTTTCAGTAACTGGCAAGCTCCAAGGAAAGTTTCAAACTTGCAAAGCGGGTGAAGGAGGTTTCACTACGGTTAGCTACGTTACTGTTTGTGCATTTAGCCATGAAAATTCAAAGGGAAATTTTGGAATCAAATTAAAAATTGATTATTTCAAGAAACAAGTAAGTAAGAAGTCTAGCTTATATCGGACGACATTGATCAATAAAATCACAGGATCAATTGCTAAAACAAGAAAAAAATTAATTAATTAAATTTGAAATTTATCACCTCAACTGAAATCAGAACTTCAAAGCTTCAAGCTAAAACAGAATTGCCATTATCACAGAATAAAAGAAATGAGTTTTTTCCTTATTTCCCAAAGGAGATAAAATAAAGAGAAGCTTTGAAAATTTTTTTTTATTTGGTTCTCTTTCTTGGTTGGGAGCTTCAGTGTGAGAAACAGAGACTGACTTACTGAGAAGAATGTTTTTGTTGCCAAAACAACAACGTATTTGTTTTGATTTGCTTTTGTTTTTGTTTGAGACTGCTTGGCATTTTATATAGCGGCAGCTATTTTCGGACCCCGTCCATTTTAGCTTTTTTGACAAAACATTACAAAGCGTCGCTTTCTATCATGCGCAGGAAGTGCCAGTACGCACCCGAACCCAGCATCCTCCCTTCTCTCCTTATCCTACGCATGCCGCGCACTTTAAAACCCACTTCTTTTAACATCACCGTAAAAGAAGAATATGACTGTTTGAAGTGTGTCAAAACATTGTTATTTTGTAAGGAGAGTTTCATTTCATATATAATTATCAAAAGCAAATGGAAAATGGAAAATGGAAAATGGTGTGATTGAGTACACTTTCTAGTTGTGTCAATTTATGGCCAACAAAATGATTCGCAATTGAGGAATATTGCTTCTTATCTTCCCATTCATTTCATTTGAACTTACCCATCTCAAAGTCCTTTTTTCAACAATCATTTTATTGCCAAAAAGTTGTGACACCTTCACCCTCAATTAACATTGTCCCCTTTTCATACTGTGCCCCTATTTCTTCATTCCTAGTGTTCAAACAAAAAAAAAAAAAAATGAGATGGTTATTGTTTTTTTTTTTCTTGCCACTTGGACCAATCGCGGCTCATCGATTGGCATTCGAGAGCGATATTTGGACAAGTATGGCTCAAAATCATGGTCTAATTGGTAAAGATGGTTCAAATTTTCATCTTTACATGTGTTATGATAAGGTTCATTTTCATGACATATTTATTTAAGTACTGTTTCTTGCAAGGCACCAACTCAACATCATATTTGAATCCCATGATTTGTTTTTACAGCACGATATCTTCTGTGATTATTGTCATTGATTTCTAATCATTTTTTTCTTATTTTTTAAAGTTTTTTTTTCTTTTGGTGTTAATGAGAGAGATGCTGCTGAATTTACTGGTTATGAAGAACAAGAAAACAAAATAAGGTGGAAAAGGGGGTAGAGAAATCGATGAAATGATTAAATGATGAACACTCATCAACAAAAATTACCTACCAGTATTGATTCTTTTGCTATTTTGTCTGATATAAGTTAAGAAAATTCACCTAGTTACTGGCAGCATTAGTAGGCATAATCATAGTTTATTCATTTGTATATATAATCATCATTCCTTTTTCTATAGTGCATGGAATTAAGAAATTTACTCTTGGTTTTCCTTTCCTTAATCATCGATCATGTCTAATAATTGTCAAGGAACATCGTGGTTCAAAATTGATAGCAACAGGAGGGGGAGGAGAGCCTGCTTTTACCAAAAGTGCTTCCTGGTCAAAGCACTTCAACTTATCTAGATCATACCATCCATTCCATGCAATTAATTTACCATTATCTTGTTAAAAAAAAAAAAAGTTATTGATAACTTCTTTGGAAGGCTGTTAATTTCTCATGTAATTCATCAAAATAATGAATTAATCCCTACTAATAAGACTTTTTTGTTTTATCTATGCTGAGATAACAATAAAGTCAACTAGCAAGCTATTGCATGAATAAGCAAACAAGGCAGAGAGAGAGGCAGTGATGCAAATGATAAGTCATTCTCATGTATAAAAAATAGTGAAAGAAATGAGTAGGATCATGAGTACAAACAGACAAAGTACCATCATATCTTTTTTCTTTCTTTCTTTCTTTCTTTCATAAAATGCAAAATTTTCAATCTCTTATTGATTAAATCCATTAAAATGGTTAAGTATTATGTGAGGCATAAATAAAAATACTGCAAAATGATAAATCTTTTTTATTTTACATATAGATTCCATGTCTAGCTTTTATCATCATTTGTATTCTCTCTGCTTTTCTTTCTTCTATGTGGGTTGGGAACCAAAATCATCCTAAATAGATATTGTAGCTTAGCTTTTTACTAACATGTAATCTGGGAAGGTGACTACTTAGTCTCCATAGCAATGAGTAATAGTTTGATCTATTATTAATTGTACAAGTCAATATAGATGGGCGTGAAAATGGAAGACCCATTTGAAATCCAATGTTGTATATGTATAATTATATGATGTATATGTGTGACACTAGTGGCCATTATCAGAATAAATTATATAATGCCTTAGTTGGGAATCAAACTGTGCCAACTTTTTAGGCTTTTTTATTTTACCCTTTGGAAAAAGATGTTTTTAACATGCAGAGCAGAAGAACTATCAGCAGCCATGTTTTGTAAGTATTTTGTGTTATCCCAGCTCAGTAATTAAAGGCTTATAGTGGCACAACAAATCTAACACTAGAGAATCTAATGATGATTAGCATTCTTACATTTTTGCATTAAAATCCCTTTTCTGTATTATAATAATGTAACCTAAGTGAGATTCATGATTAGCTTGATTGATTAGAATTCTACTGCTAAAGTCACGTAGGAATAAACATATCAAGAAACAGAAGCAGACTCAGTTTATTATATTTCAGTTCTTTTAAGAAAAGAGTAATACAGGGGGCAAAAAAAAAAAATACAGTACATGGATTTTCATTGTTGACTGTTTCTAACACTGTTGTTGTCAGTTGCAGCAGTAGTTGTTACTATCAGCAAAAAGTTAATTTACCTGAAACTTTGAGGGATGTTAGATCAGAAAAATGGAGGAGTTACGTCCTTGACTACAGCAATATTATTATTTATGTGATCTGAGATGATACAATTGTCAGTAAGGTTGCGTCAAAGATGATGTGTTATTAAGGAATAAAATTTCAGCTGGAAAGTGATTCCTACCCACCATGGAAGGTACGAAGTGCTTTCTAACCACGATTCTTTCTGGTAAGATTAGGTGCTTAATCCAATAATATTGTACACTTGGAAGATAAGGTGGTGGTCTTAGTGGCATTTGTCATTCAACAGACTACTTATACATGAACAAGAACAACCCAAACTCTTATTGTAATTTGACAAAAATTTTATTTTATCCTTCTTCACCCAATATTTCAATCTCCGTCCATCAAAATGAAAGCATATTCATGATTAGTAGGAATGTATCAGCATTGATTTGACTACAAGTTGTAGGTGGCTGTAAGTAATCAACAGTCTGCAGCACTGAGTTAGGATATCTTCTCATCTCAAAACGACCAAGGATAGAAAAGAAAAGACAAAGATTGGAGCTTAAAATGATAGGTGTGAACACACAATTTTTTTTTGTTTATATGCATAAACACAATCAAGATTGGAGCTTGTAAGGCTCAACTGCTGGTATTCCACTATGAATTATCAGCTATGTATTTGCAAACCAAACCTTTGTATGTGAAAGTTCTATAGAGTTGAGGACAGCAGTTGTCAACTAGAGCTTATGCAGGTTCAATATAGTTGTCACTTGAAGGATGAATGAAACTGGCAACAGGTGTTTGAGCTTGGCTTGTGTTTGCTACAACTCTGTGATCAGCACTCAGCTTACCATTGCTGATAATCCGCAACTACATCGACAAATTACTTTGATTTGAGAATCATGCAGGAAATACAGTGTCTTGCTTGAAATTTGAAGGCTGAATATTGATACTAATTTCAAGGACTGTTTAACTGTTAATATCCAAC
Source organism: Azadirachta indica (assembly GCA_022749755.1). Classification (NCBI taxonomy): domain Eukaryota; kingdom Viridiplantae; phylum Streptophyta; class Magnoliopsida; order Sapindales; family Meliaceae; genus Azadirachta; species Azadirachta indica. Next base: position 20,605,238 of record CM040440.1, read on the forward strand.
TTAGGTAAAGATTCAACTGATTTTTTTGTTGTGATTCAAAGAGATGACACTTCATGGCACCTTGCAGAGAAGGGTAAAACAGAAATTTCTCTCTCTGAAGAAGTCCTCGTGTAGGTCAATCCGTATGAACATTATACAGAATATTTGAGTTCACATTACCCCTTGAACCACTACATCCTCAAATTGCAGGAGTTTAAAATATTGCTATGCCATTCCTCTTCCTCATTCATTTGAAATGATTACATGCATACTTATTGGTTCTCATTGGGCATAAAGTAATGAGTGTTCACAACTAGGAGCACTCTGAATGTAGAGATAACAATAGAGGCATTATTAACGAAACAGTAACAAAGGCAAAATAATGTAACATATATGGCTTAGGTTAACAATAAATGCAATAGGATGAGGTCTACATCACTGTGTTTAGGCAATCCCTGGACCAGGGTTGGATAACTGAATTTGGCTCAAGTCTTTACCAAAGTATGCAAATTCAAGTATTAACTCTTCTTCCCAAAAGCCACATTATCATCTTCCTTATTTCAACTGCATAATTTCCCATCACTTCTCTGTAAAAGGAAAAGTTTTTTTAATTTGTCTGATTTGCACTGATGATTGTTTTCACTGTAATACTAATAGACAAGTGAGTAAGAGCTAGCATACCAATACCGGACAGGCTTTTCAGGCCCATGTTGCATGTGTTCCTCGTTAGGATGACAAGATTATCTATCCAAAAACGAACCTTTTCATTAGCATAACCGATGTTTGTGTAGTGTCTACAACTTTGCTTGCGGTCATTGGAGTATAAGCTTGCCTTGTCGTCGGCAGGCGGCTCAAAAAACTCCTTGGCCACATTCAATACATCTTGCATCAGCTCCTATTGAAGCCCATGATTGATCAACTGTTGCAGCAGAAATAGAATAATAAATATAAGCATATGTTTCTGTTATTGAATGGTTAACATGGCTATTAATTCAAACCAGTTGATGTAAGCATATAGAAGATTATGGACGTATATATATCGAACCTGAAAAACTCATATTTTTGACGAGCTTTCATAATTTGCTGGAGTTTTATTGTTCGATCAAGATTGTTTTCTCCAATATCAATTACAGGGATTGTTTCACATAGAAGAAGAAGAAGCATCTCGGGTATTCTATCTAATGGTAACGTACACGATTCTGGCACGGATTGTATGTTGCTCTTGATTGAAAGGAGTTCTTCGATTTCCTCAAATAAGTTCATTGTCAATAAGCTGGAGGTTCAAAGATTGGCTCAGTTTGATTCGTTCACATGTACCTCAGTTTGATTTCCTCTGGTTTGGAGCACAGTGTCCTCAAGGATCCATTGGATTGTGGACTCAGAACATATAAGCCCGAATATTTAGAGCCCATTCCGGTTTGGGTATTATTTCCCTTAAATTTATTTCTCAATAAATAAAAAAAAAATGAAAACAATCGACTATATAGAAGCTTAGTAGCAAATTATGTAATATCTGGTGCAATGTTCATAGGCATACTCAAGTGGTAAAAGTAGTCGTGCTCGGGTGAGATGGGATAGAGTAGATCTTCGGTCCACTTATATCTCACTTTGACGCAAACAATTTCATGTATTAATTCAATGTACTTCCTTTCCTGTATGCTGTTTAATTATTAGGACCTTCAATATTAATACTTGCCAACATATGTATGCTTTAGCTAAAATTTCCGGATCAAAGTTGGTGACCAGTTTCTGTATGGAGCATATGAAGCACTATGTATCAAATAACCATAAACAAAATGATCAAGCGGCATATTAGACTACCGAGTACATTCATGATCAATAGACTTTCAGAAATGAGAAAAGATTTACGAGTTTTCCAATCAATGTATTTTGATACACCACCGGCTAAACTTAATTAATAACAACATTAATTATCTGCAATCCTTTCAACTTGAGAATCAAATCACATCCTTCACTTCTCTGCCTGCACTGAACTAACACCAACCTTGAGGCCACCTGTGATGAGGATCCCATCTAGGAAACCATCTCTTTTTCTTCAAATTTGTACCCTGTGCTGCAGCCTTCTCCTTCCTTAGCGGTAATATCTTAAGAAAGAATCCTAGGGTACTTCTGCGGCTTGGCGTTGGTGCAGCAGGTTCATGATTTGATATAGATAAATGATTGCAAGACAAGTAGTTGGATTCATCATCTTCGGCAGGGAAAATCTCATCGCCAGCGCGGATAGTATTAAGCTTAAGATACTTTTGCTCAAGTGACTCTTTCGGTATGTTCCTTGCTAACAAAGGAGAAGCTCCACCCCAGTTATTGGTGCCCAAAAATGGATGCTGTGGTGTTCTAAATTCAACCAATTCTCTTTGCCTCATTCCTATAAACTTTCAATCACCTGATATCTTTCTGCTAGCTCTTTCTATTGGTATCTTTGGTGCATATCTGGTATCTTCTTATACGGGAGGAAAATCCCAAGAGCTCATTGGATTCTTCTTCGAAGTTACGAGAGTTCTACTTGTATATGGATTATCATAAACTATATGTCATCCAATAGTCATTGGTGGTAAAAATGACCTTATTACCATATTAGACATTGGCTACATGCATGGCTGCAGCAGGAGCATCCATTTGCCTCCATCGTCAGTATGCGAGACAGCCTAAAGATTGTGACAAGAATTATTATTTTGCAACAGCAGATTGAATAAGATACAGTTTTGCTTTTTAGCGGCAATATGTACATATATCGGCTTGCTAAGTGCAATTTAAAGTTCTTCTCTCAGTAGGCCTGGGCCAGAGATCTTCCTTGTGAGAAAGGAGACAAAAGGAGGCGGACATTTCATGAATTTGGATGATAAAGCAGCATCCATTTTGTAGACATATCCAATGGGAGCAACAAATATTTTACATAGTGAATGATGTTATTGTCGATTCTATGTATAATCCGAGTTTCGATCAGATATATAGTCTTACACTTCACTGATCGTATTGATTTTTTGTTGAAAGCTTTATTTTGGTAGATGCTTCAATCATGAGATTATGATTATGTTTAATTGTATCTGTTAATCATTTTACATCGTCATTACACCGGCTATTTTTTTTATATATAAATTGGACACCCTTATTTTTTAAACTACCTTTTAATTTGAGTTTTACCCAAACTTATTTCTAATTATATCAACTATTTAAAACAAAATCAAACTATAAATAAAATATAAAAGAACAACTTGAGACATACCAAACTACAAATAACATATAAAAGAACAAGTATATATGTAAAGAAAACTCAACTCACCGTAAGTTTAAATTTAGGTACAATTTACCTTGAAAAACAAAAAAACAACTCAACTCACCATAAGTTATAGATTTAGGTACAATTTACCTTGAAGAACCAAAAAAACTAAAATATGTTACGGCCTCCATATACTCAGAAAGTATCTAGATATCTATGGTTAAGTGAATCGACACTGTTTTCAACCCCTACAAATAACACATCTGGTTAATTAACCATTAAAAAAAAAGGAAAAGGCAAAGTATAAAGCAAGTTTTTATTGTAACGCAATCTATATACTCTCTTTTGGACTTTGGAGGTATCTCATTCCATCTGAATGCCTGTAAAGCTCGGTGGTGTCGGAGACGAATTTTGTTAACATGCCTCCTTTCATAAACATAAAGAGTTATTAAATTCAAAATCATTCGTTATTCAGTTAGTTGTATATAAATCACCATAATTCAGTCGTATCAATAAGTTAAATGTGTGCTAAGAGTATTTTCCTTAATTAATAAAAATACAAACATTTTCAATATATAAAATTAATATGGCGATAACAGTATTATCACTTCTACGGTTCATTAGTTCAATTTTGTAAGTTGTACTTTTAATACAAATTAAACGTTAAGATAATATATAATTAAGCATTTCTCAATAACAATAATAATTAAAAAAAATATTAATTATTTAACGAGGAGAAATTTTCATTGCAAATTCAAGAAAGATCGTAGTTTCTTTTTTCTAGTCGCATAAATCATAACCATGCGCTATTAAAACATCCACTGAATTAGATAAAAATTAACATTAAATTATTTATTTATTATATGATTTAATGTCGACATACACACAAAAGGGGTAATGGGAAAAAGAGAACAATTAATTAACCAAAAAGCTAGGAAGAATATTTTTTATTCCCACTATAAGATTAGTATTGTCCTGTCTGCACTAATTTAGAAAATATTAATATGTTTAAAGATTATATATATAGATAGTGCTCTACTTCTCATCTCCGCAGAATTCATTAATTAATATGTAGCAGCGATTCTGGTCAAAAAATTTCTGAAAAGACGAGATAGGTTCTAACAATTATTACACATCATAATTCTTCCATCTCAAATTCCCATATTAAGGATCAATAGATGGGATTAATATACTAAGTTACATTCAACATATATTTCATTACTGCTAATTTTTACCGAAATTAAGAGTATATTTCAAATTAAAGTATTGTGTGATAAAATTACTGAGAATATATTTGAAATTGTACGTTTTACTTAATCTTAAAAGCACTTTAGTTGAAATGTTAGTAAATATTCACTTTTATTTATGCAATACCTCTTACTTATATTTTATATTAATTTGGTGATCTCATCCAAAGACTACGAAGTTAAAAGTCATAGCATATTGACACATCAGCCTCTCAATTTAAAATACACACTAAATATGGATTATAAATAAAAAAATAAGTAATAAATATTAACTACTAAATAAGTATAAAACCATGTATGTCATCATATATAATAACGGAAAACAATTTTAGATTTTCTGCTGATAAAATTAAAACTTCTAAAATTAAAGATTAAGACCTGGTTTAGTATTGAGATTGATGTATCTGTGAATTTACAAGAACCATTGATGAGGTGAAATTCGCTTGATGTAAAATATAAATTAAAAAATATGTAGTTCCCATAAAAAATTATTTTTTAAAAGCACATAACGGGTTCAACAAAGTTTAAGCTGATGTTATAATTTTAGATATGGACTGCTCTAGTGGATTTCGTTATACATACTTAGCAATTGTAGAAAGAATATTGCATATATTTCTACAAACTTAGTGAGAAGAATATAATCAGCTGCCAGCAAATTGGAATTTGATCCAAGAACAGGAAACACACTGTACAAGCATAATAAGTACAAGTCTTCCATGGCCGTTCATTTCATATTTGCATATATAAATTGCTACCACATTGAAGGGACAACAAAAGAAATACATACAATACAACCTCATAGTTGCAGACATCGGGTAGCTATACATGGCAATTCAGCCATGTGCTTTGAAGGGGATCGACAGATTGAAGCCGCACATTCTGATGATTTTGCTTCAGATATGTTATGCATCAATTTATTTCATATCAGAAGCTTCCTTCAACCGAGGCATGAATCCTCATGTCTATGTCACTTATCGGCATATTGTAGGCGCCTTAGTGATGTTTCCCTTCGCTTATTTCCTTGAAAGGTAAATTATTTATTCACATTCACGTACAGTACTAAGGCTGAAACGGCAACAAATATTAACTTGGTCGTTTCATTTTATATGCCTGCATACAATCTGCATGGATAATTACTTCTACTACCAACTTGTAGACTGAAAATGCATGCAATTGCTAACTATTTATTTCTTGCAGAAAAGGAAGGCCAAAGCTGACTTTAGCTTTGTTTATGGAGATTTTTGTGCTTTCTTTATTTGGGTAGGGCTGTCAAGTTCCATTTATCATCAATACAGAAGAAACTGAAAGTTCTGTGTTTGCCAGAACGTACTGAAGAAACTTACAGATTTCTTTCTTGATGTAAACAGGGTCAGCTTAACCCTTAACCTGTACTTTGCAAGCCTGAATTACACCTCTCCAACCTTTATGACAGCGATAATTAATACTATCCCATGCATGACTTTCATAATTGCTGTCATACTCAGGTTTGCACTTCAAAGTCTAACATTCAGTAAAAGATTATTCTCTCTTTATTTGATCAAACAGACAGACTTCATGAACAAGTTTCTTAATGCATTGATTTCGTGTAGGGTAGAGATTGTTGACATTCGAAGTCCTCGCGGGATAGCTAAATTACTGGGGACATTGCTATCCGTAATTGGGGTGATAATTATAGCTTTTTACAAAGGACCTGCAGTGCCAAGCTTAAAGGGTGATGCTCCAATCCACGTTGGAACTAAATCTGTTCATGAAAACTGGTTGAAAGGTTCAATTCTGACTGTTTCGAGTTGCATATTATGGTCTATCCTGTTCATTATGCAGGTATATATTCAACCTTCAAAAAGCTTTCTGACTCTTCTTTATTCCAATTGCCGTGAATAAAGGTCCACAGTTCTATCCAAAAAAGCAAGGAAAAAACTATGAAAACAATATAACTAAGAGAAGGAAAAATTAAGACCGTTGAAACATATATATGTAAACCTTGTAGGCATATACATTGAAGAGGTACCCAGCAAAACTGTCACTTACAGCATGGATAAACGGTATCGGTGCAGCACAATCGGCTGTCTACACAATAATCGCTCATCGTAAATCAGCTGCATGGTTAACCACATCTATGATCGATCTCTTTAACATAATATATTCTGTGAGTTGATTTACTAACATCAGAAGTTTTGTCTGGTCATTTTTGTAATTTTACTGTGCATCTTGCTCCAAGTAATTTTTTATGTACAACAGGGAGCTCTAGCTTCTGGTTTTAGCAGCTTCATTCTACTATGGTGCACTAAAGAGAAAGGACCAGTGTTTGTGACCATTTTTAATCCCCTGACAACAATATTCGTTGCAGTTACAGCATATTTTCTTGTTAGTGAAAAACTGCACACTGGCTGGTAAATTACAACTCTTTCACACTCCCAAAATCTTATTAGCATAAAACATCTGATTTTTGTGATCTCTAATTCTTACTTGGCCGTTCAGCATAGCTGGTGGAATCATAGTTATTGTTGGTCTGTACTTACTGTTATGGGGCAAAGAAAGAGATCAAGTAATTTGCAACAAAAACCAGCGCCAACATTTTCCGACCTGTGAGGAGCTGAAGGAATCCAAGGACGATGTTTTAAGCTCAACAGAAACACAAATACCTTGACAAATCTAATGCGTGCAATGCTCAAATGGCCTGTTATAGTATCCTGAATTGTATGCAAAGGAAATAGGAGAATAAAGTCTTTATTTGCTACAGACAATTGAAGTAAAGAACTATTTGCAGTCTCTCCATCAAGTTTACAGTTAACTCAAAGTACACTGCCTGAATATATTATTCTATGGAGATTAGCTTGCATAGAAAGTAAACTGTTAACATTTACGAAAAGCACAATGTTGGCACATGAGCACTGAGTGAGAATTCTGAAAACGTGTTTGTTTGGCCCTAGAAAGAAGCGATAGAAAATTAAGCTGAGCAAAGGGAAGACATTCCTTAATTGAGTCAACTGGTTACAGGCTACATGTACAGAGATATATATTGATTTATATAGATTCACTAGAACTCTCTAAAGAACTCTGTTGGATTGGAACAAGGGAAGATAGCGGGCTGGTAGAGTGAAAATGTTTTGGTTTAAGTGATATTTAATTAAAAGTAATTTTTTAAAAACGAAGCTTGAACCTTTATTGGTTGACTTCAACAAAAAATACATGGTAACACACATATTTATATTTACTTTCACCAACATATCTATTGCTTGATATTTTCCTAATGTTTTTATAGAATATCCCAGATTACAAATTAATGTTATTTTAACAAACTCATCAAGCTAAAAATATTTCAATTAACCAATTACAATCCAGGACCCTTAACTAACTTCACAGCTGGCTTGAAATCCTTAACTAACAATACATGGCAAGAGCTGATCCTAGCTGATACGACACATTGCCACTTTAGTTTTGTATCTTTTAGATCCCCTCAAGCTCATGGACGTAAAGTATGCAAACGGCCGAAAAGACAAAGGTTTAGTAAGATCATCTACACATACCAAATTTCCAGCTCCTTATATCTATCATCCAAATCGCAGGCTTAGTCAGCATCTGAAAAAGCTAACTCTAAGTTCAAGTCTTCCTGTAGAAACAAACTATAAACCATGATTAGAAGTGGGCTGAAGATACCAAATCACCCTTTTTACAAGCCTGCCAGCGCAAAGAAGCCGGAGTATAGGGAAATTAATTGACTTAGTTTATTGAAAGCAAATGCTATCTGCTCTTGTAAGTTTAAAATATTGCAAGCCACCATTGATGCTTCTCTAAAAAGAACATTTCCGCCATCTTCGGATAACTTCAGAGACTGGATTTATTATATAATTACAAGATACTAATGACAAACACAATTGCTCCATATCATGAAAAGCAGGGTTTTGGACATACATACAGTATATATAAAGGGATGAGATCTGGAAATTAGGTGAATTTATTTAACAACAGAAATTTCTTAGTAATTACAGAAATCAAAATGAACACGTCATTCATTCTATACATAATTACAAAAGAACGGTATAGTATACTGTCTAACAATGAATCTGTGAATGCACACTCATACAGATTGGTCTCCAATCCATATCCGATGGAATTTGTTTACCTGATTTTAAAAATAAAAAATAAAGGCAAATGATATTTTTATTGTAATGATATTTTTATTGTGAAAAATAAATGTTTCAAACTCAGAGGTTGAGATTGTTTAAGACTCAAATAACTCTGATATGAAGTGGACAAGAGTAACTTAAGAACTCAAGGAATGTTAAGATGGAAAAACCGAAGAATCCAAAAAAAATCAAGTTGGAATTTTCATACTAATTTGAAAAGAATTAGATATGGTGATTTTTAGCGGCATTACAAAAAACTTGTATTATGCTCTTGCAAAGATTTCATCGTCTACTTTTAATAAAAAGATTTTACACATGTTTACTTCAAGAATATACGCAATTTTGCTAAACTAAGTAAATTTTTATTTTATTATTTGATTTTATTTATTATTTTCAGGTCTTTATGTATGTTCTCTAGTCAGACTTGGTGGGGTTACATGAGATCGTAATCTTGATTTAATCATATTAGTATTAAGACATTATTTTAATAAGGTTGAACGAATTCACAAGGCTAAAGAAGAAATTATATATATATATATAAGCCACGACAAAGAGAGGCAAATGCTTTAAACTAAATAGAAAAGATAATGACCACCCAGGCTAAGGGTTAGCCTGTGTCCGTAAAACTCTCAGAAATACTCCTTTTTTGTAATACTAATAAATATATTCAGGCCTTTAGTTATGTGTCATAACAGTATTTACTAGTTTGTAATAGTATTTACCTAAACTCCTAAAAACACTCTAGTTTGTAGTACTAGTAAAACTCTTGTTGTACTTGTATTAAAAAAAAAAAAAAGAAAAGATAATAAGAAAGCTGTGGAATATAAGGAGTCTTACCCCACAAAACCGAAATTGTGCCCAAACGCAAATAAAAAGAAAATAACGTTAACAAAAAATGAAAGCTAGGAAACCTTGGATGTTCTTGGAAATTAGGTGACTAGTTTCTGGAGGAGGAAGATTCAACCAAGTGAAATTGCTATAAAGATGACCCCAATTACCCATTTTGTCCTCGAGGGCATTATTTTCACAGTCTAAGACATGAGGGAGCAGCAATATTGCAATCAACGGCTCGTCAAAGCCCAAGGGGGCAGAGATTCTTGTTGTGCAGCAGGAGGACTACCAGAAGGGAATCAGATTCAAGCAAAACCTGATGCCAACATAGCTTTATTGAAATTAATAAGCCTGCTCAACGGCTAAAGTAACAGCCATTAGAATGTTAAAATTTATCATCATCATCAACTTATTTGCAAGCCGAAGTTGAAAAAAGTTTTGCAGGAGATGCATGATTGCAAGCTAGCTAGCAACTAATTTTGACGGAGAACCATCTTTATTTTCCTAGGTTCAAATTCAATCTCTTTTATGAAATACATGTTAGGCACGAAATATATTTCTAAAATCCTATGATAGAAAACATATGTTCAGATTTGCTAGTTTTCAAAAGTTTAGGGACGAAAATGCTATTATCCCTCACCGTTATATATATGGATACGGACACTGACTTTAAAGCAATGACACTAACGTTAAATCAATGACTCCACTTCACGTGCCCTCCTGAAAAATTTTCCGAGAAGATGCATCTAAATCTAATAAAACAGCATAAGAATGTGTATTGCAAATGGCTTACAGAATTTTATAAAATAGCATAATATTTAAAGTTGGCAATTAATAATAACACGTTTCTCATTGTCTCTTAATAATATCGGAATCTTATGGATTACTCCCCCAACCACAACACATCGTTGTTTTAGGGAAAAACTTTACAAACTAATTAGTGATTGGTTGTGGCCGCGTCTTTTTATAATCTAAAAAACAGTCAGACATTGTAAACGTTAATAAAAATTTTAAAAATTTATTGTGAGATAATAAAATCTAAATAAAAATAATCTTAAAAATAATGACTTAATTCAAAAAAAAAAAAAAAGAAATATACCAAGCTATTTCATCTCCTGCATGCTTTCGTAGATGTACGTAGCTTATGCTTATTAATCTTATAGCTAGGTGAACGAATATGTTCTTTATTCTGTACAGATGTAAAATTCTTATATTATTTCGAACAATAATCTTTCTTTTAGTTGAAGAAAAATTTAGTTGCCCCGCTAATGTACAATCGATCTTTTGCTGTACGTAGACAAATTAATATGCTGCTCTCACACGTAGCTAGCAAATATTGAGTCGTTAAAAAATTTTCAAATCTTATGGCATATATATATATATATATATATATATATATAGCTCTCTTGCTCCAGAGTCCAGACACCCATAAAAAAAAGGAGTACGAAATGCTGCAGCTACTAGAAGATAAAAATAGTATATATAAAGCATGCAATATATATCGTATATCTCTTTAATTTGGAGGTATCTCATTCCAAAGTGGCCGTAAACGTGCACGCATTATATCGTTTAATCATAATAAAGAGATGCATGCTTTGATTATTCCATTTTTTATATTATATATTTCTAATAAATAATTACACATCCTTCTTGAATTGGATTAATTAGATAATTATTCTTAACATTGCCAGCTAGAACTTTTATTTTAATGATCAATGCTTCAATCATCAAATCATCATATAATATTCGTTTGGGAAATTTTTTAAAATAACCTTAATTTTCTTTAAGTTTACGTAAATAATCTCTTATAAAAAAATTTTATCAACTTAACCCAAAATATATTTTTTGAACTAAATTACCCTTAATAGCCAACTTCCATTTTTTTTTTTATAAAAGTCTATTTTTTTACTTTTTCTTATTACTTTAAATTTTTAAACTCTCCTAAACTCAAACTCTCATCTTTCAAAACTATTTCCCTCTTTAAAATCACCTCTCTTTCTAACGGTGAAAACAATAGCGGTGTATTTTTTATGGTGAAGTCTTAATCACCGATATTAAGTGATTTTTTTTGTCATATAAGTATTTATTTTATGTGTGAATTAATTTACTAAAGAGAAATTTCTCTTCTCAAATATTGATTCAATGTTGATTATGTAATAAAAAGTATTGATTTAAGTTTAAATTACCTTGATTGGTTGGTATATAAATGCAAAAACATAGATGATTTGAGAATAAGAAAGTGTTGTGCGATTTTGGATTATGGGTTTTTTACCTGGAAAATGAATTTCGGGTGAGGTCAAAATTTGCTTTATCAGAAAAATAAATTGGGGTAAGGTTAAAATTTGCCTTACCTAAAAACCATTTTTCGGGTAAGACTAAATTTTTGGATAAAGTAAAATTTTGTCCAACCCAAAAACTACTTTTCGAGTAAGACTAAATTTGGCCTTACCTGAAAAATAATTTTCGGGTAAGGCATATTTTGATCTTACCCAAAAATCACTTTTTGGATAGAGTAAAATTTTGCTTTACCCAAAAATTTGGCCTTATCAGAAAAATAGTTTTTGGGTAAAATATATTTTTACCTTAACCAAAATTCATTTTTCTAGTAAGACAAATTTTGCCCTCACCCGAAATTCATTTTTCAAGTAAAAATCCATAATCCAAAATCGCACAACACCTTCTTATTCTCAAATCATTTATATTTTTGTATTTATATAACAACCAATCAAGGTAATTTAAACTTAAATCAATACTTTTTATTACATAATCAACATTAATTGAATCCCCATTTGAGAAGAGAAATTTCCCTTTAGTGAATTAATTCACAATAAAATATATATATATATGATAAAAAAATCACTTAATATTAATGACTAAAACTTCACTATAAAAAATACATCGGTATTGTATTCATCGTTAGCAAGAGAGGTGATTTTGAATAGAGAAATGGTTTTGAAAGATGAGAGTTTGAGTTTGGGAGAGTTTAAAAATTTAAATTAATAAGAAAAAGTAAAAAAAATAGATTTTTATAAAAAAAAATATTGAAGTTGATTATTGAAGGTAATTTAATCTGAAAAATGTATTCTGAGTTAGGTTGATAAAATTTTTTTATAAAAAATTATTTACGTAAAGTTAAAAAAAGTTAAGATTATTTTGAAAATTTTCCCTATTTTTTATTATTAATTCATTGGTTACCTAATATGACATGTAGAGCAATGGTGTTAATGTGGATTCACACACAGAAAGGGTAGTGGGCCGGGGAAGAAGAGAACAATCGACAAGAAGGATCGTAGTTAGATTCTGATTCCGATTACACGTACAGATCGATCGATCGATCGAATGATTGATTGAACGTGTCAATAAATTTTGAAAGGATGGGAATACACGATATAAGTAATTCTTCCTTCTCGAATTCCCGTTAAGGATCAACATAGACACGTGATTAATAAATAATGCTATTTAAGTTACATTATTCATCTCCATATGTATATTTGCTTTCACCATTATTACTTATGGATACATGTGTCATAATCAAATTACAGTGGTCTGAGATAAAATTATTGAGAATATTGTTGGGGTTCTTGGATTGTATTCAACTTTAGAATGAATATCTATTTATATTTAATCACCAGCTCTAATTTACTCACATTAGACACTTACAACGAGTTTGGCATACTGCACTAGTTTGTATTAAAATTTTAATATATCATATTATATTGGATAAATTTTAATATAATATTATATTTAATGCATGATTGTACTAAAAAATATTACTTATATAAAATTTTATTTTGTATTAATTGGTTATATATTATTACTTTTAATTAAGAATTAAATAATTCAAAGATAATTCTCGCAAAAATTGTGGATTAAAAGTTACAGTAAATTGGCCCCTCAATTTCAACACTTTGATAATTACTTATTTATTTATAAGTTTTATCAAAATTTATGTAAGTAATAGTGTAGTATTGCTCAAATTAGATGATTTTTACTTCCTATGAGAGATAAAGAAATTATTAGCATACGAACCACTGTCAAACTTCATTTAGCACTGACTGTTGTGGCATTGAAGTATAACTACTATTGGTGAAACGATTTAATTAATATCAAATGTAAAAAGAAAAATGAGTTCTCTGTCACCAAAAATTGGTGTTTATCAAATACTTTATTTAATATGTTTATCATAATTTTAGACGTAACCAACCTACTAGTATGTTTGTTAAAGATACTAAATATGATCTTATTATTTTAGATTCTTTGATAATAAAATTAAGGCTTTATTTCGTGTTAAGATGTTATAACTTTAAAGATATTATTATTGTTGAATCAAATTATTTATTGCTAAATATAAGTAAAAAAAAAAAGTAATTCTCGTAAAAAAAATTAATTTTTATCAAATATTTTATTTGTTCTGCTTTAAAAGCATACAATAGAAGCGTTGAAATTGCCAAAAGAAAATTTCTGTATTATCATTTCAAGATTAACTAAAGTAGCAAGTTGATTTAGTGGGTAAGTATTTAATACGTGTAACAAGAATATTGCATATATTTCAACCATAATGAGAGGAATATGATCGGCTTCACCTAACTGGAATATGATCAAGAACGGGAAGCTCCCTCGATGAGCATATTCACATCAAATCTCACATGCACCTGAGACCTATGGGATGCATGTGTAAATTACTACCAAGGAGGCAACGGAAAATATCGTTCAACCTCACATAAAATACATCAGCTAATTAAAGAGCCATGGTATTTGATCAGTTGTGTGCTTTGAACAGATTTAAGCCACACATTCTGATGATTTTGCTTCAGATATGTTACGCATCAATTTATTTCATAACAGAAGCTTCCTTCAACCAAGGATTGAATCCTCATGTCTATGTCACTTATCGGCATGTTGTAGGCGGCTTAACCATGTTTCCCTTTGCTTATTTCCTTGAAGGGTACATCACTTATTCATATAACTCACACAGAACAAATATTCAGTTGCTTGTTGCACTAAAATATGCCAATATATATATATATATATAATATATAATATATTTGTTGCGTTGATAGTGACTTCTACTACCCGTTTGTAGTTGATTTAAAAATAAAATACACTGCTATATTGTTAGAAACTGCTTATTAACTGCTATCCTTTTGCCGGCAGAAAAGTAAGGCCAAAGCTTACCTTAGCTCTGTTCCTGGAGTTTTTTGTACTTTCTCTAGTGGGGTAAGGCTGCCGAGTTTCATTCTTCATTATAATACACAAGAAACTGCAAGTTCTGTTTTTGCCAGAAAGTACCGAGGAAACTTACAGATTTCTTTCTTGATGTAAACAGGATTAGCTTAACACTTAACCTGTACTTTGCAAGCCTGAATTACACCTCTCCAACCTTTGTGACAGCGATGATTAATACTATCCCAAGCATGACTTTTGTAATTGCAGTCACACTCGGGTATGCATTTCAAAGTCTCACATGCAGTAAAAGATTATTCTGTTCATTAACAGCTTTTTTAACAAATTTGATGTAGGTTGGAGATTGTTGACATTCGAAGTCTTTGTGGGATAGCTAAAATCCTAGGAACACTTATTTCTGTAATTGGGGTGATAATTATAGCTTTTTACAAAGGACCTGCAGTGCCAGGCTTAAAGGGTGATGCTCCAATCCACGTTGGAGCTAAATCTGTTCATGCAAACTGGTTGAAAGGTTCAATTATGACTGTCTCGAGTTGCATATCATGGTCTGTTCTGTACATTTTGCAGGTATTTAACCCTTTAACAAGCTTTCTGTTTATTCTTTCAACTGTTTTAATTAAAGGCCCATAAAAGCCCTCCTCAAAGAAGAAAATTAAGACTGTTAAAACATGTAAACCTTGTAGGCATTTACATTGAAGAGGTATCCTGCAAAACTGTCACTTACGACATGGATGAACTGTATCGGGGCAGCACAATCGGCTGTCTACAAAATAATCGTACATCATAAATCAGCTGCATGGTTAACTACATCTATGATCGATATCTGGATCATTATATATTCTGTGAGTTTATTTACCAACAGCATAAATTTGTCTGTTCCTTTATTTAATTTAACGTGCATCTCGTTCTAAGCCCCTTTTTATGTGCAACAGGGAGCTCTAGCTTCTGGTATTAGCTCCTTCATTCAACTATGGTGTACTAAAGAGAAAGGGCCAGTATTTGTGACCATTTTTAATCCCCTGACAACCTTATTTGTGGCGGTTACAGCATACTTTCTTGTTGGCGAAAAACTGCATACTGGCTGGTAAAATTTATATCTCTTTTCACACTCAGTAGAATAAAACTACTGGTTTTTCTGATATATAATACTTACTTGACCATTCAGCATACTTGGAGCGATGATAGTCATTGCTGGTTTGTACGCACTGTTATGGGGCAAAGAAAGAGATCAAGTTTGTAACATGGACCAGAAGCAATCTTTTCCAACCTCTGAGGACCTGAAGGAATCTAAGGACCATGTTTTAAGTTCAGAAGAAACACAAATAACTTGACAAACCTAATGAAATGTTTTCAATGGTAACCGGAATTGCATACTGAAGCATATGGTAGAATGTAGTAAAGCTAGTTTCTGAAGCCTTTATTTTCTAAACCTTGCTGATTCCTGAATAAAAGCAATACACAAGCATCTTTCTCAAAGATAGAATGTTGCAGCTTCTTATACAGAATTGAAGAACAAACTTTTTGCAATTTTGCTATCAAATTTACAAACTCAAGTCCACTAACTGAATATATTATTGTATGGAGATTAAAGCACAGCAAGTGAACTATCAATATTTACAAAAAGCCCCAGTGGGGGACTCATTTACACTGTCCCTCAATATGGTGCTTCCAGTTAATTAACTACCATTAGCAATCTTCTGTTTATGCTGCCCCTTGGAGGCGTGCTCGTATGGATTCTGGACTTGTCATTTTATTGATGCTGCGAAAATGAATAATGTCATCATCAATTAGAAGTTCCATTAATTCTCCTGAAGAACACATAATTACATGACTTATTTGAGGTAAAAATATATTTCAAAAATATGCAGGCAGTCTAACAAAGTGTGAATTGTTAATAAGGCTTACCAGACAAGCAAATCGCCACCAGATGACTTCTTCTCTGAAATCCATTCAGGAACTAGTTCCAACAACAAGTTCATCTGATCTTCAACTTCCCCTGTATGGAGAGTCAGGAAGAGTTAGCTCATCTAAAGTTTTTGCAAACAATATCTCTCTATGCCTAAGTGGTTAACATGAAGACTTACTTCTATCTGTAATATGAAGATGGCTGGAAATTAACTTGTGAATAAGCTCCTCTTTTGTGATAACTGATCGTTTTATTGACTGAAACAAGAAATGAATCATGTTGAAGAGCTTGGGCAGGCAAGCAATCATCTGTCGCCGCCACTTAGCTCGCGAGATGGCTGGATCTCGCTCCTCCATAGCGTTCCTCTCTTTCTCTCTTATCTGGAAAAATAAAAAAATGGTTAACTCATTGCAATAATGAATTATTGTCAAATTCAAGAGGTTAATGACAAATACTACTCTGTATCATGGGAGATAGGGTCATACATACAAAGGATGAGATGCAGGAAAAGTTGAATTTAATAATACATATTTCCTAGTAATTGCATAAATCAAAATCCAGAAAAATAGCTTACTATGCACACATCATTTATTTGATAAATAATTACAAAAATATAGCATAAGTCTAACAGTGATTATGTGAATGCATTGTCAGATAGATTGACCACTGTACCATCTCCAATGGAATTTCCTTCTGTTTTAAAAAATAACAAAGGCAAAATGATATTCCTTACGTTTGTTAACTAAAAATATTTCAGCAATTTGTACGGTGTTTTGCATAGAACAAGCTTTAGTTAGGCTGAAAGCATTCATAATCGAAGCTCACCGACTGAAGAAGATTCTCAGGTAGAATGTCAAGAATATCATCATCAACTGATGCGCCTTCCATCTCATTGACATTCTGCTCAACCTTCTCATTCTTCACAGGAGTATCAAATTTCAAAGACCTGCTACGAGGGGCACGCCTGGTTAACTTGTTTGATGAACTGACAGATACATTTTCTGGAGTCATATAACATCTCTTTGGCGGATTTAAAGAAGGTGTGGCAGTCATGAGCCTAGCTGGAGTAGAAACAAGTTTTGCAGGAGTTGACTGCAAGCTAATAACTTTCGAGGGAGTACAATCTTTACTTTCCACAGGTTCAATCTCCTTGACTGGAGTGGCAGGAGGGTGGCTTGGTGGCAAATGAGTGGGAGAAGCACAATTCATCAAACATTTTTTTCCTCTACTGGTTTTGGATGTTAATTTAATTGGAGAGGTTGCAGTAGCCGAGCTAGTTTCCTCACCTGAGGAAACTTTGTTAAGGTATGGCTCTGGAACTAGAATGGCAGAAGGTTCATCAGAAATGACCAATGATTTGTTCTCAGCTTTATACTTCTCTGCATCGCTGCTGACAAACTTTTGAGAAAAATGCCTTCGGAAAGGAAAATGAGATGCTGCAACAGGTTGCTGACTACCAGATGCAGAAGCTGATGTCCCTGAGACTGTTGGCATGCTGGGGTTTTTTATTATATTTAGAACCTTATAATTCTGGCAGGTAGCTGACGAAATTTGTTGCTGCTCTACAGATGCATCAGTTGATGAATCATTGGATGTCAACGAGGTGGAGTTTTTAATCATATTTAAATGGAGATTTGACTTCGAATGATTGAATGGCTCTGGCAATGTTTCCTCTGGAATTTCGTCACCCTTTATGCAGAAAAATGATGGTTAAGATTACCAGATACAACAGTGCAAGCAAGTACCGCAAAAGTTAAACCTTCAATAAGACCAAGAATTAGTGTTTATCAAAAAAAGACTGTCCCCAAATACTAGTCAGGTTAGAACCACCTATTAGATACACAAAGAACATCTACTGGAAGAACCTCAAATATCGAAAAAAAAAAAACATGTTGCATACATCATCATTGCAAATTCCACTCCAAATTCTGGTTTGCCTTCACAAGTTACAGTACACTATATGTTAAAAAAGGCTACATCAAAGATATATAAGATTGTCTGATGCCAGGTCAAATCTGATTAAACATTTTGAGTTCAAAATATTGCTATGAAGTGCTGAAATAAATTTATAGACGGTTTTTACTGTTCTTTCAACCCATAAAAGACCAAAACTTCAAATATAAATTCTGAGAAAATATATAATCAGAGAAGGAATAAAAACTATATAATGATAAAATCTACCACTAAATAAAACCCAGTAAGAAAAAAAATAAAAGTATTGTATACCTCAGCATGGTCTTTAAGAAAATTCATAAGCCGAACACGAAAAACCTTCCTCAGGTTCAAATTCTTGCTATCAGATTTCAACTTGCCATCATATTCAACTGCATCTGGATTTAGTGTAACGTGAAGATCTGGCTTCATACAACTAGTTTTCTCGTCAAATGTGAGCACTTTCTTAATCTCGATTGCTTCTGGTAGTATAAACTTTAATTGAGCCAAGTGACCATAAGAAAATCTCCTACAAATATCAGAATCCAAAATCATCTAGATGAGATCATGTTTGTCTCCAACCAAAGTTTAGTAGACATAAAAGCCTAGCAATTGAATTAAATTTTTTTCCCTCCCAGCTTTTCCAACAACCAGTAATGAAGAAAATTTATCCAACGCATAAATTAGCTTCCATAGATGATAATAAAAACAGAAATTACCTATCAGTCAAACACTGAATTTTCGGGCAAATATTGGTGAATGTCGACGAAGAACACTTCAATTTCAACAATCGGATCACGCCATCCAAGCTATCAAAAAACTCTCCCAGCTGCCTATGCCTGCCCATTTTCAAAAAATAGAATTAAAAACGAACTTAATGAAATAAAAATAACTATTAAATCCAAGATGAAATGAAAATCAAGAATCAAAATATCTTACTTTTCCGGCAACATGCTGGAGTCACGAGCAGACTTCGCTGGCCATTTATCGCGCGGCGATGCCAAGATCTGCTTGCTGGCGGATTCGATTTGGTCCGTTGGAGGCTGCTGGCAGTGGGCCTGGGCGGCCATTCGGATTTCTTTCAGGGAAAGCGCCATCCGGCTGTTGCGAGCCCGGCGCGAGAGCGTTGACGGCTGCTTCTCCGGTGTTTTGGAGGCTAATTTATTCGGGCTCTGACTTGAAACTTGGGATTTGAGATTTGACAGAAGTGGCTTCTTGCATCTGAAGGGAATTGACTGAGACGAATCCGAAGAACTCATTGTAGAGAGAGAGAGACAGACAGACAGACGGACAGATGACTCTTTGGCTCTGCTGGGCAGAGGAGCGTCCGGGAGAAAGGAAAATATATGTATCTAGGGCTTTTGGCGCGAATGCTGAACTGGAGCTCACGTGGATGGTTGACACGTAGGAATTCCCGCCAAATAGATCCGTTGCGTCCCGCGATTTTCCTAGGGCGTTGTTTGGACAGAGAATTATTTTAATTCTACTGGGCGAATATTTCTTCCAACAAATATTTGACCCGATTAAACATTTGCCTCGCAATTTTCTTTTTTGAAAAATAATAATAATAATAATAATAATTTTGCCTTTTTTTTTGTTTTTACTTCTCAAATAAAACTAAATCCTTACAGTTAACTAACCTGATTCAATACAAGCGTTTGTTCAATATAGGACTTATATATAATTTATTTATTTTTTAAATGAAGGATAAAAAAATTTAAGAAAACATGACGAATTGAAATTGAACTAAATTTTTTTTTTTATTTTAAAACTCTTTGAATTATAACATTGTATAAAATTTAAAACTCTTGCATCCATAACGTTATACCCTCTTCTTTACAAATTAAAATCTCTTTCATTAATATTTAATCATATTTTATAATGAGAAAGATTATATCCATTATTTTTTTTATATTTTCTTTGAATTAACGTTTAAATCTCCTTTAAAGATATATTTAATTTATTTAATCAAGAAGTTTTTGTTAATACTATGATATTTCTTTAGTTATTTGTAAACATAATTGTCTAACGTGGCATCAATTTTATAAGATAATAAACTTTGTTTTATTTATTTACCGGCTACAATCATTATTTATTTGTTTTTTATTTGTATAGAATATTAAATATTCCATACTAAGTATGTTACTAGTATTTTACATTAAACCTTAGCTATTAGTCAAATTTGGTTAAATTAATCATTTATTTTTATTGCAATGTTGAAATATATATATTTATTTATATTAACAATATAATCAATTATACGGTGCACCTCATAATTTTATGCCTAAACTTCAACATTTTTTACTTCTAAAATATATATTACATTAGAGTTAAGTATTAGTAAAAAGGAAAAGATTAATAATCTTATAAGATTGTACATCTGTTTATATCTAATAATTGAGATTAAATATAATATATATATTAATTATGATAAATATGTTATTTTTCAACATTTGAACAAAAGATACCAGGCAGTGCTTAGTAAACAGCCGTTGTGAACAAAACATCACTGTTTTCCTTACTCTGACGATACAGTGAGCCCAACCCAAAGGATAACCACCATCAAATCAAACCCTTGTATCAATTATAAAACATAGGCCCAGCCCATCAATTTTCAGAAGGAACTAGCAGTCGTCTTGAGCGAAATTTCACTGCAAAGCCGTCTTCGAAAGTGTCATGTAACAAAAGTTCTTCAGCTGCACAACGATAGTTTTAAACGAATTTAATAGCCGAAAAAGCAAGGTATTGCCCATCGTTACGTCTCCTTCATAATCTCCCACGAAACACAGAAAAAAATTAAATTAAATAAAAAATAAAAAATAATAATCCCAAAAGCTTACTGTAAACCTATTAAACAATTAGCAGAAATTCCTTTTTCTTCCACGCAACCAAGTATCAACCAAACGCCTCCCTCTCCCTCTTGGTTTCTACAATCAAATCTTATATTGCTTAAACTCCTCTTGTTTTTGCATTTTTCTTTTCAATCGTCGGCTATTTCGTTGCTTTCTCTGTTCTGTTCGGACGACAATATTTTCTGGGTGTCACTGAGTTGTTTCATATTGTTTTATCGCCTTATTGAAGCTCTTCTTTCGTGGGGCGCAGGTAATTTCGTCTTTTGTTTGTTTCTGTATCTAAATAATTGGGTTTTTATATTTCACGTGACACTACATAGTACGAAATTACTTACCTTTTAACTTTTCTTTTTAATTAGCGAAATTTCTGTATTGCGGTTCAGTTTGAAATTTCAATTTTTTTTATGTTTATTTATATTTGATTTTGGCATATGGGCTGACTTGTAATTCACCAAAGCTAGCTCCGTTTGTAGCCAATTTTCGTTTTAAGCCATTAGCAGGTCATTGCAGTGGCGATTTTTCTTGTTTTTTATTGCAGTGATATGCGATCAGGGTAAAGTTGTTGCTTTTGGTTCTTTTCAATAAAATTCAGTTGAACTTAGACTGAAAATTTTTGTAACTTTTATGTGGGTAAGAATTCATACACGAAATTTTAACCTGGTTCTATTATTCATATAGAATTTCCTCAATGTAGTTTGACGGTTATGAATTTTTCATAGCTGGATACAGACACTTGATTGCATTGGAGGTTCTGGAAAACCAAACGCTGAGTACTACTAACTGGCATTGCATAGCTTACCCTTAACTGGTCAGTGAAAAGAGTGAAAATTTCAATTTGGTCTTGAGTTTATTGTTAAGTAGTTGATCAGTTAAGGATTTGGCAGAAGATTTGTTGTCTGCTTGGTGGCTTTACCAATTCATTCGATAAATTTCTTTAGTCTCCGTACATTTTAATTTTAAGTCTAAACTTGGCAAGTTATTATTTACCATTGTGGTGCCTGTTATTTTGGTCAATGTGGTTTCAAGGGAGTAAAGGGAGTCAAGCTTTTAGATTGTTGTTGGTGCAACCAGAAACTCTAGGGTTAACAT
Organism: Azadirachta indica; assembly: GCA_022749755.1. Taxonomy (NCBI): domain Eukaryota; kingdom Viridiplantae; phylum Streptophyta; class Magnoliopsida; order Sapindales; family Meliaceae; genus Azadirachta; species Azadirachta indica. The sequence goes on from CM040440.1 coordinate 20,627,623, forward strand.
GTATGTAGCTCATTAATGCAAGGGAGTACAGGGAGTAAAGCTTTTAGATTATTCTTGGTGCAACCAGAAACTCTAGCGTTAATACAACGCATTATGCTGTTCAGCAGAACTGGCAAGAATAAAATATATTAAGGCATAATCTGTGGTCAGTTTCCTAGCTGCAAATGTTTTCTCCTGCAAAGAAATTGTTCTTTGTACACATGCAAAGAAATGTTTATGCTCAGTATTCCACAATGTTGGTTAGGTCACAGTGGGATAATAGAATTGGCGTTTAATTCTGCTGGACCTTCTGAACTTTCCTTATTTTGTTTCATTTAATAAGTTATTTTTGTCAAGCAAGACCATTTTACACAAAGAACCATAATGTCCAACTTCAGTTAGTTTTCTGCAGTCGTGAAGAACCTTTTCTAACCCTGCTATGTCATTTTCTATCTTATACTCTACCTATATTAGGCTTTGTGGAAAGGAAATTCAGCAGACCAGCACCAGACTTGTGTTGTATCTGCACGTAGCTGTATTTTGTCAATGACATTGATTAAAACCCTTATGCCGGTATGTTTTCAGGATAGCAGAGGACGACCTTATTCTTATTGCAGCGCTGAATTAGTGTTGATTGGACGCGACAATTGAATTTTTGGCGAATGGAGAGGTACTAAATTCATTGCTGGACTTGTACTATATACATGAGAAAAATGATCCTACTTTCATTTTTTTGCTTTGCATAGTAAAAATGTAATGATATATAATAGATCTAAATGTCCAACGTTGGCAATGACTTGTCATATTTATATGAAGCTGCTTGAGATATTATGGATGTATTCTTTTTTTGCCAATTACATGTTGAAATGGTGCATCTGTATTAGAGTTAAAACTTGATGTATGGGCTGATGATTGATTATTGTAAGTGGCAAATTTTGTTTCAATTCTTTTAATGTGTCCGTGTTCACCGCTTAGTGGCAGAACCGTTGGGGCCATTGGATCTCTGCTTTAAGCTTCTGAAAGGTTTTGAAGTGCTCATAACTGTATATCATGTTGAAGAAAAGTAGAAGAAGAAAAGGCTATATAGAGAGGCATAAGCTGTTGTAATTTTCCTGCTAGTTCAACGACTTAGACGTGTTATTATATACTTATCTGGGTTCTGAAGATTAGTTTTTGACCTAGTGAAACATATTCTTGGGGAAATTATTGTTTGTCTGAATCTGTTCGTCTTCTAGTTTTTGTCTTCTTCTGGTTAAGATGCATATTTGTGTGTGTTTATTAGTGTGCTTTTGCTGTTCTTTTTCCATGTTCTTCCTGATACATTAGTTTTCCTTTGTTCATACATGCTTACAGAAGACATTGATTTCAATCACTTACACCATTTGGGGAATGGACTGGTTGCTCTTGCCTACTGTGAGTTTTTGTAAATGATGTTCAGTGGGCAAAAGGCTACAAATCCTCTGAGCATATTGAAGTGGAAATGGCGTGGTGATTCATCATTGACAACAGGCTTGCTTAAAGATGTGCCTCCCGAGATAGAATTGTCTGACTATGGACACGAAAGGGTACCGAGTCCCGGTAGTGAGAGCCCAACAGGGCTACTTAATGGTGAAAGCTTGAATGCCGCACCGATTGCTGATTTGGATCTTTTTTTTGAAAGGCTCTATAGTTACTATTGTGAAAAAGGACTTTGGTGCATTATTATAAAATGGATTGTTGAGCTTCTCAGCCTGGGTTTTACCATAAGTTTTTCAGCATTTTTCTTACTATATGTTGATTGGAATGGTCTGCGTAATGCAAAGTGTGGAATGGATGCAGTTGAATCAGGAATTAAGCCCTGTGATCTCGCCAAGGAAGCTCTTCATGAGTACCCATTAACCCCTCTAACACTTTCCAAAGCTATTATTGTTGGATATTTGGGGTTATTTTCCATATACTGGATCTTCTGTTTTTTGAGATTTTTTGCTCAATTAAAGGATACTCTAGGAATCCGTCAATTCTATTACAACAGGTAAGTCTGAATTTAGCTGCATAAAGATGTTTCCTTTTTTTTTTATGGCTTTTTTGATTTTTTTTTTTTTGTGCATGACCATAAAAATGATGTAGAAGCATAGTTTTTGTCTTGGTGTAAAATCTTTTTGTTTGCTAGCATTTTTTTTATATCAATTCAATGAGCGTTGTTATTATTGTTTTGCAGCCTGCATGTTACGGACAGTGAAATTCAAACAATGCCCTGGGCAACCATTCTTGAAAAGGTTGTTCAATTGCAAAGCTCACAGCAACTCTGTATCGTTAAGGATCTTTCTGCTCATGATGTGGTGATGCGATTGATGCGGAAGGAGAACTACTTGATTGGGATGCTCAACAAAGGGGTGCTAGCTTTTCCAATCTCTTCATGGGTCCCAGGGGCTGGTCCCACTGTCAGATCGACCTCAGATGGAGTACAACATCGCCTAATACTTACCAAGACCCTAGAATGGATATTAAATTGGTGCATACTGCAGAGCATGTTTGATCGGTAAGTTGAATTTTATGAAGTATTTGACTGTGTTTGATACCTATAATTTATCTTTTGGCCATCTTTAATTAGTATTGCAATATATACTAGAAAGTATCATGCCCCTTTTGTTTGGAATATATTATACACTTACTAATTTAAACTTAATATTTTCATTATGTCCACCTCTAATTAGTTCTATAGTTTCTACAAGAATGTCTCAGGTTCTTTTGTTTTGGGAATGTTTACAGACTTGTTGCTTTCTTCATAAATGAGTTCAACTCTCTTCCCATATTTCTGATATTAAAGCAATTCAGTGATTTGGACAACGATAGAGAGTAATGGCAGAAACCAGAGTGTGCTCTGTACTATAAGTTACTTAAGTAATAAGGCCATAGATTTTCCTTGTATGATGCAACACATTGGTTTCGATACTTTAAAAGCTTGACTGCTGTGCTGCCTTGCTAGAATTCTAATATCCTAAGGGATGCCTTTTTCCAGTGGTAGCCAATCCTTAGTAAGAGGGTGATTTAAACATGGTCCAAACATTTGTTGTTTTTCACTTCTACTGATGCATGAAAGAATCTTAAGTATTCTATATGCTTTGGCATATATGATCATTTTATGACAAAATTGATTCGTTTTGCAGAAACTTTTGTGTCAGGAGGGACTTTATTTATAATCCGAAAACATTAAGGAAAAGGCTTATGGTTGTTGGGCTTGCAATGCTTATACTCTCCCCATTTCTTGTCATATTTATGCTAGTGTATCTCTTCTTAAGGCATGCTGAACAATTTTATAATCATCCAAGCACGGCTTCATCTCGAAGATGGTCAAACTTGTCAAAGTGGATTTTTAGGGAATTCAATGAGGTACTAAACTGCCTCTTCCTCTTATTAAGTTACACTGGACCTTTTTCTGTTTCTTTTTTCTTGTGATGAACAAGACAAGCTTATATCAACTGCTCAAGTGGTTGGGTAAATTTGTTTTCAATAAAGGTCAAAGTTAAGATACTCAAGTTTTCAAAATATAACACAAATGGATGCTCTCTTTTCTGCAAACTTTGCAGAGATTAATCTTTTATTAATGCTTTCCCATTTTTCCTACAGGTTGACCATTTGTTCAAGCACCGCATCAATAGCAGCGTAGTGCATGCTTCTGATTACCTGAAGCAATTTCCATCACCTATTATTTCTATTGTGGCAAAGTTTATTTCTTTTGTCTCCGGTGGCTTTGCTGCTATACTCATCATCATTGCATTTCTGGAGGAATCTCTGCTTGAGGGCCATGTAAATATATTTTTACTCTTACATTCTGAATCAAATGATATATTTGACAATGGTAATCATTGCTGTTTTAATGTTATTATGTTTAAACCTTGTAGATATTTGGTCGCAACTTGTTCTGGTATGCTGCTGTCTTTGGAACCATAACAGCTCTTAGCCGGGCTGCAGTTATGGATGAGCTCTTGGTCCTCAATCCGGAAGGAGCAATGTCTATGGTGGTCCAACATACACATTTTATGCCAAAAAGATGGCGTGGCAAGGAAAATACTGAGGCAGTCCGGGTAGAGTTTGAGACACTCTTTCAGGTAATTTTATGAAGTTTCATTTTTATGTTTTTATTGAGTAGGATGGTTGGTTGAACTGAAAAAGTCCGCAACTGTTCTTAAAATAGTGCTCATAACTTTTAAATAGCCCTTGTTCTCCTATATGGAGGAGTGTTATATGTATTGAATTTAAGGGTGTTTTAATCTCTCTCTTAATTTTATTTTTATATTGGTTCTCTTTCTTATAGTTCATTTCCCTTAGGTTGTCAAAGATTTCTTTTATAATAATTTATAAGGAAGAAGTCAGTTATACATATTTTTTTTTGGTGTTTTAGTTTAATTTTAATGATAGGTTGTTTAATGCTTCCTTGGTTTTTGTAATATGACATCAAGAATTGCTAATGCTTCTTAGAATATGATTCCAGCCTCAATTAATTCAACGAATTTGAAGTCATTGATTTGTGTAATTTCATTTGTAACTTGGTATATGGAGTACAGAACTCTTACATCAAGAGAAAATCTTGCTGAAAATGGTCTCAATCTCCCTATCTCATAGATGGGACCATGAATTGTGGAAGTTTATTGATACTCTATTGTGCTGAGGTATATTCAGCCCTGACCATGTTATCACATGCCTTATCTATTACAGCTTACCTGGCTCCACAATGTGCCAGCATACTTTTAACAAATTCATTGAGAACTGTAGTGCGATAATTGTTCTTTCTCTAGGGCATTGTGGTGTATTTAGGGATCAAAAATGGTATATGTTTTACTCTGAGGCTGACGACACTAAGACCATAATCCTTTGTTGTTTACAAGAGAAAATTTGCACCTTTTTGGTTCACAGTATTGTGATTTCTTTTCTGTGTGATGCAGTATACTGGGATGATGTTACTGGAGGAGATGGCCTCAATTTTCCTCACCCCATTCTTGCTGTTATTTGTCGTTCCAAAGGTTATTTTTTCATTATATCTTTCAGTATACCGCTATAATTTATTTATTTTAAAACTATAAGTGCTAGTTTTAACTGGGACATCGTGTTTTACCCTGCAGCGGGTGGATGCCATTTTAGAATTCATTATAGATTACACGGTGGATGTTGAAGGTGTTGGTCATGTTTGCAGGTCAGTGTTTTTGGCTCTTTTTAATTCACAATTTGGGAACAATTTGTGTGAAGGCATTGAATTCTAATAATAAAAAATTATAAGCTCTGTATGTGCTTAACATCAAGAGATTCAATTTGTGGCAAATCTATTTGGCAGCTTTAGCACCTTTGACTTCCAAAACCAAGGCAATAGCAATTATGGTTCTCCGTATCACATGCCTCATGCCCAGAGGAGCTCTCAAGGGAAAATGGAGAAATCTTTCTTGAGGTATGAATATACAAATGCTGAAAATAGAAGATTTAAATTTTAACACTCTGTGTTTACTTATTGTCATAGTTGATAATTCCATTTTGGTTCCAGTTTCCAGACTAGCTATCCTTCTTGGGAGCCAAATGCTCAGGGAAAGCAGTTCCTGTTAAACCTTAGAACTTTTAGGGAACAAAAGGTGCAAGGACAAGGAACTAGACATACATATTCTCCACCTAGAATGTGGCTTGGGAGCCCCAATTTGAGAGGCCATGAAGACAGAAACGGCATTTTATCTAGGGAATTGCCTTACAATGCCTCTGGAACCGATTATCAGTTGGGTTCTTTGTGGGTAATTGATGCAGAACCAAAGAATCATCCATATCTTCTGGATTGGTATTATACCTCACGAAATCAACAGACAACTGGCCATACTCATAGAGTAGACATACCAACTGGACCGTTTGAAGTGGCTGACAAACAACAAGGTGATTATTGGATGCCATCAAACTTGACACAAAATGAAGCTAGATACGAAGAATATTGGGGCCATCATTATGGGGATCGATCAGAGTCTCATCTTGAGGCTTCAACATCTGCTCCATTCTTCAGGGAGAGTATACTTCAGCATCATGATACCAGCAACTTAGTACACCCTAGCAGAAGCCATTGGTGGGCTAGAAGTGGCCCGCATGCTACTACACAGCCCCAGTCAAGTTTTCTTGAGCCCCCTGATTTCAACCAATACACTGCACATACTAATTTTTATGATAATTCTTCAGAGAGAAGCTTAGAGGAGCAAGAACAATTCTTAGACTCGAGGAATTCCCATAAATTATCACGTACAGCATATATGGACGACTTTGAAGCTGGAGGAGACATAAATCTACATTTTGATGATATTTATAGCAAACCTCCTGAAACTCCCATTGTAAATCCAGAGCCGCCAAGGTTTTAGTATATTATCAGTTTGTTCCTTTGAGATTGATAAAATTGTGAATGGGTTTCCTTGGGTGGACTCTGGTATTCGTTCTGTATAAGGAAACTCAATTCTTTGTTGTACATAGATTCATTATGGGCTTAGAATCTGTTCAGGTCTTCGTTTAGAAGGTGATCAAGACGGCAAAAAGAGTCTTTGTAAGCCTTCTAAACCTGTACAAGCAATGATCATTTAACACTTCATTTTAATTCAGGAAATCTGGTTGCATGTTTGTATATGTATATAACTTTTATATATATATATATATTTATATATATATATATATGTTGTGGTTCCATATCTATAGTTCTCAATCCATCCAAGCCATGTATTATTATCCAAAACCAAGCCCATATATCAAGTTTTATATATACATTTATGTACATATATATATATATATATAAAACTTGATATATGGGCTTGGTTTTGGATAATAATACATGGCTTGGATGGATTGAGAACTATAGATATGGAACCTGTTGTGGTCTGTCCATTAGCCCTTAATCTCTTAAGCGTAAAAACTAGTTTTGTTTTTCTCCGTTGAAAATGCATAACCAAAGTACAGAAATAAGTTTGAAGTTTCCTTTTTTTATTTTTTACTTTTTTCAGGCAGAATACTGCTTAGATAAATTTATAGGAAAATGAAAAATAGACGGAAAGCAATTTTCCTTTGTTCCACAAGAAAATCTGTGTTCTTAAATAGCTGTGATCTCCTGTTTATACACTATAGGTGTTTGTAGTTTATAGTTTATACGTTGTGGGTGTTTGTTTAGGGATCGTATTTGGCAGTCGAAACAGTGGCAGATCTAGGCAAATTTTATATTTAATTATTACTTACATTAAGGAAACTTTTACCGGACCGTATTTCCACTATCTTTCGTACATTTCTCGGTACGAATTTATATTTAATTCATGAAAGATACGTTTGTGCTTTCATAAGGAGACCAAAGCAAGCTACCACGAGACAAAAGTTTTTTTTTCTAAAGAAATTTGATTTGGAACTATTACATATCCAAGTTCCAATATTAAAATAATTTTAAAGGTTTTCCTTAACTTTGTCCGTGTCAACGGACTTGATCCTTAAAGAGAATACGGTGTACCTTAACTACCAGTTATAACTTTTGGCTCAGTAATAAGCGCTTGATCCAATATGGTATTAGAGCCAGCACGCCCATGTTCGAGTTGTAGGAAGTGCAAACCCCACATGCATTATGCAACCCTCGGCCCCATTGGGACTAGGCGTTAAGGGTAGGGATTAGGTTTGCATGCACTCGCGTGAAAAGTGTGGTAGACTTGATCTTTAAAGGAAATACAGTGCACCCTATCTATCAGTTATACCTTTTGGCTCAGTGGTAAACGCCTGACCCTTGTCTCTTTCAGAATTAAGCGTTAAGGGTAGGGACTAAACTCACATGCACTTATGTCGGAAGCGTGGTGGACTTGATCGTTAAAGAAAATATGGTGCACCCTAACTATTAACTATAACTTTTGGCTCAGTAGTAAATGTCGGACCCAATATGATACAATTGAAATAAAAATAAATAAAAACGATTGAATTTTACAACATAATTAAAATAGTAAACTAGTAAGAAAACCTTCACCCCTTTCAGAATTAAGAGTTAAGAGTAGGGATTAGACTTGTACACGCTCGCGTTGAAAATGTGGTGAATCTAATTCTTAAAGGGAATACGATGTACCCTACCTATTAATTATAACTTTTAGTTTAGCAATAAGCACTTGACTCTCGCCTCCTTCAGGACTAGGCGTTAAAGATAGGGATTAGGTTTGCATATACGTGCGTTGAAAGTATCGTGAACTTGATCTTTAAAGAGATTATGGTATACTCTACCTATTAATTATAACTTTTGGCTCAATGGTAAACGCGTGACTCAATATGATACAATTAGAATAAAAATAAATAAAAACGATTGAATTTTATAATGGAATTAAAATAGTAAACTAGTAAGAAATTGAATAAAAAAATTTATAATCAATGCTGAATATAAAAATAAAAAGAAAAAAACTTATTGGAAAAGTACGAAAATTCAAAATAAAAAGTGTCTATTATCTAATAGACAGACGGGGGTTTTCTAAACCTTTGGTATAGGTTGAAATCCTATTGGATCGTCCGATCAGAAATGATAACTGGCAATTTGGCATAGAAGCGTAGCATTGAGGAAACGCGGCGTTTTGGTCAAATGTTAAAGCCCAAAAGGATGACGTTTACTGTTTACATCAGTATATGTTCTCCTTCGCGTCACCCGAAGTAATAAAAAAAGGGAGAAGGCTGTAACCGAAGGGTTTTATTAGGGTTTAACAGAACTACTGAAATCACGTGAGAACTCCCTGAATTTCACCATGAGAAGAGCTTCAATTCAACTTCTCTCACACCTAACACGCCGCAAACTCCAATTGTTAATCCCTTTACTATCGAAAAATTACATTTCTGACGTCGCTTGCTCTTCTTCATCTTTCAAACCTTGCACAAAAATTCATGGTTTGATCTTCAGAAACCGCCAGTATCAAACAAACCCATCTCAGAACATCAACACTCTTGTCGAAAATCCACCTCAATTGTCCTCTAGACAGAGAAAAATCAAAGAAAAATCTGATCTTGAAGAGGCCTTTGAGTCTGCGAAGACCACTGAAGAAATGCTCCAAATTTTTACATTTATGGAGGCTTCATTTGACGAAACCGAGCTTGGGTTGGCTTCTTTGAAAATTGGTCTCAAACTTGACCAACAAGGTGAGGACCCCGAACAGACTCTGTCTTTTGCTGATAGAGCTTTGAAAGTACTTGATAAACATGATAGACCATCTTTACTCGTTGCCATGTGTTTACAACTAATGGGTTCTGCCAATTATAGCTTGAAAAGGTTTAGTGATAGTTTGGGTTATCTTAGTAGAGCTAACAGGATACTGAGTTGTTCACAGGAACAGGGTTTAGGTGGTGTAGAAGATATTAGGCCAGTTATGCATGCGGTGCAACTTGAATTAGCCAATGTGAAGACAGCAATAGGAAGGAGAGAGGAGGCTATAGAGCATCTTAAGAAGTCTTTGGAGATTAAAGAGCTGATGTTGGACAAAAATAGCAGGGAATTAGGAGTGGCAAATAGGGATTTGGCTGAAGCTTATGCTGCAGTTTTGAATTTTAAGGAGGCATTGCCATTTGGTTTAAAGGCGTTGGAGATTCATAAGAATGGACTGGGGCATAATTCTGTAGAGGTTGCACATGATAGGAGGCTTCTTGGAGTGATATATAGTGGGTTGGAGGAGCACCAGAAGGCATTGGAGCAGAATCAGTTGTCGCAGAAGGTTTTGAAGAATTGGGGCCTAAGCTCTGAGTTACTTCGTGCGGAGATTGATGCTGCAAATATGCAGATTGCATTAGGAAAGTATGAGGAGGCTATTAATACGTTGAAGGGTGTTGTTCAGCAGACAGAGAAAGATAGTGAAACTAGAGCATTAGTTTTTATTTCAATGGGGAAAGCATTGTGTAATCAGGAAAAATTTGCAGATGCAAAGAGATGTTTGGAGATTGCATGTGGAATTTTAGACAAGAAGGAGAAGGTCTCTCCAGTGCAAGTTGCTGAGGCATATTCAGATATATCTATGCAATATGAGACTATGAATGAATTTGAAACTGCAATTTCATTGTTGAAAAGAACATTGGCTTTGCTTGAGAAGCTCCCACAAGAGCAGCACTCTGAAGGAAGTGTTTCTGCTAGAATAGGGTGGTTACTTCTGTTGACAGGTAACGTGCCTCAGGCAATTCCCTACTTAGAGAGTGCGGCAGAGAGGTTGAGAGAGAGCTTTGGTCCCAAGCATTTTGGGGTAGGCTATATTTACAATAATTTGGGGGCTGCATACTTGGAATTGGATAGGCCTCAATCTGCAGCACAGATGTTTGCAGTTGCAAAGGACATCATGGACATCTCACTTGGACCCCATCATGCTGATTCAATTGAAGCGTGTCAAAACCTTTCAAAAGCTTATAGTACCATGGGAAGGTATTATTGTTTTACCGATTCTCTGCTCATTTCCATCTAAGGGTGTTTTCCTTGAAATATTGGTTACTCAAATTCCAGTGGTTATTGGCCAAAAGAAAAATATATTGCACTCTGGATCTGTTAGACTAATGATCTGTAGCCTTCTCTGATGCTATCTAATTTAATTGCTTCCGTTTCCCAAGGGCATTGTCAAGTAGGAAGCCATATGTATTTGGAACATAAACGCCATGTGTCTTAAAGACTTTTTCATTTAGCTGGATCTTTTGCATCAATAATTGGTTATGCTTGTCTTAGTTGTTCTGATAACCAATATTTATTATGTTTCTGTTTTGTGCCTTACCTGAAAACCAGACGTTCACCGCTTGTTGATATATTTTTAATAATTTGCAAACTAATTACTTGAATATTTGGGTGGTAGAATGGGGTCTCTTTAATAGCAAAAAGTTCTCATGACCCCTTTACTCCTCAGTTCACTCATCTGTCTTGTCAAGGTGCCTCTGCCTTCTCACCATAGTGTTTTATATGTACCCTTGCTTAACATTTTTGTGCAGTCTAGTTTTTTGAAGAATATAATATATGGTAGACTCGATTTTGTATAGATTTGGCATTTACAGTCCCTGGGTATTCAAATGAAGATGTATGCTTGAATAGATATATGTGCATGTACACATTCACTGGGGTAGCAATATTGTGAGATAAGAACTTATAAACTATAATGATTTGTCTTATTCTTGTGGTTGTCAGGGCAAGATATGTAGTCTAAAGGTTTTCTTGGGTTTTTGCAGCTATACACTTGCAATTGAGTTCCAACACCGAGTAATTGACGCCTGGGAAAGCCATGGACTGAGTGCACAAGATGAACTCAGAGAAGCACACCGACTTCTTGAACAATTAAAGAGTAAAGCCCGTGGTGCATGCACAAAACAGCTTCCTGAAAAGGCGTTGCCCTTGCCTCCTGCTAATCTCTCTGGCCAAAGCTCACAATCCGATATTTCTTTTAACAGAAGCTAACAAGGCAATATTGCGAACTTCCTTTATGAGCCTCTTTGTTGCATGGTCTGGCATATCACCATACCCTATTTCTGTTTAGCTTCATTATTGAAGTGGTGAGGGTCAGTGGTTGGTCTTTTAAAATTTTTCATACTGATTTATCCCCTTATTTAAGCGACTCAAACAGATAGATTTTTGAATTCTGTCTTGAGGATGCCAAAGTGTTGTTTCATTATATAGTATTGATAGGGTCTTGTGTATTATAAAATGAGATCACAGTATGTGTTTTTAAGTAAGTTTTCTCTTCTATGAACTCTGTTTGGTCTTGTTCATCTGTGTTACAATTGGAGCACTTTTTGCAGTACTGCATCGGGTTCTGAATCTTTTCATGATATATTGATATTGCTGCTAGTTTTCTTAAGGTTATTTGGGTCCTTGTATTCAGTAATTTTATTGCCGTAAATCTTCGGTCATTTCAGGATTTTTAATGGTCAAATGAATTGTTATTAGGGTATCGTTCTTTCTTTCTTTCTTTTTTTTTTTGGGTTTTCTGAAGAATTTCAAGTACTGTTGTTATGATGCGTTGGAGACACACAGGACTTCAATCAAAAATTCCTTAGCCATTGACATTATGCATTCTGTTCAGACTTAGGATTCCTTCGAGAAATTTATTAGACTTTGATGACAAATCAAAGTATGCTTGTATCTTTTGCATTCCCAACTGCATCACATACTGTTGAAAATTTGTTCAAGGTTTGAGTTTAAAAATCATGTTTGTTGCACACTGTTTGTATCACTTGCATTACATTATGCAAAAATGATACATAAAGAAATCTCATTGACGTCTCTGAGCCCTTCTAGAACGGATATTTTTGTCATTATTTCTTGATGGGTTTCTTTGTTTACTGTATTGAGCAGGGAACAGTCAAGGAAACTCATTAATAAGCTAGTGCAAATAATCAGAACTTGATGTCACATGCTTTGGCATGCCGCTTGATCATGCACTGAGAGAACTTCCTTTGTCACATTTGTGCTGTATTTTTCACTTTATTTCCCACTTGTGTTTAGGAAAATTAGTGTATTGAGTGAGTCATTGCAATTTTATAATAATGCTCGGACGGCAGTGGTTATCCAGATGTAATTGAGAGGGAAGAAATGATGTCTAATTATGATGATGACCCTCTACATTTTACTTGGAATATCTTGATGATGTTCAGTGTTCATCTTGACAAGACTTGGCCTACCGCAGACACATTATTACTCTTTTATATAACTAGTCCATTTGTGTACTCAAGCTGATATATTATTGGCAGCAAACAATTTTGTTCTCCATTTTCCTATACCTCGTTTGAAGATCCTGTATTGTTAAAAGTGATCATCAAACCAAAGACTGATTTAGAGAAGTCCCCAAGTCAAGAAGAGCTGAAAGCTCATGAATGGCCTGTCTGTTGTTTGGCGAATCTCTACAGATGACAGTTGACAGTGCTAAATACATCTCGATGCTGAAAAACTGCCTTTGGCAAATAAAACATAATGTTTGATACGTGAAGAGATATTCAAAATGGATTCCCACATTTCTCCTTTTTGTTTCGCGGCTTATAAGTAGACAAATGTGGCTTTTTTTGGCGTAAAAAATATTGCAGCCATAATTAATCTTTAACCTGAGCAGAATCATTGCTTCTGCTCTTCACCAACATCAAAATAATGACTACAATACAAGAGAATGGTGATCATTTCCTGAGGACACTGTTCCTTTTTCACCGATGATTACTCATTGTTTGGCCCCTCTGCTCTGGCTCCCACTATATCAGGCCGGTCTTCCTTTTTATCTCCAGCTCTGAAGCTCTAGACAAAGGCAGAACAAAGCAATCATTCCCATTCATGAAGAGGAAGGAACTCACATGCTAAAATAAAGAGAGTGCTATTCTTATCCAACATTAGTGGCTTAAGCAATAATTTCCACACTCATTCCTACATTCCAGTAAGAACGCGGACTGTTTTAACTTTCATCGCTAGGTGAAAAAAATCAACCCAGAATCACCCCACACTCATCGCCCAATTGTTTTAACTTCTCTCTAGATAAAAACAAATAAATCCAAGATCAGTCTACACTCGTCATATTCCTATTATCTAACTCTTCAATGGCGTCCTAAAATCTCTAGCAACTTAATGTCAAAATCAAAGACCAAAAGAAACTAAACAAGCAATATTCAAATTAAACAATCTCACACAGTCACACTAAATCTAAAATTCAACAGGAAGAACTGCATTTCTTGATCCCCTGCCTTGTCCAAATGGGAAGAACGATCTTCGGATTCTGGAACTACATTCTTCATTAGTATTAACCTCTCTGCGATGACCATTTTGTTGAACAATTGCTTGAACGGTTAAGCAAAGCTGTCGATCAGCTGCAGAATCCAGTGAGAATGATCTCCTAATGGGTTGGATAGAGAACTGGTGATCTTTCTCTCTTACACGAATGCATTCATCCCCCATGATTGAAACATGCTTGCGTTTCTTTGGTTTTAATTTCCCAATCCTCTGCTCTAACTTTTTAGGTGACTGATTTCTGGGTTGCTCAAGAACTTCAGCTGAATGCTCCCTTTCTTGTTGCCTATGAGAGAACAAAACTTCTTCTACTCTTCCCAATTCAATTACTACAAAATCTTCATCACCTCCCATGAGGCTATCAGCATTTTGTTGTGAGCCTTGGGGTGAAGACCGTGGTGCAATAATTTGATCGATTGGATATCGAGTTGTGCCTGAAATGCTTGTGCGGCAAAGAGGGCAATTGGCATTGGTCTGAAGCCATATGTCAATGCAATCTAAATGGAATGCATGGCCGCAGTTGGGAAGAACTCTTAACATATCTTGCGTTTGAAACTCATTCAGACACACCACACAGCCGTATATACTTCTTTCCTCACCTTCTCTTTTGAATTGGAAGGTTGGGATATCGCGTATAACTGATTCATCGAGCCCGCGATTCCACACTGTTGGAGAGAAGGCTATAAATGGTTCTTCACTTTGTCTAGCTCGCAAGACAGAAAATCGTCTCAGCAGATTAACATGGCGCCAGTTATTGCAGCATTTGCTGACAAAAAAATAGTAGCTAACAAGCAAGAAAGCTGTGCCCATGATACTTAGAACAGCAATGGCTAGTATAGGAAAAGCAGACTCTGTATTAGACAAAGAAGATTGATTTGTTAACATTTCCTGATTTCTGATGGGTGGTAGAGCCTGATCTCCCAGATTGTACAAGTGTCTGTAGTTTGATGCCATACGCAAAAGACCTCAAACGAAAAATATCAAACTTTTGCAGCAGAAATATCGATGCGTGTTTGTTTGACTTACCAATTTAGTGAGATCTTAAACAAAAGAGTCTCACATCACACATGTGAGGCAGATAAAAGAAAAGAGGATATCTTCAAAGAAGAACAAAGAGACAAGGTTTATAACATAACTCAAGTGGAATAAAAGAGCCGGTTGAGAAACTAAAGTCGAAGAATTAATTACTCTGAAAATTGTCACTCAAAATAAAATAAGATATTTACATGTACTGCTGTAAAAGCTAAATTGGAAATGACCAAAACTTTGGTGCTAGGCAAGAAATATCAGAGCCCCTTGATTTTTCTTTTCTTAAAGCAGTGAACGCAGTTTTTCCTTTAGTGTATTTAACAGGAAGCATAATTTGTTCACCGTCTAAGTGGACTATAGATCCCAAGATTTCCTGTTCTAATACAAGCAGGTTCTGGCATTATTTCTCTTTTTTCACCTCCTCTTTTTGCTGTATGTATACCAAAGAATGAAATTAAAAAACCCCACACATGTAAGTAAGAAATAAAAGATGATAATAAGTTACTTGTAAAATTTTTTATTTATAATTTTCTTGCTTTTTCCTTTTATAGGCAAACGATATAATTTTTGTTTCTTTTCTTTCAAATTTAATGTATGTAGAATTAATTATTGTTATAAAAGGATTTCTTAGGCAAAAATTACCCCTTTCATATTGTTGTTTTCTATGTGCAAGTAATCTCAAAAGTTTCTGTGATAAAACCTTGAACCACCATTCAGTACTGAAAAGACCGATTACCTACTTCTCTCTGTAAAAATTATAAACTGTTGAAATAGAGTCAAGAAAATTCAAAGAAGTTGCAAACGACACTCAGTTTTGAAAGAATTTTCAAGGTTAATTATGTAATTATCTGCCCATTTCTCAACTTCAAGGTAATCCTAGACTAGAGTAGCTTTTCTTCCGCCGTTTGCACAAATTCAATGGCATTAATTTTTATAGAATTTAGAATAACGTTATATCATGGCCTTTTTTTTTTTTCATATAAATATTCAGGGCATTTACTCTGCTGATTCGGTCTTTCAGTGACTTTTGTGGTTATACCAATAAGTAACAGAAAAAAATAAAAAATAAAAATATGAAACTTTTTCCACTTGGGTTCAGATTCCAAAAAACAACTGATGCAGCTAGACATCCAGGTTGTTCACAATGCATAATATCGGGTGCAGAGTATGTTGTTTCATAAATGTACCATCTTAAATAAACTTATGTACATTTCTGCCCAAATATAGAATGAAGAATATGCATCATTCACCTATCGGAGAATCAATTATATGAATCAAAATTAATGTTCTAGCAGGATGATAGCAACTTGTTCATTATCAGAACCGAAATGAATTTTTATCCTTATCTTTTGTTACTATTATTGGCAATCTGCTGATGCATATGCATGTGGCTTACCCTAAACGGCAAACTCTCAAACCATTTTATTATATTTTCCCTTTGGTCAAACAGCTTGCGAAGCATCTTAATGCCTCCTCAATAAACAATAATCTTTATCTCTATTTAATCCCATTGAATTACTCCTAATTTCTGTCACAGAGAAGCCATCATTGAAGTCATGGAGGAACTGGTTTCAACCTGGTGTAATGTTGGAGCAATACCTCAAACCTATGTGTTCCCACCGGAGAAAAGACCTGGAAAGCTCATTTTTCTTCTAGGAAAGTCCATTCCGGTGCTTGATCTTGGCAGTGAAGATCGAAATCAGTCCATTCAGCAAATTATGAAAGCTAGTGAAGAGTTTGGATTTTTCCAGGTTCATACTAATTGTTAAATCTCTCCTTTTCCTCAATTCAATTTCTTCCAATTTCAGGAAATACATCTTCTGTTTAGAATACTTTACATATCATGTTGTATTGGAAAATATTTGATAAACAGGTAGTCAACCATGGAATTTCTAAAGATTTAGTAGATGACACCATTGCTGTTGCCAGAGAGTTCCAAGCAATGCCAGCCAAAGACAAGATCAGTGAGTGCACCAAGGATCCCAACAGAAGCTGCAAACTCTACACAAGCAGCGGTAATTATGCAACTGAAGAAATTCATTACTGGAGAGATTGTTTGATTCACCCTTGTCATTCTTTCGAGAAATACATGCAATTCTGGCCTGCAAAGCCACCCAGATACCGGTATGTACCTCATATTACTTTCCTGTATGCTGCACATAACATTTACATCGGGCAGAGAAAATAATGCAGGTCTGTTTTTTTTTTTTTTCAATTATTTTTCAGAGAGATTGTTAGGAAGTATTCAATTGAAGTAAGCAAACTGAGTTCCAGGATCCTGGAACTGATTTCAGAAGGATTAAGACTCAGCTCTGCATATTTCAACAGTGATCTTAGTGAAAGTCCAATACTTCTGATCAATCACTATCCACCATGTCCTGACCCAAGTTTAACTCTTGGCTTAGCTAGGCATCGTGATCCTAGCGTCATCTCCATTGTTCTTCAAGGAGATGTCCCTGGCCTTCAAGTTTTCAAGGACGAGGAATGGATTGGCGTTGAACCTGTTCCATATGCATTTGTTGTCAACATAGGCTATGTGTTACAGGTACTGAACTTCAGCAATTTGCCCTTTTCATCGAAATCCTAACCTGAATTTGTGATTATCAATTCATTTACTTCTCAATGATTACATGGCAATTAACATGTACCAGTTGGTTTTATCTGAATTTCAGATAATCAGCAATGGCAAGCTTAAAGGCGCTGAGCATCGAGTGATTACAAATTCGAATGATGCCAGGACAACTGTTTCCTTCTTTGCATATCCATCCAACGACAGCCTTATAAAGCCTGCGGAAGCTTTGGTTAACGCTTCTGATCCTCCTATCTACAGAGCCCTCAAATTCAAAGACTTCCATGTTGACTTCTTATCAAAGTCTGCTGATGCTGAAGCTGTGAAGAAGTTTATAAGCTCCAGAATTATAGATTAGTGGTGTAGATGAAGACAGATACCCGCGTATTTTGTTGTACCGGATGATGAACTTTAATTTGTTTTAGTAAATATTTGCACGACTCTTATCCTTGAAACAAATCTACTTCAGTTGCAGAACATGATTTGTCCACAAGAACAGAGCAAATCTTTTGTTATTAATGATTTAGAATTTTCGACAGTAGAAGTATTAAAACAAGAAACCATAGTGATTGTCAAACTGCCAGCTACACAAGCAGAACATGTACCACATTGGTTTTAACAGTTAGAGAAATTGGATAAACATTTGCCGGTTACCAGTCATAATCATGACTTTGTTTATGATTATACAACCAATTAGTGATTGTCTATGTTGCTAAAAGAAAAGTCAAATCTTTTAAATATCATTAATTGGTGAATTAGTTGTTTAAAAAAATTGACCTTTGGCAAGAAATATACAATATATTTTTCATCTTTAATTAACTAAATTAGCTGATTTAAAATTTATCGGTCAGCAGATTGTATTAGCCTAAATCTAAAAGCAATTCCAAAGCCCAACTCAATTTTAATTTTGGTATCACTTGGGGTACATTCTGTTAATTGCAGAAGTCTGCACTGTCTTCAAACCATAAAATCTGTACTTTCCTCCCAAGATTCACTGATCATCCACATTGCAGAAATGGAAAAACTGGTTTCAATGTGGTACAAAGAACAATCTTTGCCTGAGAATTACATATTCCCAACGGAAAAAAGACCTGGAAAATTCACTGTTTCTTCACGCAACACCACTCCAGTGGTTGATCTAAGTAAAGCATTAGACCACAACCGATCCGATCTAATTCAGCAACTATTGAATGCTGGCAAACAGTTCGGATTTTTCCAAGTTCACATATCGTTTTCTCTAAACTTTAGTAACACATAAATATCTTAGGCTGTCCAAGTGATCATGTATGTTATAAAATGTTGGAGATTTTTAGCATAAAATTGATGATGTAACAAATAACACAATATATTCATAGCTAAGGCATGCATAAATGCATTGTCTTTAAGAAAATTTCTGCCCCTCTAGAATAATGTCTCAGTACAGACAAGTTTGCATGTCAATATTCCCTCTAAAATACAATGGTTATTAGTTTTATAAGGGTGCACTTTTAAGTATAAAATTTTGAATAACACTAAAATTAAATATTATTCTCTAATAATATTTGTAAGTGATGAGAGATAAAAAATAATGTAGAAAAAATATTTTTCTTATATATATATTTTTTTTATATATCTTTATATATAAATGGCTAAAATATAACCTCTATTTATAAAGATATCCTTTCATTTGGGACATATCTTTTTATAATACCATTTCATTTATAATTTCCATACACTACCAAATGTATTTTGAAATATTTGTATATTTATAAAATATACAACATCAAATGCTAATGCAAATACTGGCAAACAAGTTATTAACCATGGAGCTCCAGAGAAACTAATTAATGACACCAAAGAACTATTCAAAGAATTCTTCGAGATACCTGCAGAGGATAAGGCAAGTTATTACTCTGAAGACCCTAAGGAACTGTTCAAAGAATTTTTCGACATGCCTGTAGAGGATAAGGCAAAGTTACTACTCTCAAGAACCTAGTAAAAGTTCCAGACTCCGCACAAGCACTATATCTTATCACTGCCAAGAGATTCACTTTTGGCATGACGACTTGAGACATCCTTGTCATCCTTTAGAGGAATGCATACAAAATTGGCTTGAAAAGCCAACTAGATAACGGTAAATCAATTTTTGTTCTTCTCAACTTCTTATCTATGATTTATTTATTTGATACATTATTGATCTCAGAATTTCGTATGTACATTTTTCATTTATAAAAAGACATCCTTGTCTTTTTATAATACTATTTCATTTATAACTTCTATACACTATCAAATGTATTTTAAAATATTTGTATATTTATAAAATATACAACATCAAATGCTAATGCAAATACTGGCAAACAGGTTATTAACCATGGAGCTCCAGAGAAACTAATTAATGACACCAAAGAACTGTTCAAAGAATTCTTCGAGATACCTGCAGAAGATAAGGCAAGTTACTACTCTAAAGACCCTAAGGAATTGTTCAAAGAATTCTTCGAGATACTTGCAGAGGATAACGCAAGTTACTACTCTGAAGACTCTAATGAACTATTCAAAGAATTTTTCGACATGCCTGCAGAGGATAAGGCAAGTTACTACTCTAAAGAACCTAGTAAAAGTTCCAGACTCCGCACAAGCACTATATCTTATCACCGCCAAGAGATTCACTTTTGGCACGACGACTTGAGACATCCTTGTCATCCTTTAGAGGAATGCATACAACATTGGCCTGAAAAGCCAACTAGATAACGGTAAATCAATTTTTGTTCTTCTCAACTTCTTATCTATGATTTATTTATTTGATACATTATTGATCTCAGAATTTCGTATGTACATTTTTGTTTATTCGTTACCATAATGTACTTATATGAAAATTTAACGGAGAGGTAGTTCGGGCTTGTACAATTGAAGCAAAGAAGTAGGGCTCCATCATCCTAGAGCTGATTTCTGAAGGACTTGGACTTGATTCTGGTTATTTCAGGGGTGAACTAACCGAAGGTTCATTATTATCAGTTAATCATTATCCACAGTGCCCTGATCCAAGCTTGACCCTGGGATTGGCTAAACATTGTGACCCTAACCGCATAACCGTTCTTCTTCAGGGTGATGTCTCTGGGCCTTTGGGTTTTTATGGAGAATGGATTGGGGTTGAGCCTCTTCCTGCATTTGTGATTTAACTTAGGCTACATGTTACAGGTAATTACATTTAAGTAATGTGCAACTTTGGTGCACATTAAGTGTACTTGCTTTTAGGCTTTTCAATGTGGGAAATTGTGTTTGATTTTGGATCATACATGTAGATTCAGAATATCAGTAACAACAAGCTGAAGAGTACGGAACACAGAACTGCAACCAATTCGAAGGATGCCATGACAACTGCTGCTTTCTTCATAAGTTCTACTGGTGATTGTATCACAGAGCCTGCAAAAACTTTAACTGATGCATTGAATCCTCCAATCTACAAAGCCTTTCAGCACAAAGAATTTCTTATGAATTACAGATCTATGGATGGCAGCTGGGAATCAGTGCTGGAACGTTATAGGAGACATGCTCAACAGAATGGGTAATGTAAGAGAAAAATGCAAACAAAGAGTTCAGCATTTTCTGTCGTGATAAATATTTTAGTACACAGTTGTCAAATCGGAGATGAAGTTTCTGTTAGAATAAATTGATTTTATGCACTTTGCTTAATGAAAATGGCCCTACCCAAAATGAACCTAATGGCAACGATGGTGAATCAAGGAAGCTCATTGATCTGCAAGATCAAAAGACCATTTGTAATTTTAGGAGGCTATAAAAGAAAATGGTTCTGTTTAACTTCCATTGCTTGTCCAAAATTTAATACTTGGACCATGGTTTGTAATTTATACAATACAAGATCAATTATTGGTGATGTGATCTCATCCAATATGATTACATTACTTTGACATCATTAACTAGTAATGAAAGTATTTATGTGGCCAATGTTTTCTTCTGAAATATTCAACTGAGGTAAGGAAGTTGGAGTTTGGGGATCCTGGAACTGATTTCTCAAGGACTAGAACTCAGCTTTGGATATTTCGATCATGGTTTTGGCAAAAGTCCATTATTTTTTATCATTCACTGTCCACTCCATTATTTTTGATCTTTCACTGTCCACAATGTCCTGACCCGCGTTTAACTCTGGGATTAGCTAGGCACCATGATCCTAGCGTCATCTCCATTTTTCTTCAAGGTGATATCCAGGGCCTTCAACTCTTCAGGGATGACGAATGGACTGGTGTTGAAGCTCTTCCTCGTGCATTTGTTGTTAACATAGGCAATGTGTTACAGGTACTGAACTTTAGCCATTTGCCCTTTTCATCGAAATCCTAGCCTGAATTTGTGATTATGGGTTGATTTACTTCTTAGTGATTTCATGGTGATTAACATTTATAAGCCCTAGAATTATAGATTAATGGTGTAAGAGAAGACGTATGTGCGGGTGATTGTCAAACTACAAATAACACCAGCAGATTAAACTTGTACCTAATTGGTTTTGACAAAGAGAAAAATTGGATAAACAGATGCCGCTCTCCAGTCATAATCACAGTTTTGTTTTTTATTATATGCATGCAAATAGTGATTATCTATGTTGCTAAGAACAAAGTCAAACTCAGATCTATTAATATATTAATATCAGGGTTAGTTTCCGATGCTTGATTAGAAAGGAAAAATCGAACTTTCAGAAGAAATGTACAATATATTTTCCAACTTTTAATTAATAAATTATATAATTTGGAACTTAATGGTCAGCAGATTTATCTATCCAAATTTTGTAAGCAATTCCAAAGCCCCAGTCAATTTTAATTTTAGCATAACTTTGGGGTATATTCTGTTAATTTTAGAAATCCACGCTATATTCACCCAAAAAACCAGTAGTTTCCTCCGAAGATATCCACTCATCCAAATTGGAGAAATGGAAAAGCTCATTTCAGTGTGGTATTAAGATCAGTCCTTGCCTGAGAATTACATATTCCCACCAGAGATGAGACCTGGAAAAATCCTTGTTCCTTCATGCAACACCATTCCAGCGGTTGATCTAAGTAAAGCATTAGATCATAATCGATCCGATACAGTGCAGCAAGTATTGAAGGCGAGCAAAGAGTTTGGATTTTTTCAGGTTCACATATCTTTTCTCTGAAATTTCTTAAATCATTTTGTTCTGTATATCAGGATGATTTTCCCCTTATATTTGTTAGTATACCATGCAAATACTGGCAAACAGGTTATTAACCACGGGGTTCCAGAGCAATTAACACATGACACCAAGAATGTCTTCAAGGAGTTCTTCGAGATCCCTTCAGAGGACAAGGCAAGTTACTACTCTGAAGACCCTAGTAAAAATAGCAGGCTCCGTGCAAGCAGTGTAAATTATCATCGCCAAAATATTCACTTTTGGCGTGATAACTTGAGACAACCTTGTCATCCTTTAGAGGAATGCATTCAACATTGGCCTGAAAAGCCAACAAGATACCGGTAAACCATTCTTATACTTTTTTGTTTTTTGTTTTTTTTTTTACTTGTCATATATGATTTATTTAATACGTTATTGAGATCAGTATTTACAGTTATATTTATTATATGAAAATTTGTCAAAGATTGTTGAGGCATATACAATTGAAGCAAAGAAGTTGGGCTCAATCATCCTGGAGCTGATCTCTGAACGGCTGGGATCATGGACAAGCTAAGCCAAGGTTTATTATAATCAGTTAATTATTATCATCCCTGCCCAGATCCAAGCTTGACCCTGGGACTGCCTAAACATTGTGACCCTAACCTTATTACTAATTCTACTTCAAGGAGAAGTAAGTGGACTTCAGGTTTTCAAGGATGGAGAATCGCTGGGCGTTGAGCCTCTTCCTAAAGCTTTTGTGATTAACTTGGGATACGCGCTACAGGTAATTAATTATATTAACTACGTTAACTTAATGTGTACCAAACACACCTTTAGTGAGATAATTTGTGTTTCTTTTTGGGGTCATATTGTATACAGATTATCAGCAACAACAAACTGAAGAGTGCAGAACACAGAGCTGTGACTAACTCTAAGAATGCCAGGACAAGTGCTGCTTTCTTCATAAATCCTACTACTGACAGTATCATAGAGCCAGCAAGAGCACTGACCGATGCAGGGAGTCCTCCAATCTACAAAGCCTTTCAGTATAAAGTGTAACACCCCAAATTTTATTTTAAAATTTAAATTACATCAAACTTGACATTACAGATAAAATAAAATCTTCAAATACAATGTAAAATCTCAAAATGTAACAAACTTTTATTGATAACTTAAGCTAAATTAAAAGTTCAAAACTAAATGTTCCTTATTACAAAATATTTCAATCTCCAAAATAATCAAGTTCTCAACCTGTATTAATTCTTTATTCATACCTTAATCTGCAAAATAGTGATGACGAAGAGTGAGCCGCCTACTCGGTAAGTAAATTTATACATAAAATTGTAAATAAATAGTAAAAAAAATAATTATAAAACATTAATTTTAAGAACAATAATATCATAACTAGATAAATAAATTCTTATTTTGATAGAAACATTCAATAATATGTAAGCATGAACATCACATTTAATAAACAAAACATGAAAGAATTTATCAAATTTTAATATGCAACAACACATTGAGCAATATATTTAACTCATATCTCATAGCATCACCAGTACCTCGGTGTCTGTCTTATTTATAATAATTCAGTACATTCGTACTCTAGAAATCCAATCATTAATAGTAACCTAACTAACCAGTAGATAACAATAACAGAAACAGTTATTATAGACAATGAGTCAAACATTAATACTAAATATGACTTTTCATGTACAATAAATTCAATAACCTTTATTTCACATATTCAATTATGTAATGCATTCAATGATTTATATAAAAAAGTACAACTAATAATAATTTTTTCAAACTAGTGTATGAAGAAAATAGATTTATAGTCACCTAAGAAAGAAAATGTTGATAACAAAATAATACATTTTATAATTTAGTAATTAAACAACTAAGTGCTAGTAAAATAATTTTTTTAAACTATATTTAAAAATAAATATTAAGAAACACTAATAAGATCAGAAAAAATACAATTTTTAGTTTAAGAAATTAATTAACATAAATCAAGATTTATTTTGCTTAAAACCATGAAAATAATGCAAATTTAAAAAATTTAGAATTTAGTTTACAAAAAAACTTACTTGAAACAAATGCATGAAAAAAAAATCTATTTCTTATATACATATTCATGCTTATAATTGTCATTAATAGATTTAAATATTTGATTACAATACATTATGTATAAATTTACTTAAAATTCTTTTGTGCTCAACAATAAGCCACCCACTTTTCGAATTAGCTACGCTTCTAAGAATTTCTTTCTACCAAACCTTGAAAAGATGTAAAACTTAGAGAGAAAATTTTCTAAAAAGTATTTAGTAAATTTGCAAAGTGAAACTTATAGTGTGAAATGAAATCATTGTACCTATTTATAGTTAAAAATTGGTTTTCAAATTGAAAAAGTGATAACCCAAAATTCAATTTTAAAAATCAAATAAAGTAATTTATCAAAATCATAACTATTAATTTCAAAATCCAAATTTGAATTCCTAAATCAAAATTATTATTCATTTTATTCAATTACAATTAAATCTTAATTTCAAATTTGAAATAAAATTAATCTATTTTCCTTCCATTCCCTGTATAAGTACATTCCATTACATAAAGAGTTTCTTATGGATTACTTATCCACTCATGACAACACTGAATTGGTGTTGGAACATTATAAGAGATAAGTTAGCTGAATTAATGGTACTGAAAGAGAAAAAGGCTAAGAATTTGGAGTTGAGCATTGTCTATCTTAATAAATATTTATTACATAATTGTC
This sequence comes from Azadirachta indica, assembly GCA_022749755.1. Lineage (NCBI taxonomy): Eukaryota > Viridiplantae > Streptophyta > Magnoliopsida > Sapindales > Meliaceae > Azadirachta > Azadirachta indica. The sequence continues at coordinate 20,652,794 of CM040440.1, forward strand.
AATTCTAAGAAGCTTCTGTTGAGATAAATTTTCTTTATACATTTTGTTCAATGAAAATGGCAATATGCAAAGTGAATCGAACAATTCTTGCTTTTTAAGATTCTGCTGTGCCGATAAATTAAATGAAATTTACTGCTTTGTTGAAGACAGGGAAATCGCCGTGTTTAAGGTTTGTATGGTTGACTTTTGAAATTGGACTTTTAGAAATAGTGTTTTTAGACGTGAAAAATAGAGCTTTTAGGGAGAAAAAAAAATTGTTTTATTTGTCGATTAAATTTTTTTTTGAAATATTAAATGGTTTGATTGTGCAATTTTAAAATGTAAAGGATATATCAAAGAATCTATGTTATAATCATAAAATACATATAAATAAGGTTCTATAATTCAAAATTATACACGAAATTACAAATAATTCTATACATACATCATACATTAATTTTTTCCTAATAAAAACTAAATAATCTTTAAATAATTTAGAACAAACTTAATTCTATTAATAAGAAAGCACCTAAATATATATTATTAAAATGTATTAAAAATCATGATGTTATTGATTATTGGCATCTTAATAATATCGAAAATCCAACAATAAAAAATAAAAAATATCACCTAACTGAAATAGAATATAAAAAAATTGGATAGAACATTAAATTAAAAAAAATAGAAGTACTTGATGGGATTATAACATTATTGTTCTGTGTGTTTACAAAATAATAACAATAGAATCATAGTTTTCTTAAATTTAGCAATTTAGTCCTTATGTCTTGTTTCTTTATAGCAATTTAATCTTGAATTAAATTTATTGCACCTTCAGTGGTTTAATAACTTGTTAAGTTATAAAATATAATTTAATCAATTTTCCTTATGAATAATTTGTATCAACAACTATGTCTTTGAAATCATTACTATATACAATAACCGCACAAAGATAACCAATTATTTATGAAAAATATTAAAGAAAAGAACATAAAATATCATACTTATCCACAAAAGACCAATTAACCTTACAAAGTCCATTGTTGAGATAGTGGTTAATGATGTTATAACTATAATAATGTAAACACAAATTAAGTAGGATTTTTTTTATATCAAAAATATATTATGCAATTAACAAAGTAATATTAGATTATTTTTTGAATTTTCAAACGTTTTGATTAAAAAAGTTATAGAGTAAGAAGCCCAAATTTTTTTATATGTTTGAGAATAGAAAGATTTGAAATCCCTTGTTTTCCATTTCTTGCAAACATCATTCACTCGCCTGACTAAGATATATCAGTAATAAATAAATAAATGAATAAGTACGTAATTATCAATGTGTTCAAATATACAGAAAAACTTGCACTCAATTGTGTTTGAAAATTGGAGCAGTTGGATAAACGGATGCTTTCTCTAGTCAAAATATTGGTTTGTTGACGATTGATAAAGTCAATTATTGATCGACTAATAGTAAAATTAAATCTGCTAAATATTACATATTGTTGGGTTAGTTGCCGGTGCTTAATTGAAAAAATCTTTTGAAAGAAATTTACAAATATATTTTCATTTTCGATGAATTATATAGTAGGAAATTTAATGGGCTACTGATTATGATGTCCAAATTTAGAAACAACTCCAAACCCAACTCAATTTTGAGTTTAGTATCGATCACCTTTGGGCTATATAATGTTAATTGCAGTAGTCCACCTTGTCTAATCAACACTGCAAAGCCAGCAGTTTCCTGAGAAGATTCACTCATCCACGCTGCGGAAATGGAAGAGCTCACTTCAGTGAGGTACAAAAATCAATCGTTGCCTGCGAATTACATATTCCCACCAGAAACAAGACCTGGAAGATTTCTTGTTCCTTCAAGCAACGCCATTCCAGTGATTGATCTAAGCAAAGCATTAGAACAAAATCGATCTGATATAGTTCAGCTAGCATTGAGGGCTGGCAAAGAGTTTGGATTTTTCCAGGTTCGCGTATATTTTTCTCCTAAGTTTCTTTAAGTTTTGCTCACGAATATGGTGCTTCCTCCATGTATAAAATACTAATGCAAATACTGTGTCGAACAGGTTATTAACCATGGAGTTCCGGAGAAAATAATTAATGATGCCAAGGATGTCTTCAATGAGTTCTTTGAGATGCCTGCGGAGGACAAGGCAGGTTACTACTCTGAAGACCCTAGTAAACTTTTCAGGCTCTGCACAAGCACTATAAATTATCAAAGGGAAAAGATTCACCTTTGGCGGCACGACCTGAGCCATCCTTGTCGTCCTTTAGAGGAATGCATTCAACATTGGCCTGAAAAGAAAATTAGTTACCGGTAGAATAATTTATTATATATATATAAAAATATATAAATATATAAATATATATATATTATTGATCCCTATATTTGGTATGGGTTTATTAATTTATTACAATCGTGTGTGTACAAAAATTTAATTGTTCAGGCATATGTGCAATTGAAGCAAAGAAGCTGGGTTGATTTCTGAAGGACTGGACTTGATTCTGGTTACTTCAGGGGTAAACTAAGCGCAAGGTTCGTTACTGTCGGTCGGTTATTATCCACCCTGCCCGGATGCAAGCTTGACCCTGGGACTGCCTAGACATTCTGACCCTAACCTATTATCCATTCTTCTTCAAGGAGATGTACCTCGACTTCAGGTTTTCAAGGATGGAGAATGGATTAAGATTGAGCCTATTCCTAATGCATTTGTGCTTAACTTTTGCTATGTGTTACAGGTAACATTGAATGTTCTTGCTTGGGAGATTGCGTTTGATTCTGGTTCATATATGTAACTTCAGATTATCAGTAACAACAGGCTGAAGAGTGCAGAACACAGGGCTGTGGCTGATTCGAAGAAGGCTAGGACAAATGCTGCATTCTTCATAACTTCTAGTAATGATAATATCATAGAGCCTGCAAAAGCTTTAACTGATGCAAGGAATCATCCAATCTATAAAACCTTTCAGTTGGAAGAGTTTCTTTGCAACACCATAGGCAAATTTCACATCCACAAAGCACGGAAGAGATGTTGGAGTATATAAATCAGTATGCTCTAATTCCCAATAGTCATATACACCCCCTTGGGGACTCAACTTTCTCCCGCTCAGCATGATACATGGAGTTACCAGTATTGCTACTAGCTTATCCAGTATCTCTCTTACTTTGGCGATGTGCGATAACTTTTATAAGGTTTTAAAAGAAAATTGGTTGTGTTTAACTTTCATTAATTGCTTGTCCAAAATTGACTAATAGATCACTATTTGTAATTTATGCAATACAAGATCAAATTGTAGCATACAACTTTAATGCTAATCAACTCCTTTACGGCTTAAGCATCAGCATAACTTGTGCCCTAATGATTTAGAATTCAGATTAAAAAACATTAAAAATGCAGAAAGACGTGATTGTCAGAGACTGGTCATAAAATAACAATAACTTGTAGCAAATGAGTTTTTGACAACTAAAGAAACTGGATAAACAGGTGCAGTTCACCCGTCACGATCACGATTTTGTTTATGATTCTATACAAGCAATCACTGATTGTCCACGTTGCCAATAACCAAGTAAAATCAATTAAATATGTACTAATTGTTTGAAAAGATGCTTTCTTCGTCTTTAATCAATCAAATATATGAATCGGGATCTAATGGTCAGAATTTATCCAGATTTACGAGCAATTACAAAGCCCAACTCAATTGTTCATTCCATCTTCACAACGATAAACCAGTAGTTTCCTTACAAGATTCACTTGTCGAGATTGCGGAAATGGAAAAGCTCGTTTCAACATGGTACAAAGATAAATCTTTGCCTGAGAATTACATATTTCCACCAGAAAAAAGACCTGGAAAATTCAGTGTTCCTTCTTGCGACACCATTCCAGTAGTTGATCTGAGTAAAGCATTAGATCATAACAGATCCGATATAATTCAGCAGATATTCAAGGCAGGCAAAGAGTTTGGATTTTTCCAGGTTTATATATCTTTTTTTCTGAACTCTATTATTATTTTATTCCTGTTTGGGAATTTCATATTAGGGTGTTTTGTGCCATTAGGCTATCATATAACTGAAATCAATGTTACAAAATGCTAATGGAAATACTGACAAAAACAGGTTATTAATCATGGAGTTCCAGAGAAACTAATAGACGACACCAAGAATGTATTTCGGGAGTTCTTTGAGATGCCTGCAGAGGACAAGGCAAGCTTCTACTCTGAGGACCCTGGAAAAAGTAGCAGGCTCTGCACAAGCAGTATAAATTATCATCGCGAAGAGATTCACTATTGGCGCGACAACTTGAGACATTTTTGTCATCCTTTAGAGGAATACATTCGCCAATGGCCTACAAAGCCAGATAGATACCGGTATCATATAATTTATTTCATATGTTATGTATAAAATCCCATTATTTGATATGGTTTTGTTAATTCGTCACCATAATACTAAGTTTATAAAGCTGTAACAGTGAGGTTGTTGGGGCATACACAATCGAAGTAAAGAAGTTGGGCTCAATCATCCTAGAGCTAATTTCTGAAGGACTGGGACTTGATTCTGGTTATTTCAGGGGTAAACTAAGTGAGGGTATATTGTTATCAGTTAACTATTACCCGCCATGCCCGGATCCAAGCTTGACATTGGGGATCGCTAAACACTGTGATCCTAACATCATAACCATTCTACTTCAAGATGTCAGTGGACTTCAAATTTTCAAGAATGGAGAATGGATTGCGGTTGAGCCCCTTCCCAATTCATTTGTGATTAACTTCGGGTATGCATTACAGGTAAGTACACTAAGTTATGTGTAGCGCATTGAATGTTCTTGCTTGTAGGCTCTGTAATGAGGCAAATTAAATTATGCATGATTTTTGGGTCATATTGTACACAGATTATCAGTAACGACAAGCTGAAGAGTGCAGACCACAGGGCTGTTACGAACTCGAAGAATGCTAGGATGAGTGCTGCTTTCTTCTTAAATCCTACCGGTGATAGTATTATAGAGCCAGCCAGAGCTCTTACCGGTGCAGAAAATCCTCCAATCTATAAAGCCTTTCAGTGCCAAGAGTTTCTTATGAATTACTTATCCATGGATTACAGGGAATCCGTGCTGGAACTTTATAGGAGGCAAGCTTAACAGAATTGTATTATTGTAAAAGAATGAGGAAACTTTAGTATTTGAGTGAAACACTTAATTTGCTCTTTGTTTCTGTGTATTTCAAATCTTTAGATGAAGTTTTTGTTGAAATAAATTTCTTTGTACATTGTGTCCGATGAACTTAGGGGTACTATTGGTGAATTGAGGAACCTTTTAAACTTTTAAGAAAGCATTTATAATTTTGGGAAGCTAGTTTTAGAAAAAAATCTTATTTATATTTAATTTCCATTGCTTATTCATAATTGAATACTTTATGAGTTGATAATTATATGTAATTTATACACCAAGATCAAATCAATGGTGATTTGATATTTTCATATTATATTATTATGAGAACATATTGGGATAAACTAGCACAATCCAATTGTAGAAATATAACAATTGTCTTATCTCCTCTTGTGTGAACTTAATAGGAAATAAACAAAAAGAGCAACAATTTTGGCCACAAAATTAATTCTTGGAGAACAATCACATCATCACAAAACAATCATAACACAATCAATTTTAACGTGAAAAACCTTTTCAACGTGAAGAGTAAAAACTACGAAACCGTAGTCCACCCAAAAAATTTCATTATAATCAAATAATGGGAATACACAATTTCTCTTTAATTAGAACTAAAGGTATACATTTACAACATTATCAACATCACACAATCTTAGCAAACAATTAAATTCTATAAAAAAATTATAGAGAGTTCAAGAAAACATAACCAAAATAATGGCCTAACTTCCAACTACAAAATCTGAAGAAAATGAGCTTTAAATCTGATCTCCACTGTTCAGCATTTAGTCCTCTGAGTTAAGGAAACTGCTAGTAAAATTTCAACTCAATTGGACTACAAATCGACCTCCGGTCAGCCACTTGATTAAAATTGTTCTAAATTTACTATTCTGCCTCTCTCCTGTAAACAGTACTCGCTCTCTCTAAAAATAATAAATAGTGTTCATTTTCTCTTTTTAACACACACATATATATTATAACAAAAATTAAAACGCTAAACCTTACTTGAGAAAAGACTAAAATACCCCTGAGCTAATTGCGCTTAACACTATTGAAGAGAAATTTGGGCCATCTCTATATAGGAGGAAACCTAATTCAATAAATCTTCCCTTTTTCGACTATATAGAGGGATTTGTTAACCCAACAATTGAACAATAAACTTTAAGCTTTTTCCTTGAAAGAGTCTTGGTTAACATATCAGAGGCATTGTGATCTGTGTGAATCTTTTCAAACTCAAATATATTATCATTAAGTGCATCTCTCAACCAATGATATCTTACATCAATATGTTTTGATTTTGTATAGAAAAAGAAATTCTTACTCAAGTGAATTACACTCTAATTATCACAAAATACCATATATCATTGTTACTTGTAATCGAGTTCCTATAAGAACCTCTTCATTTACAACAATTCTTTGCATGCTCCAGTCGCTGCAATGAATTTTGCCTCTATAGTAGAAAGTGCAATACATTTTTGTAGCCTTAATTGTCATGATACAGCTCTACTTGAAAGTATCATCGAGTAACCCGTAGTGAACTTTCGAGTATCAACATTTCCAGCCATATTTGAATCCGTATAGCCAACTAACACAAATTCTTCATTTCCAAAGGTGAGTTTGAAATCGGAAGTATCTCAAAGATATCTCATAATCCACTTCACTGCATTCTAATGCTCTCTTCCTAGATTGGATAAAAATCTATTAACAACACTAACTACATGAGCTATATCCAATCTTGTGTATACCATCGCATACATCAAGCTTCCAGCTGCTAAAACATAAGAAACTTTTTCTATGTCTTCGTTCTCTTTATATGTTGGAAGAGACTGCTTGGTACTTAACCTGAAGTGTGTAGTAAAAAGAGTGCTAACCACTTTAACATTGCTCATATTGAACCTTTCAAGTACCTTATCAATGTAGTGCTCTTGTGATATACTCAACTTCTTGCTTGCTTTATCTCGATGAATTCGGATGCCAAGGATTTGTTTTGTTGGCCCTAAATCCTTCATAACAAAGGATTTGCTCAACTGCTTCTTTAACCTTTCAATTCTAGAAGCATTCTTGCCAACAATCAACATGTCATCAATATAAAGCAACAATATAATAAAATCATCATCAGAGAACTTCTGCATAAAAACACAATGGTCAGAAGAAGTTTTTCGGTAGCCTTACTCCCCCATAACTGATTCAAACTTCTTATACCACTATCTTGGTGCCTGTTTCAAGCCATAAAGGCTTTTCTTTAGCTTGCACACATAGTCTTCTTTTCCTTTTATTTTGAAACCCTCTGCCTGCTCCATATAAATTTTTTTATTTAAGTCCCCATGTAGAAAAGCGATCTTCACATCCATCTGCTCAACCTTTAAGTCAACGCTACCCGCTATGCCCAATACCACACAAATAGATAACATTTTGACAACTAGAAAAAAATTTCATCAAAGTCAACACCTTTGGCTTTGTATTGTGGCTACGAGGTATGTTCTTCTTGTTTCACTCTGTACACTTATTTGTTCTTCAAAGTTATTTTACCCTTAGGTAACTTTACCAACCCAAATGTGTGATTTTCATACAGTGACTTTATTTTGTCTTACATGGCATCAATTCACTCATTCTTGTGTTCAATTTCCACTGCTTTTGCATAACATTCAAACTCTCTCTCATCAGTTAATAACACATATTCACTCGCAGCATATTGTATGAAGGGTTGTCGGTTTCTGATGGATCTTTTGAGTGGAGCATTTAGCGAAGCCTCTGATGTGGATGACTGATCTTGAACATCATCATCAATCTCAACCTGTGTATAAGTGTCAATATCACTTGTACCATGTTAGTTATCTTGGACTTCATCTATAAGCTGTGTTGGAACATATGTAGGAATAGATCCAAGTCTATTAATGCATCACTATATTGAGGCATTGCTTCTTTTGACTTTTCAATATCCTGTATAATTTGGTCTTCTATAAATACAGCATCCCGAATTTTTACAAGTTTTTTTTGCACTTGATCATAAAACCTATAACCAAACTCATCTTGACTATAACCGAGAAATACACACTATTTTGTCTTAACATCAAGTTTAGACCTCTCATCTTTCGGAATATGTACAAATGTTTTACATCTAAAGACACGCAAATAATTATAAGCAACATCCTTTCCTGACCAAACTTTATTTGGAACATCAAAGTCTAAAGGAACACACTGTGTAAGATTTAATACATATACAACTGTATTCAAAGCCTCCCCAAAAAGATATTGGTAATTGTGCTTGTGAAAACAAACATCTCACTCTTTCAACTAGTGTTCGATTCATTCTCTTAGCTAGCCCATTTAATTAAAAAGTCTTCGGAGGTATCTTTTGATGACAAATTCCTAACTGTCTGCAATATTCATTAAATGATCCAGAATACTCACCCCCGTTGTCAGTTCTGATGCTTTTCAACTTCTTTACAGTCTGTCTCTCAATTGAGGCCTGAAATTGTTTGAATACATCTAGTACTTGATCCTTTGTCTTTAATGTATAAATACACAACTTTCTTGAGTGATCATCTATTTACAAAATAAAGAGCACCACCAAGTGTTTTTGTTTTCATAGGCCACAAACATCAGAATGTACTAATTTGAGTATACTTGATTTTCTTGAAGGTGAAGATGTCTTGAAGGCAGTCCTAGTTTGCTTTTCTGCCAAACAATGAACACACTTTTTCAAAGATTTATTTTTTAACCCAGAGAGCAGATTCTTTTTAGCCAAAACATTCAAACCCTTCTTACTCATGTGACCAAATCTTCTATGCCATAACGTAATTGTATCTTCATTTTTCACTATGTTAATACTGTTGTCTACAATCTTTACTTGCATAAAATACAATGAAGAACATTTCTTTGTTCGGGTTACAATTATAGAACCTTTGTTAAGCTTCTATTTACCATCACTAAAGTTGTTGGAGAAACCTTCATCATCAAGTTTACCTGTAGAAACCAAGTTCAAACGAATATCAAGAATATGCTTAACATTTTTCAAAAGTAATATCGTGCCATTATTGGTATCTAAGTACACATCTCCCATACTTATGACTTTAGCTAAGCCATTATTTCCTATCTTAACATCTCCAAAATCACCAAATGTATAAGATGTAAAGAATTCCCTTCGCGATGCAGCATGAATGGAGGCACCACTATCAATTACCCAGCTAGTCTCATGGCATACACAGTTGACGACATCATCATCATACATAATAAGAAACTCATCTGTAACAGTGGCAACTCTGTCATCATCACTACTGTCATCATTTTTCTTTTCCTTTCCTTTATCCTTCTTATTGTCTCACTTGAGTTGTTAACAATACTTCTTTATATGCCCCTTCAAACCATAATGATAGCATTTAACATTGGCAAACTTGTTGGTCTTGTTTTTACTTTTATCTCTATTCTTCGGACATTTACTCTTACTCCTTCCCCTCTTTTTTATGACTAAGATATCTGATTGTGAAGAACCCTGTGACTTTCTTCTATCTTCTTCATTTAGAACACTATTCTTAGCCAATTCCATGGTGATAATACCATCAGGAGCTGAGTTAGATAATGATATTATAAATGTCTCCCATGAGTCCGGTAATGTGCCTAAAAGTCATAACCCTTATACTTCATCTTCAAATTTGATGTCCATTCCAACCAATTGATTAATGATTCCTTGAAATGCATTCAAGTAATCTGTCATGAGTTTTGCATCCCGATATTTCATGTTCATCATCTGCTTTATTAAAAATAGTTTATTATTCTCGGTTTTTCTAGCATACAATTTTCAAGCTTATTCCACAAAAAACTTGCATCTGTCTCTCTACTAATGTGATTCAAAACATTATCATTTACCCATTATTTGATATACCCATACACCTGACGATGAAGTAACTTTCATTGTGCATTTGTTTTATTATCGAGTTTTTGTTTCTCAAACACAGGTAAATAATAATCTTTCACATATAAAAGATTTTCCATCTTTCCTTTCCATAAATGATAATTTGCACCATTCAAATTAACCATTCTACTTGTATTAGCTTCCATCATTCAACACAAAGCACAAAACAAATATAACCAAAGCTCTGATACCATTTTGTTGGGATAAACTAGCACACACCATTTGTAAAAATACAACTGTAACAGCCCAGCCCACCAGAGATATTATCCGTTTTGGGCACACAGTCCATCACGGTTTTGTTTTCAGACTTTTCACATATGCTTTGCCGATGTGGAATTCGCCTAGGGTGTCACATGCACCTACCCAACCCCCCTCTCCGAGCAGCCTATGGGACTCAGCGTTCTCGCTAAAGTTTGCCCATCATCGTTCAAGAGGACACGTGGAGTAGCTGTGATACTAACTGTAACAGTCCAGCCCACCAGAGATATTGTCCGCTTTGGGCACACAGCCCGTCACGATTTTGTTTTCAGGCTTTTCAACCCAAAACGCATCTATTGGGAGTTGGAGCTTTCTATCTTATATACCCAACATCTCTCCTGTGCTTTGTCGCTGCGGGATTCACTTAAGGTGTCACAACAACAATTACCTTATCTCCTCTTACGTGAATCTAATAGCAAACAAACAAATAAAGTAACAATCTTGGGCACAAAATTAATTCTTGGATAGCAACTATATCATCACAAAATAACCATAACACAATCAATTTTAATATAAAAAACCTCCCTAATATAAAAAGTAAAAATCATGGGACTGTAGTCCACCCAAAAAATCTCCACTATAATCGAATAATGAGAATACACAATTTCTCTCTAATTAGAACTGAAAATACACATTTACAACATTTTCAAGATTACATAATCTTGCAAACAATCAAATTTTACAAAGAAATTAAAGAGTTCAAGAAAACATCATTAAAATAATAGTCTAACTTCTAGCTATGAAATCTGAAGAAAGGGAGTTTTAAATCTGATCTTCACCATTCAGAATTTAGTCCTCTGAATTAAGAAACTGTTGGTAAATTTTCAGCTCAATCAGACCACAAATCTACCTCCAATTAGTCACTTAATCAAAATTATGTTGAGTTTACTATTCTGCTCTCTCTTGTAAACAGTACCCGCTCTCTCTAAAAATGATGAACAGTATCAATTTCTCTTCTTAACACACACACACATATATATATATTGTAACAAAAATTAAAATACTAAATCCTACTTGAGAAAAGATTAAAATACTTTTAAGTTAATTGAGCTTAGTTACTATTAAAAAAAATTTTAACCATCTCCATATAGGAGAAAACTCAACCCAATACAACATTCACCTAATGAATTTATGTAGATATTTTTTCTAAAGGAGAAAAAAGAGAGAGAGAGTGAGAGAGAGATACTGATTATATAATTTGACCCAAAGATGATAATTGCATGAGGACGATGATACCTTTTCCTTTCAGCACAATTTCTTTATTTTTCTTGCGTCATTCTTTAATAAATTTAACATGGTAGAATGAAAAATGGTTTTGCTATTTATTTATTTATTTATAAGATTATTACTATATTTTGGTATTATTTTCATGTAACAGCTTTATTGACAGTCAAAATTTGACTATTCCAAAGAATTAAAAAAAAATATGAAATATTATATACATATATAATTTTTTATTAGTTTATTTCTTATTATTGTTGTTGTTATTATTAATTAAAAAATTATCTGTATATTTTCTTTTTTTGGTTGTTATTATTATTTAATAAGAGTTTCTGCTATTAGTGCAGCACCTGGAAGCCAAGCCGAGACCGAGAGAGAACTCGGATGTACATGCACACGCAAGTAGACCTAATTCATTATAAAACAGCTTGTAAGCATGCGGAAACTTAGAAACAATTCAGAGGTCGCAAAGCTTCAGGTAACTCTCTTAATTAAATTATTCGTCAACATCGTATTCCTTGTCGTTTCCTCCAAAACATAGGTAATAGAAAAGATTGATTTGAAATCCTTCGTTTTCTGCACTTCAAATTGTATTTTAATTAAGAATGCTAAAATATATCTATGTACAACAACTCTAAATTTAATATAACGATTGTTCGTTGCCAAAGAAAGTTAGACAAAATTAATCTGTTGAATGATCTTATGAACGCATTTGTGTACAATGTGGTGTTTTCATCCCTTAGATCAACTCGTACATGCTGATCAGTTGATTGCTTCTTATTTGAGTGGCAATGCATTCATATGTTCTCCTCTTAATTTCCATAGTTGTCAAATTTGAGATATATTGTTGAAATAAATATCTGGCTTTAATATATTTTGTTTAATGAAAATAGCAGGACAGTGCGCAAAATGAAAGTACTGGCAACATTGGGAATCGAGGAAAACCGATTGATTCACTCTAATTTCGTGCTGTTATAATTATAATTAAGACATTTAGATTTGTTAAGTTTGAGATGCTTCATTGTCTCAGCCGTAGAGAAACAAGTTTGCGATGTAGACAAACGAGGCCAGTTCATGCAGATTATGATGATTAAACTTTACCATATATGGTGACGATAGTGTACGAAGGTCGTTCTACATATAGAAAAGTAGCTAGCTAGCTCAATGCCAGAGCGATAAAAGACTTAACATTTCTGCTAAAAAATATTTTATAATCAAATTTAAGTTGTAAAAAAAAATTTTAATTCATGTTAATATTGGATGCTATATAAGTCAAATTCGAACAACCCAAAAAAAAAAAAAAAACCCAAGTCTAACAAGTCATACATGACCGCTAAGCTAGCTGCATGGCCCGCCTGCGTAGACATTGCAAACTGAAGCTTAGCATTTCCAGTCAAACCACGAAAGTCATACATGATAAACCTATTCTAATCCACTCGTTGCGTTGGTTCCAAAACTTCATTGCTAGTAGTGGGGTTAGGTGTTGAATTACACTTGCAGCCCCGGAGAACTCCGCTGGCTGGCTGCGCACCTCTACGTGGAATTCACTGCTTAACCAATAACTAGATTCAATATAAAAAAGCTTGTATGCAGAAACTTTGATATCACAGACAAACAATTTAAAGATCACAAATCGATCCAACAGATCAGGTAACTCTTCCTCTATTTATTAGATTCTTACTAAACAAAGGTAACAGAGAAAATTGTTTGAAATTGCAAATAACTTGGTACTTTTACACAAATTGGTTTTGAAAATTATAGCAGTTGGACAAACAGATCGATGCAGTTCACCATCACTAGTTGTGTTCGTGGTTTTGTTTATGATTGTGTTGTATAAAAGTAATTGGTGATTGTATAATAACGAAGTAAAATCTGTTAAATATCACAATTCGGCAGTTCGATTTCAATTTTAGTTTCACTTTGCGTGTATATTCTTTTAATTTAGGAGGTCCACAATTCTTCACACTATAAAACCAGTAGTTTCCTCTGAAGATTCGTTCTGCCTTCGCAGAAATGGAAAAGCTCGTTTCAATGTGGTACAAAGATCAAGCTTTGCCTGAGAATTACATATTCCCACCAGAGAAAAGACCTGGAAATTTCAGTGTTCCTTCATGCAACACCATTCCAGTGGTTGATCTAAGCAAAGCATTTGATCATAATCGATCCGATCTAATTCAACAATTATTGAAGGCTGGCAGAGAATTCGGATTTTTCCAGGTTCACATATCTTTTTCTCTGAACCTTTGGTAATATCTTTTTCATTTTTGGGGCGTTTATAAAGATGATTTCATTCTAGAGTCTTGCGACGACATAAGGCTGACAGAAGTGACATGTATGTTATAAATGCTAATGCAAATGCAAAAACTGCAAACAGGTTATTAACCATGGAGTTCCAGAGAAACTAGTTATTGACACCATGGATGTCTTCAAGGAGTTCTTTGAGATGCCTGCAGAGGACAAGGCAAGTTTATACTCTGACGTGCCTGGTAAGAGCTGCAAGCTCTGCACGAGCAATGATAGTTATCTTCGTGAAGAGATTCACCTTTGGCGTGACAAATTAAGACATCCTTGTCATCCTTTAGAGGAATCCATTCATGATTGGCCTGAAAAACCAACTAGATACCGGTAATATCTGATATGATTTGTTTGGTATGTTATTAATCCCATTATTTGATATGTTCTGTTAATTATTTACAATAATATGTGTACAAAAATTCACAGTGAAGTTGTCGGGGCATATACAACTGAAGCAAAAAAGTTGGGTTCAATGATCCTGGAGCTGATTTCCGAAGGACTGGGACTTGATTCTGGTTATTTCAGGGACAAACTAACCCAGAGTGTAGTATTATCAGTTAATTATTACCCCCCGTGCCCAGATCCAAGCTTGACCTTGGGACTATCTAAACACTGTGACCCTGACCTCATAACCATTCTACTTCAAGGGGATGTCAGTGGACTGCAGGTTTTAAAGGATGGAGAATGGATTGCTGTTGAGCCTCTTCCCAATGCATTTGTGATTAATGTAGGCTATGTATTACAGGTAAATTTAAGTAATAGTTATAAATTTGTTGGACAATGAATGTTCTTCCCCGTAGGCTTCTTATTGTAGGAAATTTGTGTTTGATTTTGGGTCATATTGACACAGATTATCAGTAACAACAAGCTGAAGAGTGCAGAACACAGAGCTGTTACCAACTCGAAGAATGCTAGGATTAGTGCTGCTCTCTTCATAAATCCTACCGGTGATAGTATTATAGAGCCAGCAAGAGCTCTTACTGATACAGAAAATCCTCCAATCTATAGAGCCTTTCAGTGCAAAGAGTTTCTTATGAATTACTTATCCATGAAGTTCAGGGAATCGGTGCTGGAACATTATAAGAGGCAAGCTTAGCAGATTTGTATGATTGTAAAAGAAGAATGCAAATAATTCGGATTAGAATTTAGGAAACTTTAGTATTTGAGTGAAAACTTAATATACACTCTGTTTCTGTGTATTTCAAATCCGATGTTAAGTTTTGTTCAAATAAATTTTCTTTGCACCTTTTGTCGAATGAACTTAGTGGCACCATTGGTGAATTCAGGAACCTCTTTAACTTTTAAGAAACCATTTATAGTTGTGGGATGCTAGTTTTAGAGAAAAAATTGATTTATGTTTAACTTCCATTGCTTATCCATAACTGAATACTTGATCAGTCGATCATTATATGTAATTTATGCAACAAGATCAAATCAATGGTGATTTGATATTTTCAGATTATATTATTATGACAACATTCACTGTTGGGAGAATTTATGTGGATATTTTTTCTTAAAAAAAGAAAAAAGAGAAAGAAAAATGGCTGATTATATAATTTGACAAAGAGATGAAAATAAACCATGGAGGCGACGGGACCTTTTCCTTAATTGCAGAACACAGAGCTGTAACGAATTCGAAGGATGCGAGGAAAACTGCTGCTTTCTTCATAAGTTCTACTGGTGACTATATCATAGAGCCTGCAAAAGATTTAACTGATGCATTGAATCCTCCAATCTAAAAAGAGTTTCTTAAGAATCACAGATCCATGGATGGGAGCTCCGAATCAGTGCTGGAACGTTATAAGAGACAAGCTTAACAGCATGGTATTGTGAGAGAAAAATGCCAAAAAGAGTTCGGCGTTTTCTATCGTGATCAATATTTTAGTACACAGTTGTCATATCTGAGATGAAGTTTCTGGTGGAATAAATTGGTTTTATGCACTTTGCTCAATGAAAATGGCCCTATACAAAATGAACATATTGGCACCAATGTTGAATCAAGGAAGCTCATTAACCTTCAAGATGAGAAAAACCATTTGTAATTTTAGGAGGCTATAAAAGAAAATGATTCTGTTTAACTTCCATTGCTTGTCCAAAATTTAATACTTGGACCATGATTTGTAATTTATACAATAAAATATCAATTGATGGCGATATGATCTCACCCCATTTGATTCCATTACTTTGACATCATTAACTATTAAACGGAAGAACTATCCAGGCCTAGCCTGGATGGCTAGAAGATTCGAACCCCACCATTTGCAAGGTTAAGGTTTATTTTCACCGTGTGTAAGACCATCCGGGTACTAGAGTCGATCATTGGACAAATTTTTTCTACTGAAGTAAGGAAGTTGAGTTCAGGGATCGTGGAACTGATTTCTCAAGGACTCAAACTCAGCTTCGGGTATTTCGACTTTTGGCAAAAGTCCAGTATTTTTTATCATTCACTTTCTACCATGTCCTGACCCAAGTTTAACTCTGGGATTAGCAAGGCACCGTGATCTCAGAGTTATTTCGTCATCACCATTTTTCTTTAAGTGCAATATCCAGAGTCTTCAACTTTTCAAGGATGACGAAAATGGATTGGTGTTGATTGTTGAACCTCTTCCTTGTACATTTTGTTGTTAACATAGGCAACGTGTTACGGGTACGGGTATGCTAAAGTGACCCTTTTGTGACAAAGAAGCATTTCAGCTTCTTTGTTCTTAGACTTCGATCTGCTATTTTTCTTCCATTTAACTTCCTTCTTCTCAGATCTTCCTCTAGCTGTCAATCCCTCTCCAGAACTTGACCCTTATCCTTCTGTTTCATCCAACTCTTTTTGAATTGAGTGCTGCCTTAACATCTTTCAAAGATAGAGTATCTCTGCAATAATGTGTCCACGAAACGTTAATAAGAATCAGGCAAAAATCTTAGTAACATCAAAGCCTGATGTTCATCTTCCACCCTGATGACTATATTCTTAAGATCCAAGACAACCCTATTGAATCTATCAAAGTGATCTTGTATTGAAGTTCCAGGTTCCATCTTAAAATTGTACAGTTGTCTTTTGCTATGTAACCTGTTTGCTGGAGACCTTGTCATGAATAAGGTTTCCAATTTTTCCTACAAAGCCGCAGCCGTAGTTTGTTTAGACACCTCCCTTAGAACCCCATCTCCTAAGCCAAAAACAACGGCACTGTGTGCCCTTTTCAGCGAGTCTCTTTTATCCTTCTCGCTCATAGTTGCAAGTATACTCTCTGGTTCTAATGCATCTTCAAGTCCTTGATGCACCAACAAAGCTGGCATCTTAATTCTCCAAATACTAAAATCAGATTCTGCCGCAAGCTTGTCGATGTCAAATTTTTATGAAGCCATGGATTTGTGAAGGCTCTAATACCAATTGTTGTGTTATTTGACTCCACCACACCCCAAAGATCCAACAAATCTCTCGTGCAATCAATCAAACACTTGGGAACTTAAAAGATTTCTAGAATAACAAGAAAAGAATATAAATCTTTAAAACTGAACAGTGGAGAAGATGATTTACGCGGTTCAGCCTATTTGAGGCTTACATCCTTGAAGAAGAACACCAGAGAAACTCAATCTTATTCAATGACGATCGAGAAAAGTTTACAAGCTTCAAAAGAGCTATATCACATACCTTAACTCTCTCTACAAGTCAAGATTGATCCTCTCTAATTTACACTAGTAACCAGCCTATATACTCCGTATTCCAGGTTGTTAAAGTATGTTATAAAGCATAACTAACTTAACAACTTATACACCTGAGATACTGACTTAACTACTCTTTAACAAATTTGTACAACTCTTAATCTAGCATTCTTTAGACACAAAGCGACGGAATGTTCTTGCTCGGGAAATTACGTTCGATTCTGGATCACATATCAGATTATCAGTAACAACAAGCTGAAGAGTGCAGAACACAGGGCCGTGGTGGATTCGAAGAAGGCTAGGACAAGTGCTGCATTCTTCATTACTTCCACTAATGATATTACAATAAAGTCTGCAAAAGCTTTAACTGATGCAGGGGATCCTCCAATATACAAAGCCTTATAGTTTGACAACAGGGAATTGGTGCTAGAACTTTACGTGAGACAAGCTTAAAAGCATTGTATTTTAAAAGAAAAATGCTGAAATTCCGGGGTTGGTCACTCTATCCTAATAAACATTCATTATATAAAAATAAGAGTCAGAATTCAAGAAACATTTGTATTTGAGTGAAACTTTGTACTCCGTTTCTCTGTATTTGAAATCTGAGATGAAGTTTTTGTTGAAATAAAAGATAAATTTGTCTTGTTCATTTTGTCCAATGAAAATGGTAGTAAGATCCTACTGGCATCATTGTTGAAGCTCGATACAAGGAAGAATGCCCTATTATGTTAATATTGTTTATCAAATGTCAGAATGGAAATTATAAGAAAGAAGCCACGCCATGTTGATTCAATTTGAATACCAAAGCACAGCATAAAAAGTTGTATTTCCCAATGTAGTTCAGCTTGCCTTGCAACAGGTTACAAGGTTTAATTTATTTTAGCCTAGAAGGTAACGAAACCAACAATACATTCTCAGCTAATAGAATTATTTCAATATTGAAAAATAAATATATTAAAAAAATGAATAAACCTAGCGATCAATCACATTTGACTGGGTATTGGAGTGTCAAGTCAACAATATAATTTGTGTCATTCTCTTGAGGCGGAAGAAAATTCGCCCTCTAATTAGCTCCACACTCACGTTCATTGTCGGAACTGTCGCCACTTGAATCGATAAGCATTTAGACTAATCTTTTCAATTATCTCAGATGGACCGATTTTCCCAGCTGACAATTCGTTGTAGTTCCCGATCAAAAAGGACTTCAGTCAAGATAGCTCATACATAATCTCTTGCACCAAAATGAACATGTCATCATTTCTAATCGGCTTCCTCTTTAGTCATCATATCTTATTGGCTTCGACCTCTTTATACTTTGCATTGGAATTAATAAGCGTTTCATAAGTAATGGCATGAATGTGTTGAAGTTGATTGACAAAATCCTCTGCACCACCAGGCTTACAAACTAAACCAGGAAGTGGAGTCAAAACCTAAAGGGACACAAGGATTGAAACCATAATTCACTTGAAAAAGACTTACACTGGTGTTGCGCTTTCAAACATGATTGTAAGCAGATTTTACTTGGTAAAGTTTCTATCAATGTCTTCAAATTGTCATCAACTAAATAATCCAGATAATGGCCCGAAGACAGAATTCACCACTTCAGTCCGCCAATCAGTCCACTACATAAATGGCTTAAAAATCGAGTACCCCTATTAGAAACAATAGAACTCCGTAAGCCATGTAATTAACATACTTCCTTAAAATATAACCATGCCACGTTACAATAGTTATAGTTTTCTTGCAGTTAATAAAATAAGACATTTTTGAAAATCAGTCAGGTACTAGCTGAGTATAACGAAATCCATGCTAATATCAAGTACTCGTAGTTTAGTTGAGTTTAGTTGGGGCTGGCTTAGTTAATTGCACATACAATCTAGCTTCGATGGGTTTTGAAAGCTGACATGTATAATAAGCTCTTACAAAACAGTCCACATCAGGTTTCAAGGTTGGCCAAAAATAAGAATCAACGACAAGGTGCGGTGCCTTGTCTTGACTCATATGTCTTTGCTTCTGATAATTTGTAACCTTAAACTTGATTCAGACACACAAAACTGGTTAAGTCTGACGGAAATCCTATTATGCTTTTGAAAACGTATAGGTCAAGTACAACAATATTTTAGTATTATCTAAATCTTTAAAAGATTTGAATCCAATGATCTGATTATATATGCATAAGAATCAATAAAGAAGAATGACGACTAAGTACGTCTGCCACTCTAATTGTTTCTCCAGAGGTATGTTTTAAGATAAAATTGAACTCTTATAAGTACTCTAACCACTTTTTGTGTTTGTCAGACAATTTTCTGTAACTGTTGAATTAAAAATCAAAAAGTAAAATCATTTAAAAATTAGAAATTAAATTTATTTAAAAATTGAATAAACTTATCACTTTAACTTGATCCATGTATTGGAGTGCCAAGTCATCAATATAATTCACGTAATAGTTTGAATCCGTCTAGAACTTTAGGAGGTTTCAAAGGAAACTTATTATGTTTGACTTTCTTTGCTCGTCCAAAATTGACTAATAGATAGATCATGATTTGTAATCTATACAGTACAAGATCAAATGGTAGTATATAACGCCATTGCTGATAAATTCCTCTATAGCTTAAGCATCATCATAACTTGCGCTCCAATGATTTAGAATTTAAATAAAAAATAGAGGTACAAAAACACGTAATTGCCAGGCTGGCTATAAATTAACGAAACTTATAGCAAATGAGTTTTTGACAACCAAAGGAATTGGATAAGCAGGTGCTTTCACCAGTCACAATCATGGTACTGTTTAAGATTATATTAAAGCAATTAGTGATTGTCTATGTTGCTAATAACAGTAAAATCAATTAGATATTTGCTACTTGTTGGGTTACTGCCGAAGCTTAATTAGAAAACGCACCTTTGAAAATGATACTTTTTTCTGTCTTTAATTAATCAAATATATGAATCAGGATCTAATGGTCAGTATTTATCCAGATTTACAAGCAATTCCAAAGACCCTACTCAATTGTTCGCTCCATCTCAACACCGATAAACCAGAAGTTTCCTCACTAGATTCACTTATCGAGATTGCAGAAATGGAAAAGCTCGTTTCAAATTGGTATAAAAATCAATCCTTGCCTGAGTATTACATACTACCACCAGAACAAAGACCTGGAAAATTCAGTGTTGCTTCATGCAACACCATTCCAGTAGTTGATCTGAGTAAAGCAATAGATCATAACAGATCCGATATAATTCTATGAGCATTATTATTATTATTATTATTATTATTATAACTGTTGTTTCTGTTGGAAGGGTGATTTCATACTAGGGTTTTTAGCCATTAATTTGGCTATCATAACTGAAAACAATGGTCTAAAGTGCTAATGGAAATACTAACAAACAGGTTATTAATCATGGAGTTCCAGAGAAACTAATAAACGACACCAAGAATGTTTTCCTGGAGTTCTTTGAGATGCCTGCAGAGGACAAGGCAAGTCTCTACTCTGAGGACCCTAGTAAACTAAACAGGCTCTGTACAAGCAGTTTAAATTATCACCGTGAAGAGATTCACTATTGGCGCGACAACTTGAGACATCTTTGTCATCCTTTAGAGGAATGCATTCAACACTGGCCTACAAAGCCAGATAGATACCGGTATTATATGATTTATTTCATATGTTATAAATCTCATTCTTTGATATGGTTTTGTTAATTCGTCACCATAATAAGTGCACAAAAGTGTAACAGTGAGGTTGTTGTGGCATACACAACTGAAGTAAAGAAGTTGGGATCAATCATCCTGGAGCTGATTTCTGAAGGACTGGGACTTGATTCTGGTTATTTCAGGGGTAAACTAAGCAATGGTATATCGTTATCAGTTAATTATTACCCGCCATGCCCGGATCCAAGCTTGACATTAGGGATCGCTAAACACTGTGACCCTAACATCATAACCATTTTACTTCAAGGGGATGTAAGTGGACTTCAGGTTTTCAAGGATGGAGAATGGATTGCGGTTGAGCCTATTCCTAATTCATTTGTGATTAACTTTGGGTATGCATTACAGGTAAGTAGATTAAGTTTATGTGTAATCATTGAATGCTCTTGCTTGCAGGATTTGTTATGAGGCAAATTATGTATGATTTTGGGGTCACATTGTACACAGATTATCAGTAACGACAAGCTAAAGAGTGCAGACCACAGGGCTGTGACGAACTCAAAGAATGTTAGGATGACTGCTGCTTTCTTCATAAATCCTACTGGTGATAGTATTATAGAGCCAGCCAGAGCTCTTACCGGTGCAGAAAATCCTCCAATCTATAAAGCCTTTCAGTGCCAAGAGTTTCTTATGAATTACTTATCCATGGATTACAGGGAAACGGTGCTGGAACTTTATAAGAGGCAAGCTTAACAGAATTGTATTATTGTAAAAGAACACTGCAAAGAATTCGGACTAGAATTCAGGAAACTTTAGTATTCGAGTGAAAAATTTAATTTACGTTCTGTTTCTGTGTATTTCAAATCCGACTTGAAGTTTCTGTTGAAATAAATTTTCTTTGTACATTTTGTCCAATGAACTTAGCGGCACCATTGCTGAATTGAGGAACCTCTTAAACTTTTAAGAAAACATTTATAACTGTAGGAAGCTAGTTTTAGAGAAAAAATTAATTTACGATTAACATCCATTGCTTATCCATAATTGAATGGGGTAATAATAGTTTCGTACCTGTACTTTGTTAAAATAATAAATTAGGACATACTTTAACATATTTTAACATTTTTGTCCACACTATTATATTGAAGTTAAAATTAAGGATAAAAATGAAAATAACCCTTAAGAATTTTACTTTTCTTTCATCTTCTGCAGATTAAAACTCCAAAAACATAGCTAACCCACCCAAGCAATTTAACTTAAGAAATTTTACCTTATCAGTTTCAGCATCAAATCAACCTAAGCAATTTCACCAAAAAAAAATAATAATAACCCAAGCAATTTCATCACCACCCACTCAATATTACAGTAAAATCAGCAAAAAAAATTCAAATACCAATCAAAACAACCCAGTAAAAAATGGTTGAAGTTTGTTGTAGTGAAGAATATGTAATTCCGTTGATGAAATTAAGCGTCGTTGATGGTTAATGCCTTGGTGGTTTACGTGACTTTGTAGAAGAGAAGAAGAAGATTGCATTTCTTAGCAAGAAAAACCCAATACCAACAACAAAACCCAACAAAATCCAACAAAAAATGGTTGAAGATTATTGTAGTGAACATTATTCAATTCTATTGATGAAGCCATCGTTGATGGTTGGTGCCTAGGTGGTTTTTGTGAATTTGCAAAAGAGAAGAAGGGGATCGCATTTTTGAAGTTTTAATCTAGAGAAGATGAAGAAAAATAAAATCTTTAAGGGTTATTTCTATTTTTATCCTTAGTTTTAACTTCGTCATTATAGCAGGAACAAAAATATTGAAATTTGTCAAAATGTGTCTTAATTTATGTACACGTACTTGGAAGCCAACAGAGAACTCAGCTGTGCAGTGTACATATACATGCAAGTAACCCTAATTCATTATAAAATAGCTTGTAAGCATGTGAAAACTTACGATAATCACGATCATTAAGAAACAATTCAGAGGTCGCAAAGGTTTAGGTAACTCTCTTAATTAAATTATTCATCAATATTGTCTTCCTGGTCGGTTCTTCCAAAACATAAGTAATAGAAATGATTGATTTGAAATCCTTTGTTTTCTGCACTTCAAATCGAAATTAAGAATGCTTATTAAAATATATCTAAGTACAGTACAACTATAAATTTATTGGGACTGTGGGTTGCCAAAATAAACTTAGACAAAATTGTGGAGTGATTTACCAAAGCAAGTTTACGTTGTCGCAGAATAAGTAATATAATATAAGTAAAGTATCGTTTCTATGAAAAGTATTAATCAATTAAGTATCGTTTCTTTTTGATATGATATGATATGAGATTAACAGAAATTTAAATAATTATAATATAATACACAAAATCAAAAAGAAAAATTCTAATGAGATTAATATTTAGAGCTAATGATTTAATTCAATGTACTCACACTTAGTTTTTCAAATTGTGTTATTCTTATTAATATATATGTTATTATTATAACTACTCTAACCTATTCAACTGTTCCTTTCGAGATTAATTGAATTTATTTCTCGTCTATGCGCTTACTATATTTGTATGTAAACTCGAATTAAATGAAAATGCATTACACACGGTAGTAATCACTAAATCTACTACACAAACCATATTAATAAATCTCTGTTTAATATGCTATTTGTTATGTTTATCACATGATCTAAATAAAATCAATATTTCTCAATATCCATCGATCCATGGATCAATTAATTAATGGCCAATTAATTAATCACGTTATGTTTATGATAAACACGCAACATAGGAATATTAATTAAGAATAACACAAAAATCAGAACATTACTATTTTCAAAAGATTAAACCAATGTCCTAAGTATTAAATTTAGCAAATTATAAAAAAGAGTTTATAACCAACATTCATGAGTTCAATAATCCACAACATACTCAAGTATTCACAAGTAACTAAATTTAATACAATAAAATAAAATAAGAGTAGAGAGAAAAATTATGATGAAGGGCTTTTCTTCAAGATTTCCCTTTTTGCTTGCTTTTCAATCCACTCTCTTCTGCTAGCTTCTCGCTATCTCCCCTCTTTTCTTTTCTTCCAAGTTAATCCTTTTCCAAAAGTGGCTGCTATTTTCCCCAAACCTTTAAAAATAAATAACCTAGGTTTTCCCACCATCTAAAAATCATCCAAGAGCTGATATTTATCCCTAGAAAGCGTCCAAAACGAGGTTAGCAAGTGTAGAGGTGCCAAAATGGCGTGGGAACACAAAAGATGTTGCAGAATTTGAAGAGCACAAGTATACGTTGTTACAAACAAGTAATATAGGATGAGTAGAATATCGTTTTCATGAGAAGTACCAGCCAATTAATTATCAAAGACAATTTTTCTTAAATTTATTTAAAGAACTGATAATAATGTGATATGAAAAATTAAAAGAAATTCAAATAACTACAATCTAATACACACAATCAAAAAGGAAAATTTCAATGAGAGTAATATTTAGGGTTAATGATTTAACTCAATTTACTTACGCCTAATTCCTCAAATTGTGTTATCTCGATTAATCCTTATGTTACTAGTGTTTGATTGTTTTAACCTATTTGATTATCTCTCTCGAGATCAGTCGAATCTATTTATCGTTTACACGCTTACTATATCTCTTTAAACATAAAATAAATGAAAATGCATTACGAACAATAATAATCATTGAACCTACTACACAAAGCACATTAATACATCTCTATTTAATATGTAATTTATGGTATTTATTAACTGATACAAACATAATAAATATTTATCAATACTCATTGGTTCACAAATCAATTAATTAATGGCCAATTAATTAATCGCATTAAGTTCCTAATAAATATGCAACATAGATATATTAATCAAAAATAACACAACAATCGGAACATGTTGTTTTGAAAAGATTAAATCATTTTCTTAAATATTAAATTTAGCAACTCATAAAAAAAAGTTCACAATCAACATTTTTAAATTCAATCATCCTCAACATATTCAAATATTCACAAATGTTAAATTTAATACAATGAATAAGATAAACTATATTGGAGAGCTTTTTCTTCCCAATCTTCTATTGCTTTCTCCCAAACAACTCTCTTTTTAGCTTCTCTCTATTTCCACCTCTCTTTTTCTTGCAAGCTTTTCCCTTTCCAAAAGTGATTGTCTTCTTTCCCAAACCTCCAAAATAAATAATTCTAAATTTTCCCAAATCAAGCCATCCAAAACTCATCTAAAGACTAAGATTTAACCCAAAAAGATGTCCAAACAAACCCATCAAGTACAGGAGTGCTCAAATAGCGGGGTAGCGCAATGTAGTCAACAGGGATGGCGCAGCCGCGCTGCTTAATGTCGCCATTGCACCACTTGATGGCGCGACCTCGCCATGCACAACTCCTGTCTAGATTTTGAAATTCTTGAAATTAGGTCACTGTGGCTTTGCATTTTAATCCTTGACTGTTTTGTGTTTTGGTTCTTGATTTTCTTGGGATTTGGTCCTCAAACATCTTCTTTTTCGAATCGAATTCACTTTAAATGACTAATTTTCTCATTTTATGTACAATACAACCAAAACACATCAAATACTAATGAGGCTTGAGGATTAAACAAACAAATTAAGTTTAACAGTAAATGATAAGCTCGTGTTTTACACACTTACTAAAAGGGCCAGCATAGATGGTGTGGCCGTGCAATCTATTCTTAGGAATAACAATGAGGTAGGGTGGAGGTGGAGAGGCATGCCCCATTCTCTACCCCATTTTCTATTTTAAACCTCATTCCTCGCACTCTATTCCCCAATAAATTTAATGAGATAGGAATGGAGAATCATCGCATGGGAAATGGGTTCCCTATCTCCATATCAATTTTCGCATTTTATATTATTTTATAAATTAATTTTAGTAATATAAAAATTTAATTAACTTAAACAAAAATATTATTAATATATTATTGGAAACACTATTTAGGGTTTTTTTTTAAATTTGATTTTTTTGCTTTTTATTTTTATATTCTATTTTTATAATATTAATTCATACCCCACAATTTTTTATTACTAATTACATTTAATTATAATATATAATTTTAAAAATTATAATATAATATTATATTTAAATATATAAAATTTAATATATGAATTATAATATATTCATAATATATTTTAATGGGGAATAGGATAGGGGTAGGGTGGGAAAAGTTAAACCAATTCATGTCCCATTAATAAATTAGGAATTAATATCTCCCCGTTTTCCACCGTATTTTTTATAAATTTACCTGAATTCTCCTCTATTGTGAGCGAATACCTATGGGTTTGGGGTCATATAGGAAAGTTTGTGACCCCTATCTATTCTGTCCCAGGGCAAAGGACTTAGCGCGGCCAGGCCACTAATTCTGCCTTAGGGCAAAATTTTGGCTCTTTCAGCTTTCCAAATTTAGCGTTTAGGTCTCTAAAGCTTTGCATTTTAGCCCTCAATTATCTTGCATTTTATCCCATAAACATCTCGCAATTTACTCCTTAAATATCTTCCTTTTTGAGTTGAATTTATCTTGAATGGCTAATTCTCTCGTTTTTAAACACATCGAATAATAATAAAGATTGAGAATTAAACAAACGATTCAAGTATAAAAGTGAATGATAAGCATGTATTTTATTCACTGATCAAAAATTAATCTGTTGAGTGATCTTATATACGCACATGTACAAAGTAGTGTTTTCGTCGCTTTGATCAACTTGTACATGTGATCAGTTGGTTGCTTCTTATTAGAGTGGCACATGTTTCCACTTAATTTCCATAGTTGTCAAATTTGAGATATATCGTTGAAATAAATATCCAGCTTTAATATACTTTATTTAATGAAAATACCGGGACGGTAGGCAAAATGAAACTGCTGGCGCCATTGGGAATCGAGGAAAACCGCTTGATTCACTTTAATTTCGTGCTGTTGTAATTATAATGAAGTCATTTAGATTTACTAAGTTTGAAATGTTTTATTTGTCTTTGCCGTAGAGAAACAAGTTTGCGTGTAGACAAACGAGGCCAATTGACGCAGATTATGGCGATTAAACTTTACCATATGTGGCGATGATAGTGTAGGAAGGTCGTCCTATATATGGAAAAGTAGCCAGCTAGCTCAATGCCAGAGTGATTAAAGACTTAAACATCTCTGCTAAAAAATATTTTATAATCAAATATAAGTCGTAAAAAAAAAATAATTTAATTCATGTTAATATTGGATGCTATATAAGTCAAACTCGAATAATAAAAAAAAAAACCAAGTCCAACACGTCGTAATGGCGTTTCATGACCGCTATGCTAGTTGCATAGCCCGCCTGTGCAAACATTTCAAACTGAAGCTTAGCATTTCCAGTCAAACCACGAAAGTCATACTTGATAAACCTACGCTAATCCACTTGGGTCCAAAACGTCGTTGTTAGTAGTTGGGTTATGTCTGGGATTCCATTTGCTGACGCAGAGAACTCCGCTAGCTGCACATCTCTACTCGGAATTCACCGCTTCACCAATAAATAGACTCAATATAAAGCAGCTTTGTATGCAAAACTTTTGATATCACGTACAAACAATTTAAAGGTCACAAATCGATCCATCAGCTTCAGGTAACTCTTCCTCTATTTATTAGATTCTTACTAAATAAAGGTAACAGAGAAAATTATTTGAATTTGCAAATAACTTGGCAATAAATTAGAGCAGTTGGATAAACAGATCGATGCAGTTCACTATCACCAGTTGTATCCATGGTTTTGTTTATGATTGTATTGTATACAAGCAATAGGTTATTGTATAATAATGAAGTAAAATCTATTAAATATAACAAACTAAGTAGCACATCTAAAGCCCAGTTCGGCAGTTCGATTTCAATTTTGGTTTCACGTTGCGGTTATATTCTTTTAATTGAGGAGGTCCACATTTCTTCATACTATAAAACCAGTAGTTTCCTCTGAAGATTCATTCTTCCTTCCCAGGAATGGAAAAGCTCGTTTCAGTGTGGTCCAAAGATCAAGCTTTGCCCGAGAATTACATATTCCCACCGGAGAAAAGACCTGGAAATTTCAGTGTTCCTTCATGTAACACCATTCCAGTGGTTGATCTAAGTAAAGCATTAGATCATAATCGATCCGATCTAATTCAACAAATATTGAAGGCTGCCAAAGAATTCGGATTTTTCCAGGTCCACATATCTTTTTCTCTGAACCTTTGGTAATATCTTTTTCATTTTTTGAGGGTTTATAAGGATGATTTCATTCTAGCGTCTTGAGACGACATTAGGCTGTCAGAAGTGACATGTATGCCATAAATGCTAATGAAAACCTCGCAAACAGGTTATTAACCATGGAGTTCCAGGGAAACTAGTTATTGACACCATGGATGTCTTCAAGGAGTTCTTTGAGATGCCTGCAGAGGACAAGGCAAGTTTATACTCTGATGTGCCTGGTGAGAGATGCAAGCTCTCCACGAGCAGTGATAATTATCTTCGCGAAGAGATTCACCTTTGGCGTGACAACTTAAGACATCCTTGTCATCCTTTAAAGGAATGCATTCAAGATTGGCCTGAAAAACCAACTAGATACCGGTAATATCTGATATGATTTGTTTGATATGTTCCTAATCCCATTATTGGATATGATTCTGTTAATTGTTTACAATAACGTGTACAAAAATTCACAGTGAGGTTGTCGGGGCATACACAACTGAAGCAAAAAAGTTGGGTTCAATCATCATGGAGCTGATTTCCGAAGGACTGGGACTTGATTCTGGTTATTTCAGGAATGAACTAACCGAGAGTTTAGTATTATCAGTTAATTATTACCCGGCGTGCCCAGATCCAAGCTTGACCATGGGAGTAGCTAAACACTGTGACCTTAGCCTCATAACCATTCTACTTCAAGGGGATGTCAGTGGACTGCAGGTTCTTAAGGATGGAGAATGGATTGCGGTTGAGCCTCTTCCCGGTGCATTTGTGATTAACGTAGGCTACATATTACAGGTAAATTTAAGTAATAGTTACAAATTTGTTAGACATTGAATGTTCTTGCTTATAGGCTTTTTACTGTAGGAAATTTGTGTTTGATTTTGGGTCTTATTGACACAGATTATCAGTAACAACAAGCTGAAGAGTGCAGAACACAGAGCTGTTACGAACTCGAAGAATGCTAGGACGACTGCTGCTTTCTTCGTAAATCCTGCTGGTGATTGTATTATAGAGCCTGCAAAAGCTTTAACTGATGCATGGAATCCTCCAACCTACAAAGCCTTTCAATACAAAGAGTTTATTGCAAGTTACTTATCCATGCCAGAAAACAGGGAATTGGTGCTGGAAAGTTTTAAGAGGCAAGCACGCTTAACCGAACCGTATTTAATATTGTACAAGAAAAATGCAAAGAATTTTGTTTTGAGCGTTACCTATCTTAATAGAGTTAGAGTTTACGAAGTTTGATTTTGATTTTTTAGCTTGTTGATACTCTGTACGGATCCAATCTAGTAATGTTATAGCCAAAGTTAATCACAAAAGTTGTTTCAATGTGGTGCAAAGATCAATCAAACTTGCCAATGCATTTGTTATTAACTTTGGCTATACATTACAGGTAAATACATTAAGAAATAGTTGAAAATTTGTTATACACTAAATGTTCTTGCTGATAGGCTTTTTAACGTAGGAAATTTGATTTTGATTTTGATTTTGATTTTGATTTTGATTTTGATTTTGGGTCATATTCTGCAGAGATTACCAGTGACAACAAGCTGAAGAGTGCAGAGCACATGGCTGTGACGAACTCCAAGAATGCTATGAAAAGTGTTGCTTTGTTTGTAAGTTATAATAATGATAGTATAATAGAACCCTGCAAAACCTTTAACTCGTGGCAGCATGGCTCCTTCAGTATGTGAAAGCTATCTCTCCGTGAAAAAAATAAATGAATAATTAAAATATTTCGACAGTTCTCTTGAATGGGAAACGTTTTTTTTTTTTTTTTTTTTCCCCTTCTGCTCGTCTGCTTGTTTGATGCTCCATGTTAGGTGGTCGTTTCGTTTTAAAGATATTTGGGAGTATTGTACGATAGATATTCGGAATTTCAAAAAAAAAAAAGGAAAAAAAGAAAAATTACATCAAACTCTAGATTAAACGACACCGTTAGGCCCCTCCTAAATTTTTTGGACCACTGAGCTGGTGACGTGAGCAAATATTTCAACCAGGCAATAGCTCGGACATCTTGGGTCAAACAACGAATGTACCAAACCTACGGTAATCCGCCACGTTTTAACACAACACATGAAACCTTGCGTTTGGTTTTGAAAAGTTACTGGCAGTATTTTTGGGGAGACCCAACCAAATGTGGAGTATCCGCTCTCCTTTAAAGCTCGCCTATTCCAACCTGCGTTTGCACTCTGAAATTCAGATTTGTTCTAGCTCCACTATTTATTTCATCAATCACGTTAAAGTCATTCTCGTCAAGTTATTTTAAGCGTGGAATTCTCGACAATGCCTTGAATTGTGGCACCGCGAGACCGATAGTTCTCGGCTGTACATGGAATTCAATTTAATGCCTCCCCGAGAATACGCGCCGATTACCGGCGAATGACCAGATTTCAATATGAAACAGCTTGTATACAGAAACTTATGCTAATCAAGGAGGTTCAAATCGATTGAACATCTTCGGGTAACTCTCTCACATTCATCATTACTCCATTTCGTTTCTTCTGAACAAAAGTAATACCAAAGAAATATTTGAAATCCGTTGGTTTCTGATCTTTTTATTTATTGAAGCCTCCAATCAAATTTCTTATTCGAGTATTGAAGCTTTTCTGATTCAAAATTTTCTTTTGCTATCTTGGCAATCAATCCGATCATTGATTTTGTCGAAACTAATGTGATGTAAAATTGGCTTCCACTTGCTACTTTTTAATTTGGTGCAATGTGCTTATTGTCTCAGTTAGTCAAGTTCGAGGTTTGGTTTATTCATGATCATGTATTGTGCGATGTCCTTTGCCTGTAGTCGTAAGTTGATGTGTTTTATTCTTGTATATAATAATTCTGAAATTTGAGTGGAATCCATATAAATTAGCTTCTTTTGTGGTGGAGTCAATACCAATCAGTTGCTTCTCTGAGAAATGGTAGCGAATGAAAGGGCTTCCTTCGGAAGCATTTCTTAAGGCATCCATCCTAAATGGTTCTCTTTTTTTGCGTTTTACATTGTAAGGAAAGGCTGATTGATCGATCAAACTAGTAAATAAGTCCATTCTAAATTATGAGATAAGCTATTCTTGTTTAAGAGCTGTATCCTCCTAAGGAAAGTAGGACTGTAGCCACAGGAATGGTAGACTTAATGCATCAATGAACCAAATTTTGATGTTGGTGGTGACAAGAAATTCTTGGTATTTTCTTGTCCTCTATTCTTGTTCTTCTTTAGAGTGATTGTCCTCCTTTTGTAGCTTCTTCCTACACCTTTAATTAATGAGGCGAGAAACTCTCTCTTCACAAATGAGAGCCCCTTTTATTTTATAGTGTTCTCAATTTGGTCTTCTTGGCCACTTTTTTTGTGTTCTTGATTTTCTTTGCAACGTGTCTTCTTTCTTTGTTTGGCCTGGCTTGCTTAATTTGAAATGAGAAGAGAGCTGGGCATTTGTGTTTTGGGCCAGTGGTGGAGATTTTAAGACAATTTAGGGTATATTTATAATTGTATTTTTACTTTACTTTGAAAGTACAACAACTAACTTGTTAAATAAATAACCACTTTTATTTGGTAGCTAATGATTGATAGTTTGACTTATGATCTAGAGATTTTATCTTACAACAAATATGGATTAAAGGCCAATATATCTCAATTCCAAACATACCCTTAATTATTTTTCCACATTTTACCTCCTCGTTTTGTCCTTTGAAGCTTTCCAAAGAAGTGCGCAGTTTTTCTAGTCTTATAGTTTCACTTGATGCAATGTTTCTTCAATTGGTGAGTCCAAGGAAGCCGATCCATCCTCACCAATAAACATTTCTTTGATTTGGTCTTCATGGCTGTAGAGGAGAAGCCTTTTTTGTCTTCTTGGTCTTGTGTTCTTGGCTTTCCTTCACTTTGCTCTTTTGGGTTTGTCTTCCATTGAATTTCTTATGGGAGCTTGGTTTTCAAAATTGTTGTCTTAAAAAGGAATAGACACTCGGTACATTGGACCAATAAAATTGTCTTCCCCCATCCTACCAGCTCCTTCTCTTCTATGAATATTTTCAAAGGTCACATATTCATTATTTGGAAGGCCTCATATCATTAAGTTTGCTTCTCCGTTGTTTACCTGAGCTAATAGAATCCTAAATTCATACCATGCATGTGGTTAAAACCTCAAAGTCCCAGAGTCCTAAAACCTCCTAGAGTGAGTTGTACTACTGGAGTAGGGGAAATTTCATTCTTCCAGTTATATATGTTGCGGGTAATTAAATTTTCGTAGGATCAGAGCATAGAAAACCAGTCTTTTCAGTCTCACCTCTGGATTAAATGCATATCTTTTTGAAAAGTATCTATAAATTTCACCCCAAATTTAAGAAAGTTTTGCAAATTCTTAGCTTCAGAATTTGATGCGTGTACTTGTCTATCCATCAATATTCCCAAGGTAACACGGGAGGAGAAACAGAAGAAAGGACCAATTACTTTTAGCACTATAATTTCTGTGCGGAGGCCCTGCCCCGAAAAAAAAAAGGAAGACAAACCCAAAACAAAGCAAACATGGAAAAACCACAAAGTGTAGGAAAGTCAAGAACTTCAAACCAAGCATACATAAAAAGGCATCTCCTTGAAGGTAACTGCAGAAATTTCATTGGTGAGGATGGATTGACTTCTTTGGTCTCACCAATTGAAGACATGTTGCAGGGGTAACATTATAAAAGGAGTTGACAAACATACAGTACAGTAGAGCAATGACTCAAGAGCAAGTATACATACAACGAATTTTCTTCCAATAGATATTGGGGCTGCCCATGTTACAGAATTAAGATAGTTATCTGGACAGTATAGACTGCATACTAATTTTTGGTTGACAGGTCTTAACATTTTGAGATGGAGAAGGCTATTGGTTATGCAAGAAGGCAGATATTTGATAACTTGGTTAGTTTCTTGCAGAAATTCATTTTTTGCATTCTTTCTGTTGCTCCCTTACCTAATCACATTGCTTTTATGATGGATGGCAATCGGAGATATGCCAAGAAGTGGAACTTGACAAAAAGTGTTGGCCATAAGGTTGGGTTCTTGGCTCTCATGTCCATGCTTAAGTTTTGCTATGAGTTCGGTGTGAGATATGTAACAATTTATGCTTTTAGCATTTGATAACTTCAAACACCATCCTGAAGAAGTTCAGTCAATGATGGAACTGATGCAAGAAAAGATGGAAGGTTTGATTAAAGAAGAGAGCATCGTCAACCATTGTGCAGTAAGGGTTTACTTTACAGAGAATCTAAAACTCTATAAGTGACCTGTTAGGTTGGCAGCTGAGAGGGCTATGCTGGCCACGGCCAAAAATTCCAATGCTGTTCTGTCCATCTGTGTTGCATACACGTCCAGCAGTGAGATTGTAAATGTTGTTAAAGAACCAATAGAAGAAAAATGGGATGAAATTTGTATGCTGAATGCAAGTCGAGCAGGTTATGGTTTAATTAAACTTGGAGGGTGTGAACATGATGATGAAGATCAACTTATAAAGCTTCTAGATATAGAAACGCATATGATGTATATGGCACTTGCACCTGAACCTGATATCATAATCCGTACTTCTGGTGAGACCCGTTTGAGCAATATTCTTCTATGGCAGAGTGCATTCTGTTATTTATACTCACCTTCCGATATGTGGCCAGAGATTGGTTTCCCCCATTTTCTTTGGGCACTTCTGAACTTTCAGCAAAACCGGTTATATTTGGACAAAAAGGGGAAACAAGTATAATATCTATTTTACTGTAGTTTCTGACTTTTGGACTTTGATAACTCCTTGCACTTGTTTTAGTCTCTGCGATGGGAACAGAATCCAACACGTGCTGGGACTTGTTTTTAGTGTCCCGACGGTTGGTATGCACCTCAGGACATGCACATTCATTGATGACCGTCGAATAAACTTTTCTTTAAGAATGTAGAATGTGTTTTGCTCAGACAAAACAGTTTTGGGTATACATTGATGATTATAGTCAATGTCTCGATTATAATCTGCTTTATATTGTATTGCTCTTTGTCTTGATTTATAAGTGTGTTTTGCCTCTGCTTAGAGTTGTCTTCGCCTAGATGAAAGGATCCAGTTGTTTCAATTGAAACCAGAAAAAATAAAATCACAGCCAAACTTGTGATTGTGACCCATCTTCAGGTTAGCTTTCTCACTAGTGCTCGAAATCGGGAAAATTGCCGATTCTCCCCTCAGGTTTCTTGAAATACGTCATTACCCCCCTATATTTTGAAAATTATCCCGTCAGGTCCATCTGTTATATTTTTTA
Organism: Azadirachta indica; assembly: GCA_022749755.1. Classification (NCBI taxonomy): domain Eukaryota; kingdom Viridiplantae; phylum Streptophyta; class Magnoliopsida; order Sapindales; family Meliaceae; genus Azadirachta; species Azadirachta indica. Next base: position 20,687,382 of record CM040440.1, read on the forward strand.
ACGATAAAATTCACTTTTTGAGGGCACAATAGTAATTGTACGCTACATCTTATTGTCTCCCATCAGCTGACCACAGTCAACGTAGACTGTGCCCCACCACACCAAACGCACTTAAAAAAATAAATTAATAAGTAATAAACAAATTAAATAAATCATAAAAATATACAATAAATAAATCATAAAGTTAATAATGAATAATAAAATAAATTAATATAGGACTATATTTAATTTGTCATTGTATTATGCAATTAATTATATAATACTTATTTTTTTATTTTTTATTAAATATATATATATAAAATCATAAAATTACAATAACTAACAAAATAATAAAATTAATATAGGATTATATTTAGTGTGTGATTGTATTATAAAATATTAATTGTATAATATTTATTTTTATTATTTTATAAAATATATAATAAATAAATAAATCATAAAATTAACAATAAATAATAAAAAATAATAAAATAATAAAATTAATATAGGACTATATTTAGTGTGTGATTGTATTATGAAATATTAATTGTATAATACTTATCTTTATTATTTTATTAAATATACAATCAATAAATATATCATAAAATTAACAATAAATAATAAATTAACAAAATAATAAAATTAATATAGAACTATATTTGGTGTATAATTGGATTATGAAATATTAATTGTATAATACTTATTTTTATTATTGTACTAATATTAAATTATTTTATTATTTTACTAAAATATTTTTATTATTTAATAAAATAATATATTAATTAATATTAAATTATTAAATACTGTGTGGGATCCATTTTACTGTCAACTGGGATCCATTGCTGTCCTTATTTACCAATCAGGGGCATTTTCGACAAAACAGCACTTTTCCGTTAACAAATGTAACACATGGATCTAAAGGGGTAATTTTGAAAACGCAGGGGTGATGAGTATTTCAAAAACCCTAAGGGGGAAAATTGGGAATTTTCCCACTTGAAATCTTTATGGTTGGTATCTCCTTTACGGTTGATATATATATTCATATTTCTGTTATTTATGTAATTTCAAGTAATGTTGAGTTTGAGATGACTTAAAGATGTCTCATTAGACTGATAGCTCTCTTTTTTTTACCCCCTTTTCAGTTAAGCTCATAATTTGCAGAACTGTTATCATTTCTCTTCCATTATGGAGATGACATGTTTGTTGTTTCATCTTAGAACATCAGTTACCCCGAGCTCTCCTTGATATTGCTTTGTGAAATTCTTCTTTTATTTCAATTTCGTAAATGCAAAGAAGGAATTCAGCATTGGTAAATGGTCTAGCACAACAAGCTAGTTGCCATTTCTGAGACACATTAACCTGCCATAGTCCCATCTGAAATCACCAAGCAAATCTAAGGTGAAAAGTTCTACTCTTTTCACTTGCATGTATTGCTTCAGTAGATTTTCCTTAGCAGTATGCAGATTTCTTTGACCTGGAGGGGTAGTTTCAGAAACACAGGAGAATGCAGAATTAAATCATTCCAGAATCTTTTTTGTTGAAGAAATGTTTTGGAGTCTCCTCCTGCTTGATGAACAGGTCCAGCGGAACTTCTAATAAACATGATGAAAATTAGCTTCTTAATCATTTTTTTTTTTAATCTCCATTCTATCAGTATAGATTATGTCCTTTGTTCTTGGCTCACTCTACTTTTCCTTTGCGTTAAGCCTAAGTGTTGAAAAATATTCCACTCAAGATTACTGCTATACCACTATCTATTAATTTTGCATTCATCTGATTGTAGTGGATTTCGGGTTTCCTGGCTAGGTATGCCTTTACAGATGGAATTAGACTCATTGATTTTTTGGCCATAACAGAGCAAGTTGGTTGACTTTGGTCACTCAGTGGGCTGTTCACTCTTGAATTAAACGATAAGAGAAGTTAGCACCAAACCGAGAGAGAGCCAGAAAAATAAATAAATAAATAAAGCATGATGGCTTGATCTCGATAGCTAGTTTTGGGAGGACCACCATTTGTGATATGTGACCACAATCAAAAATATTCCCCTTAACCAAAGGAAATGCCCCCAAGTTGCCGGCTACATTTTTGCATGGGACCAAGTAGACATAGGAATAGGAGCAGCAGCCAAATGATTGCGGTGTGCCTTCTTTACTCGTACAACCATTAACAACAACATCATGAAATTGCATTTTTTCAACAAAAAGCACCCACTGGATTTCACAAATGATCTGCCTACAGCCGCCTCTCCTCTACTAATACAAATCATTACCTGTCAATTACTATTCATATTTTGCGTTGTTCCATCTGCTGCATAACAAGGCTGCTTCGTAGTTTGCTATGCTTTTATTTCGTTTTCAAGTCCTATTTTCCATTTTGCCTACCGATTTTTGCTGGGAAATGGAGCTTGAAGCAACTTGTTACTTGATAATCAAAGAAATGTGATTGCCGGCTATCATATCTTTTACTCGTAACAGAGAATGAATTGTTAGCGTCATTATCAATTCATCATCAACTAACTGACATAATCAATCGATTGCATAACTATGATGATTCAATTTTGTAATCGTAAGCCACGTGACCTCACCATTAACAACATTATTTAGTAGAATCAAGTTAATTCAAATTGCCCGACTTTTGATTAGATCTCATCCGACCTTAATCATAATTAATTCTTTCTGAGTCTCCATTCAACCTCGTGGACTCCTAATCTTTTATTTCATTAACAAATCATACTTAACTAAGAATCTAAACATGATGAAGTAATTGCAAACGTAGTCACATGATCTCATCACCGCCAACCTCATTTAGGCTGGGTGTTAGATAAAATTTGATTTGTTTCCTCCTAATAATTTACCATTTTATATTAATACATCGAATCCATCTCTGTAACATGATGAGCTAACAACAAATCCATCGTCACCCACATGACATAACATATCCTTTAACCTATTTCAATTTGATTCCCCATCCAATATATAATACTTAATTGAAAAGGCACAAACATAAATTATACAAAAACTAATACTGGTCCCCCCTTACCACAGTAATCATTCATAAATATATTATCAAAATTACTTCTGTGCTAAGAACCCTAAATCTCAATAGGATTTCTATAGGCAGTTGAAAATTTCCCCACCCATTTAATTGGCCGTTGATGTCAAACTCCATTTTTGTGAATTAAAGTACATTTTTCTAATTTCTGCCCCGTATAAATATGATTGAGAGTGAAGTTGTTCTTTCTCATACACTCCCTATGGAAGAAGACCAAAGAAGGAAGGTCAAAGAAGAGCAAGAAACAACAAATGTTCGTTATAGAGGAGTAAGAAGGCGGCCATGGGGGAAATTTGCAGCAGAAATTCGTGACTCGACCAGGCATGGAGCTCCGCGACTGTGGCTAGGAACTTTCAGTACAGCTGAAGAAGCAGCTCGAGCTTATGATCGAGCTGCTTTTGCAATGAGAGGTCCCTTAGCAATTCTTAACTTCCCTGATGAACATATTTCATCCGGGGTTAGTTCTTCTGCATCTTCTTCTTCTTCTTCCTTCCGTGCTTTCTCGTCATCTTCTTTCTCTGTGTTTCAGAATGAGGAAAGAAGTGGTGGGACTGATGCTGGGAAAGACGTTTTTGAAATTGAGTATTTGGATGACCAGTTGTTGGAGGATCTTCTTAGTTTCGAAGATGACAAGAACAAGAACAATAACGAATAAAATTTACAGCCATACATATGCAATGTATGTCTAATATCTAAGAAACAAGTAGTTGATTGATTAAATGGTTCCTCATCTTGTAAAATAGTTTGATTCTGGTATTTCCCAGAGACTTTTGGCTGGCATGTTAATTAGTTGAGGGAAAGCTTTGGTCAGTCAACTTAAGAGGCCTTTGTGGTTATGTTGTCAATTATGGTTTATATATTTATTTACTTGGTTGGGACACTTTATTTATAAAAATAGAAATTTGAAGATGAGTTTGACTTCCGTTATTGGAATAGAACTAAAAGAAGTCTATCTTGTTGAAACAGTAACATCATATCCATATCTTTTATGGTTTGTTCCTCAAGTTCTTTCCCTTTCAGGAATAGGAAAGTTCTTTTACTCGAGAAGAATGTTCTATTTTTCCTAATCCAATTACTGAACCCGAAACTTTTGCTAATTGATCAGTTGAAGATCAATTTTGGATAAGTGGGTTGAAGGAAAATTCAATTGAATTTCAATTCTGCCAAAAAAAAAAGAAAATGAATGAAATTTCAGAAAGTTTATTGCCATCAATAATGGATGATACATTCAGTTACAAACAATCAGAAAGATTCAGGAAGGAGGAATTTTCAAAGAATGAAAATATTCAGTCACCTATAAATGAAAGAAAAACAAACCCATGACCCTTACAGCTATCCAGACATTATTCTCCACAATTTGATGATCAGTTGTTTTTACTTTGCCAATCTTGATCGTTTAACTCAAGAAGCTCCTCCAACAACCTATTGTCAAAATATTCAAACTCTATAACTCCACCTTCTCTTTCTCTCGAAGAAGCTCCTCTGCTTGCAGAACCGTTTCCGCCAGCAGCATCAGAAAATGAAGCGGGAGATGCCAAAGAAGGCAAAGAGCCGCTGCTTTGGCTATGATATTGATACTCATTCGGAAAATTAAGAATAGCTAAATGTCCCCGGAAAGCAAATGCAGCTCTATCATAAGCCCGAGCAGCCTCTTCAGCAGTGCTAAAAGTCCCCAGCCACAAGCGGGCACCATTCCTTGTTGGATCACGTATTTCTGCAGCAAATTTTCCCCAAGGCCTCCGCCGAATCCCCCGATACCGAACCTCTGATCTTCCCTTCTCGCTGTTCCTCGTATTGCCTCCTTGAGATGTTTCCATGTTCTGTTCTTGCTTTGGCGGGCAGCAGTCAAATTCTAAAAAGACTAATAATTTGATTTCAAATTCGGTCGCCAATTGAATGGCACCTCGGAGAGAGAACGGATATATTATATAGGTGCCTGTAAAGAGAATCAAAAAAATGATATAAATAAAGACGTCATATGTGACGCCTGCATAGAATTTGTTCAAGGGAGGAAACTTCTTCAAGACCAAACAAAAGTTCGCTTCCTCCGTACTTGTCCGGCCACTATATTATAATAGGATGATTTCAAATACCTCCCTCGAGGTTTCATTTAATTAACGATTACCTCCTGGCGCCAACTAACAGATGCATTAACGGACCATCAGTTGATGGGATAAAATGGTAAGTGTACACTAAAAAATAAAAATAAAAACTTTCCCTTTCTTCCTCCTTTTTTCCCTCCAAAACTAAAGAGTCGAAAGTCAGCCATGGCTAAGGTGATCATGGCTTCCTCCAATGCCAAACCTCTTTTTCTTTTTTCTTTTTTTTCCATTTTTCATCCAATCTTCTTTTCAATCACAACACAGAATTTGAATCCCCCAAATCGTTAAAACTTTATCTCTCTCTTATCCTCTACTCTCAAATCCCTCTACCTCCTTGTCGTCACTTCCTTAACCTTTTCCTTGTCACCTTAGTTGAGGAAATCGAAAAGGAGTGTTGCAATCATGAGGGCAGCTGGAGCGAAAATCTCTGTGATTTTGAAAGTTTAGGAGAAATTGGCTGAAGGAAAAAAAGAAAGTTGGGGGCAAGAAACAATGATGTTTCGATTGTCAAATCCAGCATGGGCTCTTCACTTGGACCCCTCAATTTAGGGTCTTAAACTTGGATAAAATTTTATCCGATTAGTTTGTAACGTATTTTTGTCGAGATTTGAAAAAATTATAGTTGAATTTTGTTTTTGTTTAACTAATTGAAATTGGATGTTTATGGCTCAAAAGAGTTGATTTTGATGTCCAATTCTGATTAAATTTCCGGCTATTATGTGTTTGAGTTTGTGTTTTGAGGCTTCAGAGCCATTAATTTGTTTCTATTATATCCATAAAATTGATTGGATTTCAATGTTTAATGCAATTTGTACATAGATTTCAACATTATCTTGTCCTTCAATAAATGTAGGGCAGGATGTTTAGAGTCTAACGACGAATCCGAAAGTGGTTTTGAAAAGGGAAAATGTAGGGCAGAATATTAATGAAGCAGTGCAGCCAAATTCCGAAGATGAAGAAGAATTTGAGTGGAATTTTAGTATTCTTGTATTCTTCGGTAGTTTAATTTCTACCACGAGCTTTGAAAATTGGAAGGAAATCTGTTTATTAAAAGAGTGTTGATGTAATCCAAATTTCTGGGAACAGCTTTACACAACCAACCTGTTTGCAAGATGACATGGATATGGTCTTTACAGCAAGAAATGATCTAGTAGTTAGTTGTCTTGGAAAATAAGAGAGAAAGAAATAAGTAACTGGACAGATTGTGATCCTGATGGTGCTTCAAAGTATATGATACTAATTTCTTTGAAGATAGGTCAATAAAATTTTTGGGCAAAAACCAAACATGCATGTAGTGGTTCGTGTACAAGAACATATGTCGAGTGGAAAGAGAAATTTGTTAATTGTCAGTAGCTATTTTGCCAATGTTAGGGTATTTTAGTAATTTTATATATATATTTTTTTGGTTTCTAACAGTGGTGATTTCTGTTAAATAAAGCCAGGGGGTAATTGCTCATAAGACAAAAACATTCCAGCTAAAGTGTTGTTTTGCCAGGCCTCAGGGGAGGTCTTCGAAAATCACCGTATTTTATTAATTTTATACATGCACAATTTGAACACTGTGGATCCAAGAATTAATCGTATTATTTTAATCTCATTTAAATATAAAAAGTTATTATAATAAGTTCAAAGGATGTTGGTCAATGACATGGCTAAAGGCACATGCATGAATCAGCATGAAGAATGCTGACGTGATGATGACTTTCACTTTCTTCATAAATATTAATGTGATGTATTTATTTTTATGTATGTAATATTCCTGCTCTTTCAAGGTTCGCTTTTTGTTAAAATATGGTGGCCAAATCAATGGATTGAATTTACAATTCAATCGATTAAATTGTGAAAATGAGCCCCATCGACCTGTGTATGAAATCAGTTTATTGAATTCACAAATTGAATACTAAATGTGTAAATTCACTAAATGATCAGTCAATCAAATCTACAATTAAATTAAATCGACCAAAATCAACAAAATTGATTGATCGAATTGTAGATTTCAATCAATCGGTTCCACGTCTGATAGTCGTCATGCGAACGTTCGCGACTTATAAATTTAATAAAATGTATTCAGGGACGAGTAAAGCAAAAACTGTTAAATGTGATTTTAGTTTTATAAGATAATATAATTCCCACTTGACTGAAGGCTTTAGATGAGTCAATACTTGTTGGCTATATATATATATATATATATATATATATTCTGACATCTGCTTGCCTTCTTCTGACACAGTCTTAATTTTTAATTAACTTAATTAACAATGGTGGTCTTAGGCTTTTTGCCCAGCCCGTGTTGTTGCTTACGTAGGGGAAGTATTCGAATAGTTTTGAGTGCTCTTAATAATACGTCAAACTTAATTTTTCCCTTCAAAGTAAGTTGGGGTAGAGTTCTTTTTATTTTTACACAAGTAGATTTTTTTCAAATTAAATTTTTATATAATATTAATTAATATATTATATAAATAATGTGTTTTATATATATATATATATATATATATACTCATACTCTAACTTTTAGATAAAAATTAAGTGCCTGTTTAGTTTGACTTTTTTATTAGTTAAAAGAGTTTTTTTAATGATAAAAACTCTTTTCAAATTTTTTAATGTTGTTTGGTTGATAATGAAAAAGAAGTTTTGAGAATTAAAAAAGTTATTTTTCTTCTATCGGAAAAAACTCAAAATTTGAGCTTTTGACAGTAGAGCTTTTCCAGCTTTTATAAAAGATAAAATTGTTTAAAATACCCTTACTTTATTTTAAAAATTTTACATTATTTCTTTAAAATAAAACATTAAAAATTTATCTATTAAAATAATTACTCAAATTTTCTTAAAAATCATTTGTGACAATCAAACGATTAATAAACTTTTATTAAAAACTCTACTCATAAAAATTTTACGAGTAAAAACTCTATTTTAAAAAGTTTTATTTGAAAAGTTATACCAAACGGGCCCTAAATACTCTTAGGTTTTTAAAGTATGCTATATATCCTTTTTAAGTTTGGAGGAAATAGGAAGATAGGCATTGACTTAGTTTCCCTTAATTAATTTGACCTATTAAATAAATTTAGACAAAAGTGATATATTAACATATTTATAACCATCTTTTTGCTTTCCTTTCTTGATAATAATTTAATATGTAATTATCATAAAAAAAAATTTTAAATGTAAAATATTTTATTTAACATTTATATTTAAATCATATTATTTTCAATGTATTCTAAAAAAAATTAGCAAGCATGTAATTAATATAAACAAAAAATATATAAATACAAATGAAGATAAACTTTTTAATCAAAATTAAATTAAATTATTAAATAAAAATATAAAAATATATATATATAGTCATCAATTCTATTAATATAGCATTAAATTTAATTCAAATACTATAATTTATTTTTTATGTCAAAATAATTGTCTAAATTTTTTCAATTCATCGTTAGCAGTTTGCTTCACATTTTACATATATTAAATTCAATAATATACATATTTTATCCGAGAACTTTTGTGATCTTTACGTATTGAATTATTTCTAAAAAGGTAAAAGGCAAAAAAAGATTGGAAGTATTTTAGTATATTGATTTGTCCAAATTCATTTTAACAATTTAATTTAAATAATTATATTTTTATTAGCAAGTTTTTTAAAAATAATAAAAAAAAAAAAAAAAACTGTTTTGATTTTAAGATTTTAAAGCCTGATACGGATCGAGCGAGGCTTTCAATTTTAATGCTTGGTATGTGTTAGATCCAAGCAGGAGTCAAATCTGTGTCACTTTGACAAAGAAACTAATAGAGTTTTATAAGTTCGGGTTCAAATTAGGTTGGGTCAAGGCTTGGCTCAAATAACATAGAATCTGGCTCGCGTTAATGAATTTATATCAGTCTGGGCCAAATTTTTGCCAACAGTGTTCCAAATTTTAAAGGTCAGGTATTAACAAGGCCGAGCCAACATTCGGGCCGAAACAATATTAAATTTGGAGCAAGTTCATATCGAGTTTAAATGAAACTTACCTAAATTTGGGTCATACTTTTATAAATTGGATCAGAACAAAATTTTTTGCCAAGCCTACTAATTTGTTATAAATAATGGGGATTAAATTATTAATTATAAAAAATTATATCTTATTTTGTTATTATAATAAAGTTTAAGAACTAAAATGATAATATTTTAAAACTCAATTAACACTTTATACACTCAAATTAATGAATAATCTCAAAAAACCACAAATTATATAAAATTATTATTTCTTGAATATTCAAACAATTTCAATTAGACTAAAAAGCTTATCTCAATGTAAATAATACTCCTTGATGTTGATTAATTAGTTGATATTAATATGTAGGAAATGATTAGTGTATTACAAAGTTTAGTTGAAAATTTGGGGAGAAATTGAGAAAAATTGTAGGGAAATCAAAGAGATTGAGAGAGGGAAAATAGAAGTTATAAAAAAAAGCTTTCATGTTTAATAACTATTGAGGGACATTTTCTCTAAAAATTAATTTTTGATTAGTTTAATAAAAATTCAAAAATTTTGAAACGTGAGTAAGTTTGTTAGTTGGATGTAAAATAAGATTATATTGAATAATTTTCCAAATTTGTTCAAGTAGAATTGGGATAAATCTGCTAATTTTCCAAATTTGTTTGTAAGTAGAGTTGGGATAAATCTTTATAACCCAATTAAAGTGCAAGTTGAGTTTCCCGACCCATACAATCCAAGCCCAAATAATAGGTATATCTAAAAGAATATAACTTGAACTTAAACCTTCCAACTCTTATACAACTCCAAACCCAACCTTAATAAAGACTAATTTTTTAAGTTTGAATTTTTGTGCTATTTATTATTTTATTTTTTAAAGTTGGAGCATTTGTATATAAGTGTTTGATTTGTATATTGTTATTATTTGCTTATATATTGAATTGAATTTTTATATTAGTAATTTCTTTATGAATTATGAAAAGATCGTGAAAAATTTTAATTTAATTAATAAAGAAATTACTAACATGATTCATAAAGAAAAAATTATGAATTATATTATATATAATGCAAAGAAATTACTAATATAAAATTTAACTCAATATATAAGCAAATAATTAACAATATACAAATAGTTAAAAATATATACATATACACACGCACGCACACGCACACGCACGATCAAACGTACACACATATATATACATATATTGTGTTAATTATTTCTTTATATATTGAATTAAATTTTTTTATTAGTAATTTTATTTATGAATTATGAAAAGAAGAACGTGAAAAAAAATCATAAAAATTACATATGCAGTGTTTTCAGCTTTTTTTCACAATAAATAGAAACAAAATTTTTTTTTTTTTTTTTTGCCATACATCATTTCCTTAAAACTTAATTTTGTCATTCTTATTTTAGAAAATACAGAAATAATTTTTAAAAAATAATACCAAAACACCCTCTAATTTATTTTCTCTACTATTTTTTTTCACTCTTAAAATTAAATACTTTTTGTGAATATAATAGGTTCCATGGATTTGGTATCATTTTTTTTTTTTTTGTTTACCTTTTTGTTTTGGCTTTTGCAAGATTTTTAACCCATGTTATCACGAAGTCACCATATATAAATGCCAAGGGTTTATGAAGAGAAACCCGGGCCTGTACTCAATACCAGCCCATCCCAATTTCCCAATTCACACGTGCTAGGGCCTCCACACATCACTCCTCAACCTAATTTTAAAAAATAATAATGATAATAACATATTTAATAGATATTTATTTTCACTTAGCTCACTAATACTTGTCAATCACTAAATTCATTTGTATTTACTACTTAGTGATTTTATTTTAAAACAAATATAACCATAATATTTCAATGTTAAACATACTTTGACCAAAAAAAAATTCTTATTTGCCATGAATTAAAGAATTTATAAGTTTGTTTTTCTGGTTTTAGTTATGTATTTATTTAGTGAATGCAACTTGCATCTCTGTAGTTACTAAGAATTACATCCTCTTTCTTAAGGGTTGACATTATTGAATTGAATTGAATGAAATCGATTGGTTGAATTTAATTTTGACTTATTTAATTCTCACTATTAAAAAATTAATCAGTTTGGTTTAATTTTAATTTTATTAAGAATAAAAATAAAAATAATTGATTAAACTTTTTTAAAATACTTAAAACATTAAAAATTACACCAAACTATTTTATTTCGAAAAAAATGAGAACGAAGATAAAAGCAGCAATTTTAAAAGAAATATAGAAAGTATGTACATTTATTTTCTTTCTTTATAAGGAAGAAAAACTTTTTTTTGTCGACAAAGCAATTCAACAACTTCAAGACATTTACAAGGACGAACTTCTATGAAGAATAAAAGGTGTAAAAAGTTTTCTTGTATCCATTCTCCAATTTTTAATATTTTTCTTGTAAAAAAAAAATCGATCATGAATTTGTAACTCTTATATTTTCAATAAATCAATCTTTTATTCCAATATTTATTTTTGCTTATAACATATTTATTTCAGTTTTAAACTTTCGTCTCAATATTGTTTTATTTTAATTTCAATATTTTATGACCAATCTCATTTCATTTTTGATTTTTTTTTTATTTAATTTTAATTTTTAAATTGAATTTATATTATTTTTATGAAAATTACATTTTATACTTATATTTGATTATGTGATGATATCTCTTTTATTTGACTCAATTCAATTTATTCTTTTAAAAATTTAACCAAACCTAAAGTTGCTTACCCTTCTATTTTAATTGGTCCAGACTTTTAATGATATATTATGTTGAAAAATTTTAAAATATAAGAAATCGGATCATAAAAAATAAAACACGTCAAAATAAATATAAGAAATTAAAACATAATTCAATTAATAATTTCAATATTTCGTATTAATTCATATAAGAAGAACAAATTTAAACACGTAAACTTTATTGTTATATTTTTAATTTGTAAAAAGTAAATAGATGAAAACTAATATTTTAATATATTTTGTCTCGTTAAACACAAGTTACAAGACACATTTCCTTATAATTTTTAACACATAACCTTAGCTTTTTTATTAAAGAGAAAATTAACAAATCATCTAAAGAGTTTTTAATTATTTAATTAACTACTAATTAAATAATCAAGTATAATAATGAAACACTAATTTTTATCCCAGCAGTGAAAAAGATTCTATCTATTAAGAGCAGAAAATTTTTTTAATTTGTTTCCTCTATTTGTATTATTTTAATGGTCTACTGTTTTTTAACAAATGCCGACCATTGAATGACATTAATGTTCAATTTAGACAGATTAAAGGTCTTACTTTTCCTATCATTCTACCATGGTCATTTTTTGAGTTTCTTTTTTCTGGTTTTAGTTATTTATTTATTCAGTGAATGCAACTTGCTTCTCTATTAGTTTATTAAGAATTACATCCCACAACATCCAATTGAATTGAATCAAATTGACTGGTCAATTTAGTTTTGATTTGATTATTCGATTTGTTACTTTTGGAAAATTAATCAGTTTGGTTCGACTTTAGTTCTATTAAGAATAAAATGTATACTTAAAACATTAAAAATTGAACCAACCATTTTTTTAAAGAAAAAGATGAGAACAAAGATAAAGCAAGTTAAGAAAAAATACACTATTTTCCTTATTTTACAGCAAGTAAGTGTGCCAATTACATTTACATTTTTTTCTCTGTCAAAAAGAAAACTGATTTTTTTTGGACAAAGCAATTCAACAACTTCAAGATATATAATTTTTTAATTAATTTTAATTTTGACATTAAATTTACATTACTTTTATGACAATTACATTTTCGTCTTTATATTTAAATATGTGATGATATCTCTTTTATATTGACTCAATTTAATTGATTTTTTTAAAACTAAACTGAACTTAAAGTTGCCTCCCCTTTTATTTTACTTGGTCCAGACTTCTAGTACTTATTACATTAAAAGGTTTAAAAAAGATTAGAAATTAGACCATAAAAAGTAAAACACGTGAAAATAAATTAAAAAAAATTGAAACGTCATTCAATTGATGATTTGAGTATTTCGTATTAGTTAATAAACAGAAGAACAAATCTAAACATATAAACTTTATTGTTATATATTAATTTTTTCAAAAATAAATAGATAAAAACTAATATTTTAATGTATATTTTTATTAAACAAAAGTTACTAGATACATGTCAATATAATTTTTAACAAATAACCTTGCTCTTTTTATTAAAAAGAAAATTAACAAATCACCTAAAGAATTTTTAATTATTTAATTAACTAGTAATTAAATAATGAAATAAAATAACGAAACATTGATTTTTATCCTAGTATGAAAAAGAATTTATCTATTAAGAGCAGAAAAATAATTTTAATTTGTTTCCTATATTTGTATTATTTTAATGTCGAATTTCTTTTAACTAGACCACCACACTAGCAACAAATGCGGACCGTTGATTAACATTAATGTTCAATGTAGACAAATTAAAGGTCTTACTTATCCTATCATTCTTCTATGGTCTTTTTTGATTGCTCAATGCACTAATGTCCAAAATAACCTAGGATTATCAACCTCTCTCAATAAAAATAATATATATATATATATATAAAAAATAGCACTAACCCAACTCTAGAAACTTCAAAGAAAGTGGAATTTTCATATTCCTTAATTAACATTAATCATCTTTAATTAGCTAATCAATCAAGATTATGTATGACTTAAAATCTTGAAAAAATAAATGAAGACCATTGGATTAAAATGTAATTAAAAAACAATAGAAGAGATTTCTTGGCAAGTTCTTTCTTTCACGTATAATATGCATAAAAATTGAAAGCTACAAAAGCTAAAGTCATTTTCAATCATAAAAGTGTGAGAGAGTGCATGCATTTGGGTTTAGTAATGACATTGCCAAGGACCAAACATGATTTTGTTGTCCCCACAGACAAAATATATGTATAATAATGTTATTATTCCTTTTCATAGGTTAATAAATACATATCATTTAGTCAAAACTTATAATTAATTGATTTAATTTATATGATTTATGCAGTAATTAGATCACAATATCTTTTCTTACATAATCTTGGTCTTCTATGACTTTTAAACATGTATTCAATTTTGCTAAAATCTATCACTTCCACAAAAGTAGTATTAAATATCAAAAAACAAAAAATAAGACAAGAGAAAAACAACATATTGTTAAACATTATATTGACTAATATTATTGAAGACAACCACACATCATTGTGAAACATTTACATTATATTTATAATAAGTAATTGTAATCTTTAAATTTTTGGTATAAGTTAATACGTTTCAAGATGTCGCTTCGACATATGGGTTTGAGACAATTGAGTTATTTACTTTTAAAAATGTATTAAATTTATTATATTTTAACTATTTTCTTAATCCTTTTAATGGTTGTTTATAATTTTTTAGTTGGTCATCAATTCACTTCTTAATTATAATATTTCATCATTAAATTTAATTGATTTAGAAGAAAAATATAGTAAAAAAAATTTTAAAAATTTATATTTTATTAAAAATAATTAGAAATAGAGTAAATTTAACCATGCAATGTGAATAAGTTATTTTAATAGAATAAATAGTTGTTGTATAATAAAATGATAGATTAAATTCACACTTTGTCTTTAAATTTAATTGACTTGGAAAAGAAAAAAAAATGGTCAAAAAAAGTTTAAAAAACATTTAAAATTTTCCAAGATAATTACAAACAGAATAAATTGACAATTTCAATGGCAAACTCCATACATAAATATAAAGCAAATTTTTTTTTTTTCTTTTTCATAAAGACAAAATCACTCCACTCAAATCCATGTGCTCATTAATATCCTACATGAGTTTCCTAAGAATTTCCAAGAAGTTAAGTCTTAAAAAAAAAGAAAAAGAAAAAAACCAAGTCATGGAATAGTTGATCTTTTGTGGAAATAAAATAAGCTACGACATATATGTGTATAATTTAATGCAATATGGGCTGCATGACTTCTCGAAAAATCAATAATCAACGATGCATGCATTTAGTCTTACATGATTAAAGTTAATTGATTAAATTAGCACGCGGAAGAAAATAATTAAAAGCTAAATTTCAAAGAGGAGCTTAATATCTAATTATATATGCATACATATTGTGCCTAACTCTCTATGCAAGTAGCCTGTTTATGTGGATTAACACAAAATTAAAACACCCCATTACTTAGAGAACTCAACTTCATTCCACAAAATTAAAATTTAAAAGTAAGAAATATGAAGTATTTGGCACGTTTTTTCTGTGCGACATTTATTATTATTATTATTATTATTATTATTATTATTATTATTATTATTATTATTATTATTATTTTGTGTGGAAAAAACATGGAATAGTTTAATGTGGAATTAGTATTATGGTATACAGGTTCATGCACCGTGCAGATTCCATGGGCCCTCCATTTTGTCCAATTAATCTCTCCAGCTTAGCAATATTACCCTTACCCATTACATCACCCAATTTGCAACTTGGCCATCCACTCAATTTCTATTGGATCGATTACCCCTTTTACAAAGCAATCAATACTTTTTTCACTTTTCTCAACCAATTTTCTTTCCATTTTTCTTATTTTATTTTATTTTATTTTATAGAAATTAATATAATTAATTCTTATTCCCTCCAATATTAATGAAAGTAGTTAAAAAAAAAAGAAGCTAAATATTAATATATAGTAGTAAATCTAATTTCAATATAATAATAAAGGTGAATCAATATCATGAAGAAAAACAAAAAGATAACATTAATTTATATAATTAAATATAATACATGATTTTGTTTATTAATTAATGATGTCAATTGCACGTAAGATGAAAATTATTTGTTAAGGAAAAATAGAATGTAAATTAAAATTTCTTTTTTAAGAAAATAGTAACTAATCCATATCGTCACATTTCCAAAATTAGAATGAAGACTAGATAAGAAGAAATCAAATTATAATGATATAATACAAGATTAAAAAATAATTAATGTACAAGTAGTTGAATGGGTAGATATTCAATACTTGCATACAACTAATTGGTGAGCAAGCGGTATAATTTTTTATTCACAAGTTGATAATCTTAAAACCGAATAATTATTTATGAAAAGAATATATAACATTCAGCTTTCTAGGTTCTTAAGCCTAGCCTTAATTAAAAAATTAACTAACCCTAATCTTGTAATCAACTTTTTATCCCATTTGTTTTGTTTTGATTGTTGCAATAATTAATTTATATACATATATATGTGTGTGTATAAATGTTATGCAAAGGAGGAAGAACCGAAAAAGGGTAGCTGGGGATTCCGATGACGGCGCCGGAGGACGGGCGGCGGGACTTTGATTCGGATATGGTTAGGTCTTGAAATTGAAATTGAAATGGACCTAGTCATTTGCGGAGGCTAATTATAATAAAGAAAATGACCTTATTATTAATTAATTAATTAATATTAAAAAAAAAAAAAAAACACGGATACGAGAAGAGGAAATCTGAAAAAAAGGAAGAAGTGACCAAGTACCATGAATCTTCAATATATTTTTAATATAATTTTGGATGTAATGTAACAGTGGGATTTGGGATAAGAAGTGATAACACAAACACTAACTAGCTAGCTAGCTAGCTAATTATAACGTAGATAGATTTCGATATGCAGCGTTTTAATTAGTAGATAGCAAGCAAGTCAAACTTGCAATGACTCTCAATAATTTTTATTCGAATATTCTTGGTGGGTCCATTTGCTATTTCCGTGTAAATCCAACACTGTTGTCACGTGACCCTGACAACGATCTATATTATTATTTTTTTTATTATTCACTTCAACTTATAATTTGTCAATGATTCTTTTGGCGTATTTGAAAGTATTTTTCTTTTTCTTTTTCTTTTTCTTTAATTTTTACAATTAATTGGGAAATTTTGATTTAATTTAATTTTGTAAATTGAAAAAATCTGGGAGTTGATTTTAAATTTGAAGTGGGGGTTAGAGAGTGTTGGTATGGTATCTCTTATCAGTTTCGCAGGACTTTCGTTTAATTCCAAAAGAAGAATTCAATCAAAGTTTCTGGAAGCAACGGTTTCAAATCTTCAAAAAAAAAAAAAAAAAAAAAAAAAGAAATTGCAAAAACAGAAGAGTTCATGGTATCCGGACCATTCATTTTAACTTCAAAAAAGCGACCCTCACCCTCTTTCGCTTTCAATGCATTTATTTCTCAACTAAAATGAAACATGTTTTCTTTCATATATAATATATGGATATAATACGAGAGGTGGAGAATTGTCTTATTTATTTTTATTATTATTTATAAATTGCATGCATGCTTTTTGAATAGGTTCACATGAGAGTCAAGATCCTCTCCCTCAAGCTACCTTGCCAAATTGCCAAATTGTCCTATTCAATTTTGGCTTAAAATACTCCATCTTTTCTTAAACCGGATAATAATATTTTTATGACTAAATTTTGTAGAAAAAATAAAGCAAAATATCGTTTGTTCAATTTTAACAATTAATTTATCTTTAATTTGATGCCTTTAATTCTTATTATTATACTTTATAAAATAATTAAGAATTATTATACTTAAGAAATAATTAACTATTGCAATTCAAACAAAATATAGTTATATTTCAAGGAGAAGAAATTATGAAAAAAATAGAAATTTTACATACATAGTTGATAAAGTAATAATAATAATAATAATAATAATGATGATGATGACCGTACGAGTACCAAAAAAATTCCCTTTTCATGTAATTTAAACCATAATAGTAAATAATGAAACGATGTGATATGGGAAATAAGTGAATTTGAAAAATATGAAAAATGCGAGTACACGAGAAGGTAAAAAAAAAAATAAAAAAAAAGAAACTCTTGCAACTGTAGTGCCAGTGCTGCACACAGTCTCGCTTCCAGGTTAAAAAAGGATTGGTAATTGGGACAAAAGGTGGTGCCACGTATTGCCAAATGGACAAAACGCCAAATGAAACGAGCTGACAAGGAAAATCTGACATCATCAAGTGACCTGATTGTGATGAAAAAATGGGGCCCATTGCGCCGCCGTACGTCATTCGGTCACGTGCCTAAATGGACATGTTATTGCTCTGTGTAATGTGGTCCTGCAACACTTAGACAACTCGGCAGATTATAAAATTATAGGGCAAGATCCTGAGACATCCTCCTTGACCAATATCCCAACCCTTTACCTTTCATTCTCTTTAACTTTATCCGCATCACTCATAATTCATTAATTTTTTTTTTATACTTTTTTTTTTAGTTTTTTCAATCTTCCTTTGTTCAAATCCTATTCTCTGGGTGTGTATATATATATATATATATATATAACCCCTGAATTAGGTAATCAGATAATTGTGCAAGACCCAAACTTAGTTGCCACTTCTTACCAAAGACGAAATTAGTTGAATTCCGCCCGGCCTTTTTTTCTGTTTTTTTTTTTAAAATTTTCCCGTATGGAATCCTCTTTCCTTAGCTACCCGAAACCGGAATTCTCGCCGGCATCTTCTTTCGGTTCATCCCATGATTCACTTTCTTGGGATGAGCTTCTGTTGAGCCACAATTCTCTGCCTTTCAACATCAATGACTCGGAAGAAATGCTTCTGCTTGGCGTTTTAGCTGAAGGAACGACCAAATTAGAGTCGTCGGAATCCATTTCCGTCGACGGAGTTAACAAGGAAGAGGAAGTCACTTCAAGCTCGAAAGCAGTAGAAGAGTCGTCGAAGAAGGAGAGATCGTACAGAGGGGTGAGAAAGAGGCCGTGGGGGAAATACGCGGCGGAGATAAGAGATTCGACGAGGAACGGCGTGAGGGTTTGGTTGGGTACATTCGACAGCGCGGAGGCAGCAGCTTTAGCATACGACCAAGCAGCATTTTCAATGCGAGGTTCATTAGCAACACTGAATTTTCCAATAGAAATGGTGAAAGAATCACTTCAAGAAATGAAATACCGATGTGAAGATGGGTGCTCGCCGGTTGTAGCATTAAAGAGAAGACATTCGATGAGAAAGAAATCATCGACGGTGAATAAGAAAAGTAAAAAGAAAGAATTAATTGATCATCATCATCATCATCATCATCACCATCAGGTACAAGTAGGGTCACAAAATGTGGTTGTGCTCGAAGATTTAGGAGCGGATTATCTAGAGCAACTTTTAATGAGCTCATGTGAAAGTAGTGGTGCTACTCCTAATTGGTGAAGCATCAAATTCACATACCATATTCTCTCATTTGTTTATTTGTCAATTTTATTTTTATTTGGAGGTGTCTTAGCGGGGTTTAGATGATCTGGTTTTAACGTTAGTTTTCTTGTTCTTTTCTTTCTCTCTTGTATTTGGTTCTTTGTAAAGTTGGAAAAAGTTTTCTAAGTGTATAAATTTTTGGATTAATTGTCTTGTGGGAGGCTCAATTATTGCAGTCTCAACTATTTGAAAGGCTCTAGCTATATAATTTTTATCCTATGTTCGGCCTAATTCAACGTTTTCAATGATTTGGGTCAAGTGGATCATAAACAAATTAGAGAAGAAGACATTGTATTAATATGCTTGAGCTAAGCTAGCTAGCTACGTAGCTACCACCAGCTAGGCCAGCTATTATCTCATTAAATATGTTTTCCATTCCTATATATGCTATTTACATTTATATATATTTAATCACCATCAATTGTCAACTATAATATTGTATGTATATTAATGAGTGGAGATTCTTGTGAGTATATATAAGAAATTTGATATATCAAATTTAGTTCTCCTATGGAGTTTGATTTATTTTTATATATAATTTTTTTTTTTTTTTAAAAAAAAAAATAAATAATGAAATAAAATGGATGCATCACATCACATCACATCACATTGAATGAGAAATAAAATCTAATTAAAACTCCTCTGGAACTATTTATAACTGTTCGATGGATTCCGTCTTTTTTGTAAAGAGGAATGTATGTAAGTAAATGTGGTGGTGAGTAGGTGAAGCATCAGCAGTCGGGCATTCCTATGTTGTTTTTCTCATGGTGCATGCCTCCCTTGTTTGTATTTAACCACTTTCTACAATATTACTAATTTTGTATGTCACGTGCTCTCCACATGCTACTCTCTTTTCTTTTCTTTTTTTCCCTTAACAATAAGACTTAATTTCAATAAGAATTAATTTAAAAATCATTATTTGAGAAGAAAAACAACCAAATTACTCAATATTCCGTCAAACATATGTGGATGAAATTTTATTTTTTTTTATAATAATAAAATAAGTACGTTCAAAATTCTTGTCAATATTCATAATAATCATTCTTCAATATTTCAAGTAACTTTATAAAGTAATTTGATCAATAAATTAAGATATTAATAAATTCAAGTTTGTCAAATTAGTTCAAGATGTAACAACGGTATATTATTACCACATATTCTATATTAGAAAAAAGTAAAATATATGACATGAGATAATAATATAACATTGTTATATCAATTTGTATGAACAAATTTTGTATTCTTAATATTATTTTTTATTTTATTTGTAAATTATATGGTATTAAGGTTAATTTAACCTCGCAGTCTTATTTTTAAATTCCTTGAACACAAAAAAAATTAAATTGAATCTACGTATGTTAAATAAAATAATATTTTTACGAGAGAGAAAAAAATGTTAAACCACTTAAATGTTATTGTCTTTGTAACATATATAAATTTTGAAAATTTGGCATATACCCCGAATATATGGAGGCAAGTAGACATATACTATCTGATTTTTGGAAAAAACAAAAAAATGCCGCTCTCAAGTTTAAACAAATAATCACGTACCTCTTTAACTTTTTCTGTTAGTTGACTGATTAAATTAATATCATTTGTACTTCTAAATTTTTAGATAATCATAAATAAAAAAAAAAATTATTTTAATTATAATAATTTAGTCCTTATTTTTATATTTTTTATAATATATTTTTTAATTATTATAATTTAATTCTTATTTTAATATTTTTTACAATATATTAAAGATTAAATATTTTTTTAATTTGTTATTTCAATAAAAAAATTTAAAAAATTATTATTAAAAAAATCTAATAATGAGGTAGACCAAACCTATATGTCAAATATTTTTAACCATCTTCTTTTACTTTCTCAATAATAATTTGATATTTAATTGTTAAAAAAATTTTAAAATTTTTAAAATTTTATTTTTGTATACACTATATTTATTTAAAAAATAATATTAACTTCATTATATTTATTATATAAAAATAAATAACAAAAACACAAATAACAGAAAATTTAATCTAAAGAAAAATAAGATGAGATCAATATAAAGAGCAGAATTTTTTTCATGCCTAAATAAATTTATTAGTTGATATTAAATGATGAAATTTGTTATCAATAAAATGTAAATTAAGAAATAAGAACAACAATAATAATATGACTTGTGTGCTTAATATTTATTATGATTTCGTAAAATTTTATATATATATATTGTTGTACGTGACTTCAGTTTCCACTCCAAGATTCGAATTGGAGTCGGAGTTCCACGCATTCCGCTCTAATATTTGGCCCACGTATTTTTGAATCGGGTCTGAAGAGTGGTTTGCATTATCGGGCAGTTGATTAGATTTTTTTTTTCTCTATATTTTATGTAAAAATACGAACCCATCCGTAAACACACTTTAATAAAATCTTAAAATTAAGATATTTTGCATATTATATTAATGCTGTACAATATTAAAATTAACTATATTTTTAATCAAATTTTATAATTTCAGTTGTACAAAACTTATGAATAAAAGCATGAAGTCCAATGATTGTTTAGCTAACATTTTCTTAAATATTTCTTATTAAATGCGATTAATTTTTTTAATTAAAAACTGCAAGATTTATAAGTTTTAATAGTAGTTGGGATCTATTATTTCATAAGTTATGGGAGAACAATATCGTTATTTTTATTTACTATTAATTTATTTGAACTCATAATTTAAATCAGTTGAATTCAATTAAAGTCGTAATTTTTTTATTATTATCGTGCATTTACTTGTTAATAAAATCATATAAAGTTGGTGTATAAAATTTAAATTACCTTATGTTAGTTCAATTATTGAAAGATAAAATATTGAAAGCTCCAAGGCTCTAGCTGTATAATACACATTCCTTTTTGCCGACTTAAGATGCTCAGTGATTTGCATTTAGTGTAGAACAGACAAGAAATTCCAAAGAGATGATTTATTTATTGCTATAAATTAAATAAAAACAAATATTTAATCGCCATCATTGCAAATCTAACGAATCAATCATGTTATAATTATATGATAATTTATAATATGAGATATTTATTATACGGTGACGTTTTAATCAAATGTATCAATATCCATTAGTATACTAAATTATACATTATTATTAATATGTATCTAATAGTACTTTTGTTCAATAGTAATTAATCTACGTGGTTCCCATTTATCAGCTTTTGTAAAATGAAAGTAATTATAAAATGGATGATCCATCTTTGTTTATGAATGGAATAAAAGTTTGTTTGGTAATTAATTAAGGCCAACTAAAAGCGATAGTCTTTATTTCAAAGTACGGCCCCAAAGTTTCTTTAATTAAAATAACTCCAAATTACAATATAGTATTCAGATCAAAATATTTGTTTACTCAATTTACTTAGTGTATTGACAAAAGTATACTTAAATATTTTTGAATTGTTACAAGTTTTCCAAGAATCAATAGTTTGTTACTAATACATATTAGAGATTTAATGCACAAAATATTAAGTAATTATATATAAATTTGTTTTCCAACAATTATTGGAGAGAAAGGTATATTATATAAAAGTTTTTCTGGATGTATAGATCAATATTTTATATTTTCATTAATATTTTTTTAGAAGATAACATAGCTGTCCTGCAAACTAACATTTTTCTAGCAATGATTCGAGTGCATGCAGTTCCCTTCCCCATCGATATTGGGCCCCAAAATCGGGCCGGGCCGGTATTTGTAAACACCCGTCTAAAACTGGGCTACTAAAGCAGTCTGCAATACAAAGCCCATGTTGGTTTCGAAAGGATCCGGCTCAGACCATGCAGAAGCCCAAGTTCCAACCTTTCAAATTTAAGGATAGATATTTGTTTTCATTTAGTTTAGCAGTTATATTTTGTTGCAAACTCTGTTCGTTTTGGCAAAATCATGCTACTTTGAATATATATCCAAAAACTTAACAGCAGAAAGCGAAGGCAAAATAAAAATCTAGTTAGCTTTGGTCCAAAAACAATACAATTATTAAGTTGAAAAGAAAGAAAAGAACACAAACTTCACTTTATTAGTCATGGATCAGACTGTGCAGTAACAGTTGGACAAAGCTGAATACAATTGGGCGCATCAGAAGTGATAGTGGGATTGTGCAGACAAAAGTGTCAGAGGATGTTCATTCATGTTATAATTATGATTAATGTACATGTTCATGTTTTGACCTGCCAACAGAAACCAAATTAAACCTCCACTCATAACCCACTTAGATTTAGGCTCGTGGAATTCGAACATGGAAGGAAAGGGATATTATATATAACGAGTTTGATAGTTTTTGATATTTCATACCATTATCATATGAGATATGAGATATGAGATATGAGATATACACAATCCGAAACTTCCAAAGCTGAATTCATTTCATTCATCAATTTTGGTACAAAAATCTCTCTCAAGAACTTAAAGCTGAAAAATAATAATCATAAAAATATCCTAATAATTAAGGTAGCTTTTTCATGTAAAATTTAAAATAATATGTATTTGAAGATATTGAAATAAAAAGCATGAAAAACAATAGAAGATATTTATCTTTTCTTAATTATGTCGTAAAATTTTAGACTTCACACAAAAACCAATAACGCAATAAGCCCCATGATGTAAATTCATTGATTGTAGGCAGGGGCAGATGCACAAAGCAGAAGTGATTTCCTGTGGGGAGGTTTCTAGGAAGTGCTTCCTCGATTTCCCCTCGATATTGCTCCTGTCAAAAGGGTAGATATTTTAATTAATCACGTCTTCGTCCTGTGCTTCCCACAACTTTAATTGAAGGAAATTAAGGTTGGCCGGCCGGCGCCTAAATTGAATATAACACAACCTCCTCACACGTAGTACTGTGCTTCCCACTAAAGCCAGAAGTGGGGTTTCACTATTTTTTATCATTAAGGAGTTTCAAGGACGCAGACATCTCTGCCCACCAATATCCTTCCTTTAGATTTTTCTAAGGTGAAAAACGAGAGCAACTTTTCACTTTTTAGCCATTGAAGGTGGAAATTAATTAAAATATGAATGATATATATATATATATATATATATCAAGAAAGCTCTACGAACCTCCATATATATATATTCTACTTTAAACCTCGACCCTTCAGAATGCACTTCCATCACTACACTACACACTAGTACTCCAAAGTGATTCTTAATTTCAAAAGCACTTTTGGCTAGCATGGTGATATTGGTGATGCTGATAGTAGGGGGTGGGGAAAAAGTGATTTCTTTTGTTAATACAGTCTAAAGTATGCACAAGAAGCCATTATTGATTTTCTTGTAATGGATACTATTACTTTTCTCCTTCTTTAAAATTTGAAATTTAATTTTTTATTTCTTCTTCTTTTTTTTTTTTAGTGTAATTAATTAAGACGATATATATACTCCATTAAGCCACCAAGTTTGGTGTATATATTTTCGTAATGGGATCATAATCTAATGATGTTTAGTAATTAATATAATTTAAAAATAAGCCCACTGCAGCAGGTAAACTTTCGATCGTTGGTTCATAATTTTTAACCCTTTTGACTTAATTTTATATTTGTTTCACTGATATCCAAAAACAACTTTAGTGTAGCTGAACTGAAAACCATGAAAAGTGCTTTTTCGCAACAACTGCTTGCTACACATTACGACTTTTGTATTTAAAATTAATTAATATTATCAGCAGTAATCGTGTTCCTCTAAATTAATTAATTATAAATGCATATAATTAATCCTGGAGGAAAATGCAACCACAAACTCTTAAGTTTTATAATTTAGTCATAGATATTGACTTCGTGTGGAGTAATGGAATCAGTCCGTTGCAATTTTGATAAACTTAGCGACATACATAGCTAAACAGGCAATACAACAATAAACAAAAACATATATATATATATATATATATAAAATAAATTAATAATTTGAAAGAAAAAAATTATAATGTCAATGCCACAACGATTATATTTGTGATCTCAAAATTTCTTATTTTCATAACTAAAACTTTGAAACTCAAATATTATGATTCATTTTCTTATTTTTAAAAAGGAACTTCAAAATTGAGAACGATAAAATAATAATAATAATAATAATAATAATAATAATAATAGGTATGAATAGTTTTATATTTTTTATTTTAATTTTATTTATTTTTAAGATAATTTTTCAAATAGTAAATAGACAAATTAAGCTAAGAATGTAAATTATAAAATTTGGTTAAAAACAACATCATTTGCCATAAAACAATAAATTTTGTTAGTGTAATTAGGAAATATTTATTTTTTTATCTAAAATTTAAATAAATCTTAATGTATAACTATGAATGATTTTAAACAATATATTTGTTTTCTATTTATTATATCTAAATATAAATATTTAAAAATTAGTATTTTTATATGTTATATTTTATGTATTATAAAATACATACTATATTTTTAAAATTACAATCAAACAAATTTATTTAAGTTTAAAATTTAATTTTATTCATACTTAAAAAATTTACATGATAAGTTGAGAACAAATTATTGAAATTATATTTAATCTTTAAGCCAAAAAAAAAAAACCACTTGATTCAAAAGGAAGTTGATCCATGTCATTAACAAAAACATAGTTTTTTATTCTTTTCATTTTTTTCTAAAATAAAAATATCTTTCTATATATTATATGTTTTGGTCATGACATGAAGATGATAAAAGTTATCCTTTCACATAGAAATTTTCAAAGCCTAGATATTTAATCCACCGTAGGAAACGCCATAAGCTTGTTGTGTTAATCATCTAATGTAGTTGTCGTTATATGTCCTTAATTATATATTAATGGTAATATTATTATTATTATTATTATTGTTAGTCTTGGTTGTATGTTGACCCTTAAAGTATGGCTTTGTTTGTATAGCATGTTTACACCTCCCCACTCGTTCAATTAATTGTTTTTTGCTTAATATGATTAAAAATTTCTAATCACCACATTTAAAATTGTTTAAGTAAATAAATAAATTATATAAATGTAAATCTTCGAGGCCATGTGAACACTTGACATGTACATGAGTAGTTAGCAACTTAATTAGGATAAAGCCCTATTAATTAATTTTGCGAATTTTTTTTTAATAATCTCAATGCATTTTTTTATATTTGTTTATATTTGATTTATTTTAAAACTAATGTGTCTTCTACAATAATGACATATTTATGTTAATGTCAAGTTGACTTTAGCATTAATTTTAATAAAATTCGATTAAGACATGAAATTAGGCTTTTGGTTTCATTATCAATCTTTTCAATTATTGAAATCTAATCTTTTTCATACTAAATAATTTTCTTTTGTTAATCTTTTTTAGGGTAGGTATATATTTTGGACTTCATAAACTACACGCGTGTACATGTGCCTATGAGTATATATATATATATATATATGAAAGAATACTAATCTCATATTTTTACATATATATTTACATTATTTATCAATTATTGAATTTATACATTTCCAACCATTGAAATTAAATTTAACATATGTAATCAACTAATAAAAATATATAAAAATTAGACGATTTTCAAATGAATGTAAATATATGTGTAAAAATAAAATTTTTAAAATATATTTAAAAATAAAATTAAGAAATTAATAAAATAATTTTAATCTAAAAATTCACTTTTATTTGTTGCGATTAAAGACAATTACTCTCAAGCCACGGCATTAAATTTAAACCGCGAGATTAGCATGCAACAATGATGTGTAGGCTGTTGTATTGTGTGTGTATATAAATAAATATAATTTTAAAAATCAATAAATATATATTAATTTTTTTAATTGAAGAATTTTTTTTAATTTTTAAATAAAATAAATGCTTGTGCATAAAAGGAGTTTGTTTAGTTTAATTTTGTCATTCCCTAATATATGATCCACAAATGTACAGTCAACATTAATATGGGATAAATTAGTTAAGATATATATTTAATGTACGAATTATTAAGATTCCCCGAGTGTTGAGGGTGAGTTGTAATGTACACTTGTATACAGCACGGTATCAAATTCTAAGCAGATTAGGATTCCAGTTCAACGATTCGTTAAAAAGCCAATAAGAAGTAGCCACGTACAGTATTGACTTGCGGATGATGATTGATGCATGCATCTTAGCTTTATCATCGATTTCACATGAAATCCATGATCATGATCATTGTCATCAAATTGAATTGACCGTAGGATGGGATGGGAGGGGATGGCATGGGATGGGATGGGATGATGTGAAAGTTCTAACCATCGCACTCACTCAGTCATGTGACTCACGTACATGATGAGCGAGTAATTAAGGACTTAATTTTTACATGTGATGAAATTAATTAATAGTTAATACACGCAAAGTCCGCGTACGTATTCTCATAATATTAATTAATGTTTCATTAATATCATAATTAATTTAAAAAGGGTTCAGATTACGGTAGCACTCGATAATTTTTAGGTAGGGATGTGTAAACACGTATTCAGTGGTCAAAAAATATAGACGGGACGGGGTATTTGAATTGAATTTATTAACATTACATTATATTCTGAGTCTGAGTTTTATTAGTTTTAAAACTATTTATTCAGTATTTACTCGTCAATTGTAATATAGTTTACAGAGTGAAGTATTGACATTTTGATATTAGAAAAACAACAAAGCCATATGTCTCCATTAATTTCTTACATTTCAATTCTCTCTACCAATAATTCATGAATTGCGAGCGATAATAAATATACTAATTTACCATTTCAAATAAAATTTTTTAAAAATAACATATAAATATAGTAATTATGGTTGGCTGTAAATTGAATAACAAAAATGAAATAAGTTTCGAGATTCTCAAAAGATTTGCAACAATTTTTTTCCATATTTAAATATGACCCCCAAAAAAAAAAAAAAAAAAAGAAAAGCTTACTATTCTTACCATAAAATACAAATATGAACTAATTACGTGACCGAAAAATTTTAGGAAAATAAATAGCCTTAATTGCAAAGTTGATTAATAGGCGTACAAGACTCCTTTGACTTGTTTCCAAAAACGAAGTCGGAGCAACAAACATCGACACATTGACAACTATTTTATAAACCGAAGACTAACATAGTAACATTCATTGACAACATAATATTAATTATAATAATAACAAAAATAAAATTTTGATTAATTGAAAAAATAAATAAATAAATAAATAAATAAATAAATAAAACAACGGCCCACATTGAGGGCGAAGTGTGAAAAGGAAAAGGAGGAGTCGGGAGGGTTGGCGCGCAAAGAAAGCGGGGAATATACCGTTAGAATATTTTGGTTTGTTGTAGCCAGTCTGTTGCTGTTGTTGCATATAAATACTTCACATACCTCCCCAATTTGTTTTCACGAACAAATCCAAATTCTTCTCTTCTCTCTCTGTCCCTCTGATCACTCCCTCTTTTCTTTTCCCTTTCATTCCGTCCGGGAAAAAAATATAAGACAGAAAGAAAAAGGTTCGTTTTTCACTAACTTGTTCTCTCTCCCCCCCCCTCTCTCTCTCTCTCTCTTGTTTTTTCTCTTCTATTCATTATGCATGCAAATTGCAAAGGCAGTCTGGTTTTTCTAGAAATGTTTTGCTTGTTTGTTTCCCTTTTACCCTTTTTCGTTTCTGGTTGTTTCTGGTGTTTGTCCCATTCTGTCCTTGCACGCAAAAAAAGTAGACAGGTATGAAATAAATTAAAAAAACGAGTAAACGCGGTATGATTTAATCCTTCTTGTGAACTTGATTGAAGTTTTTTTTTTTTTTTTTAATTTTCCTTCTGTTTCTAGTGTTTTAATTTTTATGTGATGAATTCTCTATTGATAAAGTTTTCGTTAAAAAACGGAAATTATAAGTGATACATCTGTTTCCTGAATTGTCGCCGGGATTAACGTCGAATTTTTTTATCTCAGTGATTATTATATGCATTGAGGACAATAAATTATATATTTACCATGATAATTGGATCTTACACAACATTTAATGCTGCTATAAAATTATTTTAAGTTTTGAATCCGTTCATATGGATGTTCTTGTTCTCCTTTACAAACGTTTACAGTGGAGTCTTGATTAGACTCTTCATAGTCGGTAATAATTTTTTATTCTTTGGCTTATTAATTGCAATAGCTGTGTTGCACCATAACGGGGCATTTCTCCCCTGGTTTTCTTCTGTGTCAATGTTTATCTGAAAAAATAATTGTATATCTGCATGCTTAATTTCTACGAACCTTCAGTTTTACAGAATTTATGTTGGTAATTTTCATGCAAGGGTTAGTGTTTTATTTTGTCTTTGTGGATCTCTTGAGTGAGAGAGAAAAATACTTTTTATTCATTTAAGAAAAAGAGGAATGATATTTTACACGGCTTTTCTTTTTGTCTCTGTCGTATAATTTTCCCTTACTCATGGAGGTTTCGCCTTTTCCTATGACTAATGAAACTTTATTTTGTTAGTCAAACTGGGTTTGCTACAAAAAACCACTAAAACATTATTTGATAGAATAAGAGTTATTTACTTTTTCTTCTCTTCCGTCTAAATGTCTTTGTTTCTTTGGCAGTAGCCCTCAAAATTTCAAAAGAGGGCAAGAAAAATTGTAGTAGTTGCACCAGTCAATTTTTAAAGCTGATCCAAGTGCCTTTTTGTCAATAAAAAGGAAAAACAGTTTTGTTTTAGTATACAAGATCTTTCGTAATATAAGTCATAAATTCATTATCTACTCGTCGTTCATTGTTCTTGGTTCAGAAAATCATCTCTGATGTTCCTACAGTGGTAAAGTATGAATTCTGCTGGAGAACACATTTGAGATCATAACACTGTTATCTCAACATCTTCCAATAATGTTTTAGTTGTACATGTTCTCATTTTTATTCTGTCTTTGCAGTTAAAGAGAGAGCAGAGAAGAAAAGTTTTTAGTTGTAAGTCATGGCTAACGGGCAGTTACAGGTGCTTAATGCACTTGATTCAGCGAAAACACAATGGTATCATTTCACTGCAATCGTCATCGCTGGAATGGGCTTCTTCACCGATGCATATGATTTATTTTGCATATCCCTTGTGACCAAACTGCTTGGCCGCATATATTACCATGTTGATGGCGCGGAGAAGCCTGGAACACTGCCTCCTAATGTATCAGCTGCTGTTAATGGCGTTGCATTCTGTGGAACACTAGCAGGACAACTTTTCTTTGGTTGGCTTGGTGATAAAATGGGCAGAAAAAAAGTCTATGGTATGACTCTTATGCTCATGGTCATAAGCTCAGTTGCCTCAGGCCTTTCTTTTGGTCAAAATCCCAAAGCTGTTATGGCAACTCTCTGCTTCTTCCGTTTCTGGCTTGGGTTTGGCATTGGCGGTGACTACCCGCTTTCAGCTACCATCATGTCTGAGTATTCTAACAAGAAGACTCGTGGTGCCTTTATTGCTGCTGTATTTGCAATGCAGGGCTTTGGAATCTTAGCCGGTGGTATATTTGCAATTGTCGTAGCTTCAGCATTCAATGCTAGGTTTGATGCTCCATCTTACGAGGAAAATCCAATTGGCTCTACTGTCCCTGAAGCTGACTATGTTTGGCGTATTATTCTAATGGTTGGAGCACTTCCAGCTGCGCTAACCTATTACTGGAGGATGAAGATGCCAGAGACCGCGCGTTACACTGCCCTTGTTGCCAAGAATGCAAAACAGGCTGCATCAGACATGTCAAAGGTTTTGCAGGTGGAGCTTGAGGCAGAGGAGCAGAAGATTCAGCAACTGAATCAGGATCAAGCCAACGCATTTGGATTGTTCTCTAAGCAGTTTCTCCGTCGCCATGGGCTGCACTTGCTTGGAACAACAAGCACATGGTTCTTGCTTGACATTGCATTTTACAGTCAAAATTTGTTCCAAAAGGATATCTTCAGCGCAATTGGATGGATTCCTTCAGCGAAGACTATGAATGCAATTGAAGAAGTGTTCAGAATTGCCAGGGCTCAAACCCTTATTGCTCTCTTCAGTACTGTACCAGGCTACTGGTTCACAGTGTTCTTCATCGATAAGATCGGAAGATTTGCTATTCAGTTAATGGGTTTCTTCTTCATGACAGTGTTTATGTTTGCACTGGCCATTCCTTATGATCATTGGACTCACAAGGATAACAGAATTGGGTTCGTGATTATGTACTCATTAACCTTCTTCTTTGCAAATTTTGGACCTAATGCGACAACATTTGTCGTGCCAGCCGAGATTTTCCCTGCTAGGTTGAGGTCTACTTGTCATGGCATATCAGCGGCATCTGGGAAGCTTGGTGCTATAGTTGGTGCATTCGGGTTCTTGTATTTGGCTCAGAGTCAGGACAAGACCAAGACAGATGCAGGGTACCCTACTGGGATTGGGGTGAAGAATTCACTCATTGTGTTGGGTGTGGTCAACGCTTTGGGTATGTTGTTCACTTTTTTGGTGCCGGAATCGAAGGGAAAATCTTTGGAGGAGATGTCAGGTGAGCAGGAAGAAGGTGCACAAGAGATGGAACGGTCTTCATCTCACAACAATAGGACAGTTCCAGTTTAGAGAGCGCAAGCAGCCCCTTTTTTAGCATGATCATGTTGTAAAACTTAAGATTTTAGATCGTGATGTTCTGTTTCCCTTCTGATTTCTACAAATTTTCATTTAGTTTTTTGGAACCTGTAATGTCCCGAACATGCTGAAAATATAATGGAGTTAGTATGGTCGTTTCTTATTATTCGCTTGTCCGATGATCCGCGGCTTGTTAATAATAGCTTTGTAAGTGCATATATTTTTGTCTTCAGTTATTTTTTTGCAATATGTCTTTATTGATTTCAAGTCAAAAAGCGTTTGGTGTTGAATATATATACATATATATGGAACTTGTTGATTAATAAAAAATTTAGGGTCCACCTGTTGAATCTTACAGCAGCATTTAGAGTACAATAAAATCAACAATGTAAGCAAGGTGAATAAGGTCAAAGAAAATGAGTCAGCTCTTAAGTTTCCAAAATTTCTGCAGGCTGAGATAATTTGACAGGAAATTTTTGGTTTACTTTTTGACTTACTGTGCTTGATTTCTGCTCAGCCACATTTATTTAGGGAAAGTTACAATTAATACTGGACGTCCCTATCTTATCCTTTCTTACCAGCAGCAATACTAAAGGCCAACTTCGATAATCCAAGTTTGGCGCTTTTGGTTGGGCCTAGGTGCTGTCCATTTATAGGGCCATTTCGTATATTCGATTTTTTCTCGGAATGGCCTGCGATGGGCCGCCTATCCCAGCAACATGCTTCATTTCATGGAAAATATTTTTAACCGTAAGGAAATATACTTTATTCTTACGAAATTAAAACCTTGACCATAAATTTTAACCTCCTTCTTCTTCTGAGTAAAGGTTGCGGATGAATTAAATTTACATTTTATTTATATCAATCTTTAATAGTAAGATTGACAAATATATATGTTGTGGGTGAAAAATAGCTAGGCACATGACATAACATGAGCTCGTAATAATTTCTGTAAAAAAAAATATTATCGGATAAGAGTCAAGATTAAAACTTTTTAAATTGATTAGAATTTTAAATAATATAAGTAGAAAAAGTCTTTTTAAGTATAAATTAAAATATGAATTTAATAGTGTCGATATAACAAAATTATATTAATATATATGCAATAAATTATAATATTCTAAATAAAAATACGAACAATAAATATATATTAAAAATTGAATCTTATATAATTAAATAATTTTATTAATTAATCAATTTATTATATGTGGGTCACTTATTGAGAAAATTTCTTACAGTTGATTCTTTTGTTTCTTCTGCCTAAGCTTTGATTTTTTTTTTTTTTGTAATGTTCCGGGAATTTTTTTTACTTATATTTTAATTAAAAATTATATAAAGCTTTGAATGCGTTGATATGTGTGTTCTCGTTCTCGCCCTCGTCCATGATTACAAAGAGTTACAGACAGACACAGTAAAGTAAAAGCCACAGAAGAAAAGCAGGGGATTTAATTGTAAATAATAACTGTACTGCATGTGTACTCAGTTTCTATGAAGCTTCAGTTTTGTCATAGTATTATTCTATATTCCTATGTTATGTTGTTAATTAATTACCGTACAAGGAGTTGTGAGACTGATTTGTTCGGCCTTCATGGATCTCGATAAAGAGAGAAACACATTTTTTATTCCTTCATATAAGAAAAGGAGGAATAAGATTTTACACCTTTTTTTCTTCTTTTATATAATTTTTTATTTTTTAAAATATTATACTGTTCACAAATCTTATACCTTTATATATTAAAAATTAAAATTAAAATTAAAATAGATCTTATTACAATGCATTCTAAAAATTTATTTTTATGTAAATCGGAAAAAAATTTAACTAGAAGAGATTTGCACATTGAGTGGAGCCGTCCGTGTGACGTGGGTGGGTATAATTTTTTATCTTAATATCACGGAGGTTTTGCCTTTTCCTTTGACTTATTGACTAGTGAACTTATTTTATTAGTCAAAATCGGTTTGGTACAAAACTATTTAAAGTGTGTTGATATAACTTTTCGAATATAATTTTTTAAAGTAAAATTTTTATTTGTAAAATTTTTATAAATAAAATTTTTAATAAAAATTTATTAATCATTTGATTGTCACAAATAACTTTTAAAAAAATTTGAGTAATTACTTTAATAAATAAATTTTTAATATTTTATTTTAAAAAAAATAGTGTAAAATTTTTAAAATAAAGTAAAGGTATTTTAAATAATTTTATCTTTTAAAAAAATTGGAGAAGCTCTATTGTCAAAAGTTCAAATTTTAGGCTTCTTTCAATAAAAGAAAAATAACTTTTTTAATTTCCAAAAACTTTTTGTCATTGTCAATCAACGACATTAAAAAATTTAAAAAGAATTTTTATCATTAAAAAAACTCTTTTAGCCAATGAAAAAATCAAATCAAACGGACACTTAATAGAATGAGGTTTATGTACTTTATTACACAGAAAATATATTTACAAAGTACTGTATAATATATATTTTAATTCTAATAATTCAAAATTTATTTATTTAATGGTATATAAAATATTTAATAAAAAATTGTATTATAAATTTCATGATTATATTTCTATTTAATTTTGTATGTATAAAATAATATTATAATAATACACATAGAATCATGTTGGCATATAACTTTTGTACCCGACCTCTACCAAGCAAAGATTTTCTAATACAATTTACGCAATTTATGATTCATTATCACTTTAAATTAATAACTGGATTGTATTTTAAGGAATTCAACTCTCGAAACAGGGTGATTGTATCATACAACCATTGTATAGTAATTCTACCTAAAAATATAATAGTAAAAATTTAATTTAATTTATTAAAAAGTATTAATTTGACCACTACATGAGTTACAAGTCATGGCGGGTCATGTCATTTCATATATCTTTGACTTGACAAAGACACGTTAAAGTACTAAATTACCCTTAACAGGCCTCTATTAGATTTCACATATTTTAAGGTAGTTAAATGAATAAATTTTTAGTAAATAGATTGAAATCTACCGTATTTTAAGGACACAACTGCCCTAGTCTTCGACCCAAAGTATGTTTTGCTCAAGAAAAGTTTTGTTTTAGCATGCCAGAGTAAGCTTCTTGGTAATATAAGTCATAATTCATTATCTACTTAATTTAGTGGTCCATCGTCATTTTCTTTTTTTTTTTTTGGTTGTTCTTGGTTTAAGAAATCATCGCTGATCCTACAATGGTAAAGGATGAATTCTGCTAGAGAACACATTTGAGATTGTACTACTCTTATCTCAACATCTTCCAATATTGTTTTAGTGGTATATGTTCTCATTTTTATTCTGTCTTTGCAGATCAAGAGAGAGGAGAGAAAGAAAGTTTTCAGTGAGGTTGTCAGTCATGCTCAACGGACAATTGGAGGTGCTTGCTGCACTTGATTCAGCAAAAACACAATGGTATCATTTCACTGCAATCGTCATTGCCGGAATGGGCTTCTTCACCGATGCATATGATTTGTTTTGCATAACCCTTGTGACCAAATTGCTTGGCCGCATATATTACTATGCTCATGGTGCAGAGAAGCCTGGAACACTGCCTCCTAATGTATCAGCTGCTGTTAATGGTGTTGCATTCTGTGGAACACTAGCAGGACAACTTTTCTTTGGTTGGCTTGGTGATAAAATGGGCAGAAAAAAAGTCTACGGTATGACTCTTATGCTCATGGTCATATGCTCAATTGCCTCGGGTCTTTCCTTTGGTCAAAATCCCAAGGCTGTTATGGCAACTCTCTGCTTCTTCCGTTTCTGGCTTGGGTTTGGCATTGGTGGTGACTACCCACTTTCAGCTACCATCATGTCTGAATATTCCAACAAGAAGACTCGCGGTGCCTTCATTGCTTCTGTATTTGCAATGCAGGGCTTTGGAATCTTAACTGCTGGTATATTTGCAATTGTTTTAGCATCGGCATTCAATGCCAGGTTTGATGCTCCATCTTACGAGCAAAATCCGATTGCTTCAACTGTCCCTGAAGCTGACTATATTTGGCGTATTATTCTAATGGTCGGAGCACTTCCAGCTGCACTTACCTACTACTGGAGAATGAAGATGCCAGAGACTGCTCGTTACACTGCCCTTGTTGCCAAGAATGCAAAGCAGGCTGCATCAGACATGTCAAAAGTTTTGCAGGTGGACCTTGAGGTAGAGGAGCAGAAGATTCAGCAACTGAATCAGGATCAAGCCAATATATTTGGTTTATTCTCTAAGCAGTTTCTCCGTCGCCATGGACTGCACTTGCTTGGAACCACAAGCACATGGTTCTTGCTCGACGTTTCATTTTTCAGTCAAAATTTGTTCCAAAAGGATGTCTTCAGCGCAATTGGATGGATTCCTTCAGCAAGTACTATGAACGCAATTGAAGAAGTGTTCAGAATTGCCAAGGCTCAAACACTTATTGCTCTGTTCAGTGCTGTTCCAGGCTACTGGTTCACTGTGTTTTTAATTGATAAGATCGGAAGATTTGCTATTCAGTTGACGGGTTTCTTCTTCATGACAGTGTTTATGTTTGCACTGGCCATTCCTTATGACCATTGGACTCACAAGGACAACAGAATTGGATTTGTGATTATGTACTCATTAACCTTCTTCTTCGCAAATTTTGGACCTAATGCGACAACATTTGTCGTGCCAGCTGAGATTTTCCCTGCTAGGTTGAGGTCTACTTGTCATGGCATATCAGCGGCATCTGGGAAGCTTGGAGCTATAGTTGGTGCATTCGGGTTCCTGTACTTGTCTCAGAGTCAGGACAAGGCCAGGACAGATGCCGGGTATCCCACTGGCATTGGGATGAAGAATTCGCTCATTGTGGTAGGTGTTGTCAACGCTTTGGGTGTGTTGTTCACTTTTTTGGTACCGGAATCGAAGGGAAAATCTTTGGAGGAGATGTCAGGTGAGCAGAAAGAAGGTGCACAAGAGATGGAACAGTCTCCATCTCACAATAATAGGACAGTTTCAGTTTAGAGAGAGCAACCAGCCAGTTATTTTAGCACGACGTAGTAAAAATTTAAGATTTTAGATCTGATGATCTGTTTCCCTGTTCACTTTCTACCAAATTTCTTTACGTTCTATGAAACCTGTATTGTCGTGGATCATGCTGAAAATATAATGTAGTTAGTATGGTTGTCTCTTGTCAGTTGCCGTAATGCTGTTTCTATCATAGGTTCGATGACCTATGGCTTTTGCATAATAGCTTTCAGTGCATATTTTGGTCCTCTGTTCATTTTTTGCAGTATATCATTTTCTATTTGGTGTATAAAATGTCTTTGAGGTTGTTGATGAATAAAAAATTCAGTGTCCACCTGTTGAATCTTACAGCAGCATTTAGAGTACATTAAATCAACAATGTAGCAAGCTTTCCTGGATGCTTACAAAGCAATTCACTCAAATAGGGAGATCACAGCCTTCTTCCTCCTCACTGATTCCTGGTATAAACTCAATGTTGATGCCGCTGTAAGAAGTTCTGGTTCGCTAGCTGGTCTAGTAGCAATAATTAGAAACTCAAGTGGAGAAATCATGGCGGCGGCAGTCAACAGAATAACTTTCAATGGAGGCCTGGAACAGGCAGCAGCAGAAACCATAAGGTTTGGCGTTAATGTAGCTAAAGCTAGTTGCTTGAATCAGATGTCTTTGAAGGTGGTGATTTGGTGACTGCGAAGAAAAGAAGCAGAGGAGTGCGGAAAATATCAGAAATGCAACTCTTATGTCGGAGGCTAGTAGTTTCAATATTTTCTATGTTCCAAGAAATTGTAATACTGCAACTCATAGCTTAGCCAAGCTAGCATTGACCTACCAGGCTCCAGCCATTTGGCTGGATGATTTACTAGCTGGAATTTGTTATAACTCATAATTCCTGCTTATGAAATCTCTCTAAATTTTTTTTTCAGCTAATCCCACCACCAATAGTAAAGGGCAAAGTAGAAAATCTAACTTTGGCGCTTTCGTTGGGCCTAAATGTTGTCCAGACCTCTACAATATGACCGCTGATTTCTCAGCTTTTATTTAGGCTTTATGGCGTAACGCTTCCTTTTCATTGGATAAAGCCCTTGAACATAACACTTCCTTTTCATTGGACAAAGCCCTTGAACATATTTTAGAGACTTGAGGAAAATTCAATACAAGTTCTCCAAATGGCCTGTGTTGGTGCATAGATGCAGCAGAATCAAAATGGTATCATTTCACTGCTATAGTTGTTGTATGATCTCTTTTGCATATACTAATTTGGCCCTTGATGCTAAACTCTATCTGGCCAGATCTTCTTTGGCTGCCTTGCTGAAGATGAGTAAAGCTTCAGTTCTATCCGTTGGCAAGGACCCAAAAAGCTGCCAAGACCGTGCTTTACTCTTCAACGCTGCAGTATTATCCATGCAGGGATTTGGTATTCTAGGAGGAGTTTTACTTGCAGTAATAGCGTTATCTTTATTTGTGCTTCATCTGTTTCAGAAGCAGATATATTTGGGGCATATTTTAGTGTTCGGAGCACCTCCAGGCCTCCAGCTGCATTAACCTATTGCTGGAGGATGAAAATGGGAGAAACTTATTGATAAGATAGCAAAGCAAACAGCAGACAACTCCTCAAAAGGTTGAGAGGTTCACTAAGGAACTATCCGATGCTTTTGGTTTAATTTAGGGACTAATTTAGCATTGAAGTTCTTATTTTTAGCTACCAGATTCTTTTGATAGCTTCCCATTTTCAAGCAATAGAAAACTCCCCATTTTTGAGTTTCTCTGTACTACATACCTATGTAAAAGGGTAAAAGATTATAAGCAATAAATCGTGGAAGCACACAGAGAAATATGAGTTAGAGATCAATCTATATGATAACATGTTCCGGAATTTCCGAACACTCGATAACAAACTTGTATTCATCCAAGTAGTAGTAAAGTGAACTTCACCACAACAAGAGAATATCAGCCTAATCAGTCTCCCCAGATGCCGGTTATTTGAAGTTGTGCATATAAGAATTTTGCACAGCATGACGAGCCAAGGAGCAAAAGTCTGGCAGTTGCCAAACCCCTAACATATTCTTTTCCTTTCAGGAAGAAACTGGAAACTGAAGCTGTTTTCAGTTTGCACGGTCTCTAATAACTTCAAGGTCCATCTCTGTAGGATCAGTGGCCTGGATCTCATAGTGGATACCATCAAGCTCCCGTCGGAACCTGTCCTTAGACGTAGCGTATAGCATCTTGGCACGGATTCTGGAGGTTGAAGGGGACCTGATTAGAAATAAATAATTAAGAATGAGATCCTAATAAAAAAGCCTTACAAAGCTAGAAAACAATTGCACGAATAGGCTATTGCTGTATGACAAAAATCTAAAAGGAGAAGAATTATAGACACAATGGAAAGATAAGCAACAGAATAGATGTCATTACCAAAGGTGATGGTAGGCGCTCTTTGATAATTGAAAATAGAAAGGAATATCAAGTGAATGGACTATTGTAAAGTTGATTGTTACAATTCAGAAACATATTTTAAGACCAATGAGGAAAAATATCAATCAAATTGAAGAAATTACGGAATTTAATGTGAATGCAAACCATGCAATGAAGAATATCTTGCTCTTCTGACAATTCTCAGAAGTCACAAAGTCGAAATCAAAAACAGCATATCGACAATCATCCTCAGGTAGAGCTGCTGTGAAATCATCATAGCTCTCTGCCGGTCCACCAGTCTTCTCAACCACAACCTCCTTTTTCTTCTCATCAATCTTAAATATCACATAACGGTGAACCTTCTTCCTTTGCAATTCCATGAATGCTATTTTGCTGTGCTCGGCAACACCCATGCCAGAAGTGGCATTTGGCTGAAACGTGGAAGCCAATTGCATAAAAAGTTTCGTCCTTGAATAGTTGAAACGTAAATAAATTCTACTGAACTTTGAATGTATCATCAACAATATCCCTATCTTTTAGTCATAACATATGATTTTACAAGTCCTTTGTTTCAAATGGAGACTCTACAATTATGAAATCCAACACATGCAAGGTGCTACAAACATATACTTCCTCCCCTCTTCTCTTCTTATTCAGTCTATCAAAATCAATAATGCTAGTCGTGATCAAATCAATAATTTTGCCATGCTCTAAATCCCAATATTACAACAACCTCGCAAGTGGAAAAGCTACAACTATTTCAGCAAGCAAAGGCGTGTTAAAAAGATAACCAGATAATCTATTTCCTCAGCTTTCTTAACTAAGAAATAGAAAAATAAATAAAAATCAATATACACCAAATCTAACCAAGTTTATGATAGCGCCGATCATCCTCATCATAGAAAGACAATTAACTGAGCTCTAAATCACGACCTTTTCAACAGACAACCCATTGCAAGATTTCTTCAAAAAAACTAGTAGAGACGACATCAACTTCTATAAGCTATGCAAAAACCATAAATTCAACCAAACAAACTAACATAAAATGAACAACTGTAGAGACTTACTCGACTAAATCCTCTGAA
Source organism: Azadirachta indica (assembly GCA_022749755.1). Lineage (NCBI taxonomy): Eukaryota > Viridiplantae > Streptophyta > Magnoliopsida > Sapindales > Meliaceae > Azadirachta > Azadirachta indica. The sequence goes on from CM040440.1 coordinate 20,727,781, forward strand.
AGACATGGCAACAGATCACCAGCAACAGCAAGGAAGAGCAAAAATATATTACGCAGAAAGATACTGTGAGGGATGGCTAAGTTTAATACGCAAAAATAAAAGAAACAAACAAGTAACAGATGGGAATTCTGACAGATGGAGAAATACACAAGAAAAAGCAAACTCAATATTCTGTATGCCTTTCTTTTTTTCCCTTCCCTCTTATTATTTTCTGAGGTGGGAAAGCGAAAGAAAATTTTGAAGATTCGATTAATCGTGAGGAGCGTATGATTTCTGGTGAATGGCAACGGATATATTTAGCCTCTCATGGAAAATAAGCAGAATGAAAAATTGCTGATCTCGCCTACACTACTGATTGGAAAAGACAATAACGAAAAGCATGGGGCGGTGCGTAGTATCAACGCCTCTCTGCTTTTTATCAATGGCCGACGTTGACTCGCAATTCTTTGTCGTTAAGTGGGACCACAACGAATCTAGTCGAGTAATTAAGAGATCTGACCATGTTTCTCTGCAAACGTAAACTCAGCCGTCCACTATCCCTGGGCCCACCAAAGTGCGTGCTTCGTTTTTGCAAGTGCGGATAGGTGGGTCCCTTATGACGTGTATTGGAGAACGTTACCTAGTCGCCGCGTAATATATCAGGTTTCTACTACTATTGCCAGGGCAACTTTTCTACTGGAGTTTGGAAGATGCCCATGCCCCTAAAAATTTGATAAGGCCACTCTCAAATGCCCCTATTTCTATACGTATTTTAATTTAATTAGTCATTTCCTTCATGATTCGTTTACGATATTAATTATGTGTTAAAATAACAAAAATTTAGTGTTCTTCCTTTAAACTTAAGTTAAAATACAAAATTGCAAATAAAAATTTGACAAAAACTATTATATAAAAAAATTTATTTATTTATAAGCATGCCACTGTTACTCTCTTTGAATCCCTCTTATAACATTTTTTTAGTTATAATTTTAATCTTAACCAAAATTATATAAAAGATATATTAATTAAAATTTATATATTTTAATTTATTTTAAAAGTCATTTACATTTATTTTTTATACCTACTTCTAATAACTTTTTAACTTATTCTACATGTTTAGCTTGATTACATTGTATTAACATGATTATCATATTGTACAATTATGAATTAATTGATTATATGATATAATTATTTTATTAAAAAACATGTAGAAAAGAGTGTTAGTTCCTTCTACCCTCTTAAGGGGAATAATTTATATTTAAACATAAATGCTAAAATTTTATTAACTCATTTTAACTAACTACTTTCTTATCTTAAAGTTAGTAGTGAAATTTTGTGCAAGAACTTCTTTTAATTGAGAATAGTGAAAAAGATTAAAATTCTTTTAAATTTTAAAATTTAAATGTTTAATATAAAAGAGCTAATAGCATAGCTTAAAACAAGTTTACAACAAAATATTTTTCATCACAAACAAAAGATAAGGAACAAAAATAAATTAGTAGTCCACTTATATGGTTAACGGCATGTTTTATATTTTAATTTTAGTTTCAATATTATTTGGCTATTTTCATATTGGACTAGGGAAGGTTATGTTTGTTTTAAACGACTACAATCTTTTATAAATTAATTCAATTTCCGTCGATTTTTCTAATTCAAATATGTGAACTGAAGTTTTGAATATTACCTATAAAATAAATACTTAATGTAAATATCTTGATCTTTCAAGTTTAATATACTATTCAATTTATGTGTTTCATTTAGTATTTATTTAATAGAATTTAACAATGATCTGAGATCTGTTATACTCGATGGAAATTCAATATATTGAAAATTTATATTTATTTATTTTATTTATTTCGTATTAAAATAACATCTTAAAGAATATGGCCTATTGCGGACCTGGGCCAAAGGCCTGAACGTACGGTGTGGAACCCATGATGGCAGCAGCGTTTCACTGACGCCGTTAAAAACCACCGTAGTAGAGTCGACCTCTGATTCCGTATAAAGGAGAGTTTTCTCCTAAACAAAAAAGTCGTGGTCCTTAATTAGGGTTTAGGATTCTAAAACTTTTATCGTTAATCGTTAAAATTTTCCCGCGAAACATGGATCCTGAAGGTAAAGGTTATTGTTGAATACTTGTTTTTTTTTTTCATTTCATTGCATTAGAAAGAACACATGTTGATGCCGTGAGTCAACTTTTTGAGTTAATTTCAGGGCAGCGATCCTCCGCGAGCGCATCTGCGGTAATGGCCTCACTTCTAAGTAAGAGAGCCAAGCTTCACGAAGAGCTTCGTAATATTGAAAAACAGGTTATTTCCAATTTCTTTTCTCATTTCTTATCTTTCCTTGCACAATGTGGCTACTTGTTTGAATGGCTTTGATCCTCTAAGCCAACTAGATTGGAGCTTGTCCTAATATTATAGCACAATTATTGGGGCAAAATTGTGGGTATCTAATCTCTCTCTCCCTCTTTTTTCCCTCCTGTATGCTAGACTATTGTCTTACTAAGAATTAAAGCAGGTAAGCTAAGGACAATGTTGAATCAAAACGTGACAAGAATTTGAACTGTTCACATACTAAAATCTGTTGGCTTACCGATATAATGAATGAAGTGAGAGTTCTGTTGATCTAGACTTCTATTATTCAGTGCTAGTTTCATCAAAGCGGTTCCTGACACCTGAGAGGGTTTTGGATATGGTTATATTGTTAACCCTTCTAAATGTTTTTTAAACAACTATGGAAAGCGAATTGATTAATCCAACTGACAACGTCTTAGGTTGTAGAGCTATCAATAATGCACCAGCAATGTGGTGCAAAATTTTAATTTATCAGCTATGACCAAAACTTTAGCACTAGGTGTGATATGTGGACATTAACACAACTTTTGACTGGTTTCTCTTTCTGTCTTAGCTTTTTCAGTTATGCAATTGATTTTTCTTTTTAATGCATCTTTTATAGCCTAATGAGTTTTCTTCTAGTGCAGGTCTATGATATGGAGACAAGTTATTTACAGGATCCAAGCCAATGTGGCAATGTGTTGAAAGGTTTTGAAGGGTTCTTATCTTCATCTAAGAACACTGCACTGTATGGAGTGGCAATTATATTGTTCTTTTTTCATTTTGCTTTACTTGACAACAATAGTATTCTCCTACAGATATATATTGAAATGGAATACATGGTTATAAACAAAAGATGCTTGCAAGGAAAAGATGAATAATGTATTAGAAGATGCTATAGAAAATTGAGTTATAAATCCAGTGTCTTTCAGAGACAGAAAGGTTAATCAGATCATGTAAATTGAGGACATCTTATGTGGCCCTTATTTGATACATTGTGACTTTGGTTAATGTTTAATTCAAAAACTGCATTGAGAATTCATATGATCCAGGATCATCTTAAAATTACTTTGTCTAGATACATTCATTGAAATGGAATAGGTTGTTCCTTGATGAATTTTAAACTTATTTGTGGATAAAACAATCAAAGTTTATGGATGTAGCTTGAAGCGGTCGAGGAAGTTCCAGCCTGAGGACCGGCTTTTCTCATTGTCTTCGGTCACCTCGCCGGCTGTATGTATTCTGGACTTTAAATTCCAATTGATGATGACACTTTGCACGCTCTTCTTGTTCTGCTTGTGTTTTTCTCTGACACTAACGATCAGGATTTTCTCCATGCTGAATACAATGAATTGTGTGAAAAAAAAAAAAGGAGGTTAAAGTTTTAGTTTCTTTTGGTAGCTCACTGAATTAGTAATTTAATTGGGGCTGGTTCAAAATAGAAATCTCAGCACTGACTTAATTGAAGAGGAGGAAGAATAATTTCATATATTGTGCATTATGAGATCTCAACTCTTTTTCCATTTTATGACCACTTCAAGCTGCAACAATTAACATTTTGTTTGGGGTTGGTGGGGTTCAGGCTGAAGAGCAAGCAGTTGGACGAGAAGGTGAGCCCATAATGCTGAGTTTTAGGTTCTTTTCTTTTTTGTCTAGTTTTCTTAGTGTTTGTTCTCCTTTGTTCCTACTGTAGATGGGAGATCAGACTTCGGTCCAGGACGGTCTAAAGGTGGAGGTATCTATGGGAATGGGCAGTAAGTACTCTTCTATGTTCTTTTAAAACTAGGAATGATGCTACTGATACTCAAAAGTGAACAAGAACAGTGATAAAGATATATAGTGCGCTGATGAACATATACATGTATCTGAATTGTTTTCAGAGGAAAACCAAAGAAGGGAAGAGGCGCTTCAAGAGACGCAAAAAGATTTAGACATTCTAGTGAAGATTTTGACTATGATGATGATCCTGATGTGACATTGTGAAATTAAACATTGCTGGTTATCCTTTCTGATGATAACTTAGCAGAATCTGCTGCCTAAGACAGATAGTGTTGTGTTCCTAAATCCTGCCAATGCGGATGCCAATGCTAGAAGTTGTAATGTTGAGGCAGTCAGGCAGGCAAAGCCTCTTTTGTCGGATTCAAGTAGGAAGCTTGAATTAACTGACCTCTTTGAAAGGTTGTTCTTTTGGGAGATTACATGTTCTTGCTATTACTACGCTTAAATTGTCGGATGTGAATCTTAGTTTAAATTATTGAGAAGGATGGTACGAAGGAACAAGGATCTCTGTATGAAACTGATACATTGTAATGTAATCACACTACAGTGCTTGCTCTATTATTCAAATATTTTCAAAAGTCATATTAACATTTTTTCTTTTATCTTTAATGCAATTTGTTACTTTCTCACTGGAAACTTTCTTGCCTCTAGATTTACATTAACATGCTCTCAAGACAAATTATGAGATTCAAACTAATTATCTCACCATAGTTTGTATATCTAATATTATTTAAATATTTCTTAATATTAAATATAAAGCTACATTTAAGTTATTGTTGATTGTTTCTATATTCTTAAAAAATAGTTTATGAAAAAGAACACAGAAAACATCATTTTTATACTTATCGTCTTGGTTTTGAAAACTTTTATCGTACTATAAGAAAGCAAAATTCAAATTTTTTGTTTTTGTTAAAATGTTAAAATTCTATCAAATAGGTCTCTTGACTCCATGCCCAAAGGGCTGTTCGTGTTTGACCATCCCACTACCCGATCCTTGAGACCCATAAACCCCGAAAACTCTGTCGTTTTGGTTAATACTAATCAGAGAATCTTGTTCTCCTTCAGAGCCGCTGTATTCCGAGAACCCCGCCTGAGACTTAGCTTCAGTCTCTCTTATCCTATACTTTCCTCCATGAACTTACTGGTATTATTTTTTTTATTAACTCATTCATAAACTTCACGGTAAAAGATTCCTTAATTGAGAACTACAAATTAATTTCATTTCAATTTCTTGCTTTTTGTTTCAAGGAAAAAATTAAGATGCAGAAGAAGAAGGAACCAGATAAAAGCAGCATTGCAGTACAAGAAATTCCAGTCTACTGGTTTGAAACATCCAATTCGGTCTCTCGCCACTATCAGTTTCAACCCGACGGCCATCTCTCCGTCAGTTTCTCTTTTTCAATTTTGACTACTTTTGTTTTGTGCTTCACAACCAACCTTCATTTAATTTATAACTTTTTTTTTCATTTCTTGTTTTACAGGTGAAGGTAGTTGATGACTCTAGACCTGTGTACCACAGGATAGTTGAATCCTTCGTCAATAAATTCTTTCCCTCAGGATATCCGTACAGGTAAAGTTATTGTTTCTACTTGTTGTTGGAGGTACAGATTGTTGGTTGTGGGTAATTTTATAGCCTCTGCCTCTGAGTGTTGCAATTGTGCAGCGTGAATGATGGATATCTTAGATATACGCAATTTCGGGCGCTGCAACACTTCACTAGTGCAGCATTATCTGTGTTGTCCACTCAGGTCTGTCTGATACCCACTTCACAACTTTATCATTAAAGCTTATTTAATCTTATTCCATTTTGTATGTAGTGCTCAAGAGCTGATTTCATTTTTTTTGGTCCTCGGACTTGCATTGTTATGTATGAAAACCGTAAACATCTGCTGCACATGTGACTTGTTTATCTGCTTCTTGATTAATCCATAGGCTCGTGCTAATTGTCATATGGTGGGTTGTTTCTTTGTATTCTTACTCTTTTGCAGTCACTGCTATTTGCTGCAGGCTTGCGACCTACCCCTGCACAGGCAACTGTTGTCAGCTGGGTAAGTTGTCACTTCTCGTATTACTGAAGATGTCTCGTCAGAATTGCATTTTTGCTCAAAAAGTTTTGTTCATGTTGTTGATGAGCAGATATTGAAGGATGGGATGCAGCACATAGGAAAGCTCATATGCAGTAATCTGGGAGCAAGAATGGATTCGGAGCCAAAACGTTGGAGAATTTTCGGTTTGTATGCTTAATACATGTGTAGTTAGCTTCTTGTTATCTATGACTTCTGTAAGATGTCTAACTAGAAAACCCTTCCCACTTGCAGCTGATGCCCTCTATGACTTTGGCGCTGGCTTGGAAGTTCTTTCCCCTTTATGTCCAAACTTTTTTCTTGAAATGGCAGGACTTGGCAATTTTGCCAAGGTATGCTCCCGTACCTCATTAAGTTGGCCTTTCCAAGACCCGTGTCTTTATTTTTCCTCAAAAAGTTGTATTATTTATTGAATTGATACAAGGATATTTGTGCTTAGCGCCATCAAATCAAAATGAATTGAGAGGGAAGCTTTCTGGCAGCTTGTTATCTTTCTGTTTGCATCCTTTCTCATTTTTAAGTTCATGGTTACTGAATTTATTCTAATCCTCCAGGTTTACATATTCCTCATGTTGCCTCTATGCTGAATTTGTACTTCTATTTTTTGGATTTGACAGGGAATGGCAGTGGTTGCGGCAAGAGCAACCAGATTACCTATATATTCATCCTTTGCCAAAGAAGGAAATCTTAGTGACCTATTTGCAAAAGGAGAGGCCATCTCAACTCTTTTTAATGTTGTTGGCATAGGAGCAGGGATTCAGTTGGCATCTACAATTTGTTCATCTATGCAAGGAAAGGTATCCACTCTCTTAAAAGCATCTGAGTTTAAGCATTCATTATTTTGAATGGTATTTTAGTGTTCATAATTGTGTAATTTTAGTAAATTTGTAAATTTGCAATTTAAGAGTGAGGGTCATGAATCAAGTTTGAAACGTTATGAACAATTTACCATCCTATTTATTAGTTACATGCAAGATTTATCTGTTATTGTCAGGAAGTGAAAATTGGAATTCACAATACCTAGAGGACAATCGAGGTAATATAGATAAACTTGCAGTTTATGTGGGATAATTTGTTTTGGTTTCACAAAATCTTGTATCAGTCTCATTGTTGAACTGTAACTAAAGTCATCAAAGCTTTGTTATATTTCATGAGTTTGGTTTCCGGTGTTTGATTTAGGCTGAATGCTGAACATTCTAAGTGTAATTAATTTGTAAAAGCTTACAACAGAAGTAATGAAGCATTGCAGATTACCTTCTGAAATGCCTAGAAGTCTTTGATCCTGATACTAAGCCTGATATTGATCATATAAGTTTCAGTCAAACTTGCAACTAGAATTATTCTTAATTTGATAAAGGACAAGGAAAATAGATTGTATTGATAAGTGTAAACTTATGGAAATTCTTGTAGTTGGTTGTTGGTCCTCTTCTTTCAATCATACACGTTTATAGTGTTGTTGAAGAAATGCGAGCTGTTCCTCTCAATACATTGAATTCGCAAAGAACTGCAATGATTGTGGCTGATTTTGTGAAGGTTTGTTTTCTATCTCCTGCTCCATTTGTTCAACGGTGCTTAAATTTTTCATCTTTCTGACTCCTTGATTGGAATCTAACTCAGACAGGAAGGATATCAAGCCCTGCAGATTTAAGATATCAAGAGGATCTCCTTTTTCCTGGACGACTTATAGAAGATGCTGGCAGCGTAAAGGTGGGAAGGGCTCTGCATAAGGTTGTCAAGCCTTCCAAACTTAAGGAATTGAAAGAATTATTTGCTGAGGAAAATTTTATTTTGAGTTGTGGAAATAAATGGACTGACATGGTATTAAAGCAGAATGCTTCAGGGGAAGATGCATTAAGGGGTTGGCTCGTTGCAGCTTATGCTGCAAGCATGGAGAAGTCTTTCCATGATCCAAATCTCTCTGTCTTGCAGGATGCCTACGAGAAGATGAACAGTGTGTTCACTCCATTTCTCTCTGAACTACAGGCCAAAGGGTGGCATACTGATCGTTTTCTTGACGGAATAGGAAGTCGTTTTGAATGTTAGTGTTTGTGGTTTCAGAGGATATATTCTTCTTGAAGGTACAAGCATTCCATGCTTAAACATAAGTGGAACAAAATTTTAAGGTGGTTTTGGCCTTTGTTCACTTTAGGGGAGGTATTCTTTGTAACTTCAATTCGGACATTTTTGCACCTGGTTGATTTATTTACTGTTTGAGTCTAACACCATCTGGGTCAGACTAATGAGCATTAATGAGACTTCTATTGGCCATTCAAGTCTAATCATTAATGAACATGGTTAAGAGCATAAAGTTGGTGCTTTAAACCTCATTGAAGTTGTTTTGCATAGAAAAGATGTACCATTTTAGTGAACGACTAGTTGACAAAAGACATGAAATTTTTAGCTTGTGATTGGACAAAGTGTTGTTAATTTCTTTTTGATCCTCAAAGAAGGAAATTGCTTGGAAAAGGGGTAAGTATAATGAGAATAATAGAAGATTTATTATGTAATTGTTCTGATTGCTTTCTTTGCAAATTTTTAGGACATATGGATTGCGGAGTTAGAGCAGTTTTATAATTTATTCAAATTTTTGTTGATACTATTAACTTTGCAAATGTGGAGGAACATGATAGCAGGGTTAAAGTGTTTGATTAAACACTCTTCTTTCGTTTGGCACTCAATTGTTGCCTACTATGAATTTCTTGATAACTAGTAATTGTTTGCAGCAGTAACACAGAAACATTACACTCCCTTTGTCATAATTACCATGAGCACCACTTTTGCCTGAAAACTGGGGTCAACTTGGGAATGAATGCTTTAACAAGGTAGATTTGATTTGATTTGATTTGATTTGATCCTATAAGTCAGTGATAATGCATTCCCTTTTCCCCAAAGTATAGAAACTGCATAAAATAATTATAAAATGAAGTAAGTGGGGGAAGAAAGTAAAGCAAGATGAGAAGGAATTTAAGTGAGTTCATACTGCAACCTAAATTTGTTTCTTCAAAAGTGCTCTCAATCAGTTTTTTTAGAACTACAACAAACAAAAACAGGAGTTTAAATTACTTTTTTATTGAATAAGGAGATAATCGTTTGGCTAATTAATTCAAACCCACAAAAGATATTGTGAAGGAGAAGTCTGCTCCTGGCTCTTGCCTCTTGCTATAATATTAATATTATTATTATTATTATTATTATTATTATTATTATATTGTTTTGATTGGCCCTCTTTGCAAGTCTTTTGATGACGTGTAATGTTTTTCCAATATGTAATTAAATTAAACGTTTATGTTACTATCAATCTTGAGTTAAGCCTGCCCACAATAAAAATGATTCTAACGTGAAAATTCTGATTATTTATTTAATTTCAAGTAAGTTGATTATTAATTTTGTTTTTATATGTCAGAAAATTTTCCTGCAATGTCATTGGACACGCCCACAGCAGCCTTTCAATTTATTTAAGAAACTTTAATTTCTTATTCCCAAAAAAAAAAAAAAAAAAAAAAAAAAAAAAAAACCCTTCAATTTCAATCTAGTAATTAATAAGTCGTCCCTTGGTGCATGAATCCTCACATTTAATTTAAAGTTGCTACAATCTTAAATCTTATATGATTTAATAATAAAATAGAAACGAGAATATATATGTTTTTACAAAGTCGATTTTTGACAATAAATTTTATACAAAATTAAAAAAGGAATCCTAATAGATATAGTATTACTATTATAAAATTAAACTATTGCATATAGGCTATACCCAAGTATATAGATTATCTTATTTGTATGTAATGTGTTTTAGCACATACAATGCAACATCACGAGGAATAGACTAAGACTAGGAGATACCAAATTTCCATTCAAAATCTTGATGATGGCACGACAACTTAATTAAATAGTTAATAAAACCAAAAATTAAAAATTAAAAAAAAAAAAAAAAAGTAAATGTGGGCACGAAACCATCACAATTGGTGTGTGATGTGTTTAATTGATTATTAGAACAAGAAAATGTGCACGTCTTTGAATAAATGGCAGCTTGTTGACTTGGAAACTTCGTGACATTCAAAGAGTAAGACTTAATTGTGGTTGTGGATCACGTCTTGTGTTCATACATGCCTGCCTACCCCAATCTCACTCACACATATTCTAACCTTAGATAAAAACCCCTTTTTTACTTCTATTCTTAATTTAAGTGCTTGTAACAATCATTAACATCACTCCCCATATATTGACTTCATTGTCTCATACTTGACTTTGACCCATGTTTCTTCATTCTACAAACTTTAAAATTAGAAATTTTATTATAACCATTAATTCAAAACCTTTGGATTTTGAATAGGGTTATATTTCAATATAATCTGTCTTAATTAAGAATTTGTTGTACAACCATTAATTCTTGTTAGTTTTATATCAACTAGCTAGGATAGGCGTATTAGTATGTATGGTAGTGGTAATATACTATTAACTTCAAGAATATTATTACCATTTGAAAAGTAATTATGATGATAAAGAATAATTTGCTTAATTGAAAAGCTTGTTGTATAAAGTCTGCTCCCACTTGTATATATATATATATATATATATATATTATAATAATTTATAGGTTTTCTGTTAAATGTTGTGTTCTCGGGGAGGATTACGACAGGGATGATGCTAATCAAAATGATAATTTTTAATTAAAGTGAAATAAGGCGTGCTGTCAGCAATTTGTCTATCTAATGTTCCTTAATTTTAATTTGGAATTACATTTAATTTTAATCATTATGCATAACGGGATCAGTTAGCTAGAAGAATTCATTTGAAAACCATTGATTAAGCATCCATCACAATGATATATGAATTATTTAAAAAGTAAGTGTTCGGTAATTCATAGTATTTTTTTTTTTAATTATTGATATCGGAGTAATATTTCTACTTGGAATTTAAATTTTTACGTTAACCGTTGACATATAGTCACGAACTATTAGAAAATTTTTCAACCACAAAGGGAGAAATGAATCCTTGAATTTCTCAATTTTGTTAGTTTCAAGTAGGGTTTAATTAACATTTAGTATAAATTATACCATACATACAAATTGATTTGTCTATAATCACTCACATAATCGTGAAAATTATCCCCAATGAAGATAAAAATATTCTATCGTATTGTAAAGTAGAACTCAAATAGACTCTCTAGTCTCTACTTATTCTTACTATCTGACCTCTAACTAAATAGCAATAAAATGCATGCTTAAACAAAGTATTATGGTACGTATGTAATGAATATAATTAACATAAATAAAAATCAAAGCTCCCATGCGCAAAAAAGCTATTTGTCTGTCGCCCATCATATTATTAATCAGCTAAGCATGCATGCTGCATTCATCCAATATTCATCCCACTTTTTTACTTAATTTTTTTTTTAAAATAAAAGTACCCAAAAAGGTGATACCAATTTTATTCACATGACATCGAGGGAGGAGGAATGAAACGTGTAAAGCAAAATTTAAATACCCTATAAATCTCTTCTAATAATAATAAAAAATATATATATATATATATATCATTTATTATTGGATAGGGTACCCATATCTACTTGTAGTGTCGGCGAGGGTAAGAGTTAACCTTCATGGAAATACATTATTTGTGACATTATTTTTTTTATTTATAATTAATTGTAATATTATTTGTGACTTGGGAGCCTTTTTGCACCAAATATCATTTCATTCGAAACATTTAGTAGGAGTTGAATTATTTCGAGTGAAAATTGTTTTCCTTGAATTAAAATAATTCTCTACTATACTCAATAATGTTAAAAAAGAGAATAAAAAAAAAAAAGCACTTTTTTTTTTTTTAAAAAAAACAAAAGCTAAAGAATGAAAAAGTAAAGCACACTCACATTTAATAGCAGAAAGAGTCAAGAGTTTGGATACGATGGCCTGAACAATAAGTCAATTGAGTCATAATAAGTAGGCCTCAGTACATTTAACCCCAACAAAGATACCAAAATTTAGATCACATAATCTATTAAATTAATCAGCTAAATCATTAAAATTTCAATTTTAATTTCAATTTTAATATAATATAACCAATTCGAGACTGAATGGATCAAAAGCTAGTTCAAGATTGTCTGTTCTATGCAATTCATATTAAGCGAAAAGAGAGGTAAAAGAATAACAAATTAACTAAACTAAAATAAAAATTAATTTGTATTGAATTTGCTTTTTTTTTTTATTATTTTCTAAAATGGTTGCCAAACTTATAATTCATTCATTCATTCATTCATGTAATGTTAATGTATTTGGTCCACGTACCACACATTCAAACTTGAAATTATATATAATTTTATTTGGAAAAATTAGACTAACTTTTCTATTTTCAATCAAATTGACCAATTTGATGCGACAAAACATTGCGACTTTTTACCTAATTCATCACGTCCTACACACCCAACGTTTAGGTTTATACCTTCCCACTTTTCAATAATATTTTAAAATTTTATCTCATCATTATTTGTACTACATCCTTTTAATTAATTTTATAAAATTTATAATCTATTTAATTAAGTGGACTCAATTTTCTAAAAAAATTTAGTTGGACCATTACATAAATTTATATATTGGTAAAATTAAATTATACAAGCCGATGTTAAGTCATAAATGACAATTTTTGAAATATATATATATATATATTCAATGTATGTATATTTATTCAACAAAATTGTATTATATTTTATCGATGTACTTTAATTATATGTATATTGTAAAATATGAAATTAAAGACCATATATGCATAAGAAAATCAGACAAAATTTTATCCTTTTCTTTGACTATAATTTGATATAGATAGATAGTTAGATAATACGTGCATATTTAATTACGAATTCTCATTTTTTTTTAATTATTATTATAGATGTTTAAAGTAAAAAATTAAAATAAGTATAGTTTTATCATCGTCTATGAAAATTTACGTATAAATTAACGAAAATTGTTTTTGTTCCGAATTGTGATTCAAGGAACACTTTTGTGAGCTGAGCTAAGTCAGTTGGTTACCGTAGTTATCAAATTGGCAATGAACACTTTCTTTGGGTCGGCCGGCCTACCCTCGGCCACCGGCGCAGCAAACAACACCACTACTGCACTCCATTACCAACCTCTTTCTTTGACCCACTTCCCTCATTATGTGGACACTACACTACGCTACACTATACTACACTACAACCCTGTAAACGTTTTGTAAATAGAATTAAAATTATTAATTAATTAATTTGATAATTTACTGTGATAATAGAGTTGAACTTTGAAAACAGATTTTAGAGTCGGCTGGATTGGACCATAACTGAAACTAATATCCTTTTTTTTTTTTAATCAAAAACAATTAACATATTACTTTTTTCTAACACTTTTAAAACCCAAATTGTAAAGTTTAAATATTTTAGTAATTTTGATTGTTTTATAAAATTTTACTAATTCAAATTTCATGTCAAGTCCACGGCGCTAGTGAAAAGTGACTAAATTAAATTTTAAATTTTAAAATTTTTAAGTAAATTTATTTTGGGTTGTAAAATTTAAAAAAAAAAATGCTTGTGATAGACTATGTCTACTTGTTTAGGTTTGAATATTTTAAATCAAATATTTAAGAACTATTTATTTTTTTAATTTATATCTAAAAACTTGTTAAAAAATTTAAATATAATTAAGTTAAAAATTTAAATTTAAACAATCAAATATTTGAATAAATTAAATATTTTATTTATCAATAATAATCTTATATATTAACGTACGAGTTTCAGATTTTTTATTTTTTTAAAAATAAACAATTTAACATTTATATTTAGACATTTAAGATAAAAATTAAATATATTAACCAAATTCATATTTTAATTATGTTCATACCTTAAATCAAAAAAATAAAAAAACACTACCCATATCTTCAAGTCAGCCAATATTTACTTAATTACATATTTGAATTATTATATTTGATATCTAACAAGCCTTGTGACCATATATATGTGTACTTGTATTGTGATAAGTTATTTTTGTACTGTACTAACTCATTTATGAATAAGTAAGATATAAAAAGAGGAGATTGTTACATCTCATGCTTCGAACGAAATATTGTGTAACAAAGTGGATAATATTTATTGTTTTTGTTATAGTCTTTTTTGAATTGCTTTATTTTTTTTAAAAAAAATTATTACCAAAATTTTTTCTTTATTATTTTCTATTCAAATAAATGTTTTATTAATAAACTATCTTCAGTCTTTTTAAGTTGGCTTGAAAATTATTTAATATTGATTAATAGACATTATTAAAAAACCAATTGAGTCCAATTAACCCTTTTAGAGTTTGATTACATCATGCTCAGCACAATGTGAACAATATTTGCGTTATGGAGACAACTTCTTGGCAACCTTTTTTATTTTTATTTTTTTTTAAACAACACCATTTCAATGGGTGACAATTTGACTCAATTCAGCTTTATCTAGCCGGTCATTTTCATTTCGTGATTAAAAAATAAAAAATAAAAGAAAAGAACTTATCAGAACCAGATCAAAGCACAATATTTGGGGAAAATTGTTAATAATAATCATGAAAAAAATCAATTGATATATGTTGGTCAGTTTTTGACCGACTAAAATTAAACTAACCGGAGATATATATTAATTTGTGTTTATCGACATAATTTTGATGTCATACAATTAAATTCAAATTGCATGAAATGAAAATATTCAGGGCCTTGTACATTTTACTTTATACAACACATATAAATTTACACAATATTTTAAGCATATTCCACGTGCTGATTGACCATATATGGACAAAACACATCACTTCAGTACTACTTCAGCTCAACCCCACAAGGAGAGAAATTTTAATTGTAGTATTTTCTATAGGTGGGGTTGATTAATTATGTCTATGCCTTTTCGAAAATCAAAGTTAAAAAATAATTGATTATTACTTTTTTTTTTATAATAAAATTAAAAAAATCACAATTTCAATGCTTTGGACTTTGCTACGGTGGCTCTTGCCTTCGTTTTATATAGACCTCGATGGCATAGCAAGCTTGCTTATTATATTGTGCTCTGAGAAGGGAAATAGGATTAAATTACAAGAACAGTTTTTTCTCTGAACTCTGAAGTACTCCTCATCAAGGTTTAGTAGTGGGTTGAAAATGGTGAGGGCTCCTTGTTGCGAGAAGATGGGATTGAAGAAGGGTCCATGGACTCCTGAAGAAGATCAAATACTCATCAATTACATTAAACTCTACGGCCATGGAAACTGGCGAGCTCTTCCTAAACAAGCAGGTATTTATTAATTACATTCAATCTCATCGTCATAGTAATAGATCATCTTTTGCATCTTTGATTAATTTCTCGAAGGGTTGACTGTTAGTGATGGTGAGTGTGAGGATGGAGAAGATACACATTTTGGGTTGTTGGTTTTAGGTAAACTATTAATTGGTTGATCGATCTTTTAATTGCAGGTTTGTTGAGGTGTGGGAAGAGTTGCCGGCTCCGATGGACAAATTACCTGAGGCCAGACATTAAACGGGGAAATTTTACCAGAGAAGAAGAGGAAACCATCATCAACTTACATGAAATGCTCGGAAATAGGTATGTAATTATTTTCTTACAGATTTTATATATCTTTAATTTATCCAGAATATATATATATATATATATACATATAACACAAATTAGCTATAGCTATAGCTCGAAATCTAATTTAATCACAACAATCTGTAGTTGTTTCAGCAGATATTAAAGGGCTTAAAGCACTTAATTCAAAGAGTACTTTAAAATTAAAATTACAATGTTATCTAGGTAGGATGCTGTGGGATTAAAAAAATAGAGGAACTGAGAAGATTCCTTGAAGCATCATGCAATATGCTGATATATTAATAAAAATCACGGTTTTCGTAGCTATGTATAGACAAGATTAGCACTTTAAACGGTGCATAAAATCTTTCATCTGACAGTAACAATAAACAACAGGCTAACTTTTTCAGCAATTTAATTAAAATCCTAAAAAAAACAAAAAAAATCCCATAATTTAATGCAAACCCTAACGTGGTTCCATGATTTCATTTCATTTCATTTTTTATCAGATGGTCAGCAATCGCAGCAAGATTACCGGGACGAACGGACAATGAAATAAAAAATGTTTGGCACACCCACTTGAAAAAGCGACTCAAACAAAATCACAATCCTCATCATCAATATCAATCCAAGAAACAACAAGAGACGACGCCCGTGAATCATGTGATGATCAGATCATCATCAGAGAGCGCGGATAATCAATCATACAGGCCTGTGCTCTCCTCCCCACAGCAAGACAGTTCAAGTGACATGTCGTCCTCCTCTGTCACTGATAACAGCAACAACAACAACAACAGCAGCAGCAGCAGCAGCAGCAGTAGTAATACTAATACTAATATTATTAACGCGCGCATGAAAATGGAGTCGTCGTCTGAAAATTTTGTGGAAATTGACGATAACTTTTGGTCAGAAGTATTGTCGGCTGATAGTTCAGCAGTTGACGCCGCCGTCGACGCACTAGCTATAATGGAGGAGCCATCTTCAACATCAGTCGTGAACGCTTTTAGTTATTCTAATTTGCAGGATAACATGGACTTTTGGTATAATCTTTTCGCCAGATCATCTGGAGAATCACTGGAGTTACCATATATTTGAGCTGTGATTTCTTCTTTAATTTTATTAATCAATTAACTTCATACGAGACAGTATGATCAACTTTGGATTTTGTTAATGATCTGATTGAATAAAAAAATATGCATAATTAGGAAAATCAATAGCCCCTGAGTTCGGTTTTTGACCGTAAAAAGGGGCAACTGGGGGTTGCGGCTCCCTTACTCAAAAAATGTTGAAAAATTTTATAATTTAATCATACCCTGATAAACTCGCTGTCTTTATTTTAATGGCTGCTCCACTTGGGCCATTTTTGATAAGCACGAATTTCATCTCAAAGATCCATATATATATATAGCTATCAATATCAGAATATTATATTAATTATAATTCTCTTAATTAAAAGCAAGAAGAAAAATCTGGATTGTGATCCTGCAAACGTCAATCTTGAAAGAAAATTAAAAATAAAAGAATACTGCTGGAGATAGAGACAGATTATCTATCAAGTTATTCTGTGGGGGGAATTCTTTTTTCCTCGAATAAGACGATAGTGATTAAAGTTTCACGTGGGTGCATTGCATACATTGGTCGAAATGGGGGGTACAATTGCAAAGGAAAAAGAAAGTGCACGTTTTAAATTACATACGCATGCATGGTTACTGTTCCAATGGCTATATACCGAAAGTGCATTTTGCATGATTGTGAAATTAATGTCTCACTCTGTATTGTCTGATATATAGATATAGATAGGTGTAGGCCATTTTGAATTAATCTTTGACAAATACCCACCCAACATTGATGTACGCGTTTGGTTGTAAACGTTTTTTCGTAAAATTGAAGATTATAAGCGATAAAAACGTGAAACTTTTTTTTTAAGTTCGGGTTTGCTACCGACAATATGTTAACTTGGGTACCCATTTATTTCATTTGTGTCACGTCGAATAAAAAAAATATAATAATATTTTAGATTGAAACAAATATGACTCCATTATTTTTTTTTAAATTTTAAATGAGAGTAAAAAAATCTCACTTATAAAATATCAAACTCTTAATTACTTTTTAGGATTATTTAAATTAAAAATAGCTTAAAACGTTAAGTGTGCCCAAAGTCATTCAAAATATAGTGAAAGAGGCAAATACAACTTGTTTAGTTTATAATATTGTGTTAGATATTGAAATAAATTGAATTGAAATTAATAAAAATTATAGTCAAAATGTTTGTTCATACGATGAAAATAATTAGAATGAAGAACAAATCAAGACTCATTTATTAAATTAATGGATGAAGTTATAATAATCATAATCAAATCTCTCATAATCAACCGTATAATCAATTAAATTAGCTAATTTTATATTATCTAAGAAATTCTCACCTTTTTATAAAATTATATCGAATAAGAATACATTTCATGAAAAGCACTCTTCCATCGCACTGGTCAGGACTTGTTTTTGCATATTTCAACTTTTTCGGAATAGACACAGAGTCCCCTTATAAATATACACCCAGCAGTCCAGCTTAACCTAGTCTACTAATAAACTCTCCTATATAAGTGTCGGGTAAAGTTTATAATGATTTTTTCCAGTAACAGGCCACTGATGGGCTTGTACTTTTGTCTTCGTACTGGTCCTGCTCTTCAGGAGAGCTCACATGGGCCTTAATTGCACAGGCTGGGCCATTTAATTTCTCAAATAATAAATAAAGCCCGGACTGGACTAAAACACGGTCGATTGGCGGTAATGAAGGGCCGGTATATGTAATATATTATTTAATTACGAAAAACCCAGAGGTACTTAACCGCCCGCGAAGGATAATAGCGGAAACATATATATATATATATATATATATATACACCGACTGAGAGAGATATTTACGCCTGTAAAATACCCGTTCCTGGAAACCTTTCTTGCCCTGCGCAAATTTCTAGGGTTGATTTTGCTCCGTTTTCAATTTCTTCATAGCGAGTTAGTTAAATCTTGAAATCGTAAAGCTTCTATTGAGCATCAACTTGACCAAACATGGCAACAGCGTCAGGTACGTTTTCTTTACGATCTATATCTTTCTTACGTTCTAATTTTCGCTTTAGCTTTAGGATTTTACATATTTACGAAGTACCGGTTCTAAATTTTCATCAAAGTTTGGTTTCGTGTTGGCTTTGGAGTTGAAACTTGCAATTTGGATTTATTGATCTTTTTTAAATTTTTTTAAGTTTAGTCAATTTGCTTGTTGATTTATAGGAGATAAATGCGTAGCTAGACCTGAAATTAAGAAGCCAAAAAAGTAGTTTGATTGACTTATAATTGTTATGTTGGTTGTTATATAGTCATAGTGTTCTTCCAAATACTTGTGTTATTTTCAAGTATTTGTTTTCTTTTCACACATAGTGGTTGATCTAATATATACCACGGTGGCTTGCAGTGGCTTTTAAATCAAGGGAAGATCACCGGAAGCAGATTGAATTGGAAGAAGCACGTAAAGCTGGGCTTGCGCCAGCTGAGGTTGATGAAGATGGAAAAGAAATCAATCCTCATATTCCACAGTATATGTCATCTGCTCCATGGTATCTCAATTCTGAGAAACCTGTAAGTGACACACTCCTTTTTCCTTCCCCTCATGTTCTTTAATGAGAAGGCATCATACTAAATCAATTCTTTTCTGGCGTATTTAGAGTTTAAAACATCAAAGGAAGTGGAAGTCAGATCCAAATTACACTAAATCATGGTATGACAGAGGTGCAAAAGTATATCAGGCTGATAAATACCGCAAGGGTGCATGTGTGAAGTAAGTAATATAATCCCTATCGCTCTCCATTCATTTACTTAGTTCCTAGATGGCAGAACTATTTTCTGGAAGAAATTAAAACTTAGCTCTTTGTAAATTGAACAATGTTAATTGGCTGCACCTCTCCGATCATGATTAATAGAAGTCCTAATCATTGCTTATCTTGAAGTCTAAAACTCTTTCTTTTATAACTGTGCAAGACTGTTAGTTATTGGAATTTGAGGAAGGTTGAGCCTTATATTAACTCAAACAATAGTAAGTTTTGAAATGCATCAATTTTCTTGTGTCTTCGCTCTGCTAATCTTTGGTTAGTCAATGCATGTACTTGGAATTTAAGGGAGGCTGAGCCTGATTGTTGGTCAATCAGTGATAAGTTGTGAAATGGATAAACATCTCCGAGTGTTGGCCCTGCTAATCTATGTTTACTTTTATGACTCTTTTCCTTGAGGGTCTGAGTATCATTTAGTATTATTTAATGAATAACAATGTTCTTCTTCTTCTTTTTTTTTAACTGGAGGAAATAATGTTATAATGTGTGCTTTTATGGTTTACGTAGCTGTGGAGCCATGACACACGATGCAAAATCATGCATGGAAAGACCTCGGAAGTTGGGAGCAAAGTGGACAAACAAAAACATTGCACCGGATGAGAAAATTGAGTCCTTTGAGCTTGATTATGATGGAAAGCGAGACCGGTGGAATGGCTATGATACATCGAGCTATGCGCTTGTTGTTGAGAGATATGAAGCTCGGGATGAAGCTCGAAGGAAATACATGAAGGAGCAGCAACTTAAGAAATTAGAGGAGAAGAATAATAACAAAGATGGTGAGGGTGAGGACAGTGATGGGGAAGATGAAGAAGATGATTTAAGAATAGATGAAGCCAAAGTTGACGAAAGCAAACAAATGGATTTTGCAAAGGTTGAAAAGCGTGTGCGTACAACAGGTGGTGGGAGCACAGGAACTGTAAGGTGAGTGTCCTTTAATAGTGAATTATTCTTTTATTTTTCTGTTAAATTGGGAAAATGTGTGGTCTCATTGAAATCCATACTCTGCTCAAATGCTTGCTTGTGGTACTCTTGATGAACTTTTATATCATGAATCATTATTATTTCCCAGGTACTTTTAATATGTTAAAGATAAGAGTTACTAAATTATCCTTTCTCTCAGGAATCTGCGTATTCGGGAGGATACTGCAAAATATCTTTTAAATCTTGATGTCAATTCTGCCCACTATGATCCCAAAACTCGATCCATGCGTGAGGATCCCCTTCCAGATGCAGATCCAAATGATAAGTTCTATGAAGTAAGTGGCTGTGAAAATTCAATTTATTGAATGGTGCAAATAAGTGTTAGATTCAGTTGCAAAGTTATATTATGTATTGATCTTATCTTTTTTCTGTTTTGGCTTATTTTCTGACAGGGAGACAATCAATACAGAAATAGTGGTCAAGCTTTAGAGTTCAAGGAGCTCAACATCCATGCTTGGGAAGCATTTGATAAGGGTCAAGATATTCACATGCAAGCTGCTCCTTCTCAAGCTGAATTGCTTTATAAAAACTATAAGGTTATAAAGGAGAAATTGAAATCCCGAACAAAAGACA
Organism: Azadirachta indica; assembly: GCA_022749755.1. Taxonomy (NCBI): domain Eukaryota; kingdom Viridiplantae; phylum Streptophyta; class Magnoliopsida; order Sapindales; family Meliaceae; genus Azadirachta; species Azadirachta indica. The sequence continues at coordinate 20,748,962 of CM040440.1, forward strand.
CCATTATGGAGAAATATGGCAACGCAGCCACCGAGGAAGAAATTCCAAGAGAGCTTCTTTTGGGACAAAGTGAAAGACAAGTTGAATATGATCGCGCTGGCAGGATCATAAAGGGACAGGTAAAATTTTTATAAATTTTCCATTTAAATGTTGCAAATTTTTGGATATGCTACAACGAACAATCTTTGGATCTGTAGAAATATCCATGCATCTAATACAAAGTTGTCAATTTAATAATTGTTCTATATTAATATTTTGTTTTGTGGTTTATTTTGTCTTCTACTTGGCATTCTCCTAATTTTTCTATTTTTAATTCTGAATTCTTTTTGCTTGGACTGCCTGCATATTGCATATACTACTAGGATCAGAAGAACCTGATAAGTGGATTAGGTAGAAAGTTTTCAGCCAATACTTTTTTCTTTCAATAGGTTTTGCTTAAATCCATATAGAAATGGTTTTTGTTTTGTGGGTATATGAATTTTTGAAGGCCAGTGATACAGAGTAAAAGATTACTGGATCACAAATCGATGTGAATAATTTTAGGTGCTGCAGAAAAATTTATAGGCCTATCACATGATGAACGCCTCTGCATAGGTCATAGGCCTATCACACAATTTGTTTTGCGTGGTGACTGGAGGAATGGTTTTTTTCCCCCTTAGCAAGGTCATCGTTGTTCTTTTAAGTGATAATGCTGTGAATCTGACTTCAAACTGAGCCTTAATGTGTTTGCTAGAAGGTTTTTCAGAAATACATGAAATTAGTCTCTGTTGGATCAGCACTTAAACAAAGTTTTGTAGTATTTCTGTCTTTAGACACTTGAATGATTTTCACAAAAGGATTGTTGACCGACCTAGTATTTTTGTGGAAAGTATCTTTTATTTTGCTTGAATACTTTCCACAAGATCTAATTGGTCCGTGTCGTTTAATTTGCAGGAGATGGCACTTCCCAGGAGTAAGTATGAAGAAGATGTATATATTAATAATCACACTAGTGTTTGGGGTTCATGGTGGAAGGATCATCGGTGGGGTTATAAGTGCTGCAAGCAGGTGATACGGAACAGCTACTGCACAGGTGCTGCTGGAATTGAGGCTGCAGAGGCTGCAACCGATTTGATGAAAGCCAATATTGCTCGTAAAGAGGCCACTGAAGGTTAATATGCTAGCTTGCTTTTTGTCTTTCACCCTTAACTTCTTCTAATTTTTTTGTATAAACATCTGTTTTAATTGGCAGTTCAGTTTATATCATTTTTAGTGTCTTGTCATTGATCTCATAATTGTGTGGTGAACCCATGACAGACACAGATTCACCAGTGGAGGAGAAAAAGCTGGCTACTTGGGGAACTGATGTCCCAGATGATTTGGTCTTGGATGAGAAACTCCTTGCAGAAGCACTCAAGAAGGTAAATATGTGCGGGCTCCAACTTCTATTTATTTATTTGTTGTCATTATCTCTTTTCATAAGTGCAATGGTCAGTGGGATGTTCCCATTTTCTTGCCAATGTATAAATGACAACTGAACTATTGCCAAAAAAAAAAAAAAAAAAAAAAGAAAGTTGTGGCTTAGCAGTGATCTGCTTTTAGTGAGAAAAATATTAAAGATGTTATTGTTTAAATTTAAGTTGATGCTGTCTAAATGTTGAGTTCAGTGAGGCCAAGTGTCAAAAGTCTTCTTTTCCCAGTTGCAATTTGGAAATATGTAATAACGTCTGTGTTAAGATGTTGATTATTGGTGATTGATAGTATTATCGAACATGATTTCTGTGCCATGGACAGGAGGATGAAAGAAAGAAAGAAGAAAGAGATGAAAGAAAGCGCAAATACAATGTTAGATGGAATGATGAGGTATGACCATTTCACCATCATAGTCAAAACTAGTAATATTGGTGGACTTCAACTGTTACTGTTCCGGTTGAGCGGTTTTTTAACCATAATTTTGGTGAATTACAGGTTACTGCTGAGGACATGGAGGCATACAGGATGAAGAGAGTGTATCATGATGATCCAATGAGGGATTTCCTTCAGTAAGCAAAACTGAAGTGTAATGTGTCAACTTCTTCGGTACTAAAGCGTATTTCCGCTATTATCACGATCTTAGCTGTGTATAGATAGTCATGTACAGCATGGAATATGCTGTGCATATGCTCTTCTTCTTATATTTAATACAGCTGCTTTGGCTAGTAATTTCTATGTACGGATGTATTGTATATATCTGGTTATTGACTTTTATTACCGACGTGATAGTTAATAGAAAACCTAAATCTCTTGATCCTTTGATCTGATTTAAATTTTTTATTACCCTGCATTGCAATTTAATGACTGATGGACAAGAAGCGAATACAATTGTTCAAACTAAGATTCGACGGTAATTAAACTGTTGTATGAGCAGAGAGGATTGCAACACAAGCAAAATAGAGGGTTGAAAATAAAAACAGAAAATGGTTACTTCGGAGATTTAAAAAATCAAACGTGCATATGTAACCATTCAAAAAATTTGCAAAAAATTTGCAGTTGCAGCATCGTAGTAATTTCTCCATTGACGGATATATTGCACATATGGATCAAATTCTTGCTTGCTTTCCCGACTTATCTAATGTACATATGGTTAAATTTGCTCCCCGACTCCTTGCATCCATGGTTCAAAACTTTTACAGCTACACAGAAATTAAAAGGAAAAAAAAAAAAAAGAGTAAAATTGAAACTAAACATTTAGCAGTTGCTATAAACGACGTGCCATCATCTTCTGACGATCCATTTCAGCGCGGAATCTTTGAATGAAGTCCTCAGCTCTCTGGTCTATTCCATTCATCTGCGGCGATGCCAATGCCAAAGACTCCCACATTTCATCTGCTGCGGATGAACAAGCTTTTTCTTCCTCATTATTATTAATATTGTTGTTGCTTGTTCCTCCAGCTCCAGGTGCTCTAGCTTGATCCTGCTTCACATTCTTTGGAATGGGCGCTGGATACTTGGCTACAAGCTCCGCAGCGGCTACAGGATCTTTAAACAGTCTATTAATATACACAGATGCAGGTGTTGCTTTCTTCTTGAAAGGGTAACGGTTATAACGGCTATGATAACGCAAACGAAAAGCACGGTTGGGCTTGGGAGGTTGAAGAAGACATCTTTTACGCTGTTGAAGGAAGGGAGATGGGGACACACTAATAGCTGCTCCTGTTGTTGCTGGGTTTGCAGGAATATCGGTTGTTGTATAAAGCCGGTGGGTTTTGGGTTTCTTGATCGCTTTTGAGTTGTACTGGAGATTACGCAGTAATTTGCTCTGCAATTTGGAAGTGAAGCTCTTCCATGCCTTCTTGGCCGGTGGTAATCTCAGACTCCAGCAAGACATGAAAATGTGAAGTGTGAGATATTAGAGACTTCAATTTCTAGCCAGCTAGCGGTTGTGCATGGAGGTGGAGGGTGTTAGAATGGGTTCCATAATATTATATATATATATATATATATATATAAAACAGATCACGAAGCCAGATTCTGTCGATATATATAATCAAAAAGTTTTTTGTTTTATTATAATATAAGGATTCGCATTCGTTTGTACTTTTGGGTCCAAGTTCTGGAACGGAATGGAATGGCTTATTTCCAACGCTACGCGTTTGCAATTTTGTTTGATTAAAATTGGTTTGGTGCTAGGAGTGGCAATAACAACAACATTGTAGCAAGAGCTGTTGAATATATATATGGACAACTAGCTTACTTCTTACGCTGTGTGTTCGACTTCGATACAAGCCAGTAATACATACGCTACCTTAATTATATTATAAATGCATGCATCACTATTTGCCGTCAATTTAGACTATAAAGTTTCAAGTTGATCCATTAATTTTTTTAAAAATCTAACGATGTATGTATTATCATATTAAAAGAGTATCTTTGACATAAATGTATGTGTGTTCATTTACCATCCAGTTAAAAAGGATAAAGGATATATGACAAGGGAATTCATTGCGGTATATATTATTTCAGGAGTGATTATTATAGAAGTGCTTAAGATATGATTGATAAAGTGCTATGAGATCGAGAGGGGTTTGGCTGAAATTTTATTAATGGAAAGAAAACAGAATCTGAGAAGAGAGAACCATGCGAGCCCATTGATTTTGATTAACACTGATTTTGGCACAAAGACACATAGAAGGCTCATGAAGGCTAATTAATTATAATTAAGCACATAGTGTTTGCATGTAGGTAGTACAAATTAAGATGAAACTTTTCATGATTGCAAGTGTACAAAATAAAAGATGGAGATCCACTGATCAGATCAGAATTTGATCTGCAACAAAGTGGGGCCTTTGTACCAAAATTCATATATTTTGTACCAAAATAAAAAAATAAAAAAAAAAAAAAAAAAAAAAAAAAAAAACCCAAGATGAGAGTGTATGACAAGTTCGTTCAACCTCTTTATATATAATGAGTATAAATAACTTCTTTTTTTTTTTCTCCCCCAAAAAATTGTACTCTATTTCCCATGTGTAAGTTGAACTCCGTCTTAAACAACGTAAATTTCGTAAAAATTGACTTAAACCTTTTGGACTAAAGTGATAAATATGAAGTATCATTGATTAATACAGGAAATAACTCTAGTAGAGTGAATTCTCCATTGCAACAATTCTTAGCCTTTTTCTTCCATTTTTTCTTCGCTCAGGCTAAACTTTAAGGATATTATAGACATTATCTCTGGCTAAGGCTAACATGACATTATTTCTTCTAAATTTTTTCTTAAATAACTTTAATTATTTCTCCTATAGTTTTGCCAATCTGGGCAATAGCTTGGAACAAAAGCAAAACCAGCCAAGTTAATGCGGTTATAAACAGACCAAAAGAACGCAGGCACCCATTTATCCAAGAACACAGAACATGACAATGGTCGATCTTGTTGTAATGATGCTAGCTTTGATCATTATTATCGTGTCATCAATAGCATTGCAAGCATGTAAGCTTATCACATGGAGGCCATATGCTGTAACCAAAAGCTTTGGACAGCAAGGAATCGTGGGACCTCGTTACTCACTTCTTACAGGTTCTTTGATGAAATCAAGAAAGTTTGAGGGACGTCTCACTTGAAACAGTTGTAGTTACATTTGGGAACCGGAGCTGGCCAAACATGTACTATAAAACAAGTTTGGTTTCTACATCAAACCCCAGTTTACGCCTTCAATAAGAAAATTAATAGGGCAATTAGGAGCGACTTTAGCCAACGGAGTAGAATGTATCAGGCACAGAAGGATAATCAATCCCGCCCTCACAATCGACAAGCTCAATGTCTGTCGCTCCAAGCTAAATTAGATTTATTATAAAAGTTTTTGAATCTTATGAACTTTCTTATACGGGCTTACTTTCCAACCCCACGCGTTCGATGCTGCCAGTTACAGGAAATGAAAAACACCATGGCTTTTAAACAAATTAGTCCCTAAATTTTATCGAAACAATAAATAGAGATACAGTTTGATTAATTTTAACAAATAAATGCCTAGGTTTAGGTTAAAATGTTAAAGAGAAATTGTGTGCAATTATGTATTTACCTTTGCTGATCTATTAAAAGTGAGGCAATTGCTAGCAGGAAGTGAATTTTTCTGGGTGCTTTTTTATGCTCATTACTTCTATTTCCTAGTTTTTGCCAAGTATTTCACTTTTTGTTATTTTTCTACTGCCACGTCAGCATTCTCGTTAAAAAATATATATATATATATATATATATATATATAAAAAAAACCCCTCTGTAGCTAGCTATTTCCTTGCCAAGTCGAAGAGTGTGTTTATTTTTGACAGACTTTCTGGAAATCTTGGTAATATTGCTTAGGATTTGATTTTTTGACAGACTTTTTTCATCAATTGTTAATTGGCATGCATTTTAATTATTTATTGTTTCCTAGGAATCAAACGAATGATGGGACGCTCACTTCCACCTGTACCATCAATATTACTGCTAATGTACCGAAAGTCTACGAGTGAAAATATGCGTTAGCATTACTATTTACTATTTACACCATTAATATTATTTATATTAAAATTTTATTTCACGGTGGGCGTTGAAATAAGTATTGATTTGACATAATCTATAAAATATGTGCTAGTTTGATACAGTCTAATCTTGCATAATTAACATTAAAAATTTACTTAAAGTTGGAAATTGAGATATATGTCAGTTTGACACCACTTAAGTATCGAAATTGACACCAAATTTAAAAAACAAATCCAAAAAAAAAAAAAAAAAACTGCCCCAAATTAAAGCAGAGAATCAAATCCCTTGAAGAAAGGTGAAAGGCTATTAATGGGTGGCTCCCAATAGAATTCATTTATGATGTAAAACATTATCCACTAAAAGTATCGCCTTTGAAGTAACTTTGTAATATAGAAAATTATCCATTAAAAGCATTAATTGAATCTTACACTTATAAAAGACCCAAAACAAAAAAAAAATTAAAACCATTTAAATCCAAAACTTTTTAGGCTTGTCAAAACACCTAATAACCGAAGAACAGGCAACCAAAACTCTATTTCAAAATTATGATATTGTAAAAAATTCAGAAGAAAAAACAATGAAAAAAAATATATTACCTTCCACAATATTCAAAGTACGCCTAGAGAGAACTGAAGGAAATGGAAACCTTACTTTAGATGAAATGTTATTTTTACTCTTCAATAATTGCTTAACTACTACTATTTGTAATACGATCAAAGAGTGTCGTCTTTACCCTCAGTATAGCTAAAATTCAATTGAAGGACTGGACCAATACAATTCTCAACTAAAGGTTGGTTTTTTGCTTTTATCTCAGGCAGGCCTCGGCCTTTTGATATCCACAAATTAGGATAAGATTCCCAATGAAACGTAATCAAAGTGCCGGGGCCAGCCGTCAATAACTGTTAAAATTGACATCATATCAAACATATACTACTAACTTTTGAAATAAAAAAAATGTTTAGCCCTTTCTTTTGGTTACATTGTATGCAAAGTTACCAATTGAATCTGAAAAGATTTATTTCTTACAAGAAGGATGAATTTTCATGCTTCCCAAATTTTCATTATTTGACTTCTAACAAATTTAGAATTAGCTAACAACGAAAATTTCCCTGGCACTAAAATGACAAAAACCCAGAGAAGTTCAGAGAAAAGTGTAGGGAAAAAGCAAAAATGAAAAGGAGGAAAAAAAAAAGATATCAAATCATACTGGGGCCATCAACAAGATGGGAATATCAGAACTTAGATGAGGGCTTGGACACCAAGTTGTTGCATTTCTCTCAACTTCCATATTGGGTACAGAGCACCTTCTCCATGTTCTTCTGCATCCACCTGCTGCATAGCCCATGCATAGTACACAGTGTGTATTGTATCCTGAAAAAAGAAATTCCCAGAACAATGGAAGTCAATATAGCCAACTGAAAAATACTGAATCTTTCAACTAGCAGGGCATCGTAGTGTCTAATAAGTGAATAAATGTGCACATCACATAGACAATTTACTATTTACCTTTCCCCCTTCAGTTATTGCACCATTTCTATCGCGTACACAGTAGATTTGCTGTGTTTGGAACTGTCACAATCCCGGGAAAATGGCCAACATTATCAGTGTTTTATAAAACTAAGAACTGTGAGATGCATTCAATCAAGTTTCCAAGGAACAAAATATTAGCATACCGCCACAATAATTATAGGAGAAGCTCCCATCATTTTAGTCTCTCTTACTTCCACCTCAGATACATGCAGAATCTGTACAAAAAGGTTTTCAGTGATATCATCAGTTCATATAATGAATATTATTCAGCATATAACTTGAATCATGCTAATTGCAATCTGAAACCTTGTTTCCAAAATGATCAGTTATTTCATAAAATATCACTACGAGGATATTCGTCTTTCAACATCATGCACAAAATCTGGACCACTTCTTGTCTAACCTCATCATACTCTTACAACTCAAATGCGGTCTTATGAACCATCATATTAACAGATAAATGGCTTAAACTGATATTTTATTGAGATGGTACAAGACAGTAGCACGTATTGACAGCAGTTGCCAATCAGCTTGCCATATCGAACATGCACTTTAGTAATTTGGCTTTTACAAATTCCTGAAGTACCATAATATATAAAAATAAAATAGAGACGACTACTATCTTCTACCCTTCATTATCACGACTATAATTAGAGAAAAAATGGATAGAGCTTCAGAAGTTCTTTACCCTGTTATCAAAAAATATTCCATGACTCTGATAAGCAGTATGTTCTGCTTTACATCGTTCAATCACTTCAGGGCTACAATACTTCTTCAAAATATCAGCATCTACCTGTGCATATAAAATTTTGTTACGAAATGAACCTCCATTGCCACTTGGAAAAGAACCATGGAAACTCAAAGTCACCTTCATGTAAGCATTAAGGACTGGTCTAATTGCTTCCTGAACTTCTGCCACGAAATCTGGCAAGGAGAATGATCTAGTCCATACAAATTAAAAATAAATAAATGAAAAGACTTGTTAAACCTTGGGGAAGATAAAATCAAGAAACAAACATCAAAGGAGACATGATCATACGGATCTCGACGTCGTATTTCCTTGATTGATGCTGCAGAATCTGTTTCTTGAAAGATGCTCTCGTTGATACTGCCAAAGACAAGACACATAAATAAACAATATTCATCTTAAAACTCTAATCAATTATATAAACCATGAGTAGAACCAGAATAACAAAAATTAGGGATGCAAAGCATACTCCTGAATTTTGTGAACAATGGGGTTGTCACTGGTTTCCCATCTTTCCCGCACGTCCTCTGCAATCTGAAATCCCGATTCAGAACAAAATTAGTCACATCTAAGTAGACATACCCAGTGTAATATTTAAAGAGCCAGACACGCTTAGTTAATCTTACAATCTAACACCAATCAATGATAAATGCAAAACAATGAAACAGAAATCATGCTGTTCAAGAATGCAATTGAAGAACTCTAGTTGGCAAGCATAAGAGTCTAACGATGACACAAGTACTATTGAAAAGAGTTTGAATCTATAGCTGTACACAAGTTTATGATGCGGGACGGTCATGCAAAATAATTTGAGATTTCATTGGACTTCCAAAAGAAATTTGATCGATGGTAAAACATAATACTTAGTGACGTAAATGGCTAATGCAAGGGGAGCAGTGAATATTGACATAAACAATATCTATAAACAGTATTAATGGCAACACTGGAAAAGCTACTTCAGCTTTGAGCTATAAGAAGAAAAAGAACAAACTGCAGAACTAGAAGAAGAAAGGAACAGAATAGAAGGAAAAAGGGAAGGAAAACACTGGCATCTATGCTTCAACGATAGACCAAATAACCTGATAAATTGCGTTTGACATTTTAATACCAATACATTGAGCACTCTTCAATGGAACTGGACAGATTGAAGTTACAATCATCAATTGGAAGATACCTCTTGGCTCTTTGTCACAACAGGCTCACTAATTCCACTAATGCGCTTAAATACAGGATAATCTCGCATCTGGGTGAAAGAGAAAAATAAATTTCAGAAAAGTGGCATGAAATGTAAAAATGGATAGAACATCTTGAGATATTACACATAACCAAGAGAACATATACCTTCTCTTTGACTTTACTCCACATAGACTGCTTTGAGGGTGTAATAACTAGATCAGTTCTTGTACTTTTTTCACCTGTCCATGAGGGGGGAGGAGTATATTCCAAATGCTTTCTCTTACTTGGGCTACCACTTAATTCATCCTTTACAATGTCATATCCCTTTTTCGCTAACTCAACCACTTTTGCTTCCCTCAATTTTTGAAAAGCCAAAGTCAATTTTGGGGAAGAAATGTTTGACTTAAATTTCCCATAAAATGTTTTTGCAGTATCACTAGGCTCTGTCTGCTTGTGCTGTTCCTCCGCAGAAGATGCCCTGAACCCATCTTTCACATCATCACCATGTTTTTCCGATGTATCAGCGGATCCAATCCCAAAAGTCCCTTTGACCTAACTCACACAACAATAAGCAAATAATAAACAGTCACCAGATCAAGATACGTATAAGTCATAACAGGCAGGCTGACAATCTAAATAGAATGCAGACCTCCTCCGTGGCAGCTGAAATCTTCTCTTTCACATTGGCAGATACCTGCAAACAACAAATTCAACTGACATCAATTCTATTTCTTTTGAACTAAACAAAAGCCCTTTGCAAAAGCAACAGCTAACCCTTGTTATGTGAAAGAACCTGCCCCCACAAACTTGAAGTATAAATTTGCTTGCAGGACAATGCAAAATGCAATTGTAAGAGCATGCACACTCATCATAAAACCACAGAAATTCCAACTAAATCAAGACAAAAACAACATTGGGCAGAACCTTATCCATCAGCTACCATGAAAGGGAGTACCGCAGAGACAGCATCAGGCAGGCAATCACAAAAAAATGTTATAGGACGCCAAGCACCAAATATTGATCAAGGTTATATATGTTTGAGAGAAAGTGAGAAGAGAGGTGAGACTAAAGGGTGCTGATCTGAAACTTTCTTATTGTACACGACTTAATTAACTTCTAACAAGATCTATTTTTATCAATCACACCATTTGACTCAATTCATTTGTAATACCTATAATGGTGCTGCTATTACATTGATTGAACATCTATTGCTATCAGATACAATTAACTCACATTTTCAAACGCATTAAACCTCTGCTGTAGACTAGAACTTTAATTGGATAATTCTAAAACCTCTGATAAACCCAAAACTATGCAAGCATGATGTTGAAGCAGACAGTAGGGATACAAACCACAAAAACTTGTTAGCTAAGAGTAAAACACAATAGACACTCAAATATGTCCAGAACAAAGCAGCTTAGCCTAGTTTACTAGTATCATTTAGGTTACCATTGGGTTTCCGTCTCCCACCCTTCAACATTTAACCACTAAATTAGCGATATCCCCAGTCTGAGATTAAATCCACAGACATTAAAGCAAAGTTCATGCATATCTGACCAAATTCAATACTAGGCCAAGGATTATTGTGAACATAGCACCCTTTCCATGCATTGGGTACCAAAGGGCAGAATATGGAGATCCAAATTTATAATATACATCATAAATGTACAAGTATATGCTCAGACCTTTTTTGCTGTGGATTCAGCTTCTGTCCACACACCATCCACATGCTTGTAAAGCTGCTCAGTTGTCTGCTTCGTTCTGCATTCGCCATTTCACCATCTCAGGCCCACCCTTGACATACACAAGTATGTCTCAGCCTATTAACTAATAAAACTACAAATACGACGCATTGGGGAACCATATACAACATTACCTTTCCTTAAGTTCATCTTTGACCCCTTTTAGCTCCTCAGCTTTCTCCTTCAGCTCCTTCACTGACTGTTTAAATTCAGAGTTTCTGCAACCAAGCATACAACAAATATGCAAATAACTACTCATGAAAAACAAAACAAACGATTAATAAATCCCTAGAAACTGCAAACCCAGTACAAGAAAACCAGTAGAATGAGACGATGTCAATGCAGCCTACACTTCACACTCCTTAGACATTAAAATTTAGTTACCAAAAATCTTTTATAGAAAAGAAAGGGGAGCAAAGCACAGAGCTAGGATGCAGCAAAATATCCACCTAACAAAATACAACACCCGGAGACAGTTAAAATTCAGCAAGCTCAAAACTTTAAAAGTCATAGTAATTTCGGCTTTTTAATCATTTTTTCCTCAATTAGGAAAAAATGAGCAGTCTAATCCTTAAAAATCCTAACTTGCGTTTGTTTCCCACACTCAATTCATTAACAGAAAACCAGACACAAAAGGTCGAGGGATATAACATAGAACTTTGAAATCAAAGTTGGAAGTTCCCAGCTTTTGATAACCACAAACATACCATTACCAAAAATCTCGTATTGTATCAAAATAAACAACCAACCAACCTTTATACAAGCATAAATATATACAAATAGCAAATAGTGAAAGAATTCGACATACCTTTCAGCTTCGCCTTTAATTTTCTTGGAAAACTCATTGAACACACTGAATTGACGACTTTCCGAATGCCCACTTATAGAAAGCAGCTTCAACCTCGTACTTAAACCCTAACCCCACCAATTCCACCCGATAATAAATAAATAAAAAAAATTACAGTTTTTCACCATAAACCCAAAAACAGTCATAGCTTCAGCTATAAACGAACCTGTTGAGGCGTCAGCGTACGAAACAGTAGCTGCTGTCTGGAAAGAAGCAAGTCACGAACAAGCTTTCTACTAGCCATTAGTTAGAGATAAATGTTTTCGCGAGAAAATAGGGTGCTTCTTCTTTATCTCGAGAGAATTAGAATATTAATTTACGTATCCTTCCGAAAGAGGAAGGATCATAACGAAGCGAAGAAGAGAATCTGTAAATTTCTTGGGAAAGAAACAATGGAGACTGACTAACGGACCCTTAGGCGGAAGCTTGGAATGTTTAGGGCTTGTTTGGACGTACGAATAAGTTTATGCGAGGGATGGGCGGTTGAGATATTTGTGACCGGTTGGTTTCCTTGCCCACGACACAGCCAATTGTGTTGTGTAAGAGAGAGGTCGAGGAATAAAGTAAAACCGGGTTCGGGTTATACACTCATTTGCAACCAAACAAAACTCTAGGGTTTTGATGCGTTGCTACGGGATCGAGTTCAAAGCCCAACAAAGTTAGGGGTTTGGGTGATGATTTGGGTCTAATGATTAACCTATCTTATCTTTTTATTTTGATTAAATGTACATTTAAAATATATTTTGAAAAACATACATTATAAAATTTTTAAAATTTACAATTTTATTGTTTATTAAATTTATTCTTTATTATTGAACAGTCATTTCATTCAGATAATCCAAGCAAACAAGTCGCTAAAAACAAAAATCACAAATGAAAAATTGTGATTGTGAGTATATGCAATCATTTGAAAATGCAAATTAATTTGGCCTTTATTAAAACCATGTAAATATTCTTAATGACTTTGTTATTAAAATATAGTTTATTATATTAATAAAAGAGGATAATAGACATCTAGGTCCCTAAAGTTTGGTTATTTAACTATGAGTTTTTGTAGTTTGAAAATTTATTTTAAAAATCCTAATCAGATAATATGCATTGTAAGTTTGGATAAAAAAGTGTGATTTTACAATTATATCTATATTAGTTATTGTACTTAACTTCGCTAAATTTTTAAAAAATAGAACATACTCACTTAAATTTTTAATAATGTAAAAAAACCTTAACTTAAAAAAAAAAGTAAAAATACTCTTAACTAACCATTTACAATAAAAATAAATAAATATTTTATCTCTATATTATTGTCTTAAACTATTAAAAAATATATAAAATAACTATTATATTATTATTTTTCTTTTTTTATAACTAATATAATTTTATTTTAATATTTAAATTTAAAATTTTAATAATATTTTGATCGTTAATTTTTTTTAAATTTGATGTTAATTTTTTTTACAATATTAATTTTCTATAATTTATATTGTCAAAATCCTAAGTTATTAATTGTTTGTAATATTAATTATAAAATTTGCTATAAAAAATTATTAAAATTTTATAATATAAAAATTTTAAATTTATTTGTAAAAAGCTTAACAAAACATTTTTTATTATTAATTGTAAAAAACTAAATGGCCTATTTTGAGGATTTGGACAAAATAGACCATTTAATATTGTTAAAATTTCTAAAATAGAGTATTTAATTTTTACAAGCAATAGTGAAAAATTTATGTTGTAAATATTTTATAAATAAATTAAAATTTTCACATTGTAAAATTTTAACTATTTGTGACAATAAATTTTACATTATAAAAATATTATAATTAATATTTTAAAAAAACTTAGAGATTTTGACAATATTATTACACATAATTTTTTGAAATAGATTGTTTTAATTAAAAATTTTTAAGGAATTAATATTGTAAAAAAATTGACATCAAATTTTAAAAGAAAAATTAATTAATGATTAAAGTATTATTATAATGTTTAAATTTAAGTATTAAAATAAAATTATATTACTTATTAAAAATAAAAAAATAGTACTATAGTTACTTTATATGTCTTTTAATAGTTTAAAACAATAATATAAAGACAAAAACTTATTATTTTATTTTAAATAATTAGTTATAGATATATTTTTTTCATCCATATTTACCGTGCATATTATCATACTAGGACTTTTAAAGTAAAATTTTAAAATATTAAAACTTATGCGATTAATTAATCAAACCCAAAGGACCTAGACGTCCTTTACCCTTAAAAAACAAGAAATTGTGGCCTCCACTTTCTGCTTTTTATAATTACAAAAATATTTTTCAAGAAAATGATATTCTCTCAGAAACGAAAATTCCATATAATACAGTGTGATCGACACATATTTTTTAGAACTATCATTTCAATCATCAAGTGCACGTTATATTTCATTTCATCGTAACAATCTCAGAATATTATACACGCGAAGCCTTTAAGAAAGAATAAAATTTCAGTTCATAGCACAAGTGTAGCTAAGAAGTTTATATGATATAATATAAAGGCAACAAATTTGATTCCAGGCATTTCTGACTTTTGAAATTGTTTACGTTGATTTCTAAACAAAATCGAGAGAGCCCGAAAAGCAAAGCAAAAACAAGAACCGGAATCACTTTAATTCGTTCAGTTGGCCTCACTTTGTAGTTAAATTAATTAATTACAAGCCTGATTGGCAACAGAGAACTGTTTGGCTTGACCAGCGGCAGCAGCTTCTGATACTAACGCTTGTATAACCAACGTCTTAACTTCCCAAGCCGAGTACCCAAATCCTGGTCTTGCATACGAGTTAAGCAACGCTGCAGTTGCCTCCTTCACTAACCTAGCAAACGCGTTCCCATCATCGTCATTTCTAGTCGTTGATTCTAGCAGCGTCAGATCTGATCTGTACCGTTCATACACTCTTGATCCGAATACTTTCGATAAGGTTGATGTCTGTGGGACCATCCTTGGCCACGCCTCTCTCCTGCTGCTCCAAAACCTGCATTATTATTGTAAAAATTAACAAAAACAAACACATTCAGCACTTAATCAGTCAAATCATCTCGGTCGACTCGGCCGAGTTCATACACTCAATAGTATTGTTCCGTTTCGTCGCTTTAAAGAAAAGCTATCTTACTCTGGAGTGCATCTTCCTCTGGTTCTAGTGTACGAAAAGCCGGGCCTCGCCATTTGACTCGTTGCGGCTGCCGATGCGGTAGCTGCTGCAGAGCAAATAGAGAATAATAAAACCAAAACGACGGTTCGACTCAGTTGGTAAGTGGTCTCCATCTTCTTTAATTTACCTGCTTGAAGGAAGAGCTAAACTTTCATTTTTATCTGCAGTGTTTGCTGAGCTCTGCTGTATGGGATCTGAGAGCGGGACCAAGACCATCCTCTGAGGTTTGCTTTCTTTTTTCTTCAGTTTCAAAAATGCCTCATTGAGATCGGCGGGCCTTTTAACTGGTACTGTCGTGACCCGGTTCCGTTTTCGAAACAAGGGTTTTGTTTTAAGAAACTACATACTTGGACAAGTTTACCCTTCTTTTATTAGTTAATATTTCAAAATGTAACTCAACAGTACTTCCAACGGTTCTTTGACTTCACATCTTGTAGAGAAGTATAATAAATTATTTTTAATATGTATATATATATATGTGTGGGTGTTTATATGTGAATGTACGAGACACTTATCTAATTGTTTATATTTTTAATTTTTTGGCAGTTATAGTTATCATTTTTTTTTTTTTTTGGATATGTATAGATTTTGTAGGGTGAATACTAACTAAATGGTGGTTAAATTAAAATATAAAAACGAGGGTAAGTTGGTAAAGAGAATAAGAAGTCCATTCTAACGTGATATGGAGCACGTGCAAGGCAGGCAGCTGAATTAACGTGCTTTTGCTTTCCGCGGCTTGAGTTTGCGAAGTACTCCTCCAATTGAATGACAAACTGCTTACTTTTTATTAGTGGGGTCACGAGACGAGAGATATCGACGGACAATAATTAATTGGCAATTACAAACAGTCACTCCATCACCAGATTCACGACTCCGTGAACAATCGTAAATAAATAATAACGTCAGCAATTAGTACATACTGTAGTAAAGTTACAGTATGTATGTATGTATGTATGTATGTATGACAATGACACATAAAATTGGTCTACAATATGAAAAATAGATTTATTTCATTATTTATATGCTTGTAAAATGAAATTTTCCGACGTAAAACAATTTTTAAATACTTTTAAAAATTATTACAGTGCTCCTTGACTTTTTAATTTTTCTTTCTTAGTTGGTCCCTTCTCAGAGGGTTTATATTACATTAGTGAACTTTAAGCACCGTTAATTTATGCTTGTGGCATTCATGGGTTATAATTAACTTTGCTCCTTTGCATGAATGGATTATAAACGTACCCTTTCTTAATTATCGAGTTCAAGATCAAGTTAATACACGTGCAAATTAAAGAAGAACAATCTTAATTATTTGCGAATATATATATATATATACACATTAGTTTCTTTTTATTATTACTTGAAAACTCATTAAAAGCTAGCTAGCAGGCATAGCTAGCTAGCAGGCATAGCTAGCTAGCTAGCTAGTGGTACTAGGAGTTAACAACCTTTTTAACTGCGAACTCTCGCCTCTTCATAAACAAGACTTTAAAAGTCTCCTCTTATTCACTACGTACTCACCGCACTTCCTAACCCTAACAACCCCACCAGAAAACACTACATGCTGGCCCGCTTTACATAACGTCACGTAAACACACACACACACACACACACACACACACACATATATATATATATATTATATGTGTGTTTATATAATATTGAATTAAGCATCATCCCTCATTTCACTAGAAGATTGGCTTCCGGGAATTAGAGTGGTCTGCTGATTGTTGAACTTGATCCTCCTTGCATCCTCTCTCGAAATCTGGAACGCATTGGCAAGTACCTCCTCTGGCATGCCTCTCAAGACTGATGTGCGGCCAGAGAGTGGGCTGATCATCGCGTTGTCGTTCGTCTTAAATGAAACCCATTCGAAATCCTGTCCTCTTGCCCTTTTTACTACAGCAAAGTGTTGCGGCACCGTCAAGACCTGTCCTTGGCGGAGGTCGCCCTCGAACACGGATCGTCCGTAGTTGTCCACTACCTGAACCTGGCAACTACCTCTTATCGCGTAGATTATGCTGTGTGCGTTAACGTTCCAGTGTGGCACCATAATAGCATTCTGCAAGTGCATGTGCATGTATGTATATGTTAATACATGTCCTTGATCAGTTAAATTAATTGATGATGTAATATTGCAAATTTTGCAAACTAACCCTGTGCAGCGTGCCCTTTTCGGCGCTGAGTTCAATCCATCGAAGGATAGGGAGGTTGAGACTGTTGACAGTGCTAACATGACCAGCTTGTCGGGTGTAAATGTCAGCCCTAGACGGATCGCCGATATTTTCTCTGAGCTTCATGGTGCAGAAAGTCTCTTCAAGGCCGTTGACTTTATCACTCTCCTCGTATTGCTGTTGCTCTCTCTGCGTCCTGGGTGGCCTCACTACCTGCAGCTCACCTTTAACTCTAACAATGGCGCCTCTGGTGTCATTCTCGTTTTGGAGCCTCTTAATAAGATGTTCATCGACGTTGAAAGCCTCGGCCAGAATCCGTGGGTCGAAGCCGCAGAAAACGTTGTTGCATTCTTGACTGGCCCTGCGATTAGGCTCCTGTTGAAGCTGTTGCTGTTGCGTCTCGAACTCTTCTTGTCGTGGGTTACCAGCCAGATGGAATTTCTGTTTAATACATACAAATTAAAGCCAAAAGAAAATCAGTTACACGAAAAATACAATCAAGTTGAACAGTAAGTAATTATCATCTTGATTAATTTCTTACTCTCGGATTGTTGTCGAGCTGGTTGTTGGAATTAACGAGGTCAAGAACACTAACAACAACAACCGGCTGATTGCCATCGTTATAGCACCAGTGAGCTACTCCAGCCGGTAATGCGAGGATATCTCCAGTACGGAAGCGTCGAATCTTTTGGTGCTGGTCCTGGAATCTACTTTGTGACTGAGAACCTTGAGGTGCCTGGTAAGTTTCAGGACATCCCGAGATCAAGACCCCTGTCATACCCTGACCTGCACACACACACAAGAAAAAATATATATATATACATATATATCACAGGGCAAAAGGAGTCGTCATTGATCAATTATATTCTCACATATAGACCTCTATAATTAATACAATGCAGAGGGGTGATCAATTTTATTTTATTTGCAGTAAGAGAATACAGATGTTATATAATATTACTGATGAGTGATCATCACTTTACCTTGGATAACGTACATGAGTTGAGGAGCATTGGTAAAGGAGGGCAAAAGAAGGCCATTGGGTTGAATGGTATGCCTCACCATGGCAACACCAGCGCACTGGAATTGCTTATGA
The DNA here is from genome assembly GCA_022749755.1 of Azadirachta indica. Classification (NCBI taxonomy): domain Eukaryota; kingdom Viridiplantae; phylum Streptophyta; class Magnoliopsida; order Sapindales; family Meliaceae; genus Azadirachta; species Azadirachta indica. The sequence goes on from CM040440.1 coordinate 20,767,427, forward strand.
CTAGGATCCCAGGTTTCAACAGTACCTGCTTCATACTTAACGCGATTACTGGGTTCTAGGCTATCAAGCCTATCGATTTGGCACACATTCTGTTGCCGAGATTGCTGATTGCGAGCAGCCAAGCAGCCATGGAAGAGAAGAAGAAGGCTAAGAGAAAGAGAGAGCAAGGAAGCTTTAGCCATGGTAAGACAAAACTGTGATAGTGAGACTGATATGATTATGTTTTTGGTTCGAGTTGAAGAGGAGAAGTGTTGTGTTGGTATTTATAGGAGGAAAAAAGGTGTTGAAGGAGTGACACATAAGAGATTGTCTGTAAGGTTGCTTCGGCCATTCTTCAGTTTGCATGGCTACTTCACTCCTATATCTTACACCTCATACGATTACTCAGCAGCTGGCTCTCTGTGCTTTTAAGAACATTACAGACTTGCTTATTAGAAAGCACAATAGTACAAAACATATAAATCTGTCTTTGTTTGAGATATCTGAGTGACAATTATATAAAATTTCAATGTTGATGAAATTGATCCAGTGGATTTATTATTGTGAGAAAAATGTACTTTAGATACTCGGTTTTTTGTTAATTTGTTAGATATAAATATATAAGATTAACTGGGTTGCAATAGCACAATCAATTTGTGAAAATTGTAAGCAATAGTTGATGATATATAGTATGTATATTCATGTTAGGCAATACTGTAAATTTTGGTTATGGGGGAGTAGAGTCTGCGATCTGAAGAGAGAAGAGAGATCATGATCAGTGATCATCGCGAGCTAGAAGACAATTTTTCTGCACGTGAGGCCCACGTGAATGTGAAGCACGATGCGACGAACCTACTATGCACTATTAATAAATTGTTAAAAAAAAAATGATAGTGGGTTGTAATTGCACGACAGGCAGATGGGCGATTGCACGTGAAATTCCATGACATATGTTTATTACTTAGGGGTATTTTCTCATACCTCCCTTGAGGTTTGTAAAATTTACACTGAGATAGAAAGTTCGTGAAAATTATAAGTTTCTTCTCTGCTAGAGTATGTCTATTTATTTTACCGTCAATTGACCGTTAGAAGATGGGTAACATAACAAAATTATATCAATTTCATTTTTTAAACTTATTTTAATTTTATTCACATATATTTATATTTTTTTTAAATAAAACTATTATGTAAAAAATATAAAATAAACCCTAATTTATTTTCTATCATCCCACCGCCGCCATCTCTCCCAATTTCGCCACCATCCACCGCGGCCTCCTTCAGCTCCACCAACACCCCATTAACGTCATCCCATTCTTCGGCTCCACCAACACTCCATTCTTGCATCTGTTGTGTTTTTTTTTTTTTTTTTTTGTGGCCAGGAAGTGGGAAAACTTTTACTATGAAACAGCTGCCCCTTAAACCATCGCATGATGTATTAAGATTGATGCACCACACTTATCGAAACCAGTGATTTCGGTTATTTGTGGGCTTCTTCGAACCAACCTTGCTGCTGCTTAATGAAGAAAACGGCTGCTTGTTGTACTCAATCCTGCTGGCTGCTGATTATGCAACAAAGAAATCTGGAAGCATTTTGCTGCGGTTGTTTTCTGACTTGCTGCTGCTTAATGAAGAAACAGAAACTTGCTGCTTGTTGTATTCAATCCTGCTACTAGCTGCTGATTATGCAACAAAGAAATCGGAAAACATTTTGCTGCCGTTGTTTCTGTAAATGCTGCTGCTGGTGACTACTCTTTTCCTTTGCAACTTCTGCATATGCAAGTTTCATCGGATGATTTGATTTTTTTTTTTTTGAAATTTTGATTTACCTTCATTATCCAATTAATTAAATTTTAATTTTCAATTTTTACATATCATGATCTCTTCAACAGACAGAGAGAAAAGAAAGAAGAGACAAAGATTGAATTGTTAGGGATTTTTATTTTTATTTTTAATGAAAGTAATTAAAAATAAAAATAAGATTTGATAATTACAAATATTTGGGGTATTTTAGACTTTTAATTTTTTTAGTCGGTCAACTTACGGTTAAACAAATATGATTACTGTACAAGGGAGGATCTTGTAAATTTTCACAAACTTTTTATTTAAGTGTGATTTCTCTAAAACTTAGGGGGCGTATGTGAAAATACCCCTCATTGCTTAATTTCTGAATTTGGCTGGCTGTTCCCGTACTTTCTTGTACTCCCCATCTGCAAACTCAGCCTTAGAAGCAAGAGATAGTGAAAGCGTTGTGTGGTGTGGGACGTTAAAACTTAAATAAAATTTAAAAAAACAAAAAAATAAAATAAAAACAAAGGCACTTCAAGAAAAACTTTAAGAGAAAGCACAAAAGCACTTACAATGAAGCAAAACAAAAATAACTGCGGAATCAAATTGCGAAGAAGTCACGTACACGGTGAGACTCGAACCACAATCTCCCGCTCCGGAGTCGAGCGCCTTATCCATTAGGCCACGCCAACTTGAATGTCATATGCTTTCAGTAGCAATTATAATTGACGTCCAAGAAGCTTGCACCCAGTCTCATAAAATATAGGGCAAATGACTCCCATTTTATTGCTTTTATGCCATCTACACCACTATTTTAAAAATAATTATCACGTACATTTTTTTTATTAAAATTAATTGTTAATTAATTTAATGACAAAAATATTTTCCGACTTTTATTTGACCAACATAATGACAAATACCCTTTTTTATAATTTTTAATTAATTTTTTAATTAAATAAATTAGTTATATGAAAAAAATTTTATTTCAACTAAAAAATTAAAAGTTTAATTTATTTTTAATTCTATTTTTATGTTTTATTTTAAGGTTTTCATATTTATTTTTTTGATTTTATTTTAAAACCTTCATCTTTTTTTAATTTTTAATTTAAAGTTTCCATTTTTTTATTTTTTTACCCTAGTTCGTAATTGAAACAACACTTATACATTATAAAATAATAATCATAAATTCTCTAACTGATAAGAAAAATAGTCAAATAATATAAAAATAATTATGATATTTTTTTTACTTAAAGTGAAAATTTTCAATATATATTCAATTTTTTCAAAAAAAAAAATTATTTTTATAATTTTTTACGTTTTTGACTTTTTTTTGGTCACTTATTGGATTTATAATAATTATTTGCTAATACATGAGTATTGTTTCAATTATAGATTAGGGTAAAAAAATGAAAAATAAAATTGAATAAAAGATTAGAAACCTTAAAGTAAAAAATTAAAAACAAGTTGAAAATTTTAAAATAAAAATAAAAAATAGAATTGAAAATAAATTGAATATTTATTTTTAATTGAAATTAAATTATTTTCATACAATTAATTCATTTAACTAAAAAAATCAATTAAAAATTATGAAAAAGAGTATTTATGTCATTATGTTAATCAAATAAAGGTCAGATGATATTTTTGTCATCAAATTAATTAACAATTAGTTTTAACTAAAAAAATTAATAAAAAATGTATGTTTAACAATTATTTTCGAAGTAAAAGTATAGATATCATATAGGCAATAAAATAGGAGTTCATATATCTTTTGTCCTAAAATATAAGATTATTAAATTAAAAATGGGTTAGTATCCTCTTCTTATTTTCTTCTTCTTCTTTTTTTTTTTTATTCTCATGAATATATTTGTATGTGGCCATTAACAATATTGAATGAATAATGTATTAATGTTACATGTCTATCTTTTCGTCTAATTAAACCATTATATTTGTCATATTTGGCAACAAAATTAATTTCTAAAAGCCCAATTTTTTAAATTTAGAATTAAAAGAATTAAAAAAAAAAAGAAAAATTGTGAATGTAGTCAATTAACATTTAAACATTTAGGATTCACCAAGCCAATTATGGAAGTGAGTCATAATAACCCAGCTATATACGTATATCATAGACTTGTCTACAGTAAAAAAGGAAAAAAACAACAATTGAAAAAGAAAAATGAAAAATTAATCCAATTAATCCAATCCAAATTCAAGTTTCTAATTGATATGAGCTCTTCTTATGATTATAGGGCATGTTCTCACACTATGTTTCTAAATCCATTTTACATATAGATTAAAAATAAATCCTACATTTTCTAAAACTTTGTAAGGCCAAAAGAAAGAGAACAAAAATTTGAAATTTAGGACCAAAGGTGATGAGTACATGCATGCATTAAGAACATGGTACTATTTCTTCGTACATATATTTTCAACCTCAGGATTCCATTCCACTTTACTTTTAGACAAGAGACGAAAAATAACAGTTGATGAACAGCATGAATATGAATAAAAAGAATGAAAAGCTATTTCTTGAGGAAGATGTAAATGGGAACAGTGGGTTTGGTCTTAAATCTGTAGAAGACCTTTTTCCTCTTGAGTGAAAGATTGTCGATGGTTATGACAATCCTCCCTGGTTCATTGATATAGAAGGAATTTCTTTGGCTTTCTCCTCCTTTCTTATCCTTTTCATTCCGGAGCAAAACTCTGTATGAGCCTTCATCATCTGGAATGAACTCTTCTTTGTAGCAAACGTCCCATCCCACTACTGTTAAATCCCAGATCACAGTCACACCAGTCTAAGAGCACAAAATCCCCCGTTTAAAACATGTAAAGATGTTACAAGGAACAAGTTAACATTACAGGATTAATTATAGAAGTACCTCAGCGACAGGAAATTGGATGCCTCCAGCTGCATTTTTCTTGATCATTAGCTCTGAAGCTCTGTCCTCAGGAAAAAACTCATCATTCTCTCTGTAAAGACCTCCATATTCAACTGGAAGGTTTTCTGGGCTTATATATCTAATTGTTTTTTTAAGAAAAATTTGTGAAACTAGGTTAAGAGAGAGAACAAGCCAAATATATAAATGAAGATAATGAAACTAGAATTAGAATTCTCACTTGAGAAGGGTTTTGGTAACATTTGCTGGCCTGGCAAATATAAATTTCCTCTTCGTTCTTTGACTTAATAACTTGGAACTCATCATAAGACACGCATAGTACCAAAAAGGAACATTTATGATTATCTGCAAATGAAGACAGCAAGGAAAAGAAAACTTCAATTAAAATTGTTTTATAAGCAATTTAATCCTCATGCTCTATGGATTTATTAGAACTTACGTTTTTATGTATAAGCTCAGGATAATTATCTTGAAGCAGCCTCAAAATTTTCTTGCTAACCAAACGGGATTCCTTCAAGGCCGGAGGATGTGAGTTCTTCAAATCTGTGATATGAACAAGAGTGTTTGGCCCACCAGGTTTAAAGCTTAGTTCCTTGACACCCTTTTCCATGGACTGAACTCTTAGTCTAATAAACTTGTCACAAAATTCCTGTGTCTCAAATATTTTCTTGGACAATTCCTTGTCCTTCAGTGCCCCAAAATCATTGTAACACAAAGGGCGACCTTCTCTGTCCTTGCAATTCAAGTACATAAAATTTTCAAGATCAGAATCCAAATTCTCTTCCAAGATTGAATCAGTGTTGTATTCCCTTCGCCATTGGAGAGTCTTTCGAAGCATATGAAAGGCTTCCTGAACCTTGAACTCTCGTGCTTTCAAGAATTTTAACAAGACAACATCGGTTCCTTGATGACCCGCACTTGGCAACAAAGGCACACCCCATAGAGTAATGTTCTTGAGTTGCTCTTTGGCCATTGCAGCTTCTGTTGGAGAAACACTTTTGTCAGGTCTCTCTAGAAGATAATCACCAACAATTGCATCTTCAACAAGGCAAAGTAAATCCGACAAGGCCCTTTTCTTTTTGGTCTTCATGTCGATTGCAGCTTTGCTCCCATCTTCTTGAATAAGTTGAGAATTATCTTGAGGAATTTCTAGGCCTTTCTTGGTCTTCTCATCTATTTCATTAGCGTCTTTCTCCTTTAAAATGGAAGCAGCAGCAGCAGCAGCAGCCTCATTCTCATCATGAATCTTGTTGCTTACGTTTTCCGTTACTCTCCTCGACATTGTTACTGAATTGGGACTCCTCCCCGTTAGAATTCTGCCATAGACAAGCCGTCGGAAAGCCGAATCCTCACGGGGAGAGAACTAGAATTGGAAAGAGAGAGCCAAATAGAGGAAGGGAGGGAAAGAGACAGGGAGACAGAGAGAATCTCTTGTTCCCTCTTATATGGGGGAACCGGCAAACCATTTTCACAAGCTAAGATGAGCTTTTAACTTCTAACCGTCAGTTACCTTCCGCCAAATTTAGGGCTATTGCCCCCCATTTTTTCAATTCATTTTAACTGTCAAGGCCTTGTCAGCTTTCCAAATTGCTGGTGATTGTTAGAAGTTTATAGACATAAAAATAAAAAAATAAAAAAATAAAATTATATTTGTTATGTTAAATATAGATATACAACAACACCGTGTGACATAATATATTCCTGTTCCCAGCACCTGTTAGCAGGACAGGAGACAATTTCAAATGATTCCATACCCTAGTAGATTAGTTGTACTTGGTACCTTCAGACTTTTAAACAACTCGTTTTTTCCTTTTGGCGAAGGGCTGAAATTTTAGTTCATCCCACCAAACAGCCTGGAGGATTACGATTTGATTGAAGAATTGGTTAATAATACATAATATTTTGACGGATTTGACGAATTTGAGTGGATCTCCACCACCTAATCTGATCCATCTAATCTCTCTATTTTCGTGTTTATGGCCTAGGCGATTTAATCAGCACCTTAAGCGTCCGTTGTGGTCTCTTTATTCTTATTTGTATGCAAATACCAAGTAATCGTCTCCTCATTGCCGAGTATATTTTATTTTATATTTGCTAAGGTGTCATCCATCATTTCTATGAATAGAATGGCTCATATTCAATTATGGCTAATAGTCCTCAATTCCTTTTCCAGCATGCTTAAATTCACCAATTTACAAGAGAAAACTAATAACCATTCCATTCATAGATGAATTCCATCAACTTTCAGATTTGAGCAGGCAGCAAAGCTTCACACGTAGTATAACTTTCGACCCCCTACTGCCGCTGCGAAGGGATTGTGTCAACATGCGTGGGCCGTGAATGTTGTCACTGGGGCACGCGTGCGAGCACCGCAAACCAACGTTAATCAGTATTTAATAGATTGTTCAATACATCTAGCTGTTCTCTGCTTGTGTTCTCTGTGCCAGGGGGAAAAAGAGCGAGACCACACTGCATCAATCAGCATTTGATGATAAAACATTCAACAGTTTGAAGCAGCTGGCCTCAGAGTTTATCCAAAATATTTCTGAGTTCGATTAAAAAGTGCACTGTAATTGAATAAGAGTGAAATTGTCCTGCATCTTTAGTTGGGATGAAGGGAACAAACTCAATTAGCCCTATTAAAAAGAACAACTACTACGCAAGTCGTGAACACTATTTACATCTAGCGACTCCAAACTAGTGTACTGTTATTTACAAAAAGAATAGCTAACCCCATAACAATAACAAGCTGCAGTTGTATCTTCATGATTCCCGGTACTTTGTCAGGTCAAATGTCAGGGTTCTTGAACAGCTGCCCAACAAAAAGAGTATCATTAGCATGTTGATTCACAATTTACCGTTTTTAACAGAAAAACTCACCTTCTCTCTGAGTCCCTGTAAACCCCAACCAAAGCTTCTGCCTTGTCATAAAAGCTATCCTTCAGAGATATCACAATACTCTGAAAACCATTGCCTTCATCCCCATCTTGATTACCCCTGCCTCCTTCAAATGATTTTGAACGGATGAATCCTGCTACCTTGGCAACGTTTAAATTATCCAAAGCTGCATCTACTTCATCCAATATAAAAAAGGGCGAAGGCTTGTAGCTGAAACCAGTCATGTATGGAGGGGAGAAAATTAGACAACAGATAGAAAGTCATTTTCCAAAATTCTGGTTACTTTTTAAGTTAGTGGCTTAAATAATTTTGTTCTGACTTGATTTTGTTACCAATTTTGACTGAAAATATTTGATGTTTATACAAAGAGAATGAGAAGATGCCATTATACTCAATTAACTTATAAACATGTTTAATGCACATACGAGAAAAATGCTGAAACTTGTTTTCTTAGTATTCATTGCATTCAGTTTATGGAATTTCCAAGATGTTAACATGTCAACTTTTCAAACATTTATCATAAAAAAAGAAAAAAAATTCAAATATTCAAGGACTGAATAAAAAACTAGTGTTTTAATATTAATAATCTACCATTAAACACAAAAACTAAAAATTTATGATGAATTTTGTTGAAGCACGATGTTAAATTTTTTAATGTAAAGTTCTTTTTCCTCTGTGTCAAAGCAAAACAACACACATTTGATTCAGACTACTTCCATATTTTAACCAAAAAATGAGATTATTTCCCACATTAGTTTCGTTCCCATCTTCTCCATTTTATTCCACTAACCAAGCAACCTAAAGGAAGAAGACAGATATTGAGTACTGACTTAATAAAGGCTTCATGACCCTAATAAAAGTCACATCATGATACCTATTTCCCAATTTAGCACATTGAACATGTTAAACAATTTCAATGAATTTCTAGTCCAGATAATTAAATACGGTTGCTAGTTTGATGACTAGGCCAACCTTGCAAAAGAGATAAAAAATGGTAGAAGGATATTGTAGGCAGGATCATTGCTATAAGACCATCCACTCAGTGTGTTATGAGAAAGTTAAGAGAGTTCAGAAATCTAATTCATAGGACACACCTGTGAATCGAGAAGAGTAATGCAAGTGCTGCAACTGTCTTCTCCCCACCAGAGAGCTGCTCCATATCACGAAAGCGCTTTGTTGGTGGCATAGCAGTATACTTGATTCCATGCAAAAAAGGCTCATCCTCATTTTCTAAGTTCAAATACGCTGTCCCACCCAGAGGATGTGTATTACTCTTTGTTAGTTGTTTGTATATCTTATCTATATTACTTGAAATATGATTGAAAGCTTCCATAAATAAACCGTATCTGCAGCCACCATAAAAATGTCATAGGCACTTTGCTCGGAAAACATAAGCAAATACACAGGGAGTTGTACAGAGATTAGCATGTAAAGACAAAGAAAATGCTGCAAACCCAACAGAAGTCACAAATTTATAAATTCAACTGATTCCACTCCTACAAACAGTAAGAAAAGAATCATTCGCCTACGTTACTTGTGAGCAAATAAAATCAATAATGCTTACCTAAAACAAGGAACGCAAAATTTTCCGCAAACAATTCTATCAAATATATAATACTGAACTTTTTAAAATAATTGCAATGATTATTAATCAATTAGAAGGTTTGCAACGGTATCCTAATTATAGAGTACCTCTTCTGCTTAACTGAATTGAAAGCATCAGCTGCTTGCCTCGCCTCTTTCCTGGCAGCTTCAAACCTTTCAGTTACAGCCCTTTCCTTCTCTAGCAGAGCTTCATACTGGTCCAGTGCCTTCATATTTGGAGCTGTTCTTTCAATTTCTGAAATTAGGGTATCCATTTTCTGCTTAAATTCAGCTTCAAGCTTCTCACGCTCGGAATGTCTCCTCTCCTGCAAATGAGACCTATTTAACTGACTGAAATCAAAGACAGGGCCTTCAGATAAATCATCAGTTTCCATTGGGTCTGCAACAGTTGGAAGGCTAATGCATTCTAGCTCACACTTCTCCACAATTTCCTGCTTCCGTGAAATCAGCTGCTCAATCTGCGTCTCCTGTATAATTAGTAAAGAAATGTCAATTACAATTTGTTTTAATATTGCAGTTTACCTACTTTTCAAGAATCTTCAGTGAAAACTAAAAGAATTAAAGGAGAAAAAATCTTGACACCTTAGAATTCATCTGACGATTCAACTTGGTTAGACTTGTAGTAGCAGCAGAAGCCTGCTTCTCCCATTCCTGGATCTCCTTTTCACATTCTTCCGCCTTGGATTTCCATTCTGTCAAAATATCAAGGCGAAAAAAAAAAAAAGATACCAGATCATCCACATCAAAGAAGACAAAAGTCTTAATCAGATTATTAGCTCATCAACACCTAAAAGTATAAATGAAAATATCTGACCATTTCATAAGTGGAAATCATATCAGATAAAGGGGGAACTCTAGAATAACATGCATGCAATCCACTGCAGTACTTTGAGCAGTTCTAACTGAGTGTCTGGGTGCGAGTGCACACTTGCATGCAACATGAGAGTAAGGGATGCAAAACAAGATTTAGGACGTCAGAATAAAGTAAGCTAAAGTTTAGAAAATCAGTACAACATAGAAAATACTTAGTTTACTATTAATCTTATGCATCTAACTTGAAACTCATTGATGCAGATTGTCACTCGTGGATGCTAGAACTAAGACAAGTACCAGTCCACAGTCAAATTTCTAAATAGGGCAAAGAAACCAGAAATAATAACCATTGTTCAAGATAAATGCCCCTGCCAAATCGAAAAGGAAAAAATGCGGAACCCACTCATTGAACTATGTGCTGGCAAAATAAAAGATTGTATTTATTTCCTTTCTCATAAAGAAAAGCAGTCTTGTATAACAAAAAAGGTTCTGTACTAATAAGTTCAATTGTAATTCATACTATTTCATGAAAAGTTACACGCCTCTAGACAAATAGGTGACTGTAACAGTCATGGTGCAGTACTAAATTTCCTGGATGCTATAAACCATACATCTAAAAGAATATACTAGGACTGTGAATAGGATCAGCAATTTTTCTTTTCAATAACTAAACAATTTCAAAAGCTTTCTTATCACAAACACCTTTACATTCACAGATTGGATTTACGATGATCTTTTCCTTGGTAGATTACCCTATAATTGCAAAATGATAATATAATTTACAACAAGAATATAGAATACAGAAGCTAGGATATGAAAAATCATTTGTTTAATACAAGTAATGCAATAAAAAATTATACCACGCATTTCTTCCTTCCAATGAGTGATATCTCCACTGGCTTTTTCTGTTGCTGACTTGACTTCATCTTCTTTCTTCTGAATCTGTCCCAATTCCTTTTCTAAGGCACTAAGAGAAGATTCCAGCCTTCTTATTCGAGATTCCACATCTCGCTTTTGCTCATACTCCAACCTGGAAGTTAGAAGCAAAGTCCAAAATGACACTATGTGCAAACCTCAATCAATATCCAGCAGAAAGAGTCCTTTATGCAAATGCTTCAGGTATATAAGACCAAATTCAATCTAATGGAAGGCTCAACTAAAAACTTCAGCAAGCTGTCAATTTTGCCAGTAATGCAGGAATACACAACAAAATTGCGAAGTATCAGTGATTGACAGGTAACCCCCATAGTCAGAGGAGTAAAACCAGAAAATATTCTAGAGATGTCAGCCAATACAATTTTTCTGAACTGTAATCCAAAATTAAGGCCAATTATCAAACTTCTTTTTCTACCCAAAAAAAAAATCAAAAATATTCAGAAGATAACAGTGGAGAAGTTCATTTGATCTATCTCCAATTTATTTCTGAAATTTTATTCTCTACACCTTATTTATTAGGTTCACCTTATTTATTACGTTCAACTTGGAATTTATTTCCTGCAGGGAAAGAGAAACAGACCACAGCAAGAAGTCCTCAATCATTCAGAAGTCCCACCACACAGAACCAGACATCAAGTTTCAATTCAAACAACAATTGGGTTACAATCCCATTCAATTACAGAAAACATTATAGCTTAAACTTCAGTTTGACTCATCAAAGAAGCAAAAACTAACAGCTCCAATTAAAGAATGATGACTGTATACTTACATGAAGAAACTACTCAACAAATCATGCACCCAAAACACAATGATTGACATCAAGTAAAAAATACATAAAATACAGTGCCTATTGATATTTGCCTTTCAGTCCATCTGGATAGATCAAAAGAGAAACTTTTAACCAAAGAAAACGAAAAACTTACTGATATTTCAACTTCGATAGCTGGTTACTCAAGTTAAGTCTGCCTTCAGCAACATTTTGGGCAGCTTTGAGTTGATTTTCTTCATACTCACGTATGTTTGCCACCCCAACAGATTTACTGAAATCTTTGTAGAGTCGATCAACAATCTCATTAATCCTGTTTTCCAGTTTCTTGATATCCATGGTTCTCCTATCAATCTTATCCTGTAACTGCAAGCATTATTTACAAGCACCAAGGTCAGTGGGGTAAATGTGTTTACCACATAATTAGATAAAGGGAATACTTGTAAACATAAAGTCACCTTCTTAAGCTCAGGATTTATACGACCAATTTCTTCCTTGATATTACGCTTTTCATGCCTCAGGTTTGCAAGTTTGTCCTCAATGCTCCGCTGCAAAATAATTTTTCCAAGTAATCCAATTAACCAAATCTGCATTACAGTTGAGCCTTAATTGCCAAATTAACCCGCAGACAAACAAAACCTTATGCTATCAACCTGCAACAGCAGAAACTTTTCTGCTTTTGTCGAACACCTAAGACCATATCCGCCTTTTTTTATTTGTTCTTTCCTTTTTTCTCTTCTTTTGGTAAGAAAACTGTATCTACTATTTAACCATAAGCCATAACAAATACATTAATAGTCTCAGCCTCGGAAATCTGTGCTTCTCAAGGTTATGTCTCTTAAATCAGAGGATAATAGTCTATTCAATCATGGTGAAAAATTATATGTTTGTGATATATAAAGTCAACCACAAGTATCCTTAAAAGAACTCTACAAACATCCATTGTGCATCACAGTTTTTGTTGCAAAAACATCCCTTGTAATCACCTGTAATAATTTTCCTTTACTATGCTTAAAAAGGCATATATCAAATACTCACCTTCTCAATCTCAGCATACTGAATCTTCTTCTCAAGTCCACTGATTTTCCCAGACGTTTCGGACTCTCTTAGCTGCATTTCCCTAATAGAGCCAAGCTCTTCCAGCTCTGATTCAAACTGTTCTTTCTTTCTTTTAAGTCCTATTGAAAGACAACAGACCAACATTCAAAGCTACAGCAAAAGAAGTTAAAAATTTTCAATATGACAACCAACCTTCAATTTTTTTATCATCCCATTGTTTTGACCTTGCTTCCATTCCTCCAGTGGTACCACCAGTCATTGTCCCAGATTTTGTTAGTAGAATTCCATCAACAGTTACAACTGATACAAGCACATGTAACCGGAATAATAATTAGTATAATATCAATTTGGGTGATGCTGAACATTTACAAATCCAAAGGACAGGAGCAATTTACCTCTAAACCTCTCCCCACTCCAGCTAAGAACCTTGGCTTCGTCTAAGTCATCACATACTAGTGTATTCCCAACAGCAAAGAGAATTGCCTTCTCCAGTGATGGGTCAAACGTGCAATTGTTAAGTCCACAAACTTAACAATTATTTTGATAAGAAACATGAAAATTTATTATGTCAAAAGAATTATAAAATTGGTGGACCACTAGACCACAAAAGAAAGATTAAAAAGTAGACAAGCAAAACAGAAGCATCAGTTGACAACAGCCTCTCAATTATGATGAATGAAAAAGAAAGAAATTCTCTCAACTAGCAATAAGAACACATTTGTTTAGATTATTGCCAGGAAAATGTAGCTTTTCTGAATCTTTAAAATGAAAAGCAAAAGCAGGTATGGGCACTATCATTAAGAAAAAGAGAAAGGTACAAACCAGAAACCAAAATAACAGATTTGCACAAGAGAAGTTTCTGCCTCATCATAAAATGAAAATGTATGGTAAGCTTAGGCAAAGGATATTGGATTACATCAAAGACCAGCTTTGCTGTACCACCTAAAGTACGTAACTTCTCAATGATTGGCTTAACTCGTACAGATTGGAGAGGTATAAAGGTCTGGGGAGGAAGCCTCTGCTCTTTCAAATACTGTACAGAACCAATTGAAAGAATACTTGAATTACACTAACGTAAACAATAATATTAATCACCTCAATCAACATTGTATTTGCATATTTAAAAACAGAACCTGACAAACAAAATATAGATTGCCAAAATAAATATTCCCAACCATGATATCTATTGAGCCATCCAACCATACTGTGTAATCCCAACTATTATAATTTTTTAAGTATTTACATCTTTCAAATGTCATAAATCAATAACATTAAATAACCATCAGCTAAAAATATATACACCTCTCATCATTAAGAAGGATTAAGAAGACATGCAGCATTCGATACAAGCAAGCACAAACACTTGTCATGAATCAATTTTTCAGTTGAATGGAAGTTATCAACTCACCATCTCAAGGATGCAAATAGATCAAATGAAATATTAAAAAAAAATGTGTGCCATCACTAATCCTACACAGGCACTGCAAAGTTTGTGATTTATTGTACCTTGATGCATTCCTTTCCAGTATTCTCATCCTCGACCACAACAGCATCCATAAATTTACCCATGGCAACAGTAACAGCAAGGTTGTACTTCTTCTGGGTTGGCCGACAAAGATCAGTCATGCGACCATGAACTCCTTGAAATAGCCGCTTTAGAGTCTCCACAGCTTGAGACAGTTTTGCATCCCTCTCAGTTTCATGTCTATCAGCCTTCAATTCACGTAATTGATTTTCAATTTCACCTATTTTAGACTTCAGGTTTTCATATTTTTGCCTGTAAATCAAAAAGCAAGAAAGGCCTTTGTAATGCTTTCCTTTCTGTTTCTGAAATATATACCAACACATAAGGAAAAGATGCCACCTATCCATATCAGACCTTCCCTTTTTTCTTTTTCTGACAAGTAATGGAAAAAAAAATACTGCAAAATGTGAAAAAGTTTTCCACGGCACATGCCACACAAGTATTAGAAAGCTCAAGAAATCAAAGCTCAAATCAGGAGATCTGGCCATATAAAATACAACCAGCTTAACAGACGCAAATTTTTTCAAACCATAAGTGTATTTAATGAAGAGAAAGAACAAACTTCATGCACTAACCAAAAAATCTTATAACCTGGAATCACGGTGTTTATCCTGCATCAAACGAAGGTCCTTTTTCAACGCTGCGAGCTCATCCTTATGCCTTGCAGAAGTATCTAAAATATTTTTCTGTCTCTTTCGCATTTGCTCCTCCTGTGCATCCAGTTCATGCTCTCTATTACTAAGCTGTTGAAGATTTTCTTCAAGATTCTTTGACACTTCAAGATCGGCATGTTGTTCCCTGTCCAGAACCTCTTTCTCATCTCTTAACTTTGCAGTTTTCATTCCAGCATCTTCTTTTCTGACACAAGAAAATTCCAGCGCCAGAGGAGGCAAAAAATTATATGCTTTTGTGACATGTGAAATGGAGACAGTTTAAAAACTTTAATTATCAAATTCAATTTTCATTTCAGGCTTTTCACAAACATTCTAAATCCTGTCTGTTAAAACAAGGGGTTTAAAAGAGTGAAAATAAAGATTTTGAAACATTAAACAAAAGCATCCTGAAAGCAAAAGTCTAAAAGAGTACGACACACAATTAAGGTCCAGAAATTCAAATCCTAATTTAATGCTAAGTTCAAACTTATAAACGTCTAAATAGAACTTACATTCGAAAATATTCTGTTAGTTGACTGTCAAGCAAGGGAAGTTTCCCGGCACCATCTCGACTTTTTTCATTTAAATCTTCTAGCTTTGCTGTCAGATCTTGAATGCCTTTCTGTAACACTTTGATCTCATCAGCATGTTTCCTCCTTTCTTCTCTTTTTCTACCAAGTTCCTTTTGGCTGCTCTTGATTTTTGACTTTATGCGAGACATTTCTTCATTTAATTTCAGAAGCTCGGGTTGCTTAACGCGAAAAAAAAAAAAAAAAAAGGTAAAGAAATCATTAACTTCTCTCCTCTTCAGCCTACTGAAACAATTATTTTGACAGACAAATAATCATTAACTTCTCTCCTCTTCAGCCTACTGAAACAATTATTTTGACAGACAAATGATCACAATGGGTTAATTAACATCTTGCATATGCAATAATAATAAAGTCAGCGTCCAAATTGCTTGCTGTGTGTTCAATCTATATGGCGAAAAAGAAAACAAGAGAAATAGCTATGCAACAATATGGCGAAAGACATAATGTTCACCTTAAAAAAGCTTAACTGTAAAGTTACCAATAGAAGTGTTTAAAGATGCATACCATGGTCTAACACTTTGTTTGAAAATCACAGACTGAGCTAAATATAGCATAAATGCATATATATCTCTAATCTATGTAGAATACAAATATCTAAATTTAACTTAACTAGTAAAAGTACGTGTATTCCAGTACAGATCAACAATATAAATCAACAAAAGACCAGATCTTACACTTTTGTCAAGTTTAACACTTCTCTCAGCGATCTTCTTTTCACAATGTGCAATCTCTTTCAAATATTTGGCTAGCTCCTTCCTCTTTGCTCTCTTTTCATCTTCAAAACACTCCAATTGTTTCATGACATCTTCACGGGATTTCTTTTCAGCTTCGAGATCCTTCCTCATCTTGGCAATATCCTTTTCTATATTATATAATTGCCATAGAAAGTGTTCTCTCTTCAAAGATTTCTGCAGGGTAGGAAAAAAGAGCAAGTCAGGGATTCATTTGATGAGAAGACAAACAAAGTATCAGAGTAATCACGGAAGTCAAAGAAAATATTGCTGTAGACATAAATCTAAGACTTGCAAAGGAACCGTATAATCCATACCAGTTGATCTTGCAGGTGAAGATGCTTCTCTGCTTCTTCCTTTTGTTCTTTCTTCTGCTTCCTCTCCATGACTACTGTTTTCTTTTCCCGATAAACAGCTGCAGAGTTTTCTTCGGCTTTTCCTTTTTCCTCTTCCAGAACCTCATATTCTCTCTTGAGTTCATCAGAACCAGAAATCTGCTCAAGAAGTGCAGTAAGCTCCTTGGGATTCTTAGATGCAATGGACTCCACATCACCCTACATTTACCAAAAAAAAAAATGAACAAAATTATTTGTGAGGAGTCAGATCCAGCATACAAGAAATTCAATCGCCCAGACCACCATAATAGCTGCAGTACAATAGGAGAAGTTCTGTGCTTTAGGAAATAAGTTATAAATACATTAGACAAGACCATACTTCCTTTCTTCATCAGTTCAATTTTTTAGGCATCTTTCCAGGAGCAATTTGAGTCTATTTCCTAATGAGAGGCAAAAAGGCTAAAACTTAAGACCCAACACAATTAAAAGTCCATTTTCAATTCCTCCTCCACCATATTCAGTTATCATAATTGCGTACCACACAAAAATTTTAAAAAAGAAAAAGAAAAGCAAACTGGCAACTACAGAGAAATTAAAAATAAAATTGGCCCTAAATCACCAGATTAAATAAGAAAAAAGAAAAGGTAGACATATAATTCAACATCGAATCATGTGATCGCAGAATCAGAAACAAACAATCAAATAAATATGTACACGCAAAGAGAGAAGTGTATAGTCCCTAAAACTAACTGAGAAATTCATAAAAGGGAAAAAAATGAACATACAAAGAAGCGAATATTTGGAACCGTTATTTTTTTAATTAAAATAATAAAATAACCTGAAAAACGAGAAAATTTCTGGCCTTCACAAGAATCCCAAGGGACTTCAACCTGCCATTGTACTCGTCCCAATTAACAACCCTCCCGTCAATTCGGTACTCGCTTCCACCGGCACTCGTAATAGTTCTTGTAAACTGAAGTTCGGACTCTTTACCCAACTGATAGACCAGCCTCACGAATGCTCTCCTACCCTTCTGCTCCTTCTCTTTGTCGTCATAGGCGTAGATGAGGTCCTTCAGCTGGGCCCCACGGAGCTGGCCAGTACGGACACCGAGAACGAAACTTATAGCGTCCATTAGGTTCGATTTTCCAGCGCCGTTCGGCCCAATTATCGCCGTGAAGTCAGAGAACGGCCCGATGGTCTGAAGGCCCTTGTAGGACTTGAAGTTTTCCATTTCCAACCTGAGGATTTTGCCCGGCGACAGTAGGGACGGCATTGTTTAGGGTTTCTGTGCGAAGGACTGAGAATTAGGGTTTCGTAGGAGCAACGATGCGGTAATTTGACAGAAATTGGAGAAGCTTTCCGGGAAAGTGAAGGTCTAGTCTACAATTTCAGAAAGAGGAGGGAATTTTGAGTGCGTGTAATGTACAGATTTTCGAAGAGAGAGAAGTGCGAGAAAAAATTACGAAATGGCGCTCATTTTCGGAGTCTTTTTTTAGCAAGATGAGATTTTTCGTTCTTTCCTTGTCTACCTTTTCAGCCTTTCTTGCGTTTTTTCAACGCTTGAGTCCCTGAGTTTTAGGGTTTTATTATTCTTGACCCCAATTTTACTTGGGGAGAATGATACATGGACTCCCATAAATAATCAAAATGATAAATAAACTTTAATTAAAAATTATTCGTCAAATATACCCTTTGTTATTTTTTCCTGATTTTTTTAGCAACTATAATATTACATTTATGTACCGATTAATTTCTGAATTACATATTAACATAAGACGGGATGTCTTTTAAAAATTTATAAATAGTACTACCCTATCCATAACTAAAAAGTAATACAAGAATAATGTCTTCCAATTTTGATTTTTTAAAGGGGATTTTTTTTCTAAAATAATTCTATTTTTATAATTAAGAAGCAGGATAAAATAATATGCTTAATTTATTTAAGAAAACTTTTAATAATTGTCAATTTAGTTTTGTTATCATGTTTATTAGATTATTTAAATTTTTATTTATTATTATTATATTTAATATTTATATTCTCATAAATGAACATTTATTTATCAATATCCATACTTCAACGCATATATCCGTATTCTCATAAAAAAAATTAAAATATTTTAAAATTTAATTTAATTTCTAATATTTTATAAATTAACATATCATGTTAATAAATTAAATTAAAAAATTAATATCAATTTAATATTTAAAAATATATATAATTTTAATAATATAAAATTTTAATTTATTTTAAAATATTTATATCTTATCCATATTATGTTATACATTCTTATTGCACCTATTCATTTATTGCCGAAAACGCATCTATTGTCATCCCTCCTTTCCATAAATAAAACATTATCATTTGATTTCCCTCATTTCAACAAATAAAAAATTCTCATTAGATTTTGCCCTCACACGAGATTCTTATCTTGACAGCCTTCCTAGAACTAAACAAAATTCAAACAAAGAATTTTTATCCACTTACACCATCTAATCTGCGTCGCATTATCCTAATGTACTCACAAATGTTATACCCGTAACGCTAGTCCGCAACAACGCCTGAAGTGAAAAAAACAAAATTAATCTAAAAAACATAAAATTTATAATAAATAATTACATCAATAGTATTGATCCATACTAAGGAAAGACCCCTAGCTATCATTCCAGAACTCCAAAAAAGAAAAAAACAATTACAGCAAAACGATAATGAAGTTATCACCACTACAAGGTTAGCCGCAGCTAAACAAACTACACCACAACCCACATGTTAGCACAACAGCAAACTTAGTAGCACCCACTTTTTCTCTCAACATTTCTCTTCTAACTGCTGGGGTTCACCGATCTCTCCTTCTGTGGCCTTGCTATCATTATGAGCTTCCACTGCCTTGGTATCGTTGTAAGCTTCCACATGGGCAGGCGAGTTGGCCTTGGTTTTGCCCTGAGCTTTGCCGTGAGCAGGTGCATTGGTCTTGGTTTCATTATGAACATCCACATGAGCACGCAAGTTGGCATTGATTTCATTATGAGCTTCAACATTGGCAGGTGAGTTGGCCTCAGTAGTGCTAGGTTTTTCGGGTGCTTCTTGTCCAGATTTCAGAGCAGCTTCTAGTTCGTCATGTCTGGAGATGACCTGCTGCAGCTCATCGTGAAGATTTAGTGCATCAAACAGCATAATTTCATCATCACTAATGCCTTCTATGATCCCCTGAATGACAGGCTGTGATTCCTTGCATTTCTCCAGCATGCTCACTGTTAGATCCTCCTGCAAATAAGTTTTCTTGGTCACCAGTCTTACAATTTTTGAATGTGTGAAAGAAGGACTTCCACAGGTCATATGTCGCGATCCAGATGTGAAGTCAGAGACCAAAAGGACACTGATTCTTTGAGGCAGCTACCACAACATTTTCCAGTAGGAAAAAAAATGTTCTAAGATCCTATTTTCCAAACTTTCATCTGCACGTACATTATATTGTTGCCATAATTCAAAAGCCTATTTTTTTTGGTAGCGAACAGACAGTCTTTTGTTCAGCAAAAGGAAGCAAAAACAATGATATGTCTTGAATTCAACAGGAACTGTGTATCAATAAAAATTCACAAGCATTAAAGTGTAAAGATGATACTGAGATTTGTGCATGCAGTTAGCCAAAAGCATTAGTTTGGAAAGAAGACAAAATCAGCTGAACTGTAGACTATTTCTTAGGATGATGGGAGTACAATATTATGCAAATTGCTGAGAGAAACAATAAAGTGAATGAATAATTTCATTTTAGCATTAAGTAAATTACCTTTATGGGTTTTGGCTCCATATCATTATTCAAAATGCTAGAAAGTAGATCAAGGCTATTCCGAGTTATTACAAGAAATTCCTTCTTTTCATCAACTGAGAGGCTTCCATAATTAAAGGCAAAACTACCATTATCTGCACCTTGCAATCCTGTGCTGGGAATAGGATAGCTTGCAGAAGGAGATAGCGGCTCTTGATGAACATATGACTCCAAGGAGTATTGCATGGGCAGCAAATTGCCATCTTCTACAGCTGGAGGCACACTTCTTTCTTTCAAGCTCTGCCATAACATAAAGCAGGGAAAAAAGTGTTGGAAACACCACCATCCTTTAATTGAATAAAATCAAGCATTCAATGGCAACAGAATGTAAATAAAAAAAATGTTGACATCTGTCTGGCATAAATACAAAATATCGTAATGTATAAAAATGAAAAGCACGGCAGATAATGGCTATGTGGCAAGTGAACAAACAATGAAAGTCAATAATCATCTTTAGCTGAGCTCTATTATCTCCATCTAACACCTTCAAGAGTTCCACAAAATTTGCTTCCTGGACTCTGGACCCTTAAAAGTGAAATTCCAAATTATTCCTTATTAATGAGCCGGAAAAACTATTAGGATTAATCCTGAGCGACAATAGGAGAACAAATGCAACAGTAATAATGAAACTATTCAAAACAACACCACAAACCCTTAGTGAATTCTACCTATTACTAAAAGGAAAAATGTTTCAAATTGATGCACTGCCATCAAGACTATGGTAAACTTGAAAGAGGAGCCATGATAGATAATTTCACAAATCCAGCTTCAAACTTAAAAAAGGTAGAAAATAATTCATCAAAACAATCCAACATATTAAACAAAATATCAAAGAAAAATAGAACCGCACAGCCTTAAACCTTGACATGACAACAAATGTTGCATAAATAGATGACATCTTCAACAATTGGTCGAGTACAAAAAGAAGGCTCACCATATAAGTCTGCCGAAACACAGGAAGATAAGCCAGATCCTCAGACTCTCCCCAAGCTCTGATCAACTGCCCAGCCCTGTTTCTGTTCCTCGGATCTGTCTGCTGATTCTCTATCATCCTTACCATCTCATCCAACACTTTCTCAGATGCCACCTCAGAGAACACCTTATCACAATTCATAGTACAGGCCTCCAACAAATCAAGACTCAACCTTTGACTCACAGCACTCTTGCATGAAATCTTTTTCTTTATTGCTTTAACGATCTCTGTCCCATTAAACTCCTCACTATTGATCATCGCACATATCCTCATATTCATTCCCCAGTTGGGCTCCTCTGACGTTTCTAGCGTGGCCTCATCAACCATTTTCGATTCAGGGGTTGGGGTCTGCAGCATTTCTTTCATTTTTCCACTAACAATTCTACCCATTTGAGCCCCACCCGTCTTTATTCTTTCTCCCCATTGCCCTAGTTTTAACTTGTCCATCACTGTATAAAGTTCTCAATACTCAAATATCGGTCGCAACAGCAAACCCCTAATCCGACAAAAAGCAAAATCCGGACTACAAATTAATAAAAACTATACACAAACTTTAAGATATCGCTGGAATAGAGAAAAAAAAAAGATTGATTAGAATACATCCTTCGCTGGGTTGCTGAGAAAATTGATTAATAATCTACAACATGTTATGGTTTACGCTGTTCGATTCTCATTGGAAACGAATATTACATTCATTTTCTCCAACTTTCTCATCAACCAAACAGAAAGAAACGAATTCGTAAATTAGGAACAAAGTTGAGAACCGGACAAACCTGAGATGAGCTCCAATTTGTGAATATGTGTAAACGACGGAGTTTTGTTAATTGGGAACGGTTTGAATAAACTGTTGTTTTCACTTTGATAGCCGGCGAGAGCTGAGAGATAAGGGAACGGTCAAGTCTAAGATACGCGTGTCACGTTTACCAGACAGCTCGCGGTTTGGATTGGCCCCACCGCCACTACTATCAATTTAGAGGATGGGGATAGAAAAAAACAGAAAATATCGGAAACAGCTAATAACATTTATTATCCCTAACCTTTTACATTTTTACAAATAAGTATGTAGTTTGTACATTTATAATAAAGAAGTACCTGAATCTTACTTAAAGGACCAAATTATCCTTTCAATGATCAACTTTTACTTTTATAAATTAATGACCCTAAACTTTTCATATTTTCTTATATTATATACAGACAATTAGATTTAAGTAATAATTAAGATTGTATTTCATATATACATTAATTCATGTATTTAATTTAATTTCAATCATCAAAATTATTTAGATCTAATAACATATAAATAATATAAAAAAAATGTATAAAATTAATAAATTATATATATATATACGTGTATATATGTATGTATTTGCTACTATTATAACTATAATGTGTTCGAAAAAGTCAGTAGTATTGAATAGGTAAATTGAATTGCTTATTTAAAATTTAATATTAAATATTAAAATAAAACCTTAGTCTCAAAGTTTTATTTATACGATATAAATTTTTAAAATTAAAAAAAAATGATAGAAAGATAATTAATGGAGGACCATCAACTTTATCACTACTCCCACAAACCGTAGTTTGAATTAAAATAACATTTTTGTTTGTTTTTTTCTTATTGTCTTGCTACAAGTTATAATGTTATTTTTTATTTATTTATTTTTTTTTAAGAAAATACTACTGTCTCCTTGTAAAATTTTAAATGTTAAACAAATAACAAACAACTTAATATATAATATAATATAACAATGATATTATTTGTTTATATATACATTAACAAAAATAATATTATTTTAAATTTTATATGTAGTTTACGGCTTCGTGTGAAAATTATGTTAAAAAAATACAAGACAGCCTTCTTAGTCCTAAATGATAGTCATTGTAATCAACCAAATAATCATGTATATACTTTTTTAGAAAAATATGAAAAATAATAGATTTTATATTTACTGCCACTTTGATAATCAGATTTAAACATGTACTTTTTATATTCGACTAAAAATGTCTAAAAACACGTATTAAAATAGAAGGTGAACGAACTCTAATTATGTAAAATGATCAAATTAGGTTATATTAAGTATTTAATTGAAAAAATAGATAAATTCTAAGTACATATTACTTTATTAAAAAGTATTTCAATTAATTTAATAAGATAATAAATTTAATTTATTTATAATTTAATATAAATTAAACCTAATCTCTTCAACCATCACCATAAATTTTATTAGTTGAACTAAGTAAAATTCATAATTTACATTCATCTTAATATTGATACACTCTATTAGCAACGTTATTTATTTTATCAAATATATTTATATTTGACACGTGATTATATAAGAATTTTTGTAAATAAACATAAAAAGTTATTTGTAAATGGTATACCATCACAAAGTTGCGTCACTCACTGAACAAAGTTTCTCTTTTATAAATTCAGAGAAAAAAAAGCATAATTTCTCTTGTATAAATTTGTAGAAAAAAAAAGCATTCGTCTTTTCTTCTACTTTTATCAGCACCCAAAGGAAGTAAAATTTATTGCATTTTTTCTTGGCTCGGTTGTGTCTTCTCTACATCCCTCCAATGCAAATAGGGTGAGAGTTTTGATTAAGTCTATTCATTAAATATTTACATTCAATTTAAATTATATTTACTTTCATAAAAAGTAATATATTATAGAAGAAGAATTTACCGCACTCAAATATGACGAAAATCTCACGTAAGGTAAACAGAAAAAGTTAATAACGGTGAGAAGTGCCAACTTCAGCAACGAGTGTCAGAATCTAGTTGCTCGGGTTAAGCCCGAGTGGTTTGACAGAAAGAGTTAATAACGGTGAAAAATTAAAAATGAGCCCAAAATAATTAAAACGAAATAAATTTAATAATAATAAATAAATGCAGAAAGAAAATAATATAGTTTTAAGGGTTTAACAGGGGTGAATGCTGAAGCTGAAAGACAACCAATCGATAATTCCATAGGGCATAGCACAGGCAATGGTTTCTCTATCGACTTGGTTTCGATACATAGCCAACAAGCTCGAGTACTCCGTCTCTATCAGCTGGAAGGTCATCCACTATCCGATTTTCGTATTTGGATTATGCTTTTTATTTTTTTCAAAAAAAAAATTTTTGGGTTTTTGATGTTTTCATTCTCGATATTTCTTTCAAATGAAAATTTGTTCTATTATTAGTTCTCTTTTTTTGATTACTGGAGATTCTGTAATTTGCATTTTTTTGTGACAGAGAGTGTGTTTTGGTCATTTGTTGTTGGGTTTATAGGTGAACTTCTGAAATGATAATTTAGCATCACTTTTTCATATATATTTATATTTTTTTCTCCAGTATTATTTTTGTTTTCGCGGGATCTGGTATCGTATAAGCGTTACATTTCTTATTGATATTTTGAGGCAGTCACAATCCGTTTAGGGTTGATTTTCGTTTAATTGTTATTGCTTTCCGTTTGTGGCGAGCGTCTAAATTTTATACTTCCTCTCTTGGATATGTGACATTGTGTACCTGCTCAGTTGTTATTTTGTTGCAGGGTTTACTATTTGTTGTCTTAACTGACGTTACAGAGGACTGTTAACGCAAATGTTGTTACTTTGGCTTTAGATCAGACTATTTTAGAGTATGATTCTTGACAGAATAATACAGTTTTTGAAATTGGGTCTGTAGTTGGAAATTGCATCCCTGTTTATAGAAAATCTATCAGTGACCTTGTTTAAGAAGTTGTTGTTCTTTCATTCCCATGCTGATGTGTAAAGCCTCAATACACATATTTTGAGGTTAGAAATTGAGAAAGAAATCTTAACTTTTGCACTCTTCGTGAAATGAATTGGAATAGAATTTCTTGTTACTGTTATATAGTATACGTATTAGAAAATCAAGTGATCCGTGGAACTTTTGAAACTCTCAAGGCCTGAGAAAGACTTGATTCACGTATTATTTTTTAAGCAGAGCTGGACAATAGCCTAACTAGCTAGCACAAAGAGTTTACAAATGAAATTATAAGGAGGGTAAACTTAAAATTTTAAGAGAATATTCTCGTTATTGTTCAGAACTAAGGATTTTGAAGTTCCAGAGAAAAAGTATCCAACTTTGACGAAGTTCATTTTGTTCATGAATCAAGAAATACTTTTATTGGTAAGGATAGAATATTCAAAGTCAGGAAATGGTTTTTATGCTTCTTTGTCAGCTTTTGTTCCAATCAGTTCTTCTGTCACTGGTTTTTGTTACTATTCCTTGTGCACAGCTTAAAAGTGTTGCCCATAGAATTATTTTTATTAGATTGCTCTAACAGAATCTTGCATTTGAAGCAGAGTTATACCCGAGGTCAAATCAATGACATAGAATTACGTGATTCGGTGTGGAAGTATCTATTTCAGGGGAAGTTGACTTACTTACACTGGAATAAAGGAGAGGAAATGGCTCCAGTTATTGGAGGGCAGGGGGGAACACTTCTTGTACGGAAGTTACCAGCTGCTGATCCAACGTAATACTAGTCATCTTTCTTTATCCCTAATAATTTTCGGAATTTCTTTTATACTACCTTTAATAACAAGTACAGATTGTTGCCTTCTTCAATATTTTTTTTTTTGAAAATTACTCTTAGGAAATGTTTTCCTTATGATGACCCGTAATATTGTCATCTGAGGCACCTAAAACAACAGCATTACCCGCATATCCCTTGAGGTTATTCTTATGCAAGGCATTGCAATTGCTTGCAGCTTTGAAATTCCAATTGACTGGTTGTGCCTGATTAAGAGGTTCTAAATTTAATTATGTTAATTTCAGTTCCATTAGCTCATATATGTGTTAACATTATAAACTCGCGTGGTTTTTATTTACCGTCTGAGTTTGACATAAAGCCCTTTCCAACCTTTCTTTATAATATAAGTTAGATTACAGGATTTTACTTCAGTATTGCGTTTGGTGAAGCATAGCTTGTCAATTTAGGAACTGTAGAAAAGCCTCTACCCACTACTTAGATGAAGAAAAGCATTGTACTCATGGGGAAACAGTTGGTTTTATCTTGATCTTTTTCTTTCATGGTCTGTTCAGTGTCTGCTGAGTATGATATTATTCCGTTATCTTGGGACCAAAAATATTTCAATAAAGTAATGTGTAATGCTTTGATTCTAGAAACTAAAAGACTACTTTACTAAGTTGACATAGTGGCTGGCAAATAGAATGATCTTTCCTGTACTTGTTTTATATAGAAGATTTAGCGCATGCAGGACAGACTTGAGGGGTCTTACAGATTATTTATGTAGTCTTCGGCTTTTGAATTCTCTTACTGCTTGCAGGGCAAGAAAATGGTTCTATAGCTTTATTATGAAACAACTTTTGACATGCTTCCAGAATTAAAGGGGATGAATTTCTATTGGTGCTTCATATTAATTCTGAAATTTTAATATCCTAGTGTCTTTAGAGCTGGTCATTTCTTTTTATTCTTCATTCATATTTTGGAGGAGTTTATTTACACTGCAGAATTGTGCTCCAAGCTTGGGTTGGATAATCTTTTGTGATTAAGCGTTTCTAGAACATGGTATGGTTAATATAGTCATCAAACAAAGAAGAAATTGTTGCCATCAACGTAAATTTAACGTATACATTGCTTCCAGACACTGAATCTTAGAGTTCCAAGCAGTCATGCTTTTATTTGGTTTTCCACTGTAGCATCCATTTCTCCTGTGAAGTTCTACATTGTTGTTAAAGATTTGGTATCTTGTTCTTGGGAGTTTTTCATCTTCCCTTTTTTTGGGTTGACAGGCGAGTTTTTGTTGGAGATGTTGTGGTCTTGAAAGACCCTGAGAAGTCGGACAAATATCTAGTAAGAAGATTAGCTGCTACTGAAGGTTATGAAATGGTGTCCAGGGACGAGAAAGATGAGCCTTTTGTTCTTGAAAAGGATCAATGTTGGGTCTTGGCTGACAATGAAAGTCTGAAGCCTAAGGTATTTACTCTCTTTTTTTCTGGTTCAATTTGAAAAGTGAATTTTATATTTGGACATGTTTATGCCATTTCTTGCATTACCATAAATGTCTTCTGTTAATGCAAGCATTATTATTCATGGACTAGAATGTTTAAAGGCAAATCAGAAGACTGAAATTAACATGTTTTTGAGCAATATGTAAAATATTCATAAATTCGATGGTTTTGTCATTCATTTTTCCATTTAGGGTAATTACTGTTAGGTGAAATTGTTGGGAACTAAAATTTTTGTGCTTAGCTATTACTGCAGTTCGTTGCCCAACTCAAGTCTTGATTGTTAGTGGATGCATATTGCATGTACAAGTCCCTACAATATATAAATACATTCAACAATGCTTATTCTGAGTGTCTTGGGGAAACAATTTTGTCGTTTCCATGATTAGTTTGTGCGTTGGTTACTGCTAATGTGATTTGATGATATAATTATGACCTAAAATTTTAAGCCCTCCTGCATCAGCCTGATTTATTTTATCTTCTGTTTGAATACTCTTTTATTTTTTATTTTTCGAGGGGCAGGAAGCCAATGATAGTCGAATATTTGGACCAGTTCCCATGTCAAACATAGTTGGCAGAGTTATATATTGCCTTCGAACAGCTGTTGATCATGGTCCTGTACAGAACAGGTAAGCTGCTCCATTCCATTGTACTGAAACCACATTTGAAATATGATGGATTAAATTTTGATGATTTTTGAATATTTGAAATATGAAACCAGTCATTACAGCATGCGGAAGGATTCACCAGTATTGGAGGTGGAACTGGATGTTGATGAGATGATGAAAAATCACAAAGCATAGAAACCTTGCCCTCAGAGAACACTGACTGACTCATTTGGTTCGCCTTAATTTTCTTTTCTTCCTTATTGAGAATTGTTTAGATATCTGGTTTGCTTCAAGTACGAAATGAGAAATAAAAGATGATCTCTCTGGTTCATCTGTTATGGGAGGTGCCAGATTTATGATTATTCTTGATCAGGTGTGGCTGTTGGGTAGTCGAGTCTTTCCTCTTTCCTCCGGACTGAAGAATATGAAGAGTCTTCTGCCATCGAGTTTCAACTGTGGTTAACCTGCTTTCGGAACATTATGTAGTTTAAAAAGCTAGACAAAGAAAAGGGCAAAATCTTGTGATGCATGAACATGTGTTCACTGTGTTCATGAGTTAAAAAGATTATTAGCATCTGAGGAAGAGCATCCGTTCTCTTTTCATTCTACCCAATTCTTTTTGTACGAGTTTTGGGCACGTTAGCTTCACACTCTATTGTTTATTGTTTCTATTTTAGTTAAAAGTTAAATGTTATTGATACTAATGGGTAGATTAATTTACCGTACGAAAGTTTTATGGTGCCCCTCAAAGGAAATAAAATTACACCAAACTAGTTTGGAGGTTTTTTTTTTCGAAATATTATTTAAAAATTTAATACTAAACAAAATTTATTTTAAACAATTTGTTAACTTAAGATATGTTTGAAATTATTGTGTCGTGACTTTGAAAACTAAATGGTTGTAAAATAGATTATGGAGTCACTAATATTCAAAATTTGTGTGAAAAATGATACGGTCTTTGCCCTCCCTAAGGTTATATATTTTTTTTAAATTTTTCATGAAATACTTAATATTAAAAGTATAAATTTTATTTATAAAATTTAATGGCATGTGAAATTAGTACATAAATTTGCGTGGATGATTATGTATATAATTATCAAATATAAAATATTAATAAAAGACATTAACAGACGTGAGTTAAAGATACGTTTTGTCATCAAACTATCACTGTAAGGACAAAACGAAGAAGATTGGGATGTAATTTCCAAAATGACATTGACGCCTAAAATGCTAGGTTGAGACTTGAGAGGGTAACATATTAAATGGGTCGGGCCGTCAAGCCCGTAGTATTGGCCTGTTTGACACCCGAAAAACATTGTATTAATGGAGCCGAAGAGGAGGTGGATGGGATGAGAGAGCAACAAACAAGCTCTGTGTTTCGATTCGAAGTAAAAGGTAATGTCATAGTGTGTGGTTTCGGTTGTCTTATCTGTTAACCGCATTTTTTTAATTTTACAGATTATCGTGATTATATTATTATTATTATTATGGACTATGGAAAATTTTCTTACATTACTGTATTATATTCATGTACGAAATTTGTACTAAAGGAGAAATTGATGGGTTGTTTTTAATAGAGAAGGGTTGGCTTGATAGACGCCGATGTTGGACGATCATTAGACAATTTGTTCTTTGCTAGTGTCAGTTTATATTCCTCTCTTTTCTTCGTAGTTTTTATTATCTGAATAGTGAGCTGCTTAGAGGCAATCACAGAGTAAGAAGTGCAACCCTTTTTGTGTTGATTGGTGAAGTAAATAGTGATGATGGTGATGAAATTGGTGGGTCAGCTTGACATAGTTTTTGGTAGCAATTTGAGTGGAGTGTGTTTTGCTATGTTTGTTTGGGATTGCTGAGCTTCTACTTAACTTTGAAAAGCATAACAAAAAGAAAAGTGTGCCAAATCCCAGTTTTGGTTTATAAAAGGCTAGCTCTGTTAAACTTTGGAAATGATTTCATTTTGAAGTTTAAGTTTATGCTTTCCAATTATGAACAACACACATTGTTCTTTCCTACTAGAGTTGAACAGCACACATGTATCTCTAGCTGAAGTATGGTCAAACTTATCATAATACATTACCGGGTAGTTGGCAGATGTGGATTTTTGGACAAGATAGAAAAAATCCAACCTCGAGTATGTGTTATACTAAAACAGGATTGAATTATTGGATGAACATATTCATGGCTATTTTATCATTGGTATGATTGATTTGCATCTGTCCTATTTGCCTACATGGTGGAGTTGCTTGGAAAATTGATATTTGCCCATTGTTTGGCTAATGGAGGCTGTTCATTTTTGTACTTTGTACATTAATTAACTGCTTTTGTTTGTTTCATTTTTCTTTGCATGTCTGTTATCTTTCTCTGTTATTGAAACTAATGTAGGACGGATTTTATCAACTTTATGAATGGTTTTTTACTAACTAATTAGGATGCAAAATCTTGAATTTAATAACCTTGTACACGTCATTCTGAGGCATCTGTGGAAAATGCGCTTGAGAGCAGAGCAGCTATCCTCAAGTGAAAGTTCAAGATCAGGGCTTTTAGGTTTGGACATTGGTACCAAAAACATTGGTGTTGCCTTTATGAAACCACACCGCAACGAAATAAAAGGAATCGAAACAATTGACAGAGCAAAGACTGATGAAGAGTTGCCTGAATTGATCGAGAAGTATGAAATTTTGGGCATGGTGGTTAAGTTACCTGGCAGTGTTCGTAACCAGGAGCATGTCACTTCTTTTGTCAATCAACTGGATAAAGATCACTGCTATAGAGGTATACCCTTTTGTTATTTTCCATAAACCAACCAAGCTATAAAAAAAAAAAAAAGAATTGTTTGGGGTGAGCGGATTTGCCACCCTCAAAGTATAAATTTGAAGCAGATAAGGAAGGGGAGGTGATCATTTTGAAGAAAATCAGATATGCTGCTGTATCATATGTTTACTGGCATACATGATGTTCCTATTTTGAATATTTGACTAGAAAGAAAGCTGGAATGATATAGGAAAGAAATGACAGGTTCTGTGCCATAGATGTTATTTTGCTTTTTGTACAATTGATTTTATTTGTAAGATTGCAGAGTTATGCCACTTTGGAATTGCTCCAGTTATTAGTTTTATTACACAATTTGTGTTTGTTATTAATTGATGTGCCTCTACTTAGGTAATTGAGTTTGTTTAATTTTCTGTATCAGTTAAAGTATATTATAAAAAAAAAAATTTACAATTCCCATCTTCTCGAAGCTCCCTTTTTTCTCTTTCCACAAACTTTTTGCCTTTAACCCACGACAAAATTCAGACGCACACCATAGAGGGAGTCATCTCCCTATCTAGTGAGATTTCTTTACTTTTCTTTTTGTCAATAAATATAAATTTATGGTGGTTTATTTTCATTTTAGGTGGAGATTTTTACACCTAATAGTGGTTCATTCTCACTAGGTGAAGATTCTTTCATCTAATAGTAGTTCATTTCAGATCTGAATGAATGAAGACCGATTTGAAGAAAGTTGAAGCTATAAAAATTCAGATTTTAAAAGATTTCACATTATACAATGATTATTGCAAAAGATCTGTTGCAGCAGAGGTCAAATAAATCTACTAGAGCAGTGAAGAATCAAAGAAAAAAGTGTGAGAACAACTTTTATTCAAAATCTCTTTTTTTCTTGGTCAAAATATTGTTTTTCAATTAAAAATACCAAAATAAATGGTATTATGGTTATCTTTTTCATGATTTTCTGTGTATATTATGCTTTATTTGATCTTTATGCTGTATTTTTGTATGAAATTGGATGTAAATCGATGTGATGCTTGTTCTTAAATGAATTGGAAAAATTTCTTCGGATTTAAAAAAAAAAGTTTGTTTAATTTTTAAGTTAATACAAATTAGAAGATACATCTCAATACAAAATCTTAAATACTTTGATTTTTTTGCATAATGTAAAAGTTATTAATCAACCTATTAATTATTTTCTCAATTATTATCCTCACCCATAGATTGTAATGTTATGCCACCATATTTAAATATTTGAATTAAAGTGATAATAATTTTAAACGATAATAAAAGAATTATGTATCAAAATCAAATTATCGGGCGTTCATCACAAGAATTGAGGAGGAAGAGGAGCGGGTCAGCCCGTGTCCGACTCCAAATCAGACACGTTGCCGCCTTCAAATCAACAAGTCCACATGAGCCCATTTTACCCCTAATCAAAAAACGGATTACCCAAAAAGCCCCTTATCAATGGCTATATAATTTGGCATAGGCCGAGCACTTTCGGTTTCAGTTTCACGAAACTGAACCGGAAATAAATGAAAAAAATAATAAAAATGCAAAACCTCCACTAGAAGCGCGGGCACGAACTCCGAAATTTTGAATCGAGGGAGTGAATAGTTATGTCGCAAGCAGTCCATATCATAGGTAAAAATCTCTCAGGTCAGTTCAACTTCTTTGCGTTCTGTTTGGTCTCGAAATGAAGGCGAAATGGGCGCTTCTAAATTTCATTTTTTATTATTGGTTCATGTTTTTAACACCCATACGAAACATTAGGGTTTTAGTTATTTGTACTTGTCTTAATTGAAGCAGTTGCCTAAAGAAAGTTGTGTGTCCTTTGTTAAGTTTAAGTTTATCTTGTGGCCGCTTTTTAAAGGAGAGTTGAAGACGAGATGGAGTTGTTGAATTGAAGAAACGTTAGTGGGTTTTGTTTATTAGTTACGGGCATGTAGTTCAGGGTTGTACATTGGAGTCAAGGCTCTTTATGTAAAAGACCCTGATAGTTTTTATCCTTTTATTTTTGAAAGGAAATTGTTATGTGCTTCTGGAAAATAAACTCAAGTGCTCTCTTAAAAAGCAGATATTAAGTATTTCATTGTGAAGTGTTGCAGGTGCTTTCTGAGTTCTTTTGTTTATTTGTTTATTAAGTGTGCAATCTGTTGCCAGAGAGAAAAAGTACTTGGATTTGTGAAAAATAAATGCCAAATACACCCAACATTTTGAAAGTTTCAGGGCTTATACTTGAAAGGAAGCCTTGAGCTCAACTAGAAATTTGTGTATGCTTAATATAAATGGCATAACTGCTACTAGTTCCCATATCTTGGTCCATTTTGATTTGAAACATTACTTTCAGTTTTTTCATCAGTGCATATCTAAAGACCTAGTATGTATGAAGAGTCAACTTTTGCATCTCTTAGGAGTGATAAGAAAGAGTGGAGCATACCATGGCTTGTCATTTGACTCTCATTTAGAAACTAAAAGAGAGGGAGAGGGAGTTTTTTAGGGACTCAAGCTACTTAATGATGAATGCTAATTAGGTATTATTATTGACAATAATACCATTATTTTTAAAATTAAAAAGCATTATGTTTTTCCTTATTGGACCAAATAAGCCAAACCTTACTGTACCGTGTTTCGCTCTATTGGTGTTCATCTTCAAATTCCCATTTTGCTTACTTTATTGATCTACTTCTAGTTAATATAGGTTGATTTCTTGTCTTGATTGGACCATAAGTATTCTTTATCCTCAATTTTAAGATTTTTCCTTGAGTCTTCCTCATCTTTTTGGAAGAGAAAACTCTGTAAATGTATTACCAGGGAAATTAAAACACCAAAAACTATTTTTGAAATGTGTGGAAATTTTACTATGAGTATATGAGATAAGATTTATGTAATGTGATTCATATACCTTTTCTTGCCAAATGGTATATGGTTGAGTTATTAAATAAATAATTTATGTGTTGATTAATTATTGTTTAATTGATTTTGGTGTACATATCTTATCTTGCAGGTTATGGGCCATCTGAGGGCAGATGTCTCCCATGTTTGGGTGTTTCTGGAAGAGCAGTGGCTGTGTCTTCATGTTCTTCTCATGGTGACATCAGAGTCCGATCAAAGGTCAAGATTGGAGGAGTGAAATGTGTTACCAAGGGAGTGTCATTTGTATGCAGAGCTAGCTCCGGTGGTTATAGGAGAAATCCTGACTTCTTGAGGCAAAACAAGAGTGGGTTCCGAGGCAGGAACAGGCAAAATGAAGAGAGGGACAATTTCGATGATGAAGCTGAACTGTTATCTTCAAAAAATGGGCCATTACTCTCCCTCTCCAATTCCCCAAAATTTCAGGCAACGGCAGCCCCAGGACCAAGAGAGAAGGAGATTGTTAAGCTTTTCCGGAAGGTCCAGGCTCAGCTTCGAGAAAGAGCTGCAGCAAAAGAAGATAAGAAGGTTGAAGCTATGCAAGGACAGCGTAAAGAGAGTGAAACAGTGGATTCTCTCC
Source organism: Azadirachta indica (assembly GCA_022749755.1). Lineage (NCBI taxonomy): Eukaryota > Viridiplantae > Streptophyta > Magnoliopsida > Sapindales > Meliaceae > Azadirachta > Azadirachta indica. The sequence goes on from CM040440.1 coordinate 20,801,651, forward strand.
TCAAGCTGTTGAGGAAACACTCAGTTGAGCAAGGTAACAGGAGAAACATGAGTGGCAATAGCAGCAAAGACTTCAATTTTGAGCAGACTGAAGCTAATGGTTCACATGATGAAGATAAAAGCACAAACTTCTTTGATTCAACCAGCAGGGCCAGGTCTGAGTCCCCAGAACCAGATGCCTCTTCTTTAACAAGACCGGCATCAAATTTCAGACGCAGGTCTCCTGTCACTCAATTCAAATACCAGCCTGTTTATTCGAGTGAGGAAACTGTGAACTCTGTCTCACGTTTAAATTCAAGTGGGAAGAGAAAGAACAGTTCGGTTGAGATACATGCTGACCCTAAACACGAGCCTGAACCAGAACCAGAACCAGAGCCAGAGACTGAGCTTGTGCCCGAGGCCAGTTTTGCAGATGGGGATGTGTATGATGAGGTATCAGATGATGAGTCCAATCTTGTAGACAGTGATGTGTACGATGAGGTATCAGACAGTGAATCCAATGTTCTAGAAGACAGTGTATATGGTTTAGCAGAGCACGAAACTTCAGATATTGATGAAGGTGATAATGATGAGGATGGAAACAAAGAAGAGCATATTGAGAATGAAGATTTGAGTGCATTGAAGCTCACTGAACTGAGGGCACTTGCCAAGTCTCGTGGTTTGAAAGGGTATTCAAAGATGAAGAAAGGGGATCTGGTGGAGTTACTAAGTGGTGCCTCAGTCTGATTATGATTCATAATCAGGAAGAAGCAAAAAGCAAGAGACTGCTTACAATTTTGGGATAGTTGTGGGATTCTCCTTTTTTGTTTGCTTAAGATTACATTTACATCCCTGCTGTGTTTAAGTTGATTATCACATCTTTTTCTTCTGAAATGTAGTAATTTGTGCCCTTCAACATCTTTTGGGACTAAGTAGCTGTGGATTCAACGGAGATAGTAGTTCGAAGTTATATCCTGTCAAATTTCGGTCACCACAGTAGTCGGCTGCAATTTTTGTTCTGTGTTAATCAAATCTTGTTTCCTTTTGAAAAAATGGCTACACAACATGCAGCTGTGCTATTGTAATGTCAAATGTTTATTGATTTCACCTGTGAAAATTTATTTTTTTCATTATATTGCAGAAGTAATGCTACATGTTTTAAATTGAATTAACGTGACATTAAATTTGTGATATAACTTGAGATATGTAGCATCATGCATTAAAATTATTGAATATAAAATTTAGTCGTTGTTGGATCTTGAAAAATCCTTGAATACCGTGGAAAATTGAAGAGAGTTAGAAGCTTCTTTATGTATCGTACTCCACGTTAATGTCTCGTTTTAAATTTTAATAATCTGGATCATAGGTTTAACGGATGGTCCACCTGAAATGATATAGGTAAATTTCATCATCCCACTAATCCGCGAAAGGTGCAGGTCACCGCGTCACACGCTATAAAAACCCAACCCGAATTCTCTCCGACAAAAATCTCTTCCTAAACTCTCCCCGTCCCTCCGTGAGTTTTTATTTATTTGTTATCTTCGTGAAGTCACAAAGGACATTCCTTCATCTCCGTTCATTCCTAAATTTTCCCATCAAAATCATTTCAGAATTGTGGCTAACGTAGCTTGAAAACTCATGGGGCAAAGTTTGAAATCAATGACCCACCAACAACACCAAAAGGCCTCCAAAGACGAGTTGCTCTATCAATGTGTCTGTACCGCCGACGTCGATGCCATCAAAGCCCTCCGCCACCAAGGTGCTAGCCTTGAGGTACCTCCTAATATACTATCTCTTTTCTGCGTATTGTCATTCTGGTTTACGTGTTTTTTGTGTCATTAAAGTCTCGTGTTTTTTGTGCAGTGGATTGACAGCGAAGGTAAGACCCCATTGATTGTCGCTTGCATGGATTCTGGGTTGATAAATGCTGCTAAAACTCTTATAGAATTAGGTGCCAACATCAATGCTTACCGCCCTGGTAATAAGTTTCTTCTAAGGCAAGATTTTTTAATTATTTGATATTGTTGCAAACTTATGCGTTTCTGAATGAGGATTCATTTCTTGTAGGACGTCATGGTGGAACTCCTCTGCATCATGCTGCAAAAAGGGGATTGGAGCCGACTGTTAGGTTACTTCTCTCTTATGGTGGTATGTCTTTCGTCTGGTTTAAGATTCTGTTGCTGAAATAAATATTTAATTATAATTGTTATCTTGTCCATGGACGTTGCTGAATCCTGCTTGTCATGAAGTGAAAATAATAATAATTACAAGTTATGCAAAGGCATAAAATGTGTCGCTATTTTGACAAATGAAGTGTGATCAGTTTTAGTTTTTTCGCTAATGTTCCAGCAAATCCTCTTGTGAGGAATGATGATTGTCACACTCCACTTGGTGTTGCAAGAATGAAGGGCCATGTGAGTGTTGTCCGAGCAATTGAGGTATGCTTGACAATGTCTATTTATCTAATTTAGCGGAAATCATCTATGTTTGTTAGAAAACTGTTTTATTGCAAAAGGCTTATGTTATTTTTGTTGGCTTTTTCTAGAGTCACATTTGCTATTTCTCTGGCTGGCTGCGAGAGTTTTACGGTCCAGGATTTCTTGAAGCATTAGCTCCTCAATTGATGTCAAGAAAAATGTCTGTATGATATCGATTACCTAATGTACATAAGCCATGCTCCTACTTTCAAGGCCTAGTTCAAGGGCTTTGAAGCAAATTAATATTGCTGATTATTTGTCCATCTCCATGTTAACCAAGGTTCGTTTCTTGCAGTTGGGCTGTTGTCATACCTTGCGGTCCTGCTAATCCCACGAAGCCACCTAAATTCGAGCTTGCCATTTATCCTACTTTGCAGGTATTCTACTTTTGATTTTTGATTTTTGATTTGCTTCCTGGATAATTAACCTGTATTTCTACAGTCAATTATAGAGGAGTAAAAGAAAAAAGCAGAATAAGAATAAAAGTGTCATTCATCTCCTGTTAATGATGATTTCACATGTTTCTGAAGAGAAGTTAGTGATATACTCCAGTTAACTCTGTATTTCTTAATCTTCCTAATGGTTGCTTCCACGGGCATAGTTTGTACTCTATAACTTTAGCCTTTAGATTTATTTTTTACCTTGTGCAATTGTGTTTAGTTTATTCATTAAACTCAATATCTACCTTCTTTTCCAACTCATTTGGTCACTTTCCAAAATTTCTGTAGTTATGTTGATCTGCATGGTAGTGTTCAGCTCACTACAACAACTTCTAAGTGGAAAACTGGCATTTGGGTCTTGTTTGTGGCTGATGGCTCTGTTTCTGTGCTTGATGCAACACATTTAATTTTCTTTACTCGTGGTTTGTTGTGATCACAGCATGAATAATGTGGCATAGGAAGTTGGTGTAGATTAATAATTATTGGTTCTTGCTGTCTGTATATATCCTCCTTTTGCCAGAAAATTAACTGCAATTGGTTTTCTGACCAAAACAGTAGCTACAAATGTTGGATACCTACTGGTAGATGTAGTTTAATAGGTGAAATTTGGTTTCATAACTTCTAGTTCGTTGCTTTAAACTTAGCTTTGAATTCCTTAAAATATTAATTTGTGGCATTATTTATAGACCTTCCTATTGTATTCTTAACTGGTAAGCAGGATGTCCAGCCTCGTGCAATCATTGCGCTTTGGAAGGCCAAAGTTTATGATCCCAAATTTCATCAATCGGATCCTGTGCTCATTATATTTGACCAGTCTACAAGTAAGTTCATATCAATTGATCAATAAAATTGAGCAACAAATTCCATCGGGATTCTGTAAGTCGATATGCGGCTGGGCTGTTGATTGATTTAGTTTTAACAAATAACATACTATGTCATATAATCTTTGTCATTTTCCCTTGGCTTGGACAGTAGTCTAAGTCTTTACCTCATATCTCGTTATCAGTTAGCTGGTTCTTTTCTTTGATGTTGTCTCTCTTTACCAGAAATCAGATATAAGCTTGCATCTGCCATTGAGGGTGATAAACAGCAGCTTCAGTGGTTATATAATGCATGCAGAGGAATAGCTCAGGTACGGAGTTAGATTGCGTATAGATTATGCACTCAATGGCTTGTACTTGTTGCTTGGATTACATCTCACTGTTAATCAAGTAGATCCTTGGCTTTTGTTGGTATAGATGGCTTTTCACAAAAATGAAAAATTATTGCCTGTTGACTCTTGAGATCTTTAAGTTTGTGATAATTGTTTAACTCTAGTGTCTGGTGATAGATGACTTTATCCATATCAGACAAAAATCACCATTATTGTCTTTGGAGGCAGGTTTAATCCCAATATGTACATATATTTTCTTCACCTTGTGGATCTTTGTTTTCTTCTTATGGAAATTTAAGCCGATATGTATTGGCCACCTCCTAAACTTACATATAAAAGATTGATTCATGTATTGGAATGGATTGATGAAGGTTATCATCTGTAATTTCATTTCTCAAAATCTATTTTTTCAAGTACTTAATTTACCATGTAATGATAGAATAATGCAGTGTTGAGAAAAACTATGAGCTGCTCTTACATTAAAAAGAATCTAAACAGTCCAACCATTACAAGTAGTAGTTATTGCATTGAAATATACAAATATTATGGGAATTTGCAGGTATTGGTAGAATGGAATTATTTTCATTATTCTGATGGTATGCAACACGAAAGTAGAATTGAAGCTAGCATTATACAGTTGTCTATATTCATCTTGCTCATTGGAATCTCAGATGGGATTTTATGCTTTAGGAGCTCCAGAGAACTTGTATCAAAATGTATGTTATAGGTTTATTTGTTATTTTATTCAGCAATCCATGAAAGTTATTTTGAATGGATTACTTCTCATTATATAGGTTACTTTGTCAAGGAGGTGCTCTTAAATTTAGCATTTGCCTTATGACATAGCAAAAGTACATTCTTAATTTAGCATTTGCTCCAGTTGAAAACAAATGACATTCGTATTGCTCTGTCCTTTTTTGATAAAATGCTTCATTTGTTTGCTGTTGCCACCAAGGGTACTATTCTTAATTTACTCAGTTTCAGGCCATACCTTTTGCTGCACCTCATAATACCATAATGTCAATTCCAGCAAGTGCACATCCAATTGTAACAGAAGCCAGTGGATCGACAACAGGAAATAGTCACCAGAATGCTGAAGCAATTAATGCAAATGGTTGGGAAAATTCTACAAGTATTGGCACTCACAATGGGTGGGGTGCTGATGAATGTACAAAGGCAAGCTATAATGGATGGATGGATAAACCAGCCAAAGAAGACTATAATGGGTGGAGTGCAGCCAATTCTGGTCCAACTTCTGAACAAAGTCAAGGTGTCCAAACCAATACTATCCCTGCCCCTGTTGTCCAACCCAGCAGTACAATTTCTGCATCAGTTTCTACAGCTCCATCGGCTCCACCAATTCCTGAGGAGGAATCCGGCGAAGGGCCAATCTGCTATCCATCAGTTGAAAACAATCAGGTGGACTTGCATGTTCCAGCTGTTGAGTATGGATTTTCTGCAACCTGTTATGTAAATGATGAAGGCAATTCTTCCTCCTGTATAATATGCTGGGAAGCTCCAATAGAAGGTGCATGCATTCCATGTGGTCATATGGCCGGTTGCATGTCATGTTTAAATGATATTAAAGCCAGGAAAGGCCCCTGTCCTGTTTGCAGATCTGAGATAAATCAGGTGATAAGACTCTATGCTGTGTGATACAGTAACTTGAAGACACAGATACAGGATTCTTTGTAAATTATGATTTTCTTTTTCGAAGTTCAAGTCCTGCTTTTTCCAAGCATTTTCCGGGACTGTGATTGAAGTGTACAAATACAACTAGGCATCTATGTGGAGAAATTATGCATTTGGCAGTTGAAGCGTCATGCTTAGTCCATTCACAAATTTGTGGATCCTACATGTAAAATTCAATTGATAGTCTATTTTATCTGAGGTGCACATGCTCCGGGAGTATTGAAGGGTTACACACCATTGCGCGAGTTTGTAAATGCCGGCAATTATATATGATTCTGTTTATTGGACTCCGCTTTCTTGATCAACGTTTTACATGATGTCCGTGTATATACATCTCTGATAAATGATCAATAGCATTTGTGACTCCCGGTAAGGGACCTTAATATTTGTCAAGCAGCTGAACATAAAATCTTTCTACAGATGCAGTAAGCCACATCCATTTTCACCAGGGAGCCTCTGAAAATAATCTAATTGAATTACAGATCTGTTTAAACCGACAAAACGGGAAAAATGTTCTCCCGAATACTGAACTTGGCAACTATATAGGTCATTGGTACAGAAAGGAAAAAACACATGCTTAGAAGAATGCCAATGTTACTCTAAGCTTTAATAATTTTATACACCTGTTTTCTCAAGTCATTCAAGTTGTAGAACCTGACCCATAACATGAGATCCCACCATTCCAACATGAAAGGCCCTACCATAAAATTTCTGATACCAGTCCCCAAGATGTTAAAAAACTAGCACATGGGATGCTTGGCAGAATCTCATTGATCCCAGAGAAAGTTTCTTGAAGCTGTCTTTTACCTTGCTGCCTGGAATAATCAATTGGACAATGCATCTGGCGTTTTATTGTTCCTCCTCCAACTGGAAGAGTTTTTGAGCGGAAAGCTTGAATCCGGGCCAAGTGATTAGACACATTGAAGTGTTTTTTTAGGTCTTAAATCTTTTCTTTTGAAGTACTTCCCCCATTTGGGAAGCCAAAAATCCCTTATGAATCTGCTCTTTTCGATTCTTTTCAAACTGGCAACATGGCGTGTACGGCAAATACAGACAAGAGTAAAGATATTGTTCAAAATAATAATCAAATATTTTATGGTGTTATTGCTTTGACCCTGCCAAGAAAATGGATAAACAACTGATTAAAGCAAAGGAGTTGCAGTTGCAAGCATGTGTTTTTGAAAATTGAAGCTACAAGTCAAACCCTCTAAAATAGGTCAGTATTTGGTCCATGTGTAAAATGAACTTCAGACAAAAGACAGACGTGTACAACAATCACCCGGATGGACCAAGGTTCTCTATTCGTAAATGTCAATATTTTTACACTTCAACTAAACATATTACCACAATTCATAGATCATAAAAAACCAAAACAGTCCTGTAATTTTTAACTAGTAATTTTCATGGTGGGGAAAAGTTTTCAACTTTTCTGCGCTGGCATACTTTGAATTATTCAGACTCTTTCAAGAAAAAGTTGGTGCATTACAATGATATCATCTGCTTTCCACAGTAATTTTAATGTGAGTTTATTTTTTATGTATGTCTCTGTAGTTTGATGTAGAGAGCCATGAAAATGCAAACTGGAGCCAGCACGCACGCCCTGGATATTACTATGTATATATATTTTATTAAAGCTGGCAATTGGTCATCATTCTTCTAGACAAGAAAAATAAAATGGGGTAGGTTGCAATTAAGGCAATGAAAAACAAGATAGTTTATATGTGGCGCAGTTATATAACTCTTTATAATACATTATTTATTATAATGTAAAAGATATAATCTATTAAATCAAATTATTTTTTTACATACAAAGGTAGCAAAATCTTGTATAAATTTATGGTGTTGTCATTTTTTTCAAAATTAACTGAAAATCTTTTTTGGGTATACTTGTTTTTTTTTTATTATGCGCAAGGATAATAATAACAGTAATCATTATTGGAAACGTTGATCGGGAGCACTGACTCTGATACGCACATTCTAATTTTACACCTGCCCTGCAACTGCTTCTGGTTCAAAATCCATAATAAATGCAACTACCAGGAGTTTTTTAATGGAAAAATGTGTGCTTTCTTCACTGTAACTCCATTAAAATCTCTGCTTTCTTCACTCTTCAATGTAAAATTTTCTCTACAAAATAACTTTTTTATCTTTTTCCCTTGTGGGTCATTTTGCTTTTTTATAATTTGATTCATGTTGATATCCACTCTTCTTAAATCACGAGACATGATCATCCCTTGATAATTAAGAATAGATGATGACATAACATCTATTGTGAATGGCCCTGCCCATACAATCTTAATTTGTACACTATAAACATGTTGATTATATACGGATTATGTTAGGTAGTATCTAAAAACACAATGGAGGAATCTTGATCATAGCTACAAATATTATTAAATAGAAGCACTTTTAGATGTGTCCAAACAAGCCCTTGTAAATAAGGCTTATCAATTTGTTTTTTTTGTCATTAATAGTTTCTCTTTCAGTGTTCCCTTCAGCCTCTCAGGTTTCAGCACCCCATGAATCCTGCCTCTCTTCATTGGCTTATCACCAATTTTATTTATTGTTTCAACGTATTTGAGTGGTTTTATGTGGGAAAAATAAGTAGAATCAATTCATGATACAGATGTACGAGTGTCAGATATTCACTATTATTTAAAAATTTTCAGTTTTGAGAGATTCCTCTTCCCAAGTTTTTTCCTTTTTTTTTTTAAAAAAAACCAATATTTATGCCAAAATTCAGATATATATAAAATGGATATTTCCACAATTATCACCAAGAAAGGTCAAATTGTATATATCAAGATTCACATTCAGGATTATCAGGAATATACCTTAGCCTATTTTTGTATTCTTCTTCAAAGAAATCTTTTACCTTACTCATCAATTTGCCAAATACAATCACAGACACAATTATTATTGCTTTCACTATATATTTTCCAATAATTATCCATAAACAACAATATTATTATTTAAGGCTTAAAAATATACATAAAGTGAGGGGTACATTAGTCATTTTGAATTCATATTATAAATCTTTAACGAGACTAATCATAGAGTACTTTAATGTCCGAATCTCTGTAGTATCTGTCAACTTAAAAAAAAGGCTTAGACTTCACATTCACTCGCTCTTTTTTCTCTAATCTATGTAATGTAATTTGTGATTACGATTATCAAAATGCATAATTAGCTTCCCAACTCATCATTTTCCTACTATTTCATTATGATCCTTAATTAATTTTGCCCCACAAAACCCAACAAATCTCCAACCAAAATGGGCCCCCACCTTTTTTCTTTTACCCATTTCTTTTTTTTTATTATTTTTTATTTTTCCAATTTTATTCCAGTTCTTGCAACAAAATCTCTTTCTTTCCCTTGTTGTCAGTCTCTCTCTCTCTCTCTCATGCAACTCTCTGTAAGACAAGCAAAGCGAAGGAGGGTTTGATACTACTAATGATTGTTGAAGATTAAATTTTCTTCAATTTACTTGCCAATGTTTTTGTCTTAAGACACCACCTCAACCCACTGCAATAGAGGTATGAATTTGTATGTCAAATGTTGATTTATCTATTTGTTTTCCCTGTTTTTGGTTTTTAATATGATATAACGTAATGTTTTTTTTTTTTTAATCAGACTGTGATTGCCTGGTGATTATATTAGTTAAAGTTTGGTTTTTTGTGTTTGGATTCGTAACTATGGAGTGATTCAACAAATGATGCTGGTTCTTTCTGGAGCGTATGTGATTTTGATAATCTTTTATTTTAACATGGCTCGGTTTTATAGAAATTATTTAGCAGATTGGGTGAGACTGTTTTTGTTGAGTTAATTAGCAAACTTTCTGTTTGGTTCCTGGAAAAACTGAAGAAAACGGGAGGTAATGGGGTTTTGGATATCAGTAGGATTTGATTCCTGAATATTTATTTTCAACATGTGTACTGTTCAGTTGAAACTCTGTTTGGCTTGGCCAAATGGTGGAATAACAATTACAGTCTACCAAGTGAAGGCACTTGTATTCTCTATTCTATAGTAGCGTGAATCTAAGACTCAGGAAATTTAATTTATTTTCCTTTTGAACATTTTATACTGGAGGAACAATGAACATTTTTATCAAATCCTTATAAGATGAGTGCCCCTTTGAGTGACAGACATGCGAGAGTCAAAAGCCATTTGCTCTCTAACACATTGTGAAAATTAACGAAGAGAGATTTTTGGCTTCCTTTGGTAATCTAGTGAAATGGGTTTTCTCAAATAATGGGAGAAAGTCCGCATGGAAAATGCCACTGAGTAGCTTTTTATTTATTTATTGTTTCCAAGAAGCATGACAGAGGCTATCTTCATTTGCTCACAGAGGCTTCCTTCTGGAATAATAGGTCTAAGTCTATTCATCTTCTGCTCGTAATTGAATATGTAGATGTCTGTTGATTTTTATCCAAGTATTGTCGTTTCAACATATCTTTATCATTCTGATAAACCATGCATTTCCCAGCAAGAATATGCTCAGTTCTTGTTTTTATTTTCCATGAACCCTCTATTGAATCACATTTTGAATAAGAAAGACATGTAAGGGATACTTGATTATTTATCATTTGATTATGTCGAAGCTCAATTCATATTATCTAATGAATTTACACTTTATTATTGCATTATGCTCGTTTCCAACTGATAGTTGGTGGAATCTTTTTCTCTTCTCAAAAAGAGATGGCATAAATGGAAGTGTAAAACTGATCTAAAGAACTATTCAGTGAATTAAGTTTACATAACAAGTGAAATTTTTTCCTCTAAAACCACAACTTTATGCTGTTGCTATGATGAAAATAGTGTTTTTGTCAAGAGCACTTTAGTATGAACTGTTTTTGTGAAGAATTATGAAATGTTTGGCATTCGAAGCTATATTCGATGTAGCTAATTTTTTTATATGTTTGAACAAGAGCAGGTTAGATGGACACAAAATCTGTAAGATGTCTTATCAACAGTATTTCCCGATTCATTCATCTTGTTTCTTGCCAGACAATAAAACTTACTCCTATTCAAAAGGCTTACAAGATTATGTCTGGAGCATTAAAACTTTTAAAAACACTGCTGGATGAAGTTGTTGATTACAAGATACCTTCAGATGAAATCCTAATTAAAGAGTGTGAAGAACTGGATATGGCTGTTAATGAGGCTCGGGAATTCGTTGAGAATTGGAGTCCAAAGATGAGCAAGATTTTATGTGTAAGTTTTCTGTACTGAATATTTTCCTTTGCTAAATCTGCTTGAACCAGGTAACAGTGTTTGAGAAAAATGATTTTCTTTTAGTTAGTTAATCTTTATTTATTGGTTCTTAATTGATAAAGTTCCTCTCACCTGTTAAACCAAATAAGAAAAGTTTCTTCATACGTCAAGCTTGTGGAACTATGATCCATATTTGTTGGAAATCTTATCAAGCTACTTACTGAGTTTTAAAAAACCATAGTTAAAAGAAGAAAGTTTGTAAACCGATGACAGCGATGCCTTGCAGCCTATCGTAGTTCCCAAACTCACTTTTATTTTTCCCTTGTTATCTTGGATATAAAGTGGGGCTTGTGAAGATGGATCTACTGCTCATTTTACATTCTCTAATTTTCTTCTAGTCTTTATTGCTTTTCTTGATTATGGGTGTGGGCACTGGGGAGTTAATCCTGCATTCTGAATGTGTTTTCTATTTTTCTTCTTTTGTCCAGGTTCTGCACAGTGAGCCCCTGTTGATGAAAATCCAGAGATCCTCACTTGAAATATGTCACATATTGTATAGATTGTTACAGTCATCTCCATCCAGTTCAAGTATGTGTGGTGTTCAGGTGAGTAGACTGTTAAAATTTTTGTCTCTTGAACTGTTTTTCATTGATGAAACAGTTCTTGATGATGAATTTCTTATCTGGATTGACTATTCTTTTCCAATAGTTTTGTTTTTGTCTAAAAAATACTCAAATCTGCTGAGTTGAATTTGTTATCACTTCCGCATTTGCTAGTTAGCTAAATGGACATGAGTAGCAAAACTAATTTCTGGAAATCTGTTTCAGCATTGTTTGCAGGAAATCAATCGCTTGAAGCAGGAAAGAATAACAGAAGGTATAACAGAAGCTCTGAGAGATCTACAAGATGATATCATTCCTGGCACTGATCATGTTATGAAAATTATTGAATCGCTTAGTTTGACAACAAACCAGGAACTACTGAAAGAAAGTGTGGCTATTGAAAAAGAGAGGTTCAACACTCAAAAAGATCAGAATGAAGAGAATTTAGATCAAATCAACCACATAGTGGTTCTTGTTTCCCATATTCGTGATTGCATGCTTAAAATTGAGCGTTTTGAAGCAACAAGTGGTGTCCCAATTCCTGCCTTCCTCCGCTGCCCTTTATCCTTGGAACTCATGATGGATCCTGTGATTGTTGCTTCTGGGCAAACTTATGAGAGGGCTTTCATCGAAAAATGGCTTGACCATGGGTTGACCATTTGCCCAAAGACCCGACAAACCTTGACGCACACAAACCTAATTCCCAATTACACTGTCAAAACTATGATAGCAAATTGGTGTGTAGAAAACAATATAAGACTTTCGAGTTACTCTGAACATAGTAATGTTTATTCAGTCCGATCTCCCTCGGATCGTGTGTCTGCCCAAGATTTAATCCGCACTGATAGTTTCCGATGTTCTTTACACGGTAGTAATTCCACCTCAAGATCATCTCTTGATGTTGGAAATGGATTTGAGAAGCTGAAGGTTGATGTCTCTTCCAAATTAAGTGGGGAAGAATTCAATGGATGTCGAAGTAGGGACATTGAAAAGTTTGACCACCCGTCCCCTGAGCAGTCATATATGCATAGCAGGAGTGAATCAACGTCAAGTGCCATTTCAAGTGTCGAATATATGCCTCCAGCATCAAAGGAGTTGTCAAGGAGATCGAGTAAGAATGAAAAATCGAGTGAGCTGTCAGGCGAAATCATATCTGAGTGTCCTGCTGCTTCTCCTTCAACTAAGGAAATAGGATTTTCTCCATGGTTGTCAGGAAAACAATATCACAGCTCCAAAACAATAGCAGAACTCACTGGGGCTGGACAAAATAACTATAGCAGAATACACTCTTTTCCGCATTCTGAATCAGGATCTGATGAATTGACCACGGCTTATTATGTGAAGCAATTGATTGATAACCTAAACAGCCAATCAAATGAAATTCAAACTGCAGCTGCAGCAGAATTGCGCCGTCTTGCAAAACACAACATGGAGAATCGTATCATGATAGGAAGTTGTGGTGCTATTCCACCACTGCTTACACTATTATACTCAGAGGCACAGCTAACCCAAGAGCATGCTGTCACAGCCCTTCTGAATTTATCAATTAATGAACACAATAAGGCCATGATTGCAGAAGCAGGGGCAATAGAACCACTTATTCATGTTTTAAAATCAGGCAGTGATGGAGCCAAAGAAAATTCTGCTGCAGCTCTGTTCAGCCTCTCTGTTCTAGAAGAATATAAGGCAAAGATTGGCCGTTCTGGTGCAGTCAAAGCCTTGGTAGATCTTCTAGGCTCAGGGACTCTAAGAGGTAAAAAAGATGCTGCCACTGCTTTGTTTAACCTTTCAATCTTTCATGAAAACAAGGCTCGTATAGTTCAGGCTGGGGCTGTGAAGCATCTTGTTAACTTGATGGATCCCAATACTGGGATGGTTGACAAGGCAGTTGCTCTCCTTGCAAACTTATCAACGGTCGGAGAAGGGCGCTTGGCAATTGCACGGGAAGGGGGCATTCCATCTCTAGTTGAGGTAGTTGAATCAGGATCTCAGAGAGGAAGGGAAAATGCAGCTTCTATACTGTTGCAGCTATGCCTTCATAGTCCCAAGTTTTGTACCCTGGTTTTGCAGGAAGGAGCTGTTCCTCCTCTTGTTGCCTTATCTCAGTCTGGCACTCCAAGAGCCAAGGAAAAGGTATGGAGCTCCACCTTCTTTTTCTCTGTTTTGGCGCTTAGCTCTTTCTCTATCCTTTTCAAAATATGGATATGGTTTCTACTCCTACCTATACTAAATACAACTTCACATTACATAGTATTATCCCCTGGGATATTGGTATTATTTGCCAGAAAGAGAAACATAATTGACGAAGTGTGTTTGCTTCTTTTTTTCCCCCCTCTGTTCTCTTTGGTTAAATAACAAAAAATATCCTTTCTCCTCGTGGTTTCATATTCTGTATTTCTTAATTTTGAAAGGAGCTCTGCTGTTTATGCCTTATTCACTGGAAATTAACCTAAGTATCAGAAATTTCATTCATATGTTAACTGGCAAATATTGAGAGGACGTATGTCGAGTGCTATAAACTGATATGGGCCATTGGAACTTGAAAGAAGTGGGATTCTTTGTTCTGGAACCGTGGAAAAGGACTATTTCTCTTAAAATCATATTTAATCTTCCTGGAAATCATTAAAAAGATAATTTCATTTCTTACTATGTTGGAGGTGCTTGAGAAAGAAAATGATGTACTCTTTTTGATATATATTATGCAGGCACAACAACTTCTCAGTCATTTTCGGAACCAGAGAGAAGGGTCCATGGGGAAGAAATCATGAAAAGGAGACAAACTTTATTGGATCCTTTATTGTTTTTTCTTTGATTTTTTGGTATCTACTTGATATAGCTTGCTATTCCACGATAAATCTGCTTAGGATCGGCCCTTTATCCATATATTCTTTAGTTTTCAACTAGGTAAATTTGCAGCGTACTCTTGATTCTTTTTTCTTTCTTTAGATAGGTTACCTTAGTACTGTGTGCAGTCACTTAATTTTTTTTTCAATTTTTTTTTATTTAAATTATGTTATTGTTGAGTTGGTCCTTAGTATTGTAGATATGCTGTACATATGTTATAGAATTCTGTAATAGTTGCGCTTCTAGATGCTCCAATCCTCTATTTTTGGCAATTTAGTTTTTCACCGAGTACCTAAGCTTAGCAGTTTTTGGTAAACATTGATGCTTTGTTTGTAGCTAATGCATGGTTCATCACGTTAATGTTATTCTCCATCTTAAAATGTCACTGGAATTTTCAGCAAGCATTTACAATGGTCTACAGCAATGCACCGGTCAGTTTTCGAGAAAATACTGTAAGTCTTTTATGGCTGATATGCTTTCTACCTAATATATATCAAGGTCCTAGCAAGACAATATATGTAGTTATTAGGCAAAAGTAGGAGAATGAGCTCTTGCTTGTCTGTGGTATTCATTATACTACCGAAGTAGAACAGGGTCCATTTTTTGTTTCCCCAAATTACTTTAAACTGGTCTAGTGATTCTGAAAATATTAAGAACAAAACAAGGAAAAGATGGGATGTTTTCTAGTTGTAACAGTTGTTACAGATAATAGATCTTGTTAGTAACAAAAATGGTGTAGTCTTTGAAGCGCCAAACATTTGAAGAAAGTGTTGCTTGGAGACATTTTTGTCAAGGATATTAGAGCTGGCTAAAAACCATTATTCCAGACAGCTGGTTTTGCAGGAAAATTAAAGCAAAGGAACTGTTTCCCTCGTGGGATTGCTCTTAGGTGCCAGCTACCATGTTGACTGCAAACCCAAATAATCTTGGTACCTGATAAAAATGCTATAATGCTATACTACGAGTGAGACTACCAGGGTGCCATTTCGTTTTCTTGTTTTTTTGGTGCCTTTTGTTGACTATTTATAACTTGTCAGGATTTATTGGAACGAGTCTTTAGATTATTTCAACTATGGCGCAATTCAGGTTTTCATGGCTAAAATTTCACTCACATTTGGGAGACATGAACACACTTCCTTCTTGTTGAGGGAGAGTGTTGGCACTAGCAGACTACTTACTAGGCTGGGCAGGCTGCCGTATGTTATACATATTATATGATGGGCCACTCATGCTTGGGCTGCAAATAGGAATAAGGCCTAGATATATAATTCAATTAATCATCCAGCTTTTGATTTAAAGAGAGTAGCTATGTTGCGGGAGGGAGGAGAGGAGAGGAGAGGAGAGGAGAGGAGAGGAAGGTTCGGACCACTCATGTTGATGTTATATATTAGTATATGTACCATAGAAACTATAATTTTAGATGGTCCCAAATCTCTCTTCAAATTGCTCTGCCTATTGTGCACAATAATATGGTCTTCATTCTTCTTCACAATGATTATCACTAAATCACTGTTATACCTTTTATCTTTCCCTTTTTAGTTCCAACATAACAGCTGGGCTGAATCGTTTTATTTATTTATTTTCTGAGTAGGTCCTGGTACAGGAGAATTCAATGGACAATCTGGCTGGATTTCATTTCAGATACCTGTTTTATATTATTGAGTTGTTGGATAGGACCCAGGAAAAAATTAAGTAAATTTCAAAAAAGTAAAAAAAAAAAAAAAAAAAAAAAACAAAGGGAAAAACAGATGGTGGAAATTTTACCCAAAAAGTTTTCTATTCTCACTTGAAAACCAGAAGGGGAAATGATAAATGATAAAAGAAATAAAGAAAGACATATGGAGTTGGAGATAGAGTAGACTAATTGAAAGGGTAAATTCAATAATTGTGGGGGATATAAAATTTGGTACGCATCCTACATCAATGCCTCGGGCCCACCACTTTTATGTCTAAAATAATTATTTAAAGACAATATCCCTTTATATAGGATCTAGTATAGACTTGGGTCCTATAATTAATTGATTCTTATTTCCTATACTTATCGGATGACAAAAATAAAAAATAAAAAATAAAAAGAAGAAAGGAAGGTTATATGCTTTCCCTAAATATTGATACTTTATTCTTTGTGGAATTGAGAGTAAAAGAAAATGTCTACAATTTGGAGATCTTTCTAATGAACCTTTGAAGATTATTTGAAAAACCGAATTTAAGAGTTCGCTTTAAAATTACTTGTAATATTGTATTGTCAATAATTTTAAAACATAAATTTTATATATAAATTAATGTAATAAAATATATATTATCATTATATCAATTTAATTACATGAACAAATTTATATATGTAACAGTATACAATAACCATTACATAATAGATAAGTATTACAAAAACGCCTTTAATTGTTCGTGCTCATCTGAGAATTAATTGGAAATAAATATGAACATCATGCATCAAGTAGAAGATAGTGTGAGGTATGAGCTAAGTTGCAGTTGAACTTTTTCGACAGAAGCTGTAGGACTAAATTTAAAATAGGATTGGCCGACATTAATTAATTTCTCAACGATCGATGTATTTTATATTATATAGTAAATATATAGCTTATAATATATAACTCAACATTCAACACACCAAAGCTAGCTCTAAGTTTAGGGCATATCACATCATATCATGTATGAATATGTGGCACCACAAGCTCTCCATAATTTTTTCAACCATTAATCATTTTACAGTTAACTACCAACTAAAATTAAATTTGATATTATAATTAATGTTATTAATTATTATACACTTAAAATTCATTCAATCATTTAAAATAAATCAATTAAATGATGTGAAAATAATTTAAAAAGTTTGTATCAAAACAATGATGCTCTTGATTCTAATTATATCTGTAACAAAATTTGTGGTATTATATTTTTTATACAAATTCCTTGCACAATTTTAAAAACATTAAATTGATGTACACTCAATAATTAAAATTAAATTTAATATATGTAATTAAAAAGGGTAAAAAAATGAATTAAGCTAATAGCTTAAAATGATATTTAAAAATTTGCAAGATTTCAAATTTACTTGATAGTTTAAGGTTTATTAAAAGTGTAAATCAATATTATGATAGTTTAGTTTGAGAATTTATATCTAACAAAATAAAAAAAGAAAATTCTCAATTGTAGAAGATCTAATATTTCTATAAGAGTCTATCACTATATATATCCACGGCACGAGTCAACTTTGATTCTAGAAGTTAAAAGCATGAAGAAAAAATTGTAGTTCAATTAAGTGGAACTCTAACTTGTTAGGTGCAGTATTTTTAGAAAAATCATTTTTAAAAAATTATCACTTATATATGCATTGTTTATCTTATCCTTAATCACTATCAATATGACTTCAATAATTTAATCTATATATATATATATATATCTTATGATATAACAAATAAATTGTATACATATAAATATATATAAAGTATAAAATTGAGGAGTGGTTTATATCATGCAACCTTGATTCCATTCTATGTATATATAGTCAATATATAATGAATGGGATGGACAATTAGACATTAATTTGATTGATGGTAACAGGATATGGGTCCATTTGGTTTCACAATTCACATCCTTATTGATTGATTATTTTTCAGAATGTATTATTATATATAAACTTGGTCACATGATATGCTTTTACCATATTTGGCCGAGACATACATCCCCAGCTTAGCTAGAAAACACTTCCTCAAATCATCATCATCATCATCATCATCATCATCATGATCATCATCTGACTCGATCATAACTTTAATTTGTTCTGTCGACCTCTTTTTGTTTTTTTTTTTTTTCTCAGTGATCAAAACTTTAAGAAAATATATTAAAATGATGCTCAAATAATATATATATATATATATATATAGTCTGATCTAGAAAAAGAGGAAAAAAATTAAAATCAATTGTGCGCGTGTATGTATATGTATATACGTCTTGATAGTTAGGTTGATATCCTCAGACAAAGAGTAGGTATAAGTCTTATCAAATTATATAATATCAGAAGAGCAGCTGCCGATTATATTTGGAAGCAAGTGTACTATTATGCTTTAAATATTTGGAGAAGATGTTTTGAAAATATATTGAAAAAATTAATAAATAGGGGTACCTAAATTCACAAACTTATATAGTAATTTTTGGTAATTTTGTAAATTAAAGATTATCACTAAACATTTTCTTTTGCATATCAATCAATTATATATCATCACTTACTTTCTAAAGAAAAAGAAACACAATTTTAATTTGCATTAATGATAATAATATTGAAATTCATAATAATAATTAATAATAATTTATTAGTAAGAGTAATTGGAAGGGAGGTAGCATATATTGGGAAGGGGGGACAATGGGCGGTGAGGTATGCAGTGAATGTCGATGATTCCCTAAATATATTACACATTCATGGGTTTCGAAATTGTCTGCTCGAGGTCGTGGTTACCATTACCATTTCTCCTTTCTAGTTTTTACTATACCCTTTTTTTTCATTATAAAAAAAGGGATCTTTATTAAATTAATCAATTATTATTATTATTATTATTATTATTTAATTACCCAATTTTTAATTTCACATTGAATTTGAGCATATTTTTCAGCTGTCAAGGAGAAACAGCTTACATACAAACATATACAAACGTTTGGATTTTGGAACTTGAAAGTAGAACTACTAGTATTACTTAATTAATATACATCCATACATATATAATTAAACAACAGTACTTCAGTGGCCTACGTGTTCCTCCTCCTCCTCCTCCTCCTCCTCGATTGATAATCATCTTTTTATTTATTTTATTTCCAAATATAAATATAGAAACTGAATATATATGATAATTAAATTCATTTATTTTTCAAATTAAAAAAAATAATAAAGCAAACACATTTTATGGCATCAAGTGATGACTCTGATCTCCTCATCGTGTGTTCTTTTACTTAATTGTATTCACTGCTGTATTACGTTTTTTTTTTTTTTTTTTTCTATATATATAATTTTTACAACTACTTCTGTAACTGTTGTCTTGTCCCAATAGGACTACTACTGTGTCCTCATGATCATCCTTGTGAGCTTAATTAATTTGTTATATCGTTTAATGGTACCTTCATTTTGTAGCTGATGAGCTAAATTAATATTTAGCTGCTCCTACATATGTTTTTTTTTTTTTTTTTTGGAATATGCTCCTATATATGGTTGTTTCTACTTTCTATAAACTTTAATTAAGCCTATTAGCTACTTCTAATTATAAGTTTTAATTACTTATAACCGATTCTATCAAATCTACTATATACATCTAAAATGGTGGAACGATGTGCACCATATATCATATATAATATATATTTTTTATATACAACGTTTTAGTTGCGGCACAAATCTAATTAATAGGTTAAAAACGTATAATCATCAAAATAAGAATGTCATGTTATGTCATGTCACATATATTCTTATTATTTATAAAACTTCTTAAAAGATATATATATATTTTTTACTACAAATATATCTACTAAAGCTTTGTTTATCTTTATGTAAATATAATTATTTAAAAATTTAAAAATTATTTATTTTTTAATTTATATATAAATATACGTTAAAAATATTTGAATTAAATATGAATATATAAACATATGAATAATTTAAATATTTTATTTGTCAATAATACCGTTAGTTGATTATATAATATTTATATATATATAAACAACTTAATACAATGGTTTAAAATTTTTTATAACATACGTGTCAAAATATCAATTTGAAATTTTTATTTTTAAAAAATAAACAATCTAATATTTATATTCATATATTTAAAGTAAAAAAATAAATATATTATTCAAATTTAAATTTTAATTTAATTTAGATTCAGTCATATTCAGATTTCAAATAAAAAAAAATACTATGTAAGATTACAATTAAATTTTTCTATAAATTTTTATGCATATAGTTATGACGTATTTGAAAGATTTTTCTATATCTAGTGTGAGATCAAACCTTACACTTAGTGAAGAGTCCTATATATAGTGAAAACAATATTGCTGAATGAAGGATTCAAATACATACCCTCCCTTTAGAAGGCATGAGTACTAATTACCTAAACAAAGTTTCAGTGACTTTTTAAAGAATAACTTGATGCAGAAGAATTAACAAGACTTTAATATATATGAAAGTAAGATAAATAAACTTTTATATTCCATTCATCAGTTTGAAATCAAGATAATTGAAAATTAAGGTAATTTACATTGGTCTAACACTTTATAAGAAGAATTTCATTTTAGTGATACATATTTTAATTTTTTTAAAAAAGAGTTCGTAAGCCACTATTTAGTAAAATTGAGATAAAATTTAGAAAAATGCTACACATAAAAAATAAATTTTGGGTACAAATTTATGTTACAATTGATACAGTAAGTGACCGGCCGAAAATATATTAATATACCTTATTAATTATACACCCTAATAAAATAATAGAATTAATAACAATGTTATAAATATTTGTTATTAATAAATAAATATTACTTGAATATAAATTTTGTATCCTAATAATTTTGTAATTATATAATATTACATACATACATACATACATACATACATACATACATACATACTTGTGAAATTTGTAAATTAATTAAATTTTTGCAATTTGTACTATCCAATTCAGAGCTTCTTAACTTTATACTTGTGTTTTATCACCCTTTTAAATTACATGTTCCAATTATCCAAGTAAAACATATAGAAGAATGTTTGAGAGAAGAAGGGGCATTATGGTAACTTGGAATAGGAACTGTCATTCAATACTGCAGGTTAAAGAAAAGAACAATAATCATGTTTTGCTTTAAAATTTACCCTTACCTTTCCAATTAACTTTTTGCTGTCTCCATCTCAACCTACTGAATACCCTATTTCCTTTTTTTACCATTTTCAATTTACAAGCCCCAACTGTAAAGTAGTGCAGTGCGGTTCCTTCCTGAATACCGATGAGATTATCTCTTTCTCTTTCTCTTTCTCTTTCTCTTTCTCTTTCTCCTACATATACTAAAAATAACATCGTCGTCATCATCATCATCATCATCATCATCATCATCATCATCCCTGATAATGTGTTAAACCCTATTATGAATTTAGATTTTCATCAGTTGTTCCTCCCTTTTTTGGAAATAAAAGCAGATCACTTTTAACAACATTTTAAGAAAACAAAAGCCTACCAAAAATTCCTCTTTGAATTATATATCAAAAACTTTGCAGCTAGTATTCGCTCAAACAAAGAAACTCCCATCAATCTCATCCATCTCCCCTTAAACCAATACCAACATCCTACATAAATTTATTTGCTTCTCCACTTTCATCTCTTTCCCTCTTTCCTCTGAAATGGAAAGGAAATCCTGTAATATATCAATCAATAACTAGTTAGACTTTTCCTCTCTCTCTGTTTTTTTTTTTAAATAATTTTTTTTTTAATTTTTATTTTTTGGAATGAGTGTGTGGTTGTTTTCATCAACAGTAACATCTGCCCAAAAAAAACAAAGGAAAAAAAATTAATCCACCGCGGCGAGAATTATAAGAAGCCAAAGATTCAGTTCACCTTCTACTCAACAACTTCTCTCTTCTGTTACACTCTTCCTATTAGCTAGCTCTATCACTACAAGAAGAAGAGAAAACCCTAGAAGAGAAGTAAGTCATAAACCAAAGAGAAAACTCAACTTTCATCTCCAGTTCAACCAACCCAATACCATAAATTAAAGAAGAAAAAAAAAACGAATATAATTACTTTCTATTATGGATCATTCAATCTCAGAGATGAACAGTTCCCACTCTGAAAACACAAGCAGCCTCAACATAAACTCAACCACAGCTAGCAACGCGCTGATTGCATCCTCTCCATCGTCATCTTCAACAACTAATTCCAGCAGCCGCTATGAGAATCAAAAGCGCCGTGACTGGAACACTTTTGGCCAGTACCTCAAAAATCACAGGCCCCCTCTTTCTCTTTCTCGCTGCAGTGGCGCTCATGTCCTTGAATTCCTTCGTTACCTTGACCAGTTCGGCAAGACCAAAGTCCACACCCCAATCTGCCCTTTCTATGGGCACCCAAATCCACCTGCTCCCTGTCCCTGCCCGCTCCGCCAGGCCTGGGGCAGCCTCGACGCACTCATAGGCCGTCTACGCGCTGCCTTTGAGGAAAACGGTGGCAAACCTGAGGCAAACCCTTTTGGTGCACGCGCTGTCAGGCTTTACCTCCGTGAGGTTCGTGATTTGCAGTCTAAAGCAAGAGGGATTAGCTACGAGAAGAAGAAGCGTAAGCGTGCGACACAGCAGCAGCAAATTCCAGTTCTGCCACCACCACCAGGTGCAAGTTAAAATATGAGAGAAGTTAGAAGTAATTACAGTACCAACTTTTCTTCTTCTTCTTCTTCTTCTTCTTATCATTGTCGATGCTTGATCTCTTTGGGTATTTTTCTTTTTCTGGTTATAACATAGTATTGTGGTACTTTAGTACATGTAGAATTAGTATGCCTACTTGTGTTTCTGTGTCTTGTGTTTGCTTTGGACAGAAACAAAGGGTTAGATCTGGGGATACCCTGAATCTACTTTTGATGCAAACAGCAATGGCGTTATCAGTAGGGAACTAGCAGTAAAATACTTTAAAAAGTGGGAGTAGGAGTAATTGTACTAGCAGTTATGGTCTATGTGGAACTGATCAAGGCATCTAATTGCTCTTGTAGTTTTAATGTACCTAAAAATATTCATGTGTATGCCAAGCAATAGATTTGCAGATCATCTGTCTTGACCATCCATCTCTCTCTCTTTTTCTCTCTTTCTCTGACATAAGTTTTTCCCAATTCGTGAATGGGTGTTGGCAATTCAGTTCGTATAGTGTTATTAAATCTTGAATGAACTATGCATATATAAGAATCTTATGTCAGATATGTCAAGCAATATGTTTAATGGGTGGGTTGCAGCTGGTGGTAACATTTTTTCCATCTCGGCTACTCTTTATATTTCTGACTTTTCTTTAACCTCTGCATGTTGTCACTTCACTGTCTGAGAACTAATATCCATAGTTTATACATTTTAGTGTGAAGGAAGAACATCAAGCCCTTATGTTTCAAATTTCAAGTTATTACAATCATGCTTTTGCAAACAAAAAAACGATAGTGGCAGTGAAATTTGGTCGATTATAATTGGTATGTTTGCTTCATTAGAGGTAGAGAATAAAATTTGCAGAGCCATTGTAATTTCCTTTTATAAGTTAGCGCTTCTAGTTAACTATGAAATCCATTTATATCTTTGAAAATATTTTAACCTATGTTAATTAGTAAAGTTGCATCTGCAATTTCTCTTATTTGTCTTGTCAGTTTTCAGATGTTTCAGAAAGAGGGAGAAGACATTAGCTTTGAAAATAAAATAAAATAAATTAATTACAGTACTGATCACATTAACTTTGAAACAGTGGAATCTAGTTGGATTTCCAATCAAGTGAAACAGAAATACATATATATGGTTACATTTATTATTAAGATATACAAGAGACAAAAATTTACATCCAAACTATTTGCCATTATTATTGAAGGCTAATTATGCATTTTAGGTAATTAACAAAGGAAACTAAGCTTTGAGATTCGAGGGAAATTTTCTTAATCAACTTGACCGACAGTGTATCAGTGGTTGGCTTTTGCTGGGTCATCTCTTTTGGATTTTCTGATTATATTAGGCTTATTAAAAGATGAATTAGCATAATCCCTCTTATTATTTGTAGAAAAAAGTGTTCGTCGCTTCAGCAATTGGCCAAAAGCAAAAATACTATGGTTCCTAGGATAGATGCTAGCAACCGATGGATCTAATCTTCTTTTCTCTTTAAGCGATCCTAGTTGGGTATGAAACTGCCACTCTGACGCATAAGGGATATCTATATATTCCTGCTGCTAATCATTTAAGTTTATATTAATATTAGTCATAATTATATGATTTATGTATTTACATATTCTATGAAGAGACCCCTTCTTTACGATGTCAACATACATATCTAAGACTGTGCATATATTTATAGCTGAGTTTTATATATATATACAAACACTCATTGGAAAGATCATCATTTTGTGAGCTAATTAGGATTCATATGCATGCATGCTCTCCTGAATTTAATTATTAGCTTAATTAGAGATTTCATCATTCAAAGGAAGTGGTGTGTGTTTTAGCTCGATGTATTGCTATCGAGTATCTGATTATGGAGTTTAAGGTTTTCTTCATTCCTCAACCATTGCACTTTCTTTTCTTTGTTGTTTGATATCAAATTATCACGCTATTGGTTTTCTATCTATTTATACTTCATCGTCTAGGTACTTTCAAATTTCACTAAAAGCAAATTAAATTCAGTTGTACACTCCACAAAGTCTAGTGAATCAATTAATAATATTTTTGCTTGGAGAGTACTGAATTTGAATACCTAAAAGGTCTTCTCCGTTGTGGAGAATGCCAAATCAAGCTTTCTTTTTAGCCATAATATCTTGAAAATTTCGTATCTGTCTCTTGCATTTCCTTAGTTTTGATACATTCGAATTCAACTAAGTTATGCATAAAACTGTAAAAAGTCCACGAAAAAGTGTCATGAGAGTATATATAATGTATTCTTTATGTGGCTTGGCTATTATATCTATTTATATATATATAATTAATTAGCTTGTATATCTATATAAATTGTCAGAACAGAAACTATTGACAAAAAGAAGCAAGTTAATTTGCTCTTACTACAAGCTCATTGATGATGCAGCAATATAAATTTAGTTGCATGCATGGGTATAATGTAAAGCATTTGTGTGGCATCCACAGAGAGAATGGATTTGGTTTGTTCTGGTTTGATTTAATTTGTTTAGGTTTGCTTTACTTTGATTGCAAAAACAATAAATGTTCAAAGTAGAAACAAGTGTTGATCCCTCCAATTATTTGCATCTTGTAACTCTCTTATTGATTAATACTTCTATTCCATTAAATGAGTATATATAAAACGAACGATCATGAAAATTTTATTTGTCATTCATTTCTTTTAGGTTCATGCGTTCCTTATGATAAAAAAGTGTGAAACTAAAAATAGAGAAAAATAGTACACAGTATTATTATTATTATTATTATTATTATTATTATTATTATTATTATTATTGTCATTATCATTTTTTCAAAAGTCGTCCGACAAAATATTCAAGATGGGCCTAATTTTTATGTGGTAGTAAAGAAATAAGTTTAAAGGATCTTTCTGAATGACTAGCCAGATATGATCTGATTGATAATCTCTAAAGTTTGTATTGTGTTGGCAGTTAAAATTATTAACTTAAATTAGTGAATTCATCGATGCCTCCACTACAAGTCATGACTTATATATAACGTGAATGAAGTGTTATTGAATAAATATAAATATGGAGAAAAAATATTAACATTTGTCTATAAAAACATGTTTTAACTCTCAATATTAGTAATGTAAATAATAAAATAAAATGATGTTAATTACTTATGTATATAGTGAGTACTAATTAAGGAATCCAATGTTGACATGAAATGAAAAAGAAAGCCATCGATTTCACTAAAGGACTTGCATATTTGCAATTCATAAAACTTATTGATATATTAAAGCACTAGAGGATAACTTATACCTAGTTGGATGAATATTCTAAAATGGAAATATTTATTATTATTATTATTATTATTATTATTATTGAATGGAGAGACCACATAGTAATTAATTCATAAAATTAATGATCTATTTTGACAAATTATCTTCCTAATTTAAGGCTAATTAATATATAAGGTTCTATAGCTTTCCATTGACTTTCACAAAGTGCGACTAATGAAGAATCATTGAAGCAGCAGCATTTATTAATTACCCATCATGGATTACTAATGGGCACTAATTGCTTGAAAAAATGGATACCATGCATAAATGAAGTGACTGAGTTGACATAAAATACATATAATGGAATCATTATGAACAGTAGACAGTGCACAACAAAGAGTATTTTGAACAGTGATGATCCAAGTTCACTTGCAAACAGAAACTTTCAATTATTTAATAGTACAACAAACTAAAAACAGGAATATAATGGATCATCAGTTGTCAGTGAGACAAATTAAGCAGTTATTTACGGGTGGGAAAAAACTTATTCAATTACATTAAGTCGTGTTAACAACAGTAATCCCTGTTGAAACATTTCAATTGAACAACTCACATCGTCATTATTAATGCAGAAGGACGAGTGTGGACAGCAGGACAAAGAAGAATAACCAAATATGCAGTTAAAGTTAATGCAATTCATTAGCAAATTCTGAACTGATGTATGATGTGAACAGTAGCAGTCGACTGCTGGGTAGACAGTGACTAGTGAGTGAGTAGATCTGCTACAGAAGCTGTACGAGGCAATGAAATGCAGCCAAGATTGGCAGTAAAGCCAGCAGCAGGTTGCACTGCGCCAAATTTACCTTCCCCATGAATACAATGATTTAAGCTTGTGCGTGATCTTTTCTAAACGTAAACTACTCAAGAGCCTCCACGCAATCATCTAATCCATTTAAGAAGATCATAAGCCAACTCTTAATGCTCGCAAGATACTATTTCCATTGTATACTATACTATACTGTACTCGGATGGACAATTATTTATTTTCATTTATTGAAAGAAATCTACCCTATTTTGATCGAGAAGGGATGGGATTCAGCCCATGCACTGTGCTACACACCGCCAATCGAAGCAAAGCAAAGGCCAATACACCACAATACAGAATTGTACGAGAATCCCGCATTCTTCGGTCAATCGGACGGGACGTTCGATTTGACAAAAATTAAAGTGGGTCCCTTAATTTGACAGATGACCCCACCAATCGTGCAAGCCCCACGTGCAAACCTGTCATTCATGTCGGCTTCTGTGACGCAAAAACAGAAGAAAAACGGAAAAAAAAGTTAATCTCACTGCCCTCCACATGCATTCTTCCACGTGTATTCATCTAACGGTGGGTCAAATGGGACCTCGTTATGCGTGGCCCGTACTAGATCATTGTCGCGTCCTCATAAAAAAATGAGCCTTCATTTTATTATAATTATTTTTATTTAGTTAATTACCAAAAAGGGTCCACAACAGTCAAAATGTTGGACGTTGTAGGTGCTGTGGGTCCCGCATCCTAGCTACTTTTGGCGGTTCAATTGGACTTTCTCTTTTTTCTTGTACGGACACTCCCAAGCTTTGGGTTAAATAAAAAATTACCAATAATTTCTTTCTTTCTTTCATTTTTTTTACTAATTAAATAAAACTTCCGTTAATTTTGACAAATAGGATGACATTGAGAAGTCATTTTGAAGTAAGTGTAGTTCTGTAAGAGTTTAAGAATCTGAAATGAGCATTTATTTTCCATTTCCTTTTTTAAATTTCCCTAAAATGATACTTATTTTACGTGGAATAAAGAAGCATAGACAACAAAGTTATTTGCTCATTGAATTTTACTATTATATTTTCATCAGTAAAATTCTTGAATATTTTTGTTCTCTCTCTCTCTCTCTCTATATATATATATATATATATATCTTTATGTCTGCAAAATCTTTCATTACTTGTAAACCTACAAAATAGTGGCTAATGATAAGAATGTTG
The DNA here is from genome assembly GCA_022749755.1 of Azadirachta indica. NCBI lineage: Eukaryota > Viridiplantae > Streptophyta > Magnoliopsida > Sapindales > Meliaceae > Azadirachta > Azadirachta indica. The sequence goes on from CM040440.1 coordinate 20,829,691, forward strand.
AAATTTTGATCTGAAAGAGAAATTAGGGTTCTTTTTTTTTTTTTTCCCCCGCATAAGACACAGGATACATGGAGTTCGTAGCTACTGTAAAAGAAAGAAGATGTCCAAGGAAAAAAAACAGTAAGAACGAATGGTGGGGCAAATGTATTCATGGAAAAAGCACACATACCTATGTCCATGCATGGCTAATATATACACTAACTAGGGTTAGCTTAGCTTAGATGAGCTTATAGATGATTGACGGACACTTAACGGCTACAAGTGATCTCGGGATCAAACATAAGTGCACATAATTTACTTTGTAGTTATACAACATATATATATCATCTAGAGTCACTACTACTAATATTACAACTGGGGTCTGAATAAAGAGCGAAAGAAAACGAATGCAAATGTTGCAGAATTCAGAACGCCTGCATGCATGCAGATCTGAGACGACCAAGAGAGTCAAGGTCGTGATGATAAACTAGCCATACTTAATTGGTGCTTGGATTCAATAATATTGATAATAATCAGTGATGAATTGATGTATAGATGCGATGGGACTCTGCCGTTTCTTTCAGAATTAGTGACACTGTTCTGCACATGTGTGTGGTAGTCTGTGTATTTGTTTCTGTTAATTCTACGCTAGCTGGCCAGATAGCTTAATCTTTATCAATAGCTAGCATGCATGCAGAAGATTAATTTGTAGCGGTTCTGTTTTCATCATAGCATGACGTACGATAGCCCTATCCCCCATTTCAATTCTTCTCTATTTCTTCTCGTACGCTTTGAAATCCATCACATGGGTATTGAATTTCACGACCATATAACATGTACTTTTATTTATATCAACCAAAAAAACAGGGACAATTTATTAACACTCTGGATTCTGTATATTTGTATACACTAAACCTAATTATAAAATTCAGTAATAATATACGTTGTTGGGAAGAACAATTGAAAACGAATTGCCATTGCTCCCCAGGCCAATAGTATCAGTGATCAATTGCCACAGAAACCCTAAAAGCATCGCTCATCACTCTAGAGAGCTAGAAAACCCTAGCTTCATCACACACACACACACACACACACATATATATATATATATGTATGTGCTAATGAAATGTGAAATATTCGGTAGAAACTGTTGGGGGTCAGACTCAGAGGCTCTCGAAGATAAATGGTTGTTGGGTCACATCGCAAAAATAATGCCGACAAATAATGAACTTTAGTTTTCATCTCTCTCATTTTAAAGATGTCTAGTTAGAACATCTTGGTAGCTTGAAAGCAAAAGGCCGTAGATGCTGATGCTGTTGCTGTTGCTGTTGCTGCTGCTGCTACTGCTTTAGGTGCAGTGTGTATATATATATATATATATATAGCTAGATAGGTTTTAGACGTAATGAAAGAAAAGCATTGAAATTAAAGTGCTGTACCTTTACCCTCCTTATTTATTGTGTCGTGTCAGGGAAAGTAACATGTCTTTATAACCATGGACCATTGCAGTAAACCACGAGGTTGAAAATTTTAACTTTCTAATTCTATGAACCCTAGGTTGTTAGTTACTACTTACCTAGCTAGTTTTCTTTTTAGTTGTTTAAAAAAATGAAATCACCCCGCAAATTTTGGATTTCGTTTTACGGAGATTTAAAATCTTGAAAACTCTTTAGTCATACTCTTTTTTTCTTCTCAAATCATTGTCTGATTAAGATTTTGTCCGGATTAATCAGCGTTATTAATTAATTGTTAATGTGATGTTTTTATAGCATGATGGAAAGTAACTTTGACATGAATGCCATTAAACAGATAGGAAAGGAGGACAAATCAAATCAATGTGGGGAAGGCCGAAGTGAAGTTTAAATTTGGACACATGAACTAAGCCCAAGCTGTATTATGGGTCTTGTACAAATGTATTGGGCCTATCCGAATTACAAATCTATATCCATTAAGATACCCAAGGTCCGATTTTGGCCCATTTGTATCTAGAATTTTATTTGATGGGCTGGCTAAGCAATCACAAAAACATAAAAAAAAAAAAAAAAAAACCGAAGTGAAGGATGCTATTGCCACCCTTATGTCTTCTATTAAAACCACATACTTATATGACAATTTTACCCTTTACTAAAATTACATTAAGCAACGAATACAAAGGAAGTAAACAAGTCCGATTATATGTTCAGGTTAAAAATATAGATATGAAATGTCACTTCGACGGCATTAACGTGAGCTGGGCCAACTCAGCTCCTCACTGGCTTCACAAAATGATTATAACCTTAAAATCATGCACACGCAAACGCAAACGCAAACGCAAATACAAGCACATGTAAACACATGTAACAGCGTTGATCATTCTTAATTCACTTTTCTACAATATTTACTTTACTTTCTCTCTCTCTCTCTCTCTCTCTCTCTACGGTGAACGGCTATTTTTTTCAAAATATAGATCTAAAATAATATATAATGTAATCAAGTTTTTCAATTTTATTTTGAAATTAATTGAAGGTCCCAACTTTGATAAAGGCAAATCACATGGCATCGGTGAATTTGTAAATTATAATTTCGTATTTTTGGGACAAAATCAGCGGCACAACGACGTCGAGAAACCGAAAAAATCACAGCACCGACAATACACGACGCATCAACGCAACAAGAAGAAGCGCCTCCAAACACACTTCCCCGCCACTCTTTACCGCTAAAAATAACAGCGAAATTGCCGAACCTTTCTCCAACAATACAGCTAATATTTCGCTTCCTCCCCTCTGTCCCTCTCTCTCTCTCTCTCTCTCTCTCTCTCTCTCTCTCTCTCTCTCCAACAATGGGATCTCTTCCTCCATCGATAGACCTCTCGTCACCTAAAATTTCCGAAACTACCCTTCTGAATCTCTTCAAATCACAGCAAAACCACCTTAATTATTTCTTCCAGCACCTTTCTCTTCGCCAAGCTTTGTCCTTCACGCAAACCCTTCTAAACTGTCGCGGCACGATATTTTTCACGGGCGTCGGCAAGTCCGGATTCGTCGCTAACAAAATATCCCAGACGTTGATCTCACTGGGCATCAAGTCCGGTTTTCTCAACCCTTTAGATGCGCTCCACGGTGATATCGGGATCTTGACGAGCAATGATATTTTGGTTATGTTCAGTAAGAGCGGGAACACGGAGGAGTTGTTGAAAGTGGTCCCCTGCGCCAAGGCAAAAGGCGCTTATCTGGTGTCGGTGACGTCCGTGGAGGGCAATGTGCTGGCGGGTGTTTGTGACATGAACGTGCATTTGCCGGTGGAAAGAGAATTGTGTCCCTTTGATTTGGCGCCGGTCACGTCGACGGCCATCCAGATGGTGTTTGGAGACACGGTGGCGATTGCCATGATGGCAGCCAGAAATTTGAGCAAGGAAGAGTATGCGGCTAATCATCCGGCTGGAAGGATCGGGAAAAGCTTGATTTTTAAGGTAAAATTGTGATTCATTCGTGCATTTTTGGTATAATGTAGATTGAGATCTGATGCAAAGTTCGTGGTTACAAAATGAAATTTGATTTTCAGGCTAACTGTTTGATTAAATGACTCTACAGGAATTATTATAGTTATAATTTAGTATAAAATTTGCATTTCGAAATCTTATTTTATTAAAGTTAGGTTCACAAAGTGTTGGATTTATATGGATAATTACATTTGATATTTATTTTGATCCATTTGCTGTTTTCTTTTTTGATCTTTGCCTTATGCTTGCTATCATCTGGGGTTTGCTTATTATATTGGTGATGAATTTGTGTTTGATTATTAGTAGCGATGATTGAGTGGTAGCAATATGCGATGCCTCTGGTTTTGATGGGTGCGAGTGTTCTGGGTTGCAGGTGAAAGATGTAATGAAGAAGCAGGACGAACTTCCCGTTTGCCAGGAAGGGGATTTGATAATGGATCAGCTTGTGGAGCTTACAGGTAAGGGATGTGGGTGCTTGCTAGTTATAGATGAACAGCATCATCTGATAGGGACTTTTACTGATGGTGATCTCCGGCGTACACTTAAGGCTAGTGGAGAAGGCATCTTCAAGCTCACTGTAGGCGAAATGTGCAACAGGTAAATTATAAATCATAGCTTGATTTTGTTTCATTTTAGGGCAATACACTTATAATGATCACCTTGCATATTAGAAACAATGACTGCTAAATTAAGCAGCTTGAAAATTCAATTTAGTTTCTGAATGACAAGCTGGTTTTGAATGTGGAGGCATTTGTTTGCTTAAATCCTTTTTCATTTTTCCTGTCAGGAGCCCAAGAACAATCGGTCCAGATGCGATGGCAGTGGAAGCCATGCAGAAGATGGAATCACCACCCTCTCCGGTACAATTTTTGCCGGTGATCGATCACCAAAATATCTTGATTGGAATTGTTACTTTGCATGGATTAGTTTCAGCTGGCCTTTGATTTGTGTAGCAGCATTTTTTTTTGGTCTGTAATATTCAAGTATTAGTTGTAGCGCTATTCTTTGAGTTCCTGTTAAAATTTGTGTTATTCTGTCATTATTGGAGATGATATATTATTCTTTTTTCGTAGATAATCTAGTTATTGTTTTAGAAGTATTCTACCGATAAGAAAATAGGAAGCCCAGAGTATACCAAACTTAATTAATCTCCCTTAAATGGTATATGCTGAAACCTATAACGACGTCAATCACAATCAATTGCAATCCTTTTCTTGTGATGTGAAGAACCTGAAAAAGACATTCCAACCACTTGGATGATAATCCAAATAAAAACTGAACTGAAACAGGATATGAATTATGAAACTAAGTGAACAGCATAAACATTGTTGAAGAGGATTACAAGAAGCTGCCTTTTTACCTACATAGAGAAGCTACACAACACTCAACTTTGGAAATATCCACAATAGAACTGTTGCTCTACTTCCTCCGAAACTGAGTGAGGCTCGGAATGTGCCCTTCGATTACCATCAAACAGCTCCTATTGCTATTTAATTGATAAATTCTTCAACCAGTGAGAAGAAAATTTTCTTACAATTACATAATTTCCGTTGAACGTACAGTTATGTACACTCGGCTGACTTACCCTTGTGTCTAGTCATTTTTGTCTTCCACAAGAAATTATGATTCTAGTAGGGGTTAGTAACTTTGTTCTTCTAACCAATGGATCTCCAGGAGAGCAGTCCTATACTTGCTCACAAGACGTACCTTCTAAAAGTTTTTTTCTTCTGGAATAAAAGGAGAGATTGAAGTTAAAACTTGTTCCCTTTAGCCAAATTGAGAGCAAGATCTGATGTTTCATCAGATTCTGAGGAACTGGAGTCACTAGAACTATCAGAAGAAACTTCTACTATCTCTTTGTTTACAAAAGAACTATTGTCTGCAGTTCCACTTGAAACAACCATAGACTCAATTTCATCTTTATCTTTTCCTCCCTCATTCAACGATTTTGTATGCAGCCAGCGTGCCCTCTTCTCTGCCTCAATACCAGAGAAAGTATATCTCTCAATGCCATTAAATGGGGCCGAACGACGGGATTTATGCTCTGCCAGTTTTGATTCTCTTGCTTGTGAGATTGCACGTAAACTTTCTCTGGAAACAGATGAGTGCAAAGCCAGCTTAAGATCGTCTTTAGCCCATCTATAGACTGCACTTAATTTTCCTTCCAAGGCTTCAACAAGAATATTTAACTCACTGATCTCATAACGGAATAGGAAAATCTTTTCAGTCCTAGCACAAGAACAGAGCTGCTTTACATGTTTTAGACATGAATATATGTCAGGTGAACATGGACAACATGCTGCCGAAAGGTGTAAATCATAGAGACAAATGTTACATTCCCTTTTGCTGGTTTCATCGAAGTTTTTGTTCATCCTCTGTGACTCTGAAGATGAGCAAAGATATTCCCTTCTATTGCTTTCCGACTTAATTCGTGACTACAAAACAAAGAAGAGATGTCAAAAAGAAAGGATGAGAAAACTGTGATGAAATGAAATTTAAGAGCAGAAAAAAGGAAATAAGAAAAAAACCAAAAATCCATGCCTTGCAATCCAGAAACTAATTTTATAATTGCCTTGTTTTTACAATGGAAAAATGACTCAAATTCGGTTGCGACATACAGGACCTGACAATGAAATTGAAGGGGTTACCTTCAGTGCTTTTGCCAAGGTCCCATCCTTTCCACAAATATCTTTCCATTTTGAATTATCGGAGGTAGTCTTCCTCAACAGTGAAATTTCCCACTGTGCCTTGACAGCTTCCCTAGCTGCTCCCAGCAACACCTTGTCATGGGAAATTGATGTCTTTCTCCCCTGTTCTTGATAGAGTTCCACAGCATTCTGACCATGAGGCAACCAATCAATTGGAGCAAAGTTTACTGCCTCGGAACAATTAAAGCCACAATCGAATCCCGAATAATAAGCCCCAGGAAAAACCAGAACAAACTCCCCAGGATACTGGACGCAATGATAAACAGGTACGCCCTCCGATTTCAATGTAGACGGAGATAAACTTGCAACCTGTATCAAATATGTTAAACAACATAATGAAAAATAACTCAAATCATCTTATGATGAAGGATACTGAAATTTTATGTTTCTTCTTTGTGAAGTAACATTAGCTGATAAATGATTACCATTACCAGTTACAGTTCTTGTCCTGCAGCTGAATAATTCTTAATCAATAACTTAGCTTAGAGATTTATTATTAAAATAATCAAAAAATCTCTTAGTTTACAGACCTTCAGCATAACTTGCTGATATGTGTATGTGTGTTCACCAATACAATAAGCACGCTGTCAAAGGATTGGTAACAATATTATGCTGTTACAAAGATGTTCTGTTTCTTGACATCTTAAGGGGGGTTAGGAAGATTAGAAAAGTTGATAGAATATGGCAATGTTGATTTAAACTTATTGAATTGTTTACACAAAGAGTGCCACAAGGAAAAGCTCCAGTTTCAAAAGTAATAACAGTATCCAGAAAAGTGTTCATTTTCTTGAGCAAAGAAAGAAATACTACAGTGATGGAACGATTTTGCCACTGTTTCATGGATACTCATGGAAAGTGCCCCTGGTTATTAAACTTGAGGAGAGGAAAGTCTTCAATTTACAGTAGAATGGAATTTTTCCTATTTTATCACAAGGATAGGCATTTGATACATGCTTTCGTAAGACAACTGAAGAACTTTTTTCAAGAAGGTAAATGTTCTATTAACAATAAGGTGGAGAAAAAATTCAAAATCTAAAACATAGAAACTTCTATAATTAATCTTTGAAATTCAAGTTCAACATGAAGTTGCCAGCATGTAAGCTGGCATAACTTTTAGAAACAATGCAGTGAAATATGTCGGATGTACGGATAAGCATAGAATATCTAGAATTATTATTCATTTCAAATTCTTCATATTCGCTAAAGGCTAAAAATGCATCATATTCCATAGGACTTAAAACATCAAAAGCATCTATCTGGCACAAAGCAACAAAGGAACATGCTAATGCTCACCATTCTATTTCGCAACTTTGACTCTTTGACTGACAAATTTGGAAGGTACTTCTTAGTTGCAGTGTTAAACTTATCTGCATCTCTCCCCGGGATGCCATGCCAGATTTTAGGTGCACCCAAATGCGTGTAACAGAGTGAGTACAAATGGTGCTCTTCAATTTTCTGTTTTCAAGATCGGTTGAACAATTAAAAGCAAGAACCAAAAGAAGGAAAAAGAAGGGGAAAAAAAGAAACATCCACAATGAAGAGACAAGCTAACATCAATCCAATTTTTTATTCAACTATATAGAATTCCGGAATTTATCACTTTTGTTCGAAAAAGCAAGAAAGACTGGTTTGTAAATAAGAGAAAAGAAAATAAGACACTATTTGAAGGATTTTGTAGGTTCATTGATGTTCTTATCTATTACTAGGATTTTGGTTCACACAACTTCTTGTAGTGAGCACTCGGCAAAAAGTATTTGTAACTAATCGTGTACGGGATTTTGGATTTTATTAGGAATCTTAGGTCTTTATTAGACAACAGGTAGTTTTGACTTTTGAGATCTGTTCGAAATATTCAATAACTTGATTTATAATAATGTGGTTATTTTTTCTTTGTTACTTTGTTTGCATTTCTATTTATTGTGCCTTAAAAAGTACTTCAAGATCTAAATCAGTTACCACACAAGCTTAACATGCATGTTATGTAGTAGAACTTAAACAAGCATCAAAAGATCACGGAACATTCAATTTCTTCCAGAGGCAATGAAAAATTCGTGTTACCCAACAGAGTGATGAAAAGCACATTCCTATGTGTAGCCGAGGCACCAATAAGTTGGAAGTTTCACAGCTTTCAGAAGCAAGAAGAGAACCAGGTAGCTGAGGTATATTATTCAAGTTCCAGCCTGACTTCAGATACTTGTGATAGTCAGCAGTTTCCAAATGATTAAACGTAGTTGGAAATCCACTGCCAAAAGTCCCAGTATCCAAATTGTCACGATAAAGCACCTGCAACCGCAAACTAGCACAATAACATAAAGTGCATAATGAAACAGAAAGTACAGAAACTCAATTAGCTCATCACACCTCTTCTCCATACCTCAATTTCCTCAGTTGCATTCTCAACAATTCGTGTATATTCACCCTCAATGTTCTCCAATGTTGGTTCCCACAGCTTTTGAGACACCAGTGAATTGGTATCCACACCCATAACCATATTTTTTGCACAAAAATACCGGTCCTTGAACTCATCTGCATATTTCTTGAATGTTTCAAGAGTAAATTCTGGACCACGTTCAGATTCAAAGCCTTCAATACATCCAACTTCATCTGGATTCATGGTGTATCCATTATCAACCCCATGCTGCAAATCTGTTACCGAGCTTCTCCTCCTTTTTCTGTTCATGTTTTCGTAAATTTTAGCCGTTTTACTCTGTAAATACTGATTCTGAAGCCCATCAATCCGTTGAATTTGGGTAACAAATGTAGAGCTCTCCCATATGCCTTTTTCCTTCATTAGGCATGGTGGCTTCCATGAAGGAGGAGGAACGATACGACAAATTCCATATTCCTCTGATGTTAGATGTATGCTTGCAACGTACTTTAGTGTGTCACTAAATTCCTGTAGATAATTTGAAGCTCCTTCAGAAATTAGAATCACTACAAACCAAAAGAACTCCACATCTAGTAGAAAGTATTCAGCTCACAGAAACGCAAACAGAAACACTGTACTGCACAGATGTCATTTTTTTCAGTTAGACAATACAGACCTCTTCAGTTGGGTAAAATACAGGAGCCTCTTCAAGTACATCTATTTTTGCATCTTCAGGACACCACCTTGCTGTGACCTGTTATGAGTTTTCAATAGTCGTGCAATGACAAAGCATCAGAGCGAAATCAGATGGCAATGCTTTAAAACTCAAATAATTATGCAATTGAAGAAGAAAATATATCTTAATAAATGAAAATCAACCTTCAGACAGTTACTACAATCAGGACATCCATGGGTAACCCCTTTAGGGATGGAGGTTCTTGAAGAGAGTTCCTGCGGAGAAAAAACATACCACATAACAATCAGCTCTATCCAAAACATAAAAACAAATTAAGGCCAGTTATTCTAATCATTATCCCAGAACTGTCTTCTATTTAAACAAAAGAAAGAGTAAGGATTGCACTGTCACACAACTCCAATTAAAGCAATTTACGGAGGATTCCAATTCTGAAATTTGAAACTAAAACACAGCAGTTCCTATATTACCAATTCACTGAATTACATAAAACAGATAAAATCCTTTAATAAACAAAAAGTCAACTTTTGATACGTTACAGAGGAAAAGAGCAACATAATAAAATTATATTTAGTCCCATTACTAATTTTATCAACCAAGTCATGCATTTCATGTATACAACTCAACCATACTGAACAGTAAAATGCTAAGTCTTTGAGGTCATTTCCACTATCTAGGAATATAAGTAAGCAATTGGCTGCAATGATTTTATGATTGAAACCTTCTTCTATTGCATCTCCAATGACCTAATTTTCACATGATTTGCAAATATCAAACAACTGTTTTGTTACAATAATCAAATGTAATATCTCATAAGTGTTCTCTTGGCAAGCATGTTCTCTCCATCTACACAGTATATACCATATAGATAAATCTTTACAACTACTCCCCATTTTAAAACAGACACACATACTTAAAAGAAAAAGGATGGGAGAAAAGGACAATAGATATAACCTCAATAGGTTGTTCAGAGTTGGATTCCATTTTATTATGATCACTCAGTTCATGAAGTATCCATGGTCTATTCCTAAGATATCTCTTTAGCATCCCAGCATCAACTATGTCTGATGTGTTGTTTGCACAGACTGGCTCTTGCTCAGATGCATTCACAAGGGGCATGGAATTATGGGATTCTTCACTATTTTCTACCTTCTTCAAATGGAAGGATGTACGGGACACAAAGCCTGGTGGAACTGTCAGATCTTCATCTCTGAGATTAGCTCTTATGGTTTCTGTCCCCATTAGTATTAGAGTAGATTCTGAGTGGTAATCAAACTGTAGCAGTTGCTTAGAAGTTCAGACCGAGCTTAAGCTGAGTTCTACAATAACAAACCAATAAGCAAAGAAAATGCATGATAAAAATATCAGGGAAACTCATCACAGTCAAGCAACCTGATCATAAATGTTCAAGTATGAGTCAATATAATAGCAGTAAGATAAGTGAGCTCCTAAGAGTGTGTGTCACCACTAGCAGACAGAACAATATTATTTGCAAAATTTGTAAATTATGGGTTTACCTGACAAGAGTAATGTGTTGTCTGCTCAGAAAGTTACATAATAATAGTTTAGAATGACCGATTAACCAAGTTGTCTTATGTTTGTCCTTTTTTGTTCTTCTACAGTTTCTGCAACAGGGGTGTATATCTAAGGCCTAACAGTTTCCTGCTCCACATTTCTCTTCAAATTCCAGAAAACTAAAACCATCAAAATTGAAGTCATCCCACTAGCGTACTATTGAAAATTTTCATTAGTATACAGTATGTGACAGTGATTTATGTAAGAGCATACCACTGCGACAGTCTCAAAGATATCAACAAAAATAATTAGGATTAAAAAAAAATAAGGTTTCAAACTAATATGAATAGTAACATATCAACATAAATAATTAGAACATAAAACAAAAGCCTAGGGTTTTATGTGCCTATCCATTTACCATCATACTCAAATAAATTATTAAAACGCAGAAAGTTTACAAATTTCTGTGCAAAATCGAATTATTCCAGATTTTGGGACAGTCAGCTTCACTTTGAACAACAAAAAATATCAAATTTTACAACATCTCAGTGCGATGCCATCATCTAAACTTCAAAAAATAAAATAAAAATGAACAAAAAGCCCTACGAGGGGACTCTTTCAGCATCAAGAAACAAATACGGACGTTCTTCAAGAAACGCATTCGAAAACAAGATTCCCAAACATTAAATTCACACTAAAACGAACAAAAAAACATACCCAATAAAGTAAATTACGTAAGAATTATCATTCAAATGTTACTCATACCAGAACCCAGATATCAACTGCTAAGCTGAATTCTAGTCAGGCGATATGAAGGTGTTGGTGCGAAAGCGTAGCCATTGAAGTTCCGTTTAGTTTTGGTTTCATTTGAGTTTTCGAGTGTCTCCCTGTTGCGGTCGTTAAATTTACTATTATACCCTTGTTCGTAAAAGTCGTCGTGTCGTTACGCTAGCGAATGTTAGATGTGGATCTCACGTGAGCCGCATGGCGCGTGACTCTCGCAAGAATCTAGTCTTTTGTCCGATATTGTCACTTTCCTCCCGCTGTAATCCCGTAATTATAGAATTTAATTGATAATTATAAAAATTTACTTGTAATAATAATATATACTAATTGCAAGCATGAGATCCCAAGAAAAAAATAAAATAAAATATTTTGTTTGATTCTTTTAAATACTAGTAATTTAAAATTTCCATTTAAAATAGTGACACTGATTTTGAGCTATTAACATTATTTTATGCAAAGTTAGGTAAAATTAATGATTTAACAATATAAAACATTAAATTTTTGATAACATTAATTTTATAGGTTAATGAAGAATTCTTTTTCATTTTAGATTAAAAAATTAAGTTAAAATAAAGTAAAACAGAATTCTTCTCCTAATTAAATAAAAAAAATCATTATGTCATTTTATCAATTTTAAGAAGACATACATAACATTTGAGTTAGAAAATATAATGAAAAATTGTAAAGAAAATTTCTCAATTTAACCTCAGAAAATATAATGAAAAATTGTAAAGAAAATTTCTCAATTTAACCTCCTTTTTACTCTAGTTTTTATTTTTAACCAACTTTATAATTTTTTTATCTTTAACTAAACCATCATAATTTAACTAAAAATATCTTATAGTCACATGTCACATTTCACAAACAATTTTTGATATTTTTAAATATGGCTAAACTCAAAATCATGATTAAAATCATAATTAACTGTACATTCGAAAATAGATTTTTTTACCACATTAAAAACCCAACTTTCAAGTATGGTTTACTCTATGGTTTCAAGTTAAGTTGTAATCGAAATTATAGTTTCTAGCACGTTAAAAAATAAAGTTTTGAGTACATTAAAAACTAAGATTTCGAATATAGTTTAAATTATAATTTCAAGTTAAGTTGTGTTTGAAAATGTAGCTTTTGGTGCACTAAAATTTAAGGTTTCCAGTATGCTTATGTTAATATATTGAATTGCGAATATAAAAATGATTCTTAAAAGTAAGATTTCGAACATAAAGTAAATTATAATTTCGAGTTGAGTAACACTCTAAAAAGTGTCATCACAAAAAATTTAATGTTTACGTGAAATATGACTATGAAGATAATTTTGTCCAAATTATTGTTGTTTAGTTAAAGATAAAAAAAAAATTCAACGTGATTGTTTTTAAAAATTGACTTAAAACGTGGTTAAAAAGAAAATGAAATTCTCAAATTTTAAATATATAGCATGAACTTTAATTTTTTTTTTGTTTTGCTTGTACATGAACTTTAATTGAAATATATATATATAACATTCTATAAAATTTTGCAAGTGCAGCCGCATTAAAATTAATACATTGGATAATAGTTAAGTTTAGTCGCCAGAATAGTATATATTTCAATTGATACTTATTGCAACCATAAATACTTAAAAAGAAAACTCAAAAAATATAACAAAATTTAATGATTACAAAATTGATTTCATGAATGATAAAATTATAGTTGTTGTATTATAGACTAACTAAATAAATATATGTTAGCCATGGGTGACTTGTTGCCCCGAAAATACTTATAAAAGAAATTAAAATATAATAATAGAAAATTCAATGCATTAATAAAATTATAATAGTTGTATTGTAGATTAAACTCCAATAAATAAATTTCAATTCAAGTACGAAAATCAAACCCTTAATCAATACATAAATTCAGAAAAATAATTCTTTAAATGAGTTTATACTTATCACTCATATTATTTTTGACTCTTTATAATCGTATATTATTAATTTTTGACTCGCTATAATCATATATTAATTTCAACATATGCCAAGTTTATACGCAAATACTAATAATACTGTTTATGTGAGCCCCGGGTGTATAAAAAGTATTCTTCAAACATACATAAAATATAATTAATAATCTTTTGTCTAGATTGATAAGGAATTGAGGACCATTTACTCCATATTAAAAACAAAAAGAATTCAATTACATAATTAATTAATCAATCTACTTTTAATTATAAAGTGGTTAATTAGGAGAGATTCCAGTCAATTACATACTGAAAGCGAGATACAATGTATAAATTTATTTAATAATTTTTTTTTTTGTAATGATTAACCTTAATATATATAAAAGTTAGTCAATCAATCTTTTAATATCTTATTGAACAAATTGATCAATAATTTCAATCATTGAATACACATCATAATCATTAAGAAGAAAAGGGTTTCAACAAATTTCTTTTTTTGTTAATGAATTAATTATGAGTATATATGTACATTATTTAGAAATATATACAAACTTTATTTGTACACGGTTCGTAATCTTTATCCTAAATTTAATTGAGTAAATATGTTCACAGACTTAATATATGTTGTATTGAAATTATTAAATTAATCCCACACGAAAGGTTTATTTTCAGTAGCTTTAGCAAGAATGAAAGATTAATAATGTAAAAATTGGGTTGCGAGCATAATATATACGTTAAAGTTATTATTATTTAACTTAAAGTTTAAATTACTAATAAGTAGCATTTTTTATTAGTAAAACAAATATATCTGTATAATGATGTACCACTTCTTTATCTGATAATATATGTTATGTCAGTAGCTAGGTTTTGGAATCTTATTTGCCTTTGTTAGAATTGTGATCGACCAAAAAATAATAAAAGAACAGTGAACATTACTGACAGATCAACAGAAGATATGAAAACATAAGATATACAACTTTATTTGAGTTATATATAAATTAAAAATAAAATCTTCAAAATATCGATCTTAAAATAACCAACCTATTAACAATATTATTTACCCAAATATTATAATATTTATAATTTAAGTTAATTACTCCTAAGAGAAAGAAAATATATGGTAATATGTATATATATATGCATGGTGAAAGTACTGTCACGATCATCTATATGTATATAGATATATATATATATATATAAGCTGTATGATATAACATTATATATATATATATATATATATATATATTGAACATATGATAATATATATAATAGATCGAATTGGATAAGCTCCATGTTGATATCTGTTTCTGTATAGCAGTACAATTGAATTACTTGAAAAATAAAACATCTTCCTTAAATTATTGAGACCTGCATATTAATATAGGATCCACGCGGAATGATCATATCATACAAGCTAGCTAGCTTTAATTTGTATAGTCTCAAATCCCATCCTCATTCTAATTCCATTGATCTGACCAGTAAAGCAGGCGGCTGTGATGTGTGGGTATATATATATATATATAAATTAATTACTTTTATTTTTTATTAACTAAAAATCACACAGAGAATATATGTACATATAATGCATAGTTTCCTTTAAGATCGAGAGAAAAAACAACAACAGCTAGCCGAGGCAGCTGACAGAATTCATTAATTTAATAATAATATATATATATATATATATGTGGTCGATCGAATAATTTCTGTGTAACAAAATAAAATAAAAATATGCTTAAACCCTAAATTAATACACAGAAAAGCACAATCTTCTAACACCTTTCCAACCAATTTAAACACGAAGATTTGTTCCTCAAAAGCCAAAGCATTTCACAAGTACGTACGTAATTTATATATAGATCACAATCAACCAATTGATAATACTTAATTCTAGTACGTAGTATGTACGATATCGATATATATGTGTTCGATCTGATGAATCTGATAAAATTATAATATGCTGCTTCATAGGAAAACCATGCTGTTCTCGGTCTGATCAAATCTCATATCCTCCAACCCATCTCCCAGGTTCGCTTGCAGTTCCATATCCCAGAAGAACACGTCGTTTTTGGAGGTGATATCGTCCGGGATTTGGTCGTCGCTGCTATTCTTTTCGAGGGACGAAAATTGAAGAAGGTTAAGCATAGAATTGCTTGAGTTGTGGTTATGATAAGGAGTAGAAGAGACTGGCTGATAGCCGAATGGGACAGTAACAGTTGGAGGAGATGCAGTTGATGAATTCATAGGCAATATTGAAGCATTATTATTTGCAGTAGCAGTACTGTCGAAGATAAACTGTGGGCTCAGCTTGGCGCTGTTCTCTCCTTTGCTCTTGTGAAAAACTCTGCACAGTACCCAGTCCTCCTGTACGTAGTAATAAACAGAAGAAGAAAGAAGAAGAAAATTTTAACATCAAACTGAGATTATAATTAATTAGGTAGGACATTTTGTAAACACAGATGAGAATGGGCCAGCTACACACTTTCCTTCCAATTTCTTTTCAATTGACGAATGAATATTCTCTCTTTTTTTCTTTTCTTTTCTTTCT
Organism: Azadirachta indica; assembly: GCA_022749755.1. Taxonomy (NCBI): domain Eukaryota; kingdom Viridiplantae; phylum Streptophyta; class Magnoliopsida; order Sapindales; family Meliaceae; genus Azadirachta; species Azadirachta indica. Next base: position 20,845,697 of record CM040440.1, read on the forward strand.
GTGCGGTTCTATAATACAATCATGACAATAGTTGAAAAGGGCAGTATGAAACAGACCTTAGGAGGCATGTGTGGGGTCTCCAAGCGAAATTCATGCATAATCCAACCTGTTTTAATGCCATTTGGAGCTCGGTTCCTGTAAAAAACCAATGTCTTTCTCATCCCTACCAGCTCACGTGTTGTTGGGTCAAGCACCGTTCGATCTTTTCCAGTTGCTTTCCAGTATCCAGATGTCGTCGCACGATTTGTTCGGAAACCCGTTGCATATTTCCGATCGCGGAAGCTGAAGAAATACCACTCGTTTGCATTCAGCTTTGCCACCTCTGCCAAACATACAAATTAATTAGTTTATCAGTAATAATTAACTAAGATGAAGGATTGCTTTCATTAAAAACAGTACTTAATTACAAACATAATAAAGATATAAGGTTAAAGTTACTTTAATTCTACATTAAAGGATAGAATAATTTAAGTTGGCAAGTCCACTTCATATATCATACTATTACTAAAGGAAGGTAATCAAACATGTCTTAGATATATTATAATTGAATTTCTAACCGGTGTACTAATGGCTTAGGTGCAATACTGGGGGAGATGGAAGTGCTTTTCAAGTTACTTTTCGATTATTTTGGAAGCTACTGTGGAAGTGACGCCATGACATATATAGCTTGTGTGGGTCTGCTACTGGGAGAAACACACAGTTCTTATAATTGCTGTTGTAGAAAATACAATAAGGTAAGGTTGATGATTATTGGAGGACTGGGGAGTGTGAGGTAGCTAGCTAGGTACACTGTTTTATTCTTCTGGAGAAAGACTTCATGTAATAATTAAGTGCTTTTACAAAAAACTGAACCGACTGACTTACTTGAACCACAAGACAAAAAGTTCAGTTTAGAGAGAAAGACTTTCTGTTACAAAATTAATCTTTTTTCTTATTACGCGTTTGGAAAGCAGCGTTTCTTCACCGGTTATAAGGTTCAGATAAGTCAAACAGAAAAGGAAATTAATATATAAAAAAAAAAGAAGAAAAGAAAGTGATTCCATTGAAAGCTTTCGTGTAAATTCCAAGAACTGAAGTTAACTTACTTTAATAATGCAAATTTAATTAAACTATGTTCTAGCTTGTGCACAGTGATGATCAAACAGAGACTAAAGTAAACTCAGTTTACACAGTAACAAAGGACAGATTTGAAAGATCGATTTCCCATCGAAACGTAAAATAAAATCCAATGAATGGAAATAATTTTCAATGAAAGCGTGCAATAGGTAGAATATTTTGGCTGGTTTTAGCAGCTAGCTCATTAATGAAGCTGGGGACCATCTATTGCCAGTCGCTAGACTTTCATGAACTCAGCAAACACTAATTCATCGTTTCAACAAGCATGCTCTAGTATGTCTGTCTGTATGCGAATATATATATATATGTGTGTGTGTGTGTGTGTGAAAGGGAGAGACAAAGAGAATGTGTACGTGTTGAAAAAAATGCCACTGATAATTATACGTACGTATGATAATGAATTACAGTTAGTTTTCTACAATTTTATTACTATGCATGAATAAAAATCTTAGCTAGAGAGAGTTGTGTATATTTGCCGTAAAGGTAAATATCTATATAATAGGATAAGCGTTAAGCATCAGCATCAAACCATCGTTCATTGCCTAGCTAGGGGCCATTAACGGATATTCTTCCTTAAAGTTGCTTTAAGAGAATGGCTCATATTATTATTATTATTATTTTTTATCAAAATTGTTATCTTATTTGGTAAGATTTAACTTGACTCAAAAAACTTATATCTTTAATTAAACAGAAATAATTAGCCCATCTTCGTCATCTACCATTGAATCTAAACCTAATCAACAGTTCATATCATATATATCTGAAGATATCATATATAATATTACCTCTCAGAGTTCAAATTTTTTCAATTTTAATTGCAGTGAAATTTCGTGTTTTCCATGAGAGAGAGGATAGATGAGAAGGAGAGAGAAACGTTTCGGTAAGTTCTTTGAGTGCTTCAAAATGAAAAACGACGAGCAGAGAAGACTGGAATAGGTGATATCAAGCCAAAAAAAAAAAACTTGAATAATCTGAAGATTATTTTAGCAGTTTTATCACAGAAGTAAATTGCATTACCATTGAAATAGATTAATGGTTAAAAATATAGTAGAAGGAAACAATATCTGGTTTTTTCTCTCTGTGTGAAATGGGAAACATGCATGTGTTTTGTATTTTCTCTTACAGCACTATAATACATGTCAACCATGTCTGTCTTCCCTCGTACGGAAACTCTCTCATGTTTTATTATCTGTGTTTCTTCAATCAAGCCAAACCCACCAACAAAAGACAGTACAAACTACCCTACTTGTTTTAACTTTTATCATCAAAACAATGATTGTAATTAATTTGTTTAATCCAAAAACCCGAAAGGAAAAACAAATCAATGATTGCAGAATCATCGTTTTTAATGGAGAATATACCGGAAATTAAACAATCAAAACCTTGCAAACTGTAATGAAAAAGATTAACATGATAACCAAAGAAAGAATCATATAATATTTACATAACAATCAAATTAAGAGAGAACAAAACCCACCAGGAAGCTGCCATGGTTCACATGTGTGCAAGTCGATTTCCATCAAAGTTCCTTTCAGAACTTCTTCATTTGCAATCTTTTTGTAAAGATAATGGCAGACCAATTCCTCATCGCTAGGATAAAACCTGAACCCAGGAGGCAGTGTAGCTCCAATATCTCTTAGCCCCATGTTCATTTATTACAATTATGAAGAAGTAGAAAATAAGAATATTTGGTGGGTAAGAGGAAATTAATAAAAGACCATGTAAACTTTCAAGCTTTAAGGTTGAAAGACGAGCAAAAATTTAGTTAAGGGTATGGTAGGAGAAAAATGGAAATGTTGACGATGGAAAAAAGAAAGCAGACACATACAAATGATGTATGTTTTTCTTTCTTTCTTTCTTTCTTTCTTTCTTTCTTATTTTGGGAGGTTGGAAATATTGTAAGGAGGAAGAAGGAATGGAATGCCCAGTTAGAATTTCTTACAATATTCTAGCAAGCTATAGCTAGCTAGCTTTAGAAAATATGTTAAGACCATATATAATATATCTATATATGCTTGTGTGATTAGTTATATTATTATATTAAGGAAGATTCAAGAAAAAACCAAACTCACAAGAAATCTTGTTATACTGAGGTTGTGTCTGCGGGTATTGGCATAGCAGCTATTGACATAGCAATTGATGCAACATATGAACAAAATTACAAACGAATTTATTAGAGAAACCCTCCAAAATCACGCTTTTTTAATTATTTTTCTATTATTTAAATATTCTTTTATTTACTTTAATTTCAACAGCATTAAGAATCCCGTGATGAAGGTAACAAAGAAAAGAAAAGAAAAGAAAAGAAAAGAAACACAGATCGAGGTCATCTTTTTATGGATATCACGTGCCATACACGTTGCCAACAATTATTTTTAATTAAAATCACCAATTAGTTGTTCAATAAATCCAGCAATCATGTTTATCCATTTAATTAATTAATTATATCTTGTGTTTAAGTAAAAGCTTCTCTCGTAGATCATTTTCCTTTACTTTTTCTTCGCAGCCGCCCACTAATTGCCTCATTTTTACTATATATGATATATACCTTTAAATAAATCATTAACCTAATTTTCATTTTCAGTTCTATTGTTTTCATCATATAACTTTCTTATTTTACGTGTTAAAACTAATTAATACAACTGCACCATATATATGTTCAAATATTTTTATTTTATTTACTTTTTTTTCCAAAAAAAATTTCAAATTAAAACTCGTTTTAAATAAATTTAATAGTTCTTGATCCAAAAAAAATATATATCGATAATTGATTACGTATGAGTAATAGTAAACACGGCCGGATCAATTTTTTAAAAAACAAATAGATAAACTTTTATTATAATTCTTTCTCTATTCATATATATTATAATAGTATAATTATTATACGTATAAGCATGTATATATGTATATGATAAGAATAGAATAGTATGTAATATTCTATCACATAGAATAATCGAACAGATTAAATTAATTATTTGGCTAATAATTAGGAAAGAACATATATATATATATATATATAAACCTAGAATATCTGCAAGTGATCATGCTGACAATTGTTTTGGAGGTTTGTAAGGCATATTATGAAAATATATATGGTTATGAAATCATAATTAATTAATTAATTAATTAATTATGCTTATTATTAATTGGATTGGTCTGATCATTTGATGAATCCATCGATCAGGGAGGAGAGGAGAGGAGAGGAGAGGAGAGGAGAGGAGAGGGCCATCATCATCTTGTCCAGAAAGCAGAAGAAACATTTGATTGATCTGACGATCAGCCAGCCAAAACGTGGACTGCTCTAAATAAAAATAAAAATAAAAATAGAAAAATAATTGTTGGAAAATAATTATAGGGGAGGAAATTGGAAAATGCTAATCATGAACTGAAAGAAGGCCTGTCTGTTCAATTTTTTATCACAGAAGAAAACTTTGGATGGATGCAGAAATGGTGGTCCCGATTGATTTAAAATGTTGATAATGGGGTCCACAAATTATAATGTACATCACACCAATAATCATGCATATTGAGAAACTTATCTGTATGAATTTGGTGATTTTTGTTTTTGAGTGAGTAATGTTACCAAGGCTATATTAATAATTGAAATATGGACAAATTGATATTTGTCATAATTTTTTTTTATATTTTTATTTTATTTTATTTATATTACAAACCCCCAAAAAAATAAAATAAATAAAAGAAAGAAAATAATTAGGACACTGTGTAGAAAGATGATGACTGGACTGGGGTCGGGGTCAGCCCTATTTGCTATATAGCTACACTTTATATATTAATATTAATTTTATTAATAATAATAATAATAATAATAATAATAATAATAATAATAATAATAATAATAATAATGATAATAACGATAATAATGGAGTACGAATTTCACTGTATGAATCCGACCCTCAACCCTTTAGATGTAGCAATTAGCAAATAAATATGCATGTCGGTGAAAAGTATATAATACCCTTTCAGTTTTCGCTTTGGCCATCCTGTACGATTGGCTGATTGGTCTACGGATGGAGGTCACTTTTGTCATTTTATGAATTGAAAAATAATATTCGTTGGAGGATGGTAGGTAATTGGTTGTGATCATGTCTCAAAATTAAAACATTAGTTAAGGTGTAATTGTAAGATAGAATCATCATATTAATTAATTAATAGAAGAATCTGAATTTCAGATCATGAATTGAAAAAGGCTTTTTTAACATTCACTAATTTTGTAACTGTTTATCAGAAGAGTAATAGTCTCTCATGCACACTTACAAATTAAGATAAAAAATATATATATATAAATTAATTCATATGTATTTCAATTATTATGATAAATAATATTAATAACTCTGTATTTTAGAGTTGAGGAATGAATGAGAATTGGGAATTAAGGATGGTGGTAATAGATAAAAAGAGTCAAGTCAAGATGAGTCATGGAGATTTCTGTCTTCGAAAGGTTGATAAAGGAAAAGACTAATTGATTAACCAAGTAGACGTAAGCAGTAAAACAAATAAATAATTATATATTTAGATATTAATGAGATGAATGAATGACTCATGACCTATATATATATATATAATATTAATACATGTTATTTGAAATAATTAATAGGGGGAAAAATGCATAATTAACGGGAGAGGAATGCGCCGGAAGACATGTGATATATACCACAAGGAAAGGTACACGTCATGGATAGATGACGTATAGATAATTCTAATTTTTTTTTTAAAATATATAAAAATAAGAAGAAGAAAGGATGATTATGAATATGAATATCCCAAGCAAGGAAAGTTAACACAAATGATTGTGAGTTGTAGGATCAGGGTTCATTTCCAAGGAGGGAATTTTTGTTAGGTGTATACATGCGTGATGATGTTAGACAAAGAGTGACGCCTTCGAATTCATATTATATAGTTCCTCAGCTTTCATTTTAATAAAATTAATTAATTAATTTTCATTATCTATCAATATATCTTAATTCATGAATTTCGATCTCTTCAAAGGAAATTGTTCTTTTTACTTCATACACTTCCATAAGTTATGGGCTCCCTTTAATTAGTTTGTGTATTATGCATGGGAACATAAATAGAGACATATTCATATTCATATTATTATTATTATTATTATTAAGATTGTGATAAATATTAATTTAGTTTTCAAATTCACACACAAGAATTAATTGATGAGAAATAATAATCATGATGATGGATGGGTTTACAAATAATTCTTTCATGGGCCCAACTTTGTATGTGTAAAGGGTTACATCCTGTCGAAGTAACAGTTAGTGTTGTGCTGTGACTGTGTTGGCAATCAAATTTTGCCAATTCATCAACCATTTCAATCCACGTGGCTTTCTTTTATTTTCTTTCGCAACTTGTTCTTAATTCGTGTTGGTGTTATCAAAATCATTTCTCTGTGGCCTTACATCAACTCTATATTAATTTGATGTATATATATATACATATATATATATATATATATTAACATTTACGCATATATACCACCAGGTCATGTTATTTAAAATTATTATTTCAATCATTATCCTAAGATTAATTTGTACAGCCGCTTCACTTGTCAGGAATGTTTCTTTTAATTATTATTAATAATTAAGTAAATATATATAATTAGTACTCCTGATCAGTTAATTAACTCCATAGTACGAACCAATCAGTTACTCACCATATATGAAAAGAAACAACTTCCAACTTCTTCTTGGTATTATTATCATTATTATTATTTTTTCAATAGTAATAATTAAAAGCAACGATTATATACGATATAAATGGTGGGTTATATATCATTAGCCGGAGGGACAGGAAAAAAAAAAAAGAAAAGAAAGAGGGGGTTCTTTATGAAGTGCTTCTCTATTTCTAGCTAGGAAATTAAAAGTTACTTTTGTGTAATGAACGGCAGGCAGTTGTTATTTTACTCCAAAAAGCACTTTCTTCTTTCTTTCTTTTTTTTTTTTAATGGGTCTATCGATATATTATCACATAGATTCAGCAACTTTTGCAGTTCTATTCCACAAACGCCTTTTTGAAAATTAAAAAGTTAAATAAATATATTCCGGTTTGATATATCACTTTATACGCTTTTGAAAATTGTGGTATTCGAGATAAGATTTAATTTCATTTCATGACTCATCAAAGAAACATGTATTAAACATTATTTCTGATCGAATAGCAATTAATTAGTAAACAATTTCCTTTTTCCCGCTTTTTTTTTTTTTGGTGCTTTTAATTAATTAATATCAATCCTATTATACAGTTGATGAAAAAGACACAGATTAATAATTTTTGGACGCTATTTCCTGAATCAACGGTTGGGGTTAATTAAGTGTATTATTATATCCTGTCCCCAGCTGGTTGAGCCCCCGTATAGTTCCCTTAACATGCATGTATATGTTCCCCTTAACCCCAAATTAACCTATGTACAAACCCTAATTTTGTTTTTTAAATGAAACAGACCCCCGAAACGTCTAACGTCTAATTAATGAGATCTAAGATTATAAATATATTTGTATGTATGATGAAGGTTGTTATATAGGATATAGGGGTTGAAGTTGAGTCTAATAAGGAGGAGATTTAGGGATAGGGAAAAACACTAGACACCTCAATTGTCAACAAAGCAAACGTAGCACTTCATTAATTAAATGAGACTGTAGGGGAATGCAGCATCAAAGGGAATTTCGAACAGTATGTTTGAAGCTGATTTTGAATTAATAAAAATGGCACTCTCAATGGCCTATATGATTAGTCATGAGACACACCCGCAATTTATAACTTTATGTCTTTTTCATCTTCTATATATATATATATATATATATATATTAAAAATAAAAAGAAGAAAAAAAAATTATATTAATTGCTGAAACGGTAACCCACATCAAAAGATTCGGTTGATAGCTTGAAAACGTGGGAAATTGTTATCTACAAGTATAAGCATAGCATGATGGTCCGAAGAAGAAGCTAATTATAAAGAGAGATGGATGTGACTGAAATTAAATCATGCAAATATATATATATATATATATATACACACACACACTATATATGCAAATTAAAGAATCTCAATATACCGCCATGCATGCATTCCATGCAATAAATAATACTAAATATGATTGTTTCGGATTTCTTGTTTTGTAAGACAAACAATCTAACTAGGGTTTTCAGTCAGTCAGTCAATACAAATAGAACATTAATTAATGGCTACGATTTCTTCGTAATAAATGATCAGAATCAAAGCTACTCCTACAACGATAAGTCAGTCAAAAAAAGTCTGCTATATGTGCAGGAAGGTCGTGGCGAAGCGAGTTAAACATTGAACAGAAGTGCTTTAATTTGCTGGATTTGACGTACGCGTATATACATGTGAAAGATGGAATCATTATGTGGTCGCGGTGGTGACAGCTGGCCAATTATATGAGAACAGATGGTTAATTAATGAAGCCCACGAGTCTTAATTTCAGATTATTAATTCAAGAAGGAGAAAGCGTGTCGAGAGAGAGAGAGAGAGAGAGAGAGGAAGGGAAGCTGAATATACATACATGTATCTGATGTGTGTTTGATGACTGGCATACACTTCCGGCTTTTATTTTTCAATTTCCCGCCGCAAACGTGTGCGACCAAATTAATTAAAATCCCGAAGAGGGGAAGATCCAGTAAACTCACCTCACACTCATCGCAAAGAAACCTATCTAACTATCTATCTATCTATGATCACATGAGAAATAATTTGATTAAAAATATAATAAAATTAAATCAAGTTATTTGCATCCATACATGTAGATTAATTAGGAGTGTAGAATCATAGATCATGAGGCTGCTATCTTCTTGCCTTCTGGCAGTATATGAAAGCTACGTTTTAACTAAAAGTGCAACGTAAACCCATCTCGAATCTTGTTGCTTTCCTTGTATAAATTTAACTGCTGTGTTTGTGCGAGATTCCTTGGTAGCTAACTAGCTAGGTATAATAACCTAATCTAATAGACTCATGTTTTTTCTTTTCACCTTCCAATAATGGATAGCCACAGTTGCTGTCAACGGAGAAAAAATAAAAATTTAAAAAGAAAAAAAAAAACGAAAGAAAATTAGCAGCTAAGACTACGTGATCTTTAAGCTAAAACGATCGAGGAATGGCATTTCAATTCAATTTTCACGTTATATTTTATGTACAGTATTAATTAATTAATTAATTAATTATGTCAAGAGGGAGATGCAGTGTTTTGGATTATATCATGAGAAAGTGAAGCTTAATTAATTATATATAATTAATGAATTTGATGCATGCAGATGCAGATGCAGATGCAGATGCAGATGCAGATAGAGAAGCAGAAGCAGATGCAGGTGCAGATATTGCGGCAACGTAATAGCAGCCATATATGTATAATTAACGGACAATTAATTATAATAGCACTTTGTAATTATTTTACAGACAAAAAGACACGTGTGAAGTTTCATTTGGGTTTCATTATTAATATACAAATACAGACGAAGAACATATATTTCTTTTTCCACAAATTAGCTAATGATATATGTATCCATCTATCTATCAATCATCTTTGATATATTAATTATCTGTCAATGTGAGATTCTTAAGAGACTAGTACTGGACCTACAATTGTTTTTGATAAAAGAATATCAAATAATAATGTTGTGTTGGCTGATCATAGAACCTGCAGAGCTTGATTGCGTTTGATTTGAAATGTATGGGAGCCACATCCTCTAATCCAAACCAATTATTATTATTATTATTATTATTATTATTATTATTATTATTATTATTATTATAAATATATATAAAATCTTCCAAACTTTGATTGATTCTGTTTCTGTCACCTGCTTCATGTGGATGTGGTTGGTAGCCGTAGCATTAAATTTTGCATATAACCAATTAAACCTAATACACACATCTCCTTATAATTTGCCTTACGTTTTTCGGGAATTATCAATACTTCACGTTTATGCTCTCCCCATATATATCATATATATATATATATATATATTTTTTAATGTTTATTTTATTTTGAATACATGATGACTACATACATATAATAAATATAAGTTATTTTTTAATTAGTGGAAACGTTTATGCTAGCTTGTGGATCGACAACAACTCTGTTTGTGGAAATTGTTTAAACATAAATATTTACTAATTTTATATTTTAACAATTTATATTGAATTTATTAAAACGTCTTCATAAATAGTATTACATATACAAAATTTATATTTTAATTGATGTAATAAAATATTTAGTATATGTAAATAATTATCAATTAATATAAAAATAAGTTATAATTATTACATAAAGTATATATATATATTTAAATGAATTTACTTTTTTAAAAAATTATCTATAAAACTTTAAAATTTTTAAATATAACTTTTATATATTTCAAACGGAACATTACAAATTAAGTAATTAAAAACACTTAAAAAAATGGAAAAGAGAAAAATATTTTAAACAAATTAAAAGTTAAAAAGTATACTATATCGTAACGAAACCCTATGAGAATAGCAAATTTCAAACATAAACCGTTCAAGCACCTAACTTATCTACCTAACTCAATCTATTCTGTTAGACTAAACTTAACTTTAATTAATTTGGTTTTAATTAACTAATCAAAAATCATTACATGCATGATTCGGTCATACTTCCACAGCCACTCAACATTAGCACCTTAACATACAAGAAATATATACCCATAATTAATTTAACAAATATAAATGTCGCTAACACAAAGGCAATATCTTCCGCGAGAGGTTTTTTTTTTTTTTTTTTTTTTTTTTAAAATTATTTAAATTAAAAACAAAAACACTTTTCTTGTATGATAATATTTCCAATTAAATTAATTAATAATGATTGAGATTAACAGATTACACGGGCAAAGAGACATGTATTTATATACGTGGCTCCGAGGAAGACAACAAAGCACATTGATTGTGATGCAATTTTTAAACCATAAGAAAATTCAATTTCACTGTTAAAGAAGATCCCTAAATAGTGATATTGATGTAAATGTTTTTATTTTTACTTAATTATTTTTTAGGAAATTAAAGCACGCTTGAATCCATTATTGATTCTCTATGTGTGGCATATTCTCTAAAATCTTTGTTAAATCTTATATTTAATTTAAGATGCGTGTTAATTTTCATTTAGTAGACGTATAATAATGACGTAGAGGTTCAGATCCTTAAATCTTTTAATTGGTTAGAATATTGACTATTATTAATTTGATTAAAATAAGCTAAGGTCTTAATCTAGAGGTTTAAGGGATTATATATTCATGTTTAATTAACCCTTGTTTAGTTTTATGGCCAAAATTTCAAATACAGACAGAGGTTATCTGTTTTCATTTTTCAAATATTTATTTATTTATTTATTCATTTTTTTTACAATAGATTGCGTCCCAAAATTATTTACATATTATGATAAAAGATTCGAATTCAGAATGAATTATCTATCTAACTGTACATGAAAATCTCACTAGGATAACAACATGAATGTCCCTATGTTTGAGGTATATATGTACCCAACTTTTGTTAATTGTCCGTTGCAAAGACCTATATATCAAATTTGTTGTCTTTCCCCATAATTAAAAAATGAAAATGATAGTAATGCTTTCTTTCTCTTAATAAATTTATCTAATCCAATCGTGTCCTGTTCCTGTCCTGTCCCGTCCGGTCCGATTCTATTATTCAGTTCAGTAGGCTAATTTAATCTAGAGTATCAAACGGGGCCTAATTGAATAGTTTTAAAAGGATTCTTCATCTGATTCTGCTATATATATAAGTAACAAGAGCTAGAAAAGTAACTGATTGGAAGTATAGTCCAGACCTACAGAAGAGGCGGCAACTTCTTATCTATAGCTATGCAAGTGTCGGCATTGTGGGACGCGAAGGGAAGGGAAGGGAAGGGAATGGCTTGGCCTGGCTTGGATATGTAGACAAGTGATTTTTGGAAGCCAATTAAATTAAAAGAGACTTGCTTTTTCTAAGAGTATTAATTCTCTCCATGTATAGCAAGCAAGAACATCACATAAATTAATTCATTCCAAGTTTCAGCAAGAAATTACCAAAATGCTTGATTAACTGGTCATTATGTATGCAATTTGGACAGCTTATCATGGTTTAATAATAATGCATCGATCCAAAGGCAGCACTGCATCAAACAGGTCCAAACACATCAAGTACAATAATTAACATATTAAGTACAAAAGAAACGAGTATGACTTGTAAATCATGTGACAATGCCTATTATCCTAACACATCCTGACAATATCTATATATATATATATATATATATATATATATGATCTATTAATTCATGAATTGAGCAAAGCAATCTTCAACCAAGAACGATTGATATTTTTTTTTTTATATATATATATATATATATATGCAGATTTACCTACAATAATTAATTACAGCTCAGGTGGCAAATTAAGATATATTTAATGCAAAAGAATAGCACGTATATAACATATAGATAGATCACAATCACAGTAGTCGAAAATGACTTGGCTTTTGGGTTTGGGTTACGACATAATTCCAGGCTTCCACAGCTTGCAACTCAATCATGAGAATTGATAGACATTAGATGACATCCGACTAACTATGGTTACTTTTAGTTAATTGCAAGTAAGTTTCTGAGTTCTGACAATGCGGTCCCTCAAGAATAATAATTGAACACTGCCTTGTCCTAATAATTTGAAGTTGGCAACAAGAATCCGTTGCCTCTAGCAGCCTGTCAAACTCATCAAAATCAATATATATATCTCAACCTCAATCTCAATTCACCGCATTGGATTCTAATTAAACATTGCAATCAGCCCATGTAGTAGTAGTCCCTATCATCATTTGGATCCACTGGAGTACGACCACACCACCATCACCACCACCACCACCACCACCTCATACATCCAATCCCAGATCATTTACGATAGAATTAATATGAGAGCAAACAACAACCTTTTGTTTTCCAGACCAGATCAATGTTCGTGCTAAAGCATGTAGGGGCAGTCAGTAAAGTCATACATAATCTATAAAATCATTTCAATATGGTTTTCTCATCATATATAGTAATAATAATATCTTCCTAATATTCCTGCCTCTTCGATCTATCTATAAAATCATACCTACCTAGCTCACCAATTTACCTATATACATATATATATATATATATATATATATATATATTGTCCTTTTAGTGTCTTAAAATTCTTATTGAACGACCTGCATAACTATCAACTATCATCGAAATTAATACAATTGTTTTCACGTTAATTAGATGATGAATTATTTCAGAACCTGTCATGTTAATTGGTATTTTCAGTCACATATATATAAACTTTAAACATATGGAAAGGGTGATTATATCAAAAAGTTTATGTCACAGTGATTATATAATCAATATAATAAAAATCTTAACTAGTATTAATACAGTAATGATAATGAACCTTTGAGATGACTTTTTTTAATTATTTAAAATTAACCAGTCCTTTTTGAAGTTTACTGCAGGAGTTGCCAATATTTTTCAATTATAATTAAAAAAGAGAAGCTATGGAATCAACTTCTTAAAATAAAAATTGATAAGGAGACATGACATTAGATAGTTAATTATCTTTATATTAAGTAGTGAAAATGGTGAAGCCTTAGCAAGTAACTCTAAGCTTAACCAAAATAAAATAAAGAAAAGCCATCTCAAATCTGTGTAAATTTGCAAGTTGAAGCTTTAGTAAGGCTCTGTTTGGTACTATAGTTATGTGGCTTGAAAAGCCACAATTGCTATAAAGTAAAATCACTATTTATCAAATATAAGAGTGTGAGTGGGTGATAAATACTCTGTTATCAAGTAAAAGTGAGTGTTACAAAGTTAAACAAAAACGCAACAGTATCAAACTAAACCTCCGTGGTACATTACTAAGATTCTTAAAATTATATATAAACTAATTGTTGAAATTTTAAACTTTTCCTTTTGGAGATATTTGATTCAGTAGGTTAAAACCATTAGCTGAATGATAACTGTTATCACTGTTCTCTTTGAATCAAAAACAATTGTGAGTTTAGCACGGAAGATTATCAACCGTGGGTTCAAATTGACAAATTCATGAAAGATCAACACTTATGGATAGGGTCTTTCTATTTAATTTAGTTAAAAAAATAGAGAATAAGAGAACAACGTGAAACATGCTTTCAACCAACATTTTTGTTAGATGAGTACTAGAACAGATGAGCAAAATATTGAAAGTATCAGGTAACAAACAGGTCATTGCATGCTCCAATACAACGAGCTGAAATGATTCTATTGAAGAATCTCATAGCTGATTCAGTTAAAAGGTTACAACATGGCTAGAAAATAGCTAAGATACAAATAAACAAAGAAATAAATAAATAACACAAGGCCTAGTAAAGAATAAACTCACATCATCCTGCCTTCATTCATGCGGATGCAATAATTGCTCGAAATCCTTTTTCTTTGTTTCCTTCAATCTCAGTTGCCAACCCCATTAAAGTTTCTACAAATGTGAGTGAAAATTCATATGAGCGTTAAAGGCTAATTAATCCAAAGTATGAGCTACTAAACCTTTTGTCATGATTGGCTTCCAACCAAGAAAACATTACAATCCAATTGGAGCAGTATCTTCCTATGTTTTAATCCTTTGAAACCCGAACAACTAAGCCAGTAGGTGTTTGGATGGTTTTGAGGTGACCAGATCCAATCAGGTCACGAAGGTGAAATCTCATATCTAGAGGAGACAAACGAAGACGTTTCTTCTCCAGAGGGGCCAACATCATCTCTTTGTATTTCCTGCGATTAAGGAAAGAAAGAAGTTCCTTTCTTCCCTGAACAGTGAAAAAAAGAATGATTAGATCACAACTGGAGCTTAGGAAGAGGATTCAAAACATATATCTTTTATTTAAATTCGCAAACATTGCGACTTCATAGGATCAGAAGAGATTTGCAAAGACAGATAATAGATCATGGTATTCAAGAAATACACTGCTTTTTCTCATAGCATTCATCAATTAATACTCAGGTCAATATCCTTTTCATGTAAAATACAAATCACAAGCAAATACATATTACTTATTCAGCATGAAAAATATATATACATATATGTCTACCTATATTGAAAAGAGAGAAATACTTCAACATACCTGAGAGAGGCCCTTCAGTACGGAACCAATATTCGGGATTGCAAACCAGTACATGTTTGGATCAATCAGTTGCCGAGTCTATAAAGGAAGCATCAGTTTCAGGAAGATAGGCACCAGAGGGCATCAAATATGTTTCGTAGGAAAAAGAACAACAGAAAACATTTAAACAAAACAGAATTTGATAGGAAACATTTGTAAGATATAGAATGAATATGCATCAAACTGCGTGTCCAACACCAAATAAGCAACATTGTTAGTGACAGATTTCTCTATAGGGCTGAATAAACTTGAACTTTGTTTAGACCGAAAGTGAACTAATCAAGGGAGCTCTAAAAACCACTCCATCTATAATGCCTGCTCAAAAAAGTAACTGGGAGACTTACAATTAAGATATTGAGTTCTAGTTGTCTCATATAATGCAAACTGTCAAAATTATGGACATTAATTAAAATGAAGAGAAAAGAGAGAAAGCCAGTACTGAGGAACTGTAAACATAAAAAGAAATTTGAGTGTCTACTATGTGACTTTGCCAAACAATTCGGATAGGCACTTCTATGCTGGTGAAATAAACATGTGAAGCACATATTTGGGATGCATACAGGAAAGAAACATTCCATATACCCTGGTAAAACACTGCTGCAGTTCTACAAGAATTATAAACATAAACACTAAATACAGAACAATTGATCATTGATTTAAAACAACTGCAATAACTTAATTGATAAATGTGAAGCCAACTTACAAGAAGTCCACCATTAATTAGAAGGGAAATGTGCTCATCCTTCACTTTTCCTCCCAGTGATAAGAGTGAACACTACAGCAAAGCGAAGCAAAAAATCAATCTAAATGCCCTAAATGTAATCCAAGTAAACACACTCTGCAACTGAAGCTAACATTCTCAGAAAGACAAATAAAATTACAGTTAGCAAAAACAGCGTAGAAGTTCATGTATCTTGATGATTATGGGTTTCTAACAAAAAAAAAAAAAAAACTAGGAAAAGAGAAGAAAAATGGACAAAAGACATAAAAGGATTTATTTCAGAATCACTCACGAGCTCTTCATCTCCAATACTAGGTTCCGGCTTGGAATTGAGAACATGTGTTTTAAACCACTCAAAAACTTCAAGATCAACTTGCTTCTTTACTTCCATGCTTTTCACGACACACTCTATCTATACATACATTTTAAAGAGAAAAAAATTCATCAAAAAAAAAAAACAAGTTCTAGACTTGACATTCCACCATCACAAACTAGTTAGCAACAAATCAAACACAGAATAAAAACAAAACATGTATATGTTAGCTACAAAAACTATATCCATCAATCAGTAATAGAATACACTAACCTGGTTTAGATAGTCATCCAAAAATATTATGGCATGATCATCCTGTCCAGTATTTAGCTTGAAAACTCGCACTACTCTCTCCCTTCTCAAAGACTGAACAGATCAAACCAATTTCAGTTCAAATTAGATGCATTAAAACCGAAATAATAATACTAATAATAACAACTAAATTCTACAAATTCATGTTCCAAAGATGATCATCTCATGGCTATTGAGAACAAAACATACCTCTAAGTCCCTATCCACCTGTGTTCTGTCAGTTACGCTACTATATAGTTGTGATTGTAAAATAAAGGGCTGAATTGAGACCTTTAAAAACAAAAAAATTGTCAGTTACATAACGAAAGCAGTATTGAGTTTGTAAAGAAGCTCTATAACCAATTCATAGAACTAACCTTGTCAATGCGTGGAAACTGAGCTCGCATTATGCGTAGTGCCACCAATGTGTCACTGAAGGTGAGATTTTCCTCTGCAATTAACAATAATTTAACAAAAAAATTCTTAATAATCAAGTTTCTCGAATAACGCTCATTGATTAGTATTCAATCAATTGCGGAGAAAATTTAGAATAGTACCGAGTGAAAGAGAACGGTCAGCGTCGCTGTTTTCAGCTTCGCTTTCTTCGTCTCGTCGGCGTTTCTTGGTTTTGGACGAATCTGAACCGTTGTTCATCTCGTGAGTGCGGGACTGAAATTCAGACAAAAAATACCTAAGAAAAAATTTTATTGGCTTCGAGTTTGAGCGGAATTAATTGGTCCTTACGACTTGGATTTTGGCTTGTGTCAACTCAGTTAAACTCGGTAGTTGGAAGTTGGGACTTGGGACTAGGGACCCGGGCTCGATCCTGCCCGGCGGTTCAGCCAACTCGCTCTCAGCTTGGGGATTCCCGCTTTAAATTACACATTAAGCCGGCAGCAAAACGACATGTCGTTTGGAGTAAACTGCTCAAATTATATTACGCTTAATTATATTTTTTATGATTACCAGTTTAATTTTGATAATAAAACATCGAGGACAATCCTGTAACATATTTTTTAATAAAAAGTTCTAGGTTGTTATAATGATAATTTTGAATTTAAAAATTTGTTGCAAAACAATAATATTTTGTTTGATTCTAATAGATTTATGCAAGGATTTTTTTATTATTCAAAATACATTTATCTTCAGCTATATTTCATCTTAACAAAAAAAAAAGAAACTCAAATTGATAACTACTTTTTACAAATTTTATTTTCTTATCTTTAAAAATGTTATGAACAAGTACTAAATAATATCGAATATAACTTAATTCCCAATTTTTTTAGTTAAAATTATATCATTCACATTAAATATTTTATTGGAGTTTAAGAATTTAATTAATTAAAACATTAATATATATATATACATGTTTAAAGGGCGATTTTAAATAAACAAAAAGAGTTGACAAATTCCAAAGTATAACTAACTAAGAACGTTTAACGGAAGAATCTTACATCTCTCAATCTCAAGCACGCACAACCAAACATGCAATTCTTCTCCTCGTTACAATCTCTTTCTCCCCATCTGTTTCTCCATTTCAGGTATATGATTACGTAGATTGATACTGTTTATTTTCTTTGTCGTTTTTACAGTACTGTTCTATGTCGATTTCTCATCTGCATTGGAGAATTTTACTTGAAACGGAGCTGAAAGTTTGTGTCCTTTAGTCCTTGAAATATTGCCGACGTCTTCTAAGTTTTGAACTTGTGAGAAGGGTCTGTGCTTTAGCTATTTTTCGGTTTCTATAGAATTTATTGAACCGGGTGGATTCGATTTTCATTTGGGTGTCTCAATTTTATCTCCTTTATTTTTGTTCTTTGCATGTAGTATTTCTTGTAAGTTTTTATTTTCTTGATGTTCTCCTTTGGTTTGTAGGCTAAATGCTAATGAATCTTGAAAACGATATATGCCGTGATATGTGTTGCATGCCACATCTAAATATAAACACATACAGAGATGTGTAACTTCGATATCAGATACTAATTTAATCACCACATTTATATTTATCCGATGAGGGTGATGATTTTTCTTTTTCTTCTTCCAATATAGAATGTGTTTAGCGATTTCCTGATATGAAAGATGGGTTGTTCGCTGGGTGATTTTCTTCTGATAGCCTTTCTCTGTTGAACCTTTTTTTCTTTTGCCGTGTATGATTGCAGGGCTACGAATCATTTTCCAGTCTTTGCATTGGATGCAGAGACTCTTAAGGGATCCTAATTTGGATACTAGTGACAGAAATTTGGGGTGTTTTCAAGTGAACAGTGAAATTTGAAACTGTCTGGTGCCAAATTAATTTTGGGTTTCTCATAAATGAGTAAGCTAGTGGAGTCTAGATTTTCATCGTCTACATGTTAAAGTAGGAGGTAGATTTCCATTTTCTGTTTTGGTTTAGAACAATGATGAGGCCAAGATCTGATGAACATCAAAAGCAGCGGTTCCTCACTTGTGTCCTATTATTGGTGATCATTTGTGGTGCCCTCTATTTATGTTCTCAGAATCATGGTTCATCTGCGATGGAATATGGCAGCAAATCATTGAGGAAATTTGGTTCTTCATATTGGATTGGAGATGATGATACTGATGGTTCACCCAGAAAATTACATAGAAATGTAAATGATGGTGTTATATTAAAAAGTTTTCCGGTGAGCAATTAGTAAACAAGCTAACCTCTATACTTGGGAACTTTACGTATGAATTTGAACTAACGTAGGATTTTGCACGTGGAAGGTTTGTGATGATCGACATACAGAGCTGATTCCTTGCCTAGACAGGACCTTCATATACCAGTCAAGATTGAAGCTGGATCTATCTTTGATGGAACACTATGAGAGACATTGCCCACAACCTGAAAGGCGCTTCAACTGCTTGATTCCTCCTCCACCAGGCTATAAGGTAAGTTTTGTACAAAGTTTTGAATTTCGATTCATGGAAGCTCATATTCTAGTCAACTATGGAGACAAGAGATTACAAAGTGTTACTATTTTCCTGACTGTTAACGGCTACAGATCCCAATCAAATGGCCAAAGAGCAGAGATGAGGTATGGAAAGCTAATATACCTCATACTCACCTTGCAATTGAAAAGTCTGACCAGAACTGGATGGTTGTCAAAGGTGAGAAGATTTCATTCCCTGGGGGAGGAACTCACTTCCATTATGGAGCTGATAAGTATATTGCCCGAATTACAAGTGTAAGTCAATTGATCCCATACAAAGGAAAAGAAAATAGACATCTACATATGTGTTTCTTCGTTTGAGGAGTGAAACAATGATCTTTTATTCATGATTTGAATTTGCAGATGCTAAGATTTCCAAGCAAAAAAATAAACAATAGGGGACGCGTTAGGACAGCCCTTGATGTTGGTTGTGGAGTTGCAAGCTTTGGAGGATACCTACTTTCTCATGATATCATAACAATGTCATTAGCTCCCAATGATGTCCACCAAAACCAGATCCAGTTTGCCTTAGAGAGAGGAATTCCCGCATATCTTGGTGTTTTGGGGACAAAAAGACTTCCTTACCCAAGTAGATCCTATGATCTTGCACATTGTTCTCGCTGTAGGATTGATTGGCTTCAAAGGAATGGAATTCTTCTTCTCGAGGTAGATAGGTTGCTCAGGCCAGGAGGCTACTTTGTTTACTCATCTCCTGAAGCCTATGCACAGGATGAAGAGGATCTAAGAATTTGGAAAGAAATGAGCTCCCTTGCAGAAAGAATGTGTTGGACAATAACCGCTAGACATGATCAAACTGTTATTTGGGTTAAGCCTCTAACTAATGACTGTTATATGGGAAGAGAAGCTGGCGCTGAACCTCCACTCTGCAGAACTGATGATGATCCAGATGCTGTGTGGGATGTGCAAATGGAAGCTTGCATCACTCCCTACTCTGAATGTAAGTTATGTTGCCCTCAATTTGCTTATCTCTATGCCTTTCCATTTCAAGAATATTGCTAAGGAAAGCATCAATTTGATTCTTTTAAATCTGAAGCTTATTATTTTTAACTGTTAAAGTAATTTATCAAACTAAAAGACTTGAGCACACAAAGCTTTAATGATGTTGGTTATTGTTGTACTTCCCTTCAATGAACTAATAAATATGTGCCAGGTAATGCCAATGGAAGCCTCGTTTTTGTGCTTTCGGAGAATTTCTTGTTCTAGTTTTATGGTTGTTTTAGGGCCTTTATTGCTTGTATTTAGTCGCATATCTTCACTCAACACATAGATAGGATTTGTTTACCAACAACGCCACCCTCCCCCAACACAAAACCCCTCCTCCCCCCCACCCCAACCCCTTTTTTTTTAGTACTTCCTGTCCACTTTCTGTAATTTTTTTTCTTCAATATAATTGTTTTCTTAACACCAAAAAAAAAAAATGGAAAAAATCAATAGACCAATAACTAAATCTGTGTGTTGATTTCATCAGACGATCATTTAGCAGCAGGTAGTGGATTGGCCCCTTGGCCTGCCCGTTTAATGACTGCACCTCCCCGCCTGGCTGATTTTGGCTATTCCCATAGTATGTTTGAAAGGGACACGGTAATCTATCACAAAATTTTTTCTTTGTTAGTTGTTCATATTATGCGCATGTGCATATACGGGAGCCAAAAAGTGATAAATTTATGTCGCAGGCAATTTGGGTACAAAGGGTTGATGAATATTGGAGTCTTTTGAGCTCAAAGATTAAGGCTGATACACTGAGGAATATAATGGACATGAAGGCAGGGATGGGTTCATTTGCAGCTGCTCTGAAGAACAAAGATGTATGGGTTATGAATGTGGTGCCGGAAAATGGACCTAACCTTCTCAAGATAATATTTGACAGAGGCCTAATGGGCACTGTGCACGACTGGTATGTTGAGACTTCATATTCGAAAAAGTTCGAAACAATTTGAATTACGCTAAATGTTTTTATGTACATAGTTTTCTATCTGATGTATGTGGTTTTTGGGGCATGCAAATGAAAGGTGTGAAGCATTCTCAACATATCCAAGGACTTATGATCTGCTCCATGCTTCGACTATCTTCTCTGATATTAAAAGGAAAGGCTGTAGTGCAGCAGATCTACTGATGGAGATGGACCGCATATTGAGACCAAAGGGTTTCATCATTGTGCGTGATAGGCGACCAATGGTGGAGCTGATAAAGAAGTATTTAGCAGCATTAAAATGGGAAGCAGTAACAACAGCTGATTCCTACCAGGAAATAGACCAGAATGATGATGAGATAGTGTTTATAATTCAAAAGAAGATGTGGGTTACTAGTGAAAGCTTTAGTGATTCAGAATAAGATAGCAAATGCTTGCTACTTTACTCTTGTTGCAGGTCTTAAGCCTGCCCAAACTGAGCCGAATGGTTATATGATTTTATCAGTTAATTTTGAAATTCGTTGGTTTCTTTTGCTTTTTTAAAATATTATTAATTGGTTCCAGGTAAAAGGCCTAACCTGCAGATTATTTTCGCCACCTAGTTCATTAGTTCAGGCAATCTAAAATGATTATTCTTTTTCACCATGGATGCAACAAAGGCCAGGCCACTAAGAAAAAATTTTTTATATAGAAAGGAAGTGGTAATATCATTCACTTACAGAAGAAAGTCTTTATTGGTCGTTAGCGCTTGATTCTCTGATTGTATGACATTAGAATTTGAAATTTGTTTAGTCATGAGTGAGATGCTTTGTTATCATATTCAGGTCAAATAATATATCATATTTGCCACGGATAAACAAAAGGAAGCAAACTAAGTATCTTCGTAAGCGAGACATCGGCTTACAAAAACAAAGAAACTGTATTGGTTAATCCATCCCAATCATCGTCGGTATCTATTTATTTCTATTTACCATTCTGGGTTATTTCGAAGAACAATTGATAAGGATTGATTGTTGGCATACTTTCAAGGCAGTTCGTTAATATCGTATGGTTATATTGCTCACAATGAGGTTGCTTAACAAAATGATTTTAACCCGTTACATATCTTGATATTCAAATTCCATTCACATTATTTTACTGAAAATTAGGATTTGAATACTGCACACGTACAAAAACATATTAGAGATCCAAAACCCAAAAACTACTATCCTTCTAGTTGCACTACTAACACACAATTTCCAGAATGTAAAATGCCTTTTCTAATAGATGATGACTTAATGAACCTTTTTTCTTTTCCGGCATTTCCTTAGGGTTTTGTGTGCACTAAAATTCTCAACTGGTCAAATATAATTCACTAGTCCTACAAAAATTGAACCAAAAAGTCTGTTGTTTCTTGAAAGGACATTTCTTCTTTATAGTTCTCAGGCAGATTTCAACTTGGATGATACTGATGCCAGGTGCGAAAGGATCCTGTGCCCAACAAACATTAAGAAAACTCCCAAGAAACCGAGTGTCTTCAATGTTGTGAAGAGATCCAACTACAGGAAGAAAAACAATTAGTAATAAATACCACAGGTATTGATACTAATGGCATGCCAAATGCTTAACAACGAGTTACAAGGTATGGATTGGACGTAGTCAAGATTATTATCCTTCATAGAACTGTATGTAATAAAACATGATAGTCTGTCCCAAAGTGTGGCCATCCCAAAAAGATGCATAGCAGACAGTACTCAGTTGTATAATAAGCACAGAGTAAAGACTAACCTTCAACCAGAAAAGAACATAGAGCAACAAAACTGCTGCAATTCCAAGATGGAAGAGGATGGCATATGTGGCAGGTCCAGCTGAAGTAGGGAAGTTCTTCATGTTCACGCCCAATCGTAATAGCTGTCAAAGACATCAAAGAATAAAAATATATCACTACCTGCCCAAAATAGACCATAGGAATGCAGAAATTTTAAGGCTAAATAAAAAAAAAAAAAAAATTATATATGACTCACCCCAATTAAGAATCCAATAAATGGCAAAACAGTAAGACCCAGGAAGACTAGAGAAAGCTCCTTAGGTGGACGCTTTTCTGGAGCCCTGAAAATGTGGGTTATCTCTGCTTTGGGCCCATACCTTGAGTAAGGATCAACAGGCTGTGCAGGAGGACGGGGTGCCTTCTCTGGGGGTTCCGGAAGATCTAATTCAATACAGCCAATATCTTGTAATAAAGAGTTCTCCTGTAAAGGGATGCAGCATTTTTTTATTTCAGATGATAGTGCACACAGAAGGCAAAACGCTTATGCATGGAAATCACGCTTACCATGGCAGCATCACCAACAGTTAATTGGATGTCGTATCTACCAGAGAGATAGAAAAACTTCTCTACCAGTCCTAGAAAATCCTACAAGATAAAATGCAAGATGCGATCAACATAAAAACTTAGTTTTTCCCAAATGATGGCAGGCTGACTGGACACTTTGACTATCAATTCATGAGAAAAGCTAATAAACACAAGGGCACATCTATATGACTGACTGTAGATATGTAACAAAAAAGAAGTGAAGGAGATGAAAATAAGAGATACTTAACTAGAATTATCTGAAACTTTTTCCCAGTGTTTCCAACTACAAAGATATGTTCAACCTTGCTTTCATGTCTCAGCTTGAGAAAAGCCTGCACACAACACAATTTCTCATCCAACTGTTGTAAAGAAATACTTCAAGAGGCAAACTGAAACTACTATATACCTGATGTGGCGTAAAAGCATTCCCAAGAGGGGTGGTCAACTGAAAGGATAGTCGCAGCTTCTGGAGGTGGTTTGCTGACAATGATAAAGCATTTTCTCCAGCTAAATCTAGCCTACACAAATCCAGGGTGAGACAAATCAAAATTATATTATGTAAGTTCATTTAAATTAGATTTGAGTAAATGAGAACGAATTCCGAAAGTATCATGTCTGCATCTAGAATTAGATTCGAGTAAATAAGTATGATTTGCAAGTATCACATTTGGACATGCATCTTCAAGTGTCTTTTGACATGCACCAGTAAAAGGTAGAAACTCAAAATATTTTAGCAAAAACCATGACCAAACATATGGGAGATGTTTCAACATACTTCTTTTGAGTTTCTACACTTCCCAGATCACTGTCAAGAACAGCAATTTCAGCATTGTCAATTTTGATAAGTCCGGTCACATATACTGGTACTTGAGTCAGAGTTCCAGTGGCATAAATTGATTTATGGTCGGGGTCATGAAGCACCACCTACAAAAATTCAAATTGTCCATCAAATTAGGTACTGATAGCAACATTTATAGTAAGATTTGACACCTGAGTAAGATTACCAAAACATAAATACCTTAAAAACAAAAATATAATCTCCAACATCTACGCTCGCTGACAGCACATCCAAGAAATAAACTTTCTTCTCAGGATCAAATTGGAGTTCCTATATTACACAGATGACAAAGAGAACAATCTTCAGTTATGCAAAAGCTCAATCAGCTGGTCAACAACAGATATAGGTGACAAAAATAAAATCCACCCAAACAGGTTTAAGGGCACTTCAGAACCTTGTTCTCAATTACGGAAGAGTCCTTTGCACTGGAGGAATAAGCACGCACAAGCTTCACTGTTAGCGGAGGAGCATTTGAACCAAGCACAGTATTGACCCTAACCTGATAATGTTCATCACAATATGTCAAGATCAAAATTATTTGAATAATCCCCGCAAACCAAACAAATAGAACTGAAAGTATAGAAACAATCATCATGGGACTAGAGTAACGTGTTTCCAAAAATGCATCCGAAGATTAGATGAGGAAATGCACCACATTATGCCACCCGAAAAAGATGGCATCAACTGAAATGAACTGATTCTGAATGTCTGTATGAAACACAAATAAATCATCTGATCTCTCACATTTAACAGTAAAATGAAGGTTTGACTTTAAACTTTATAATCAGACAAAAAAAATGAAACTGAGGTAAACCAAAGAAACCTTTAGATAGAAATAATAGGATCAGTGGGAAGTGAATCACACCTGTAAGGGGTCCTTCCTAGTCAATGAAACCACCACTGATGGAAGCGATAAGATCAGTGGGATGGAAACTCTGCACCAGAAAAAATAAAGTTCAGCACAATTCAAAATAGCTCAGCCAAGATACCTATTGTTGCAGAGCTGGCTTCAGAATTCAACATGGTGTCTTCCTGTTATGTGAAAAGGCATTGCTAAGAACTATACTATGAGCAAGATCCTAAACAAATGCTGTAACCCTCTTATCAACTGCAATTGCAATGCGTCTATCACAAAGCATCACAACATAAATATATTAAAAAGGAGGGACAAAATACTAAATATTCAAGAGAAAACTTGCCTATTGTTTTCCAAGCAAGCCAATGAGTTCACTTGGTTGAAGAAGTCCTTAGCATCACCAGGAACCCCAATGCCAAGGAAAAATTTTGCTAAACCCAATATTTTATCCCCTGGAAGCTGCAAAAACCAAACAAAATCAACAGAACATTGTCCAACAGAAAACTAGCCTTGCAGAGCATGCACGAATGGTATACTCACATTCAAACTTCCAGTAATCACAGTTGCGAATGCTGTCAGCCCTTGAACAACTGATGAGGAAGTTGCAAGAGGACCATGCTGTTCACGCATGTTAACAAGCTTCTCATCAAAGTAAAAGGCCCCATCATCTGCAATAAGGAAGTCAGATAAGAAAAGAATACTACGGAATGGAATGCTCAAATCCAAAATTTATCACCATCAAAAACCATCATTTCAAGAAAGATCTTGGATCTACGATTATTATGCATTCTCCAACTGGAAGTTCAAAATATATAGAAGCCAAAAATAGAAAAAATACAAATAAAATCATTTTCTCTTCTAATCAAATTAAAGGTAAAATAACTACACATACCATATTTCTCAATACTGTCAAAGAGTTTCAGAATGTCATTTTTCACTGTATCAATCTGCAGATTGTAAGCCAGTGCACATTATGAATATTGATGGTTGAAGGTTTGAAGATCACAATTAACAGCAATAGTGGAAATAAACAGCGGAAACAAATAAAAATAAAAAATAAAATCCAGACAAAATAATCACGCAAAAAAGATGCAACAGATGACTAAAAACATACACATATTAGCATATGATAAATGCAATTTTCAAAATGCTAATGAACTAAACCCCAATTTCTTTTCAAATTCAAATTACCATAGATTGATCAATCTCAGAAGATGATAATGAGACAACTCCAGCAAGGGCTTCAAGTGCTAATCCTGTAAAAATTATGATGAGGGAATGAGCATAAAGCCATTTTGGTAAATCATTCAAATAAAGATGGGATAAATAGCATATGGATAAGACCTAACTCAAATTTTACAATTGCGTTCAGAACAAGATGGGAATGAAGTAAGAAAAAGGGTGCATTTACTATTAGCTGCATTTTGATAAATCATTACCAGCAGCAAAGGTACTTGACTCAGGATTGTTTGAACCATAACGCCACCTTCCATCACTCTGGCTGAGAGCCTGCCAACAAGTTTTAACCATCACCACAAATAATCAGAAAAACAATTGTGCAGTAAGAGGGAATACGAATTTGTAGTCAGAACTCTAAAGAGAGAGATAGATGGAAGTTTGAGGGTGATCCAGTATTAAACATCCTCCATCTATTCTTTTCTCTCCATGTCTATGCCCTAGTTAATCAGGCCTAGCAAATTCTAGGTCTACCCCAACTCTAAACATAACCCACCATCAAAATATCAGCAGGTGAAGTAGCAACAAACCTTGATAGAGCGGAAAGTTCCTTCGGCATCAGTAAGATATATATCAGTTTTAGAACTCTGATCCTGCAACAACAAATTCATTCAAATTTTATTAAAAAGAGGGAAAAGTGAAAAGCAAAAATCTTCAAAGAGAACATGCATTAAGTGTCCCAATAACAACATTATATTGGTAAAAGAATTTTACAGACTCTGATATGCCATACTTATGAACTTTAAACATACATTTGAAGAAATAAATACAAATTCCTGATTACCAAATTCTGAAGCACAAGCACTTATGATACACTAACCAAGTTGTTCTTATTCATTCATTACCTTTATAAGTCTCAAACTTCCGACCGAATAGTAGAAGTCAAGCAATGAACTGGCATCATTAACCCCGGCTTGGAGTCTTGAAATGATTCCCTTAACATAGAATGAAATATTTAAGCATCAATTTCCCGTACTATCATTTTTTTTTTTTTAACTACAGAAGCAATAACTTCCAAACAGCAAATAGCATTTAAATGATAAGAGCTCAAAAATACCTCAAAGACTTCCTCATTAATCTCACACTTTAATATGCCATTGACTCCCAAGGCATAGAACAAATCTTTTGGAGTTGAAGAGGATGATGAGCCAAAGGTTTCCGATACAGAACCACAAGCAGCCTTGTTTAAATCAGGCTTAAGTCCAAGAATCTCAAAGGTCCTTAGGGCCTCATATGACTCTTCTAAGCTGGTATAATAGATGATAACATATCAGATAGTTACTTCATATTGAAAAGTAAGGCATGAAATGCATAAAATATTTTGATTTAATTTGCAAAATGCTCTGAAATTCTAGGATTTTGCATTTGCAGAACAGAGAAATCGACACAAAAACTAAACTAAAACAAAAGCAACTCGTAAAGAAACAAATAGTAAAAAATCCGCAAATGACCATTATGTCCCCTTATCAAAGGAAGGGAATCTAGCTCAGCTACAAACCAACATAAAAATGACAATCAAACCAAGCTTGAAAACTTGCATTGCTCAATATTTCAATCCAAATAATTTATATTCCCAAAGAAAGAACCGAAAACCAAAAAAAAAAAAAATTAATTCACAATTACACATTCAATGTGATTCAATATCCAATTCACTCAGAAACCAAATATTAGATAAATCTGAAACCAACGAAAATTGGTTAGTGATGGTTTAAA
Source organism: Azadirachta indica (assembly GCA_022749755.1). Taxonomy (NCBI): domain Eukaryota; kingdom Viridiplantae; phylum Streptophyta; class Magnoliopsida; order Sapindales; family Meliaceae; genus Azadirachta; species Azadirachta indica. Next base: position 20,874,179 of record CM040440.1, read on the forward strand.
TAGGGTTTAAATTAAAATGAACCTGCCAACGGATCCGTCGACATGTTTAAAAAGCTCTAAAGCAGCAGATCGGTGAGAGTCAGAAATTGGATGAAAGATCGCAGCAGCATGGCAGATCGAAATCGCCGAAATGAGCACCAGAAATCCTGCTAGACTCCTGGCCATTCCTGCAAGAACATTTACAGTCTCGATATATTATATGTTGATATGGAAATTGAGAAGAATTGAGAAACCTTAGGGTTCAGATCGTACTTATACAAATGTGTCAAGATCGTCAGTGTAGCAAGTCTGCCGGGACGAGGAATTTGTGAGAGGCAGTCTTCCAACTGCTATAAAACTGAACGAGTGCGAGTCGTGTGTACCAATTTGCCATCTAGTTTTCGCTTTTATTACTGAACTGCCATCAGCCGGCATCCCGCGTCGTTAGTTATTTCTTCAGCCATTTATTTTTTCTAATTTATCGATTTGTATGTCAAAATTCTGAAATTGATTTTAGCAACTAAATTAATTCCAAAGCGATTTGCTTTCAATGAATTTTATTTCTTTCTTGCACTTTGGATTATTTTGTTCACTAATTAATGCAAGAAATCAAGAGTTCGAAAATTAAAAATATTTATAAAAACACATTCCGCTTTTATATAATTAAGAGAAAACTCCTTTGGTATTTTTTTATTTTTATTTTTACAAAATATTACATAAATGCATAGTAAACTCTTTCCCACTTCAAATATGACGGATTAAAATACTTTTAAACGACCAAAACATTTTCATCTATTTGATGTATTTAACCATAAATGTGAAAAGAGTGTTTCTGAATACTTAAAAAAATGTTAACAGGTATTCTTTTAGCATCTACCGTAAAATTTTCTATTTAACAACCTTTTTCGTTCAAATGCATTTTAACTGCAAATGTTTAGCTACTCCTGTAAATATATAAAACCTATGACAAGGAGTCTTCAGCTAAAAATTATACTTTACTGTTTTCCAACTTGTTATGCTATAACATAACTGAAACCACCACTACAATATAAAAATTCTTAAATACATATTTAGTAATGAATGAATGTTCAATAGACAATTTTAAAATTTGGTAAATTCTTTAAATTTATAAAATAATTAATGTGAAATTTTTAGTGAAAAAGTCTCACTCTTCCACTTAAATTAGCTTCCGACTAGAATATCTCAGTCGCAAGCAATGCCTGTAGTTTATGTCCAAGAAAACATTCGATTGTTAATTTTCATTTGGCAAACTATCGACGTCAGAGAGTAATTTAAAACATCTATCACTGGCATAGAGCAACCTGTTCTACATTACACAACCATAGGAAGATGAAACAATTCAAATTAGATATCTCCAAATTAGAAAAAAGCTTCAAATGATACACCAACAGTTTTAATCCTTGAAACTTCAGTACTTTGGAGGAGGCTGCTGTGTTGGCAAAAGTCCAAACCGCTTCTTTAGAAGAACTCTTTGCCTTGAGTATTTGTCATCAGGGGAAAAGCGAGCTGCAGTTGTAAAAGAAGAGAAATAAATCAATGACATCAATCACTGAAGAGATTCTTCATGCAAATTTTTCATAGGAAAATGTACTAAACAGTTACAAAAATGAGAAAGAAAGAGAGGCTTAGCTTATTGAGTTAATGCTGTACCAGAATGCATAATAAGCAAACAAAATCTATCTGGAAGCCTAAAATAAGTTCAAGCCCTTGTTATTCTGCAAAATTTAATGAAGCCATGGTGTACTCAAAGCAAGGACCCATATGCAAAGGGATGAAAACCTAACTGAAAAGAAAAAACAAAAATGCATACGAAAGATGAAACTATCAAAGAAATTTTTGGAGATAAAACTCTTTTCAGTTTAGGATAAGACTAGATGTGAGATTTGCAGTTTTACCTGACTAGAAAAGTTAATTCACAGTATGTAGAAGTGTTTTATAAATCATAATATTGGAATATTTTCAATGATCCCATGGGAAAAAATTGGACCATTGAATCGATTCTTAGCCAACAAACAAACATACAATAGCTAATGTGAACTAATGACACCTCCCCAAGCTAAAAATCTATTGCAACATCAATAATTGATTTTTAACAACATATATTATATATACAGTGAATAGAAATGTACCCGGATGAGCAGATAGTGTAGGCTTCCCCAGTGGTGATTCTTTCTGCATTCAAAAGCAAATCAAAGGTTAATAGAAAGAACTGCATGAAATATAAATAATAAAATTTGAATACAGTTCACAATTTGGGCAATATAACAACAAAATAGTGGCCAACATATATTTTCACTCTTGACAAACTTGCAGAAAATTCATGGGAGACAACATCAAATTACATTCATGACTTATTTAGTGGGGCACCCATGGTACACAGGCAACTGCAGAACAAAAATTTCTAATGTAAACATTTGTTTATGAACAAAGGGCTCCAGTCCATAGTCGGCTGCATCACAGAAAACATTATCAAAATGAAACATAGTTTAGATATAATGCTAATAATGCTTGGTTGCAGGCAGCTGGAGGATATGATGGCTGTCATAACTACTTCAGCTAAGCAAAAGAGAGTATTTCAATGGGGCTGCCCACCCAGCCAACCACAATACAATACACCACCGGGCCACAACACCCAAAAAGCGTGACTAATAATAGGAAATGACCAAGCAACTCCAAGTGAATAATCCAACCACGACTATCTAAACCGATGAACTAATCAACAACAGGACGAAACTGAATGCATGCGAGTAAATGAACGAGTCAGGTGTTCGTAAGGGCTGTCCCGATAGCAGAAGTCCAATATTGGCTTCTGCGAGTTTATCGGAGAAACCTACTGACTTGGGTATCCAAAAACAAAGCCGGTAAATAAACATTCGAATTTGGGCATTCTGATTTCAAGTTAAAAAAAAAAATTCAAAAACTTGAATAGCAGACGATTTGCAACTCATTAATATATGTCCAATGAAAGCTATCACCAGCTAAATGTTATCAAGAAGGAACTCCAAATCAACATGCATTTCTCACCATTCACAATGTACCAGTAAGCTGCTTGAATCACATACCTTAGTGGTGTAGACTTTATCACCATTCTCGTTTATGTAGAACTGAAGATACATCTTGATTGTCTGTTAAACCTGTTGAAGAAGAGAAGAAATCGCAAAGTCGAGTCTATAAAATCTCACCAATTTAAGACGAGGAAAGGAAAAAGCCAGCAAAGTGCCTTTCCGTCTTTTTCGCCTCTTCGTTCTAGGGCTGAAAAAGAACTCTGAAGTTAGGGTTTATAATGGGGTTTTTCTCCCGACATACTGCGCACGTGACCTGCGTGTGGGCTTTGCCTTATAAAGTCAGGCCTAGGTCCATGATAGCACACGCCCCATCCCATGATTAGGTCGAGGCCCATTGGTTAAGACGGAAAGTCTTTCTCCATGAACAGTTGACCATCAATAGTCTTCAAAGCCACGTCTCTGCTACTCCCCCGAATTGATATCTTCATTTCACCTCTCTCGTTCTTCAATTTTCACCTAAAATTCACTCGCATTTCTTGAAGTTTTCCGCAAAACGACGATGTCGTTCGACGACGAAGAAGCGTTCGAGCACACGCTCCTCGTGGTCCGCGAAGTTTCTGTCTACAAAATCCCCCCGCGTACCACCTCCGGTGGCTACAAATGTGGCGAGTGGTTACAGTCCGACAAGATCTGGTCGGGGCGGCTCCGTGTCGTCTCTTGCAAGGACCGGTGTGAGATCCGGTTGGAGGATCCGAACTCGGGCGAGCTCTTCGCAGCGTGTTTCGTTCACCCGGGCCAGCGCGAGAACTCGGTCGAGACCGTCCTTGACTCGTCCCGGTATTTTGTACTCAAGATCGAGGACGGAAGAGGAAAACATGCGTTTATCGGATTAGGTTTTAACGAGAGAAACGAAGCGTTTGATTTCAATGTCGCGTTGTCGGATCACGAGAAATATGTGAGACGAGAACTCGAGAAGGAGAGTGGCGAGACGAGTGAGAGCGAGAGTCATATCGATATTCATCCTGCTGTTAATCATAGATTAAAGGTATGCTTAACAAGCTTAATTTGCAAAAATGGTCATAGTTATTTCATTTTCGGGTAATAACATTTTTTTCCCTGCACTTTGGCGCAATAACAAATCAGGACATGGCTTGCTCTATGTTATGTGTAGTTATTTCGTGTTTGTTCTTTTGAAATTTAGAGCTCAGAAAGTGTGCTGGTGTTATTGTAATTTGCCTTCTCTTTGGAGCTCTCTCTATGTAATGGTTGGCTCTTGCCATTTGCCATTGCCTTTTGCTTCCGGATTTCTAACTCATAAAAAATTGCGTTTTGGCAATGGATTCTTACGAGGAACTTGACTTGGTGTGATATCTAGACTTGCAATTTTTGTTCTGTGTAATATCTGTCACTCTGAGAGTACTGTTTTGATTGATCTCATTTTGGGTGATCTATGTAGATCTAAATTGATATTAATGTATAGATTCAGAATGGAATTTGACTTCATAATTTTTACAATAATAGGAAGGTGAAACTATCCGGATCAATGTGAAGCCCAAACCATCTAGTGGAACTGGTATGCTTTCAGCTGCTGGGCTGTCTGGAGGTGTTTCAGGTTTGCCAAAGCCTAAAGTTTTGGGGATTGCCCCACCTCCCGGTGGAACAGGAAAAACAAGGTCACCACTCCCACCACCTCCTAACGATCCTGTAGCTGCTAGGATGAACTCTGCTACTCGTAGTGTTGGTCTCAGGGCAACAAAGGAAGCCACAAGACATTCTAGTACTGATGCTTTTTCTGATCTTTCTCAAATTGAGGTATCCCACTTGTTTAAAATACACCATTCGTATTGCTTTGGAACTATTGATATTTTTAATCATAGTGAAGGAGATTTTAGGGTTTTTACATGATATAGAGTTACTAATCTATAAGAATTTAAGAATGCGAATGAATGATTTATTGTGGAGATCATGTATTAGAATAAGTACCTAAAATTGGCAAAAAAGAAACATAGAGAAGGCATCTCACGTAACTGTGTGTGAACACGTGTTTGTGATGTATATCTAGTTATTGCAGGTGCTCTCTTGGATATTTGCAATTTTAAATATTTTTGAATTTTTAGACTTTTTCCTTTTACTGATGCCATTCTATGTTGCTTTATTTATTTAAAAGTTGGAACATAATCTTATGACTGGTTATGAGGAGCATAGAACTGTTATGCCTCTTTTAGCCCATATCCAACCTTTCCTTTTTCAAATGTTTTCCATTGTTTGCATATCTTCAGATTTTTGGAACGTTATGTTTCACATAAAAAAATTTCTCTTTGGCTAGAAGTTAGTTTGAAGCCTGTCTATGAAATGGCTGTCTTCAGATGCACCTGTACTCAACGCCTAGGTTGCTTGAGTGACTAAGTAGATTTTAGCAATAAATACATGAGTATCTGTGTAGTCCTTCAGATGTGAGGTGTAAATGATTTGTTGATTAACTATCTCTGTATCGACCTGTTCTAAGCATGGAATGCTAAAATCAATATATGAATGTCACTGTAGAACAATGAGGGTATGAATCTTTATGATGTTCTTTTTCACTTTTGTTATCCGTAAATGATGTTTTACCCATTTTGATTTTATATTTATGTGCGGTGATTCGCTCACTGCCCAAAATTTTAAGCAATACATCTACTGTAAATAAAAGCCGCAACTGGATCTGCTTGTTGACTTGTGCAGAGGAAGCTTCCTTCATCAGCCACAACTGGATCTAGTACGACTACTGCCTCAGGATGGGCGGCTTTCTAATTGTATGATCATTTGTTTTGTACGAGTCTTTGTTTGATGTTTTGTTCAAGTAAAAAGAAAAAAAAAAGTGATGGTGAAGGAAAATTGAAAAAGAGCATGAAAGAATACCAAAAACTTGCATATTTTGAAAGGATGTTGTATTGATGTGCCGCATGTCTCCACATGGAACTCAGTATGTTTTTTCATTCTATATAATAGAGAGATTAATTATTCTTTTCCTTTCTTATTCTGGTCCTGGATGGCTTGTCTGTCTTCTTGCAAATTGACCTGCAAATCCGAACGGCCCAAAGAGGACTGCAAAATAAACGGAAAGGAAATTATAGGCTATTTGATTCTTTTAGTATTGCCGAATCGGATAAGATACCCTCTTAGAACAAATGTTGACAAAACAGAAGGGTGTGAATGTTAACCTTTGCATAAACAATTTTTGTCATGAAGTTCACGGCTTTTAGTGTAACAAAAGCATTTGGATCAATTTTTAGCCTACAGAGATTCTCCATAAAATTTGACTAATAAATCACGTTTTAGTTATATCACGTTACAAACAAATAAGACAATCTGTAAGACACGAAAATGCGTAAGGGAACTGATAAATTAAGTGGATGCACAACAATTCTGAGCATAGCTTATGATGAAAATGCTGGCTAGGTAGCTCAATTATGTATATGTAATAACAGTGGCCTGAATTCTCTCTTAGAGGATTAGTCATGTCAACTTCTAGACAACCAGTGAATCACAAAGGCAAAGTCTAAAATTTGTTGGCCAAATTAATGAATAAGTATACATACAGTTACACTACCACACAATACAACGAGCTGAGATTTAAAGCATTTAGCTCCAAAAGCAAGACCATCTAATCACAAGCCTACCATGCTCTACAAAATTTCTGATTCAAAAACTCTACAAAAAACTATAAACTGGTGGCTTTTCATCTTTTGCCCACAGTAAGTAATGACATTGTTAGGAAACTTAAAATGCAAAATTCAAAAAAGGATCAAGCAATGAGATTATATGCATCAGTGAAGACCTCCTATAAATGTTTTGATGACTGAGCAATGTTGAGAAATAATCACTATTGCATGAACTCAGGCTTTAGCACCCAACGTGATCCACTCAGGTCTTTCTCAAGCGTAGCAATTTCTTTCAGGAGATTTTTAAATAATGGCAGATCCTTTGAAGGTATCCTATCTTTAAAATGCTCAACTATGCTGGCTGAATCCGAACTTCCACCTCGTTGTTGTATAAATGTACAGATCTTACGAATCAGTATTTCAGGCTGCACACCAGATAAATTTTTGGATGACTGTGACATCCCAATATATGTAGATCTTGCTCCACTAGCAGAACTTGACGCCACCTCAATTTGATGTTCAAGTCCAGCACTAACTGCTTTCTCTTGGTTCTGTCGAATTCTAGCTAGTAATTCAGCCGAGGATAGTGCCTTTCCAGCTGATGCTCCAGCTGTGAAGCCATTGGATTCGCTTGTTTTATTGCTGGATGATCCATCTGAGGACTTAATCAGCCAAGAGTTCACAGTTGAACCAAATTTCTGGCGAACAGATGATGGGGCACCTGCAGCTCCAGATTTTCCAGTCCATGTTGGGATAGATACACTTTCACGACTTCGAAGCATTCTTGATTGGCGTAATGCTTCTGCTGCTCTTTGTGCAACCTGCGAAGCTTGCTCCTCCAGCCTCATCTTCTCTTCATCATGGGCATTCATAATTGCATCATGATTCACAGCACTCTGAAGATTAAAAAGGAAAATCAAAAACAAAATCAAGTAATCCTAAAAAGAGGAAAATGACAAGTATATTAGATAGAGTACAAATGGAGATTGATAGGGTCTAATACATAGAGCTTATTCAATATTATTGGCAAAGGTAATAACACCCACTGTATTTTGGATTAAAAAAATGGTTCATGCTGCTTGTAATTCCTCTTTGTGCTATTTTGGATTTCTTATGAAACCTTAAAACCCATTATATTGGGAAAAGTAATGAAAAAATGTGCATTGATCAAGTGTACACCAAAGAACATAAAGGATAGTTGCAGGAGGCACCAGTTTTGTCCTCTATAGTTACTAGTTATGCTTGCATACATCAGGTTCACTGATCTCTCAGCAAACTGGTTTTTGAGATGAAGTTATGAAAAATACAAGCAACTATTGCGTTGTAACCCAATTCATTTTCATAAGCTAAACAAGCGACGCTTTTAGGTATATTTTCTGAAGACAACAGGATAGAAGGTTGGAATTAGTAAAACTTCAATAGCCCAAGAATGTCATGGATCAATTTAAAAGTACAAGGGTGTGAAGTATTTTAGTGCCATTGCATTTTTATACCACAATATTTCTAACATAGGACAAGAAATAGTTAAAAAAAAGTCCGCCATAGGCAATCATGCGCACAAACAGATAAAAACTTACATGTATTCCATTGGCATCAAAAAGACTCTTTAAAATATTTGTTTCGGCATCTGCTTCGTCATAGCCATTATCGGCCTTTTCTTTTCCTTTTCTCCTAGAGGATCCAATTTCTTTGTTGTTTCCTTCGTCACCTCCAGCATCATCAGCATTTGGTGAAGTGGCTTTCTTATGTTTCTGCTTATGCTGCTTCTTATCTTTCTGAGCACCAACAACATGCACATCTTCAGATAACTGACTGAAAATATTAGAAGTTTCAGTCGACCGACCATTCCCATCATCGTTAAGAGTGAAAAGATCCTTCATATCTCGAGCTTTAAAAAACCTTCTCTGCTGTGGGTTCTTCAATATCTTATTGGTGAGAAAATGCTTGTATATCTGCCGATGGTACACCTTCTCCTCAATAGTACCACGTGTAATCAATCTATATACCGTTACATCCCGTTTCTGACCAATACGCCATGCACGCTCCCTGGCCTATTACAAGAAACAGTTGTTCTCAATCTACAGATGTGAGGTTTACAGTAAAAATAACTGCAGAGTTCAAACATCCTGACTGCTATTTTTTCTATTTTTGAACAATGACATTTTTGTCAGGGATTTAGTAGCAGCAAGCCTAGATAATTTCTTTTATGGCACAGTCCAGATTTCACTGTCCTGACTATTGATTACAATTGAAGAATTTCAAACAGAATTACACGTAAAATAAAAGAGTTAACAAAATGAAAAAACTTTATAACAGATTTATGATGATGCCCCTAAGCATATAAATTACTAGAAAATGAATAATATACAGATATGTGAATAAAATGAAGAATTTCTCACATAAGTACCTGCACGTCAGTTGATGGGTTCCAATCAGGGTCAAAAATTATCACCCTGTTAGCACCCGTCAGATTTGTCCCCAAACCACCCACTTTCGTTGTCAGAATGAATACAAACACACCGCTTGAGTCATTGAACTCATCTATTAAAGCCATTCTCTGCTTGACAGGAGTAAGACCATCCATTCTTCTATACTCATAACCACTGGCAATCAAGTAATTCTCAAGAATATCAAGCATCTGTTGAGTTTGAGTAAAAAGAAGAACACGATGACCCTGCTCCTTCCAAACTTTGAGCACTTGGGCTACAACTTTCAACTTCCCACTGCGTTCAGGATTCCCATAATCTGGATTCTGGCAGGCATGTTCTCTCTCAAGCAGATCGGGGTGGTTGCATATTTTACGCATCACATCAATTCCATATAAAGAATTTCTACTCCCATCCAATATCTGTTCCACCTCTGCGCTAGCGAGAAATGCTCTATACACAGACCGTTGCTCTTCAGTAAGGCTGCAGAAAAGCACATGCTCAGTCTTTTTGGGAAGCTGGGCATTCACATCAGCTTTCACACGCCGCAGGAGATAAGGCATGATCAAGTCACGTAGGACCACTGCACATCTGCACAACATCAAATTCATTGTTCAGCAACATTAGATTGGACAGATCAGATTATAAGCACACGTAACTTGCTTAAAAAAAGCCTGAAACATGTAGAAGTATCGCAATGTTCACCTATAGGCAGTGGATACTTGTAATGGTGAAGCGTTAGCATAACCACCAATGGCTATTGGAGCAGCAAATTCGGCTTCAAACACAGGCAAAACTCCCAACTTTCCAGGGAAAACAAAATCAAATAAGGACCATAATTCAGTAAGCTTATTCTGAATTGGTGCACCAGTCATTATAATACGGTGAACAGTCTGTAGCTGTTTGCAAACCAGAGTAATTTCAGCATTTGGATTTCGTATACGGTGTCCTTCATCCAGAACTGCATAACCCCAATCTATGTCAAGCAAATTTTCCCCTAGCAAGCGAAGTTGCTCATAAGTAGTAATAAGCAAACCTGATTCTGATCTCAAAACTCGATTTATCAAAAAATCCCATTTCTTGGGGGTTTTAGATGAAAGCTTTCCCTCATAATCACTGTCAAGTGAACCTTCGCTATCATCATCAGTATCAGAAAATTTAGCCTGCTTCTTCCTATAACCAGGAGGATCCTGAGCAGAATCATGTAATATCTCCACATGAAAGTTCGGATACCATTTTTGTGCTTCCCTCTTCCACTGTCGCAAGAGTGTAACTGGGCAGACAACAATACTGGGTTTGTACATATTACTGAAATGCAATGCACCAAGAAAAGATAAGACCTGGATGGTCTTACCAAGACCCATCTCATCTCCCATAATTCCACCTGCTCTTTGGCAATGCAATTCCCACAACCACTGCACTCCCACCCTTTGATACTCAAAAAGATTGCCAAAAATTGATTCTGGGATTTTGAGTCCACCTTCAAGGGTTACAAAAGGAGGTCCATTATCATCTGTATCTTCAACATCCTCTTGCTTTTCTTCCTCATAACTGGATGTGCCCAAGCTATCCCTTGAATCCTCTACAAAGATAGCAGCATAAAAATAACACATTCTTTTCAATAAATTGGGTGGGGTTAAAAAGGAGGAACATTCTTAACATCTATAAAGCAAAACTGGAACGACTTAACTATTAGTTCTCAAAACCAGCTTTCACTTGTATAGACAATCATTACGTGATGATCATGAGCCAATACAAAACCTAGGATTAAAATTGGCAACACCAAGCCAAGAACCTAATTAAAGGAATGCATACCATTTTCTTCCAGACAGGTATCTTCACGAGAAATGCGCTTTCTCCACTTCTTGTCAGGCAAAGGTCGTTTCTTTTTCCTTTTTGAACCTTTTTTACTTTCTACCTCACTTTCTGGAGACTGAGGAATTCTGAAAGGTGTTTTTAGCCTCTGAAAAGGACGTGTCGGTCCATCAAGCTTTGGTACAGATTCTGGATCAAGTAGCTTGGTTGACGGGCGTGCTTGTGCTGCCTCAGACATCGACCGGAGAGCTCTGTTGACACTGGCAGAGAAAACATCATTACTCTTGTCTTCTTCTTCCTCGGGCACATTTTGCCTATCAGATGGTCCTGGTTGTTGAATACGGCGCTCAAAGCCCTTAAGCTTGTGAAAAGGAGTTAAGATTCCCTTGCGCACCAATTCATCCCTTTTCTAAGACATTTAAAAGTAAAGTTAACAGTTCAATGTAAAAAAATTATAAAAAGCATCAATTACAAATAATAAAACATAAATAAAGAAAGTATTGATCTCTCATATCCAATCATAAATCATATTAAGCAAGTCATCATAACTACAAGAGAGAACGATGTTTGACTCACTGTTTCAACAAATCCTGCAGATGCTGCATCCAGCACTGAATCAAAATCAACATCATCATCAAATGAAACTGTTTTCTGTTTTTTCAAGTGATCTATGCCCGGTTTTGAAGCTGCTTTCGACTTTCTCTTGCGCCTAGGTCCTTCCTTTACCAAATCATTTATAAATTTATCATGCTCAATTCCCTCAGAAGTCTTTTCCTTCTGAAAATGTGAAAGTTCTTTCTCAAGTTGAGCCCTAGTTTTCTTTAGGCTTTTAAGCCGGTCAGCAGCTAGGGCATGCTGAAGGGTCAGATCACTGGGAGAAGCTTGAACAGAATTTTTATCATTCTCAATATCTCCTTGTCCGATACTGTTACCAGCATCAATGTCCTGTTCTTCCTTACTGGAAACCCTCCTGACATGCTCAACAGTAGATGCAACAGCATCTATTTCAAATTCTACAGCCCTTAATTTATTATAAAGTTTCTCTTGGCTTGCGGAGGATAGATCAATACTTTCCAACTTATCAAGAGGTTCCTCTTCGTTGCTACCTTCTGTCTCATTACTGTTTCCAGGGTCATTTTGTGTCTGCTAAATAACAAGAATTGTTTAGTTTACCTCTACAATTAAAGCTAAAATCACACAATGTCACCAAATTCATAATCACCAAGTAAAACACAAAATATATCAGTCATAATGAAACCAGACCATTTCAATTGATCCTTTAAATGTTCTTTGTGCATCAATAAGTAGTTGTTTAACATTTCTTCTCAGTTCAAAACAAAAAAAATTAGAGAAATAATAATAATAATAATAATAATAATAATAATAAATAATAATAATAATAATAATAATAATAATAATAATAATAATAATACACAAAAATAAATCAATCAAACCCATTTGATCAAGATTCTGATCGTCAATGCTAATCTATAAACAATGTTACACCCACCAGTAAAATGGATAGGCAGCAAGCTGAGGCACTACTATATGCAATTAAAACCAAAACATGGAAAATAAGGAATCCAAGCCGATACCACAGCTAATACATCCCGTTCAATGTCATCAGGATTGGCTGATGTCACACCCAAACTACTCAGCAAAAGTGTATCCTCGTCTTCCTCCATCACATTCCACCGATGAATCACTCAGCTGCTAGGCCATGGTATGTCCAAGTAGAACCACCTGCTGAAACAAAAGGTACATTACATTCCTTTCTTTGTAAACCAAAGGTCATCATAAATAGTTTTATGGTATTTCCATCAAACTCAATAGTCTGAAACCCTATTTTGTTTATGAGCATTTCGCAATCTTCGCTTTCAAATCAATATACTCCAACACTATTGTTCCTCAAAAGTTCCAGATCTAAATTGAATCGCATTAACACTTAGCTGCTCCGATTAAATGAAGAACATGCAAGGAACATACTAGTAATTTTAGGGATTTTAGGAAAGAATTCATTATTCGCCAAACAAAGTATAATAATATTGATAGATTGAGGAAGCATTAGCAGAAATTGCTGAGTTATTAATCGGAAAATCCAAGAAAAACCTTTAAATTCACAGATTTGATCGTTTCGCTAGCAAGTTGCACCGTCGATTTGGTTTCATTCAGCCTTTATTTGTTGAACGACGGTCGTATTTGGACTTTTGGAGGGTATTTTATAAGACGAGCTTCGCGCCGTACGATTATATCCTACGGGAGGCTTCTCCCTGCTGATAAGTGGCCGCGCTTATTTATACCTTATCAATTTATGCCTTATCAAAGACCGCTTCGCTGCCGAGTGCGAGTCGCTGGCCGGCTTGTTTCCCAAGAATAAACCACTGGCCACGTACGTACTGACGCAAGATCCTTCACCCGACGTCGTTTTGTTTTTTCTTTTTCAACGAACTCCAGAATAAAGAAGAAAGCAACGTGGCGAAGGTAAGACCCTCCAAACCTTAACACGTGTCAAAATTCTGTTGGAGTGGTATGTGTACAAAGACGTGAATAAAACGCAGCCAGCGTCGTCGTTCGAACTACACAGAACGATAATGGCGGACAGAGAGGAGAGTGAGAAATCTAGGAGTATCAAAGTTTGTGGCATGCAATTCGCATACGAGGGACAGCCTCCTCTGTTCTACGATTTCGATCTCGATATCTCGCCGGGATCCCGCTGCCTTCTCGTTGGCGCCAACGGATCTGGTAATCTAATTCAAATCTCTCATGTTTACTTAAACATTTCTATTCATGAATTTTTCACTTACATTCATTGCTTTGGTTGTGTTGTACAGGGAAGACAACTTTATTGAAAATTTTGGCCGGAAAGCATATGGTAGGTGGAAGAGATGTTGTCCAAGTGCTGAATCGATCAGCCTTTCATGACACCCAACTTGTTTGTAGTGGTGATCTAGCTTATTTGGGAGGATCTTGGAGTAAAACTGTTGGCTCTGCTGTGAGTTAATTTATTTTAACTTCTTTTTTAATTCTTTTTTTTCCTCATTTCAGTACCGAAAATGAATTCTTATGGTACAATGTTGCTTGTAATAAACTAATTGTAGATTCGTTGGCTTATTGAAAAAAGATTTTGATCAAGTTTGGTCGAAAAAATGTGTGTTGACTGGCTGTTGTGGCAAAAATGCACACTCGTTGACACACAAGAACTTCTTTAAGTCACTTCATTGAAGAATTTTTGTATGGATTCGCTGCATTGCTTTTGTATTGTCTTTTGCATTTTCTGTTTCAGAATATACTCATTTGAATTGAACTGTAATTTTGCAAATATTCAGGGAGAGGTTCCACTCCAGGGAGACTTCTCTGCTGAACATATGATTTTTGGAGGTGGGTCTTCTTTTTTATTTTCCTCTTTCTCCATTTCGTGATTAGCTGAATGTCTTTACTCATGCTTTTCTCCCCTTTAACCGGCAGTTGAAGGCGCGGATCCTGTTAGGAGAGAGAGGTTGATTGAACTGCTTGATATTGACCTGCAGTGGCGAATGCATAAGGTATCTGATGGGCAACGGCGCCGAGTCCAAATTTGCATGGGTCTTCTTCATCCTTTTCAGGTAATACAAAGTTATGAATTCAGTAGGATTGAATGTGGGTGTGTTTGGAGTTTAGGTGTTGCGTTTTTTAAGCTACGGCAACTTGGGATGGAATTACTGAATGTCCAATATAAGTGCAAATACAAGTGATTCTAACTAAAAGATGCTATTTGGTAATCACTTAAATAACTAACTTCCAGGTAGAAGTATAACAATACCAAATATGGCATTAGTCCATAAACTGTTATTTCTGGAGCAAACTTAGCAAAATTAAGCCCATTAAACTCTATAGAAAAATTATTAAACAAGTATCTTCATGTAATCTAGGAGTTAATGTCTCTTGGAATATGGTATCTAACCATCCATGAAATTCTGTACTTTTCAGGGAGAAACTACATAAAAAATTTATGCATGAAGAAAATGATGTTTTGAGGTCAAATACCAAGATTTTCTCTTGAATCCAGAGCACAACTTGTTAAATTGATTCATAATGATTAAGGTGATCTTTTAATTTTTTACCAGCTGGCAGATTAACTTTATGCCTCGAGGCTGATTTCAAATTTAAGTGTCTTTTGACCTGCTACATGTGGAAGGGGCCTGGCTAGGGTGCTTCTTGATGACCTGAATTTGATCCGACCCTACCTGCAGAAGTTGCAAATTGTTACCTGAGACTAACCATTCAGCCCTTATCATTTTCCTGTCTTAGTAACTAAATCCTTTTGCGTTTTGGGCCTGTTCATTTTTAGATTATACTTGAACTACTTTAGTGCATTAACTTTGTTAGAATCTATCTTTGATTTAACGGCAGGTTCTTTTGCTGGATGAGGTTACAGTTGACCTAGATGTTGTTGCTAGGCTGGATTTGCTAGACTTTTTCAAGGAAGAATGTGATCAGGTAATCATCTGCGCCATCCTACATTGCATTTGCATGCACAAGCTATATAGATATGACAAAGAACTACTGGGGGGTAGGCATCGCATATGAGTATGGTACTGGAAGTGCAAGCCGTCAGTTTCTGCTTGAAATGTCATTTAGGAAAAATATCACCAAGTATGGCTTTTTATAGTTAGAGGGTTGTTTTTTCTTTGTTTTTGGTTCTGGTGCTTAATTATCTAGTTTCTAGACACAAATAGAGAATATGATTTATCTTAGTGAAAAGGAAAAAATTGTGCATAAGATCATTACTTATGAGGAAAAATAGGTTAGTCATATATTCTTCATTGATTCTGTTCTTCAATTGTAGAGGGGAGCTACAATTGTATATGCATCTCATATTTTTGACGGACTGGAGACATGGGCCACGCATCTGGCATACATCCAAGATGGTGAGTTGAAGAAGGCTGAGAAGTTAACAGAGATTGATGAGTTGAAAAATTCCTCTAACCTGCTTTCAGTTGTTGAGTCCTGGCTCCGTTCTGAAACAAAGGTTGAGAAAAAGAAGCCCGTCAACCTTCCTACACAAAAACAGAAGACCTCTCCCTTTGGTACCTCTCCTTTTGTGTCATCCAGACATATGGCATACTACCGATGATCTCTTTCAATTTAAAAATTTTCAACAGAGCTTATATTCAAACCCAAATATACAAGAAAGTCAAGAAAGCTTCATATGGCCAGTCAGTCATTGTTGATGTATAATTGTTTATATCTGGTTGCATGTGTGTTAGTATTAATAGCTTCCTGTAGAAATGAGGATAGCTTATATGATTACTTTGGGTTAGTTGTGCTCCTTGATGGACCCTGAGAGTATACCTTAGGTAAATATTGTTGTAATCAGCCACCATATTATCAATTGGGTAGGAAATGTACTCATCATCATGAAAATTTGTAATGATATCTACGCAAAAATTCCTTTCCAATATCTTGTTTCAGTACATTTTGGTGAAAAAAACACAACTTTTCTCTGGCGAAGGAACTTTCCAGTGGCTTTTCTTATTCATATGTTGCTTTGATTTTGGGTTTGAAAAATTCCGCAAATTCTCTTGCGCAAATTCTCTTGATTTTGTAAATTTGTTGGCACCTAATAGTCCCTTATAATTGTTTGCAAATTAAGCACTTACATTTTATTGCTTTGTAAGTCTCTATTTCTATCTAATCTTGAATAAGTTACACAATTAAATGGTAGAGAGTTTAAAAATTTTATTCTGATAATGACATTTTGGCTGAGGGATACTTTCAGACCAACTGTTAATTTTTTGTGAATGGCTCAGTTAAGGTTTTGCCTTAACACTTCAGTTAAGGGATTTCCAACATCTCTTTTTCATAGAGCTTCTGTAAACCTACTAGGTTTGCCCAACTTGCATCTCTCTCTTTCTGCATCTCACTCTCACTGTCTAGGTCTCCTGCACATCTTTGAAAGGGTGCACCAACTACCAGCTGGTTGGTCTGAAATTAGCCGCATAATTTCCTAATGTCTGACGCTGTGAGATTAAAGTGAATAGGAGTTGTTGTTTCTTTAATTTATGATCCCTTTACCTATAAGTTCCCATAGAATTACACGATTAACGATACGAGCTTGAGATACTTGTAGTTGCAGGTTGACAGGTTTGTCTGTTATTTAGTGTCAACATCTGATATGGACAATTTTATATGGTAAATGACCTAATTATCTTGAGTTTGGTGGAGCTGGTTATGCTTTAGCTGAACTTCTAAACTATTCAATACGAAGGTTGTGGAGTAGAAGAGATTGTGACAGTAACACCAAAATATAAGGTTAAGGCTCTGAGAGAGATTAGTATTACAAGCAAACTGGGTATGGAGCCAGTGAAGAAGATGAAATCAGCTTCTTTCTTATCTTGCGTCAACTAGTTGCTGCAATCACATCTTGATAGCTATGCGTCTCCAACTTCTACACAACCAACCACCCAACAAGCTGCAAAGCACTTTTTCTTCCAGCTGAATGATGGATTTGGATTAGATTTTAGAATGCAATCACGTCAATCCTGTTGGCCTCAACTTCTCAATAACTAGATCAAATGGGACCCAACCATAACAAACCAGTGAGAGTGTATTTGGTAATTGTTTTTTAAAATAATACTTTTGATAATAAGAAAAGTATTTTCAAATTCGAAAAATGGGTTTGCAATTTAAGTGTTTTGTTTGTTGAAGTGGTTACTGATTAACCCTTGATTAGCTGTGGTGTAGTCTTCAGTGAAAGAAGGTGAGGGAAAAGTGATGCATCTAACTTGTACTGAGCTCAAATGAAACCAATAATAATGGTCCCATTATGCCCTTGCGGCAAGAAAATCTCACTTGTCTTTGCCTGCCCTTTGTTGAGATTTCGGTCGTGTAATTTGAGAGATTGGGAGAGAGGAAAGTTTGTTATATCATAGGTTAACCAAATCCGCACAAAATTATCAATTACACATCAACAACTTATTTAATTTTAAAATTCGGATACTATTCTTTATTTTAAGATAAAAATATAAAAATTCTACAATAATAATGCGTTTGGTTGAAATATTTTTTTTAAAAAAAATTTATTGGTTACAATATTAAAAGTAATTCAATTGTTTATCAGAATTATTTCTACACAGCAGCCGCTTGATCACTTATATCCTATGTCTATGATGATATTAGCGTAAAGGTTTTATGGAATATTTTTAATTTATAATATTAAAGAGAATTCTTAATTTGTTTTAATATGTTGACAAATTTATGAACAGAAACGTGAAATAATGTGATATAATCCTTGTATTTTCTGAAACAGAGTCATATTTTGAAGTCGATTTATGGAATACTTTTTTTAAAAATTTAAAAAATAATTCGTTTAATAAAAATTAAAAAGCAGATATTTAGAGTAAAATAATTTTTTTAAATGGTGTACATTACGCACCGTGCGCATCTTAGAACGTGAGCAGCCGCCCCATCGAATCGAATCTCCGTATATCAGTTTCTCGCGGGATCCAGCGCTTGAAAATCTAAAATAAAATTAAGAAAATCCAAAAAAAATAAAAAATAAAAATAATTATGGATCATTGGGAAAACTTATATAAAATGGAAGGTCTGCACATAGACAATCCATAATACAAATGAGAGAATCACGCGGACAACAAAGAAATCAAAATTACAAGACATTGTTTTTGTGTTCGTGGATCTCGTCATCTTCTCTCTCTACTTAGACATAAATTTCGCGGTAATCCGATTTCTCGGCCTAACTTCTATCTGTCTTATCTAAGATTTTTTTAGGTTTTATTATGTATTCGGTTTTTCTGTGAGTTCTTGTTTCAGTTTATTTCAATCTTCGAGGTAACATTTGAATTCATTAGGAATTCGGTCAAATTTTTACTTAAAATTATGATTAATGTTCATTTGAAGTTAGAATTTGTTTAATTTATTGTATTGTTTATATGCAGAATGTATGAAATTGAGTGTTTCTGAATTTGAGATTGGTTGTAATTGAGGGGATGCTATTTTAGTGGTTGAGTAGGAGAAATGGATTCGGCTAGGAGTTGGTTGCAGAAGCTACAGCCGCGAGAAAAGGTGAAGGTTCCAACTAGAAAGAAGGAAACAGGTGGTAATGGAAGTACAGAGGAATCAACGGATGAAGAAGCTATGTCTAATGTCACCAAGCAGAAGGTCGCTGCTGCAAAGCAGTATATTGAGAATCATTACAAGGAGCAAATGAAGAATCTCCAAGAGAGGAGGGAGAGGTATGTTTTCTTTTTTCTATTGATAATATAATGTGTTAAACTTAGTTTCAACCCTGAATTCATCTTTTTTGGCTGCACAAATTCTCTTGTTGTTATTTGTAATTCTTTCTAGCTTTTAAAGTGATAGGTAGTTCTTTCTAGCTTTTAAAGTGATAGGTTTTGACTTAGATAGACTAAAAGTATTTATCGTTTCTGGACGTTGAACTCATCATTGTCTATGAAATTTACCATTTTGCTTTTCAAAGTCAGAGGATAGGTTTGGAAATGTTTTGGTTTGTTAAGTGATAAATAGTTTTCTTATGTTTACACCAACTGGCTGAACCATATTTATGCTAACATAGTTTTTAGTTTTACGGCAATTGTTATTTGAGAATTTATTGTGTTCTCTTCGGTCAAAATGCCAGTTAAACATTCTTATTGGGAAGCCTGCTTTTCTACACTAACTGGATAGTAGAATTGTCTCTGTGGTACTTTAATAAATGAAAGGCTTTCTAATCAATTTATTTTTTGAGTAGGCGGAATATGCTGGAAAAAAAGCTGGCTGATGCTGATGTATCTGAGGAAGATCAAAACAACCTTCTTAAGTTCTTGGAGAAAAAAGAAACTGAATATATGCGCCTTCAGAGGCATAAAATGGGTGCTGATGATTTTGAATTGCTGACAATGATTGGAAAGGGGGCATTTGGGGAGGTATTATCTTTTGATGTGAAATATTATGATCTTATTTCCTTGTGATTTCAGTTTTTCTTTGGCTTATCTTTCAAATACAACAGCAGGTAGGTTTTGTGTTATGTGCGCTTTCACAATTTGTAGCCTATATAGCTGTTGGTACTTAATAATACTTTCACAGTAATTTATTATTTCCCGATAAGAAATGTTCTTTCTTCTTGCATGTTTGATTGTTCTTTAGTCTTATTGACTGGTTACAAATTTAAAAAGAACATGCTAATTGTCCCTGGGTAATAAGACATTTTGACAGGTAAAGCATCTCCTCAATGCGTCTAATATCAAAGCCATTTTGATGTACATATAAATTTATCTATTATGCATGTATGCTAGTTTTAAATGTTTCTAATGGATTTAAGAGTATACGTCCATTCTAGTATTGTGCAGGATACCGTGCATCTGTTATCAGTTATAATTGCTTCAACTTTTGTTCCTGTTGCAGGTTAGAGTTTGTAGGGAAAAGACAACGGGTCATGTATATGCTATGAAAAAGCTTAAGAAATCAGAGATGCTTCGTAGAGGCCAGGTATGTGCACATTTATATGGCCAGCCAAGTGATTTCGTTGAGGTTTTGTGCACTATAATTATTGCCAATTGGCTTCTCAATTTTTTAGGTTGAGCATGTAAAAGCTGAAAGGAATCTGCTTGCTGAGGTTGATAGCAATTGCATTGTGAAACTCTACTGTTCTTTTCAAGATGATGAGTTTCTTTATCTTATTATGGAATATCTACCTGGTGGAGATATGATGACTTTACTTATGAGAAAGGATACCCTGAGTGAAGATGAAGCTAGATTTTATGTTGCAGAGACAGTTTTGGCTATTGAGTCTATCCATAAACACAATTACATCCATAGGTTTGTGCACGAATATGTTATGATGCATCAGTGTAATTGTACATGGTACAAAAAATGAAATTGTGTTTGAGTGGAAAATATAGACTTGACCAATTGGATGTTAAATGTTGCAGAGATATCAAGCCCGACAACTTGCTGCTTGATAAATTTGGACACTTGAGACTCTCTGATTTTGGACTATGTAAACCACTAGATTGTAGCACTCTCCAAGAACAGGATTTTGCAATTGGGAACAATCTCAATGGGAATTCACCAAATAGCGAACGTGCAGGAGCACCGAAACGCACACAACAAGAGCAACTCCAACATTGGCAGAAGAATAGGAGAATGCTTGTAAGTTGTCTACCATCATTATTAGCAGAGTTTCTCCACTTTTTCTTTTTTAGTTTTCCAAGTGGTGGTTCTAGGAGGAGATTACTACTGTGATAAAATGATATTATCCTATGCTGCTCAAACATCATGTTTGGTGGACTAGATGAGATAATTTATACCATGTTTGGGGGTCAGAGAAAATCATTCAGTACGAATGGGGATAATGAGAGGTGGAAAGTAACATGTATCTCCTTCAACACTCATAATAATTTGGTCTTATGTTGCTACTTTTGTTAAATAATTAACTTATTCTGTCCAGTTCATTGGAAAAATGGATATGGTACAAATGATGACATCTGATCTTCATCCAATTAGTTTAAGTCTCTTTTAGGCTCCTTGTTCTCATTAAAAGACAATGTTTGGCAATTTGAAGAATGTATTTCAGAAAATGTTTCAAGAGAACCATTTTCGTTTTACTTACTTCAAAAGTCATTGTTGAGCGTTTGGCAGAATTTGTGATGACTATCTGAAGATTGGTTTTGTCTGTGACTGCTCACATTGCAGGCTTATTCTACTGTTGGTACACCCGACTATATTGCTCCAGAAGTACTGTTGAAGAAAGGTTATGGCATGGAATGTGACTGGTGAGTGGTTATGCATGTTCATTGACCATGGAATGTGACTGGTGAGTAGTTATGCATGTTCATTGACCAGGTATCTGGAATTTTGGATTTGTAATGGATGCAAATTATATTTGTTTTCTTTTGATAGTAATTGAAACGGATCCTTTTTCCTATGGAAACTGAACTTATCGGTTGCTCCTGCCCGATCATTTTTTTGACGATTTAACACAACAATAAACTTCGCTAGTAGTTTTTCTGTTATACTGTTTAAAATATATTAATACCTGCAATATCATGGATATTCAAATGATATTATTTTTGAGAAATGTTCACTGATGCGCATCCTGATTGAAGCAATATATATCATTTTACTCACGTTTATCTATTTGATTCGTAGGTGGTCACTTGGTGCTATTATGTATGAAATGCTTGTTGGATATCCGCCCTTTTA
Organism: Azadirachta indica; assembly: GCA_022749755.1. Lineage (NCBI taxonomy): Eukaryota > Viridiplantae > Streptophyta > Magnoliopsida > Sapindales > Meliaceae > Azadirachta > Azadirachta indica. The sequence goes on from CM040440.1 coordinate 20,896,265, forward strand.
TTCAGATGATCCAATGTCAACATGTAGGAAGGTAAACTGAGAGAGTTGCTAACTTAATGTAAAATAAGTCTTCCTTTAACAATTTTTTACCATAGACTTCTTAGATTTTTAGTTAGTTGTAAACCACCATACTGCTGCACACTCCAAAAAAGAGATCTCAAAATGGACTAAGAACGGTGAAAGTTTCGACCGTAAAATAACAATCTTATTCTTCCCTGTTTTGTTTTATGCAGATAGTAAACTGGAGAACGCATCTGAAGTTTCCTGAAGAAGCAAAATTATCTTCAGAGGCAAAAGATCTCATTAGCAAACTCTTGTGCAATGTCAACCAGAGACTGGGAGCAAAGGGTGCAGATGAAATAAAGGTGTTGTATGGTGTGTACTATTCTAAATTCTAAAATTTTTTGGTAAGGCAGTTGCAAAAAATGAATGACCTTGTTGCCTTTTCATTTTTCAGGTTCATCCATGGTTTGATGGTGTTGATTGGGAGAGGATATACCAAATGGAAGCTGCATTTCTCCCAGAGGTCACTGATGAGCTGGATACTCAAAATTTTGAAAAGTTTGAAGAGGTATTATTGTCCTAAATTTTTTGGTCATTTATGGAACCACATTTTTTAATATTTCATGTTGATAATCATATTTTGATGGTGCATCTTTTGGAAATACAGGCTGAAAACCAGACAAAGACTTCATCAAAGACTGGTCCATGGAGGAAGGTAAGATAAGTGTATAATTGAACTTGGAATTTTCTCATATTGTTTTATTCTTTCCTCCTTTTTGTTATTACAAATCTGTATAGACTAATTTCATCTTTCTGGCAACTTCATTTACTTTTATCAATTCTTGATTAAAATACCGTTTTCACTTTCTTTGTAATAGAAGTGATGGAAGCATTGGTAAAAGCCATTTTCTTACTTTTGCAAATCCTACCATGGGCTTTTAAATGTTTTTTGAAGGACTCCTTACGAAGTTTTTTCTTCTCTTTTCTAGTGATAAACTCATTATTTGATGGAGATGGAAGAGTATCACTCCTTTAATTTTGCTTGGAAGTTTTTTCTTCTTTTTTCTTGTGATAAACTTAGTATTTGATGGAGATGGGAGAGTATTACTATCGTTTACTTTTGCTTGGTTTAGTTTTTGCTTGGATGTTCTATAAGACAACAAGGCATGAAAGTTATCTAAGGAATATGAGGAGTTTTTCCTGTCTTTTTCTCAAATTTATCCTTCCTAATCTTTCTCTATTATGCAGATGCTCTCATCTAAGGATATAAATTTTGTGGGCTACACTTACAAGAACTTTGAAATTGTCAATGATTATCAAGTGCCTGGGATGGGTGGGTATCTCTCTCTCTCTCTCTCTCTCCCTCTATATAGGAGTAACTTTTCTATTTTATGTGAATTGGTGGGGGTTTCAGATACATGTATGTACGCATACTTTTGTTTGTCTGATCAAAATATCTTAGGATATAGATCGTTTTTTATATGTATGCAAAGAACTCACTTAACAATGAGGGAGAAGAAAAGTGGTTTTGTATATCTCCAGATTTGCCTAGCTTGTTACATTGTACTTCATGCCTAAACTTCCATTTTGCTTCTATGTATTACTGCAGTCAGTTTGGCTATATTTGTCTTGGTGATTGATTTTGATTTGTTTTCTTCTTGTAGCTGAGTTGAAGAAAAGCTCCAAACCAAAGAGGCCCTCCATCAAGTCACTTTTTGGTAGTGTACTGCTCCTGCTAAATTCTTTTTGATGTAAATCTATTCACATTTTTACAATACAGATATCACTCAACATTTTTGGATTTCTTTGTTGCAGAGGATGAGTCGGAGACATCAGAGTCATCAGATACAGCCTCTAGCGATCAACCTGCTCAGGGAAGCTTTATGAATCTTATGCCTTCCCAACTAAATAGATCTATCTCAAAAGCAACAGATTAATTTGAAATCTCTTTTAAACTTCAGATAGACAAGGCCCTCCAGCTCAGAGGCCTCAACTCGATTTTGACATTCAGTCTCCGGACAATGTTCATGATGCTGCTCTTTTAACCCTATTTTTAGCAGCTTATATTGATCAAAACTGAAGTCTGATTGAATTCCTTGAGGTCTAGGGCTTTTAAGAAAAGTGCTGGATTTTGAAACTACTAATTAGCATCAATGTATATAAGAATTGAGCCGTTATTTTTTTCCCTCCCCCTCTCTTTTTGTCGGAAAGAGCAGATCATAGAAAAACAAAGAAAAAAGGAAAGCTGATTCATTCTCCTTTATGTGTAATTTATTCATTTGATTTTATTTTTTCTTTTTAAACACTGCGGGGCGCACAATGTTGTACAAAGATACTTGATACTCATACCATGTATACTGTGTTCGTCTGAATAATGATAACGAAACAGTATTTTAAATACCAGTTTTCCTTTTGCCTTTATTTTCCATCTTTCTTTCTTTTCCAACAAGTAACTAGACTTTCATGTTCATATATAAAGCTTCAATGGCGTAGATAAAGATCCTCGGAAAGGCGTGGTTTGAGGACGATTTCAAGTGGTCAACGCCCTGTCCTTCTTCAGTATCAACTGGCATATTCCCAACGGTCGCTGTATCAAATCCCTGAAGCAGCAAGCTAGCGTTAAATGAATAATTTGTGACCCATAACTCATTCCAGGACACGATCTTCTACCAGCGCCAAACGGGATGTATTCAAGATACTCTCAGCTAAAATCAACATCAGCATGAGTTGTCGGAAACCTCTCTGGTTGAAACTCTGCAAGTATTCTCCCACATCCTAGGTTCTCTGACACTCCGTGCTGCTTCCATATGTTAAAAGATCACACGTGTGCCTTTCGGAACATGATAGCCAACAATTTGACAATCTTCCATGGCCTCGTGCAGTTGTTACAAGAGATATGCTCTATGTTCCTAGAAAGATTAGAATCTGCGAAAAACAAGTTCAAGTTTCATAATTATATGAGCTTTCTGCTTTGCTTGTTTAGAATCCAATGCACAGACAAGAAGGGAGAATGATCAAATCATCAAACTTACAAGAACTGTTGCCTTGATGACAGTGTCACGTGTATGCCCAGACATTACAGCATCTTCTGCAAGTTTTGATCGCAACACGTCCATGAAATGACGCTCCTCGCCCTGTAGTTTTCTCTGAACGTGTTCTTCAAGCCAATTTCCATCATATGGTCAACTTCCTTAGCGATCCTCTTCATAGACCTATCAACATGCCCTTGAAAATCCCCCATTCAAGCCACGGTATGGCATCTCCCGCCACAAAAACCATGGATAGATACGTAGCTTCTTTCATAGCTCTTTCAATATGTCAAGGCTGACTACCATTTTCGCCCTATTCTCTAGCTGAAAACTGATTCCCAGCAATCAATTTCATGTTTCTATTGAAAGCTAACAGTTCAATCAAGTTGCTTATTGTCATCTTAGCAGAAATATTGCACGACTTTTCTGCACAAATTTCAAACATATCTCGGATGAAAGTATCAATTTTCGTACATTTTGTGAATATCCCGCCAATATTTTCCGCAGGCAGCAAGTGCAAAACTGGCCTTGTTATAGCCCTGATACTTCCTCGCTGCCATGATTGGCCTTGTTGCCAAAACTCTGTTGTTTGTAGCGCAACAATCCTTGGCAAATTCCCAACTTTGAGGGAGTAGATGGGGCCTTATCTGTCAGCAACATGGCTCCAAGTATTTTAGAAAAGTGTTACATGAACCAGATGGCCACGGTTGAGGGGCAGTGTTTTCCTTTTGTTTTCAGAATATTTTTAATAATTCTCCACAAACAGTAGAGAATTGGCGAAGCGAAGAGCAGGGAATTCAAAATCCACCGTAGTTTAGAAAGACTCAGGTGTGCTATATATAATATTATATATAGCCCAGCCCCCCAGTTGTTGGATTATTTGAAACTCATGAAAGACAACATATTGAGAAACACTCAACATCTCACTCTCATCTTGTGTTCAGATTGTAGGTTAATTCTATTTGTGGCAAGGACAAAAACCCCTCTCTCTTTCCCTGTCAGTTCATTTAGTTACTTCTGCTCTTGAACGTTTTTCTTGAGTTTTAGACAACGGAGACCACCTCTAAACTAGCTTGTTAGCCGCTGCTGCTAGTACTTTCCAAGGTTTAAATTCAACTTTCATAGAATTAGAAACCGCATGTGTTTCATTCATGTAATCCAGAGCAAGTACAAGTACAACCCGGCCATTTGGCGCCTCCTGCTATTCATTCGAATCAATCGATCAATTGTCCAGTTAAGATCGTTCACTTGAGAAACTGAAATCGAAAGGAATTGAATATGGAATAACGATTAATTTAATCGGTTTTGTTTGGTTTGGTTTGGCTGTCCAACAAAAGATTGAACGAGGACTTTTTAGGAATTTTCGTTCGCTCACATGGGGTAATTGTGATTCTTCTTCCATGAGTAAAAAGAATCATGATTCCAACACAAAATAATACTTAAAAACTTTTCACTTTGTCTCCACATTTTTAATGTATCATCATAATTTTATTTTAAATTAATTTAATAAAAATAAATTAACATATTATTTTAATTAAAAATAAAATTAATCCACACAACATTATTTAAAAATCTTTAAAAAATATTTAAACATTGTTCTATAATTATTATTATTGTACATTTTAGTGTCTAAATTCAATATCATCTTATTACAAATTTATTTAAAAAATTAATTTATAATTATTAGAACACAGTTTAAATTTTGTTCATAAATTCAACATAACCTTATTGTAACTTTATTTATTATTATTTTTGTCTAGTGTTTGTTTTATACAAGTATAAAATATATTTTCCATATTTTTTATTATCAATATTAATTTAATTTATAACTTATTTCATATTAAATATTTATTGTTTATACAACTGGTCGTATTCATTATATGCAAGTCATATTTTGCATGACAATATTATATTCAATCAGTATATATATATATATATTTATACTTCCTAAATAGATTAACATGAGGTTGGCATCATGGGAAAAGTGCTTTGTTTTTTCAAAGCTAAATCTGGATTCTCATCCAAATTCAACCAAAATCTGAATTCTAACCCAAACTCAGCCAATCAAGTAATTTAAATGAAAGAAAGCACAGTTTTATTTGTTATTTTTCATAAAAGAATTAGAACAATCTTTATAGTAGCCCAGTTACAGCACAAATCATAATTTTTATGTTAATATAAACTATTTTTCATCTCATTTAAGGGGATTAGATAATGCTCGAGAAATTATTTATTTTTATGAGAAAATAAATGTTGAGTGAACATTTTATAAACGAACATTAATGTATATCAATGGATGGAGTAGTGGATTAGTCGTCAGTCAGAGTTGCTCAAATTTGGAATTGGAATCTGGTCGACAGCTAAAAGCCCAAAACAATACGGCAAATTGTTCCAAAAATGAACAACATTATATATATAAATGGACCCAGAAACTCTGTAAAACCGCCATCCGTCGAAATATCATGCCTTCTCTCTGCAATTAAGTGTCAATTTCACTTGCCAATTAATCATCAAGTTATATATAATTATGTAAAGCTTTAATTAATTAATTTGTTGATCAGCCAACGTCGTTTCGTTTCAGCTTAATTTTGTTTTGGCAAAAAGATCCATCAAAACAATCGGTAGATAAACTGAACTAATTCATATATATATATATATATATATATATATACATATATAGATAATTCGTAGGCAGTCGTTTTAGAGTGTATAATGGTTTCATGCCATGAAACGCAAGCAGCTTTCACTGTTAAAAAAAAATGGAATTTATATATATGCAGGCCAAGAGTTGATTGACTGGACTTTGACTCTCTCAGTCAATTAATGTCGAAGAGTACTTGACCACCCTCCAGCTTCAGGCAGCAGCTGGTTCCATTCCAGTCCTACTGTTATTCCAAGGAAATTAGGAAGACCGTCGAATGCATATGGCCAACTATAAATGATATCGAGCTGTATGTACCTCCTCCATCGGTTAATTACAGAGACACAACTTGTTGACACTTCTTTGTTAATAATTAATTGTATTACGGCGTATGGAATTATATATACGTGTTACAAACACGTTGTAATCCTTGATATTACAACTCACTTTCCTTATAAATTAAAATTTACATTGGATGTTACAATAATTAATTTTTGACATATTTCATGTCACATATAAATCATGCATCTGTGTATATATATTATTGTATTTCCGAGGCTAATTAAGTGTATATGATTAGTTAGACTAATTAATTAATTAGATAATGTATCCAAATTGTCATACTATTGTAGCCTGCATATATACCCTGGTTCAGTGGCTACATATATATAGAGGCTTAATTTCCTGCAGCTTAATTAACCACATCGATCTGGTACTAGAACATCTTGTCATAGTGAGACAACCAAATCTACATACCTTTGTTGTCATAAGAGAGACTGTACGGCCACGTTTCAACGTTTATGCTGACTTATTCTCATGCAATATTAATTACCGTGCGGCCGAGCTGCAGCAGCTCTGAACTGATCACGATTCCACAAACCCTAGCCTAGAAGATAATAAAGGTCTTCCTGTATATATATACATATATATAAATGAATACGTCAAGGCATCGTTGTTGATTAAATCATCGAACGATTCAGCTAGTTGATCAGCATATATATATGTATGTATGTATGATCCAAGGATGATTATCCACTTGCATGATCTTTTCAAGAAAACATTTATTTTATGATGAAAGTCACAACTTTCTTCCACGGTTGCCAACTTTATTTTAGACATATGGGGACCATCGTTGCCATTAAAATTGATAATTTATATGGTGGGTAGTTGTTATTTCCCCATCTTGCTAATTCTACTCAAACCCTGATGTTTAAATCTCCCTCCTTTAGCACTTATTTAATTCCATTTTCCTTCCAAGACTCAAAGAGCTTCGGTTTATTTGCCTAAAATCTGAGTTTATAATGAGAAAATCGCTACCAAAACCTACGTGTGTGTGCTTGGCTTTTAGTAACTTAACTTCTTCTGTATGTCTGGCTATGCCGGCCGGTGCCCTAGCTTGGATTAAAAAATTAATTAATTGCAAATTAAACTTTCTGCTATAATTTCGTGAGCTGAGACCATTTCTTTGCTCATTTCTTTAGTCATCTTTGCTTTAACTGCTTCTCCCTTTAAAAATGGTCTTCACCTCTTGTTAACTCCCTCCTCACCACCATCTTTCTTTTCTCTCTCATCTGTCTCGTTTGCCCTTGTACACGCCTTAATAAATCTTCTCTTTCACTATATTTTTGTCAAGCCTTGTTCTTTTTCAATCAATGATGAAAGGAGGATTTGAAGTGGTTCGCGGAGCTCTTGAAATGATACAGCCCCATGAACGATGGGACTATTCCTCTATTGGGTTTCCAACCCCTAGCCCTAACTCTTTCCCAATACCGACGTCAAATGTCATCGACAATCGTTGTGCAAACTTGGAGAGAAATGATCTCTCTGAGTGGGTTGAACATGTCACCAAGCAGCTCATTGACGATCTACCAGACGCTAACAGTGATAGCTTGCAAGCTGACGCAATGATGGTGTGCGAAAACAATCCCATCCCATCAATTTTGGGTGACTTAAGGACCCGAAAAACTATGAGGAGAAGTTATTTTGAAGGCAATGGGGAAGAATTTCAATGGGTCAATGAGCTTGGCAACCAAACAAACGTTTGTGAAAATGGGTCGAGTAATAGAGTGTTGACTAAAGTAGATGAGCAAGGGTTAAGCCTAATCACCCTTCTTTTCGAGTCTGCTGTTGCAATTTCAGTTGATAATCTTGGTGAAGCTCATAGAATGTTGCTTGAGCTAACACAAATGGCTTCACCTTACGGCCCTTCTTGTGCAGAAAGAGTTGTGGCCTATTTCGCAAAGGCTATGGCAAGTAGGGTTATCAACTCATGGCTAGGAATTTGCTCACCTTTGATCAATCACAAGAGTGCTCATTGGGCATTTCAAGCCTTCAACAATGTCTCTCCTTTCATCAAATTTGCACACTTCACCTCAAACCAAGCAACCCTCGAGGCTTTTCATCGTCGCGATAGGGTTCACATAATAGACCTTGATATCATGCAAGGTCTGCAATGGCCGGCCCTTTTTCATATCCTTGCCACACGCATGGAAGGCCCCCCACACGTTCGAATGACTGGAATGGGAACTTCAATGGAGATCTTGTTAGAAACAGGAAAGCAACTTTCCAATTTCGCCAAGCGACTAGGAATGTCATTTGAATTTCACCCAATTGCTAAAAAATTCGGAGAAGCCGATCCTTCAATGTTGCAAGTCCGGAGGGGAGAAACCCTAGCAGTGCATTGGCTACAACATTCGTTGTATGATGCCACAGGACCTGATTGGAAGACAGTGAGACTCCTGGAAGAATTGTCACCAAGAGTTATCACATTAGTCGAGCAAGAAATCTCCCATGGTGGATCCTTCTTAGACCGTTTTGTAGGCTCTCTCCATTACTACTCAACCCTGTTCGATTCACTAGGAGCATATTTGCCTAGTGATGATCCAAGCAGGCACCGCGTGGAACATTGTCTTCTTTACAGGGAAATCAACAACATATTAGCAATCGGAGGCCCGGCGAGAAGTGGGGAAGATAAGTTTCGGCATTGGAGAAGTGAGCTTGCGGGGAGGAATAGTTTTGTGCAAGTACCAATGAGCAGCAATTCGATGGCACAAGCACAGCTTATACTGAACATGTTTCCACCTGCTCATGGCTACAGCCTGGTTCAAGGAGATGGAACTCTTATGCTTGGATGGAAGGATACCAGCTTGTTTACTGCTTCTTCTTGGACATCTCATGCTTCTAGATAGCTAGCTAGTATTTAATTGATATCTCAGTGCTCCTACATCTGTTTGTGAGTGTCTGTGAAATTTGAGTTACATATCTAGAGCTCAAAAATATAAACCAAATTTAGCAATTAATTAATGTTGTAAAGATTAGCAAGCAGGTTAGTTTTGTAGTTGTAGCACCCTTTCGTACGTCCAATAATACATTTATGATCTGTAATTGGAAAACTAGTCAGTGATGATCACGATCTTGTGTTCTTCATAAATATCAAAGGATAATGTTGACTGTCAGCATCCTTAATTAAATGAAATTAAATTAAGGTTAGAGACTACGATGAAATATATATATATATATATATATATATAGTTGATACAGCCATGAGCCTATCGACGCTTGATATATAACTTGAACACGTTATAGTTGTTTTTATCTTTTTATATGTTTCTAGTTGTACGTATATATATATATATATATATATATATTTTTCTTTGTCAAATTACTGCAGATTCATAGTACAATTAATATCCTCTTGTCTTTCATCAGATAAAACCTGTGACCTTTCCCAAAAAGTTAAGAAGAAAAGCTTGAGCATTAATTCTTAGTAAACTCCTCCTTACTAAATGGGAGAATAAATTCCTTTTGATGATATTTATATATGTATGTGTTGTTATGCTAATTAAGGTTAGTCCTCATTGTTCTATACTCTTATAATAAATATTAATTGTGGAGCCAAGATTAAAATATAAAAGAGTTCAAAAATGTTAAAATAGCAAGATTAGTGAGGCTAATGTCTAAGAAACAATTTATAAATCTAGGAGTCAGACCATTGCAATTTAAGGTTTTTTTTTTTTTTTTGGGTAATCAAAATTATTAACAGATAATTTCAAATTAATAATAAGTAAAAGTCCACTTTTCCCTATTATTTTAGTATGCCCACTTATCTTCTATTTTTTTCAAAAATATTCAGTTATTTATAGTTGCTATTTCGAAAATATTTAATACAATTTGACAATTTTAATCTTAATATGGAATATCTAAAAATTTGGGTTTTATTTGAGTTAATCCTACTTGAATTAATTTTCTTAAATTATTAAAATAATATTTATTTTTTAAAATTTTTAATTGATTTTGAAAGCAATAATAATATTAATAATTAACTCACCATTTTTTGTTATTTTAAAAAAAAAAATAAAATTGCTAATATATCTAAATATTAATTATTTTAATTTTTTATTTGTAAAAAATATTTTTTTTTAAATGTATACGTCTTTTGTTACTTTCAAGTTCAATTAAAAAGTTTAAATAATTGAAAAATAATCTTTTAATTATAACAATGGTTAATTTTAATTTGTTAATATTTTTACTATTGCCAAAATTAATTTGTAAGTTTAAAATTTTAAATTTACTGCTTAACTAAAATTTTATTAATTATAATTATAACTAAAAGTTAATATATTAATCTTTTATAAAGTAAGATTTTTATTTTTAATATTTAAATATATTAATATTTTTTAAAAATAGTGATTAAATTATTATTAAATATTAATATTTGTTATTTCAAGATATCTATATATATATATATGTATATTACATATAAATATCTATCTATATAATATGTTGATTAGATTTATTACAAAACTTATGAAAACAAAAGTAATAATAAAATAATTGATTAACCACTTGGGCTTGCCGGAATGGTGAGAAGCCTTGAACCCCTAAGCCTTAAACCCCTAAGGGGTCAAAGCTTTAAGCCTTGCGGGAAACCTTTAGCAAGGCTATTTCCTACCAAAACATGGTGAAAACGCTCTCTATATGTGGAGTTTATTACTCACTAATGTAGGGTTTGTTGTATTAAAGTGCGAGTAAAAATTTCTTTTTCGTGAGGGTAGGCACCGCCCGTAGTAGACTTAAAAATCCGAACAACGTTATATGCGATTTAATCAAAACTCTTAATAGATTTTCAATATATAATGTTGGTTATTTGTACATATAATATATAATATTCCAAAAATAAAATTTTGATTTATTGTCTCATAATTTCTTTTAAGGTTTGATTTATTTTTAAAGGTTCTAGGTTGAAATATGAAATGCTATCATTTTATTCACTTGTTTAATGATTTAAGAAAATTGAGACAGGTTCTACTTAGAATGAAAATAGCTTTCGCCTTTTCAATTTAAGGATAAGAGTTCAAGTCCCACACTTTGTAAAAGTGTAAAACTCTCCTATTGCATATCAATAAATTCTCTTTGTGACATAACTTTTACTTTAAAAAAAGTTCTGATATATAATATTAGTAAATTATACATATAATATGTAATATTAAAAAAAAAAAAAGTTAAGTCAAGCTTAAACAAGTCGAGTTAGGTCAACTCAACTAGAACCAAATTTTGTATCTATAGTATTTTATTTTTTTGAATTACAAATATATCTGCTAATATTATAGTTAAAAATTTATTGAAAGTTTAAGTATGTACATTTGAAGTACAACTCATATATGTATATAAATATAGTGCGATATTAACATTTAAATTCGAAAAAATTTACTGATATATATATGATGAGGAATCCCATAGTTAGTAGAAAGAAAATGTTGTTTACCACCGAACCAAGGGCTGCAAAACAAATACATATCAAAATTAAAATTATTAAATTTTGCTAAACATTTACCTAGTGGTAATAGCAGGCATCTGAGTATTTTTAAAAGAATTAAGGGTGAGTATTGCCTAAAATAGTGGAGAAAATTTGGACTTTTCCTTTATAAATATTAGGTTATATCAAATTTAAAAAATCTGTAAGATCTAAAATTTAGGGTTTAGAGATAAGATATCTCATTTAATTAATTTTCTGTTGCAATACAAAAATCTTCCCCTCCAAAAAAATTTGATTAAAATAATTTTCAAGGAAAAAAAAAATCGTCAATGGTTTGATGGTAATTGCCCGGTGAAATTAACTGTAATTACTGCAGGATTCCTGCTTAATTAATTATTGTTAAACAATTTTACTAATCCTTTGTATTAAAAAAATATAATTATGCTTTACTTAATCAGCTTGTGTTGATGCTTGTCGCATTATTTATTGTGTCTTGTCTTCATTCTGATTTCCCATATGCCTACTAAACTTCTGGTCCCCAATTTCCTCTCTCTCTATATATATATAGATGATGATGATGATGATGATCAAAAATGTAAAACAAATATAATAATATGACTTACCATTAATATATGTATTAATCCCATTAATGTTATATATATATATATATATATATATGTAGTTGTGACTTGTGACTATGGTTGCACGATGAGATGAGGTGTGTATTGTTTTTGCTTTGGATTCTTTCTTATTCCAAAATTGAAGAAGGTACAATTTTGTGGGTATCTATCTATCTATTTATCAATTGGTTTAATTTGTTATTATAAAAACTAAGAAGGAAGACATCGAATCAAAGGGAATCTAAGAAAGGCCCATTTCTGCTTTCAATTATTATTAAGAAAAGCACTACACATTGTAGCTTTTAGGAAATGAACGATATAAATTAAACATATATGGAGAAAATAACGATCCACACAAAATCATATTATATTTATAAAAATTTATTTTTGTTTTAATTGTTCATCACTAAAATTTATCATCTTCTATGCATGCAATAATTCTCTCTGCCTTTATTATTGTTATTTATTTAAAAGCAACTACATATAATTTATATCAACAAGATTCACATATAATTAATTAAGGTGCATCTTCAATTGGTAAACATTATAAATTTGTTTCAACATTTTATATACTCTTTTGCTGCCTAAACTTTGTTTCTCTCTATTGCGGTAATCTTTTTAAAGGATTTATCTTTCTTAATTAGTATTAAATGTTTTCTTCTAATAAATTATTTCTTAAGTATTTATTAATGTTAATTAAAATGAGATATAATGAAAGCAGTAAAAATTAAAGCGTGGACGCATAAATTAATTAAAAATACGAAAGTGTTATTATTATTTTTTAATTTCCACCTCTCCATTGACAATGTGGTACTAGTTGGCATGTATTGCGTATACATAACTAATACAACATGCATATTAATTAAGATTTAATCACAGCATATATATATATATATATATTTTTAATTCTTTTTTATTACAATTTTAATAATTTTTTTCAATTTTAAAGTATTTTATTCTGATATTTAAAATTTTGAATTAAAATTTATAAGAGCTTAAAATTGCAACCAAAAAGAAAAATTAGGGGAATCATGTTGCTACAATTGGATGTACCCAAAGAACAATTCCGAGTAACAAATTTAAAGACAAAGAATCAATTAAGGTGGCATTAGGACAAAAAACAAATACATCTTTAACTTATTTTCACTCAAAATACACAGATGAATTAATAAATAGAAAAATAATTGTAAAATAAAAATAGCAATGGTGAAGTTGTAAAATAGTAGATGAAATGAGGCCACGTGGACTGGGTCAAAATAGGCGAGCGATTGTAACATAATCTAAAACTATCTATAACGAGAGAGAGAGAGAATGGACGCAGGTTTGGGAGAGAGATCTGACCCCGTTACAGACAGCTCGAACGTGTTAGGTTAGGACTTAGTAGGCACCTACAGTAAACAACCCTCCACGTAATTATTATACTAACTCGTCTCTCGTGTCTCTCGTATTATGATCTCCCTCTCTTTACCTTTTCACAAATGTTGACATAGTTTTTCTGTTTTTATCAAATAGGTCCCCAGATGAAATGACTGAAATACTTTCTTCAGGCATTATAAGGGTTATTTGGTCATTGAAATGAGAGACAGACTTATCTGATCTAAACGGAAAAGATATGTATTTTTTTTTAAATTAAAAGACGGAGAACTTACATGTTATTGTCCCAACATAAGCTTTCACTTTATTACATAACGCAACAGAACCTCGTTAAAAATTTAAAAATTTTGTTATTTTCGTAAAAATAGAATAAAAGCACCAAAAAAGTAAAAAATAAAAAATAAAAAAAATCTCTCTCTCTTCTTCTCTAGCTTTTTCCCTTTTATTACTTCCTCCTCCTCATTCTTCTCTTTCTCTTTCTGTCTCTTCAACACGTTTTCCTGTTTTCTCAAAACACTTCCTTTCTTTTCTTTTATTTTTCTTTTTTTATTTTTTTTTTTAGTTTTCTGGTTACGGTAGAAAATCTACCTGGTTTCTATTTTTGTCCGTGAAGAGTTCAATTATTGTCTCGATTCTCTTTATACTTGCATCTCCGATTCAGTTTCAGGTCAATGTGGCTGGATTTCTTCTAAATTAGGGTTTTTGTCCTTTATTGAAATATTTGGGGATCATGGTCTGAAAGGTTTCAGTTCCGGTAACGTCGTTAAAGCAGCTCTTTTTGCTTTTCGGTTTTTGGGTAACTTTATGCTGGATTTTGGACATTGGATTGGAATAACCATCGTCATCTGACTCTTCTTTTAATTTTTTTTTCGATTTTATGTTAATCGACTGCTTATGTTTTAATATACGGTGATTCATTCGGCGGATAATCTATAAAAGTGGAGATCATTCGACCCGTGGGTTTGTTAATTTGGCAAATCTGTTGTTCTTTTGGGCAACTGCTTGGTGGGTTTACGATTATCGGCGACAGTTGTCACAAATCTGGGTAATAGAAGGCTAGATTGAGCTTATTGTTTCAATGTTTACCCACGAGAAATTGAAAATGGACCACGTGATCGGTGGCAAGTTTAAGTTGGGTAGGAAGATTGGCAGCGGCTCTTTTGGGGAGCTTTATTTAGGTAATGTCCATCAAAGTTTGATTTGTAGAAACTTTTTCGTCAACAATGTTCGGTTTTTGTTTCTTTTTTCCATTTCCTATGTCTGAATTTAGTTTGTGTTTTTTCTTCGTTTCTTTGACGTTTAGGTGTCAATGTACAAACTGGAGAGGAAATTGCTGTTAAGCTGGTATGTAACTTATCCTTCAATAATAGACGTACAAGGATTTATGTAATGATGTTTGATTTGAAGCTATGTGTAGATGTTGTATGGGGTATTCATTTTGGGGCTTTTCATTAAGTTTGCTGATGATCATGGTTTAATTTTCCTTTCTGAACTTTTGATGATGATACTTTTTTAGCAAACATGGATCCCATTTCATTCTTATCTCTTGATTGGTAAGCTTTTGAAGGTCAATTTACGTTGTGTTTTAGAGGTTGAAGCAGCCCATCTTGATCATTGTTTTCTATTACAGCTACATATGCATTGGAGTTGCTACTAATTATATATTCAGACAATTATAAAATTCATTCTTTCTAACTTTTATTTTTAAACCCAGCCTTAGTACATTAATCTTCGTTAACTGAAACTAGGGACAACTCTTCAAACATCCAACAAGGGCTTGTAATTTATGCTTCATGTGAAATGTTGTGTCCTGAAGTCCTGTTTATGTCATTGATATAAAGTGAATGTTTCTCACTGGTCAAATTTTTTTTTGTTTCAATGTAATCCACTCTTCTATGTTTATCCTTTTCCCTTTCATATTTACCTGGTGGTTTCAATATAGGATATATGCAGTTCTTCATTTTTATTTCTTTTGGTGGTGTTTGAATTTTAGGAACCTGTAAAGACCAAGCATCCTCAGCTTCACTATGAGTCAAAGTTGTACATGCTTCTTCAAGGAGGAAGTAAGTCGCTTTTTCTCTTTCTTGTACGCTGTAAATGTTTTTTTCCCTTAGATATTCTGTAGGATATCTTTCCTAGGAGACAAAATACTTGACAAGCTCATTGTCTTTTCTTATAAGTTATGGTTTTCCTTTGATGAAGCGGGAATTCCCCATCTCAAGTGGTTTGGAGTTGAGGGGGACTACAATATCATGGTTATTGACCTTCTTGGACCAAGTTTGGAAGATTTATTCAATTATTGCAATAGGAAGTTCTCTTTGAAAACAGTATTGATGCTTGCGGATCAATTAGTAAGTTCCTACGACTCTTTTCCATTAAAAGCATGGTCTTGAGGCATCAAATTCATGGCCTGTTGTCTGTTCAGATTAATAGAGTGGAATACATGCATTCAAGAGGTTTTCTTCACCGTGATATAAAGCCTGACAACTTCTTAATGGGCCTCGGGCGCAAGGCAAATCAGGTACTTTTCTTGTGTGACTTATTTACTTCGGATCAGCAAATTATAGTACATCTGCTTGCACGTCATTCAGCAAGTTTTAGCATTTTAACTAATTTCACGAATAGCTGAAACATCTTTCGTTATGCATAGACTTTTATGATTGACAGAGAGTCTAAATGCCCACTTTTCCATTGTTGATTATTTGTATATAAGAAATATCCGTAATTGCAACTAGACATTGACAAATAATTTTACTTCTGCCCTGCTTTCTATCAATTATAATCTCCTGATGTATCATCTTGCACAGGTCTACATCATTGACTATGGCCTTGCAAAGAAGTATAGGGATCTTCAAACTCATAAACACATCCCATACAGGTAACTATTTTTTTGTCGATCACATCCCATACTAGTAGTTATTTCTTTGTTGATCTTTCAATGTAAAAGTTCCATAATTGGAGCTGCATATTCATTACTTTGTGCATTAGAATATGTGTTGAACAAGTTAAACATTGTAATAATAAAAGAAAGAGCTTAATGATAATCCTATTTGTTGGATATTTGTCATCATTAGCGAATGACCATATGAAGCTGTTTTCTCTTCTTTTTGCTGTAAAATTGAACTCAAGTTAGTTGAAGCAATGGTGAGATGATGTGGCACTAAACCTAGATAGGGACAGGGTTGGAGTTCATCAGATAGATGACCATGATTTAACTTTCCAGAGATCACCTCTGTATTGGTATACAAGGAGAGCTTCTATTCTCATCTATGAATGGGACAATTATCACATATTGTGGACATTAATTTAGTCAGTTTTCTCTAATATATAAATTGCTTGACCTGTTCAAAATTGTGGTTGGACCTGTTCAAAATTGTCAGTTTTCTCTAATGTATGTCTGCCCATTTCAGCTGGTTCTATATTTCTCCTGCCCTCCTGTGGGAATGCTACTTAAATTTCTTGACTATATGTAATTTTTGTCATGAGCTACAGCTTTAAGGTTTGACCATTGTGTTTTGATCAATTTGACTGATTTAACGTCTATTGTGGATCAAATTCACTTCCTACATTGTCTGCTTTATATTCATCAATATCTTTTCCCTTTTTACCCCTCTTGAGAAACTGGTTCCTCTATTTCCCTTTTTTATATATTTATTATTCTCTAAGTCATACAACAAGTTTTCAATTCATGCATGCTACATTGATTTGCAGTTCCTGCAGTGACAACTTGCATACTGATGCATTTGTGGTGATTATGAAATTTTTTCCCTTTTTCTTATTAATTTATTCATTTTTTATTTTACTTCAGGGAGAACAAGAATCTCACTGGGACAGCTCGCTATGCAAGTGTCAACACTCACCTTGGAGTTGGTAAGTAATTTATTAATCGTATTATATGTTTGCCTAATTACTAAAAAATTTTGATGTAAGGCTAATCTTTTTTGTGCCTCGATTCTAATGTAATTGTGTTTTATTTTTCTTTCAGAACAAAGCCGAAGAGATGATTTAGAGTCTCTTGGTTATGTGCTTATGTATTTCCTCAGAGGAAGGTGGACTCTTATTTTTTTCCAATTTTTTTAACATGTTTGACAATTAGAGCAAAATTATTCCAATGTTTTCAATTTAGTTCATTTTTTGTTAATTTTTTTTTTCCTTGCCTCAGTCTTCCCTGGCAAGGATTGAAAGCTGGCACAAAAAAGCAAAAATATGACAAGATTAGCGAAAAGAAGGTGTCAACTCCCATAGAGGTATGCTACCACTGATTTAGCCATGTGATCCTTCAGACAACTTTCTTCTGCATGAATGCTTTGAAGAAATTTGCTCTGTCTGATTATGAATTTGACCACCTGACCCATGGCTCAGTGTCGCCTGGTCTGATCTCTGGAGGGAGAAATGGGCATGGTGTGGGGGTCCACAACCATACATGTATTGCTAGGTTTTTATATTTCCAGCCCCATGAAATCTAACCTTGGAAGATCTCAGTTCTCAATCTTACACTGATGATAAGGTTTTGGATTCTTTACATAAATGTCATGACCATGTGCAAGCATGTCTACCTTTGGTGTGCACACGTATGAACAATTTTATTAACCGTCTCTATTTGGCAATTCAGGCCCTACTAATTACTGGGCAGGATTTAATATCAAATTCAGAAATTCAGCCTGGGTTATGTTAACTATTCATATTTCTATGTCGCTGATGTAGATATGAAAATGTATAACAGGTTCTCTGTAAATCCTACCCATCTGAGTTTGTATCATACTTCCATTACTGTCGATCGTTGCGGTTCGAGGACAAACCAGATTATTCATATTTGAAGAGGCTTTTCCGGGACTTATTTATCCGAGAAGGTTAATAAAACGCCCATGGACTATCTTCTCTTAGAATCTTATGCATTAGTGTTGCTTTTCTATTGCGGAGTTCATCCATTTTGCAGTCATGTAAAATACTACTAGGTTTAAGATCCATTTGGAATCCATTAAAATTTAATTTAGATTCAGTCACATTAAAGAAATTCAATTAAAAGAATATCTAGTGATCCAAAAGATAGTAATTTGCAGCCAATCACATTGAAGAATAATTATCCTCAATGTAACAAATAGTAGTTTTTGTCTGTCAAAAAATTTCTTACATTAATGTTTATGTGTTTGTGGCTGTTCAAATTTCTATCTATTAGAAACTTTCTTGGCTTATATCTCTCAATAACTTTCTATAGGATATTTCCTTTTTCATCGATCTACTCACTGAAATTGAATGAATTTCTTGTTTCCATAATGGTTGGAAAATATCATATTAATTAGGTATTATTTGCTAGCTATTCCTTGAACTCACATTCATGTGCAAGATAACTCTTGTTTTAGAATATGATTTCACTCTGATAGTTCCAGATTTTCAATGTACATAAAATATGGTAAGTGTGATCCAAGATTCTGAAATCTTACAATTGGTTTTGCAATCATAAATTCTAGACTATGATATTAGTGTTGTGGATCCAGGAAGTTTGGAGTCTGCCTGAACTATTCCCCATAAACTTATATTCATAATTTATAATTTGCTGCTAGGTTTATTTTTTTTTTTTTTCAAACTTTTGCATTATTGTGCTGCAGGTTTTCAGTTTGACTATGTGTTTGATTGGACTGTATTAAAGTACCCCCAAATTGGTTCCAGCTCTAGAGGAAGGGTAAGTTCTGGCTGACTACTAGGTGTGCATTTGCATTCTCTCTAGAATGTCACTTACATCTTGTCTCTGTTTTTCAGCATTCTAGTGGGAAAGCATGCTTAACCCCAGGACCTTCTGCAGAAAGACCAGAAAGGATTTCAGGTCTGCTCACATCAAACAAACCTGTCTATTTACATTTCTAGTTATAAGTTTGTAGAAACAACTCAACGTCATTTCTTAGAAAACTTCTGATAGCAATTCTATGACATTGTCTCATCCAGTTGGGAAAGAGATCCGAGACAAATTTTCTGGTGCAGTTGAAGCATTTTCCAGAAAAAATACTACTGGTACTCCTCATCGTGAACATACCAGACACAAGACCTCAGAGGACGGGCCTTCATCCAAACATGTGGTAAAGTTTTAATTCCTGGCAGAAGTTGGCCCAATTTCCAACTTTATCTTTTTCTTTGGCCAGTATCCATTGTGTATCTGAAAACCTGGTCTCCCGATGATTTTGACGCTGCTGCTTTCTTATTAGATAAAATCTTACATATCATAGTTCATTGAAGGTTAGCCACCAATTGATGCTACCGAGTTTTTATCTATGTGGAGTTAAAAGACATATTTGTTATGATTGAACCCTAAATATTGCTCTCTAAGTTGTTCAATCTTATATTAATTTGTAATCATTTGTATAACCTAATTCCTTCTATCAAATACAATCTTAATTTAACTTCCGACTGCAGAAGTGTTCATGTGAAACCCTTGGTTATGTGTTTTCTCAATCACTCTTAACACTGTTAAGATCAGTCTTCCATTTTTGTTTCTGTCCAATCTCCTTCATTTTGAAGTTGTAATGGAGGCTATTTACTGTTGTGTTTCAACATTCTCACAAAGAACCTCTTCCTTTACAATGTCAGAACCCTGATTCTGAAAAGGGACGGAGTTCTTCTCGTTATGGCAGCACTTCAAGAAAAGCTATTATTTCAAGCAGTAAGCCGAGTTCATCAGGTGAATTCAGTGAGGGTCGCTCTAGCCGACTAGTCTCTAGCAGTGGTCGCTTGTCTACCACACAAAGGATCCAACCTGGGTATGATTCCAGACAATCTTCTTTTAGTCGCACAGCTGGTGGTAGAAGCTCCCGAGATGATCCTCTTCGGAGTTTTGAGATGCTCTCAATCAGGAAATGATGAATGATTAGTAGGTGAAATTTGTGAGGAGGTATTTGCTTATGCATGTGGTGGAGGATTACTCTTCAAAGTGAAGAAATCCAAATCTGGAGAGTTATAATCTCACTCTTGTATATGGGATATTACCTAATCAATGCCTTTCAACAGGTCATTTCAATCATACAACAATATTCCCAATCTTTTTTCCTACGTCCTCTTTCCTTCATTCATTCCGTTTTATTTTCCCTGTGAGCTTAGGGCCATTGTAACGGGTGTTGTAGACAGATCCAAGAAAGAGGGGATCTCTGAATTGGAATTTCATATATGCGAGACCACTTGAATAGCTGTAATAAATACTCTTTTCTATTTCTATTCATATGCTTTTTGGACACCAAAATTAGTAATGAATCTAATCTGTGTACTGTAGTACTTGCTTAAGAAAGAATTTTGTTTTCGATGAAAGCATGAGCTTTATTCTCACGGACTTGTAGTTCTCCAGTCCTCTTTTTAACTTCGAAGTCAAGTTGCAGAAATATTTACTTAAAAATCAATGGATTGATCGTCTTCAATTGGGGTTGTGATGTAACATTTGTATGCAGCTGCACTTCTAGTAATGTATTTACTGGTTTTCATGTATTGCTAAACCTAAGTACGCAATTATTGTTATTTCTTTGGCGAGTGTGTCTGTGTGTGTTGTGTTGGCCATACATAACCCACTGTTAGTTTCTAGGACAAAATAAAAATTAAAAAAATTATTTATATTAGTTTCTCGGACAAAATAAACATTAAAAAAATTATTTGTAATTTTTTTTTGATTTATTTATTATTCAATAATTTCTATTGTACTCAAAATTAAAGAGTTAGCTCCTCATTTTTAAAACTTGTAATAAAAGAATTAAAGCTACTCATTTCAAAAGTTAATGTAAAAGAAATTACCAGGAGTGTGTCCCAGCATTTTCCTTTCATTCAATTCAAGGCACTCAACACTTTCACCAGTATTTATATCTTCTCTAGCAATGCAACATTTACACCTTAATTTTAATTAAACATCATCCAAGCAATAGAATAGACGAGGGCAGAGCTATTGACAGTATACAACCTTGCTCGACTTCACATTGTAGCCAGGACGATCAACTCAGATTAAAAATAGTAATGAAAATAATGCTCTAAATTCTCTGGCTCATGGATTTCTGAGAGCTGCCAGTCGCTTCTCAAGCTCATCAATGCCCGAACTGCAAAGCAGCATTATCAGGTTAGCAAATCTATTAGACAACAGATCCCTACAGCCAGTACAGACATAGGTTCCATGGCTAAGAACTTCTGCCAAGTAAAATGAGGGGATCTCGTGGAAGCACCATGAAAGAAAATGAATGAAACAGGAAATATACCTGCTTGCATCCTCTGTGTTTTTTCCAGCGATCCTACCTTTTGGAGCTGCTGACAACTGTCGAAGTTCAAGCACAGTTCAAATACCATTAGTGTAAAGAATGCATGATAGTTGAGTGAGGCAATTATCAGCTATAATACTAACCTGTGAGGCTACGTCAACACCAATTTCATCCAGCACCTGGAAAAAAGGGAAAAAAAATAGCAGTCGGGAAAAATGTCATCAGTACATTTTTAAATCCAACTCTGGATGAGATCAACAATATACTACATCCTAACATTGAACCCATATACGGTTTAACCAACTCTTGGGGACACCTAGTAACATCCTTCCTAAGCTGTTTGGATTTGCAACTGGTTATGAAATATTATGGTTAGTCTATTACAGAATACTTTTTCATTTCGCTACGGGAAAATTTCATTCTAGCAAGAAGCCCACCTGGTTTGTCAGCTCTTCAGTCTCCTCTTCAGCCTCATCATTGTCCAGGGCATCGTCTATAGCATCAGACATCATTTCAGTCTGCAAGAATGAATATTAAACCAATGAGCTCCACAAATATGCAACTGAAAGTAAAATTAGGCCTAATTCCACATTAGACTACTTAAATATTCTAAAATAGAAGCATGATCTTACAGTCATATCCATCTGTGCAGACTGCTTCTGAAACTCCCGTACAACCTTTGCTTGTTTTGCAGGGGCCATTTCCTACAAATGTAACATGCACCTCATCAAGAGATAGGACAAAAGAACTGAAGAAATAAAAAATTATTTGCAATCTCTATACATGGTAACGCCTCATGACAAAGCAGCTTTAAAAATGAAGCTTGTTTTCAGGGCCCAGTCCTGGTCCTGTAATTGATGAAATATATATTCCAAGTTAATGCTAGATAAAAGGACTTCGGTTATAATTTTCCTTCCGACGGTACAGGACAACGCGGTACTTGTGATATTTCGGCTTGGGATGCATTTTATTCGGCAGTACCTCCCAATATATGTGTGACCTAAGCTAACAATATATGCTTGAATGTTACAGACCTTATTTATAGCTGCCATTGCCTTACTGGCTCCTTTCATGCCGACGGCAACTGAAGATTGTGCATGCATAGCCTGAAGAATGGCATAATCATTGGTAAGAGCCGAATGTACACCTGCTATTACAAGTCTTATCTAAACAAGATATCATAAAAGAAGTAAGTTGGAGACATTTTAATATTCCACCTGGGTGTGAGTGGCTATGCCTCTCATTTGTGCTCGACTACCCTGTAAGTTAGCTATTTGCTGCCTCAGCCTGATCAACTGTCTGGCCAGAATTTTAGTTGCTGCCTGAGAAGTAATTAACAAACAAAGGTGAAAAAAACATGCCAAAAAGGATTGAGAAATATTACTTCTCTTCATGACAAAAGCAAATCAACTCCAGTAACTCAAGTCTCATAGGAATAACAACATGTTCAAATTAAAATACCAAATGTAGTCACCTCATTTGTCTATTCAAGATAAGAAGTACAAAACATACCTCATTTCCTGTTTTAGCAGTTCGTTTAATCTCAGCGACAAGCTTCTTTTCCTGATATGATGAAAAGTCATATTAGATTCAACATCTATTAACTTAACAGAGGATCACCAATGTAAACCCTTGACTTACTTCTAACTGCAGTGCACCAATTTCCTTCTCTATACCTGCAGCAAGTAATAGTTCCAAAAAGGAACACAAACATGAGTATCAAAAGTGCTCCAACCTCAGTTTCTTAAAATAGGGAAGCAAATATGATTTGTAACTAAGAATCATTTTTAAAGCATGGAACCAGGAAAAAAAAAAAGTTTCTAATGAAGTCAATAAGCATGTATGAATTATCTAACACCTAACTCAACAGACCTCTTAACATCTACCACAGAGAAACAAGAGTAAGAATCATCTGGATGTTTTAAATTAATCTGACTGGAAGTTGTAAATGGAGATCATGTTTAGAGGGTAACTAAACAGCCCATTGTCCTATTGATCACCATCTCGTCAGCACACTGCAGAAGTCAGTATGCTACCAAGTTGCAGTCACACCACTCTTTGCATCAGCGCTTTTCTAGCACAGCACTTATTGGACTTTCAATAATTTTCATATATTTCCTTGGGATATTTGAATTTGAGCTTCACAGTCAACCTACTTTAAATTAACTGGTCACACTTCCAAGATTACAGTTTAATTGTAATATATTATTTATTAGATTGCAGAGGGCCATAGGCGCTGATGACAGATAGAATTGCAGTTCCCTGGCAATGACCAATCACTTTCTATGATAAAAAAACATGAGTTGATATCTTGAAGACCTAATTCTCTAACAACAGAAACCTGATCCCTACAGTTGTTCAGGACGTTTTTAAGCCATGAGATTGCCATGATTTCTGCTTTTGTGGCCAAAACTTCACCGAACTAAGAAGAATAAGATGGAATAGAATGTGTCTTGAGAAACTGAAATGAACCCATCCAGACCAAATAGATTCATTGTTTTTGACTATTCTCCAGACAAGTTCTAAGCTGTCAGTCCTACACCAGCCCTCATCTTTGCTACATTTCAGTAAGGTTTTTCCTACAGCAATAGGTCAGTAAAGAAGCCAAAAGCTGTATTTTACCCAATGCTTTCAAACAATTCGTGAGCATATGTTTTCCCTGATATATGCTTCCTCAAGCATCATAAACATTTCTTGTGACCTCAATTTCAATAACAATAACTGGAAAAAAAACACTTTCAACAATGACTGATCCCACAAAAAATATTCCTTAGTTGGAAGTATCCAACCAGCTTTTGGTTCCTAGGACACTCACATATTATAATTAAACAGAGAAAGAAGGAACCCAAAACATATCCTCCATGTTACATTTTAAAGGGAAAAAGCATTTGTAGAACTCAATGGTCATTGGCATGTGTAGCAATCAATGGTTATTCTTTCCATAAGATTCTAGCTAAAACTAACCAAATAGTCCCAGGAAGTTGTAGATATCAATAACAAAATGATCACTATCAAAATTCATTTCCTATAATTAATTCCAATAGCAAAAACAACATTTGATGAATTGCAAGTAAAATCATTACCTCTAGTGGCATGCTGCATTTCTCTTTTGCTCTCCCGAAGAGCCTCTGCAATCAAAATAAATATAATCAAAACCAAACCCAATTCCATAATAACAAAACCCTTGATCACAAGCTTCAAAAAAAGTCAACGCGAGATCAAATTGACCAGCAGGACGCAAGAAAAACATGTCAAACGTGTAAATTCCCATGACATAAAACAAATCACACGCCAATATTAACAGAATTAATCAGTAGTGAAAAGAGAAATCATGTAAAAGATGAAAATTTGCAGAAGATATAGGGCGTGGCGCGTACGAACCTCTAGGGTTTGGTTTTTTAGAGAAGATGTTCATTTTTCAAAAATTTGTGATGATGATGAACAGTGAATGTGATTTCTTAACAGAGGTTTTAATATACTTGTCAACAGGGACAACCAAGAAGAGGCGCTTGCCGAATGTGGGGGAAAAGTGCCCGGTGAGTTTGCGGCTTTTTCTTCTATTTATATTGTTAATTAAATATACAAAAAAATGGGGACTTCAACAGAATTATCCGAAATGAATTTGACTTTCGGTACTGTATCAATTATGATCATAACATTCTTGTCCCTAGATTTTAAAATATAACATATTAGAACATTATATCTCAAATTTTAACAATTTAATCCCCACCCAGCCTAACCTTTGCCCAGTCTTTGCTTTGTTACTGCTGTTTACAAACATAGGGACTAATACGTTAACACTGAAAAAATATGTCTATTTTTGTAAGTTCACTAAATAATAGGGACGTAAATGTCATTATACCATATCAAATTATTAAATAAGTATCAAAATTGTTGAATTTGATTAACCAAATAATTATCTATTTTAAATTCAATCTTGCTTTTAAATTTAACAAAGTCATCCAAATTTAGTAATGATAATAATAATTTGAGGGCGACTGGATGATCCTCTCCTTCACGTGACTGAAGTGTGACCTGAATCAAACGCAAGCAAACAAGACCGTAGCTCGTATAAACATAAACATACCTATATTGTACAAAGAAACAGGAATCTTGGTTCTTGGGTTGACAGTTGGGGGTTTCAGTTATACAGTTACTCTCTTTTCGCGCCAAAAATAGCCTTTCCAATCTTCCCTGTAGTTTAATTTCTGATTGAAGAACACAAAGCACCGTCTTGTTCTTTCATTCTTGAAGCAAAAACTTAAACCAAGTGTTTTCAAGAGTGATCAGGTATCGTGAAGTTTGAGTTTCTTTATGGTTTCTCCGGTTCAAGATTATTGCATTGTATAGTTTTATCTTAATTTACTCAAGGAAGTATCGAAGTTGATTTCAAGAAGCTTCAGTAGAATCTGGGAATATTTTCTAAAGCCTTAAGTTCTTGATTATCGTAGTTTGTGTTTGTTGCCTGCGGCTTGCAGTTGAGATAGAATGACAGAGCATTTGAATGCGATTAATGATGTTAATCTTGATTAACTGTTTTGTGATTGATGGTATGGTTTAAAGAATTAGCGCACATTTTACCCTTCAGGAATTGAAGGTGAATGTACGCAATGGATGTTACTTTTATGGACCTTGAACCGCAGCAGCCTGATGGAGCAGAGGATGCTTTTTCTATGGACACCGAACTGGCGCAGCCTAACAATGAAGGAGAGGATTTTACTTCTTTTAACGCGGAACTGATGGAGCTTCCTGAGGGGTCTCCTAAGGTGCTAGACTCAAGTTCAGAACATGCTCAACTGGTGTTCAAGCAGTGGCTTTCACTACAAGAAAACTACAAAAGGGTACTGGTATCTTTTGCTTTACTTCATTGACCTTGTTTTTTGTGTAATTAATCTTGGCTTCTCTGAAATGAGGATGGTTCATGCTTTAGATGGTAATGAAGAAATTAGTGAATGAAAATTGAGAAAAATGTAAGGTTCATGAATTAAAAGATTTGACGTCTTTGGTCCTGGTGTGTCAACTGTCTACAACATAATTTGTTATTCTTCTTTATGCTTCTCGATGATCTGTAATCCCAGGTAACATATGTTGCTATTTTGATGTGAATGCAGACGAATGCTTTCATTAACAGTGCACTGGAAGCAGGCGACCCTATCAACACCCTAGGGAATACTGTTAACGCGGATGCTGCTGCTGGGGGCCAAGCATTGTCTTATCCTTTTCCTGCTCCATTACAGGTTCAATTTACTTCTGCCGCTGTTCAGTTCTGACAGAGAATGCATTGAAAGAAGTTTTGTTTAGCTGTGGAGTACTGCTAGATCCCATGATTCTCGGGTTTGTGGTGCTACCAAATTCTTTGGATTGATTTCTAACATTCAAATGAGTAACTCTAAGGAATCCTTGTGAGAGACATGGTTTACTTTGGCTTTATTACGTTCTAAGCGCTGAAAAATTTAATATACATATTGATATGCTTGCAGTTTTGCTTATGTTTCAAAATGGTTGTCCTTCATCACAGGAACTAAAAGAAGAATGTTTTTCAAGAATTAATCAGCTTTTCAATAACCTTCTTGGCGGATTGCTCTACAACAGTGAGAAGTTTATATCAATACAAATACTCTTTTTTTTTATATCTTGTAAATGGAAAGAGAGTATCTCTGTCTTGAAAGTAGCTAATGCTACTTAATCTTTGATCATGCAGGATTTAAACAAGTTACCAAGGAAATATGCAAGTTACCCTCCTTTATGTCTTCCGTACTTTTCAGAAAGATAGACACTGACAACACTGGGATAGTGAGCAGGCATAATATCTATCTAATCTTATCTATAATAAACAATATATGATGATTAATTCAACAGCAGTTATGACAAAATGGACTTGGTTGGGGACTACAACAGGTCATTAATTAAGCTTTTTCATGTATGCCTAATGATATGATCATTTGTTTGCAGGAAAGCATTCTATAACTACTGGGTTGGTGGGAATATGCTGACAACGGACGAAACTACTCAAATATATAGAATTCTGAAGCAGCCAAAAGATGAATACCTTTCTCAGGTTTGTCTTTTCGATCTCCTTGCTCAACAGTCATATTTCATGTTTGATTATGGCCTTAATCTCTGTTGCTAATTTTCCTGTGAAGGCTGACTTCCAACCGGTCCTTAGAGAAATTTTGGCAACCCATCCAGGATTGAAATTCCTAAGTCGCTTACCCGAATTTCAGCAAATATATGGTGCGTGCGTGCTTAATTAATTGTTTATTCGCAATTAGATCAACTTGGCATTTAATTTAACGATTAATTACTGTACAATGTGCCAGCTGAAACTGTGATATACACAATCTTTTACCATAACGATAGATCAGGGAACGGGCGTATAACACTGAGGGATCTGAAGCGTGGAAATTTAATTGATGCCATGAAACAGCTTGAGGAGGAAGAGGACACTGCCAAAGTTCGAAGGTTAGTTGGTCTCCTGACCTCTCGAGCTGAGCTGAGCTGAGCTGAGCTGAGCTGAGCTGAGCTGATTGATATTTTTCTTTAATTAATTAATTAATTAATTAATTAATTAATGATTATAGGTACTTCTCAATAAACGACGTTTTGGTTATATACTCCAAGCATTGGGAACTGATTATAAATGGTGGGGATGTAAATTCACTATTGCAACGGGAGGACCTAATGGCATATAATAATGATGCCCTTAGCAAGAAGATTGTTGACAGGATATTTGCAGAGGTTCCCAGGAAGCTCACTTGCCGAACTCCAGGGAAGATGAATTATCAAGATTTTGTTTACTTCTTGCTTGCAGAAGAGAATAAAGCAGCTGAGGCTAGCATCGAGTATTGGTATGCTTTGCTTGTCTACTTAAGTATTTTCTTTTTCTTCTTTTCTTAATTGTAATTAATGAATTTGGTTGTTTGCAATTTGACAGGTTCAAGTGTTTAGATTTGGACGAAAATGAAATGATTACAGGAGATGAAATTAGGTACTTCTACGAGGAGCAAATGCATCGTATATGGTCCATCGGCTATGAAGCTGTGCCTTTTCGGGATATGTTATGTCGAATAATTGACATGATAGCACCTCAGGTGAGTGAGGTCAAAGCCTGCCTTTGTTTTATTTGCTTCTGCTAATGAAAGGGGTCTTCTTCCTGTGACATGTTCTTTTTATTTCAGAGGCAAGAGTATATCACACTAAGGGACTTCAAACGATCCAAACTCTCTGTAACCGTTTTCAATATCCTTTTCAATCTTCAAAAGTACCGTGCAGCTGAGTTTCGGGATCCGGATGAAGCTGAAATACGTCGTAAACGTCGCAAGGTAATTAAATATTTTCCGAAAACATTTTCCAGTATACTTGTTCATAGACTGTCTGTCTTTACAAAAAAACAACACAGCTTAATTTCCTTAATGGGATTTTTGGCGGTTTGGTTTATATTTGATCAGGCAGAACAGGAACACCCAGATTGGACAGATTGGGATCACTTTGTAAATATACAGTTTTCTGTCCTGCTAAGAGATGCTCAATTTATGGCTGCAGATAGAGATTCAAATTCAGATTCAGATTCAGATTCAGATTCAGATTCAAATTCAGATTCAGATTCAGGTTCAGATTCAGATGGAACCATTTCATTTTAAATTCATTCATGGGAGATTTTCAGTATGAATATCAACGGACTCTTTTTTCTTTTCTTTTCTTTTCTTTTCTTTTTTTTTTTTTTCCCTGTAGTCTATCTTGCAGTATAAAAATAACAGTTGCATTTGCACTATCAAAGTTAATCATTTTAAACATCTACAGAAAATGGGAGAAGGAATAGATAAAGAGAAACCTTAATTTGAGATATAGATAATTGTGTCACATTTTTGCTCCTTTGGAGATCAGAATGTCACCGAATGGAACCTTCTGCTCGACACGAATGTCATCAGTGGAAGCAAGAACTGCACAAAGATTAGTCCATTCTTTATTACTCATTTGTTGGTAAATGCTATATCTTTGAGATAGAATTTTGGGATTGTTGAACAGAGAAGGGAGGGTAATGAACATATCTAATAGATGCATACCACAAGTTTGATAAAAGAGCATAGCTGCTGACTTCTTGTTCATTCCAGCAGTTAGCTTGTTCAGTGATTCTACTTTAGGACCTCCAGGGGACTCAAAATGAGCTTTCATCTGTCTGTAGGCATTTAAGTTGAAAAAAAAAAGACAAAAATATATTAATTGGTAAAATACAACTTAAAGTTTACTTTTGGACCTCGGAAAATCCTACAGATGTGAGAAAAATCATACGTTCTAATACAATCAGTAATCTTGTCAAGCGGTGCATTGACAATGGGAATTTGGGTTGGTGTGGGCCCTGTCTCGCACAACAATTCTGTAGAAGATTAAATTAAACAAGTTACCCAAGTTTGATGAGGAAGCAATTTCCAACAGCTATGGCATTGCAATACGAGAGAAGGATTAAGATTAATTTACCAGGATCAGGTGTTGAGCCTTTTTCAGACAGCCTCGATAACTTAAAATTTAGATCAGGATACTGCAATGGATTTTCTTCAGCAACTGGTTCTAAGCTACTGCTACTGTGCCTAGATGAAGAACGAGGCCTTTTCTGGTTCGATCTGTTGACGTCAGAGTCAGCACATCCAATCCTCAAGTCATTATAAAAGCACAAACTCTTACATGCTAAGACTTTATGTCTATTCCATGAAATCTGAAGGAATATATTTTGAAAAAATGTTTCTGTTTGTCACAAGATATTTTACTGACCGGCCTGAATTGATTTCTGAGCTAAAGGAGAGGATTCCATGTTCTGATGCTGAGCTTGGGATGGATCTTACTTCATCTGCTGTAATTTTAAATCAATCAAAACTTGAGCATCATAATCATATGATAACTTTAAGGGTTCTTACCGTAGAAGTGAAATATATAGAGTTCTGAAGAAAGATCATGCGTACCAGAATTCCCAGGTGTGACCATCCCACTGGCGTCATTTGCCTTAAAGCCATTGTTAATAAAGTTGGCTCTTATTTCTTCCATGAGATTTTCTGTTGTTTTGTCATTGTTAACAACATTTTCACGTAGCTTCTCTATGGACACACCAAGTGACTGGGAGCGAACTCCACTGCGAATATCCTTGAAGGGCTTACACATTCAAAAAGTCAATCAGATACGTAGCTTGATAGCTCTTAAGTATTTTTCCTTTAAGTAACTAAAAGTCCAATGTCTTACATATCTCAGTGGTGATGAAAATGATGGTTCTGGGGGTTGGAGCGGAGAGGTCCTTGCTGCATACAGAAAGTGCACTAGTCACTTTACCTGCATAATTTTCCAGTGGGAAACATTTTAAGAGATTAATAGTAAACTCTAACCAGAAGGCGAGTCATGGGGAGGCTGAGTACTTTTCCACAACTTTAGAAGAGGAGCTGGATAATGGATTTCTCCAGTTCCTTTGGTAAAAAAATAATCAGTCAATGCCACAGGTGGAATCTCCATGAGGTTAGCTATCTTCATGGTGGACAATAAATTTGTGTTTGCCTGCAACACATTGTTTAAATACTCATCTTTTATTTGATAATATTGAAGATTTCATCTCACCAGGAATGGAGTTAGAAATACTTTCATGTAGCCTTCTATCTATATCCACTATTGGGACATAATGTCAAGGATACTCAAGACAACTTAAGAAGAATCAGCAGAAAAGCAGTGCAATCTATAACCTGTCCAAAGCCTCTTTTATGTAAAACTTTCTAAAAGAGATTTTGCTACATACGATAGACTAAAAGATGCACATGAGAAACTTAATAACCTTCCTCCTTTTCCTTCTTCTTGAGCTAATGTCAGAAGCATCTTGGAGCCAGGACTGGTATATATGACCGGGAATCATTGTTTGCTCATAATCCATTACTAGGGTTCTTGGTCTTCTTGTTTTCCTTTTTAGTGGTCCTTGCCTCTGTTCATCCTGCCTCATCCACATTATCAAGATTGGTTAATTTTTCCTCTTTGTTTTGTTATATTATTACATAAAGCTTGCATGAATCCACATAATTAAATTACAATACCTGTCTAGCTTCTTTGCTTTCACCAGATTGTTGATAGACTTGGTGTTCTGGATGTTGCTCATGGATTTCATCAGCTGTAGGAAGTTAGGAGGTTAGCAGACACATCCAATTTGATCTTTCTCAATTATTCCTTTATCAAATTAACAACCTTATATGTTCCACATGTCCTATTTTGCTATGATGTCCAAGTTCACTATATCAAATTCACAAAAGGAAAAAAGAAAGCATATCAAATATTTGAGTAGGTCTCTATTAGTAGGAAACACACACATATTGATATACATATTAACAAATTTCTAGTAACTTGATCATCAAATACTACTGCAGCCTTGTTGACGTAAATTATCATAGCCAGGACTAGTGCAACTATGAAGATATTCCCCTAACAAAAAAAACCAGGGAACGGAATTGCAGGATACTGAAATTAAATATTTCTTTTGATTCTGCCGCTGACCTCTCTGAGGCTCATCCTGAGGAGGTGGTGAGGGAATAAAAGTTGGTATCTGTGAGTGGTCTCCTGATGCGAAGTTCAGCTGAGTCTCCCCTTCCTCATCAATGTCAAATCTGTCAGATCATCCACAGCATCATAAATTAAAATACAAGAATAAGAATGAACCACCAAGTATAAAGGAAATGCCAAATATAAAAGATGTGATATTCATTGATGTCCTAATGGTACACTTGAAACATCAACAATTTTGCTAGTTTTCGTATAAATGTTATACCCATCAAAACTATATTTGATAAGCCTAAAATAGAAGGACAAATGAATGTGGGTTAACCTAATGATGAACAATGAATCGTGTAAGGTAATTTACCTTTCAAACCGATTGTAAATATCATCATTAGCCTGATACATATCAAAACTCTCAAACAGTGTGATATTCTCAGCATCAGCTGGAAGAGAGGTGACAAAATGTTGGCATACGGGAGTAATTTCACTTCTAGCCTCAAATGGTTCTATGAATATCATCAACATCAACAATTAGGAAGGGCAAAGTTGAGTGAAATAAAACCTTGATGGAAATTTTGTGACGGATATTCTTCAACAAAATCGTTGTGAATAAAGGAGTCGTCCACATTATCTAGCCGCTGCAATAAAGAAATGTTGTGAACCGATTAGCTTCAGTGAAAAAAAAACAAAGAATCGCAGTGTTATACTATTTTTGTGCTATTTTCCCGCAAATGCTTTTGAACACCACCACTTCAAAATAGGTTCTATTTCATGGTTTGCTACCTACGGTGCCGGTTATGAGTGCTATATTTCCTTTTTCATGAGGAATATTTTCAGTTATTCCTTAAGACTTCCACTTGTCATAATATAATTTAAATAAGCCACAAACCTTTTGAAGGTGGAGTTATTTTGCAAATTGTAAATATGACGGCATTTTTGGTGGGATAAAAGCTTGGAAGAATTTCGCAATTGACACATGCTGAGAAAATCCCTCTTAAATAGAACTAATTAGCTGACTAAATAACCTTTTAATGAATTAATGGTTTGCAGGGTGATGGTACTGCAATTTTTTATAAAATTAGGTAAGGTCCGAACATCCACATGCGTACAAAACCTTTTTTTTTTTTTCTTTTTTGTTTCTGGGTCTCACGATTACCGCGTCTTTAAAAGCCGAGGCAAAGGATTTTACTTAGGAAGGCCCAAGGACACCACTGCACTAATAGGTATTTGGGTTCATTTATCAAACTCTTCTGGAACAGGCAAAAATATTTCCAGACTTTTAACAGCAGTTATCAAATTGAATCATATGAAGACAGTTCTGTCAGTTTTTTAAGAGTAGACAATTATGTCATTTGAAACCAAGAAATTACAGGATTTATATATAATTACAGAACTTACCATGGCAAAATAAGCAGTGTGTTGGAACTCCATGGTTGTAGCGTTTGAGTAATTAGGAGACTGCTCGACGTCCGTCTCCTTGTTTTCAGGCAACGTAATAGTTTCTCTCCTGCAAACAAGGAGATTAGCTACTTAACCCACCACAACATTTCTACAGTGAAAACGATGTGTTAACAACAGCAACCACAAATTAACATCCATCGTTTTATACATAATAGTAAGAGAATGTCGCAACCATCGACCATTTGATATAATACAAAATGCCTTAGTTCACCGCGAGTAAATCATGTTAACTACGCCGTTTTCAGAAGGAGGAGGACAAGGGATGCGTACTTGGCTTGTGATTTTCCTTTGGGAAGCACAGTTGGGTCTGGAGCAGCTTTCACCTTCCATGCTTCGTTTACTTCAGCCTGAAACCATTTAAACACCGAACCCGACACCTCTTCAAACATTGTTATCAAAGAGAAAAATGTACAAACATCAATTTTTGTAGTTCCTGAAGTACCAGAAAATGATTAACATCATCTGCAAAACCATTAAGACAAAAGAAAATCAAAATCCAACACGAGATGCTGATATGATATCCAAACACTGAACTGGATTAAAAATGAATTTACCGTAGAGGAGTTTAACTTTTCGTTCGTACACGATCACGACTCCACCTAAACAAACAAAAACGGATATATAAACAGAGAATGAAATTCGAATTTTAAAAATTAAAAAAAAATAATAAAAGTTATAGGGAGTGAATGATTACCCATGAGAATCCCAGAGAGCCTAAGAGCCATCGGAACCGATGGATTCAAAATTTCTTCACTGTAAACGAAAAATACGCTTTAATGGAAAAACTACTTGAGCTCGTCTATAATTGACTTAAATATAATTGACTTAAATAAAGTAGAAGAAAATATAGAAAAAATGTAAAAGAGACCAGATTTTGATAATATTAAGCTTGTTGAGCTTCTTCCTATTGATCTTCGCGTGCATAGTGGCAGCCATCCTTCATTAAACAAAGGTATAAAATCAGTTTCGCTATTTTAAATTCACAAAAGCTAAACAAACATAAAACATAGAGATAAACCTCCGGTTACGATTGAAAATTGGTAGCCATTGGTACGAAGTACAAACAAACAGAAAACAGAGGGATAAATTGGTAGCCATCGGTACGAAGTACAAACAAACAGAAAACAGAGGGATAAACTTCGGATTACTATTGAAAATGGAGCAGCCATTGGTCAAACAAACAGAAAACAGAGAGATAAACTTCTGATTTCGATTGAAAATAGAGTAACATTAGCACAAACAAACAGGAAACCGAGAGAGAAAATTTGGATTACTATTGAAAACAGAGTTGCCATTAGTATAAAACACTCAACAAAAGGGAACTTAATCAAAATTAAATGCAAGAAAATTAAATCAATCTCCGGTTCCTCACTTTGAGTTGTGGAAACGAGTAAAAACATATTTAAAAAAAGAGATATTAAAAAATATCAATTATTATTTAAGTTCATTTACAAAATATTAGCGAAAAATTAAAATTGAAAAAAAAGATCACCATATCTGTCCAAGCGGAGCTTTGCGAGCAAGAAGGTTGTGAGAATAGAACATTTTGTCGCTGCTACCTGGTAGCTTAACGCTGAAACCAGAGAAAAGTTTGGATTTAACTGTTAATGGCCTTCAGAAGGAAGAGACCAAACGCAGCGTTTTAAGAGAGAGAGGGAGAGAAAGAGAGAGGTGCTCACGCTTAACATGAGTTTCGTTGATTCTTATAACGAGCTATGTACCCGCCATTGCAGAGAGAGATGCGCAGGGTGCCAATACTGCGGAAGCAAAATTTTTCCGGCGATTATAAGCTTACCCGGTTGCGCATGAATATTTACGTGAAAAGTCTGTTCATTGTGACACGTGTGTATGGTTGGGGCAAGTATGTTTAGGCTGTAGTATCTGCTTTTATAACAACTGTGTGATGATAGTAAAAACTCCGTGCAGCATCCGAGTTCGTTATTTGTGGGCCCAAATCTGTGTGATGTGGACGTATGCCACAGTGCTCTTGGTGTTATGGTGTGTGCTGCAAGCTGCTTGCCGGGGAAGATTCGGATAGTTTTATATGCATTTATTAAGAAATTGTTTTTTTGTTTTAATAAACTAATAATTCAAAGATTGTAATATATTAACCACATAATGCAATCATAAATAAATCTTCTACTGTAAATACTAGGTACTCGACAAGAAAAAGACAAAAATATCTCAACCGTGAACCCCGTCATCCATACCAAAATAAATAAATAAGCAATAGAATGATCCTCTAATTCACGTGACTGTCAAGTATGACCTGAGCCCAAAACAAGAAAATAAGGCCGTACGGTATAAATATACGTATTATATGTAACGAAACTAGAATCTTGGTTCTTGGGTAGACAATTGGAGGCTTCCGTTATACAGTTACGCTCTCACTCTCTTTTTGCTCCAAAACTAGACTTTTCTGTCTTCACTGTTATCTGCTCATTAGTTTCACCTCTGATTGAAGATCATAACTTACCGTCTTGTTCTTTAATTTCAGTTCTTGAAGCAAAACTTCCAAGAAGTGCTTTCAGAAAGTGTTTTGAAGGGTGATCAGGTAACGTGAAGTTTGAGTTTCTTTACGGCGTTGCCCAGTTCAAAATTACTACATTGTCTAGTTCTCTCTTTAATTTACTCGAAGCATCGAAGTGGTATAGTTTAAAGAATTAATGTATGTTTTACATTTCAGGAATTGAACATTTATCTAGGTTTGAAGGCGAATTTGCACAATGGATGTTACTCTATGGACCCCGAACCGCAGCAGCCTGATCAAGCAGAGAATGTTTCTTCCATGGAAGCTGAACCGCCGCAGCCTGATGAAGCAGAGAATGTTACTTCTATGGGCCCAGACCCGCCGCAGCTTCAGGAGGTGTCTCCTATGGGCCTAAACACAAGATCAGAACATGTTCAAGGGATTTTCAAGCAGTGGATTTCGCTACCAGAAGCCCGCAAAAACGTACTGGTTTCTTTTTCTTTTATTTCATTTACCTTCTTTTTGGGGTAATTCTGAGTTTCTTTGATACTGTTTCATGTTTTAAATGGTAATGAATAAAGTAGTGAATGAAAATAGAATTCTTGAAGTGGATGAATTAAAAGATTTAGAATCTTTGGTCCTCTTGTGTCCACAATATCATTTGATACTCTTCTTTATGTTTCTTGATTTTCTGTAATTTTCAGATTATGTTGCTGTTTTGATGTGAATGCAGATGAATTCCTTGATTGAAAATGCAATGTCAGGAGCCCCCATCAATACCCTTGGAAGTACTATTAATACGGATACTGCTGCTGCTGGAAGTGGTTCACCGTCTTCCTCATTTCCAATGAATTTAGCTCGTGAACCCTCGGAGGTTTGATTCACTTCTGTTGCTTAGTCATTAGCTTCAAATACTTTGCACATGGTTAAAATAGTCCTACAAGGGTGGAGATGTGAATTGGCTTGCACTGTTTAGTTTCAAATCAGAATGTATTGAAAGAATTATTTTGTTATCTTTCGCTCTATTGTATTGTGGGATGCGGTGTTCTTGGGTTTCTGGTGTTATCAAATTCTTGAATTTATTTATGAGATTCAAATTTGCTACTCCTAGAAATCCTGGTATGAGGCTAGGTCTATTATTCTCTCTATGCTGCTATAGTACACAGTTTTCATTCTTCTAGTAACTCACAATTACAGCCCCTGCCTCACCCAGTTGTTTATCAAGAGAAGTTGAAGCTTTGGTGCATCTTATTAACATATTGGATAGATGGAAACTTTGGCTTTATGATGTTCCGAGTAATCTAATTTACATATTGATTGCTTACAGTAGTATTTTCAAAATGGTTGTCTTTTGGTCACAGGAACTAAAAGAACAATGTATTACAAGAATTAATCAGATTTTCAGTAACCATCTTGGTGGATTGCTCATCAACGGTGTGAAGTCTATATCTTTACTTTTGTAAATCTTGAGAAGTAAAATTGAGGATGTCTCTCTTGAAAATAAGGACTAATTAATCCAACATCTTTCCTCATGCAGAATTTAATCCGGTTACCAGGGAAGTATGCAAGTTACCCTCCTTTTTCTCTAAGGCACTTTTTAGAAAGATAGACAGTGCGAACACTGGATTAGTTACCAGGTACAACATCTATCTATAAAATATGATAATGTAACAACAGTTATATTTAATTGTATGATGAATTGGATTAGATTGTGAAGTACAATAGGTCATTAATTGAGGACTGGGTGGATATGATCATTTGTTTGCAGGGAAGCATTAATTGAGTACTGGGTGGATGGAAATATGCTCGCTATGAACACAGCTACACAAATCTATAAAATTCTGAAGCAGCCAGGCCGTGAATACCTTCCTCAGGTTTGTATTTTGGGCCCCATATATATCTTCTTACTGAGCATTCACATTTCAAAGGCATGAATGAACTTTATTTTGGTTCTGGCCTTTCTGTTGTCAACTTTCCTGTAAAGGATGACTTCGAACCTATCCTTAGAGAAATTTTGGCAACCCATCCATCTTTGGAATTCACAAGGGACCAACCCGAGCTTCAGGAATTATATGGTGCGTGCTTCATTGTTTTCATTCACAAATCTACTTGGCATTCTTCAATCAACTTATTGGAATTGATAGTTGTGAAATATTTGGCCCAGCTAAAACTGTAATGTGCAGAATTTTTTATCAGAACGATAGATCAGCAAGTGGCCGTCTTAGACTCGGGGATCTGAAGTGTGGAGATTTAGTTGATGCCATGCAACAACTTGATGAGGAACAGGACATTGATAATGTTCGAAGGTTGTAATTTGTTTATTAATTATTATGTATGCTCATAATTAAATTACTTAATTAGTGTATTTAAATTCCAGGTTCTTCTCATACTCGCACTTTTGTGCTATTGAAGGCGCGTTTGCGGAACTGGCTGATGGTGAAGATTTGATCGGAAGAGACCGCCTAAGCACTGCTTATTGTCCCCTTAGCACAACGATCATGAATAGGATATTTTTGGAGGTTAGTTTTCCATTACCTTGCTATGCCATTGAAAATTTTGACTCAATTACATTACAACTAATTGTGTTCATTTTCATCTCAGGTTCCAAGGAAGTTTACTAGCAATGTTCCGGGGAAGATGAATTATGAAGACTTCATTTACTTCTTGCTTGCAGAGGAGGACAAAAAAACTGTGTCTAGTATTGAGTACTGGTATGCTATGCTTGTTTATTAGTTGTTGCAGCAGCCGCTTCATTTCTGTGTTTTCTTCTTAATTGTAATTTGGTTGGTTTTTACAGGTTCAAGTGCTTAGATCTGGATGGAAATGGAAAGATTACAGCAGATGAAATGAAATACTTCTATGAGGAGCAGGCGATTCGTTTAAAACCCCTGGGATATCCACGTGGGTCATTTGAGGATATGTTATGTCGAATAATTGACATGATTGAACCTGAGGTGAGGTCAAAGCCTGCCTTTGGCTTATTAATTTCTTTCTGATAATTAATGCGCAAAGGTTCAATATTCTTCCAGTGAAATGTTCTTTTTCTTTCAGAGGAAAGATTATATCACACTACGGGACTTCAAACGATCCAAGCACTCTGGAAAGGTTTTCGATATGCTATTCAGTGTTAAAAAGCTCCTTAGAGCTGAGCATGCGAGTGAAATAGGGGATCCTCGGCAGGTAACTGTGATTGTTGGGATTATGTATGAATGGTGATTAATTGTTGAAGCCTTATTGCCACTTTGGGTGGTGCAGGAAGCAGAGGAGGACCCAGATTGGACAGAGTGGGATGCCTTCGTAAATAGCCAGATTTATGAGTAGAAAAGAGATGCTACGTTTATGGAAGACGATGACTGAGGTGAAAATTCAAGGGACACTGTCAATGTCAATAGAATTCTCCTGGAAAAATGTATATCTGGTGGTTACTTGTTTTGCAGCAAGCTATCGCTTATGGGTTCTCCGACTTCTCTCTGTCTCAGCTAGCAGCTACTCCATTTCCACCAAAACTGCAACACGTCTTTTGGTCTTCTTCTTTCTTCTTCTCATATTCAGTCTCTGAATACTATTGAGGTTGCTGAAGATCTAAGGTCAATCAATATTTTCTTTGACTTTCTTATTTTGAACAATCGAAGGAATAGAGCACTGCATTGACGCATGTATATGTTGGATTTTCACCTCAATTAAAAATGGTGTGTTAGTGTTTTTATGCTAGATTAATCAAAATAATGAAAACAATTTAGAGTACACTCTTTTTAATATTTTGAGAAAAAATATGTTTTATCGAATAATAGATATGCACAACAAAACTTGTGTACTATGGATTAAGAGCTAAATTAACTAAACTAAAATTTTAAACCATCATAGAAAAATATATGATGGTTTCATCAGAAAAACTATGTTGATCAAAGGAAAAAAAAATGAACTAAGATCTTCTCTTGTTTTGCCATGGACTAAAATCTTTTTCTAATATTTAATTAAATTCAAAAAAAATTATCCGTCAATTAACTAAACATATGCATATGCGCACTACATTGTCTTACAAATTCATATTCTGTAAAATATACTACAATTTACAACACCCGTTAAAGTCCTTTTAATCAAATCACTTAAGAGAGAATACAAAAGATCTCTAAAATTAATTTTTTTAAAAAATAATTTATTTTTAAAATTTGCTAACTCCTATATTTTTATGAGAGTTAAAAAAATAAAATATGTAAGTCATATTAGCTTGTATGTATGGAGTTCGTATTAATCTTATTGCTTACGTGATGATTAATTTCTCTGCCAATTTAAAATGCTTGTAATTATATATATAATTTGATTTAGATTTTAAAAAATATTATGACAACAACAAATAAAAGTTAAAAAAATGTATATTAAACGGGAAATTGCTACTATTATTAGTAATTATTCAACGAAAAAGACAAAAAATAATAATAATGATAATAATAATAATAATAATAATAATAATAATAAATGTGGACACTGTCATTCGTATCAAAATAAATAATAGAATGATCCTCTAATTCACGGGAGTATGCTGAGCCAAAACAAGAACGCAAGACCGCATAGCATAACTATACGTATATCGTATAACGAAACTGGAATCTTGGTTCTTGGGTAGATAGTTGGTGGTTTCCGTTAAACAGTTACTCTCTCTCACTGTCTTTTTGCGCCAAAACTAGCCTTTTCTGCCTTCAACATTACCTGCTCATTAATTTCACCTCTGATTGAAGATGATAGCGTGCCGTCTTGTTCTTTCATTTCAATTCGTGAAGCACAACCTCAAAGAATTGTTTCCAGAGAGTGGTTTCAAGGGTGATCAGGTAATTTCGGCGTTCCCAATTCAAGATTATTACATTGTATTGTTCTCCCTTTAGTTAACTCAAAGAAGCATCGAAGTGGTATAGTTTAAAGAATTAATGCTTATTTTACATTTCAGGAATTGAACATTTAGCTAGGCTTGAAGGCGAACATAGGCGATGGATGTTACTTCTGTGGACCATGAACCACAACAGCCTGATCAAGCGGAGAATGTTCCTTATGTGCACCCTGAACAGCCGCAGCCTGGTGAACCAGAGCATGTTACTTCTACGGTCCCAGAACCACCACAGCCTGATGAAGCAAAGGATGTTACTTCCTTTAACCCTGAACCGCCGCAGCTTGATGAAGCAAAGGATTTTACTTCTTTTAATCCTGAACTGATGCAGCTTCAGCAGGTGTCTCGTATGGGACTAAACACAAGACCAGAACATGTTCAAAGGATGTTCAAGCAGTGGCTTTCGCTACCAGAAACCTGCAGAAAGGTGCTGATTTCTTTTTCTTTTAGTTTATTTACCTTCTGGGTTAACGGAGTGAATTAAAAGATTTAGAATCTTTGTCCTTGTGTGTCCACAATATAATTTGATATTCTTCTTTATGTTTCTTGATTTTCTGTAATCCCAAGCATGTGTTTCCGTTTTGATGTGAATGCAGATGAATTCTTTGATTGAAAATGCAATGCCAGGCGCCCCCATCAATGCCCTTGGGAATACTGATAATGTGAGCAGCAGTGCATCGTCTTCCACGTACCCTGCTCCATCGCATGGTTTTCCATTGAATTTAGCTAATGATCCATTGCAGGTTTGACTTAATTCTGCTGCTTATATAGTTAGTCATTTGATTCAAATTACTTAACCAGTAAGCTCATAGTTAAAATAGTCTTGTTGGGGACGGATATAATTATAAACTGGCTTGTGCTATTTAGTTTAAAAAGAGAATGTACTGAAAGAATTACATTCTCATCTCTGGCTTTGTACTCTGAGATGATATGTTCTTGGTTTTGTGGTGTTATCAAATTCTTTGGACAGATTTCTAAGGTTCAAATGTGTTACTCCTAGAAATCCTGGTATGGGGTTGGGTTTATTGTTCTCTCTCTGCTGCTAGTTCGGCAGTTCTCATTTTTCTAGGTATTTACCTCACAATTACAGCTCCTGCCTAACCCCATTTTCTTATGAAGAGAACTTGAAGCTTTGCTGCATTTTATTAGCATATCAGTGTTGATGGAATTTCACCTTTATGACGTTCCGAATACTGATTAATTTGAATTAACTTACATATTGATATGCTTACAGTTGGGCTTATTTTCCAAAATGGTTGTCTTTCAGTCACTGGAACTAAAAGAACAATGTATTTCAAGAATTAATCAGATTTTCAATAACCCTCTCGGCAGATTGCTTATCAACGGTGAGAAGTTTATATCTGCAATTATCCCTTTTAAAATCTTATAAACTAAAAGAGACGATGTTTCTTTTGAATTTAAGAACGTAATTAATGCAACATCTTTCATCATTCAGAATTTAAACCAGTTACCAGTGAAGTATGCAAGTTGCCGTCCTTTTTCTCTTCCGCACTTTTTAGAAGGATAGACAGTGAGAGCACTGGCTTAGTCACCAGGTAAAATATCTATCTTATCCGTAACATACATACTATAATGCAACAACACGTATAATAATTGTATGATAAAGTGGATTTGGTTGTGGAGTGCATCAGCTCATTAATTAAGCTTTTTCATGATTGCTTAATGATATGATCATTTGTTTGCAGGGAAGCACTAATTACGTACTGGGTTGATGGGAATATGCTGACAACGAACACAGCTACGTTAATATATAAAATTCTGAAGCAGCCAGGCCGTGAATACCTTTCTCAGGTTTGTATTTGAGCCGCATATATATCTTCTTGCTGAGCATTCACATTTTATAGGCATGCATGAACTTTATCTTGATTGTGGCCTTTCTGTTGGCAACTCTCCTGTAAAGGATGACTTCGAACCTATCCTTAGAGAAATTTTGGCAACCCATCCATCTTTGCGATTCATAAGGAACCGACCCGAGAATCAGGAAGCCTATGGTGCGTGCTTCATTGTTTTCATTCACAAATCAATTTGGCAGTTTTCTATTAACATATTTGAATTGATATTTATGCAATACTTGGCCCAGCTAAAACTGTCATATGCAGAATTTTTTATCAGAACGATAGATCAGCAAGTGGTCGTCTTACACTGAGGGATCTGAAGCGTGGAGATTTAGTTGAAGCCATGCAACAACTTGATGGGGAACAGAACATTAATAATGTTCGAAGGTTGTAATTTGTTTATTAGTTGTTATGTATTATTCATAATTAGTTACTTAATTAGTGTAGTTTTAAATTCTAGGTACTTCTCATATAAGCATGCTTATGTTATTAATGATGCGTTTGAGGAACTGGCTGATGATGAAGATTTGATCGAAAGAGACCGCCTACGCAGATATGCTCGTTATTCCCTTAGCAGAAGGGTCATTGATAGGATATTTTCCGAGGCTAGTTTACCAGTACCTTGCTAAATATGCTGTTGAAAATCCTGAATCAATTACATTACAATTAGTGTTCGTTTTATCTCAGGTTCCGAGGAAGTTTACTAGCAATGTTCCCAGAAAGATGAATTATGAAGACTTCATTTACTTCTTGCTTGCAGAGGAGGATAAAACAACTGAATCTAGTATTGAGTACTGGTATGCTTTGCTCGTTAATTTATTGCAGTTTTCTCTGCAACTTTGTTGCTTCTGAACTGTAAATTGGTTGGTTTTTACAGGTTCAAGTGCTTAGATTTGGATGGAAATGATAAGATTACAGCAGATGAAATGAAATACTTCTACGAGGAGCTGATGATTCGTTCGCGAGCCCTGAGATGTCCGCCTGCTCCATTTAAGGATATGTTATGTCGAATAATTGACATGATTGCACCTGAGGAAAGGTCAAAAGCCTGCCTTTGTTTTATTAATTTGTTTGTTTCTGATAATTAATCCGCAAGGGTTCGATATTCTTCCAGTGACATACATGCTCTTTTCTTTTCTTGCAGAGGGAAGAGTATATGACACTAAGGGACTTCAAAAGATCCAAACTCTCAGGAAATGTTTTCAATATGCTATTCAATGTTAGGAAGTTCCTGCAATCCGAGTCTGCTAGAGAAAGAGAGGATCGTCAGCAGGTAAATTGAAATTGCACAACTCTGA
Source organism: Azadirachta indica (assembly GCA_022749755.1). Classification (NCBI taxonomy): domain Eukaryota; kingdom Viridiplantae; phylum Streptophyta; class Magnoliopsida; order Sapindales; family Meliaceae; genus Azadirachta; species Azadirachta indica. The sequence continues at coordinate 20,940,379 of CM040440.1, forward strand.
TAGTGGTGATTCTGTATGATTGATTAGTGATGCATAATTGTAGCCTCTTAGTGGTTCAGGAAGTAGAAAAACAACCAGATTGGACAGAGTGGGATCACTTTGTAAACAGAAATCATCCTGCCTAGCAAGGAGATGCAGAATTTAAAATTTATGGAAAAGGCTAAGAGGGAGACCGTCAAAATGTCAGTAGCCTTCTCCGGGAAATGCGTTAATTTGCAGCCAGCTATCAATCATGGATTCTCTGCCTCAGTCTCAGCTAGCTACTCTGTTTCCAGCAAACCCTGCAACACTTTTTGTTTTTGTTTTCTTCTTCAGTCTCTAATTGCTATACTGTTGAGGTTGCTGAAGATCTGACATTTGTATTTTCTTCGACTTGCTGATTTTGAAAAATCAGAGGAATAGAGCATTTCGGCTGCATTATAATTTATTATGGTGAATACCTATTGTTAGAATGTTGTAACAATGCTAGTGATCAAACTATACATATAATATATAAAGTAGTAGTGAATGAAAATTAATTTTTAGTAAAATATTTGTTTGTTTATAATAAATATTTATTTATTTTTAATTATATTAAAAAAATAAAAAAAAAAAACACTATAAAAACTATTTATTTTTGAACAACTTTATTTTTAATTAAAATTTTAAAATTATTTAGAATTAATTTTAAAATTTTTAGAATTCTAAATGAATATATTTAGTATTATATTTTAAATAAAAATTTTTTATCAAAAAATAAAAATAAAAATATAAAAATATTTTTAAAAATTAAATTTAAAAAACAATCCTTACTTTTTTTTTTTTTTTATTTGTTGCAACAAAAATGACTTTTCAAACTTTTATCAAACATTTTAACTGCGCAAAATTATTTTTTAACTCTTTCATCAACAATTCTACAAGGATGTTTAACATGCTGTCATTAAGTGTATTTTTATATTTATAATGTAATTAAAATTATTAAATAAAAATAAGGAGTTTTAAAAAAAAATAATGAAAAACCAAAAGCACTCTAAAAAAAGATAAAAAGAACAATAAAACCCTAGGAGGGAGGGTTTTAGGATTTCTAGCAGTTGGCGATTGATTCTGAGTACTAGTCTCAGCAAATGGAGATAAGTTTAGGAAATCTTCCTTTTGGTTTGGACTTTCATCCGTCGGACCAGCTCGTCGCTGCTACCCTCATCACCGGCGACCTTCACCTGTAACTTTTCTGTAGTTGCAACTTCATTTTTAGCAAATTAGGATTTTTAATTATGCAAATTATTCACCAATTTCACTTCTTTTTCCTTGCAGGTACCGTTACAATGCTGATACAGGCCTGCAAAAGTATGGTACATTCGTATTTCGTTTAAGTGTGTATTTGAGAATTAATAACAGATTTGTTTTTAATTGTTATTATTGTTGTTATTCTATGTGATTGTGATGATAATTAGGGTGCTGGATGTTAACGCTCATAAAGAGTCTTGCAGAGCCGTCCGATTCATCAACGGCGGACAAGGTGATTTCATTTTGTTAAATTCCTAATTGTCTAGGTTTTTTGTTTTTGGTCAATAATAGTCTTAATTTTGTTACTGCTGTTGTTGTGTCTAATGATTGGCTAATGCAGCAATGCTGACGGGTTCCGCTGACTGCTCGATTCTGGCAACGGATGTGGAGACTGGAACCACTATTGCTCGTCTTGAAAATTCTCACGAGTAAGCTCATGTATTTAGTTGGGCTTTTTTCTTCAAACTAATTGTCATTGATGATCTGAGAAATGTGGTTTGATGTTTTGATGTGTTATGTATTTGTAGGGAGGCCATTTATTGTTTGGTCAACTTGACGGAGTCAACTATTGCCTCTGGTGATGATCAAGGCTGCATTAAGGTTGTATCTTTCCCCCAGTATTTGCTATGAAAATTGTTTACCTTTATTTGTTTTTATTTGAGAGCTGTAACAGTGTTCCTTTCAAGATTTTATAGATTTATTGATATTTTTAGCATTATTTAACTCTTATGGAGCATATTGTTTTGTGAGTATAGTGTGAAGCAAATAAATTTTCAGCAAACATTGTCTAATAGTGGGGGTTGAAATGTGATTAGCTTCTGTTTGGATTTTTTATATGCTTTTAAGTTTACTTGTCCATTGACCTTTGGTTGTGGTGAGATGGTGTTTTGTTAATGGGCATTGAAAATTCTTGAAGGATGTTCTTACTATTTTGATATTTAAATGAATGCACAAGATTTTCTATTTACTTCTGATGCTTATACATACATTAATGTTTTGAGTTTTCAAATATTAACATATATTTGGTATTGGTCTATTTATTCTTGACCATATTTAATCACTGTGTTTAATCTGTTTTGAAATATTAATTGACCTTTAAAATTTTTCAATGTTCCTTCAGTCCACTCATATTTTTGTTTATTTTTCCTTCATTGGAGGTATGGGATACTAGACAACGTACTCTCTGCAATTCTTTCAATGCTCATGAGGACTACGTTTCAGATATTACTTTTGCACCTGATGCAATGAAACTGCTGGGAGCAAGGTACTTAATACTGTTACGCTTTAAGTATTCTGCTTTTTCCTTTCAATTTGACAAGGTCTCCAGAATTTGCTTTCTTCCAATTGTAAAATTGTTTTCTTTTTGTTTTTTTAAACAAAAGATGTTGCATCCCATGAATATGGATGTAGGGTCCATGGAGGACCCATTAGTATTCTCTAATGTGCTTTCAAATTGATCATCTAATACAAACTTGTGGGTAGAACTCACCCTCAGAAACCAACTTGTGAGGGAAGGGTGTCCATGAGCTCTTATTTCATTTTGTATTATTATTTTTAGCCCATCTGAGATTTAAGGTCATAACGCCTTTCTTCTGAGGTTTTCTTTGTTTGATTTTGCCCTGGGAAGATTCTTATAATTTCTTATATATGTTTGTGGTATCATCAGTTTCATTATGTATTTGCTTCTCGTTCTTTTTCCGATGGACTTGTTTGTGCACATTAAGTTTTCTGTGTTTCAGCATTCCCAATTTGCTATTCCACAGTATGTCCTGTTGATTTTTGGCTGAGATTCTAACATGTCCTCTTTGTTGCATTGTCTAGTGGAGATGGGACTCTTTCTGTTTGCAACCTTCGTAAAAATACCGTAAGCTTTACTTTTTCTATATATAATCTCTTTTCGAATGATTGATATACCAGATGAGTATTTTTTGATCGTCAATGATCAGAGTATGATGCAGGTTTTCATTTAATAAGATGTTATGTTAATGACAGGTCCAAACTCAGTCTGAGTTCTCCGAAGAAGAGCTAACTTCAGTTGTTATGATGAAGGTTGGTTTATTTTATCCTTTAAATGCTGGAAACATTTTAACCTTAAAGCTGTATCAAGGCATGACTTATTCCTAGGACATGTTTACTACATAACGTGGAAATATATCAACAGTAGCCATATTTGTATCAGCATAGTGTTTTCGCTAGCTGTAGCAGTTCCATACCTTTCTTTGTCTGCTTCATCTAGCAATAATTTATGTGTTAGTGGCAATGGACTGATTTGAATGGAAAATAAAAAAAGAAATGACCGGTTGGTGTTTGATTGCTGATGAATTATCACTTCTACTGGTGTTTGGCCCACCAATCTCTTTCCTTGAGGCCCCCTCCTCCCTTGGCCGGAAAAAAGAATAAAATGAAAATGGAAAAAAGAAGGAAGTACTTTATGAAAATATGCATTTACTTCTAAAGTCATTAACTTCCTGAGCATATCTCTGAATAAACGCTTACTAGTACGTTGTTCTCTATTTAGAATTGCTGATTTATTAAGTCACTGTATTATGATATTCTTCATAAATGTAATGTTGTGGGCAGAATGGTCGAAAAATTGTATGCGGATCACAGAGCGGAACTCTGTTATTGTATTCTTGGGGATATTTCAAGGATTGCAGGTTTTCAAATTGATCTCTTTACCCATCATTCTTGCACGCACATGGATAAACACATGAATGTTAATATCCTTGTTGGGTAAAATATCTGTTTGTATTTGCAGTGATCGCTTTATTGGTTTATCTCCAAATTCTGTTGATGTGTTATTAAAGGTGAGTTGGTATCTGTGTTATGGCATCATCAATCAACTTTAAAACTGTCCAGGAGTTTCTTTAATTTAATATTATGAAACGTATTATGTTAGCTTGATGAAGACAGGGTAATTACAGCTACTGATAATGGCATCATCAGGTAATAACCTGAACTTCATGGAGGGAAATGTTCAATCTTAAATGTTTAATGAATTTCTTATTCTTAATATTTCTAATTTTTGTTTCGTTTCCTTGTTTATTGTAGTCTAGTTGGCATATTACCCAACAGAATCATTCAGCCGATTGCAGAACACTCAGAATATCCAATTGAGGGCCTAGGTATTGCATCTATTCTTGCTAGAGATTTATTTGTGGCAGCAAATTGATTTAGGATGTGCTTTGGTTTGTCTGATGGATTATTAACTACCATTATAATGTCACATCTCAGATCAGTTTTTCCTTTAACTTTATTTTAGTAGTTTATTGGTTTTGAAGGTTGACCCTTTCAAATTTTGACTAAACATTCTGGATCTTTAACACAAGCCTGTTTAACGAATGCTTTTCTTTGGTTTTGTAGCTTTTTCTCATGACAGAAAGTATCTTGGCAGTATATCGCATGATTCAATGTTAAAGGTGTGTGGCAGCTCTCTCTATTTTTCTTTCTTTTTGACGATATATCCGGAGTGATGGGTGCACAATAGTACCAAGTATACTTTATACGGTAATATATCATATGGATGGGTATGTGGATAACGGAGTAACGGTGGATAAGTTAGTCAATTTGATGGTCTGCAATTGGATCTGTGTAACAAGTTAATTTGTTATTAAAGCTAGGTAGCTTCCTAGAGTTTGGGCAGGTTGAATATTCCCATTGTGCCAAATATGTTATCATGTAGTGTGGAGATATTTTGTATTATTGTAAGTCAATATAAGTTGCAAACTTATTAGTTTCAATGCTAAATTTGCTTTAATTTTTCTTTTGTGCATTCCTTGCTAAGGTTAATTCTAGGCTTCCAGTTTTCTAATTTTTATTCTTATTTATATTCTTTTGGTAAACTGTTTCTATCTTCATTATTATATGACAACTTGAAATTGTTGTTTCTTTCATGCAGCTCTGGGATTTGGATGATGTATTACAAGGTTCTGGAAATACAAGTCAAGGTGCTGAGGCAGACAGTGACAGTGATGAGATGGATGTGGATAACAAAGGTATATTAGATTTCTTGGGAATGACTGAGAAAATATGGTGATTCTTGCAAACTTTTTATTTCATTTAGATTCCACCCTCTTTAGCCTCGGCATATGTGCTGATCATGTTGATGCATTGTCTGGTAGGCCATCTGCTCCCCTTATGCCAGGCATGATATGGTTCTTAGAGGGCTTACATCTGTCATGTACTTGGCTTCATTTTATTTTATATTTTATTTGTTACAGTGACAAGGAGTAAAAGTGCAAGTAAACAAAACAATGTTAGCAGTTCAAATAATTTTTTCGCAGATTTGTAGTTGGTGACTCTGTTGTGGCATACTTATTTTACATATACGGTAAGACTATTACAGCACTTCTCCACAAGTACTTAATTATTCTTTGGAATACAGCACTTGGTCTCCTTATGTCAGTGATAGTTGGCCTTATTTATCTTGTTACTTGGCAACATATGTGCAGATAAATCTTCCCCATTGGTCACGTGGTGTTCTTAATGCAGTTTCGGGTGGCCTTGGTGTTGATTTGGTCTTCCTTTAAACAGATTGCACATTTCAGTTTTGATCATTTATAGAATACACAGTTTTCTGCTTTTTAACTTTTTTGCTCTGTAACAACTGGAAAAGTTAGGTACTGTGTTTAGATGCTTTTTTTATCTATCTTTTGTTTTTCCTATTTGATTTCCCTGCCGATTTGATCAAAATGAACCAGTGATCCATGCTTGGCCCTAGTTGTCCAAAAAGAAGATTGTACATTATCTTGTGCAGAGTGAATTTGAAATCTAGCCAAGTAGTTTTTCTGATTCTGCCTTTCTTCCTTATTGTTAGGGCTGCAATCATTGAAATATTAAATTCTAGTATTTCATTAGACAGAGAGCATATCATGCTACAATAATTAAAAGGACCAAGCTCCAATGAAGCCTCCTGGAGCCAGACATGGGTGTCTGGAATCAGCAGAGCCATTTTAACCAAACTATGGCCTGCTGCCATATTATTATAAGATCTGGGAATTGACTTAAGCATACAGCCAGCCTTCTCCATCATTGGAAGTACACTTGTATCTCACAACAGCTTTTAATTTTGCGCAGAATCAAGCTAATGACCTTTTCTGGAGCGCCTGATTCAACTACTAATGGAAAATGCCTTACTACATCTTTAACACCTTGTTTATAATTTTGATATTAATTAAAATGTGAAAAAAAATGAGACTTTCAAAATTATTTTTTGAATTTTTAATTTTAATGAGTAAATAGCAAAAAAGAAGTTTTAAGGGAGACTCATAAAATATATCTAGAAGTTTTAAAAATATAACCAAAAATTTAGTGACACTAAGAACTGTATTCTTCAAATGATTGTTGGCCGCTAACCCAATTTATATGCTGTCTACCAAAAACAACAAATAACCTACGTCAACTATCATCCAAATCATCCAAATACTTTTCATAATTTACCGAATTGCCACCTCTAAACCCACTGAACATGATGATCCACAAGACGTCATTTACAAATATAACTTGGTATACCCACTTTGTACAATCAACATATGCTCCTCAAGGCAGCATCATTGCATGGATAACAGGTAATGGCTTCTCAGTCAGAAAGTAAAGGCGCATTAATTAATTAACTAAACCAAAGATTATAAATGAGGAAAAAGGACTCATAATATAATATAATTAGCAGTTTCTAAAAGTACCTCAGAATAATGATTAACCAAAAAAAGCCATTCTGGTGTTCCCTTGTATCAATCGATACATTAAAGAAATCAAATTGATGCTGTAAAAAATAAACAAAAACAGGAACCCTATAAGAGATATTCTATGCTGTATTCTCCTTCTTGAGTTTTGCAAGCTCTTGTCGAACAAGTCCACTCCTCTGCAATCAATAATTATAACACATAAGAAACTCATAAAAGTGCACAGTAGATAGCATTGTAGATAACAACTAAGGAAAGCGAATGGATCATATCTCCAAAAATTGATATAACTGTATAGGCATTTAGCTGTTTATCAGCTTCACTATCCATTTATAAACGACATAGATCTTCTGAATTATTGATTAATACTTGCTGGATTGCAGGGTTAGGCAAAATGTACGCCAAATACACCATTGTCTTCATGTATTTAGGTTAATGAAGGGTATAGAGTAGAAAATGTGAAAGGATGACTATTTTCTTAATTTGATAGAAGATCAATCCAAAATTACAGGACATGAAGTAGGAAAACAAAGTATGTGAACAATTGCATACCTTGATCTTTGCCAACATGAGCTTGAACCTATCAAAATCATTAAGTGAGGCCCTCCTTTTCTGCACAATCAGCTTCCTGCCCCAGGAGCTGTTCTCCCATTTGTTCTTCACATCTGCCACCAGGGAATCACAATTAAGGTAACACAAGAACAAAGTGAGTAAAAGAGAAAAATAAATGTTGACTCGGCAATTTTAACAACTTGACACTCACCAGCCTTCTCCATGGCTTCAATCAAAGCCTTCTTCCTGGGAACTCGATTGATGTCAATCTTAATATCTGTGAGAGAAAGCCTCTTGAAGTTCATTTGGCTCCTCACAATATCAGGGGCATCAACAAGAGCCTATAGGCCATTAACAAAAATTAATTGTTAACTCATAGGACAAATAAAACCATACTTAAAACCCTATCTGCCCTAATCACATGATAATAAAATGCCAAGGGAAAAAACTTGTGACATGTAGTGTCTAAGGCAGCTTAAAAATTATACGAAACAAACAGAGCACGGTAACTTTCTATTTTTCTACTTTGTACAGAAATAGGCACTTAGTTATATCATCTGTAAATTCTTTCACAGTTGGAAAACTAAGTAAACAAGAGCATTCAGATTTATTGCACTGTACATAGTTAAATTGTTATAAAACTTAAATCAGTGAAGAATAACTAAATAAATTGAATGCAAGTCGCTACTAAAGCATAAATGAAGGATTAAAAAATTAATAAAGTACCCTGTTTTGATCAATGACATCGACGATAACTACGAGCTTCCCATAGTCCTTGCCATAGTTAACCAGCGCAACTCTTCCTATCTCCACGTACCTCTTGAACGGCTACGCTCAAAATCACAAAATTTCAAATATCAACTAATTATTAAACAAAGAAAAACAAATACGAAATTCAGGCAAATCAATTGTTACGTTCGTTAAGTCATGGATCTAAGGAGGGCCCAACAAAGGGTTCGACAGAGTACCAACCATTTCCGAAGATCTTAAGAGCCTGGCCGGGGAAGCAAAGAGTTGAATGAGGCAAGAGACTTTGGTTTAGGGTTCGCTGGGTAAAGTTATACTAGGGTTTTTCAGTTCGTGATGGTGATCCCCTGCGGACTGTACTATTTTAGGTTCATGACGTGGCGATAATTTATTGATTGGTGTTGTGTCGATTGAAGTTTTGCACTCCTACCCCTATTTTTCGTGTATTTACTGTTCTAGCACGTCCTCATGATCGTGCAAACAGTGATAGTAAATCAATCGAACGCCCAAATTTTATGTTAAATTTTTCCAAATTGTATGTTATAATTTACATATTACTCTTTGCACTTCAAAATTGTTAGATTTTATGCCAAATTTTTAAAATCAGAGCAATAGAATTAATGAATTGTAGTAAAATCTTTAAAGAATTTGTAAATAAATTAACAAAAGCAAAGGACTGTAAATAAATAAATCTATTCCTGTTAAATTGAACTAATAATTTAATTTATATTATTTATGTTGATCATAATTTTTTAGTTTTACAACATTTAAATTTAAAATTACTGCTTACAATCCTTATACATACAGTTGCAGAATACTCCAGCGATGTCTGTCTGTCTGTCCACGTCATTTGTCTTCTTCCCTCCTGGAAATTTCCGAATAATAAGGAAAGTGAAATGGTGTCAGGACAATAAGTACTGTTCCAAAAGAAGAAATCTTCAAATCTAGCGTCCTCTTCTCTCATTTATCCATCTCCCTAATAAAATAACAAAAGTTTTTCCCTCTCTCTGCAATTTCATCAATATTATGAATCCATGGAACATTTTTTGTAGCGTTTGCAGTTGAAACAAACATATATTGTACGTGTTCCTATGATTTATAGACACAGGGCACAGGGCACAGTTTTCTGCATGATTCATTCAATTTAAAATGGGGTTCTGTGTTTATGTGAAGAGAGATTAGATTAAATGGGGCACAGTTATTTTTTTTTTCCTGATGAAGTTTGCGGTTGGTGTGGCAGGGTTGGTTTTGTTAGATGGGTGACAAGTGATTGCAGAGAATGGCGGGCATTCTTTCGTGGAAATCTGGAGGGGATGATCTGGAATCCTTCTATCCGATTAGACCCGAATGCCAAGCTGACGTTCCCAAGATCCGTTTCAAAGCCCGGGTATTTCATCGCTTAATTCATTTGTTTATGCAACGTGTTTTTGTATCGTTGTGCTCATCCCATGTACGTGTTTCTAATTGTTCAAGTACCTCGTGTTGTAATGTTGTAGGTGTATCTTTGCTATGGTTTCCATTTGGAGAAATTTCATGCAACATGTTTTTATATCATGTTGTTTATCCATTGTAGTTGTTTCTAGTTTGTTTAAGTACTTTGTGTTGTAATAAATGTTATAGGTGTATCTTTTGCTATGGTTTTTAGATATGATATGTGTAAATTGGTGTATGAATTTCTGTACATTAAACGCTCTCTCTTCACAGGCTGGGAAAACGCTTAGTGCAAGAAGATGGCATGCTGCTTTTTCTGAAGATGGTCATTTGGACATAGCAAAAGTGCTAAGACGGATTCAAAGAGGGGTAGGCTTCTGCTGCTTAAACTATGTTGTTTTATTAGGCAAACTAAAGTCACAATTTGTGCAATCCAACAGTTTGGAGCTCACAAATGTCATTAACAGGGAGTCTCTAGCTTATTCAAAAGCTTAATTTTGGCAAAAGATTGAACCGAACTGTTCAGAAGTCATTTTGTGTGGTTGAATCTTGGCTTTCTTTGTGTCCCCATGCTCAGCCTGTCAGTGTACCGTTGTGTCAATCTGTTTAGGATTTCACATTTTATTCGCCCTAGCAGCATCTCTGCAAACTGTCCGTTTAATTTAATAGCCTGATATATGGATTTTACACTCCCTCCCTTCATATAAATATGTTGTTTCTTACTACCCTCGATACTAGTATTGGCTTCCAGTGAAATTTTTATCTCATATTTTTCTTGTTTTATTATTATATTGCATTGGTTCCAGATAGAAATTACTCATATATGGAACAATCAGTAATTCTTGATAATGATGTCATGCTGATTTGGTTATGTAATCTTTGTCAGTGTAGGATGATCTTTTTTATGTCCTGAAATATAAAAGTTAATGTATGAATATAATAGAGTTTTTATGTCTTGCCTGGCTTGTGTGGTAGGGTATTCATCCTTCAATCAAAGGGTTGGTATGGGAGTTCTTGTTGGGTTGCTTTGATCCTGATAGCACCTTTGAAGAACGGAATCAACTCAGGCAACAAAGGCGGTAATGTCTTCCTCCAAATTGTAACTTATCTGGTGGATGTTGTAAATCAATTTAAGCAGTTTGGGGAAGAAAATGAACGCTCTCTGATCTCCTTCCCCGATAGTTTTCACCTGACTCTTTGCTAGGTCTTGGAAATTGAATATGATTGGACAGTCAGAATGTGATGGAGACTTTAGTCGTCTTGGTTTCCAGTTTTTGATAAATAACATCTGATTAGTTTTACATGCTTATATATGTTGTCTAGGTGCATTAGATCATTGGTTATTGTTTTCCGAGAAACATATTTGAACAAATTTTTCTCTCATGGCCACATAACTGTGTGTACAGATATACTTGAAACATACATAAAATGCATGCACCGATACAGTTTTTCACAGCCAACATGCTGAAAATATTGATCTGTTTATTATTTGCCCTTTTTTCCGTTCAGCCCTTGGTCCTAATTCTGATAGCATCTCTGTGAAATGACAAACTGTGGCTTTACATGTCCCCCAGTGTGACCTTATGTTGATTTTATGCTAGTGGTAGCTAGTAACTCCTTTGCCATTCCTTCTCATTTTCTCAACTGATCATAATGGCGTAATATCTTACGCAAATCATTTTAGGCAGCAGTACAGTGCATGGAAAACTGAGTGTCAAAACATGGTTCCAATCATTGGTAGTGGAAAGATCATTACATCTGCTATTGTAACTGATGACGGCCAATTATTACAAGAAAACAGCTGCTCACAAGATCTGGGATGGCATGTAACTAGTGCTGTTTCGGACAAGAAAGTGCTGCAATGGATGCTCAGCTTGCACCAAATTGGTACGTACATGGTGCATAATTTGATTCTCCAATGAATTAATATTCCTTTTTCTTTTTCGGTATTTAAGGTATTGTTTCACCTTTTGGCTGCTTGCACTCCATCAATGGTCTGTGCATGTTCTTTCATTTGCAAAGTGCAAACAAGCAGTCTAAAGTGATCATAGAGAATGACGCCTTATCATATTCTGCTTGTGGTTTGCAGTTCTTTTATACTTGCACATTTGAGTGTGACAACGCCTTGCTGCATCTGTATTTCATTGGATACCTTAAGACAGTTAAGCGGTGCTGGGGTGTCATGGTGTTGTTACCTGAATCTGTGTCATCACAGCAAAAATATTAAGCTAGAAAATGCATTGGCTAAATTGGGTTGCTCTATGAGTTTCATGACTCAAAATTTGACATTTTTGTCACTTTCTTGCCTTTTATTGGCTTATAAAAATACTTACTTAACATGGCTGATACAATTTGGGTTGTAGGTTTGGATGTTGTTCGCACAGATCGAGCTCTTGCCTTCTATGAGAGTGAAGCTAATCAGGCAAAACTTTGGAATGTTCTTGCAATTTATTCATGGGTGGACAACGATATTGGCTATGTTCAAGGTGAATGGAAATAAGCTATATAATTTACTGCAAAACTGAATAATTTTGCTTTCAGATAGTTATTTCGTGATTTTTCTTGAGCAGGAATGAATGATATATGCTCGCCTATGGTAATTCTTCTTGAAAATGAAGCAGACGCATTTTGGTGTTTTGAGCATGCAATGCGAAGACTGGTATGCGTGAATTTGATAACATTGTAGTTGTAAAAATTGTTGTGCGAGTGATTCCAACTACCTTTTGAGACTTTATTGTCCAGGAACCTGTTACTGTGAGTGTTCATTTGTTTTGAGAAAATATTACATGTGTTTTCTGTTACATCATCACCTTGACTTTTCAAAATTCCTCAGCTTTAGTAATTAGTATATATCCCTCAGCTTTTACTAAGATATGATAGAAATGTCCCACTCTGATAATTTATTTAAATGAATTTACTATTTGAATGCTAAAGTGGCTTTCCCTTTGAAACAAAATTCAGTCTTGTAATGATAGTCTTTTAAATAAGCATTGAGGATCAAAGCGAAGTTCTTTGCCCTTGTTTATATAGATTTTAGGTATAACTATTGTCCCGTGTATATAAAAATTGCAAAATCTATTCATTTAACCTTGGAAGTTTATGACCAAAGAAGAAAAAAAAAGATTGGCATCATCAGGACATATTTTGAGGTTTCTATGCTTGATCAGTTACCTAAGAAGAAAAAGATTGGCATCATCACTACATATTTTGAGGTTTCTCTGCTTTATCAGTAACCTGACTATTTCTCTCGCACATATATGGTTGCTTGGATGGCCCAACCATATGGATTATTTGTGTGCATGGTCATTACATGGACATAAGTCATAAGAGCCTTATGTAGCATTTGGTTTATTTTTAATAAGTGCTGACCTTGATTTTACCTGATGATTTTGGTTTTATACTCATGAGAGCAATTATGTTTGTTTTATGCATCTAGGGTTTTATTTTTATGTTCTCTGGCCGTAATGATTTCTTCATGGTGAATACATGTGGTTTTTGTCTTCTGAGACCTGCTTTTGTTTTGATAACAGAGAGAAAACTTTAGGTGCAATACAAGTTCAATAGGGGTGCAGTCGCAGCTGAGCACACTCTCACAAATTATTAAAACTATTGATCCTAAGCTTCATCAGCACCTTGGTATGAGATCATGTCCTCTCTCTCTTCAAAAACTTATGTTTTGTTTATTAGTCTGTTTCTGCTGCAATAGTTTGGTATTGTTGACCTGATTTTATTTTTTGTAATGCTTCTCGGCAAATTCACACCATCCTGGTTGGTAACCAAAGGAATCAATAAAATTCTTTGAAGTTCTGAGAAAAAGATGTTTCCAATCTGGCTTTTTACAATGTAGTTTTCTGCTGCTCAGATAAATGAAATCTAGTGTGGGAATGATCAGATATAGTAAAAATAATTCCACCATTTCAAACTAATTTACTCAGTGAGGATTTAAGAGAAATTTCTGGACATGGACCAGATGATAGTGAACTTGAAGAAAAAACATTGAAGTTGAAAAAATCAAAGATCAAAATTTAGGCTCAGATTATGATTTGATTAGAGAACATGAAACCCTAACCTTTTATGTGTTCCTCTTTCTTTTTTTTTGTTTTTTTATAATTCTATTATTCTTTCTATTTCCTGTCCTACATCATAAAATCCTTATTTGTCAGCTAAATCCTTATTTCTCTCATGTGGCAGAGGATCTGGATGGTGGGGAGTATTTGTTTGCATTTCGCATGCTGATGGTACTTTTCCGGAGAGAATTCTCCTTTGTGGATGCATTATATCTTTGGGAGGTATGGAGGAATTATTGTATCCAGTCGAATTTCACCTAGAATTGGGCTATTTTGTTATTAAAAGCACGATTTCCAGGGCTTGGGCAGAGTTTAAGGTCTCATCTATGTTTAATTTATTTAGAGTCTTACAAATATTTAGACTTTTGTTATCATAAGCTTCTTTTAAGACATAAGATAGATTGGTTTCAGCTGATGTGGGCCATGGAGTACAACCCAAATATGTTCTCATCATATGAGTCAAGTTCAGAGAGTAGTGATTATGGACTTAAAGTAAATGACAAGAGGCTAAAGCAGTGTGGCAAGTTTGAGAGAAAAAATATGAAGAGTGGACAGAAGGACAAACAGAGTGCACTTTCTGTTTTTCTCGTTGCAAGTGTTCTTGAGACAAAGAATAAGAAACTTTTAAAGGAGGCTAAGGGTCTGGATGATGTTGTCAAGGTCTTTCTCTCTCTCTCTCTCTCCCTCTCTCTTTGTGCATACACGTAGTTCATCAACAGTAATCTAATACTTCTCATTTCCAGATTTTGAGTGACATTACTGGAAATTTAGATGCTAAAAAAGCATGTACCGAGGCATTAAAGATTCACAAAAAGTATCTGAGCAAGGTAGGATTCATTTTTGTTTTTTTTTTTATTTCTCATTGTGTTCTTTTAAACTCTCATACAAGCATCAGATGTGCTGATGAATGTTTGTGCATGCAGACCAAGAAGTAATACATTTGGGTTGAGAGTATCAGTCTGCAAAGCAGTTTTAGACTGTTTACGTGTGTTTGAAATTGGCTAAAGAGTGATTTGCTGAGGTTTAGGTGTGTTTGCGATATGTATTCTTGCAGTTGATGATTTGTGTGTATCGGTAAATGACATTGAGCTGTTTGTAAATTATTACATGGTGTTTTCCCCTGTAACACGCCATTCATTCCTGTAAACCAAGAGACCCTGTAACTTTGAAGGATATGCCGGCACATAAATTGGCCATAATGCATTAACGTTTCCTGAAGGCGATGGTGATGCCGGTGGCAGTGGCAGTGGCAGTGGCAGTGGCAGCGGTGGTGGCAATCTCTTCCAATCAGCATACAGCGATGTCCATTGTATGAACAAACACAGTGATAGCGAGCAACAATTTTTTGTCATATCATATAATTGCAAACAGTTTGTTGAATTCTTTCTTATTTTAATAAATTCATTCTTTTAACATTTCAGCAATTACCCCTCTTTGATTCTCTTAGCTCACAATGTGATTTCTGTTCAAGTACATATAAAGAAGTTGAAATATTTGTTCTATTCTTGGATTGAATTTAAAAAATGATAATAATAATAATAATGTCATACATAATTGTATGATAGATATTAGCTGCTAAGTGCTTGTTTATTTATTTCATAAACATTATTTAAATGTCATGAATTATTTTCATCAGCTGCTGGTGGATTATTTTTCTAGTAGTTGTCCTTTTTTTCTATTTAATTTTTAATTTTCTGAATTTAAGAGTTATTTTCATTTATTTAGCTAGTGATTTTTTTTCTTCTTGTAAACTCTATAAAAATAATAATAAATACTGGCAGTATTAAAACAAGAAAAAAAGACCCAAAATCTTACTCAGCATATTTTCTTATACAACAATCGCATATGCCCTTACTAGAGAACCTTCAAATTTTTCTCATAAATACTTAATTGATTTTGATTCGTCAAATCTTATTATTAAGAGAAGAGAGAATAACTCTAATTTTCGTTCAATTTGTGTAAGGTTGGCCAAAATCTTTATTGACACTTATATTTTTACTTGAAGAATTTATCACCAATTTCTCTCTCGAGTCGAGTCGAGTATAATAAACCATCCTAGGAAAAATCACTGGCTTCCTCATACATATACATAGATGTGATACTTTAGCTTCCCCCAATATCTGCAACAACACGTGATAATTGTTTCTAAAAATTTTCACACTACTAAGGGTCTGTTTGATATAACTTTTCAAATATATTTTTTTAAAGTAGAGTTTTTTCCCGTAAAATTTTTATGAGTAGAGCTTTTAATAAAAATTTATTAATCGTTTGGTTATCACAAATGATTTTTCAGAAAATTTGAGTAATTATTTTAATAGATAAATTTTTAATATTTTATTTTAAAGAAATAACGTAAAATTTTTAAAATAAAATAAGGGTATTTTAGACAATTTTACCTTTTAAAAAAGTTGGAAAAGTTCTACTGCCAAAAACTCAAATTTTGGGCTTCTTATAATAGAAGAAAAATAACTTTTTTAATTCTCAAAAACTCTTTTCATTGTTAACCAAACCATATTAAAAAATTTGAAAAAAGATTTTATTATTAAAAAAACTCTTTTGACCAATAAAAAAGTCAAAACAAACGCGCATTAACTAACATTTCTAAATGTAATTCATCTTCTAATGGCAGGTTACTTAACGATATCAATTCAAGGAGAATTCTCAAAGATTGACGAGATAAAACACTTTTTTTCATTTTCTGATTCTAAATTGTTACAGATCCAAAACATTGCACATCGAGTTTGCCAATATTACATTTACACCCCAAACCATGGATGGCATTTTAATCCTCTAGTACAGTATAGATCTTTTCGGTCATACTATATGTTGGGCCTAGGATATGGGCTAGGCCCAATAATTAGGTCGACCCGTAAATCATATTTTATTTTAATTAATTATTTAAATTGTAAATAATCTTTTTCCTGCAGCAAAACAAACCGGATGGATGGTCCTCAACCATGTAACTACTAATTTGAAATTTTGAGGGGTTAATTAAAAAATAAAAATTTTAAGCATATACCCTATCGTTTTATCTGTTTTTAAAATCAGTAAAACTTTCCATTTTTGACACCTTTCCTTTTATATTTTTCATAAAAAAAAAAAAATTCCAAAATTATACAAAAAAATATATATATATTTATAAAATTTCAGAACAACCAATGAATCTGCCAGCCTAAGCAGACCTGTTAAAACAAAGCTAAATAAAGCATAAATGGAGAAAATCACACATGATATTTTTTGATACCTAAAATTTCGAAGAGCTTTTGGTTTTGATTTAATGGCTATTGGCCACCGAGTTAACGAAAATTTTGCTTTAAACAGCATATGCCTCGCTAGTTACAGCCCTTTTCTCATCAACCCCACCCACATTACACATTTGTCAAAAACAGTTATATGTTTTTGAACCATTTTTCTTTTTCTTTTTTTTTTTTCTTTTCAATTCCAGTTCATCAACTGATTCTAACCAACACTTAAGAATTGGAATTTAATTCATCTCGCTTTCTCATTGGTAAAAAAAAAAAAAAAAAAAAAAAAGAAGAAAGAAAAAAGGAAAATACAATCTAGTTTACTATGTATGTTGCATGAGTTTCTAAATTTCCGCTTGCATGGAAGCAAGTCTTATTTCATCAGAGGTGCAATTGTCTTTCAAACCCCCAGTTACAAATTCAATACAAGAGATTGAATTTCACCAATAAATTTTTGTTTTTGTTTTCTCTGTTTCAGAAAGCATATTCTTTTTAAATTCCACCTTCAACTAAAGCATAGCCTCCTGTCGATAAAGGAAATAAATCTGACACGTACCATATATCTAAAATGTCAAACAATAAGATGAAAGGCCTTCTAAAAGGCCTCAGATACATTTCTCACATTTTTGGTATGTATTTCCCCTTTCGTAAGAATTTCTTTCAATTGAATTATTGCTGATGATACTGAAAGAATCACCATTGTTGCAGAAAATGAAAAAGAGCCTGACATGCAGATTGGTTATCCCACGGATGTAAAGCATGTTGCCCACATAGGTTGGGATGGTCCATCTGTTAATTCGCCAAGCTGGGTATATTTTTTTTTAATTTTTGTTAAAGGAACATTACCTAGATTAATTTTTGGACAAGTATGAGAATCTGTATATGTTGTAATTTGCAGATGAACGAGTTTACAGCACAGCCAGGATATCAGTCGGCACCTTTAAATGGTGGAGACAAGAAGGACGATTCTGTCAAATGGGTTTCTGAAGGCAAGTAAATCAGACTTGGTAGGTATACATGGGGATGAATGAAATGTTAGAACTTGGTAACTTAAAATTTGTTTCCGTTGGTGTAGATTCAAGCAGCAGGAGAAGTGGAAGAGACTTGCCGGAATTGCCGAAATCATCAAGACGCCATGCATCAACAGGTGAGTCGCCTATCAGGGAAAGATCAGAAAAGAAGCAATCAAAAAGGTCTTCGAAGAATTCTAACAAAGACTTGTCGGAATCTATCAAGTCCAAAGATGCAAGCCAAGGTGGGGAATCACCCCCCAAACGTCCTGATATGCCCAAAAAATCCAGGAGGAAGAAATCCAAGGAATCTGCTGATGGATCCTCAAGATCATCAACAAGATCCAGGAGAGCTCATCATGCATCAAAGTCAGATTCTATGTCTGAATGTGGGTCTGTATCCGGGTCCGTATCCAAAGCCAATAGCGAACAGCTTATTCCAGCTTCTGGTTTAAATCCTTCCGAGGGATGTGCCGAAAAGGAAATTACTGGGATTTCTTGAAAAATTATTGGTGAAGTTTAACTGTTACACTGGTAGCTAGAATCTTTTGCTTAGTTGAGACGACAAAACAAAACAAAAAAATCATTTTTTTTTTCTCATACCACTGAGACTTGTATGATCAAATTCATGGTACATATCAATTGTTTAATTAATTTTATTTTATTTTTTTTTTAGAAAGGAGTATTCTCTTGTTTGAGTTGGCTTTTATTCATGTGACATTCATCCATTTTGCGATTGTGATTCCGTTCAATCCTAATCATATAATGATGAAATGGACTATCAATCCATATCAATGCCAATTTCACTTTTGTTATTTTCTCTATCCGATACTTTTTACCAGTTTCACATGAGCTGTTGTTTTCTCTATCAAATACTTGTCTCTGCCAGAAGCTACTCTTCTTTTTCTGTCTGAACCTTCATTATCTGCGATTAATGCTTGCCTCAATCAGACGCCAAGGAAAAAGCATAAAGTTGCATTCCAATAAAACTGCAGAAGTTTGTAATTACAGTGTATCGGAGCAAAAATAAAACAAATAGACTAACTTGAACCCAAAAATCTCCATATTAAACAAATATGATATACACAATAAGCAAAATATATGCAGTTTGCAGTGACAAAAACCATACATAATTACACATATCTGCCCACACCTCTTCTAGTCTCCAAGAACACCAAAAGAAAAAAAATTAACTTATGCTGTCTCAATCTGTATAACCTGCTTTTTTCTTTCTTTTTTTTTTTCCGTTAAAACTTAAATCTCTGTTTTAAACCCTCTAAACCAGAGCCTTTAATCATTATCAAGCAAAGAAAACCAAAAACCCAATAAACATGAGTGCGTTAGACGATGCCAACAGTCCTGAAGGCGAACGAGCAGCATTGAACAGTACAGCATTGGGATTATCTGGTCCTTTACACAACTTCAATTTCCTCAGGCTGCCATTTGCATTCTTCCCAATTCTAAATTTTCCATCAACACACAAACCTGGGTTGCCGTTTAACTTCAGTTTCTCTCCAACTTGCGCGCAAAACTTGGCAGAAAATGGGACTCTACCACTTAAATTGTTATTCTCCAAGTTGATTTCACTGGCAGATTCCAGAACCCCAAACTCCTCAGGCACACTTCCTTGAAGCTTATTGTTATCAAGCCCCAAATAGCACAAGTTCTTCAAGTACAAACCCATGGAAGCTGGAATTTTCCCTACAAGTCCTGCCCTAGAAAATCCTATCCTCACAATACCCCCGAGATTTTCCCAAATTTCCGGGATCTCTCCTCCTAGCAAATTCCCACTCAAATACACTTCTTTCAATCTAGGCATCTCAGCTAAGAACAGAGGCACACCAAAGTTACCAAAACGGTTAAAACTCAAGTCAAGAAATTCCAAACTCTCCAAGAGATTAAAACTATCAGGGATTCTACCAGAAAAGTTATTGTAACTCAAATCAAGCTTCAACAACTGTGGAAGATTACCCATTTCTTCCGGGAGATTTCTTTCAAAAAAATTTCGACTTAAATCAAGAATTTTCAGGTTCTTCAGCTTAGCCAAACTGAACGAAAATCCGCCACTTAGTTTGTTCCTGGAAAGTGAAATCTCTTCAAGAGCAACCAAATCACCAACTTTAACTGGGATGCTACCATAAAAGCCATTTCCTGTCAAAACCAACCTCCTCAGATTGGTATAATTACCGATAATGCCACCGAGAAAGCCAAGGAAAGATGGGTTCTCTATAAACACCAACTCCTCAAGACGTGACCCGAAACTGGCCGGAATTTTATCAGGGACCGGGACGTGTGTTTCGTTGAAGCACTTGTAAAAGGAGAGCTTGCGGAGGAATTTAAAAGAGGTGAAGATAAGTGGGTTCAGAGTAGAATTTGGATAACAAGGTGGGTTCGGAGAGTAGTCCGAAACGTACCCAAAACTCAGTTCAGTAATGTGAACCGTCTCGATTTGGGACGAAACGCTGTTGCCGCTGAGCTCAGTGAAGTAGTCACAAACAACGCCGTGTGGAGGCGATGAGCACAGGTCTTCAGGAAAGAGAGAACGCCAAGGGATGGTCGGGTTGATTGAGTCGAGTACTCGATAGATGGAGTCTTGCTCAAGGGAGTTGAGAACAGGTTGCTGGATAGAAATGACGAAAAAAGATAGTATGCTTGTGAAGAAGACGACGAGGGTAAACATGGAGAAGGTGGAGGAAGAAGAAACAGCCATTTTTCTAGTGAAGAATGAAAGTATAGGTGGTTGAATAGAAGCTTTTTGTAGGCTTTAGGGAAATTAAGACGATTCCTTCTTCTGGGAGAGAGATTCCTGAAACGGTGCAAGAAAGAGACTAGGACA
The DNA here is from genome assembly GCA_022749755.1 of Azadirachta indica. Lineage (NCBI taxonomy): Eukaryota > Viridiplantae > Streptophyta > Magnoliopsida > Sapindales > Meliaceae > Azadirachta > Azadirachta indica. The sequence continues at coordinate 20,961,211 of CM040440.1, forward strand.
GTGTAGTTGTTGGGTCATGGAGGAGGATAGCGTGCCACTGTTATGGTTTTAGTTCGGTTACCGACGTGTCGGTGTGAAATTACTCAGTTAGGCATGGCTTGGACTGTAGGGTGGAACCGTGGGAGAGCCTGGCAGGTACAACTGTACAAATGGACCTTCGGGTAATTAAAAAGCAAGATAAGATAACTGAAGGTGACAAATGCCGGGGCCAAGGAAAAATGATGCTTTGTGTTTCCTTTTTTGTGAATAATAATGCGATATATCACAACTAATGTCATGGACCATGTCCTAATCTATCTAGCTTCTACTTTCTTTGTTTCTGTTTGTTGGAGATTTCTTTCAAAGTCCAAATATCGAGCTCTGTTCTCTCTTTTAGATTTACGTTTTTTAATAACTATTTTGTAAAATAATATATTTACTGACTCATTAACTTGAACAATGTGCAATAATTGTACGAGAATTGTCATTTTCTCATAGTCGTTTTCGTTTTCGTTTTCATGAAAAACCAATTAAAAGCTAGTACCCCACTTTTTCATAATATTATAAAAACCATTATACAAAATAGTTTAATGAGATAATGTTTAATAATATGATTAAATCTAAAAACATTTTTTTTAATCAACGAAGAATGATTAAAAAACAATGAAACGCTTCCATACTTCGTGGATTCACCTTGTTAAGAGTGCTATTGCAAAGCGGTCTAATATTTGAAGAGAATTTGCAAGGGCGTAATGGACTTTTAATCCCAGATCGTACAACTTCATGATACGCATGCAAAATATGCCCAAACAAAAACTGTCGGAGGCAGAACTAATTATCAGAGTCAGACTGCCAGAATTACTACTTAGAAACCTCGAGTGCCCACTTTCTGAACCAATCCTTAGACACCAACGGCTAGGATCACTTCACGGTTCACTGCTGCTGAAAGCTATTCGACGTTTAAGCCACGGAAAGGTTGGCTTTGGTTTTAGCTTCTTTGGTTATAGTAAAAGCAGGTTAAAAGGCGCAGCCGACATCAACCTGCCGAGGAAGATAGCTGCGAGAGCCGACAGTGACACGCCGCAGCCGCCGACTTACTGTCTGAGGTTCGCAGTGTTACATGGAAAGCGACGTCTAACAGAACAGGAACGAGGAACGTTGTGGGGCCTACGCGTCAACCTGCCAGTGGTAGCAGGATTGTAGCCCGTAGGAAAGGTGACACGTGCCTTCCATTTGGAAGATCGTTTCCCGATAATGGCAAAGCATGCGAATTTCGTATTTCCGTTTCCAGCAAGGGGCGTCTCCCTCCGTCCAACAGAGCAGAGGTTCTCAGTGGGGTCCACTCTGGATTTTATTACAAAATTACTCTATTTTCGTTTGTTTTCTATATGCTTTTTGACCTTTTGCTGCTGCTTCTCGTGGACGAAGCAATAAAAGAAAGAAGGCTACGACTGCTAGTGTATCGGAGAATAATAGGGAGATAAAAACTACCTAGTTTTTTCCTGTTTCCAATACAACTACACGAAGCGTAGTAAATGAAGTCAGTTCATCTCTTTTTTTTTTTAATTAAAAATACGTCTGAATTCTTATTTTATTATTACGTCTGAACTCTTATTTTATTACTTAAATAATATTTATATCTCACTTTAAAATTAATTATCAAATATATTTTTTTATTAATTTTTTTTTGTCACCGATGACACTTCTATGAGTAAAATAATCTCTACATCATATGAAAATAAATTAAAATAAAAAATAAAAGACAATATATGATAAAAATAAAAAAATATAACTTCATATTGTGCACATATAAATCTTAACCATCTATATACTGCACAAATAAACTTAACCATTCAAAACAATGAAATTCTCTTTATAGATTTACTTTACTCACATCAAATATTGACCCTAAATTTATTTTGATAAACAAATAAATTTAAAAAAAAAAAGATTAAGAAACACAAATAGAGTAACAAAATAATTGGTTAAAATCCTAATTTTTAAAATGTATATTTTTTTAGCATATTCTAAATATATTTTTAGAATATATTAAAAATATACATTTTAAAAGTGAGTCATTTTAATATTGATAAATATAATAATAGTAATTTAATTAAATTTTTTGTGAAAAATTAATAAAGTCATAATTAACCTAATAGTATTTTATATTATTAATTTCACCATGTTGAGACAAACAAAAAATAGAAACCGATAACAATAAGAGAGAACCAACAATTAAAATGTAAAAAAATTATAAGAGAGACGAATTGCCTTGAAAAAAGACTAAAAAAATTAAAAAAAAGATAAGATATTTTTATTTTTAGAGATGGATGAAATTAAGTATAAAAATTATAAGAATAAGAAAATAATATTGAAGTAAGAAAAATAATTTTTTTAAGGGAATGATGAAATTAAGTATGAAAAGAAAAGGTCGTTAGGAGAATAGAAATTTTTATCATATATATTTATATAAAATAATTTAAAAGATTTTGCTAATTAGGACCGCTGCTATTCTAAACTTTTAATAAATAAATGACTTTGTATTCTTTCTTATTTGCTAAGTTATTATTATACCTTTTCTTTTTTGGTTGTGAGTATAGGGTATAGTTGTCATTTCATTCTATATTATGCAATGCTACTATTTTAATATTAGTCACCATATTAAATAAGGGTAAAATGGTTATTTTAACACTTTAACTCAATTTTTTTTAACAGTAACAAAAAAGTTAATAAAAAGAATGTATTTGATAATTAATTTTGAAGTGGGGCTATAGGTATTATTCATATAATAAAGTAGAGATTTAAATGTCATTTCCTATTAAAAATTAGGGATTTATTCAATTTTAACCATTATTTATGATTAGAATTAAAAAACGACCACCTAATAATTTTTCGTTCAAAAATAACCATGCTTTCAACTTTTGGACCAAAATACCTCCTAAACCACTTTCTTCCTCTCTTCTCCATTTTTCTCCTTTTTTTTTTTCATTTCTAATAGTTTGGTTCCAAAGCAAAATGTGTAATTGAAATTCTTCATACTAAATAAATTCATGGGTTCATTAATTGAAATTTTTTTTAAAAAATATAATAACATAAATATAAAAATAAAAAGAATTTTCAATATTAGTTTGTTCGAAACTACAGTTTCAAACAAACCTTAAATTTTGCCAAGCTCAAGACTACAATTTTGAGTTTGATAGAAAGTTAAGAAAAAAAAATAAAGAAATAATTGTTTGCTCAAAACTCAAGTTTCAAGCAAGCTTTCCTTTTTGCTGAACTCAAAACTACAATTTTGATTTTGAAAGAATATTAGAAAATTTAAAAAAAAAAAGAATAATGACTTGCTAGAAATTACGGTTTTGAATAAGTTTTCATTTTTACTAAGCTCGAAACTACAATTGAATTGAGGAAGAAAGTGGTCATGGAATATTATAGTTTAAAAGTCGAAAGTATAATCATTTTTTAATGAAAAGTTATTAGGCGGTTATTTTTTAATTTTAATTATAAATAGTAAAATTGGTTAAATCCCTTAAAAATTTAGTTGGCAGCTAAAAGATGGATGGTAGAGATGAAACAAGGTTAATGGAGGTTAGGAATGAATTGGATAAATAACAATTCCATACCATTGTCCCCCTCGTTTTCAATGTTGCCCCATAATTCTTGGAATTCTCTAAATGTTGGTTCATGCATTCATAAACAATTATTCGGTAATATTAACACCTTTCTTTTTGAACAGAGTATTTTCCACCATTTAACGTAATAAATGATATTTATTTTGTATTCTATAAAATCATATTAATTCGCGTACATAAAATGGGTATTGAATATAATAATCAATTCTAAACAAAAAGCATGTAATGGGAATAATAGAAATAGAAGAAAAAAAGTGATCCTACTTTTGACTACACGGATCTTTTTTCTCCAACAAGAACAATTAAAATTTACAAATAACTTTGATAACAGACACAGAGAGAGAGAGAGAGAGGGTGAATTAACATTTAGATTTTCTTATTTTTCTTAAAAAATCAGTGATTGTATTTCTTCGAAAATCTTACAAAATTTATTACCGACGTCCATGAGCCCATTAGTGGCAGCCTAGCCCAGCCCACATCTGTGAAATTACGAATTACTCCACGTTTGACTTGTCAACCAGTCACGGATACGATGACAGCGAGTGGCGTCCTCGTCATCATCGTGAGTCCAAAACTCATCGCTCTTTTTCAAACCGTTACAATTTACGCGCGGCCTAATTGACGTTATATTTTAGTTCTTGTTTGATTCTTGCTGCTGGTCGGTGAGGAGGAAAGTGGTAAGAAGTGATGTCGTTTTAATAAGTTTTGAATTCTGAAAGGTCAAAGCCCTAGGTAGAAGACAGGAATTGAGCCGGTTTTGTTAATTATTCTGGCACGTACATTGTCCTTCGCGGAGAATACTCGGAGAAAAATACTGTTCATCCAGGAAATTTTGAGAAAATGGCGATGGCCGGTTTGTATAGACGGATACTTCCTTCTCCTCCTGCAATCGATTTCTCTTCCTCTGAAGGAAAGGTATTACTTGCAATTCTGCGGTTTTCAATTTTATTTTTGGCGGTTTTATTCTTAAAATCGATCGGAGGAATATTAAAAATCTTTTCGTTTGATTTTCAGTTTATCCTTTTTCTTTAATCAATGCAAATGATTTTTTGAGTCCTAATTTTCGCTAATGTATTAGTGTTGTATTATTCTTTGTCTTATCTAAAGTAAAAACGGAAGTTTTTTGTTGATAGTGGGTAAAAACGGAAGGATTGAATTTAGTACAGTGTGGTTATGCTTTGAACTGAGGGTTATACTGAGAAATGAGATGAGTGTCTTAATTCACTGTGATGTGGCTTTATTTAAATTTAAGGTCATTCAAATTGTTATTTCCTGAAAGTGAATTGGTTATGAGGTGATAGTATCTATGAGCAATTGACTCCATGTCAATGTAACCAAGAAAATTGCACCTGTTTTGGGGATGGGCCTAATTTCTTGATCCATTTGTTGTTAAGCAGATTAATTTTGTAGTTCTGATCTTTTTGGTGAGTCAAGTTATTTTTAACATCTTTATCACGGATTGACTGCATTTATGTTTCGGAATCACAGAAACTTTTCCTTGAGGCCATTCAAGGTGGAACAATGGAAGGTTTCTATAGGCTGATTTCTTACTTTCAAACACAATCAGAGCCTGCATACTGTGGATTGGCCAGCCTTTCCATGGTCTTGAATTCCCTTGCTATTGACCCTGGAAGAAAGTGGAAAGGTAATCTTCAAACTGAATAACTTGAATCCCTAAGGTCATTTTACATATCTGTTTTTATGTTCCCTGCCATTGTTATCTTTTCCATGGCACATGACCATGGCCCTTCTTTTCTTAAGAATACTTGCTATGTTTGCCATTTTATCTGGTGCTTTAAAAATTTTTATTTGGCTTAAAAGTTCGAAAAAAAGGGATAAAAAGCAGCAAAATTTGGCAATGGGTCATGGTTGCTACATGATTCATTGCAAAACTTTCCTCTTACATGACTTGTTTATGATATGCATGCATTGTTGTCCTTATGATTGTACATTGTCTAGTTATCATGTCTTTGCAATTTTGGTTGGATATACAATGTTGCTTATTTGTGATGACTAATTTGCTGAGGCCTATAGATGCAAGAAGGCACCGACAACACTTTGTGAAAAATTGTTTTTTAATGTATTCTTTAGTTAAGGTTTTTTTAGTCTTTATAGCTTTTGTGGGTGTGGTTATGGTACTTGGTGATGTTTGGTAGTTTCTACATCATTTTGGTCATCCTTCGAGGATGTAGATCCATAGAAGGATATGAAACAGTCATTGATGTCCCTTGTAGGACCGTGGAGGTGGTTTGATGAATCTATGCTCGATTGTTGTGAACCTTTGGAAAAGGTTAAAGAGAAAGGCATCTCATTTGGGAGACTTGTATGTCTGGCTCACTGTGCCGGTGCGAAAGTTGAAGCTTTCCGAACTAATCAAAGCACCATTGATGATTTTAGAAAGCATGTAATTAGATGCTCTGCTTCTGATGATTGTCACGTGATCTCATCATATCACAGAGGGGTATTTAAACAGGTAATTAACAACTTTGAATTATTTGGCTTTTCCTTCATCTGTATGTTAGAATTAACCTCCTTTGATAGTTGGCTGATTCTTATATTTATTATAGCCTCACATGAAATGTTCTGTCATTGTTGCTTATTCAAGTGGGAGGCTGTATAAATAGTTTGGGTCTGAACACGATCTAAAGATTTTGGTTAACTATTTAAAATATGTGCATGAGACATGAAGCTTGATGATGCATTTCTACATGTTTTAGCTTTGGGCTCAAAAGACTGTTATGTTATCAATTTTTCCATGGAGACATTGTGATGCACCAAAAGATATTCGTGAATCAATTTGTGTCCACCTTCCGATTGGGAAATCATGGTATAGCTACGTCATCTGATGATTACTGCTAATTAGTGTGCGGGTGGCATTCTGTGTTTAAGTCATATAGCACATGCAATGAGTTTTCTTCACGTTTGAGTTTTGTTATTTTTATTTGAATATTTGATGTTTAAATGATTTTTATGTGGTAAAGCATTATAGTTGTCCTTGAAAGGTTACCTTAAAGTCAGTTGTTGAAAGATTGATGCAGTTGAAGGGTTGAGAGGGAGTTTTTCTTTTTTGACAATTCTTTTGTTTGAAAAGTATCCTAATTAATACAGATGGGGGGGACATAATATGAAGTAGACATTCTCTAGCTTACTTCCATTACATGTTTCTTGAATCATCTTGACACCATGATCTATCACTACTATTAGTTTTAAATGAATGTTCTTCAATGTTCTACATTTGCAGCCTAGATGTGGGAATTGATAGAAATGATCTTCTTTTTTGGTGTTTATTTATTTTTCTTTTGGTGCACGGGGATATTTTTTGCAGACTGGAACGGGCCATTTTTCACCTATTGGTGGTTATCATGCTGGAAGGGACATGGCACTAATTTTGGATGTTGCGCGTTTTAAGTATCCTCCACACTGGGTTCCACTTAAGCTTCTTTGGGAAGCCATGGATAGTGCTGATGAAGCAACTGGACAACATAGGGGGTAGGTGCTTGCTTATACTTCTTGTACTTAGTATCACATTATATTCAGCCCTCCTTATAATGATAGTGGACATTCATGCTAGAAGCAATCTATTTATCTTGGATATGTCTTTTCTAGAAGAAACTGCTCAGAATTGCGTTGCTATCATTTAGTTAGTGATAAATGATAATGAAATAGATGGTGAGGATTGCTAATTATTTGCTGACATGGAATTGTTTATATGAAGTAAAATAACACTGAATTACTTTTGATACCTATAGATATGTCTCTAACTGGGCAAGAATATTTGCCAATATGATGAATGAGACAGCTTCTCTTCATTCAATGCTAACAATAAGTCCAAATTTTGTTTCTCTGGAAACCTTTATCTGGTAACCAAGGAGCAATGGGCAATATATGTGCAATGCAACAGAAAGTGTATTTTTGTTAAATATGTAAGGGGCATGCCTCTGGTGTCCTGAATATTAAGTTAAGTGATAGAATGTATAAGCATTTTTAGAAAATTTGACGGCAATGCTCTACTAACTGTTGATGGAATCTGTTTAATATGTAGACTCGACAAATTGGAACTTGAATTTGTGTTTGGTCATCCGGTCAAATTTCTTTAGAGTTTTCTTATACCATTAATAGAGTGCTGCAACTGAGAATTTATGAAGAACCATGAATAACAAAAACACTGGCAGTGCTAAATGCAACCAAACGAGCTAGGACTGATAATGCAGTTGTTAACCCTGTGAGAGTTTCTTTTCACTATTAGTCCGCTGTTAAACTTGATGGTCTAGGGCTTTAGACCAAAAATTTTCAATTTTCAATTAATCAATACACATTTTAATTTTGTATGCAATGGACTGCATTGGAAACAATTCCATACTATTTTCTCTATTAGTATAGTCCATTTATGGTTTTGGAAATTTGTATTCAAGTACTTGTGTTTGAATCTGTTTTATTTCCTGTACAGTTGCATTTTAATTTTTGATTCTCCAATAACTTCAGGAGTTTGATGTTTCTCAGGTTCATGCTTGTATCCAGGCCTCACAGAGAGCCCGGACTGCTCTATACGTTGGTACGATTGGTGAAAGTCTGTTTAGTTGTTTCTGCATCTTCTAGGGCTTTAACTATTTTCATCACTAAAATGCATCTAGTTTCTTTTTCTCATGGACCATATGAACTATAAAGAACTTGTGGATCTTCCTGAGAAAAAAGTCCTAGTTTAGATGAGCAATGACAATAAGTTTGGTAAACTTACTTTGCTGGACACGCTGTCTATGGAGTGGATGCACCACTGCTGGATTGAATGTCTTTCTCATGTTCCCCTTGGTTGCTAAAATATATTTAATCTTGCATCTGAAGTTCCTGATAACTTTTATACTGATTAAGAATCTTACTCCGATACATTTTACAGAGCTGTAAGCACGAGAGTTGGGTTGGTGTTGCAAAGTATTTAATGGATGATGTTCCAAATCTAGTGAAGTCAAAGGATTTTAAGGATTTTGAGGAAGTTCTCACTGTTGTTTTCACATCACTCCCATCAAATTTTGCAGAGTTCATCAAATGGGTTGCAGAAGTTCGGAGACAAGAGAATGGTCATCATAGTCTAAGCCAAGAGGAGAAAGGAAGGCTTGCTCTCAAGGTGTTTAGAGCTTGAGACAAATTCTGCTGAGTGAGACAAATTCTGCTGTTTCATACACTTCTCTCCAAAGATTTAAATCCCCACTGGTTTACTTTTTTTCATGCAGGAAGAGGTGTTAAAACAGGTGCAGGGAACTGGCCTTTTCAGACATGTTGTGGCATTTTTATCTTCAGCAAACTCTTGCTGCAAAAGCACGTCAGCTTTAGGTCATAAAGATGATCTGCCTGACATTGCTGCAAAAGTATGTTGCCAAGGGGCAGAAATTTTGGGTGGAAAGTTCGGTTCCTCCAAGAGGTTTTGTTGCCAGGAAACCTGTATCAAATGCCTGAAAGTGAATGGTGATAAGCCTGTTACATTGGTGTCTGGTACAGTGGTAGACGGTAGCACTGAGCAAGGCGTTGAAGTGCTGGTTCCTTCATCCCGAATGGAAGACTGTGGCTGTGGCCCAAGTAATTGCATTGGGATGTACCCCGCTGGAAATGATATTTTAACAGTTCTTGTACTGGCTTTGCCTACAGAAACATGGTCTGGCATCAAGAATGAGAAACTTTCAGGAGAACTTCAGGGCCTTGTCTCAACAGAAAATCTTCCTACTTTGCTTCAAGAAGAGGTATTTATGTTACTGTTATTATTACTTAAGATGAAAATCTTCCTATTTTTCTGCTTCCGTTTAAAATGAAATCTGCATGTTCTGTCAGTGGTACTGTGGTAACTACTCAGAAGAATAGGGGAACTTTTCAATTTTTCCTGTCAAGTATGTTACAGCAGGAGCCTTGAAATTGATATTTTAGTGTCTTTTTCTGAAAGTGGAAGCATATTTTTCGCATTCAAAATGTATTTGTTGTTCTTGAAAATGTAAAAATTATGGAAACAGAAAGGAATTTTTGTCTTTGTTATAAGAATGTTGAATGTGTGCAATAAGTTAATTACTATTGACTGGATTGTCTGGAAATGAAAAGGCAAGTAAATGGGACTCTTGTGGGTTTGAACCTGATGTATCAATGCATTTTGTGGGTGTCTGCCAGATTAATATCGCTTAAGATAACATTCCACTTGAGTATATTGATGTATTACTTTACATGCTGGTTCATTCTTTATTCTTATTTCGGCTGCCATGCAAACTCCAATTCTCTAATATCTGTTTCCAAGATTTCTCATTGTCAAGTATGGATTTGGCAGGTTTTGCATCTGCGACGTCAGCTACACATTCTCAAGAGGTGCCAAGAGAATAAGGTAGATGTGGATCTTGGTGCACCTAGCATTTAGCATCCTCTTTTATATAATTTTTTTTTTTCCTGTAGTTACTGTTGTGTTGCAAAAGAAACAGGCATTTTATATGGTGCCCTGAATACCTAAAATCTTAGACATGCACAACACAAAGGCACTTATTGCCTTTTTATAGGTTACGCTCCAAGAAGCCAATGGTGTACTTGTATCTTAATTCCCAGGGTTGAAATGCCTTTATTAAGGAGCAAAAAGCATATAGCAGACATCAAAACCATGCAGAGGTAAGATGCATCCATCAGAGATCAAAATTTCTGGTTGAAGAAGCAAAATGTAACCAAGTCATGTGCTTAACTAAATTGGATGAGTGCTGGCTTTGGTGTCAGAACTTTATCTTTTGATTTCATCGTTTTCCATGGTTACATTTTGATATTTTCTTTTTGACGTAATATTTACTAATTTTCTTGAAATATAGGCAAGAGTTGTCTTGCATTAACATTCGTAAAATGTAAGCTTAAACTTTGAGAAGCCACTCGTAATCTGGAGCCGGGTGTACGGCAGCTCATCTTGGAGCGGGTTTAAGGGATAAATTTTCATGATCATCGTGTTCAGACTTTGGACAAAAAGGTTTAATCCAATCGAACTGAACTGAATTTTTGAATTTGATTATCATAATAACTTTGATTTCATTTGGTTTCGATTTTACTATCATAATAATTTTGGTTTCATTCGGTTTCTCCTTTTTAAAAATTGGTAATCAAACCTGAATCATAATTGAATTTAGTAGTGGGAAGGGAATATTTTTATGAAAATTTTAAAGTATATAAAAATTACAAATAAAGGAAGAATTTAAAAAGTACATAAAATTTATGCACAGAAGAAAAAATAAATTTTTGTAAAATTTATAAACTCTGAAAATTTTTGTAAAATTTATAAACATTCTCCTCATTTATAATTTTCATAGACTTTAAGAATTTATATAAAAACATCTTTTAAAAAAAAAATAGAAACCAAAATTTGAATGAGGTTAAAATTTTAACTGTAAAAATTAAATTAATTTAGTTCAATTCTACAATTCAATTAAAATTAGTTCAAATCTTAGACATCGAAATAGATTTCGATTCTGTTCAATTTTTATAAAAACTAAATTGTATTATCAAAAGAAATTTCTTCATATATTGTGACTTTGCAAAAACGTTAATACGAACTATTTGATTTATCTCAGCTTGTTTTATTTTTGAGATAAATTTGCTGTATATACAAATGTCAATATATATGTAATAGGTTTGACAATATCTTGATAAATAATCTTTTTCGTGCTTCTATGTTCAGCTATATGGTAAATAAATTAATTGCATACTAGAACATATGTAAATCAAACAAATTAAATAATTAACTTTGTAATCTATTAAATTTAAAAATATAACTTAATTAACTGGTCAAACATGATTTTTACCATATATATACCGAGAAAATAATTGAAACCAAGGAATAGAGGGATTCGTTCTATTTTTTGCTAATTTTTTTAAGGAGATAATAATACAAGGCATTGAAAATATTTTAGGGTTAAAAATTTATTTTCTGATAATTTTTAATTAATAACACGACGTTTTATAAAATGAAAAATACTTTTTAACTCCTATATGGAACAAAAGCTCCACGTTGCAATCTCTTACAACTCTTTCTTTTTCCTACAAATTAACTTCGAAGCTTCTGTAATAAAAAAAAGAACTTCAAACCGGAGCATTGAGAACCAAGGGAAAAAAAAAAAAAAAAATCGCAACAGGCTGATGCAGGAAACGGAATGCAGTGGCTAGGTTAGTATTGCTTACTGATACAATGTGTGTGTATATATGTGTATATATATATATATATTAAATCAGTGAAGTTCTTCTTTTGCTGCATTTTGAAAGAAAAAATAATTATTTCAGTAAGGCGTACAAGTAGGGTAGAAAGTTGAAAAGCGAATGTAGTGTTTTTTCTTGTCTTTTTATTATTGTATGGACAATGTAACGTTGAATATAATATGATAATATTTCACCACGTTCCAACCAACTGTGAGGCCAGACGAATGAGAAACGAAAATGGCGCAATTCGGCCCCCATAACTTTTTAATTAATTCAAAATGTTAACTGTTGATTCTCCATTTTCGTTTCCAAGGTCTTCCAATATGGAAACCAGCAGCAACGTTAACGTATGGCCATTTAACTGGAAAAGTGAACAATGACAGTCGCTGGTTTTTACAGAAGAGTCCTTCCTTCTCCTCCTGCAATCGAGTTCGCTTCTCCTCAAGGCAAGGTTTGTCTTTTTCAACACTAACTGAAACTATGTGTGTGTATATATATATAATCCTCTTTCACTTTCCCTATTCTTTTGCCAGAAAAATCTTGAATCCACTTTCTTCTTACATTCTCCTTTTCCTATGAATTTACAGCAACTGTTCAGGGAAGCACTTGAAGGAGGGACCATGGAGGGGTTTTTTAAACTCATATCATACTACCAGACTCAGTCAGAGCCCGCATACTGCGGACTTGCTAGTCTCGCCATCGTCTTGAATGCTCTCGCCATTGATCCTGGAAGAAAATGGAAAGGTAAATTGATAACTCATTTTATGTTTATTTGAATTTTGGTTAATTCTAAACCAACGTAAACTGAAAGTAATGGGTTGGAGGAGCTGTTTTTTTTTATTTATACTTTGCAGGGCCTTGGAGATGGTTTGATGATACTATGTTAGATTGCTGCGAAGCTCTGGGTAAGATTAAAGATGAGGGTATTACATTTGGAAAAGTTGCATGCTTGGCTTATTGTAATGGAGCTAATGTGGAGGCTTTTAGAACTACTGAGACCTCCATTGATGATTTCCGCAGACATGTTATTTCCTCCGCTACTTCTGAGGATTGTCACATTATCACCTCATATCATAGAGGAGTTTTAAAGCAGGTGTAATACGATATTTTGTTTATGATTTTTCCAATTTTCTTCAATTATTATTTTGTTGATTAATTCTTCACTGAACTAATGTTGACTGATTGCAGACTGGAACTGGTCACTTTTCACCAATCGGGGGCTATCATGCTGGAAAAGATATGGTTCTTATTTTGGATGTAGCTCGATTCAAATATCCTCCTCATTGGGTTCCTCTTACACTTCTTTGGGAGGCCATGGATACTATTGATAATGCGACTGGACATCCTAGGGGGTAAGTAACTTTTTCAATTGTGAATTATCATTATTGGATAATCTTAATTTATTCTAATAAAGTTTCAGGATTTTGAGTTCTTGAACCAGCTACGCCTTTATCATGTTATTATGAAAATACATTTAGCACTATAATATTTTAGGCTAATCATTTACTATGCTTTTATTCTTTTTTCAGATTCATGATTCTGTCCACGCTTCAGAACGCACCATCCATTCTCAATACTGTGGTACGTAATCAAGTTTCTTTACCAAGTTTCTTTTCTTCATGAGCATATATACATAATACGTGCTTGTAAATGACATATTTGGGAAATATAAAGAGCTTGAGGACCCGGATCATTGTTAGATTATTTCACATATAATCGTTTACATACATATATATATGTTTGTGCATGTGCATTTTTCTTAAATGCTTTAATCCAATCACTGCCGTAAAGTAAAACAGTAGATCATTCAGCTTCAGGATGAAAATGCTGTTTGCCTTTCATGATTGCACTTATGGATAGTACTAATTTTCTTCAAATATATGCTTAAATTTTTATTTCTTTAGTACACTTTTGACAATCTGCAGAGCTGTGGACGTAAGGTTTGGATCAAGGTTGCAAAGTACTTAACAGAAGATGTTCCTCACAAGTTAAAATCCGATGATGTGAAAGATGTTGAGAATTTACTATCCATTGTATTTAAATCAGCACCTGCTGAGTTAAAAGAGTTTATCAAATGGTGGGTCGCAGAAGTGCGCAGACAAGAAGATGGGAGTAGTGAAGAGAAGAAAGGAAGGGTGGTTATGAAGGTTTCTGTCTCCCTTGCCCCCTTCCTGTCTCTGTAAACCTGTTTCCTTTGCTTTCTCCTTGAATACTGAGAATTTTCATGTCACAGTTTCGGTGATTAACTTCTTCTATTTGTTCTTTCAGGAAGAGGCACTAAAACAAATACGAGAAACTAAACTTTTCAACCATGTGAACATATTGTTGGCTTCTGAAATGCCATTATGTAATAGTACCACATCCTGGGGTTCAACAGACGAGTTTCCTGACCTAGCTGAAAATATTTGTTGCCAAGAAGCAGAACTTTTATCAGGAAAACTCAGCTCCTCAGATGGAACATTCTGTAGGGAAACAAATATGACACTTGTAACAGCTGATGGTGAAAAGCCTATGTCAGTGGTTTCAGGGACTATAACTGCGAATGGCATTGATCAAGGGACTGAAACGCCGGTTCCTTTGTCTGGAACTGAACCAAGCAATTGCAAAGGGATGCATCCTTCTACAGCTGATGCTCTTACAATACTTTTGTTGGCCCTGCCGCAACATACATGGTGTAGCATTAAAGAAAGGGAGCTGCATCTGCAATTCAATTCCCTTGCATCAATTGACAATCTCCCCTCTTTACTTCAACAGGAGGTAATATATTCTTCGCCTTTTTGTTCTTTGTCAGTTGCTGTTCTGTCCATCTTCTCTCCTCGTCCATTTTATAGCCCATTCTTCATCAAACTTGTTCTGCACTTGGGCATTGGAGTTCTCTGATTGCGTAATGCATTCATACGCTGAAATCTAAAGTATTACATCGGCCAATTGCCACTTTAAAAAAGTAAAGAAAATTATCGTTACAACGTATTCTCACCTGAAGATTCTTGGGTATTGTTCATGGCTAATGCAGGTGCTGCATTTAAGACGAGAGCTTCATTTCCTCATGATCGATCTCAGCACAGCCCCATCACCTTCTGTTTAATTTCGTCTTGTCTTATTGCATTCACGGGTGATAGAGATAGAAAACAGGACAGATTTTAATAAAGATGAAAGGAAGTCAAGTACGTAATTGACTTTATGCTTCTTGCAGGTTCATTATACTCTGAAATCCACCTGCCGATGCGATACATACAACATAGCGTGCATCAGAATTTCAGTATTTAATTATGATTTTGCTCAACTGTGAAATTAATCTGTTAAGAAAACTGTTAAGATATAACCTATTCGATGCTCCAAAGGCCGTTGACTTTGTTAGTCAATGCGAATTTGATTAATTATTGTTGATATGCTAAGGGCCTTGGTCGAATCTATGGTGACATTATTTTCTGTTCAAGTAACGTATTTAGTCCAAGTCTCACTATTTTGAAGCATATATACATTGTAGTGTAGAAAATATAAGTAGGTTATGGTAAGATTTAATTGTATGAAAAATCTTAGTTAAACCCATTTAAAAGACCGTAATTCACATCAGCATTTTACGATTCAAGATTCGCCTTCGCATTCAAGATTTAAAAAAATAAAAATACCCTTGGGTATTCTTTAATTTGGAAGAACGCTCTCTCGGTCTTTCGAATTTTGAAATTTAAAAAAGGAAAAAAAAAAAAAAAAAACCAACTATGGTTTGACAATCCAACTATGTATAAAGCAAAAGCTTGACCTTCAATTTTAGTCAAGAATATTATAGCAAATGCTTGTCCCCAAGCCTCAAGTTTTGGTTCCCTTACTTCCTTGACTTGTCACTTTCATCATGCTGCCTTTTGAACCATTAAACATGTATTATGCACCACTATTTTAATGTTCGTTTAGTAGATAATAATGTAATCATTGATAAACAGAGTTTTCAATTCACCTAATTTTATCTAATTAATCTATTATTTCAACTTTTATTTTTATTTTTTTAAAAAAATTATACGATTGTAACACTGTAATTATGTTTCATTCGGTTGTTTTTTCATAGAATATATGGTGGTCCTCTCTTCAAATTTAGTTTATTTTTGCCTGATGAAAAGACAAGGAAGGAAAATGGTGGGTGTCAGCCAATTAAAAAGTCAATGTTGGACTCTGCACTCGGACAGACTCCATCCAAGCAAAGATCTGCCATGGAAACCAGCCTGCAGCAACATATTATATGTGGCCTTTTAACTAACTACAAAATGAACAATCAAAGTAAAAAATGGCAGTAGCAGGCCTTTACAGAAGAGTTCTTCCTTCTCCTCCTGCAATTAAGTTTGCTTCTCCTCAAGGCAAGGTTAGTCAAACAAATACACACACACACACATCCTCTTTTACTTTCTTTGTTTTGTTGCCAGCAAAGTTTTGAATCCCATTCCCTTTTTCCAACTGAATTTACAGCAACTGTTCAGAGAAGCACTTGAAGGAGGCACCATGGAAGGATTTTTTAAACTCATTTCATACTACCAGACTCAGTCAGAGCCTGCTTACTGCGGGCTTGCCACCCTCGCCGTGGTCTTGAATGCCCTCGCTATTGATCCTGGAAGAACATGGAAAGGTAAATTAGCGAACCCATATTTGGATTTTGGTTACTTAATTTTGAGCCAATCAAATAGAAGAAACGTCCATGGAACAACTTTTTATCTTCCATTTGCAGGGCCTTGGAGATGGTTTGATGATACAATGTTAGATTGCTGCGAACCTCTGGGTAAGATAAAAGAGGAGGGTATTACATTTGGCAAAGTTGCATGTTTGGCTCATTGTAATGGAGCTAATGTTGAAGCTTTTAGGACAAATGAAACCTCCATTGGTGATTTTTGTAGACATGTTATTTCCTCTGCTTCTTCTGAGGATTGTCATGTCATCACCTCATATCACAGAGGAGTTTTTAAACAGGTGCTGATACAATACTAATTAGCTTATCAATTCTTCCAAATTTCATCAACTATTTTTTTCTTTGTCATAGCTTTTCTTGTAATCACTTAAATCACAGATAAGCATAAAAATGTTGTCTAATGTCCTGACTTATTGTGTGGTTGAAGACTGGAACTGGCCATTTTTCACCAATTGGGGGTTATCATGTGGGAAAAGATTTGGTTCTTATTTTGGACGTAGCTCGGTTCAAATATCCTCCTCATTGGGTTCCTCTTACACTTCTTTGGGAGGCCATGGATACTATTGATGAAGCAACAGGACTTCCTTGGGGGTATATAATCTTTCCATTTCCAAATTTTCTATAATATATCAAAATGTCATTTTTGATTGAGTTAGCCATTCAATAAGTTTATTCTACTGTAATAAATTTTCAAGCTTTTTGAGATCTGAAAGTAGCTATATCATGCCATTATGCACATATGACACCAAAATATTAAATCCAATCGTTGACTATGTTTTGATTGATTTTTCAGATTCATGATTGTCTCAAAACTCCAAAAAGCACCATCCATTCTCTACACTCTGGTACTGTTCTCATTGGCAGTTCTATCTCACTTGACCATGGAAATTTCTTTATCAGTACTTCTTTTCTCTTGGTAATGCCCAATATAGCATATAAACATGGTTGGAGTAACATATCTGGCAAATGCAAACAGCTTGAGGACCTGAATCATTGTTAAATTATTTGACATATGATCATTTTAACCCTTTCCTATTTCACAAACAAACACATATATATACATATATACATTCATATGTATGTGCATGTATATGCATATGCACTTATTGTCAAACGAAAATCTTGAGCTGAATGGGGAAGTAAGATGTTGAACTAAATGTAATGGAAGGTAAAGTAAAATGTAGATCATTCAGCTAAAGGATGACAAATGTTGTTTGCCTTTCATTGTTGCACTTATGGATGCAGTATTTTCTTGAAATATACTTTCATTTCATTTCTTTACAGTACTTCATTTTCTTCTTGCTTTTATTGGAAGAAATTTTAATTTTTTCCTGATTATTTTTGACCATCTGCAGAGTTGTAGAGATGAGGATTGGAGCAAGGTTGCACAGTACTTAACAAAAGAAGTTCCCCTTCTGATAAAATCTGATGATGTGAAAGATGTTGAGAATTTACTGCCTATTGTATTTAAATCAGCACCTGCTGACTTAAGAGAGTTCATCAAGTGGGTTGCAGAGGTTCGCAGACAAAAGGATGGGAGAGTAACCTTAAGTGAAGAGGAGAAAGGGAGGCTGGTTATAAAGGTTTTCTCTTGCTTTCTTTCCTATTCCCTTCTCTCTTGGCCCTGTAAACCTGTTTTCATTTCTTTCTCCTTCAGTAGAGTAAATTTTCATGTCACAGTTTCTGTTGTTGTCTTCTTCTATTTGTTCTTTGTATATGATCTTGAAGTTTTAAAGTTTGGTATTTCAGGAAGAGGTACTGAAACAAATACGAGAAACCGAACTTTTCAAGCATGTGACCAACTGGTTGGCATCTGAAATTTCATTATGTAAATGTACTGCATCTTGGGGTTTTAAAGATGAGTTACCTGAACTAGCTGCAAATATTTGTTCACAAGGAGCAGAACTTTTATCAGGAAAACTGAGCTCCTCAGGTGGAAAATGCTGTAGGGAAACAAATGTTACGTTTATAAAAGCTGATGGTGGTGAAAAGCCAATGACAGTGGTTTCAGGGACTATAACTACAAATGGCATTGATCAAGGGATTGAAACGCTGGTTCCTTTCTCTGTAACTGAGCCAAGTAATTTGTGTGATTTAGATCAAAGTAATTGCAAAGGGATGCATCCTTCTACTGCTGATGTTCTTACGGTACTTTTATTGGCCTTGCCACAACGTACATGGTCTGGCATTAAAGAAGGGGATTTACGCAGGCAATTCAATTCTCTTGTATTAACCGACAATCTCCCCTCTTTGCTTCAACAAGAGGCAATAATTTTCTCTCCTTTTCCAGTGCTCTCTTCTCTATTTTATGGAAAAGGTTTTCTATGCATTTTAGTCTGTCATTTAGTTGAATAATAGTTATTCTGGTTCTTTGTTTCATAAGGATTTGCTATCCAACCGACATGCTTCAATTCCACTTGGTAACTTGTAAAATGGACCAGACTACTGACTTTTCAAGAATGGAAAAAGTTCTATTCAAAATTAAAAGGTTTAATACTTGTGAGAATATCCGTTGTTTCTTGAATGGATTTTTTCTTAATTTCAGTTCTTTATGTACTTATGCTACCAAATTTCATATGCACGTTCTCATCTTCACTTTTCAACAAAGACTTGAGGGAGAAATCTTGTTAAGGTCCCAATAGCGACTGAATCATGAATGAAATAGAAATAAAATGGGAATCAAACCTAGCCATTTTGCTACTATTATTACATGTTTGTAACTGTTGTATTTTTATTTAATTTTAAAATCATACCAGTTAAAATGTAGGTTAAACACCCACTTTTACTTGGTAGCTGATACTTACCGATTATTAACTTATACTTGACATCGATGGCTTTCATTCAAGTTGATCAATTGTCTTCGGTGCATCTGATTCATCATTTCATTAAACTTGTTTTGCACTTGTGTATTTGAATATTCTGATTGCATATGCATATAACTTGAGTATTTTATCAATATATTCACATTTTCACTAAGAAATAAAAGCAGACTGCAATTACAACTTTATTCTTACTAAAAGATTGCTGTGCATTGTTCATGGCAATTACAGGTCCTACATTTACGAAGGCAGCTCCATTTCCTGATGACCGACCTCAATGCTTCATCACCTTCTGCATAATTTCTTCCTGGCGAAGGACAAACATCAATCCTTGGCATTCATGGGGTGATAAAAGGCAGTCAAGTATTTTTGATCATACATCTATCTTATACAATTTTATACATAAATATTAATCCTATTGTAGTTAGTTAAGATAAAAATAAAAAAGCAGCGGTTTATTATAAATGAATTGGAATACATTTATCTCACGTAAATTTTTTGTAAAATAAATTTCTATGAAAGCCGTGCAT
Source organism: Azadirachta indica (assembly GCA_022749755.1). Taxonomy (NCBI): domain Eukaryota; kingdom Viridiplantae; phylum Streptophyta; class Magnoliopsida; order Sapindales; family Meliaceae; genus Azadirachta; species Azadirachta indica. Next base: position 20,981,030 of record CM040440.1, read on the forward strand.
TAGGGATCACTTTTCTTTTCTTTTCTTTCTTTTTTTAAATTTTTTTCCATCCATTGATTTCATTCTACAATAGCCAATCATTGTGGTATAAAATTACAATATATCAATCTCAAACATATTTTTAATGAACTACCACAGCACGTTCTGTACTTGTGAAAGGAGGCAGTCTTGGTGATTTTTCACAAGAACTTGTCTGTGACCCTGAGCATATTATAGACAAATGAACGGCTTACAGCTCCTAGAACTGTCTTCACCATGTATATCTATAAAATCCTTATGATGATTCCACACCATTGCAGGCCCTATGCTTCTTGCAGGATTCATAAATCCTCAGGAGTACAGAACGTGCCTGGCATGTGTGAGACAAATGGCACATGCATGATTCATATATCTATCGAATGAATTCTTTTATATATTGTAATTACTATAAATTTGTAGCATAAATTGGGCTGGCATGTATTATACTTCAAATATGAATAAACTCAACATTGAATTATTATATATATCTTTATTCTTCTGTAGGGAGGAGATCAGTATGCTTCTGCTATTTGTTTCATGTGATCAAATCTATTATATGCTACTTACAGAATGTGAAGAGTTAAGTTATCGTAGGTAAATCAAATTAACACTTTACATACAAGGTCTTGTAAGCTCACCAGTAACTTCATTAAGACGAATTCTGCTTCCCAAACGAATCACTAGCAATTGTGGGAACGCTTTAATATAGCAACAACAATACTCAAGGTGAACTGAACATTATTTTTCCATGTCCATCGGCTATGTTGAGTCCTATCACTTACGCCTAAAGAGCAAATGTCCTGACAAGCACAAGCTATAAAAGAAAATGTTAGGGAATTTGAATTGCAGTTTGAGAAAGTAAGAGGGCACTAGGTCAAATTAAGCATAAGTCTATAGCCAATAAGAGTATCATGTGTTATAGGGTAATGTAATTAAAGATCTCGTATACCCTGCAGAACTCCAGAACCTCACTGGTATAGGTAGTTTGTACTATCAAGTCCCGGTCTCTATCACCCAATGAAGGCCAAATGTTGGTATACTCTCTTCAATAATTGGAAAAGTAATTAAGCAGGGGGTGATGTAGCAATGAGATCAATCAGGAGGAAGTGGAGCTGTCGTCGCAAATGCAGGACCTGTAATAGCCATGAATTAATAGACATCACGAATTTTAAACTGTGTTGTAATAATAGTTGAGAACAATGGATGAAGAGAGAGATAAGACGATACAATTGAAAAAGAATTAAGAGAAGAAATATATACCTCCTGTTGAAGCAGAGAGGGGAGATTGTCTATTGATAAAAGAGAATTAAATTGCTCAAGTAACTTCTTTTCTTTAATACCAGACCATGTAAGTTAAGGCAGCGCCATTAGAAGAACCGTCAGAACGTCGCCCGTAGAAGGATGCATTCCTTTGCAATTACTTTGATCAAAATCACACAAATTACTCGGCATTGTTAAAGATGAAGGAACCAGCATGTCAATATCTTGATCAACGCCTGCCATAGTAGTTATAGTCCCTGAAACAACTGTTATAGCCTTTTCATCATCAGATTTTACAAGGGTCACATTTGATTCCTCGCACAATGCTCCTTCCAACGAACTGAGTTTCCCGTTCAAAAGTTCAGCTCCTTGGCAACAAACATTTGCTGCTATGTCAGGTAATGTTTGTTTGTAATCCAAAGATGTAACCCCTTCACATAAAGAAATTTCAGAAGCCAACCATTTGTTGACATGCTTGATTAGTTCAGTCTCTTGAATTTGTTTCAATAACTCTTCCTGCAATACCAAAAAAAATTAAAATCCTAAACATCAAAAAGTTCACATCTGTTATTTGTCTTTGTCAAATATACAATATGAAAAGAAAACAATAGAAATTAAACCTTGATGACCAGCCTTCCTTTCTCTTCCTCACTTAAGACAACATCTGCATCTTCTTGTCTCCGAACCTCTGCAACCCACTTAATAAACTCTTTTAAATCAGCAGGTGCTGATTTAAATACGACAGAGAGTATATTCTCAACATCTTTAACATCAGTCAATTTCAGTCGTAGAGGAACATCTTCTGTTAAGTACTTGGCAACCTTGTTCCAGCCTTCATTTCTACAGCTCTGCGGAGAACCAAAAAGAAAATTGCAGTTACCATTATTTTTTGGGTGAAGTGAAACCTCCATTTGTTGAACGCTGGGCTCAGAACGGACTTCAGCAATCAACAATTATCAACAAATAAGTGCAACCATAGAAAGAATACAACAATATTCATTCTATAGCTAAAATGATCAACTGTTTTACTTTCACGTCCTCAGCCTTAATTTTAGTTCGAAAAGATCTTATATTTCCTTTAAGCTTGGCATTTGCCAACATATAAAACTCATTGAGTCAGCATTTTGACAAGTTGAATTTGAAAATTATTTCTGTCCTGCAGCTTCTGCAATAGTGACATACCATAAACTTTATTCCAACTTTATTTATATTCTAAAGCAGACCATATGGAGAAAAATAAAATGTCACGGAGAAGTCTCCGGGATAAATAAGATAGAACTGCAACTAAGAACAGTACCACAGTATATAGAAAGGATGGTGCTTTGTGAAACCTTGAGATAATCATGAATCTGAAAGAACAAGAATGGAAAGCATTAATTAAGCATATTTAGGTATTGAGTAAATTACCTAGTTTAATATCATAGCTAATAAGGAAAGATTACAAACCCCCTAGGATATCCTGGAGCTTTGTCAATGGCACTCATGGCCTCCCAAAGAAGTGTAAGAGGGACCCAATGTGGAGGGTACTTGAATCGAGCTACATCCAGAATAAGAACCATATCTTTTCCAGCATGATAGCCCCCGATAGGTGAAAAATGACCAGTTCCACTCTACATTAATAATATCAGTCAAACATTAGTTAATGGAAGAACAAAGGGAAATAATAATTGAAGAAAATTGGAAGAAGCATAAGCAAAATAGTATTGGGTACCTGTTTAAAAACTCCTCTATGATATGAGGTGATGACATGGCAATCCTCTGAGGAAGCAGAGGAAATAACATGTCTGCGAAAATCATCAATGGAGGTTTCATTTGTCCTAAAAGCTTCCACATTGGCCCCATCACAATAAGCCAAGCAAGCAACTTTACCAAATGTAATACCATCAGCTTTAATCTTAGTCAAAGGTTCGCAGCAGTCTAACATTGTATCATCAAACCATCTCCAAGGCCCTGCAAAAGTAGAAATAATTAAAACACAGATCCAATCTGTAATTCTTTAATTGAGTACTTGCTCAAAGTTAACCCAATTCTAAATAAACATATACAAGTTATTAATATACATTTCCATGTTCTTCCAGGATCGACGGCGAGGGCATTCAGGACCATGGCAAGTGTGGCAAGTCTACAATAGGCAGGCTCTGACTGAGTCCATGGTACCTTCTTGAAGTGCTTCAGCGAACAATTGCTGCAAGTTCAATGAAATTTGAGAACGTAAAGAAAAGGTAGATTATTTAAGGTTTTGTTGGCAACAGAACAGAACTATAGAGAAAGTAAAAGAGAGGATAGAATTCGTCTGACTAACCTTGCCTTGGGAAGAAGCGAACTCAATAGCTGGAGGAGACGGAAGAACTCTTCTGTAAAGTCCAGCAACTGCCATTTTTTCTTCTTTTCAGTTTGTTTGAATGCTGAAAGGCGGAGATTAGCTAGACACTTATGTATATGTGGAGAATCTTGAGTTAGATGTTTGATACATGCTTCAAGTGCTTGAAGCCACGGCCATGGATGTATTTCTTTTTTTCATGTTTACAACTTATCTAGAAGAATTTATATAAAGGAGCATTAATTTATATATATATATCAATTAAAACGTGAATTTTGGATTGGTTGGGTGGTAGCAAAATTGAAGAACTTGCTCTTATGGCATGAAATGCGCACCCTCATTTCCATACATAACCCATTTGAAAATGACTTACTAAGACTTGAATGGTCCATTGTATTGTATTGTGTAGAATTAACAAGAGCATTTATTCTCCATTTTCTTTAACGGAAAGTAAGTGAAGGCAAGCGGCGCTTGATCTCAATTGAAGGCTATGGTCCATACCATATACATTAATAAGTTCAAGAATTCCTATTTTTATCTTACAGCTGGGCTTGGATTCGCTGAGAATTCCTTTTTATCTTTCATGCATGAAAACTCCAAGCTCAAGTTTAAAATTCAATTTCAAAAAACAATACAATTAATTAATTAATTTGAAGAAGCTTGTATAGGGAAGTGGAAAGCGGAAGCCAACACAAAACCTAATTAAGCAGCAATTATATTATACATGAACGACGTTACAATTAAAATGCTCATGTTTCAAAAGCATTATGGAAAAGAGGGAAGCAGAAAAATTTAATTCCATGGCTAGCTAGCTAGCTAAACTTGGTGTAAACTAATTAACTAGTAAGTAATACAGAGAGAATGACTACATAATACGTTATATTAAAGATTAGCCTATTTAATTAATTAGATGCCCATGAATGCTCGGCATTGAGATTCCCAATACTCTTTCACCTGCTTAACCCTCTCTACTCTTTCCATTTGAAGCCGCTTCTCCCAATACTCACGGCAGCTGTTCATGCAATCGTTGATATTATATATTGGAAAATTAACACATATTTCTGTTGAGATTTGACCTTTTAATACCCAAATAAAAATTATGAAAAAAGAAACACTTACCTCTGGTGACGCCATCCACTCATATATAATTTTAATAAAAAGACTTAATTGTCCTTCAATTCTTATTTCTAAATAGGGACAAAAATTATTTCGTAATCCATTTTGTTTATATGTAATTTAAATTCTTTTCGATTTCCTTTAATAAATAAGAAATTTAATTTAAATCTATTTAATCTTTATCCAAATTTTAAGGAATTTAAATTTATTTAATTTTTATCCAAATTTTATTTCGAATGTATCAAATCTCTAACCCTAATCACCTAATCTATGCCCCTTTTAGAAATGTTGATTAAATGATTCTCTCAATTTGTTGCAATTCTTCGATGAGAAGTTCAACGAAAAAAAAGTGCAATGCGAAGAAAAGAAAGAGAAAAAAATTCTAGTTAAAAAGATTGCAGTGGAGACAAAGAAGAAAGTGTACAAATCATAACGACAAGCGAAGTTGTAAGTGCGGGAAGTTTATGGAGGGTATTAAGGAGCAAATACCCATGTCAAAGAGTTCAAGAAGAGTTCGAAATTAAGGGTTTTGCTTCATGGGTTTGCGATGTAGAGGCTAGAAGTCTTCTGAAATTCTTCAATCAATTTGTTTTGTAGAGGAAGACGAAGAAATACAAAGGCAAATGGAATACGCGTAAATAGGTTTTTTACTTGCCTAACTAAAATCAATTTTGCTCCAACGCTGGTCTTAAGAGTGAAGAATTGTGAAGAAATTTTGTGTAAGTGTTGTCATTTGTCAAAGAGAATGCCTTAGCATAGTTGTTTCTCAAGGGGAGGGGATGTGACCAAACGCAAGCCATTACTTTTGTGAGGTTTGCTCTGTTTTCATTCCTTTACTTGTTCACTTAAAAATCTCAATTCTTCTAAATTGAGTTGTGTTAGTACTTATTTTTTTGTTAAGATACTGACGATGAAATTTTTTAATAATGGCACTGGGTATAATAAAAAGTTTTAAGAGAAAGAATTAAAGGCTTAGTTAAGGCCATTTCAAGTTTAATGCAAACTGCTATTTTTATTTGTAAAGTTAATTTTGTGATGTTTTTATTTTATTTTATCAAATTAATAATTAAATAAATTATTCTTTTGTGCTAATTTAATTTATCTTTGCTATATATATATATATATTTCTACATCTATTATCTGTCATTAGATTTTAAAAGAGAGATTTGGACAGCATGGGTTTAACATAGAAATGTCCTTACTTTCATCAAAATGTCCCCGAATTAAAAAATTAACTGATAGTCAATAATAGTTATTAATAGTTCAGGAGAGGTAAATATTTCTTTTTTTATAGTTTCGCTCTAAATATTAAAAGGCCAAATTTTAGGAGAGGTATGTGTTAATTCCCCAAATAAATATATATATATATTAATTCTCCTAATAAATATATATATATATATATACATCATAAAAATGGTTTGAGGGATGGAAAATTAATTAACAAATTAACCACCATACCTTCGGCTTAATAGCAAACTTAGCTCCGTCAAGTGTACAGCGCCAGCGTATACCCCTGCCTGGAATCAAATCAAATAAAATATTATTATTGGATTAATTGCCTTGGCTTAATCAATTGAAAATATATACAGAAAACTAAAATCACAAACCAACATGACGATCAAGTGCAGTAATGATAATGATGATGATAATGATAATGATAATGATCATGATCAAGATTATATACCTGTCGGCATAGGGGGCATTTTCCTCTAGGTTCTGCCGATTGTAGTCCATCAACAATAGAGACTGAGGCAGCAGAGCAAGCACACATTTTGCACAGTATATGACCACATGTCAGAGATACAGGATCAAACACTGTCTCCTGCATGTTAATAGATATTTGCATTATTAACATCATATGAAGGCCATACATACATATATAGAAAGACAAACAGAGAGAGTGTGTGTGGACAACTATAATAATGAATTAAGATTCAACTCTCCACCGCCATCGAACGTTTAACTTTTAATGATATCGAAGATGTTTCATTTAATCTGATCAATAAATATTCCCAAGTGCCAGATTGCCCAGAAGGTAGAAAACAAACTTTGGGTGTTATGACCTTCCGAGCATCTGTAGATATATGTAGGACACGTTTGGTGCTAGCTTTGTAATCATTTTGACATATAAATTAAATCCTTCATGTGTATAATATTATTCATATATATTAGGAAGATGGATTTAATTAAGGAATAAGTACATACCAAGCATACAGGACAAGTCAAATCAATATCAAGCTTTATGGAATCAAAGAGCTGACAAGAGAGTGATGGTTTGCCGTCGTTAAATGTCAGCTTGTAGCTTTCAGAGGATGCAGTTGAGTTGACGGCATTTGTTTGATCTATCAAATTGATGTGCAGAGCCACCAGCTCACGCAGCCACGGTGACTGTAGTATTTCGATTTGCATGCTTTGAGCTTGTGACTTGAAGGCCGGCCCTTGCTTACAGCAAGAATGAATCTGCATGTGTACAGTACCCCACAAAAAAAGTCATAATTATAATTAGTATTACTAATTAAGAATGAAAGAGAACGGCTACGGATGATGAGTGTGATAATTGATAAACATACATACCTTATCATACTTCTTAAGTATTTTCTGAATCATAATTGCGTTCATCAGTGCAAAGACAACCAAGCCTCTGCCTTCCTCAACTAAGGAATTCCTGCGGTGAGGTAAGCCTTGAAGTTTTCCTTTAAACCAAGCAAAGTACTTGCGAAATCCAGCAGCCTGATGAAGCTTAATCAATTTCTTAGCACGCTCATTAAAGTAGCTTACTACTGCAGACATATCATTCACCAGGGAAGGGAAGAAGGCTCCATCACAAACTACACCGTATTGATTTGAAATAAAGACAATCTTAAAGTTAGAAATTCATATTATATTATAAAACCGATGAATGGAATATATCGAATTAATATTATAGTGGATATATACCAGGACAATGACTGCGGCAGGTGGTTTTAATTTCAGGAACCCCATCAGGATCTGTGTCTTTCTGAGACAGAAAAAGTGTCCTGCATTTCTTCAGTATGTTTTTGAGGTTCTTGCAAGCAACCTCAGGTAGTTTGTGCTCCTCCTGTTGCAGATAGTACTCCCGGTACTTCTTGCAGAACTTCATCGCCACTACCCGGAGAAGACGACTCCCTTTCACCTACCAAATTATTGAACCACTAAACTAACTATAAATTCCACAAACAAGACGTACAAAGCGACGTAATTAATTAGAAAATGATTTCTCTGAATATTTAATTATTTAATTAATTAATGCTTACTTTGTATTAGTATTACTTGAATTCTTGAAAGCCTCCCCCTCCGTCCGTAAAGAAGTCAATTTCTCGGAGATCTCTCGACAACTTGCTTTCAGAAGTACAATGAATAATATTAAAATAGTCATAAGGCCATAAAAGAACAAAATTAACCAAAGAATTTTTATTGTATTATTATGAAAACAAAAATAATATATATGAACAAGCGATTCTCTCTATCTCTCTCTTATTTTATTTTATAATGTGTTGGCAATTAATGACTTGATGTAGTCACCTGTGAAATTATATGTTGCTAAAACGACTCTGTCAGAAATCAATTATTTTTCCAATTTTATATATATATATTGAGGTGAGGTTGTTTTCAAAAATTAAAATTTAGGGTTGATTTTGAGATACCTGCCCCCAAGATTTGTCAATACATGTGTTAATTTATGCCGATGAATAATCCTTAAGAAAATGAAACATCTAATTAAGTGTTGTTTGGCCAAATGTCGTGGGATGTATGTGAAAATCACCTTAAGATTTAATTAATTTATCTTCGGTAGTCGGTAGATATATATATATATATATATTATTAAATACTAAATAATTTAACCAATATATAATTTTTTAGTGATAAAAGTTTAAGTAGGCCATGTTACCATGTCTAAGTTTTTTATTTTTATATTAGATTATGTGGGAGATAGTGAAAAGTCAATGTCAGCGGATTTATTAATTTATTCATACGTGTTTTCAAATCTTCAAAATTTAAAATAAATAAATATAAAAGAAAATAATTTTATTAAATCAACCTACTCAACATTTTATTTTAATTAAGCTCAAAATGACCAGTTCCAATAAATATATATATATATATAATAATTTATTTAAAAATTGTATTGGGTCTGTTGGATAATACAACAATAACATATTTCGGCAGTACTAATAGAATAGAATATTCCCATCGCATCTCTATTTTATTTTAATATAAGATTGATTTTTTAAAATGGAACATTGAATAATTTGTTCAACAAGTCAAGTACATGTTATCTAGATCCTTAATGTCCTCAAATCGTTGGTTCTAAGTTGCATTATTATATATGATTATGTGTAATATATAATATGATATATGAGTCATTATTATAAATACATATATATATATATAGATGCCTTAAAACTTCAAATATCAGTTATGAAAATTTTAATTTTTATTTACTTTTACAAGAGCGAAGATTACGAAGTTTTCCTACCAAGACTAATAGAATTTACACTACACTAAAACTTCAAAAAAATTTTACGTTTAGGTGTTATTTAATTTGAAGAATGTAACAGAGCTAGGAAATAAAAAAGAAAATGAGACGCAGTACATGAAATCAATTGTATTTTATTCCGATAAAATTAATACTATTTACTAAAAAAATCAATTTAATTATTCCATTATTTTTCTTTAAAAAACTTTAATTGGTGGATGCACGACGTCTGCCCTGATATCATATGCGTGCTTAACAAGTATTCATTAATTAATTTCTTCTAATAATTATTTAAATTATTTGACCCGTTCAATTAATACGTTATTATAATCAATCTATATATGGTACATTAATTCTTCGCTATTAATTAATTTTCTTTAATTTGGTGTTACAAGTATTTGCCAACTAAATAAGAAATCTTCACCATTTATTGAGTTCATTTTTATTTCTCATCATTAACTCAACTTTACACATTGGAAGAGGTAAAGATATCTTTTTTTTTTTTTTTTTTAAAATATGAGACTTACATTCAATTAAAAATTTACTATCCAAATATATAGTAGGAGATCAAATTCTAATTAAATCCTATCATCAAGTGAGGAATTATCACCCTTGACAAGTTAAGAGTACGCTTAATGCCCCTTGGTAGTTTTGAGGGGTAATAAGAATTGAAACTTGAGAGAGAAAAGCTAGCTCTAAACAGAAGCATTAAGAGAAAGCTTATTTATTTAATTATATGACTATATTCCACTGAAAACTTGAGTTCCTCATCTAATTAATTAGTACTAATTACTAATTACTAATTACAATACTGTCTCCGATAAGTCAAATACGCACTTGACTTGCTCTTTTATCTTTGTCCAAATCTCCTGGTTTTCCATGAAAGCCAGAGAATAATTGATATGATAGCCATGAAGAAATTAAACAGAAGGTGATGGCACATTGAGATCGATCGTGAGGAAATGAAGCTGCCTTCTTAAATGCAGGAACTGCATGTACACAGGAATTTTCAAGTAATTGAGAATTATGCTATAACGTAATGATAATATAATATGAATTGCTTTAGTTTTTAATCGACCATTTCAATACAATGAATACTCGATTAGTCGTCAAATGCCAAAAGTCCAGAACAAGTTCGAGGAATAATGCCAGACAAACAACTAACAAAGAAGTAAGAAGAAAAATATATTACCTCCTGTTGAAGTAGAGAGGAGAGATTTTCAATTGATAGAAGGCAATTGAATTGCAGGTGAAGCTCCTCTTGTTTAATGCCAGACCAAGTATGATGCGGCAGGGCAAATATAAGGACAGTAAGAACATCTGCAGTAGAAGGATGCATCCCTTTGCAATTACTAACTCGATCAAAATCACACAAATTATTTGGCTCAGTTGCAGAGAAAGGAACCAGCATTTCAACCCCTTGATCAATGCCATCCGTTGTTACAGTCCCTGAAACAACTGTCATAGGCTTTCCGCCGTTACCTTTTATTAGGGTCACATTTGTTTCCCTACAGCATGTTCCATCTGGGGAACTGAGCTTTCCTGACAAAAGTCCTGCTCCTTGGCAACAAATATTTGCAGCTACTTCAGGTAACTCGTCTTTGAAATCCCAAGATTTGCTACCTTTGCATAATGAAATTTCAGAATCCAACCACATGGTCACATGCTTGAAGAGTTCAGTTTCTCGTATTTGTTTCAATACCTCTTGCTGAAATACCAAAATTTGAAACCTCCGCATCAGAATTTTACATTTGTTATCTATTCTTATAAACAATAACAATAATAATAAAGAACAAGTAGAAGAGGTCAATTGCTGAAACCTTCATAACCAGCCTCCCCGTCTCCTCTTCACTTAAGATTATACCCCCATCCTCTTGTCTCCGAACCTCTGCAACCCATTTGATGAACTCTTTTAAGTCAGCAGGAGCTGATTTAAATACAATAGATAGTAAACTCTCAACATCTTTCACATCATCAGATTTTAACTGAAGGGGAACATCTTCGGTTAAGTACTTTGCAACCTTGTTCCATGCCTCATGTCTACAGTTCTGCCGACAGTCAAACTTGATCAGGGTGCTAATTATAATCGAGGTAAATACAGAAAATATTGCAAGAAAATATTACTACTACCCGAAAATGCAATGATGAAAGGCAAACAACATTTGCCATCCTGTAGCTGATCAATGATATACCATTTTAATTACGTTACTTTCCATTGCATTTTCTTCAACATCTTAATTCCCCTTCAAGCTCCAGATTCTCCTTTGAGAGAAGTGCATATGCATATGCATACATGTACGTGCGCATTTATGCAAAATAGGAAGATTTAAAATGACTGCGTTCATATGTGAAATAATATATTTGAAAAATGAGTCCTCAAAACTCTTTAATTTTATATGTTATGATGGTCTAGACTCTATATCAAGAGAAGATACGAACTGAAAGATAAATTTTTATGGCAGGTGAGAGGGAACTTCCAATGAGAACATTACCACGGTGTAGAGAATGGATGGTGCTTTCTGAAGCCTTGAGACAATCATGAATCTAGAAAGAGAATAATAAGGACAATCAATGATTGGATTCAATATTGTAGCGTCATATTTGGATAATAACACAATAGAGATATAGCGAGTTTGAGAACTTTATTATAATAATTAAACTAAGATTATTCAATGGCTGAGAATACAGTTAAGATAATTCCGAATAGGAAAGATTACAAACCCCCTAGGATATCCTGTGGCTTTATCAATAGCACTCATGGCCTCCCATAGAAGTGTAAGAGGGACCCAATGTGGAGGGTATTTGAATCGAGCTACATCCAAAATAAGAACCATATCTTTTCCAGCATGATAGCCCCCAATCGGTGAAAAATGACCAGTTCCAGTCTGCATTAAGAATATCAGTCGAAAATTAGTTCATTGAAGAACAAAGGGAAATAATAATTGAAGAAAATTGGAAGAAGCATAAGCAAAATAGCATTGCGCACCTGTTTAAAAACTCCTCTATGATATGAGGTGATGACATGACAATCCTCTGAGGAAGCAGAGGAAATAACATGTCTGCGAAAATCATCAATGGAGGTTTCATTTGCCCTAAAAGCTTCTACATTGGCTCCATTACAATAAGCCAAACAAGCAACTTTACCAAATGTAATACCATCAGCTTTAATCTTACTCAAAGGTTCGCAGCAGTCTAACATTGTATCATCAAACCATCTCCAAGGCCCTGCAAAATTAGAAATAATTAATTAAAACATATATGGATCCAATCAATCTGCAGTTCTTTAATTGATCGTACTTGGCTCAAAGACGTTGGCCAAAATTAATATACATTTCCATGTTCTTCCAGGGTCAATAGCGAGGGCATTCAAGACTACGGAAAGTGTGGCAATTCCACAATAAGCAGGCTCTGACTGAGTCTGGTAGTATGATATCAGCTTAAAAAATCCTTCCATGGTGCCTCCTTCAAGTGCTTCTCTGAACAGTTGCTGTGAGTTCATTGGGGAAAGGGTATGTTAGAGGAAGATGGATTCAAGGTTTTGCTGGCAACAGAACTGCAGAGAGGGTGAAAAGAGGATATAATTAATTTGTTTGACTAACCTTGCCTTGAAGAGAAGAGAACTCAATTGCAGGAGGAGAAGGAAGAACTCTTCTGTAAAGACCTGGTAATGCCATCAATTTTTACTTTTGATTTGAAATGATCATTCAGTTTCTAGTTAAATGGCTATATGTTGCTGCTGGTTAAGTGGATTCCACGGCTGATTTGAGATGGAAAATCCCTGTTAACTTTTTTTAAGAAGTTCACCATAACTATAGACGTACGAGTTGCGTTTTCATAAATCATAATATACATAAATATTATTAAATAAAGTAATAAATTTATTATTAAAAAACTTCCGTGATAGAATTGATCTCTCTCTCGCTCTCTCTCGCTCTCTCTCCAACTCATATATAGTCCCTGTTATATGGAACATACATCACATGGAATCATTACTTTAAAGAAAGCAAGAAAGAAAGAATATTATTATCTAGGAACGGATTCGTGTTTGTATATATATTTTTGCTTCTCTTATTATTATGAAAATTACTTAAATAATATGCAACAGAAAACTTGGCTTTATTTACTTAAATTGACGTGGACTGATTCAGAGAATGATGGACAAAGGTGAAAGTCGAAGAGAGGGGCCCGAAAATTGAGGCATTTACGCAAGGATTTGCTCGAATATTCGTATTAATTTATTAAAGTTGGAGCAGGTCAAGTGTGGACATTTATTTCAAAAGTTTTGTCTACCTTTCTCTTCCCTCTCGATCGTATTGCCTGCCTAATTGTATACTAATTTATGTATTCTTAATGATATTCAATTCACAGCAAATTAATCAAATAATAATAAGTTACATGATATATTACAGTGTAATTAATTAAGAAGATGAACTGACGGCAAGCTTTGGTCCCCTCAGAAATTATTTATAATTAATAATTACGAAGTGAGAACACAGCAAAGCCAAAGCATGTTATGTGGAGAGACTGGACGATAATTGTTTTCATTATTTTTCTCTTATTCGAAAGTTAAAGTTTTATATAACATTAGTGTACCGTTATTTTCGTCAATTCCAAAACGAAGGTTTTAGAACATGCAGGATACGACTTATGAAATTAATGAAACATATTTTTAATTCTTTTCAATATGTAATACAGCTAGCATTATGAACTTAATTCCTTACAAGATTAGTAAACTAGTAATAATATCTTTTCTCTTAATTTGTAAGTTGATCATTACATCATCTGTATTTTTGTGAAAAGAAAAGTTGCCCTACCACCACTTTCAATTTCATCCATTAATTTTATAATTAAGAATGAAATTTTTTTATTTTCCTTGAGAGTATTGGCTAAAATGCATCTAAATTGTAATTCATCAAAAATTTATAATTTTATATTTAAAATAATGCTTGAAAAATGTAATATTATTCATACAAATTCATGATATAATACATTAATTTTAAGATTTGTTTTTGTTAGAAAAAAGGGTAAATGTTATTGTTACATCAACATGAGTTTTCATGAATTTATGTTATTAATAAAAATTATATTTTTCTTCTAGATCATTCTATCATGAATCTGAGAATTTACCTTTTTCATACTTTAGAATTGTGAAATGATATTAAAATAAGTTTTGTCACCTATTTGACGGCGACCATAGAGTATAGCCATTATCGGTGAAAGACTACTCGTCAAGAGGAATTAGATGGGCAACCGCTAGCCTTGGTAGAAAACCCCAGGCCCGACCAGCCGGCCCCGGCTAGGTCCAAGCAGGACGATTCTAAGCCCACCCCGGAGGAATGAAAATGCCAAATAGGGGCTTCCCCCATGAGGTCGGGCCCGGCATGCAAGCCTGGATATCATTAAAGGATCATATTATTTACACCCCTATATATTAATATATTATTAAATTAAAATGTTATTTTTTATTATAAACGTTTTATTTCTTAATATGATAATATCTAAAATTGAATTGTTATATTTGGGCAAAATACGTTTTATTTAAAATTTTAAATTTTACAACCATCCTTCAAAGGCCTAAATTCAAGAATAGATTTATAATGGTATATTCTCAACCTAAGTTTGACCAAGCTAAAATTGTCTTAAAATTGATTTAGGAATGACAAAAATTTTTATAATTTTTTAGGATATAGAATTCTTTTTAGATGAAATAAAATTAACACGATGTTATAAGAATAAGGAAATCATTCAAAACAAATTATAAAAAAATATAAGGGGTTTTAACACATACTTCCCTTGAGGTTTTGTCTTTTAACACTTAGAATGTTTGGCCTAATTAACACATACCTTCTCTGAAGACCTCTAATTCCCTTCATGAGTCGTTAGTTATAGGGGCATTATGGTAAAGAGACAAAAACTTACCTTTTTCGTATTTGGTAAGAGACAAGAGTGATAGCCTTGTGATCTATTCACGAGATAAAATTCATATTACCAGTGGTTATACCAACATACTTTGTTACGAGTGATTTAAAATTTACTAGGATAGGCCAACATTTGAATTTGCCACAACTACCAATTTTTTTAAAAGAAATAAAAAAAACTTTTGCGATTTATGATTTTCCTTCTCATCTTTGCTTCTAGGATCCACTAAAAATATTGGTAACGTTTTTAATCTAAATTGACGTTTTTGATCTAAATATTCAATCTTACAGGTTATTTCATTGATCAGCTCTTTGCTTCCTAGTTTACAGTTAATGTTATCACTTATTATTAAAGGATTTGATTCCTTGTAGCTTCTGAACTTGAGAAATAACTTTATAACTAAATGGAGCGACATCCTTAAACTTTGCCGACTAAGAAAGTTAGAATTTCTTCTCTTTTAGCATGAATGATTAGTATAAATTTTTGAATCAGAGTTGTTACATTTTGTTGGCAACTATTATAACACAATTTTTGCTTTCAATTTAGAGCAGCTTTATTTGAACAAGAACAAATTTAAATGGGTCTATTATTCCAACAATGATACAATATCTGAACTGTTTGGTTATATGTGAATCTTATGATAAAAGTTGCATGCCATTTCAGAATTACTGCCTTCTTCTAGGTAATTTGCGAACTCCTTATTAATTGTCATTGCTTTCTTTATTTGTGGCTATTTTTTTATTTTTGCTTTCTCATTCTTTGCTTCAAGAAGTAATGAAATTAAGGATCTGGCTTTAATTAACTCACTGAACTCATTTCCTAAATTGATGGTAATGTTATTGTTGTGAATCCTCCACCAAATTTACAAACTTGTCTGATATCATCTTAGAAGCAAGTAACGTACTACTGCTTTTATTATATCCATCAATTTTTGGGTTTTTGTAGTAAACATGTTTGTACAAATGATAGACCATGCATCTGGATTATATTCCAGGACGTGTGTTAAAAGATCAAATTTCTTTAAAGTAATTTACGCTCCCTCCCTTTTTTTCCAGCATGCTTATGATTTTTATATTGTGGGCTGACATTAATAAATAAACTAAATAAATTATCAACATATTTTAAGCATAAAATAATTTGTCTTTATTTTGAAAATGGTAAATAAAGGATAAATGTGTCTTTCTACCTATTATCAATGAAATTGGGTGTTTTTAGGGGAAGTATGTGCTAATTAGGCCAAACATTCTATTTAAGTATTAAAAGACAAAACTTCAAGGAATGTATATGTTAAAACTCCAAAAATACAATTGTTGACTTTAAAACAAATACAAAAACTAGGAGGGATGCAAATATGCTATTATTATGCAGCCATTGAAAGGGACGGGTCCATGCCAAGTAGCATATGATACGAAATTGAATACTTATTCATATCCTGATGCCTTTTCAGACTTGCAATCTAAAATAAAGAATAAAATTAATTTGTGCATATATTTATACAGAGAGAATGCCTGTTACCCTCTACTTTTTTAGGTACTATTTTATTATTTTTTATATTTTTTTATATTATTTTTTAAAATTTTAATTTTATCTTTTAATATTTTAAATATTTTCGATTTTACTATTTTATAAACTAATTAATTGAAGGATAAAAAAAATAAAAAATAGGGGTGTAAGATATTAAAAAAAATATAAAAGATAATAGAATATTGGCTTAAAAAACAGTGTGTAACGGTCATTCTTTCTGTTTATATATATATATATATATATATATATATATATAAACAAATCAAATAATGTCAATTCGCTGACGCCAATGATCAAGTGCTTATCTAATAAGCCTTTTGACTAAATGGCTATTAACAAGTGACAACCCCATGTAAATTGTAAAATGTTGTTATATTGGTGACGCCCCATGATCTAAAATTTTTCCCAATAAATAAATAAATAACTAATGGAGTGCCAAAACTATACGCAGCAAAATTCATTGGATGGGCACACAGTATAGAATAGACTTGTCTATACCGGACAAATGACTTCCCTCTTAGAAATTATTATATTCGGATAAACTCTGAAGAAATTATTTTCTTACGTGAATTGTCTTTTTATTTTTGTTTATAAATAAGTAGCTGGTGGCATCCATTCCTCAGAATGCACTCAAGCGATGAGGTTCTGCAAGGAAAACAATTTATATTATATGCCAGAAAAAAGGCCAAAACTTCCAGGGTTTACTTGGAAGAACCTCGGGAACAGACTGAAGAAATCCAGCAGGAAAGACTCTCAGTCCCGGAACCACCCCGATGTAGTTCGAGAAACAAAAGCCTGCATCGCCAATAATAATTGTCCTGGTATGTATATGTGTTTGTGTGTGTATTCATTTTATTTGTTTGATATATTTATACTTGTGATCAATTAATTCATAATCAGTACTGTGTAGTGTGCGATGGAGCCTTTTTCCCTTCCCTTCTGAATGATATGTCTGCAGTTGTGAGCTACTTTAATCTACGTGCAAAGAAATTGGTCAAGCTTCATCAGGCAGCTAGCTTTCGCAAGTACTTTGTTCGGTTTAAAGGCATACAGCGAGGAACCAATGTTTCCTTGACTGAAGAAGTCCAAGATTTGGTTATCTATGCACTAACAAACGCCATTCATATTAAGAAAATACTGACGAAATTTGATGAAGTAGGTTTATCGATCCCTCTTTGTACCTGATTATTTACTATCATGTTTTTAGATAAAAACAATTATGAATTTCAATACTTATTGTGATAATTAATACCGTTAAACAGGTTCATAATTGTTGTAATCAAGGGCCAGCCGTCAAGTCAAGAGCTCGATGTATGCAGAATGAAATTCTACAGTCACCATGGTTGGGTGAGCTCATGGCGATGCACATCAATTTGAGAGAAACAAATGAAAACTCAGGCATAGCCGGCCCCGCAATATTGTCTAAAGGCTACAATCTCACGTTGAACGAAGACAAACCATCACTCTCTTGTGAGTTTGATTCCATCCAGCTTGATGTTGGTTTGACTTGTCCTGTATGCTTGGTAAGTTTTTAAATTAATTATTCCATTTTCCTTGGAATAATATCATGCACATGCCATAAGGAATATATATACGAAGTACTGAGAATTAATTCCAGGCAATAAATAAATTTAGTAATTTGGCACATCAGGACTCCTAGTTAGATTTTTTTGTGGGTAATAGGAGACGGTGTTTGATGCGGTATCTCTGAGCTGTGGACATATATTGTGCAAAATCTGTGCTTGCTCTGCTGCCTCAGTCTCCATTGTTGAAGGACTCAAATCGGCAGAACCTAAAGAAAAATGCCCTCTATGCCGGAAGGTAATCTCTATTATTCTCTATCGTCATGGCGTAATGACGATTCATGATTTTAATGTTTTGTATTTTCATTAAGGCGATATATATATATATATATATATATATATATCTATATATCTATATATATATATATATATGGATTTGGTTCCAGGCAGGAGTATACGCAGGTGCTGTACACTTGACCGAGATCAGTATCCTATTAAGCAGAAGGTAGTTTGTTAATTCGATCCCATCCATCAACCACCGCTATTAGATCGTTGAGTGATCAGCTCAAGGCAATATTCATGCTCAATTATCTCCACCTGAAATTACTCAAAAAATCAGCAGAGATTAATTCAGGAATGTTGTAATTAATTAGCTAGTTTGGTTGATCATGTCTGTACGTCATGCTTAATTATTTATTTGAACAGGTGCCGTGAATATTGGGAGAAGCGGCTTCGGATAGAAAGAGTGGAGAGAGTTGAGCAAGCGAAGGAGTATTGGGAATCCCAGTGTCGAGCATTCATCGGCATCTAAATTCTACATTTTATGCCTCCCTACGGATCGTGTTTTGAAGCCATTTTTACATCCTTTGATTTGTTTAAGCCATTTTCTTTTAACACTCTCAATCCAACCTCATGTTTTATTTACTTTAATCCTATTAATTAATTAGCATACAGGTTACAAAACTAAATTGCAATGTAAATGACATTTTGAATTTTAACGTAACTACCATAATTAATTAATTAATTAAGGCGAATCAAAGTATGAGAGGTAAAAAAAACCAACCTCTCATAATTTCTATTAGCCGTTAGGGGATGGGTATTGCCCATGTGCAATGTACGGTAGTTGTCTCCCCGTCTGTAATGTAGGGTAATTTTCTTTCTCATTAATTTGAGAGTACAAGTTCCCCAAATCCAATGTAATGTCGGTTTTTCCCTCATTAATTTGGAGTAATTTTAGCTTTAGTTGAATAATTTCGAATATTGATCCTAAATTTCCTTTACATTTTATATATTACTCTCTACAATAAAAAATGTTTGAGTCTAAGTAATTGTGTCTACATAATCGAGCTTAAAAAATAATAAGAATGTGTGGCATAGATTTCTCCTAAATTAGGAGTTTGAATCCTTAAGATAAATTTCTAAGAAATTAGAACAAATTTTACCTAGATTTAACACAAATTTACAGTAACTTTCTAAGAAAAGGGATTTGAGGAGTAGATTTAATCTAAATTTGATATAAATTTATAACAATCTTATAAAAGAAGAAATTTAAGTCCCCACAATTGTGTTGGGGTAGATTTTTTCTAAATTAGTAATAGTTTTCACTTATAAGATTTGAGTTCTTAGAGTGTATGGGATAGATATTTCTAAATTAGGAGTTTGAATTCTCAATGTAAATTTTCTCAAAATTAGGTGCATATCTCACCTAAATTCAAAGCAAACTTACAACAATTTGATTCGACTCCCAACAAATTTTTGAAAAAAGTTGCAGGTGATAAGTTTGGTTTTTGTGATTAGAGAAATAATATAAGACAAATATTTTTGAGGCTTGAAGAAAAATAAATATCCCATGAAATATGAAAAAATGATAGATACTTAATCTTTACTTTTATCTATTGACTTGTTAAGCTATTATGATTTTTACACTTAAGTAATGTTTTTTTCTTTTTGTTATCTGGAATATAAATGAAATATAAATTTAACTTTAAATATGAATAATATGTTTATTTTTTATTTTAAAACATTTGAAAATAAGTATTAAGTTATTTGTTTTAACAAAATAAAAAATCTAAAAATTAATATTTTGACATATATACCCTTTTAAATAATATATTTATATTTAAATAATTTTGATTATATTAATATAATAATAAATAAAAAAAAATTAATAAGTTATATTAGTATATATATATTTATTTGCTTGCTTGATATATATTTTTTTTAAAAAAATAATTTCTAATCGATAATGTAAAAATTAGTAAAAATTAAATAAAAATAATAAATCATATCATAATATATTTATGATTATATAAATATAAATTTATTGTAATAATTAAAGTATAAAATAAGTAGTATTGAGAAGACAAGTAGATGATATCCACAATAAAAAAGTGATACATTAAAAATAATTAAGTAAAGTTTTAATTTTGTTAGTAAATAATTTAATAAAATAGAGATATTTTTGGAAATAAAAATATTAAAATAGTCAGACATTTATTTATTTATATTTAAGTTAAAATTTATAACTTAATTATATTCAGATATTTTTATCGAATATTCATACATAAATTAAAAAATAAACGACTTTTAAAATACCTGAATAATTATATTTAGACTCCAACCTGAAAATCAAACAACTCCTTAAACTTAAAAAAATAATAAAAATATTTTTTTAATTATAACAATTTAATCTTTATTTTTTAAACAGATATATTTTATGTAAAATAAAATTATTATATATCAAATTATTATTAAGAAAGTAAAAAAATAATTAAAAATATTTTAGTATATGAATTTGATTTAATTTATTGATAAAATTTTTTTAATAATAGTATTTTTTAAATTTTTATTAAAATAATAAATTAAAAAAAATATAATTTTAGCGTTTTATTTTTTCAAAAAAAATAGAGATTAAATAATTAAAAAAAATGTATTTTACTTTATTATTTTACTAAAATTTAAAAATAAAAAGGATAATAATTTAACATATTAACTTAATGAAATAAAATTCAATAGAATATCTATCATTCTTTTATACTCTAAAAGATATTTATTCTTTTCCTATTATTTAGAGATATTTGTCAATTTTCTAATAATATAATCCTCCTCCTCCTCCTCCTCCTCCTCCTCCATGTGAATGACAAAGTTTTCAATTAAAATCATTTAATAAACTCAGGCATTGACCTTGTATTTGTATTTAATACATTAAATTCCGTTATCTTTCAATTACATCAAAATGGGAGACGGAAACGTCAATAAATTTCGCTAATGTTTCATTGTCAACCGAATAAATTAGGTTGTTGACTGTATGTTAACGTAAGTTTGGTTATAATATAAATTATAAATGAATGGATATATCTAAATTAGAATTAAACAATAAAAGATTTAAAAATAATAATTAGGCTATTAAATGAACTAAAAAGAAATTAAGAACAATATACCAATTAAGAATTTTAATTAGTAAATTTGAGAGAGAGGTATAGAGTACATGCCAAAAAGAAAAAAAAAATGCATAGATCTTGAAATGAATAGCCAGTGTCAGGTGTTACGTAGACAATGACGTAAATTAATTAACTAGGTAAAGATGTATTTTAGAAGTGATTTAATAAAATTATTCCAACTTTTTTATTATTTAAATTATTTGTAGAATCTTTTATAATAGTTGAATTATTTTCAATTACGTAAAAATATCTAAAATATAAATTAAAAAAATAAATAAATTTATAATATATTGATAAATATTTATATTATCTATGCGTTATAAAACAATAATATTATTAATTAATTAATATATTTTACATAAATATACTATATTTTATCAAATTTTTGAGATTTATTAAAAAATTTATTATTATTTAAAGATATAATTATTATTTTAAAAAAAATATTTCTGAAATTACTAGAACTAACGAGAATATTAAATTAAATCTTTGAAATTAAAAAAAAATTATTAAAAAAATAATAATTCTCATGTGTTTCAAGAAAATTATTATTGTACGAAAATGTTGATAGGTTTAGTGGTTAACTAATAGGTTGAGGGAGATATGAGTAAATTTTTTAATCTATGTGTGAATTTTTTAAACTCCCCACTTGTATAATTAGTGAACACAAAAATATTTATTTTCTAAAATTAATTTAAAAATTTTCAATTCCAACTCATAGTTTTATTGAATGGTTGATACCATTTCCATTATTAATGTCCAAATTTTTTATTTGGCATTGTGAGTATGACCTATTAATATAATATAATAAAAGATTTAAAAACAAGTTGAAGCAATTAGGGGTGGGCAGAAAAATCTTTTCGAACTAGACCGGATTAGAATCGGACTAAAATTTACGGGTTTAGTCTAATATTTTATGTAATTTAATCTGGTTTTGATTATTAAAATAAAAAATTTGAAATTTTCGGTTTGATTTCTATTTTAATGTAAAAAATTCGGATCGGATCAAAAATATTATTTTTTAATATTTTTCATCTTAACGACGTCGTTTTATTGTATTTTGTAAAACGACGTTATTTAATGAAACGAAAAATTTTAAAAGAATAATAAATTTCTATAAAAACTGAATCAATTGATTCGGTTTTAATTCGATTCTAACATATAATCGATCCAATTCGGTCTGAATTTTTGAAATTTGATTTGATCCGATCTTAAAAATTTAAGATCTAAAATTTTGAAATTCGTTTCGATTTTTTAAAAATTCAGACTGAATTAAACTATGCCCAACCCTAG
The DNA here is from genome assembly GCA_022749755.1 of Azadirachta indica. Classification (NCBI taxonomy): domain Eukaryota; kingdom Viridiplantae; phylum Streptophyta; class Magnoliopsida; order Sapindales; family Meliaceae; genus Azadirachta; species Azadirachta indica. The sequence goes on from CM040440.1 coordinate 21,003,941, forward strand.
AAGCAATAGTTAATATTTTTTTTTTTCATTCCTTGTCGTAGCATTTAATGCTGCAATTTGTGATTTATTCATTAGATTCAGAATTAGAATTTAGACAGCAGAATGCAGAAGCACTCCCAATAATTTCTAAGCAATTGAAAGTGAATGGTTTAAATACGCATTTCTGCAAGTTGAGATTCTTCAACACATCAGCTATCCAACTACACTATACTTACAGTTAAAAAATTGATCCAATCTCCGTGCAGGCGGTTTCTTTTCTTATATATGAAGAAAAGAAGAAAAAGACATAATAAGCAAGACACTTGAAAGAGTCTACGACTCTGTCTCTGTAAAAGGCCAAAACTTCTGGGGAATTTTCAACAGTAACTATTATTGGTTTTCAATTTTCAATTTCCGGCAGAGAAAAGATAAGAACAATGGAGGGAACAAAAAGCCATCCTCTGTTGAGAGGAGGAAGGAGAGTTAGCAGTTACAGTCATGGTTTTTCTTCAGCTCAGATCGAATCATTGGCTGCCATCTGTGAAACCCTTATCCCTCCTTTGCCTCTAGAAACTATCAGCAAAGAACATTCAGATAACCAGGCCATTCTTTCCTTCTATAAAGCTTCTGGTTCTCAGCCTCCAATTCCTGATGAGGTTAGATTATGTTCCATGTGATATGCTCAGTCAATCTTTCCTTTCATAGTTGGTGGATTGCCTCTTGTAAATTCTGTTATCTGGGTTGGTGGTTTATTCAATCATTACAAACATTTAACTTTGTTGAGTATTATTTTTTACTTTAAAATACCTTTACCTTCTCACACGCGAGCGCGGACAATTTTTTCTAATTTATTTTATCATCAAACTTATCAAATTTCATTTTTCTTTGCGGGAAACAGGTAGCAGAGCTCTTGGTGGAAAGGGGTCTACCAAACGCTCTGTTCCTGCTGCGTTTGATTCTGAGACTTCTCTCATTCAGACTTGGAACACTCTTGCTATGTGGGTATCTTTGTTTTGATTGGAGGTGGCCTTTCATTCACAAATTCTCAGAAATTTCCTTGGAAAAGAGAGAAAAGATTCTCAAAAAATGGTCGGAGAAAAAGTGTTTGCTGCCTCTAAGAGTAGTGTTTGTGATTACCAAACTTTTCTGCTTCTACATTTTCTTCTCCAGGGTAATGCTTCTAATCCCACCACTTATCTCATCTTTCATTATTATTTTTTTTTCATATATATTATACTATTGACTTTATTAGAAGATTAGGACTTAGGAGATAAGCAAGAGATTAGGTGATATTTGACTTTCTGGGCCAGCTCTTTGTTTGGTGAAGAAAAATTAGCTTGATGTACTTTCCCTGCCTTAAGAAAATCTCCTACTAATGTTTTTCTTCAGTATCCTGGCCCTGGCTTTTGCCTTTACAATTTGTTCGTTTTGACTTAATCAATAGTGCTGTCCTTGGTATTATCTTTGTTTTTTACTTATGCAAGATTGATCAATTGCTATATTATGTCAGCTTTGAAATATGACACTGGGATATGGAAAATCAAAAGATCCTTGATTTCTAATGCTAATCATGTTTTGGAGTGAGAGTGATGTAGATTTTCATTTTCTTATCACTCTCTATATGCAGAGACAATTTTGGCATCATCACAGTTATGCAGATGTAAATACTGTTTATACTTGGAAGTATCAGGTTTATAATTCAATGATCTTGTATTTTCTAGATTTATTTTTCCTCCATTTTTCAGACAGATGAAAATTCACAAAACCTGGCATGGGAAGCAATAGGTTATCATGCAGACACCAGGGAAAGATTGAAGACACCCCAAGAGGAGAAACCTCTTCAGAAGGGGATTATAGAAACCATGCATGAAAATGACTCGACGCTTTTTCAACATTTTACTGAAAAAGGCCTTCAGGTCACTGTAGATCGAGCCGACAACATTTGCGAGATCAAATGTGATGTTGTAGTTATTGGCTCTGGTTGTGGTGGAGGGGTTGCAGCCTCAGTTCTTGCAAGCGCTGGTCAGAAAGTACTTGTTCTTGAGAAAGGAAACTATTTCACGGCCGAAGACTACTCTTCTCTGGAAGGCCCCTCCATGCATGAGCTATATGAGTCTGGTGGATTATTATCAACTATTGACGGAAAAGTTATGATTTTAGCAGGGTCAACAGTGGGCGGAGGCTCTGCAGTTAACTGGTCTGCCTCCATCAAAACACCTCATTCTGTTCTCAGGGAATGGTTCATCAATCATAAGATTCCACTTTTTGGGAGCCCCGACTATCAAGTAGCTATGGAAGATGTCTGTAAAAGGATTGGTGTTACAGAACATTGTGCCGAGGAAGGATTTCAAAATCAAGTTCTTCGGAAAGGATGTGAGAATCTTGGTCTAAAAGTTGAGTCAGTTGGAAGAAATTCTCCAGAAGATCATTATTGTGGCTCTTGTAGTTATGGTTGTAGAAAAGGGGATAAAAAGGGGACTGATACTACTTGGCTTGTTGATGCTGTGGACAATGGTGCTGTGATTCTTACAGGATGCAAAGCTGAGAAATTCATACTGGTAAATAACAAAAGTGGAAGTAGAAGTAAAAAATGCTTGGGAGTGACTGCAAAAGCTCTGAATAAAAATATCACAATGAAGTTGCAAATTAAGGCTAAAGTAACAGTTTCAGCATGTGGTTCTCTGTTGACACCTCCTCTAATGATTACTAGTGGGTTGGAAAATCCAAATATTGGCAAAAACCTACATCTGCATCCTGTTCTTTTGGTTTGGGGATACTTTCCGGAGCATATATCGGAATTCAAAGGCAAATCTTACAAGGGAGGAATCATCACTTCAATCCATAAGGTAGTATCAGAGGAATCCAATATTCAAGCAATTATAGAATCTCCGGCAATTGGACCAGCTTCATTTGCAGCACTATTTCCATGGACTTCAGGGCGCGAATTTAAGGACAGAATGCTTAAGTTTGGAAGAATCTGTCACCTTTTTGCAATGGTCAGAGATCAGGGTTCCGGAGAAGTCAAGGTTGAGGGTAAGATCAGGTATCGGCTAAATCAGAACGATAAGGAGAATCTTAAAACTGGTTTGAGACAAGCTTTAAGAATTTTGGTTGCAGCAGGAGCTGTAGAAGTGGGCACATATAGGAGTGATGGCCATAAAATTAAATGTGAAGGGATCAAGGAGGAAAACGTGGAGGAGTTTTTAGACACCGTTGATGTTGTTGGTGGGATGATGTCAAGGGGGAAGCAATGGTCCATGTATTGTTCAGCACATCAGATGGGAAGTTGCAGAATGGGTGCTACCAAGGAAGATGGTGCAGTCGATGAAAATGGTGAAAGTTGGGACACTGAAGGCTTATATGCGTGCGATGGCAGTGTTCTACCCACCGCAATTGGCATCAATCCTATGATCACTATCGAATCCACAGCCTATTCCATTTCCAAGAAGATTGGGGAGTCATTGCAGAAGAATAAGCTCTCAAAACAGAACTAATTTTCTAATTATATTCTTGAATTATACTCTTTCAGACAGGCATTATAAGTTGAGCGGTGAGAATCATATCTGCACATTTTCCTCATTATTTCTATTGTTTCTTAATATTTTTCCTACCAGCTTTCCTTCTGCATGAAGATATTGCATTGCACACGACTGGACTTTTCCTGGATTAAATTTTTTTTTTTTTTTTCCGATTGCCGTTTTCTTGTTCTGTCAATTTAATTTCTGGGAAGGATCATATGGAACACGGCTCTAGAAGATCGTGCCCAAGACAAAAGATTTAAATAGCATAGAAGGGAGAAAAGATGGTCGCAAGAGACGGAAGTAATCACAAAAATTTGGTTGAGTTGTCATAAAACTTTGATGTTCAAAGAAATATCACAATGATCAGAACCATGGCAAGTTCAATTTTGTAAAAGTTGCGGAATGTTTCCTCATTCTAGCTTTTTATCATCGACAAAGATTCAATGGACTTGATGTAACAAAATTCTGAAACTTGTGAAGAATAGGGACAACAAACTTGTATCTTTAATTTTCTTAACTGGCTGATGCTTTCACTGCTTTCTCAGCAGCATCATCCAGATCTTCTGCTGCTATCAGTTTCATACCACTTTCCTGCAGAACCATTAGTGATAATGAATATCCATCATAATAATCAAAGCCAATTACTCTTTTCTCATGAACTTCGATTGTATAACAGATAAATTTCACATTTATCAGAAGTACTTTTAAATCAGATCAAATGCCACATTTACCTTAAGTATTCTCTTTCCCTGGTCCACATTGGTGCCTTCAAGACGAACCACAACTGGTACTTTTAGAGCAACCTTGATTGCAAGACCAGATAAAAGTCAAAGCTTCTAGAATAACTGACCTCAAGGCAAGAAAATATCCAGATTTGACCAAAATAACGAAAATTAACCTCTCTTTTTTCTTATTTTCATTTGTACACATCTTTGGAAACACAGGTCAAATTCTTTGACTGCTCCAATTTTGAATAAACTAATTCAATATTTCTTGATTATTATTTCAATATGACAAATTTGTTTAAAAAGAAAAGCAGATGAAAATGTATACATTGATACAGAATAAAAGACGATGAGCAAAAGAACAAGTTTTGACTACAATTTTTTCTTTTTATTTAATGAGTTTTAACTCTAAAAACCTGTCCAACATCATATAACTTGTTCAAAAAAGGCAGTATTCGATTTGAATGAAACTCAAAACAGTCCAATGCAGTTCTCACCAGTTTAGCAGCATTGGCAATTCCACTAGCTATTACATCACATTTCATTATTCCTCCAAATATGTTCACCAAAATCGCTTTGACTTTCTCATCAGAAGTCAATATTTTAAATGCCTCAACCACCTGCTCCAGATAATATATTAATCAATTAAAAAAGCAATAAGTCACATTTTTTAAATGGAAGCAATAAATCACATTTTTTAATCGAAGCAACAAGTCACATTTTTTAACAGCAATTAAAAGTTGATTATCTAAGCGTGTCAGATATCGACAAATATGAGCATGGGTGCAAAGACAGAAGCAACTTACTAACAACTGGTGCTAAATAGCATCTTATGCCTAATAAATTTCAGTGAAGATATACAGAAACCTCAAAATGGTTATTATCAGACGTTTGAAGCATAAGTCAACTTGAACAATTGACACATTAAACTGGGGATACAATTAGTATAGCAAAAGCAAAGTCCTAGAATCATTACCTGGCCTTCAGAAGCATTACCACCAACATCTAAGAAATTGGCAGGAGTTCCACCATGTAATTTGATTATATCCATTGTAGCCATAGCTAATCCAGCACCATTCACCATGCAACCAATTTCACCATCTAAACCAATGTAATTTAAATCTGCTTTGGCAGCAGCCACCTGTCAGAAGATAAAAAGCTTGACTCAGGAGGGGAGAAAAAATAGATAAAAAGCACGACTCAAGAGGGGGAGAAAAAATAGCATCAGAACATTGACATGTCTAATCCTTGTGCATGCTAGTTTGTGTATCTTAGTGTTCTGGATGAGTGAGGGACGATCCATGGAATAAAAAATAAGATAGCTCAGCCTCTGCAATTGAAGAATCTTTATATTTTTGTATAACTCACACTCAGGTCGCATGTTGTTATCACAAGCAAATAAAAATAAACATTTCACAAACATAGTCAAGTTAAATGTAGAAGTATCCAAACCTCTCGGGGATCCTCCTGTGTTGGATCGCGAAGAGCAAATATCTCTTTCTGACGGAAGGCAGCATTATCATCAAAGTTCAACTTGGCATCAGCAGCTACCAACTGGTTACCAGAAGTCTCTGCCAGAGGATTGATCTGTGTAAAAGAATAAAGATCCACACTAAGACATCCAGCAAAAATACAAACTTATATGATAGTCCACCAACCAAGAATATTGTAGAGAGCATTTGTGACCCAACCAATAGAAGATATACAAAGCAAGAACACTTGAGTTATATGGAAATTCATGCTCACTTCCAATAATGTGCAGTCTCTCTCACAAAAGAGTTTATACAGTTTCTTCACTTGTTCAATTGCATCATTCCTATCAGCCACCTTAGGTGCCAAACCATCGACAACTTTAGCAGCATCTTCATCAGTGATTCCTTTGAAAACATCAATAGGCACCTATCAGAAAAAAATGATCAGTCAGCTACATGACAATGTAGTAGCCAGCAAGAGAGGAACAAACTGCCCTCAATGTCCATCATAAATCATCCAGGCAGACAGAAGGATATTCACCTTAACAATCATGTCAGGATATTTCTCAGCAAGGTCTTCAATGCTGGTTCCTCCCTTTCTGCAGCCAATTATAAGCTGGAAAACAGGTACAGAAATAAGCATCTTTAACTTAACACAATAATCTTGAGCCAGAATTTATGACAGCAGGCTAAAATATTGACCATAATAGAGATAAAAGTATTTTTCACCATACAGAAAACAGAAGTAAAACACTCAGTTGGGTAACCTACAGGGCCAGCAGTTTTACGATCCAGAGTGATAGCAAAGTACATCTCATTCACGAGTGACAACTTCTCACACAAGTAAACCTGGGTAAGGAAAAGAAAGTAAATGAGATTTAGAGTTACCTTCAACTTAGTTACATAACCATCTAAAAATAAATACTAAGTAACTATAAAAAAGGTAATACATTTCATTTTGAAAATAAAAAAGAATATTTGATTGATATTATATTTGAGGCAATAACTACAAATTCACATAAAATATAAACATCCATTATTTATCATAATTTGCCTTCAAGTACTAGATCCAAGCCCAATAAGATCAACAGTAGAACGTGTATATATGTCCCCATGACTATGAGTGAGATTGTGTATGAAAATATAAATTTCTTTGTAAAATAAAAAATAAGCCTAACCTTGCTGACAATTTTGCCTTGTGGACCAGTTTGTTTGGTGACAAGTATCTGACCAAGCATCTTTGCTGCAAGCAACAAGCTCATATAACATTATGAGTAAACCAAAAAGGTAACGAAAAACAAATTCGTACGAAAATTGTACAAGAAAATTTATGTGTTACCAGCTATATCTTCGACTTGTTCAGTCTTAACAATGTGAACACCACCCTTAAGACCGGATTTAAAAGTGCCCAAGCCTCGTCCACCAGCTAAAACTTGGCTCTTAACCACTATCTACACCACATCCAACACTATTGCTGTTACTCATTTTACTTTTGGTTTAATCTGTTTAATTGAATCAATTTATCCCACTTCTTAACACCTTTTCCATCTTTTTAGTGAATCCAACATCACAAAATTTTAAAATTTGAGCAGAATTATATTCTTCATTTTATGGGAAAGTATAAAAAAAATTACCTCATTTTCATTAGGAAAAACATCCTGGATAGCCTTTTTGACTTCATCAACAGAAGAAACAGCAACTCCTTTTGGCACGTTGATTCCATATTTGCCCATCAACTGAGCTCCCTGATTTCCACACATTAAAATCTATCACTCTTCTCATTCAATCAAAATAACCCAACTTCACAAAGATTACACACGTGATTCAACAATCACAGAGATCCAGAAACCATAGGTCGTTTTGCAACTAGCCATCATTCCAGCGAAACTTAACAGTTCCCATTTTTTGGGGGGAAAAAAATAAAATAAGAAAACGATACACAAGTAATACTAGAAATATGAGATTAAAAAAATGCGTATGAGCGTATGATAAAGAGATGCGGACCTGATATTCGTGGATGTTGAGACGGCGGAGCTGCTGTTGCTGCCATTGGCCGGCTACAGAGAGCGAGCGAGAGACGAGCTTGTTCAACAATCCTCTCACCATTCTCCGATAATAGAAGATTCAAATTGAAAGATCCACGTGAAACCCTAAAAATGAAGTTCCTGAGAAAGAAAAGGGCGATCAAATTCAAAGTCAGAGACGAATAGTAATTCGGGATGGACCCTAGAGATTCTTTGCCCCTTATTTTTTCTTATTTCATTTTTTCTCCCCTCATTTCACGTTATTATGTCAATATACCCTTTTTAATATTTTTTTTTTGTTTAATATCATTTTAAAGTTCGGATTTTCTTTTATTCTCAAGTAAAAATGTTAAAGAAAATGTGTAATAGTCCAATAAAATATGCACAAGTCCCCACCTTAATGCTCACATAGTGGTGTAATTATCTCTTTTCAATTAAATTTAAATACTTTTAAACGTTATTCACATCGAATCAAAATAATTTGCATTCAGCATTAACACAACTGAAATAAACATATTGAGCTGTTGCCTTCAATTTTTCCCCTTGCAATGTGGGTTCATAATCATACCATTAGTGTCATGTGTGTATGAATATTTACATGGTACGCATAGCCCAAAGGCTTTGATTATTGAAATCCATGGCAGTATTGGCAAGATTTCAAGCTGTATTACCACCTTGGCAACGCCAGTAATTTTATAAACCTTTGATTTGAGGCTCTTGGCATACTCCACCAACACTGGATTTCAAATCTTCATCACCTTCTTTATGTTTGAAACATAAAATAAGATTACACAATGGACGATGGGTGATGCATTCATTAAGACAGCAGAACCTCAATGTGAAAAAAGAATGAATTCACAGCCAAGAATTATAGATTGAGCAAGAAGGGAATGACCATGCTTAAACACTTCCAAAATTTTAATCAATGTTTCATATCCAAAATTAGGTACTCGACATAACAACCAAAGATTAAGGAAATTTATTACTTACCAGAAAAGAGCAACAGTTACCATTCGCTGATCCAATAGATACAATATAAGCTTCTGCTTAAGCATGAAGCTTGCTGACAGTAAACAAAGAATAATCATTGGATATTAACACAATGATCATCTAAACCAAAATCCGAAAAAATTTACAAATCTAGCACATAACAAATAACGGAATCATCTGAGGCTATTGAATCACCTACAACAAGAACCGATCTCTCAAGAAAAATACATTGAGTTATGGTCCTAGAGGTGTACATACGCTAGTGCATACAAACAAGAGCACATAAGAAATCAATATAATTCAACCATCCGGCACCGACAAACTGCAATTTGGATTCTGCAGCTCAACCAAAGGTATGGATACCGGCGTTAGAAAAGTGGCAAGTCTTGTGTCAGCAGCTTCATCCTGCTAAATCAAGTTTATTCTTGATTATGCGCCATGTCTCTCACATGCATACCAAGGGGGGAGCTACATTCAATAAGACATTGTGAAAATAAAACTAAGAATAGTAAAATGGAGCAAATAATCAACTAAAAACTACTATAAGACACATACACCATGGGGAGTTTGATTTGATTACCATGTTTGGAACTAACAAGGAGGATAGAAAGCTGCTTTGTCAACCCATGATGGCCTCTTTGCTTTATAGTAGAAATGTGCAATCATTTGGACCAACTCATCAGCCGTGCGAAACTCTGGAAAGACCAAAGTCAATTGCCATGGATCAAGGGGTAATACACAAAAACCTTCTTTCTATTACACTTATGAGGGAAAATTCCATCTTACCTTTTTCTCTGTACATGATCCTGTTTCCCAGTAAAAATAAAATTTGCGGGCATTCTTTAACTTTAAGAGCATATGCCAAATCTCTTTCGATATTGATGTCTATCTTAGCCGCCTGTTTCCAAGCAATTTCAACTGTCATAATCAGTGTACGAACAACGGATACCAAGCTGAGGAAATCTAAGATCCTTCCGTGAAGGATTGATTTATTGGTTGGTAAGGATATATGAAGAAAAGAAGAGAAGAATAACAAATCAATATTTTAGAAGTCAAAAAAGTTCCATAATAGAATACTGATAAAATGTTCGGGTAACCATTATTTCCTTAACAATCAAATAGATTGTGTACAGGATCTATATATTTGACCCTTCAACAACAGATAGCCAAAGTAAAATGTTCTAGTGCCAATTCATAGAGAGTCCAAATATTTCAGTGGCAAAGTTGACAAAGGAATGTGCATAATGAAACAATTAAAGAATCAGGGAAACCTTTTAAATGATAAGTACATATACCCGAGGAGGCAGTCGATCTTTTGCATTCCAATAGACCTTGATCGCCTTCTCTAGCTCTTTCAAAGTCTTCCAGTTATCGGATGCCCTGACCAAATGGTGCAATTACATGTTAAAAATTTAAGCCTCTTTCAGCTCTTGGGAAGATACAGAAGAAAAAATGAAAATGATGGAATTCTCGAGGGATTATAGTTTGGCAAGGAAATTAAATATTTTATTAATTTTATTCTCTTTTGAAGCACATTTTTTCCAAGATCAATTATTGTGAAAAACCAACCGCATGTACTGAGTGTATAAGTTCAATACAAATCAAGTCAACTCCCAATCTATAGGCCAATTGGATGTTGGAAGAATAAAGCCTTCAAGACAATGAGTTTAATCATCTTTACTGACAAAAAAGAACAAGATGAAATAACTAAAGTTGATAAGGAACACACTTCACAAGCTTGAGCCCAATAATTAATTTGCAGTTACGCACTGCACATTGCATATACACAAAACAGCACCAAAATGCATTTGTAACTACTTTATTTTTCAGATGAATATCTCGACCTGTTGACAGTTTTATGCAAAAGTACCACATACACTATGCAAATTCTAATGTTCAGTAGACTTGCACCAGGCAATAGAATATTAGTATAGTTTTATGTGATAATCACTTCTCATGGCCCATTTTCACCATTTATGTAATAAGTTAACTTCAAATATTTTCCCAGTCAAAACATATCTATTTGTTCTCAAACAATCTTACCATCTATATTAGACACTTAACCACCATCACCTTTCAGAACCTAGTCCAAATTGCTGTATTATGAGAAAGTTACCGGTTGTATCTCTCAAAAACAAGAACAACTAGTGGGCTTGGATGGAAAGCGAAGCTCTCCCACTCCAGACAGTTGATCTCCTTAACCCAGTTATCATCAATTTCGCCTTCCCAATCAATCTCGAAGCCATCTTCTCCCACCACATTCCTGATTGGATGCTGCTCAAAATACTCTGAAGCTCTAACTCCCCACCCTACATCAGCATCCAATGGCCAATTTGGATCATCCTCCTCAACCACCATCTTCTTTTTCCTTTTCCCTTTACCAACTTCATCATCTTCATCGTCATCATCGTCATCATCCTCATCATCATCACTAGTTTCAGAATCTACATCATCTTTATCCCCGACTTTGAATAAATTCTCCTTATTCTCTAAAACTTCAGAGTTCTGCTGCCTAATTGATGCAAAGGTCCATTCAAGTGAGTCACGTACAAAATCTTCAACAGCATCCGCTTCACTCTTACGGCCCCGCTTTGTCCTTTTTGGTATTGTTCTTGGGAACATTTTATCACTACCACAATCCTCATCTTTGATTTCCGGAAGCTGCACTTTTTGTAGGCTCTTTCTTGTCCTACGTTTACCGCTGGGCTTGGAGTCAGGTTCAGGGTCAGAATTCTTTGAAACAGCTAGGCAACTGAGAGACTTTGGGGTACGGCTATATTGTTGAAGGTGGGGCAAGAAGGAACTACGAAAGGAAATCAAACTAGGACCATTATTTACTGCACAAAAAGGTGAGACTGAGTTTGACATACTGAAAATTTGAAGAAGAAACATCTTCTCCCGTCCAAACTAAAACAGCAATCTGAAACAAACACAGAAATGGGATTATAAAAAGTTCACGAAGATGTTTATATCCGAAAGAGACGAAACCCCGCAAAAGATATCCACTTTAACATATGTTTTCATCAATGGTGGCAACCCAATAGGCCTAAAGGTCAAATGCCCGGCTGCTACAGCGGTTCACCTGATGCCAAGAATCGAATAGCAATAAGCCAGCAGACAAACGGACGATAAATAATTAGTCCATCATCTATATTTCTCATGTCCCTTTAGTCGAATTGCTATATTTCTTGCTAAAAGTTGTTTACTCTACAGGTTTCATAGAAAGTTCGTGTTCTTTCGTTTTTTTAGTTTCGTCCATTGAAGTCGACCGGAATAATTGCAAGTGTTATTAAGAGAGTAATAGAGAACAAAAAACGAACCTGTAAAGCTGATAGTCTAGCCTTTGATTGTGTAGATATGATTTGATTTCCAGAAAACTATAAGAAAAATTGTGAGACGAAATTTGAGAGTGAGAAATGATAATTATCTCCGTCCGCTGCTCGTGATGAGGATTTAACCGAGCAACAAAAACCCAGCTTAAGTCCTGCCGTCCTCTACATCTATCAAACGACATCGTTTACATATAATGGTATAATAAATTAATAATGTTTTTAATTACCCAGGTAATAAATTATTATTAAAAAGTGCCCAATTTTTGACTTCTCGGACAAAAATATTATTGATGCCCAAATAATTCACTTTCGAGTTTGTTCAGTTTTATACTGAAAACTTTCGAGTTTGTTTAATTTCATACGAAAGTGGTTACTTTCGAATCAAACTCGTCGTATACTAATATTTTCAACAAAAAACTCTTCCAAATCTATCCAAAATAATAACCCATCAAATCATTCCAATATTGTAACACCTAAATTATGTCAAAAATTTAAAATTCTTTTGTACCTATCTACGCAAAATTAGATTGGAAGTCGAGAAAACCCTAATTTGATGTTCATAACGTTGCAATCATTTTCTGCTTGTGGTCTCCGTCATTTTGCCCATCCATAACCCCTCTTCATCGTGAAAGTCTTGCTCGACAGAAATATGTGAGAGTGTGCTGGTGCTTAAAAGTGAAGAATACTCGCAGGTGAAGAAATTATTTTTAAATTTTGGTTTTCATTAATTTTAGGTATCAAGGATATTTTTGTCTGAAAAAGATAATCTTCAACATTTTTGAATGATATTTTGCTAGATGGGTATTTTTTGTTTGTGGGATATAAAATTAAGATATATTTTGTTAAGCGGGAATAAAAATATATAGATCAGGGAACTTTTCGTTTAAGATCACTTTTTAGTTTTAAATTCAAAATAATTACTATTTAAATTTTAGTAAAAAAAATGATCACCTAATAAATTTTGGAAGAAAATGTCTGTATAAATAATTTTTTTCTTTTAATTTTCTATAAACTTGAAAATACACTTTTGAGTAAGAAAAGAATTTTTTATTAGAAAATACAACTTTTTTCTTATTAAAAAGTGTAATTTAGAGTAAAAAAAAAATATTTTGAGTAAAAATTTTTTTATTAAATAATGCACATTTAGCTTTCTCCTTGAGAAAGAATGCACTTTGAAGTATTTTTTTTTTATTACATCTTGAAATAAGAAGAAATTAATCAATTTTTAATTATTTTTTTTATGAGGTTGGTCATAAAAAAAATTTTGTCTAAAAAATTGAGTTAATTATTTTTTAATATAATTTTAAATAGTAATTATTTTTAAATTTGGTGATTAAAAAGTAGTCAAAATTAAAAATCTGTGACAATAAATCTATTTGTTCAATTTATTGGAAAAAAAAACGGAGAATGCCGTCAGCATCTACGTGAAAGCGGGTGGGAACTGGGTCTCCGATGCCGCCCGGTCCCACATTCATCCTTAAAACTTTATTCTTTAGTGTTCCTGTTACTGTTCGCCCAAAAACTATAATCTACCCCAAAATTGTTAATTTTTTCAGCTTGGCTGAAAAGGAAAAATTAAAAATTGGAATTAGAGAAAAAGGAAAAACCAATTCTGTAATTGATTCGGTATCTTTCTTAACTCTTCGGTTGCGAAGGTCTTACTAGGTCATGGACATTGAAGAAGGTACGTTATATTTAACCCTAACTTTGCTTTACTTATCTGTTTGGTAGCCGACAGATAGCAGGATAAGAGGAGGAAATTTTTCTTTTTTTGGAATATGCAGTTGTCAAGTTTTAGAGTTCCCGTTTTCTCCTACAGTTTCTCTGGAACTAGTAAACATGCTGCGATTCAAATTTGTGTTTCACGTGTTTGAATTCTGATGACTAATGTGTCTTAATTATTTGTGCGTTTGTAGTGATCGAGTTCTTGGGCGGCGTTCCGCTGCTGCAGAGGCTGCCGAGTTCGTCTCTGAAGAAAATTGCTGAAGTTGTTGTAGTTAAACGATACGGTGATTTTTCAATTGGAGTTATTTCATTCCAGTTTGTTGTTGATTTTCATCTCAATTCAATGAATGAATGTTTGTTTTCTAAAACATGTATAAGTATAATGTCCTATGAATTTGTTTCGTTGCCGAAGAATGGCAGTATAAAAGAATTATTATCATTTTGAGTTTGGTACAACTCAATTTTGTAATTTCTTTATGTTAAATTTGACAAATTTGATGACAATTCAACATAAAAGTACTCCATTTTGCTGCTGATTCTTTCTGTTTGAATGTGGTTTAATAATGTTGCATTACAGAGAAAGGAGAGTATGTTGTTCGTGATGGAGATATTGGAGAGGGAATTTATTTCATATGGGAAGGAGAGGTTAGTTTGGTTGTGACATTTGTTTCATATTTTGTAAGTTTGTTTGGCTGAAGTTTAATTACACTTCACAGGCTGAAGTCTCAGGTTCAGTTCATTCTGAGGAAGAAGATCGTCTTGAGTATCAATTGAAACGATATGATTACTTTGGAAATGGTGAGACTGATATTTTCACCTACTATTATATGATTCTTTGATTCTCATGACATCATTCCAAAAATGGAGTTTAAACTGTTAGGTCGATAAGTTGCTTTTACTTCTCAACAAACCTCTTGATTTTGCCTTCTTGTTGTAATTGTGGCAATTGCTTTACATTGATGTCCTTATTTTCTTTCTGGTGTTATGGTTATTCATGCATACCAACCTGTTTTCTTGTATGAAATTTTTTTGTGAATCCCACACATATGATAAAGGTGGTCTATGACTATGACATCCAAAGACGAAAAGAACTCTCTTGGTGGAATAATTTGAACTTCATTTTGCAGGTTCGTCCACATCATCTAGGCGGGCAGATGTAATTGCTTTGATGAAGGTAGTTATTTTATTATGAACTGTTTTTCATTTTTTTTGTGAAAATCATCATGGTAGCTGCTCAAACTTATGAAATGTACCTTAAATGGAGCTTATTTAGCATACTAATTGTTACTACATTATATGTTGTCTGTCAGCTGACCTGCTTGGTTCTGCCTCATGAGCATTGCAATTTGCTTGAAACAAGATCAATCTGGAGTGCTGAAAAGACACCTGAGCCATGCTCACTTGTGGAGAACATACTGCATTTGGAGCCAATAGAGGTATCTTTCCTGCCTTATTTATTTATTTGCTTGTGGCTCTGTTCCATTTCCTGCACCTAGAAACTCCTGCCAAAAAGGTTTTCTTTTGCACTGCAGTCTATGAACTTTTTGGCTTAGATTCATATCCTACTTTTTTTCCTTTTCTTTAATTTAAATTTTCCTGGAACTGTTTTGAAGGTGAATATATTTCAAGGGATCACTTTGCCAGATGCTCCAAAATTTGGAAAGGTCTTTGGAGGACAGTTGGTTGGGCAGGCATGATTAGCTTCTTTTCCTTTTCTTTGTATCTCTGTGTTTACTACATAAATTCCTTTCTTGATTTTGTATCACTGCCATGCAATTAAACAAACGCTGTTTGAAAGTTTAGACGTAGGCTGAATGATTTCTTTTGTACTTGGTCAACACTTTGCAACCTATGGTTTTTAATGTAGAATTTTCATTCTAAAAGTCTGATTCTCATAATTAATTTCTCGGAATGGTCCTAGAGCTAAATGGTTATAATATGTGCCTTAGTCAACAAGTAAATCCTGATTCTTTCAGTTGATGGAAGTCAGATCCTTATCCCTTGAAGATATTAAAAATGGCCTAACATAGGACTAGAATACTTGTTTGGATTAAATGGTGAACATTGATCTTATACCTCTTCTTTTTATTTTATTTTTTTCCAGTTAAATGTTCATGTCAATCTCTTGTTTGATTTTTGAACAGTGAGATTCTTTATTTTTATACACAATCTCAAGAAACTATGGACCATAAATTGACTAGATTTTCCTTAATTGATCTTCCATTGAAAATTGACATTTTCTCTCTGTTTGTGATATTGAGCTAAACATGTTCTTGATAAGCCAACTTAGGTGGTTAATTTGGCTAATAGTTACATTCTATATTCCTCTTGTTGATTATCCAGCAATTTGACAAATTGTTGACTTTCCCAACCTGTGTGATGATATATACAGGCTCTGGCTGCAGCATCAAAAACTGTTGATTGTCTTAAAATTGTCCATAGCTTGCATTGTTACTTTCTTCTGGTGGGGGATTTTAACAGTAAGCATCATTTTTCACGAGCTTCAGATTTACAGTTGGTAAATTATTCATGAGCTAGAAAACAGCTTGTGATGATTTTTATCACAATGTCTATATTCTCTCTTTTCAGATAATGCTTGTGCTAATGAAACTGAAATATGCTCACTTGGTGTCTTTCTCTTGTTTAACTTTCTGTTTTCATTTGAGAATGAGGGTTCATCTTCTACCTTTAAATTATGTGATCGGCTATTGCAAATTCCTTATTGTCCCTTTTGAGCCCTTTGTGATAAAGTAACTTGAGAATAGGGTAGTGCAAGTTGAATAATCTTTTGTAACTTCTTTTCTGCTCCTACTTAATGTTTTGAGTGCTAGGACTACACAGCCTCTCTTTCAAATGAATTGAGTTTGCATTTGGTCCAAAAATTAATATTACTTGCTTTGATGGGTGAATGAATGAATGGAAGTGTCCTATGGTAAGAAAAGGAAGCAAAGTGCTTGAGCCAGGTATGCAGGAACATATTATCCAGTTGCCAGTACAGAGATTGCTTTGCATGGGGACTATCATGAGATGCCTGGTTTAAAGAAACGAGGAAGTTAAGTTAGTTGAGCCCAAGCTTCCAATTCAATAGCGCATTGAAAGAACTTAATGTACCTCCCCCAATCACTGCTTCTGAAGTGGGTTGGGTTTTAAAGCTGAAAACATGGCCGTATAAGCGGAGTTCGGCCTTAGTCGTAGAGTCCTATATTGGATGGAGGTGGAGGAATGATCAGTCAGTGAATTGGGTCTCCTCGTTGGAGGGTCAGGTTAACAATATTGCATATTCCCTTGCTTTATCCATTGAGTCATACCCGAGCTTATAGAAAATAGGAGGATCTTCTTAGTCCTCATTAACATCAAAAGCATCAATAAGCTAAGGGGCAATCAATCAATCAAAAGAAAGCCAAAGACGCCAGCCCAAGATGCCAAACAAGAGAAGAGAGATCCCGGCATCAAACAAAACATGGACCAAAAACCCTTTCTAATTTCTCTTTGTATTGGCCTTGGCCTTTTCTTGACTGAGAAAACGCAGTTAATGGACTCGTAATACCCGGACCCGATAGGTACAAGCTAATGACTAGGCAGGCCTATAATGTTTTGTAAATAAGACATTTGTTATGTGGGCTTATGGACCACTTTTCTTTGAGTTTCTGTTTATTGACACATGATGTATTGAAGCCAGTATTCTGAAATATTCTTCACGAGTGAATGCACTTAAAGTAGGATGGATAAATTATGACTTTTAGATGGTTTTTGTGCTTGAACTCAGCTTGATAAACTGCTGATACCTTGTTGCAATTTGGGCTGATTGCTGCTAGAGGAACTAAAATCTAGATTTATTATTCAATTTATTATAATGATACAGCTTGATCTCAGTATGCAGTTTAAGTTCATGGACCAACAATAAAAATTTCAGTAAATTTCAGTGTTATGGAAATATACTTTTGCAGTACCGATTGTATACCAAGTTCACCGTTTACGTGATGGCAACAACTTCGCCACCCGAAGAGTAGATGCAATACAAAAAGGAAATGTCATATTCACAGTGCTCGCGTCATTTCAAGTAATGCAGTTAACCCTTAAATTTGTATTTTACCTTAATTCTAAGAAACATTTTTGGTCCGTTGTTTCCATTTATTTATTTTATTTTTATTTGTTTGCAATTTCTGAGTTTATTGCTTATCTTCATTATTTATGTTGTGAAGGGTCTGGGATATTTCCTTCATATTCTCTCTTTCTACTGGTAAAAAATTATCATTACCTATCTCGTTATGATTTAGACTATTACAGTCCATTCTCATGTTTTATTGAAGTAGTGAATTTCTTGATCTTTAGATTGTCCCAAACACTATTGAAAGTAAGATTTCTGTATTAGCATTATTCATTCTGTGTGAGAGTAAAGGCGTCAAATATAATCTCTTTGGATTTGATACCGTAGGATTCTAAAGCTGGCCACATCTATGAGCTTTGGTATGAAAGATCAACGTGAACTTGAATTGGTGAATGGTCAGGAATGACTGTTGAGTTCAAGTTGTAATCTCTAGCCTTCCAGTGTTTATTGATAGTGAAAGAATACAAAAGCTCTGTGTGTGAATTTTTAGTAGCAAAGTAGCTTTAGATACAGATCGCATGTTCAGCGATGGCTGTTGCTTGAGGAAGAAAGAATAATTAACTTCCATCTGCCATATTCTCGTTTGGCATTTTTTTTTTTCTTTTGTGCTCATAGAATGCATATGCAAGTTTTCAATCGTCAGAAGACTGGTTGATAAATCTCAAATGTTTTGCAACATTTCCTTTTATTTTACAGAAAGGAGAACAGGGATTTGAACACCAAGAAACAAAAATGCCGTCAGTGCCAGCTCCAGAACTGGTAACTGATATATACTTAATTTAGTATTTTTCCTGTTGATTGCTGTGGTAGTACTGAACTTTTGATTTATTGCAGCTTCTATCAATGGAAGAGCTACGTGAGAAACGTCTTATTGATCCTAACCTTCCTAGGTGGGATTTCAATTACTCTGGTTTTAGTTTGTTGCTGTACATGTACACAGACAAGCACATTTTACTTGACTAATTGATTGTTTCAGGAGCTACCGGAACAAGGTTGCTACAAAAGAATTTGTCCCTTGGCCAATAGAGATAAGGTTTTGTGATCCTAACAGTAATACTAATCAGAGTAAATCTCCACCAAGGTTAGCCTGCCAGCGTTGTGTTATTGTATTTTGCTAACAGCTTGAATTGTTTGTCACCTTATGCCACATGTGGAAGTTTATTGTCTGTTTTTCATGTCTGTGTCTGATTCATGTACAATGTAACTGTATTACAGTCTGAGGTATTGGTTCAGAGCAAAAGGGAAACTTTCAGATGACCAGGCTTTGCATAGGTAAGCTATGCCTTTCAGATGCTAAAATATTTTTATTTTGTGTTAGTTATGCCACTGCCCTCATAAATCTGGGCAGGCATGAACTGTGGTCTCACCAACATCAACATGAATGCCTGTTGTATTTATAATCCTTTCACTCTGATTCTTTGGTGAATTGTAACTAAATCCTTTATACTCGTCTCTGTTGTGGGGGTAGGTGGATGGATGTGGGTCTGAGTATGCTATCTTAACAAATTGTAGGTACATGTAAAACAGTTGAATGTCAACTACCTCAAGTATGATCCTTATGAAGTACTGGCAATATGTTTTTTGCAGATGTGTGGTGGCTTATGCTTCAGATTTAATATTCAGTTCAGTCGGTTTGAATCCCCACCGTAGAAAAGGTTTCAGATCAGTTTCCCTCAGTCTGGACCACTCGTAAGTATCTGCTTCTCAGAAATAATGTAATTAGTGTTTATTATCCAGCATATCCATCAAATAGACCAATCTGACCACAGATCACATAAGTATGAGTCATAGGCTGACTGTATTAAGGCTGAGTTGTCATAAACCATTAACAATTAATATGGAGAGGGAAAGCAATTCAATTTTTGGTTCTCTTTTAGATTTTATATTTTTCTTCAGATAACATTTTTCCTCTTCTAAATGTTACATGAATATAAATCAAACCTTCCTTAACTCTAAATGTGAAGGGACTTTAAATCCCATACTTTGAGAGGTCCAAAGAGGTTTTGCCGGTTAAACCAACTAACATCTACGATGGGTCCTCTTTGATCTAATATCCCTGGAGTGCAAGTTGACCAGGGTCACTATAACATTATTCATTTGGGTTCCAAATGAATTACTTTTGGTAGGGATTACTTCTGTCCATTCATCAAAATGACATTGCTCATTATGACTTGAATAAACCCTCTCATTCATCCATAATAAACAGAAGAATCAACATATCCATTGTATAATTCATATAGCACCAAAGTGACTTGGAGGTGCTTGTTTTCACCCTTGGAAAATATTATTGGTGTTTTGTTTTCTAATCATGTCTGTATTTCAGGATGTGGTTTCACCGGTCATGCAGAGCTGATGACTGGTTGTTGTTTGTGGTAAGTTTCATATACCTGTGATTGTTTGCATATTTTGTTGTTTTTCTTCCCTCTTCCATAAAAGATACATGGATAAATGTATCCAATTTCTCTCAGATTGTGAGTCCCATTGCACACAATGGACATGGCTTTGTTTCAGGCGAAATGTTCAATATAAATGGAGAGGTATTACCTAAAGTGATTATGTTCCTCCTCCACATTTTTGTTTCTTTTCATTTCATAAAATTTTACTTTGCTTTGTTACTGAATTATGCTTTTGTATTTTCGGCAGCTTGTTGTATCATTGACCCAAGATGCCCTACTGAGGACTCCTAAAACCCCAAATCCCGCCCCTGTATCAAAGTTATGAACAGCTAGTGGTCAGGACGTTCTTCTAAGAGTGAGCATCGCTGTAAAGCTTGCAGAACACACTTCAACGGCTTTGCACAATATTATTTTGATTTTGTACAAGCTAAATAAGATGCTTTACGTTGATTGTAAAGCGAATGCTGTGTATTATTCCACTGCTAACTATTTGAGCTTGTACTATTCCATCATAGAGAATTTTTTAATAGAGCTCTCTTAACAGATGTGATCCATGAAGCATTCCAATTTTTGCCTCTTCACATGTACCACGAGCTGCAAAAGAAAGATTGAGATTGTAATTTCAGAGCCAAAATCCCTTGTACCCCGTCGAATATTGCAATATCTTTTTTACTATTTTTTTGGATGCCAATATATATGAAATCAAATTATAAACGAAAGAGAAATTTGTCATTACACGTGGGGACAAATGTATCCTGGTAACTTCGGATCCAAGCCATTCAGTAGAAAAATTAAAATCAACAAAAAAAATTGTCGAATTTTAACAACTCTCTCTAAGAATCTTTCTGAATGCCCACTTGTGTTGTGTCAATGGAACTGTTTAACTTAGGTTGCAAATAGAAAACACACTGTTTTAAAATACCAATAAAAGATTAAATTTACGCGTAAATATAAGGGAAATTAATACTCTCAATTAATAGCCGTTACGCAATAAGATTTCACGAGTGAAATCAATTTACCTCCGACGCCAGCACCATGCCCCTTGTACTATTTCTACTTCTTTCTTAATTAACAAACACATAAACCCCCAAAAGAAAGATTAATTATATAAAGCCACCCCAAAATCACAAACTTATTTTAGCTTCGCCCCACGACGATTTGCTCTCTCGCTTAATTTCCTCTGACAGCATCGACCCTAAATCATCGCAGGTCGGTTTCTTCTCCATTCCTCGATCTATGAGTGCGCTAGTTTTCGTGTAATTAGATTATTTTTAGGTCAGCGTTTGATGTATCTGGCAGTAACTTGTTGTTTTTCATTATAGATTCGTGAGTTTTGTTGATGAAATGGTTCAGTTTTTGAACTCAAATTTAGCTCAGATTTTGGCTTTATGGGGCTTAATTGTTCGCATAGCTAGATGATAGTAATTGAATTCCTCGGCATTTACTTGAGCGGAGAAGTTTAGACCTTGCATCGACGTATATGTGTTTGAATACCTTAAATCCAAGATCATTGATTGGGTTAACTTGTGATATTTCCAAATTATTTATTGTTTTTGTTATCATTATTGGTAGAATCCAAATATGGAAACTGAGCTTTTCAATTGCACACTGTAGATTTAAATTATGGACATTATTGCTTGGCTTTATGGATTTCATTTCAGGTGAAGATTTCATCTGATTTTACTTTTTAAACCTTAGGGAGCTGTTTGGTTATGGTACTACTATGGAGCGTCATGAAAGTGGATCAAATGGTAAACAATCTGTAGGACCATTGATATCTGGGCTTCCAGATGATATTGCAATTTTTTGTTTGGGAAGAGTTCCTCGAAAGTACCATGCAGCACTAAAGTGTGTTTCAAGGCGATGGAGAGACTTACTGCAGAGTGAAGAGTGGTGTGCTTATCGGAGAAAGCATAATTTGGATGAGACTTGGATATATGCTTTGTGCAGAAACAACAAACTTGAGCGGATTTGTTGCTATGTGTTGGATCCGAACTCAACAAGCAGGAGTTGGAAGCTGATTTGTGAGCTACCATCTCGTGCCTTGCGAAGAAAAGGGATGGGTTTTGAGGTGTTGGGAAAGAATGCTTACTTGTTGGGCGGTTGTGGTTGGTATGAGGATGCCACTAGGGAGGTTTACCGTTATGATGCTGCGAGGAACACTTGGATTGATAATGCTCCCTTGTCAACCGCAAGGTAATATACTAGTATTTTATTTTATTTTTCTGGAGTTACTGGTGCTGGCCAGACTGAATATATTCAAGCATTCTGTTTTCTGTTTTCATATCATGTAGTTTTAAGGACTTAATGGTTTTTCTTTTATTGATGCAACCAACAGTTGCTGAGGGGTTTTATGTATAAATATCATATGGGATGTAATGCTATGTTATCTATCGAATATGGCCATAACGCTTGTATTGTATACATGGATTCAGGATATGAGTGGCTGAGCTGCCACGTGCATACACACAAATTTACTCGTTCCTTGCTTGTTTTTTTTGTCATTTTCCTTTCAGAAAACCTTTTCCTTTCTTCTCTCTCTTTTTCATTTTTTCTGGTGAGTTATTGTGTGTAGTTTTTATGCATTCAGGTGCTTCTTTGCTTGTGAAGTTCTAAATGAGCAAATTTACTCCATTGGTGGATTAGGTTCAGAATCAAGTGATACACATTCTTGGGACGTTTATGATCCATGTTCAAACAACTGGAAATTGCACACAGACCTGAACATTGTCACTGAAATTGAAGATTCTTTTGTCAAGGATGGCAAAATCTACATCCGCTGTGGCACTACTGCTGCAACTTCTCATGTTTATGCATTAGTTTATGAACCATCAACCAACACCTGGAGGCATGCAGATGCTAACCTGGCATCAGGATGGCGAGGTCCTGCAGTTGTTGTAGATGGTACTCTTTATGTGTTGGATCAGAGTTCAGGAACGAGGTTGACGATGTGGCAGAAAGAGCATAGGGAATGGGCACCAGTTGGGAGGTTGTCACCTCTCCTTACAAGACCACCCTGCCAGCTTGTTGCCATCGGAAAAAACATTTTTGTCATAGGAAAGGGGTGTAGCACTGTGGTCATTGATCTTGGCAATGCAGGAAATATTGGAGGAGTTATGGTGAGTTCTTCTATTCCAAAACTTAATGATAAGGACGATGTTATAAGCTGTAAATGTTTAGCAATGTGAAGCTTGTGTTGATGTGCTAAAGCGTGTTATGCCCTGAAAGTTATAATGTTTTAGGTACATTTGAACTGTCCCTAGGAAATGAAACTGTTATACTGTAAATTGTATCTGTTTTATGTACTCTTGAAACCCCCTTTTTTTTGGTGAAAAAGAAATGTTGAAACTGCACGTTTATGTCAATTATGATTATCCAAACAGTTTAAAGTTTCAATAAATCCTCCTCTATAACAGCTAGAAGCAAAAGGAAACAGAGATTAAGTGCACGGCCACAGCTCTCTCCAGAATTAATGGTAAGAGGTGCTTTAACATATTATCAACAATACATTATGGTACATATATAACCAATGCTCTGGTAATTACGGTACAATGGAAACTCCCAAATCTAATATTGGTGAGATTGTTGGTCAGCAGTGCCCGGTAAAGCTAGATGCTATTATGGTCAATTGATGGAATAACCCCGTCATTTCTCTTGAGCTAACACCATCTACTGAATAATCAAGCAACTTGAAATGAATTTGGTCAGCTAGGCTTTTTCTTTTTAAAAGCAGGATGTATGATTCCACTGAATGAATCTAGTTCATCAATTTTAGAAATACACTCCTTCATCCTTTTCAGAAGGGTAGGCATTGCGGACATATTACTGGACATTTTATCTTTAAGCAAGTGTATTTTCTCAGAAGCTTTCTGCTGTTCCTCTGTTCGTGTTGTCCCCTCACTTGATTCATCATGTCCTCCTGAATCTGTACATAATACTCACATGGTCAACGCCTTAATCAGAGTACGAAACAGCATTTTGGAGTAGGAAAGGCCCTTGTTACTTTGCAAGTGAATAGTAAGCCACCTTTTCTTTTCATATGCCAATAATTTCCTTTTTTTTTTTTTTCTAAAGAAATGAAAGATCACACAAACAAGAAAAAGGAAAAAGGAAAAAGGAAAATGCCCTGCTTTTACAGCTAAAAGAAGGTCCTCTGATAATTCCAACACTTGAAAAGTAGAACACGGATAAGTGTTGTCGTTTCACTGCAAAGTTTTCGTCTTAATGTAGAGCAAACCTTAACACAACCCCACCATTGCCAACAGAACAATATACTGCTACCTCTGCCATGTAGCATTATTGGAAAACTGTAAACACAATTTCACTGCCAGCAATGGCACCACCACCAAGAAAATTAGTCACAACTATATTTACCACAACCACCATCCCTTACTGTCAATACTAGGCATCTATTTTTACTGCTGCTGAGAAACAGCAACACTCTTCATAGGCTGACCATTCCTTTTTTTCTAATTTAATTAACCTCAATGAGCCAGATTATAATGCGTCACCTAATGCATACATTAAACATATCACTAAGTACAACTAAAAACAAACAAGTTTCAAAAGTTTGTTAAATAGTTCTAGAATCTGTTTAAAAATAGTGTATACAACAATGGCTTTGCTCAGGACCGTGTTAGCAGCCTAATAGGAGAGGCTAGCTAAGACGGGTGAGAATCTCCAGTAAATGATTAGAAGGGTCAATGTTTAATCACTGTAGCCATATGTGTATGCTTTCCAAGCATGAAAGTAATAGTAGCCACCAAAGGTGATATACGAGGACCACTGAACATAGATTTTCGGATTAAAAGTTCTTCCACTATAATCATTTTGATGACAATGATATTATCCACAGGTTCAATATTTATAGATAAGTTATGACACACAAAATTAAACATGCCAATTTGAGAGCAAGATATTACAGGAAATCTCTCATCTACTTGAATTTAATTAACATTAACAGTATATTTTATGCAGTATTCATTTGAAAAGTAGATGAATGTTAACTTAAAACTGGTTTTTCTATCTCACAACCCTACAAGGTCCTTTGCTAATGCACTTCATTGCTCACCAATTACACACTTCACCTTTGGGCATTTGCATTCCATTTCCATAACTATTCTTCACATTCACAGTTAAGGTAATTTCTAGGAAAAACACATAAAAAACCAGACATTCACTTTCAATTTCAAAGCAGCACGTAAAATTACAGTCTATCAGCACAAAACTAAATTGAAATGCAGAAACTTCACATAAAAATTCCATAGAATAAAGACAAATTAATCAACCATGGCAATTCTCATTTGTTCTGCAAGTCCGTACAGTACACAAAGCAAAAAACAAATATACAGAGAGCCAAAAAAGAGAGAAAACCATGCAAGTAAAAGGCCAACTAAGATCCAGAAACCAAATCACTAAAAAACATTAAAAACATGTATTTCTTAGCAATTAAACGAAGCACAATGCAATTCACAGAAACCTTGAACTGATATACCCGCATAACAAAAACCCTTCAAGTTTTTCCTAAACTGTCAGCTGCATGAATTAAAACAACGGACACCTGCAACTAAAATTGAAAAAACCTAGAAAGGAAAACGAACCTGATTGTTGCTTTCCGAACAATCCAGGATCCGACCCGGATTCGAATCCAGGAAAAACGGGTCTTTGAGTCGAAAGAATTGAAGCGAAAGTATTCTTGAGCTGATCGGGTAGTACTGCTCTATACTCTAGAATCTTTTGCGCCATTAGCTTCACATCCGATTCCAGCTTCTCCAGCTCTTCCTCTTCGGCTTCGGATTCTCCAGATCCACACTCAGCACCCCGAATTTCGATTCGGGTTTCTAGGGTTTTCGTTGGGTCATTCAATGCCATGTATAGATAGAAGTCGAAGAAATCAGGTGGTTTTTGGTCTTTTTGGGAGGGCTTTTTGGACGTTAGGGATTTTAAAATTTGAAAATTTTCGAAATTTTCCTGTGGTTTGTGTTTATATTCGAGTGTTAACGATAAAATACGGACACGCGCGGGGAGGGGTGAAGTGCGCACACCTGTTATTACAGGTGGTAACATGGGGCGCAGTGCGCACCCTCCCCCGAACCCTTGCCTTTGACGTCTACTCAACTTGGTCCTCATCGACGGTCGGGATTCGTAATATCAAAATATTTGTATCCTCGCCGTCCATCAAGTAAAGTTAACGTTTAATTAGATTAAATATGTAAAACAGCGTCGTTTCGACTCAGACTTCTCAACTGTTCCCTCGTTGAACGCAACGTCTAAAATCCCCCTTCTCCCGCGCGCAAAGAAAATCAAAGAACTGCTTTGAAATGTCGGTCATCAAATCCTGTTTGGCTGTTTAGAAACCGGAGGAAAGTTCGATATTGTTCTCTTCATTTGCTCAGGAACCATACAGATGGTTAAATCCAATCCTAACTTCAAATTTTTCTCTTCGTTTTTTCAGGAACCAAATAAATGGTTAGCCACAACCCTAAATTCAATTTTATCTCTTCGTTTTCTCAGGAACCAACGGATGATCGAATCCTAACTGTTAATCTAACTTCAATTTTATCTCTTCGTTTTCTCAGGAACCAGAGCAGATGATTAACCCTAACCCTAACTTCAATTGGTTTTCTGTCGGAGAAATCGAGGAAGTGATATTTACGTCATTCTTTGTCGGAATTTCAGCAAATAAGACAACCGATGACTTTGTATACTCCGAGTACGAATTTGGGTTTTCCAACATTATGTCATTGACTTACTTCCATCACGTAGTGCTTTGGCAATCTGAAATCTTGACTTCAATTCTTGGATTATGGAAGATTGCAAACCTTCATCACCTCCTTCAAAGGTAAGTTTCATTTGTTTTTTTAACATTTAATTGTAATCTAACTGTTGATTTTGCTCGAATGTTTTCAACATGTAAAGTAATTAGTGGAAATATAAAAATAACCTAAGATTTACATTGTAATCCAAGTGTTAATTTGTTTGGTTCTTGAGAAAATAAATAAATTCACAGAAAAATAATAAGAAAATGAAATATAGATATCCGTTTATAAGGCAAGTATAATGTCAATCTATTATGCAAAAAATTATCTGTCTATTTCATGTTGCAATTAAATGATAATATTACAGAGGATGCAGGCACAAATGTTCGATTCAGAAGGTCCGTATAGACTGCTTTATTGTTCAAGCAAGGGAGACAGAGCAGGCGTGTTACAGGAGCTAGAGAAAGGCGTAGAACCCAATTTATCTGACTATGACAAGAGAACAGCGCTTCATTTAGCATCAAGCGAAGGACGTGCTGAAATTGTTCATTTACTCCTTGAGAAAGGAGCTGATGTCAACTCCTTAGATCGTTGGGGTCGCACTGTAAGTTTGAATCCACTCCTTTCACCCCTTTGATTTACTCTATAGACTCATGGAACTGGTTTTAATGTGTGTCATATGATCAATTTATCAGCCACTTTCAGATGCTCGCAGCTTTGGTCATGGAGTTATTTGCAGGATACTTGAAGGTCGAGGTGGGATAGATCCGGTATTTAACATTATCAACATATATATAGTTGTGAATATATTTAATTTAATACTATCTTTGAAGGAAATGAATTTTGTTGAACTGGCAATTTTTTTCCCCTTATCTATGATCGCAGAAAACACCATACAACATTTGCTTTATGGTTAACTTGTACAAAAGCTGTCAATAATTAATTTTGTTAACCTTGTCAGCAGTGTCTACTTTCACATTGACTGAAGGCTTTATTTTTATTTTTATTTATTTCTTTTTCTGTTAATACTTTAAAAGATTTTGCTTCACGCAGGTGGGGCTTGACTCGCATACTCCTTGCTATGAAATTGATTATGATGAAGTGAACATGGATGAAGCAATACTTATTGGAGAAGTAATTTCTTGTTTCAACTTATTTAGGCAAATGTCAAGCAGGGGCACTTAAATCCATAACAATAGTGCCACATTTGAAGAACCAGAATTCTCTCAACTTTCTGTATTCTTGGTTATACTTTTCCTATATTTACATTGTGAACCATTATAGGGAGCATATGGTGAAGTTTATCTAGTCAAGTGGCGTGGTACAGAAGTTGCGGCAAAGACCATTCGTTCTTCCATTGCATCAAATCCAAGGGTGAGGTGAGTTTTATTATGGTACAGGGCATAACATGATCCTTTCCTTCCTCTGCTTTGCCCTCCCTCCCTTTTTGTCTCTCAGTCTTTGTAGAAGTATCATTATAAACAGTTTCATGTTTCTGTTTGTGCTCATGATATATTTTGTACAGTGCTAAAACTTAGAGCTTTTAGTGTTGTAAATATAAGTGTTTGTTTAGTAATCTGCATTAGTTAAAGGATGATCAGTCCATTTGGTTTAAATTTTAGTTGGTAAACCTACAGAAATAAAGTATTTGATGCAATTGGGATGGTGAGATTTTAATTGTTGTGACCTGACTTGACAATCCTAGTTACATTTAACATTTTTCTTTCCCTCAATGATTGACTGTTTAACAGGAATTCATTCATGAAGGAACTGGGTTTGTGGCAAAAGTTGCGCCATCCCAATATAGTGCAGTTCCTGGGTGTCCTAAAGCACTCTGAGCGCTTGATATTTCTTACAGAGTATCTTCGCAATGTGAGTTTTGTTCTATCAAATTATGGTTTTTAATTCTCTTTTATCCCAATTTGCTGATTGTCCCTTCATGTGAATGTGCTAGGGGAGTTTGCATGATATATTAAAAAAGAAAGGAAGATTAGATCCACCAACTGCAGTTGCTTATGCTTTAGATATTGCAAGGTACATATTCTAGGGAAACGCACTTCTGTACTTGAAATATATTGCTAGAAGTTTTGACTTGGCTTGAACTTTATTGATAAGATACTGATTCAATTTCCTGTCCACAAAAAATATTTACCTAGATACTATTACAGTTTGCATAAGTTCTCCTCCAGCAAACATGCCTGAATGAGACATTACTGATCCAGCATGACAACTGTGCTATAGAATTTGAATGTAGATGTTTTTGCTTTGAATCCTATGCACAGTACAACAACCTGCTACAAGCTCCACTGTCTCCCAGAAGAATGTATAAAAATTTTCTGATGACTATAATTTGGATTGTGGAAAACTGTGTCAATAAGATCATTGAATGAAGTTTTCTTTTAGTTTTTTGATTCTCATCCTTTTGGATTTATAAGAATCGTTGGAGGTGTCTTTTTAATTCTTTTTATACTTCTACGTCAATATTTTTTTTTTTTGATTTGAATTGTTGGAATAGATAATATAGTCTTGTGAAGTAATTGAGCAAGATTATTATTGGTTTTGAATTGTGTCCAATCATAATGGTTTCTGACATTGAGGTGAGAATAGATAGTTCTGACAACAATGCAATGAATTGCCCTTGGTTCCTGCCATAAATGTTGAATTTTACACCGGACACGTTATTCTACTTGACATTCTTGGTACATATTACATTAGTTATTACTGTTTCATTTTTATTTTTTATATATTAATTGTTACTGTTTCATCATTTTATTTTTTATATAAACATGACAATTGCTACTAACTCCTAACACGGGTTGATTCCTTCTGAAACCTTATAGAGGAATGAATTATCTCCATCAGCACAAACCACATGCTATAATACACCGAGATTTGACGCCCAGGTATTGCTATATACATCTTTCAGTCAGTGTCATGTTGAGTGCATTTAACTTTGGAATCTTTAAATTTCAGATCATAAATTTTGCTTGAGCCTTTGGCTTTACTCGTACTCGGCAATTTCTGGAAACATAAATTTTACCTTTCGATTTTGGGACTTGCAGCAATGTGCTACAAGATGAAGCAGGGCATGTCAAGGTTACAGACTTTGGATTGAGCAAAATTGCACAAGAAAAAGATTCATATAGCTACAAAATGACTGGAGGAACTGGTTCATGTAATTTTCTATCTCTCTGAAAGTTTAAGCATTTATAAAATTTGAATGCTTGTTTACATGCTTTTTTCACATTTACCAGATCGTTACATGGCACCTGAGGTTTATCGTCGAGAATCATACGGCAAAAGCGTTGATGTCTTCTCCTTTGCTTTAATAGTCCATGAGGTAACCTTAAGCACAATTTTACAATTTGCTATATATTTGCAACTGATACCTTTGTGGTTCATATTGAGCTATGCATATCAGTTCAACCTCTGAATGGACCAGTTTGCATTATGAACTAATCTAGTAGGCACACTTATCTGTTAAAATTAAGATATTCTGCATGGCAGAATAAGTGTGATTTTCTAGGCATCTAATATGTGGTTGTGGGGTTTGCTTTGCTTACAGATGTTTCAAGGAGGACCATCTAATAAAGCAGAAACTGCTGTACAGGTTGCAGATAAGAGGGCATATGAAGATTCTCGACCACCTCTTTCTTCAGCGTTGTACCCTGAACCAATCAAAGAGTGAGTTCTTTTTGGATATTACTTCCATGTTTGAATTTGTTTACAAGCTCCAAAATAACCTGTTGTTGCATATGGTACTGCAATATTGGACCTTAAAACATTTGCAAGGACATGCTAGATAGAGCTGTATTGTCTACAAGTATTTATGCAGCCACCAAATTGGGGTGGGTAGACTTGGATCTGCATTCAATGATTGGGACTGCAATGCTTCCAGAGCATTGATTTGAAAGCAAAAGTTGCTTATAATTCGCAGTGCCAACCACAAGCCGCTACTTTTCACAATATGATTTGAGAGACAATAATCATTCATACCAAATTATGTTCTAGACTGGTAGCTTCCATATTATTCCAATTATCTGGCTTCCATACAATCAACTTTGAGACATACATCTTCAAATCATACTAGATTATTTTTATTGAGAACTTTTATTTAAATATGACCCTTTAATCTATACTTCAATTTTCTGAATTAGGCTTCTGCGAGAATGCTGGCACAAGAATCCAGACTGCCGACCAACATTTGAGGAGATAATCTTACGGCTAGAGGTTATCCAAGACAGTTTGCGGGAGAAGAAAGCAATGCCATCCTGCTGCGGTTGTGTCATGCTATAAGGCATTATAATAGTAGAAGCATTGATTGTATAATTGTATTACATGTTTCCACTTTGCACTGTGCACTTCTTCCCACCCTTAACATTATCCAGTAGACGATTATCACATGGATTTTGTACGAAATCCGTATGGGGATTTAGTTATACATGTTATACATGTACATAGAATCATGATCATGATTCACAACCTTTTTGTAAGCATTATGAGCCAACTTATTCAAACTAGTTGTGCCTGATATCTTTGATATATTTTGTTGGCAATTGTTAAATTGTAGTAAACTTTTGAGTCTTGATTTCATCATTTATCAGTGACTGGAGTAATGACACCTGAAGTTAGACTGAAAGGATAGTTCTATTCGGGTATATTCTGTGGCATTTTTCATTGGTAATCGGTTAGCATGTTTAATACAATTTTAAAAGGTTAATGAAAAAGGTAATCGACATGTCTGGGTGGTGTAGTCGGTTATCACGCCAATCTCACACACTAGAGGTCCAGGGGTCGAACGCGGGCTCAGACACACTTTATTTTATGAATTTTTTATTTTTTCCTCTCCCTCACTATTGCCTATTGCTCAGAGTGCTCAGACACGGCTCAATTTTCGTTGCTGCTAACAATTTCCGACTTTGGGTTTCCTCAAAAAATGCAGAGTCAAAGCCTTTCACTACCAAATCATATTCTTTTCCCACTCAGTTTTTATCCCTCTTCATCACCAATGCAAAGCCCCGCCATAAAACTTGTATTCAATCAAAGTTCAAAATCTGGGTTTTGCAGTTCACTCAGAATGGCATCCAAATCACTAATTAGTGTGAGAAAATCTGGTGGTGGTGGGGTTAGAGTCAGGTGCGGATTGGTACAAGAACACAATGATGATGGGTTTTATATGAGGAGGTGTGTGCAGCTGGCTAGAAAGGCAATTGGCCATACGAGTCCCAACCCAATGGTGGGTTGCGTGATCGTGAAAGATGGAAAGATTGTTGGTGAAGGATTTCATCCTAAAGCCGGCCAGCCGCATGCTGAGGTAACCGTCTGTGTTGTTAAGAAGATTTTATTTTCATTGTGAAGTTTGCATATTTCGTGGTTCTATTATGTTTGCTTTTCTTGAGAAAATTGTAGTAATTGGGAAACAATAGTGAGGTTTAGAGTGAATTTATCTTTTTAATGTATTTTTTTCCATTTTTCTGTGCAATAATTCAAGTGCTGAAAAGTCTGCAACGTTCTTGCATTTTCTGCAGTTCAGTGAACAGTCGGCAGAGTCCAAGATTTTATATTTCTTAGATGTTGAATACCATATTCTGTTGAATAAATTTGAATACCCTTTTTTGCTTGAGCAAATCCTGGAGTTGGGTTTGCATTTTGACAGTAAAAGTATAAAGGGCACTTCTAATTTAATAGCCTTTCTTTTCCCTTTCCCATGCTGATGTGGTTGTATAGTGCTTAGCTTAATGTATTTGAGAGTGCTAACATATGATTATTTCCCTTTTTATATATTTTCTCTCTATTTTTGCACTAATCCTGAGATGTGAGGAGCCACTACTTGCACAAGGCAAGGGACCTGGCCGCACTGGCTCTAACCAGAAGTCATGTTTTACTGTAAATTTTGAAGAGTGTTTGGTTGGAACACACTTTTGGAATGCTAAATAAACTGTCCTTGTTTTATTTGTGTTGTGTGCTTGTGGAACTATTATGCATTTCAATGCAAATAGCTATATTTGCATTGGTGTGTTTTGTTTGAGAATGCTGAATAAATTGAATAAGGAGATGAAACTTGCAGGTATTTGCTGTCAGAGACGCTGGTGAGTTGGCTAAGAATGGAACAGCTTACGTGAGCTTGGAACCATGTAATCATTATGGGAGAACTCCACCGTGTACTGAAGCTCTGATTAAAGCAAAGGTGAAAAAGGTGGTGGTGGGGATGGTAGACCCAAACCCAATTGTGGATTCAAAGGGGTTGGAAAGGCTGAGAGATGCTGGAATTGATGTGACTGTGGGTGTGGAGGAAGAATTGTGCAAGAGGCTCAATGAGGCCTTCATTCATCGAATGTTGGCACGGAAGCCTTTTGTTACAGTTAGGTAAACTTTTATTTGTCATGAATTAAACACCTGTGTCAAGACATGTACAGATATTGCTTAGTTATTTCATTTAGGGCATGGTTTCAAATTTATTTGGCAGTCTGACATTTTTACTACTATTCTTGAGTATTAAAAATGAAAAAAGTAATCTGATTAAAGGCCTCTCCTGGCAGGTATTCCCTCTCTGTTAATGGCCACCTCCTATACCAACTTGGGGAAGGAGTTACAGAGTCTGGTGGATACTACTCGCAGTTACTACAGGAATACGATGCAATTATACTCTCTGCCTCATTAGCTGAGAAGTACTCTTTACCTGCATCACAAGAACCTGATGCTAATCAGCCCTTTCAGATAATAACGGCGTTTAATGTTAGTTCTCCAATCCAAATTCCAAGTCTCAGTGAAGAAACTGCTTCAAAAGTGATGTTGTTTACAGACAAAGAGACGACTGTAGAACCCAAAACAGCTAAAAAAGGAATTGAAACGGTGGTTTTGGATCAGATCAATTTAAATGCGATTTTGGACTACTGCTATAGCCAGGGGTTTTGCAGTGTTTTGCTGGATTTGAGGGGTGATGATGGTGATCTTGAAATGCTTCTAAAAGAGGGTATTGAACAAAATCTGCTGCAAAAGATTGTGGCAGAAGTGCTGCCTATATGGAGTGAAAGTGGAGGGAATCCTCATGCCCTGTTGAACAGTTTAGGGAAAGGACTGAGAGTGAAAAATTTACGGCCTAAGATGTCAAGTCGGAGCATTGTGCTTGAGGGATACCTTTGATGTGGGTGATTGAAGCCCGTGGATACAGAATTTGTTCTCTCCAACTTCATGTTGGCGTTGGTTTTCTATTGGTGGACACTATATGGCAAATTTACAATCTCACTGGTGAAGCTAAGGGGCCTTTTTTGTCGATCCCAAAGAACAATGGTTGCATAGCCTGCCAACCCAACAGTTTGTTCCCGCCAACCAGTGTCCCCCTGCAGAGATGCTCTTTCCTTCTGTCTTATTGGCTTCTTCTCATGTTGAGCAGAAGTTTTCTGCAAGCTTGAAGCTGCGTCCTTCCAATTTGTTAACATTGAATGACATTTGACCTCTGTTATTTTGATGTAGCATATGAAGCGAGGCACATGCAGATTTGAGTTCCATTTTTGTGGTTCTTGTGATCACAGACTATTTAGACTTGACAAGTACCACCTTTCTGGTTCATCTGGGAAACGTCTTCTAACTTTCTGATCTTTATAGCAGTCCTGAACTTCATAGATTGCTAGGCTACAGGCAAACTCCAGTTGACATGAAAGCTTCACTTGGTTGTTACTTTTCAGTTAGAACGCTACTTGGAAAGTCTTTAAAGCCGGATTAGCTGCGTAATCTTTGATCTATGTAGCATGTAGTTTGCCAGCCAGTAGTCACTCTTACTTTGAGGTGGACAACTGAGAAATCGAATGCATAGTCTCTTTCTTGGAAAGATTTTGAAGGTGAAATCACAAGATCCTAGATGGCAGGTGAGAGAATACGGTTTAATATGCAGCTTGGGTGCTCAATTTGAATAGCCAGAGAGGGAAAAGAAGACCCGGAGAATCATACTCCGTAATGCAATACAAAACTCAATACCAAGGCCTGGGTAGCAGAATTGGAGATTTAATCCAAAGCAAAAAATTGACAAAATGCTAACATATGAATTAAGCAGATAGGTTTCTACCAAGTAGATGAATTTAATATATACATATGGCAAAGAGAGCAAAATTTGAGGTATCCCAGTTAAGCCAATTAATATTTACATATTTCACCACTTAGCCTGAGTTGTACGTGTCATTTAGACACAGAAGAGAGGCAAGGCAACTCCAAGCACCAGTGAAAGGAGAAACTCTTTGAGCACCGTTTTCTCGAGTCCCTGTAAATTATACATCACTGATTCTCCTGTCCATTCTAAGAGTTAGACCAACCATTAGTGGAATGCTGACAGGAATGGCTCTTTCTCTTTGCAGCAACCCGCGTTTGAATAACTTTCTGATTCCTAATAGTTTCATGAATGTTGCTCTGAACAAGACTGCAAAGCTCATCCAGAGCTAACATAGAAAATGGTTCCTCAATAAGAACACCAACCTATAGAAATCAACTGCCCAGTTACTTTCCATGTTTGATGTCTTAAGTATGGAAGATTTGCATAAGAAGGGCACAGAGACTAACTAGCAATGACAGAGTTAGAGAGATGCTTACTTCTTCTATGCAGAACAAAGAAGCAGCACTGATAAAAGTAGCAGGAACTACAATCCAGTGGCAATCATCCCAAAGTATGATTGGAAGAGTGAGATGCCAAAGGACTAGAAATCTTGATGTCAAACGTGTGTATGAGAGAGGAATGGGGATACCCATGAGTTGATCACATACACCAATTCCTTCGTGCATACAAGAGATCTTTGATTCCTACATCATGATGAGGGAAATTAGTATGAATATATTGTTCAAAAAATATGTAGTTTAAGTCACTGTTTTAGTTTATCCACCAGACTTATTCCAGGAAGGCCTACAATTTTGCTGCAAATTGTCAGCCTTTTCAGTTCACCCATGTAAATCTTAACAAAATTTCATGAAAGACAAACCCAAACCGTAAACCAAAAACAGAGAACATCCCAAGATTGCTTTTCAAGACACCAACATAGGATAGAAATTGAGAGTACTAATTCAAGAAGAAGGATACCAACATATTTCTCTTTGTTTCCTCTACGGTTAGCATCTGAAGGCTTTGAGATATGAACTCAATAATGCACCGGGGCGGATGCTTTGAATTGAGTACTATTTCTAGATCATCTCCATCAAGCAAAGTTTGGAGATCTCTGTCAATATCGGAGTTATAAATCACATGACACTGCACATAAAGAGAATTAAAAGTTTATAAAAACCATTTGAGTTCCGTCACCAACCAAATGAAAATTTATAATACAGAGAAAAGCTTTACAGAGGTATGCTTTTCCTCATCATGGTTCATAACATATCAGAGACCAAGGGAAACGATTGCAGCAAACATTTAAAACATACCGTGATAAACCTGATGTCAACATTGTCACTGCAATCATATTCCAAAAACAGATTCTTTAACAAAAAAGATTGTTCTACCTTGCGTTTCATTATGAATTGTGCCGTGATATGCACAAAAAATAGGTAGTTAATGAAGAGAAATGAGCAACAAAAGATGACTTATACACTTCTTGTTCCTGTCATCACAAGAACATAGAGTCTTAGTTTCTCTCTTTTATTTTTCAATTTTTTCCAAATAATTTCCATCTAGAAATCCATCAGCCTTCATCAACAACAACATTAAATTAGAATTTATTTAATTGTAACAAAATCACCTTAAGAGCAACTGGAAAAGCTATAATATAACGCAGAAGGGCATCCTTAACGAAGTCATCAGCGGCATTGTCAACTCCAGAAATGACCATCCTAGCAAAATCATTAGTTCCAGCAATGATTTTAGTCCAGGCTTTTTTCCCTTCCTCGAACCTCGAATACGATGCCTCAGTCCTGAACACCAAAAGCAACGCCAAAGCTGGAGCTGTCAGTTGATACGGCAACGAAGACGCTTTTAGAATAGGCAAAAATCCAGGCAACCAGTGCATGTCCACAGCTGAATTATAACTGGCAATCACCACAGCCACCGACGTAAACGCAATCACGGGCGGGATCAATGAGAGTATAACGCGCGAAGACAAGCTTGAAAGCAGATGCCGGATGTGACGCAATGAGCTTCTGTGTTGGACCCATTTTTCGTGATTATACAACGACCGCTTTTGTTTCATACCACGCTCTTTAACGCGGTCCGCCCAGTCTGGGATCGCACGTAGAATTGAAATTAGGGTTACGGATTTAGATTGCGATTGGGATTGTGATTCTGATTGTGATTCTGACTGTGATTGTAAGCAAGAGATGGTTTTGAAGGTGAGAGATTTTGGGGGTCTGGAGGGAAAGGTGAGGGTGGGGTGTAACTTGAGGGTGGTTTTCGGGGTACAGTGGGAAGAAATTGAGAGTTTTGCGGATTGTTTCATTGGTGTTGCAGAAAATTAAGGTTTGGAGAAAGAGAGAATGAGATGAAGCAGAGATTATGTTAAGTTTTGAAACTAGCAGGGTTAGTGAGTGAGAGCGGAAGTGGTAGTTGATGATAGGTAGTTAAAAACGGTTGTTTCAGAATTTTACACGTTAGACATTTAGTCGGATAGAGCACAGTGTTTCTGTTTGTCCCACTGAACGGTACGAATATGTCTGTGATGGATAATCTCTACCGTTGATTTGATACCAGATGTTGTACAGCACCCGTTATTCCTTATTTGAGGAGCAGGCGGATCAATCAGCAAACACTATTTCTCGAGTGAAATAAATGAATTATTTTGAAATTAAAAATATGTTTGCTAGAAATTTTTAAAAATTTTTTGAGACGCTTGATTGATGAAATATAAATCCCACGTACAGATGCTCCTCAACATCATCAAAATCCGAAAATTGTCCATTTTACAGAGAATGATAAAAAGTAACTGGGGTCTCATGTACAATTTTCATATCTCCAACAACAGCCATAGAAATATACTTGAAACTGAAAACAGTCATGTCCCTTTTTATGGAAACCTGATAGCTGGTAGCCTCTAAGGATGTTCCTTAGCAGCGTTATTGGAGCTCAGTTTTGTTGTTTGATTTTCTTGAGGTTCTTTTTTTGATCCAAAAATGTACTCTTTCACTGAGCTTTCTGCCGATAGTATTGCCTTCTTAATCTGCCATCAGAAGAACAAAGTCTGTTGTGATATTCATTCAACCAAGTGCAAAAGCTTGTATGCTGACAATGATTAAGCAATAATTAAGCAGGCAGACGACTAGTTAACAGTGCAACAAACACATTCCCTTCCTTGGATCACTTCTCATGGAAAAAGCCAACTTACAGCATTCATAATCCTTATTGCTAATGTAATATTCGCAAAGAAATTGACAAGGATGTAGAGAGAAACTCATGTCTAGAGTATAGAAAATTTAGCACAACAGGAAGAAAACCCAACCATAGAGAATGAGATGAAAACAGAACTAGCAATAATTGTTCGAAAAAAGATTATAACACAATCATTCATACAATGAAAGATAAAAAGGAAATTTTAATTTAAATTTTTGGGCAAACAGCAAATTGAAAGCTACAATGTCGTCCACAACATTCTGGCAAGTCAAACTCAACAAAAATTCTAACTTTCAGAGTGGAATGTCTAACATAGAATACTGGTAACAAAAACCACCGCCTGGTTTTATGTAAAAGTTAAACTAGTAATAAGAATGTTTCTACTGTGACCACATTCCAAGCAAGAATTTTCAATTGAAAAAAGAACACGTCTTACAAACACTATCAGAAATGATATGCAGGGGATTTGAAAGTCACTATTCCAAGAAGCTGTCAGAAAAACTCCTATATCTTTGACTCTTAACCTATGAAACTTCTTAACTAGGTGAGCTGCCTTGAAACTCAACACCATCAGACCTGAATAGGGGTTAGAAGCTTTATATTGCTTGGTCATCGACCTCAAGGACTAGAACCATTTGATTCTATCTTGCTCCTACTTGTTTAGAACCAACTAAAAATTCAATCAATCCCAGCTCTTCAGTATTGTCGAACCAGAGTCACCACAAAAACTATATTGACAAGAAAAGCCACATGCAAGAGGACATCTAGCCTGTGACAGGACTCTCCCCACCTCTCGTGCGGGGTTTCCACCTCAATTGTGGGTAGATATCTTAACTACTATAAATGTAATGTTAGTATTTCGAAAAAAATAGATAGGCTTCTAATATAATGTTATTGTAAGTCAAAGACTCAAATCATGACAAAGCTAGACTATATATCTATAAATAGGCTCACAGTATTTGTCAATTGTCGATGCAATTGAATCTGATTGATGAAACTAAAAAAGGGGAAATGGAGATGATTTGAGTCCTGAAACAGATTTTCAGCCAGAAAACGGACATAATTGCAGGACAAACGGTAAGAAACCACAGAAATCACCTAAATGTAACATGATTAATCCCTAAATAATTAGACGACCCAATTTGTAACAGGAACTAGGTAAACATCTAGAAGCAAATAAACAATACCATTTCCACATATACGTAAAACTTGCAAGAAGCGATCTTCTGATAAGAAAATAGAAAAAGATTAAAAAAAAAACATAAATTACTCCTAAATAGATACCAACACACCATATCAGTAAGGGAATTGCTAAATCAAATAGAGAAAATTATTGGAGACATATTAGTAAGGTAATCTTATAAAGCAAACAATGATAATAATAAAAACAAGAGATTCAGATTCTAAAAAAGTCATGAAGAAGATGATACCACAGCCAAGGACCAAATGAATATGCACAAAAAATTGTGAATCCAAAAAAAGAGAACAAAAACCCATAAATTAAACTTGAAGATAGTTCACATAATCCATTCGAAATGAAAACAAAACTTGCAACGAAGTTCTACGAAACATACGGGATCAAGGGCATTGGGTTCGGGACCATAGTCAGCGGTTAATAGAAAATAAGAGGCAACGACAGTGGCCACCATTGTTGTCCTCCTCACAATCTTGTCTGTTTGCGGGTTCATTATTTCAATTCTCCTTTCTGCTTCTACTTGTTTAATTTTCAGACAGAAAGAGAAGAGGGTTTAAACGACAGTGGAAGTTGACACCAGTAACAAGCGACTTAAAGAAGAGCGTGAAGAACTTAGGATGTTCGAGTTTGAAAAATATAATAAAGTTCCCTATATTTTATCATTATGATACGTGTTCAACTATTAGTTTTAAACTTTTGCGATTTGACTATTTTGATATTTTCATTTAGGTCCTCAATATTAGCATTTATTTGACAACAATGTTAATTCGAATCTTGATTAGCATAACTCGCCCGCTGTTTTCTATTAAATCTTTTTCCCCGTTAACTCATTACGGATAACTTATCAGGAAAAGAAACATCCTGCAGTTCATTTTTCGGTACCCACTTTCTCCGGACTTGACGCAAACAAGAATATCCATGGAAGAACCAAAAGCAGCAGAAAAAACGGCAACCCAAGTTACAAATCCACCACCAGAAACAACCCAAAAACTCCATTCACAACCTCTTCAAGCTCCTGCTACACATAACTGCAAGAAGAGACTACTTGACAATGCTCACATCCAAGACTCAAGCTACTACAAAATGCGCCTTGTTCTTAAAGATCTCCGTCCCCATTTCATTGAGGTACAATTCAGTTCAGAAACATTTGCAAAAATGTTAGGATTAGACTGCAATTTGTTGTGAATTTGGAGATCTTGTGTGATTTCTTGTTTTGATTTTTGTTTGATGCTTGAGGAGGTTGCCTTTTGGATGTCTCGTAACTGTATGCATAAGGTACATGCGATTGGATTTTAGTTCTTGAGAGTTTGCCCTTGTTTTTTTTTTTTTTTCAGAAATCTTCTGGTGATTTCATTTCTGGGTTTGTTTAGCTGAGGCATAAAGACGGAATCTTTTTTATTTGCTCCATGTTTTCCTGGAATCTGTTTGCCACTTTGGTCATTTTTAAGGAAAATTAATGTCATTTTAAGGTAAATTTGCCTTGATCATGTTTGTCTCTGTAAAAGATTGAACGTACGTTGTTGTGGTCAGTCCAATAATCCTGATCTGCTTTCCCTATTTTTTTTTCCCTTCTTGTTTGTTTTGTTATGTTTTCAATTTTCTTTTTTCTGTGAAATGATATGACTTTCAAATTACTCTCTAGCTTATCTTGTTTGATCATTGTTGTTAAGCTTAGAGTCCTGATCATAGTTTGCTACAATTCTTGACCTTGTGTTCTTTTATTTGCTGGCCAAATGTGTTCTTCAAACCCATGTTTTTGGAGTATTATATGTTGATGCATTACTCTACACTGTCAAAGGTTCTGCATTGTAAACTCGGTACTGAGCTTGAGCAGTGGTCAGGTTTCTCTGGAACAACTATTTTGGAGCAATAATGACCTCTTCATTCCATTTTTTGCCTTAGAAGAAAAAACAATAAACAAACTACTGCATCATACATCCAATTATTTTGAAGGATGTAATGCTCTTGACATTTCACACCATTGACGTTATTGCATTAGGCTTTGTATGTGCTTGGACTTTTAGCATGGAGGACCTAAATTGTTTTCTTGCCACACCTTTGTTTGCTTGCAGGTGTTGCGGACATCTGACTTTCGGAACTGCAAAGCATCTCATGACATTCGAGACAGTAAGCTTATCTAAGATGCCCTTCTAGTCTTTGACACGATTGACATGATTTGCTAAGTGAAATTGTCCTTAATGAGAACACTATTTCTGTGTTACCATGCTTAAGCTAATCCTAGTTATAGTCCTGAAGGAATTTATTGCTGTGACTTGGTACAATTTAAACTTCTTGAACCAAAGACTGTTTGACTGACCACTAATAAGCTCTTCTACAGATTCTTGGTGGAAATAATTTAGCATAATTGGCTTATCTGTATCCCCTCTTGAATATTTATCTTATTAATACACCATTTAAATTTTGTTTTTCGTCTAATGCCAAGCTTCAGATGAACTCACCTTGATCTTGAGGAGCCATTGGCTTATATGTGGCTTCAAAATATGGGTTTAAAACTATGATATCGCACCCAGGGTTTGTGGGCCATTATTTAGACCTTATGATTGTTGCTACTGCTGATGGATGCAATTTTGTGATACATGCTTATGACTATATATCTTGCTTTCTGCAGAGATAAGGACTTTGATGGAACTATACAAACAAATGACAGCAGAAACAGTCTCTGTAAAGAAGTTTGTGACTGAAGGCCAGCAACCTCAAGATGGGATAATCTCTAAGCTGTCTGAAAATAAGCCTTTCCAGTCAGGCACTGTCACCAAGAAGCCGCAACCAGTTGATGGTGATGGGTCATGTATCATTGGAGGATCCGCATTTGGCTGG
The DNA here is from genome assembly GCA_022749755.1 of Azadirachta indica. Lineage (NCBI taxonomy): Eukaryota > Viridiplantae > Streptophyta > Magnoliopsida > Sapindales > Meliaceae > Azadirachta > Azadirachta indica. Next base: position 21,046,297 of record CM040440.1, read on the forward strand.
AATTTTATCACCTTTTCTGGCAGCCAACCAGTCTATTATGGAGTAACGAAGGAATCATTTCGACGTTCTCAAGTGAATTTAGAAGGACAATGAATGGTTGCTCTCCAATTACCTTGTGGGACGAAAGAAAATAATGCATTGACAAGAATTGATTGTGGAGGCTCCATCGTTCTCGGTAATATAGAGGCATTTTTCATTCTAATTCTTTGCGCTAATGATTACAGACCATTTAGGTTTGTCTAACATGTTTAGTTTCTTTTCCTGTAATATTGTTGTACAAGAAACCAAAGGACTAAATTCTCTCCGTGGGAAACTCTTGGGAAAAAGAGTCAATTTTATGATATGCACCTCATGGTCAAGAATTTGCATTATAATATATGAGCTTGGAATACTCAGATCTGCCCAAGTTTATAAAAGCAACTGTTTTTCTACCATATGTGACTAGTAAAAGATATTTAAGTAGCTACTCTCTTGCAGAAAGCAAAACTATAGTGGAGATAATTTCTGATACAATTTTTTCCCTCTATTTTCGGATTTTTCTGTGTTTTCACTCGCATAACTGATACAAAAATAAAGATAGTCGAGTTTCAAATAAAAAAAAAAGAAAGATACAAAGTATTTTATGTCCAAAACCACCAATTTCATTAGGAAAACACACCAAGAAGAGTGTATCTGTACACAGAATTACAAGCTCGTTAATAATTTTCAGCTCCCATCTTTCGTTCTTCAGGGAAAAACAAAAAGGCCCACCCATTTTAATGGAGGGACAGGAAAAATTTGGTACACTACATAAACACTAATCAAACCCCACAAAGAATGAAAGAACTTCTACACGCCCATAGGAAAAAATGGACAACCTACATCCATCACCAACTTCTTTTTGTCCATAATCACCTCAAACCCATCCATGATCTTGTACCACAAACTGGATTCAAAAAAAAAAAAAAAATTACTTTCTGAACCATGTCATTCTTAGATTCCCTAGCCTCACTACGGATTCGTCACAACCAATGCCATGAGTCATTTTCACTGGAGAACCAAGATGAGAACTAGGAAAAGGATATTCATGAAATCTGCACATCCCTTTTTCACTTTTGTCCAGCAGTTGAATTCTTCTTCACTTCAAGCAGTGCGCCCTCCTTGAGTGCCGCTTGAGCTTCATTCTCCATTCCAAGCACAGAAAGGGCAGCAGCCTGAAGATAAGATGCAATATGCCATATGGGGGAAATCACTTGGGCTTGCATTGCATCATTTAGAGCTTCTTGAGGCATGTCACTCATGAGGTAACACAAACTCCGTCTTGCATGAACTGTTGGAGAAACCATGGTTCCAGCATCAATGAACTGCAAGTTAAAGAAGAAGCCATCAGCATGATCCTAAATATGACATGCGTCTTAAGTAGTAAGGAAGGCTATGAAAAGTTCATACATTCAACAATTCAGTGGACTACCTAAACATGATTCATTATGACTTCTGGCCTACAAATGACATTTTATGACTACCAAACATGTCATATAGATGAATTTTCAGTTAAGGAGTAATATCTATCTAATATTGTAGAAAACAGATTGAGGTTGACATCAGTTTCTCACTTGACAAGGCATGCAAGTTTTGAGTGTTAAATGTGAACAGTATGTGTTCATGGGTTCCTCTGACTGAAGTGACTAAAAGTTTCCAAACACATCATGAAAAGATCTCCACCTGCGAGTAACACTCAATTGCATCTTTTAAGTCTTTCTGCCTGAAAGCAACATCACCCTTTTTCTTTGAGTTTAATGTTTCTTGCATTTGGTCAGTCCACATCTGGAAGGAGAGCTGCATAAGAAGAAAAGATGTTTCAGTAAACGATAAATGGGCTCTTTGCTAGTTAGACAGGAAACAGAGGTGTAATAATGAAATATAAACAGGTGCGATCTCAACAATGGAAATATTACAAAGAACAGAACATGCAACATAAGCATAATAGGAACTCCTAGTACACCCAATCTACGAATTCATCAAGAGAGAAAGCATAGTTAATGCTGAAAAATATTTGAGACCCATCCAGCAATTCTTGATTATTGGAAACATATAACAAACCTCATTTGTTACTCCTTCGTCATCTTTGTAGCTTATATTCTCCAAAATCTCATGTATGGCAGTCAAGTCTCCTCTTGCACAAGCTTCACCAAGTGGAGACAGAGGAGAAAACGAAGCACTGTGCGGAATACTCATCAAGACGTGAGATGGAACCTGCAGAAAGAGGAAATAGACAACGATTCACAACTTGATACAAAGTTATGTAGCACAAAATGCCTTGCTACTTAAGAAAAAGAAAACAACTTACCTCAGTTTCTTTCTGAAGAGGAGTTAGAGCAGTCACCAATGATTTTGGATTTGGGCGTTCTCGGGGTTCATATTGTAAACAGCGTGAAGCCAAGCGTACTAACTCAGTCCCATCATCATCAGTAAATTGTCCTTCCAAGCAGGAATCTGTCAGCATCTGAAGATTTCTGTCCCGTATCAGATCAAGGGCCTGGTACAAATTACTTAGGCATTAGATGCAGGCGTGTATAGAAATATCAACAGTTCAAAATATCAAATTAAAAAATTACGATATAATATCTTTATTTACACTTACATGGCTAGGGGGAATATGCTTCCCACTGAGAAGGTCAAGTAGAAGAGTCCCAAAGCTATATATTACACTTTCAGGCGTTACTCTTCCTACAAACAAAGTGTGTTAAGTGAATTACCTGGACATAATAAATCCCACAGGTGGTAATATTTACCGGTAGACGCCCAAACAGAGTTGCACCATACATAAACATGATTAAGAACAGTTATATTTATGGGAACTCAGAAGCATATGTTGAAACATAGCAGTAGAGTCTTTTATAATTGAAAACTCGAATCTGAAAATGTGAGTCATCAGAAGAGTTGATTACCAAAATATACTAAAATCTGAATCTTGTTTCCATGGGAATTTACATACCAGTCCTAAGATACTCAGGAGGAGTAAATGCTAAATTTGTGCTATAACTTTTCCCATCCCTACTATTCTTCATCAGTCCAAAAGTTGAAAGTCTTGGATTACCATCCTGCAGAATATTAGGATTTAACTACAGGAACGGATACAGAATCTAACAAGAGAAATTGGTTTTGAAGAACAGGGTGATAGTTGTACTAACCTCATCAAATAAAATTCTGTAGGCATTAAGGTCGTGATAAAGGGCACGCCCTTTGCTTGTGCAGTATTCTAGAGCCTGTGCAAGATGTAGAACAACCCTTAATCGCATTGCCCATTTCATGGGTTGCGTTTCCCCTGATTCAGTAAAAATATTACATGTTATATGTCAAATGCAGCACTAAATTAATCAGATATCTAAAATGAAAGGATGTGCAAAAGGATAAGCCTTAAGCCTTACAATGAAAAAGATGTTTGGCAAGTGTTTCATTGGGCATATATTCTGCCACAAGTAACCTCTCGTCACCTTCACAGCAACAACCAAGCAAATTCACCAATCTATGGTTTCGTAGTTGACCAACTGATCTTGCTTCCTCCTACAGTGTAAGAAAAAGATGAGTCTTAGATATAATCATAAATGGGCAAACTAGTGTAGGCCTCCAAGGAGTCACTAAAAAAAGAAACGGAATTGCCGTCAACTGAAGTATTAAAAGGAACACATGATAAGATGCTGATTCTGACCATCAGATGTACAAGGCATTTTTCATTAACACCTCACCCCCACAAAGTGGGGAAAGACAAAAATTTCCTCATCAATTTGAAGGAATGGACAAGTTAAGTAGGTCTACATTAAACAAATAAAGAACACAGTATTGAAACACAGAAATAAAAGGAAAAAGTAACATGCATCATGAGTTAGCAGTAATCGAGCTGGAGATAGTTTAAGAAAAACTGGCTAGACGAGATGGAGAGAACAAAATGAAAAATAGTAGCTAATGACCACTTACCAAGAATTGTCGAGCATCAGGCCAAGCCATTCTGTTAAATCGTTTAACAGCAATCCTCCTCTGATTCTCCAGCTTCCCTCTATAAACAACATTTGGAGCCTTCTCCCCATGCTCAGACACAATATTCTCTACTGCAAACCCAGATGTGGCATTTTTAAGTTGCTCCAAGGTGAATTCGCGGAATGCAGGCAAGCAATCGACTTCACTCTTTTCATCATTCTCTTCTGTATCAAAACATGATAACAATTAATTACCACTCACTCATAAGCTTCTTCTCGATCTTGGAGAAGACCAGAATCCAATAACAGAAATCACATATACCCACCAACATCTGGAGCTTCAAGAACTGAAGCCTTGAATTGTGAGTTCCAGCAACATTCAGTGAGTTTAGAACACTGAACCCCCATTTCAAAATACCGCAAATCAAAGCATATATATATTGAACCTCTTCAAAGACAAGCCCTCACAAAACTGGCATCGGTTTCGGTCCCTGTTCGTACAGCATCATTCATGCAAAGTAGCAGCTTTAGCCAAAGCCAGGAATCCTGATCTTCTAAATTACTAGAAAAGCTCAGAACAACTTATCAAAATTCCCAGTATCCACCAAATTTTCACAGAATCCCAGAATCTGGGATGACATATAAACATCTTTGTAGTTAAGATCGCAATCAAAATACCCCAACCACTAAGGCAAATTAGATGAGATCAAGTCTCAATGGCTGGTCCTATTAGCTTGAAGAAGATTATTTTAGGTATTTCCTTTTGAAGGAAAAAAAAAATTCTGATTATCAACGGACTTGCAAAGAAAACTTCTTGTTGAGGAATAGAAACTTTGCCGTTATTAAATAAATGGTCCACCTAGAAGTCAATTAATCCATTGTTCGTAATCCACAACAGAAAAAAATAATATAAACCAAGAAAAAGTAAGGCAAGATTTCCTGGTTATTATGAGCATGTGATTTTTCCGCAACTAATTACTAACTAAATCAGAACTCCGCTTAATCAGACAAACTCAAATAACCACTTTGTTGCAACTAACCAAAACTGAGTTAACAAAAGCTGAACAAGAAAAAGTAAGAGGATTAAGCGCATTTCACATAAAGATAAGTACCTCAAAAAGTGCCTCTGCTCCTTTTTGAGTCAAAACCCAGTTATCAGTTTCGTTGAAACCACAATATAAACACCACCCAGATGGCAAAACGAAAAGCCCCACTTAATATTACCTATCAGCTTTCACTTCCACGCCTTTTTAAACTTCACCCAGTACAAGAAAAGCACCCCTCGAGGCTTCTCGATCAGTTCAACACTTACAAGATCCACATTCTCGCCTCAAAAACGAATCAGAGTCGAAAAATAAAACGTGGGTTCTTGAAAACGAAACTAATAAATCAAATAAACATCAGAATCAAAGCTCAAGAAACGTTCGAGATTGTTGAAATAAAGACAGCAGAGCAGAACAGGGCAGATCAGATCAGATCAGACCACATGTACATCTAATTGTTTAGGTTTGTTTGTTGATGATGAAAGAATAAGGGCAATAATTACCGACATGTCACGAATTTTTATTCAAGGCCATAGAATCTGCTGATTATTTTATATAAAAATGAGTTATTTATTTTATTAAAAATTATATTTTCTTTCATTATTTTTTATTTGAAATTTAAAATAAAATTTTGCACCGCTGGAGTGATTTGGAGGGGAATAGTATCTGTTCAGAGAATTCAACAGTGTTACAGAGGAAGCAAAAGGGTCCAAACCCACGACTACAAGCCCCTTAAAGCTTAACTCTCTACACTCCTTTCATCATTCTCTTTGCTCCCCGCCGTAATCATTTCCGTCTTGTACTTTTTCTCCTCCTTTTCAACTTTTTAATTTATGCAAGCGGCGCCGTTTCGATTCTCGTTTCCCATCCTGTTCGCAGTTTGCATGTAGCATGCTGTGGGACCCGCGATCATTGGTCCATCACCACTCATTGGCCTAAGACCACTCATTGGTCAAAGTTTTTTTCTACGACTATTTCGAATTTTGATTTTTAATTTTAAAAATTAAATATATTTCCTAGGTAATTACGACTGTCCCATTTTTTGGGCGTGGGCTAACATCAAATTCAGGGCCCACATTTGTAGTCTGCGGGCCTGACGAGTTCAGCCCGCATACCCTAATTTAGTTTTATATTTAATATCTTTGTATGTTTATATATTATCAAAAACGGACTAACAAGTCTTTCACTCTTTATAAATCGGTATATTATTTATAAATTATTAGATTTTTTTATTTTTAACTATTGAGATTTTATACAAGTATTAATTATGATGTATTAATAAAGAAGAATGCTCATTACCTTTTTACTTTTTGAATTAATGTCTTGTTACCGTATATATTTTTTTCAATATTCTATTACTTTCTTGAATTTTAATTTTGTCCTTTAACATTTTAAATATTTTCGATTTTATCATTTTATAAATCAATTAAAATGAAGGGTAAAATCGAAAAAAAAATCAAGAAAGTGATGGGGAATTAAAAAAAATATAAAGAGTAATTGAGTATTAGCTTAAAAAATAATAGAATAATGAATTATTAATAATACAGTAATTATATGTATTATATTTATTCTTAACTATTAAAAATAATTGATCATTGATTTTTCCTTCGCGCGTGTGTGTGCACGTGTGTGAATACAATAAAAAAAATAAGAATTCAAAAATACATTATGCATAAACTTTTGTTAGTTTTATAATCATAATCATGGAAAACATTTCGTGTTTAGTAATTCACATATTTTAGTATCTTTAATATTATGTGATTATGAATTATCATATAGAAAAAGAACATACAAAAGTCTTTTAAAATGGTAAAAGTTAGGAGGCGTGATGAGAAAGCCTGCCCTCGATGTAAGACGGGCTCGCCCGTCGCCACTCACTCACTCACTCAGGAGCGAAGGCGGCTAGGCCCTAAAAGAGAAGTCAGATAATTGTAATTCAATGCAAGTTAGGGGAGGAACTCGAAAAAGAAAAAGAAGGGAGCCAAATATTGTAAATTCGTAAGAATTACTGGATAGAAGTGGAAAAGAGAAAGTTGTTCAATTAAATTATCTAGGGTTAGGGCTTTAGTGTTCCATCTCATTCGGAAGAAGAAGAGTCCGTACGAACCCGATACAGAACAGATATATGTCGAAGAAAAACGATCTAGCTCGTCGGAAGCGACAGCATGAATTCGAGCTCCAAAGTACGCCTATGTTCACACATTTCTCTGTTTATTGTGCCTATACATTTATCTATTTTAGCTTAGAAATTATACTTTCTGTTATATTTAATTTTGGCAAATTAGGAGAGAAGCAAGAGAAGGAGAAGAGAGCCAATAAGCTTCAAGCGAAGAAGAATAAAATGAAGGTTAGTTTCTCTCCTACTGGGTTATGCTTTTTTCGGAATTTTATTTTTGTGTATAAACTGTGAGAAATGTCTTGCTATCTTACTGGTTGACAGGAAACGTATAGAACTTTGAAGTTATATGTTTGTTGTAGTTCTGCCTACACGTAAAGTTAAAAATTTTAGCTCAATCAAACTGTGAATTTGTCTTAATCTCAGTTCGGTTAAAGTTTTGAGAATAATGTTTGATTGGTTATATGTGCTTAGCTTGATGGCAAGGACAAGAAAAAGAAGGGTGCAAGTGGGTTTCAAGTGGGTAAAAGAAAAGTGAAGACCAAGTTGACAGCGGTAGCAAAAGCTAAAGCTGCCCAGGCGATGGAACTCGATAGATGAGGTTCTTACTCAATTTGTTAGGGGCACATTGATAAGTTAACAAGTTTAAAGAATTAGTTTTGAGCAAGATAAGCATCAGTTTCTTGAATTTTACTATATATAAATCAGATAAGAAAGTTTATTACCTTGTGCTTTGCTAAGATTTGCTTGTGTGCAATTATCTTGTGAGAATACTTTCTGAGTTAGTTGACAATTTTCAATTCTCCAGACTCTGTAATTTACTTACGCATTCATTTTATCTGATCCAGGAAAGCTATTGTCTTCACTTTCTTATCTAATGTTGTTATACATTATTGTCTTCCTTATGAAGATAATTATATCTCTAAAACTGGAATATTGGATTGTGTAACAACTTAACAATGTTTTGCCTTTTCTTTTCTCGCTATCTTGTATGTAGATTATGAAGAAAATTTTGCTTAAAGAAATTTTGGATTTTGAAACAACTAACTGCTGTTATGTTCCATGATTATCTTTAAACAGTTTCGTGACCATAGTTCAACACCATATAAAGAATTTAATGTTGTTGATAGTATTTAGCTAGATAAGTAGGAGAGTGGTGAAACTTGTAGTTTTGCACCTAATTTGCAGTGCGGGTGTGTAGAGAGGAGACAGGCAAAGCTTAGACGTGTGAAATTGTGGATCCTGATTCTGGAATTTCTGAAGCCAAAAAATTATCTGGAGAATTCTTCCAAATAGTATGACTGTCCATATTTGTAGCAAAACTTTTAGGTGTTATTGACTATGGTTGTTTTTAACAATTTGGGTGACCTGGGTTATCTTTCGTGAACCAATTTCAATGCAGTATGAAATATTAATTTTCACTTTGTTAAGTATTTACATAGATAAGTAGGAGGGTGTGAAGCCTGTGCTTTTGCTCCTAATTTTTAGCAGGGGTTTGTGGGAGAGGAGGGCGGTAAAGTCTAGATGAGATAGTAGAACCTGTGTTTTACAAGTCATATAATTATCTGGAGAATTACGGATATCCTTATATGCAGCAGTAACTTTGAGAAATTATTGAAACCAAAAGTGATCATAATTTTAATTCAGGAAACATTGTCAATTTTTACTGTGGCCATAAATAATGTAAGTAATACTACATTCGTTGTGCATATAATTTCTAATAAATAGATCATGGTGGATCAATAAGGCGATTGGGTTGGGTTGTTATTCATTCCAACAACTGGTTTGTGGCAGTTAGTCCATGGCAACTGAGTAGAGGTTGAAGTAACCTGCCAAAGGTTATGTAATAGTATTGGCAAGTTGAGTGTAAAGTTTTTCATTTGACTGGATGTTGTGGGTGAATGGAAATCACCCATCCGATCAAGTGGTTCTCCAAGATACCCCTGAATGGTGTATTTAGGTAGAATTTCTCTATTCTGTAAAATATCTGATAGTGTTGCATGCATTTGCATTATGTGGGGACATTTACTTTCAAATTTTTCTCCTGTTGGATGCTTGGAACAAACTTAACTGTGCTATGTAGTAGTTAAATCATAATTGTTGTGGCTTGACGCCTGAGATTTACACCGGAGATTTTGATTTCACATTTTTACTGCATGTGAATGTAGATTTATAATCCTGACTCTTGATGAAACAAGTAGAGTTTCTTAGTCAAAGCAAAAGCATGTATTATTCTTGAAAACACAATTTCACCCAAAATCAACAGTTATTTATTCCTCAACAAAAATAGGTTGAGGGTTGTTCCACCCACCAACATAATCTTTGCTTTTCAACTTATACGTCCTTCTCTGTTTTCCCATATTCCTTTCCCACTTTTGTAGAATGGAGTTAAGGAATGTAACTGAGCTTACTGCAACCAATTAGGACCACTTTTACAAGTTACAACGCTAATCAAAGGATTCTTTTTTTTTTTTTTTTAATGTCTAGCTACAATTTTCACTGTAAGTCCTATAATGACCGAGACGCAGATTTGTGTTCATCCTTAGCCTTTCTTTGTTACTAGTGATAATCCTGGATGGTCAAACAAATTGTGCTTCGATAATCGCCACGTATTTTAGTCCCAATTGTAAAGTCACAATCGCTTCTTGATAATTGAAATTGACGTGTCTTTCTTTCAGTGGCATAATGTTGTCCACATGCAGACCAGGACAGAAATATTTTCTACATCATTTTTATTTTTTTTCTTTTTCTGGTGGTGGTTGTCATCCAGCTATATATCAAATTATAACTATTTCTCTCCCTATTTCAACTGCAACTTTTTCTTGCTACATATACATACATACATATGTATATATAATCTACGTAAGTTTTTCCTGTTAAAAAAATTTTAAACCCAATAATAGCTTACTTTTTAAATCTATAAATAAATATACATGTCATGTATCATCAATACAATGATGTCCTCCTAATGATTTTGCCATTAGTTTGGGGGTTTGAAAATGATAAAAATCTAATAATTTTATATAACAAAGATGTAAGCATATATTTGGTTGCAGGAATGGAACTGAACATGATGAATAATGAATGAATGTGTTAGATTCGGCTGGCATAGAAAATAGAATCATAAAAAATTAAAAAAAAAAAAAAGTATTAAAAGTTGTCTGATTCAAGAATTAGGAAAGTTGAGTGTTAAGAGTATTTCCGTTTTTGGGGTTTATGATCCCAACTCACATGGCCCCGCCCCTGCCCCCAAACAAATATTAATTAATTAATTAACTAACTAACTAACTAATTAATTAAAGTAATCCTACTACGCATTGTATATAAATAAATAAAGAAATAAATATTGTCCAACTTTCATTCCCAACATCTTGCATGTTATTATTATAATATAATCCTACACATTTATGCTATGATATTCCAAGTTTATGCACTGTATTGTTGGTGTTTATGTCCAACTTTCAAGATTGTTTTGAATTTTTATTTGATGTGGTAAAGAAGAAGTCAAAATAATTACTGGGAAAAGGTCATAAAAATGAAACAGAGTAGGGCCACTTAGCATTGCAGATGGGTGTGATAGATAAATGAATGTTATGATTCCACTGAAAATTAAAACATTTGTTCGTAGATATTTTTAAGAGTCAATGGGCTACCACTCCACAAACCTTTTTTTTTTTTTTTTTTTCTAGTGGTAACGAAGAAATATCACATTCACATGCAAACTCTGTCTACCTTCTACCCTCATGCACCCCCACGCGCATTGCTAGAGCGTTACACCCACCTTACCATTAATTCAAATTCAATAGCCTCGTAAATAATAAAAATTGCCTTTTTTTTTTTTTGAAATTTCTGTTAAATTGTGCTCCATGGCCGACGCTTGTACCTCCTCTTCAATTATGTTATAACCATAGATTGTGAAATTTATTATGCTACAGTATCATATTGTAAAGTTTACAATATTGCGCTAGATATGCATTCAAATGGTTGAATTTCTTTAAAATTGATATTATTTTTTTTATACACGTTTATATATTTATATATATCTAACTGATTAGTTTTTTTAACATTTTATAAATCAAATTCTTTTCTAAAATTTTATGCTGAAGTTTGAAGTTCAATAAAAATCACAAAATAATAACCATAAAGAGAAAAACATATGTAACTCACGCGCGTATGGCTGTGAGTGAGACAGAGAACGCTGACAAATTAGCTGAACGGATACAGTCAGATGTACTATTAATATTTACAATTTTTTTTTTTAAAATTGAAAAATTTTGATACAAGAAACAGAAAATTAAAGTATTATCCAAAAGAATAAGCGCTTTTTTCTGTTGTAGTTTTTGTTTGTTTGTTTGTTTGTCAATCCCTCTTTCTTCTATTCTCTCTCACACATACATAAACACACAAACCCAGTAAAGCAAAGCAAAGCAAAGCAAAGCATCATCACTCAACGGAGAATAGAGAGATATAAAGATAAAACAGCTTTATTGGTTTTTAAGACTTCACAGAGAAAGCTATCAGCAGCCCTACATAATTGCATTCCGATAAGGACTTGTGTACAAAGCGCTTTTTGTAGTAAGTAATAATACTTTGCCTCTTCACACAAATAACCTTCTCCTCTCTGCACACTTCTAAGTCAGCTTTAATTTCCCATTAAAACTGTTCGACCTTTAATTTCTCATACATCTCTATCCTTCCCTTTCTCTTTTTCGCTTTTAGAGAGAGAGAGAGACTGGAAAGACGTTCGACTTTTAACCCACTTCACTAATGTGAGTAAATTTTCTCTCTTTTCTTTCAAACTCGTTGCCCATTTCGTTTTATCAAAAAGAAAAAATGTTATCTTATTGTGTTTTACCCTGTTGTTGATGGTGTATGCCAACTGGGTTTGGGTTATTTTATGGCATCGGCATGAACTTTGTAACGTTTTTTTTTTTCTCTTCGTTTTTTGAGGTTTATTTTCTGTAAGGGTTTGTGGTTTTGCCTAAGAAGATGCTTGGTGTTTAAGGGTTTATCATGAGTTGGTGAGAGTGTGGACCTGTTACAGTCTTTCTGGTCTTTATCTTCAGGACGAAGCTTTTTTCTTTGTTTCTTCTGGTTTGGTAAGCTGTTAAATAGCTCGCATTTTGTCTTTTCTTTGAAGTTCTTTGCTTTTCTGAGGTTTGAACTCTTTTTCTCTCATTCTTTGTTAGCGTTAAAGATTCTTGTGTTTTGTTTAAATTCTGTTGTCTTCATTTATTCTTGTGCTATCTAATCATATCTTCGTTCCTTTCTTTTGGTTTATTAGTTCCTTACTCAAGACTTATGAATCTAGGTTTTCTTCTTTCCATTATCGATTTAAGGAACTTTAAAAGCACCTTTGACTCCGTTCTTATTGATTTTGTTCTGCCTCATTGTCAAACCAACATGTCTGCTTTGAGCTTTCTTGTCTGGAATTGAAGCACATTGAATGTTTTGATATGCGAAGTCTAATGGAGTTAGATCCAAACTACTTGTAATGTCCTGTTAGTCTTGCATGTGGCCTTTTCTTGTTGCGTTAAGAATTTGAAATTCATATACCCATTTGATTAGATTTCTGTATTACTCACCAGGTCTGTAGATTATTCATTGTTCTAACTTCGTCCATTTTGGAAGTGTCATTATTTTGAACACTTGACCAAGTGGAGATGCCTTAATTTTGCAATTAATTGGGTGTAAGTTGATTCAGAGAGTCATTTAAGTTTAGGTTTTTTGAAGTAAATGCATGGATCGAAGGGATGCTATGGCGTTACCTGGGTCAGCTTCTTTTTATATGCAAAGAGGAATGAGTGGTTCTGGGTCAGGAGCGCAGCCTAGTCTACATGGATCACCAGGCATTCATCCATTATCTAATCCAAATGTACAGTTTCAATCGAATATTGGTGGCTCTACCGTTGGATCAACATTAACTGTAGATCCTTCATCTGGAATTTCGCCTCATGGTGTCAATATCGGTGCACCTGCTGTGATGCCACAGAGTGAGCCTGTGAAAAGAAAGAGGGGAAGACCCCGGAAATATGGGCCTGATGGAGCTGTGTCATTGGCATTATCTCCCTCTGTATCCACTCATCCAGGGACCATATCGCCAACTCAGAAGAGGGGGAGAGGACGGCCACCAGGAACTGGAAGGAAGCAACAAACATCTCTTCTTGGTAAGAATTCTGATGCTCACATTGACTATGATGAATGGAAGACTTGTAGCTGATTTTTAACAAACCAGTTATGGTACGGTTTGCTAAAGTCATTGTTGTATTCAATATCCTCTTGTTACAATGGGGAAAGTTTTTCTTTTACATGGATTCTTTGGGAGTGTAATATGGCATCTTTTGTATCCCGACTTGTTTTTTCATCTTTACTAGGGTAGTTAATTTCTAGTTTATCAGTCTTTTGCTGAGGTGAATCAGAATCTGGTTCAAACAGGTATCTGTTTGAATGGCTTATAAAGTGTAAATCTAATAGTCTGCTGTTAGATTACAAATTATCAGCCTACTAAATGAAATTATTGCCTATCTTGTTTCTCGTTGGACCTGAAGATCTTGGTCTTGAGCATGATAGGTATTAATAAAGAGTAAATGATTACCAAAAGAAAGGGATTTTGGGCCTCTTTCTTTTTTGGCTATATCAAATTTATTATCAAATGTATAACAGTAACATTAAGACATGGTGAAAATTGGACTATTTAGATCTGATATTTTATCATTGATGTTCAAAAGTTTAGACATGTTAGGATATGAATATATGAATCTTAACTTTTAAAACCTCAGAAGTGAAAACCATTAGTTGGACAGAAAACTGTTTAAGTTTGATTTTAGGCAGAAAGTAGCTAGAGTGGGTATTATTTTTTAATGAAAAATGATGAATGAGCATTAATTTTCTCTTTTGTTGTCTGGAAACCAGAAGGCGCATAAAGTAAAATTCAAAATACTTGCAACCTTGTTTAATTGTTTGTTACTCAAAACTTAGGTGAGATACCATAGAAGGTCCATGAGAGCTAAATGTTTCAGGTTTATAACCAAGTTCAGAAAGATAATCTACTGTCAACCTCAAATGTGTTGAGGAATATGATATGAAGCATCTGTAGGAGTTGTGGATGGTATACCAAAGCTCTGTTTTATTGGGTAACACTTAGCTTATACTAATACTTTTCAACTCTTATTGGCATGTGATCTCATGTTATAATGCTTGTGATTAAACCTTCACAAGCTAGTTATTTGGTTTTCTTTAGCCATTTAAATGGCTATTGTGAGCATGTCTGTCAACGACAGAATTACTATGCCTTGTTGAACAAGGTTGAGTATTGTATTTATCTTATATATAATATTTGGATTACAATTGGTCTCGATGATGACAGAGATTTTAAATTTTTTGGCTAGGTGATTGGCTGTCTGGTTCAGCTGGGATGGGATTTACTCCACATATCATTACTGTTGCAGTGGGAGAAGTATGCCACTTTTCTCTTACATTCTCTATATCGATATCGCCAATCTCAAATGAAGTATGAAAGAACTTATTGTTTAATACTGGGGAGAGAAACCTTCTTCCAATATGTGATGGTTGTCAACATGCAGTATCTTGGGCCAGAAAATGCTGAATGCCACATATATGTTTTCTTTCTTGATTCTGAGTTATATACTTGCAAAAAGACAACTTCACAGACAGCAACAAAGTCAAGGCATAACCAGGATGTTGATATATAATAAATTGAAAAAAACTCCAAATAAGAAAGATTGGTACATGGTCTAGACCTTTCATGTTTTGATTTAACTTTTTATTCAGGCTCTAGCTGTCAGACCCAAGGACAACATACTTAGAATTTGGACATAATCCATAGAATTGGAGAAGTAAAAAATGATGCTTGGTTTCTGTGATGTGACTCTTACATCCCTTTGTAGATTGTACATGTGTTTTGTTGATCTGCATTATCTTTCAGTTCTCCGAACTCCTATTTCTTTAATGAGGACTTTTATTATGCTTAAAATATTATAGTTCTATTTCTATTATGAGAGTTGAAAATCTTGTTGAAGAGTCTTTCGCACTTGCTTTTTGTTTTTAGGCATAACTTTTCAGTCCAGTACTCTATATGTTTCTGCAGGTTATGTGATTTTTGGAATTACTGTCTTGACATTACTTAATACTTCCTGTAGGACATTGCAATGAAATTAACGTCATTTTCACAACAAGGCCCCAGGGCAATATGCATCTTATCGGCCAATGGTGCTGTCTCTACTGCTACTCTTCGTCAACCATCAAGTTCTAGTGGCACTGTTACATATGAGGTTTGAGTGCTTATATTTTTCTTTTTCTCCAGTTATGTATAAATGATGCTTGATAATTGCTGGGCAGATTGCCTACTTTTAGGAGATTTTATTATTTTACCTAAAAATATAATCGCTGCTGATGTTAAGACCAATATTTAGGTGTCTGAGCATAAGTTGGCTCCTAGCTCCTACCATGGAAGCTTTTGATTGAAGGATGATATTCAAGTTGAGTCTTTATGGCTTTGGCATTAACTGAGGATGCTTCTAGACTTAATTTATCCGGGAATTAGAATGATTTGATTTAAGAAAATGACAATAATCTGTTGAGTTTTAAGTAATCTGCTTTTAATATCTCTCCAGTGCCCATTATTGGGAGTATTTTGCAAATGTTGAGGGATCTTGGGTCATTGGTTCCAAAGTCAATTCTTTTCCTCCCTACTGACTTGCTTCACAGTATCACAAACACATCCACCAGCACACAAGAATATGGATGCCTTACACATCTGTTTATTCAACCACCAACCTCTTTATAAGTACTAACTAGTCTTTTGAATTTAGAAATACCCCTTTCTTTTTGCATTATTTATAGGAGAAGCTAAACTTCTTGGTGCATTTCGGTTTCCCTAGGGGCGTTTTGAGATATTGTGTCTCTCTGGCTCTTACCTGCTCACCAATAATCTTGGCCCTCGCAATCGATCTGGTGGTCTGAGTGTCTCCCTTGCTAGTCCTGATGGTCGTGTCATTGGTGGAGGAGTTGGGGGCATGCTTATTGCAGCAAGCAATGTTCAGGTAACTATTAGATTGCTTTTGTCTGCATAACATGCTTTGCTTTCCCCTTATATCTGCCCTTTCTCTACATTGTAGATTTATATATTTCATGGTGAGACCATAATATAGGTAAATTACTTTCGAGGGAAAAAGTTTATGAAAAATCAACTGTTTAGGAATACCAGAAATTAGCCACTAGTCTTCTGAACATCACCTATGAGAAGCAGAAAAGCAAAGGCCTGCAGCAGTTAAGACTTAATTTTGTACCATGTGCAAATCTCATATACTATTGGCAATTGAATCCTTCAGATGCTGAGAATAATAATGCATGACTCCAGGTAATAGTGGGGAGTTTCTTATGGGGAGGTCCAAAGACAAAGAATAAGAAAGGGGAAGCTTCAGAGGGTATTAGAGACTTAGAACGTCAGACAGTTGAAAATCAAGTGACTCCAACTACTGTTCCACCAAGTCAAAATCTCACTCAAACCTCTTCCGTAGGTGTATGGCCCGGTTCTCGGCAAATGGATATGCACAATGCTCATGTCGACATTGATTTAATGCGTGGTTGACTATTTCATTTTTTAGTTTCATGAGCAATGTATATACATTTTATTGTTCCAAGGCCAGTTGGATCTGATATTTTGAAGTTCGTTGACAGAGAAGAAACCAGTTCATTTTGGCTTTGAAGATTCTCACTTAATTTAATCCAGACAGACAATGGAGTTGTACTCTAGCTTAATGACAATTTCATTAAAATTTCTAGTGCTCATTATTTCAGAGACTATACATCTTTTTGAACCCAGAAGCATCAACATAGCAGGTGTAGTAGTAATCTGGGGAAGCCTTTTATTTATTTATTTTAAAAACATCTTTTTTTTTTTTTAAATTTTCGGGCGGGAGTGGTTGGAGGATAGTTAATCAGTACACTGTATGCAGGGGAGTACTGTTAGGTCAAAATGTTCATACGTGGGAAGGGTTTTATGTTAGCAAAACATTGGGGTTGTACATTTTTGTACATGATTTTATTGGGAAAATATTTAAGACAATTTAGGTGCAATTCATGATGTTAGAACATCTTATTGTTATTTTCTACCTTTCTGTTCTACATTCATTTCCGGCTGCTTCACCCTCCCTCATATTTGGTGCAATATCTCTTTCTAGTTGCCGAAATATAGAGAGAGGGGCAGTGAAAATGATGGAAATAGTTATAGTTGGAATTTATTCTCTTTTCCTAGACAGTTCACGGTGACCATATAGAACAGACAAACTGAAAAAAGGGGGAACGACTCGCATTTAAAGGAGAATCTTACATTAATGAATAACATTCCTCAGAGAAAGCAACAGAGTGAAGTACTTGATATATAAAACTAAGCATCAGTCCATGTAATTTCAAGATCACCCCATTGCTGGAGAGGAATACGCAATGCTTTCCACAAAGTTTTAGATGCATCAACAAAGTTATTGGCACATGGTGGTTGATAATCGTGATCTGAATCACACCCCATTGTTCAATCACATTCATCGGAGTGATACTGGTTGTCGCATTTAGATGGGCGGGCGCCATCGTGCCTGCCTGAAAGCTGTTGACTCTCAGGTAGGCTTTGGTGCGACTTGAAACTGGAGCCGAGCATTTGTATGTCATATAGATTTTGCCTTCTAGACAACAATCTGCGTCATTCTCTGTGGTGCAATGCCCAGAAGGAGATTTCTTTCCTTTTATTTTGCTGCTTGGACGACATTTTTTGGCTTCAATATTGAAACCATTTGTTAATATGAGAATCGCTACTAGAATAAGAGAAGCTTTCGATAGAAAACTCTTCATTCTGTTGCTTTTTGTCTCTTGACTTTAGTTCTGTTTTGTTGAATGGTTGATGCGGAACAAGATTTGAAGCGTGCTTATATAAAACAAATAGACGCTGTTAACATAACTGCTACGGGCCGATGAATAGCAGACGAATTTGCATCCTAATTGCAACATATTCAAACAACTGCCCTAATCAATTATCTTGCAGCCGAGATGCATTTTCATATTTTCAGACAGTAATAATCAACGTAGCAGAAATGTAATCTCAAAGGATATAAAATTTCCTAAAGTGACAAGCCAAGGAAACTCATAATAAGTACAAAGCTAAGGCTTATACACGGTGAAATTAATAATCAAATTAAGCTTTTTCTATATCCTTTTGCCTTCGTTTTGTCTCTACTTGTTACTTTCCGCGAGATCATTTACTATTGTTTCCTTAAACGGCAGGGCTTCAAAATTGTCTGTACATTAAAAGACAACTCAATATCCCTCCCAATAAATAGAGATTACCAATTCGACTTCGCATCAAACCCATAAATCACAAGAAGAATATAGGAAAATGAAGAAGCAACTTTGTGCTAGTGTCTTTCTTCTTGTTTGTGTTCTTTCTCTTATCATATTGAGTGTTGAAGCTGGAACTTGCAATCCAAGCGGCAAGATAAGAGAGAAAAAGCCTCCACCAGGACATTGCAACAGAAAAAACGATTCTGATTGCTGCAAACAAGGCAAACTTTACAACATTTACAGATGTTCACCACAAGTGACCAGCCGCACAAAGGCAACATTAACACTCAACAGCTTCGAGAAAAATGGAGACGGTGGTGCACCATCAGAATGTGACAACCAGTATCACTCAGATGATACACCGGTTGTAGCACTTTCAACAGGATGGTACAACAAAGGCAGCAGATGCTTGAACTATATAAACATTTATGGAAATGGACGAACAGTTAAGGCCAAGGTGGTTGATGAATGTGATTCCACAATGGGATGTGATTCAGATCATGACTCCAGCCACCATGCGCTAATAACATTGTTGATGCTTCAAAAGCTGTTTGGAAAGCTTTGGGAGTTCCTGAAAGTGATTGGGGTGGACTAGATATTTACTGGTCTGATGCTTGATTTGCTACCATATGTTATATACTAAGTTTTTTGGAACTGAATTATTATATGCAGTATATCGTTAAAGTTTGTGTGATTGTGAAGTTTATGTATTATATATTAATATAATGCTAGCTATACATACAATGTTGTGTTACTTGTTCTCATCTTTAGTTTCCATTTCTTTTAGCTCTAATATAGTAGTAGTTAATGTTAGATCATCTAATAATGTTAAAGCTCTAACATTTAGTTGTTAAATCCAAAGCTTTTGTAGCGTACTTGAGATTGAGGAATCTCATTAATTAATTCTAGCTTTGCATTAACAATTAATAAGAAAGATTCCATTCTATCCTTATCGAGCTTTGTTAGATTCCCTTAAATTTAATAATGCTGCCGGGAACTTCATAAACGACATATATTCCTATATGATCATATACTTTAAAATAATTTCTCAAGAGCAGAACTTAAAAATTATCACTAGGAATGAGTCGAATGACAGCTATAACCAGTTTCTTCCTATATATACATAGTAATTCATCTTCTCTCCTGCACACTAAACTAAGCTAATTGACGAAGATGAAGAAGCAAGCTTATTGTTTCAGTTTTCTTGTTGTCTTTCTTTTTCTTCTTTCGTTTAGTACAGTTGAAGCTGGAACATGCAAGCCCAGTGGGAAGATAAAAGGGAAGAAACCACCTCCGGGAGAATGCAATAAATCAAACGACTCAGAATGCTGCGTTAAGGGCAAGTACTACACCACTTACGACTGTTCTCCCACTGTTAGTCGCCGTACGAAGGCAACCTTAACCCTGAACGGCTTCGGGAAAGGCGAGGACGGTGGCGGCAGATCAGAATGTGACGAAAAGTTCCACTCAGATAATGAAACTATTGTGGCACTATCGACAGGATGGTTCAACAAGAAGAGCAGATGCTTGAAGTATATCAACATTTATGGCAATGGAAGAAGAGTGAAGGCTAAGGTTGTGGATGAATGTGATTCCACAGCGGGATGTGATGCAGATCATGATTATCAGCCGCCGTGTGATAATAACATAGTTGATGCATCGAAAGCTGTTTGGGAAGCTCTGGGAGTGCCTGAAAAAAAGTGGGGAGAATTGGATATTTACTGGTCTGATGCTTGATATCTTCTTGTATTACCATAAGCTACTGGGGGTTTCATTTGCTTTATTGTTATGTGTTTCTGAATTGTTTTTGTCTTTCTTTCTCTTGGTTAATAAATAATGTATCGCGAAGTTACTGGTGCATGTAACTTGAAGCAGACAAATAAAGGATGCATATCACTCTTTTTTTCTTCTCATTTGTGATGTGTGCTTGATATCTAGGCTGTGATACCACGACCTCATTTAATTGACTAGGTGCTGGTAGAATTTTAATTATAAAACGCCACATCCGACATTAAACTACTGAGTTAAGTCGTAAACTCTGGTTTCTCTGTTCTAAATTAATTGCACGTGTCCTTTGTCCAAAGTGTTCTTATAATCGCTCAGGAAACTTGCAAAGTGCAAACGAAAACAACAATATATCTCCTCTTGTTCCCAGGGAGTGGGAAGGAATGGTTTTGCAGCTAGAATTTGCAGGGCTCTGTTTCTACATCGTAGTATGCACAGATTAAAAATTGTTTGTTCTCGGTCGGATGGATCATTGAGCATAACGTGAATGGAATCACTATTACCATCTTCATTGTTGATCGACCAATCATTTACTTACACCACCTCATTAATTGTTTAATTAAGCAAATTATTTCTATAAAACAAAGCAGTGTCTCAGTCAGATGAAAATCTACGAAGATCATACAAGCAGACATTCGTAGCTTAATTAATACGGATTTCTCACTCTGTTTTTTAGGACATGATTTCTTGTTTGCCTTCATATAGAGAGGATCTTAGGGCCAACAAACAACAAATATTAATTTATTAATTATATAATTTCGGCTGCCGTGATCATTGGAGCTAGCAAGATTAATTCTAATCAAATTTGTAATCTTCAATATAGAGTAGAAACAAGGTAATCGCCTTCTTGCTTGTACACATCATAACATAATGAAGATTCGTGTTTTGCCTTGGTTCTAATCTAATTTTTTAATATATATATATATATATATATATATAGATTCATTTAGATTCTAATGATGTTGCCGCCATAACATCACGTTGGACAAACACTTTCTTTAGGGCGTCATCAAAGCTAAGTTAAATAAATCTAATCTTGATCCGACACTCTCTGGACATATTTAACGTTGTCTTGTTTTTCCTCTGTAGCAGCTACTGTGTTTGGTTTACTCATAAACCAATGCTTATCAATCACCTATCCTACCGACATATATCTCACAACAATAAATTAAAGTTACACATTATACTTACCAAAAAATAAAAAATAAAAAATTCTAACGTTTGGGTAACTACGATATCTTTAATAAATGGAACCTTGAAAATCATTGTTTTATCAAAATTTAATTGTTGTAATTTGGCATTCAATGAATTGTCCATGAGAGTTGGCTCACCTCTCTCTATGTAGCTTGTTGGGAATTCAAGTCTTTCAGCAAATCATCCCACATTCACAAAGCAATACAAAAAATACAAATTGAGGAAGTAAGTTTGCTCTAGTGCTCTTCTTCTTCTCATTTGTGTTCTTTTTATTGTTAGATTGACTACTGTTGACGCTGGGACTTGCAAGCCCAGTGACAAGATAAGAGGGAAGAAACATCCTGCAGCAAAATGCAATAAAGAAAATGACTCTGTTGCTGTGTCGAAGACAAGTATTACACTATTTACAAGTGTTCTCGCACAGTTTCTCACCAAAGAAAAGCAATTCAATTCTTGTTTGTTTTTTACTCATTCTGTTTGAAGTTGCGATAAGTTGGAAGTAATGTATAAACAAAATACTCTGGTCTTGCATGCTCATGTAATGCCACTCTTAAACCAGAAATCCATCACATGGATCAGTAATGGCATTCAGTCCAGGATTAGATTTGTTGGCAAACACCGTATTTATATAAGTAGTATTGAATTGAGGGTATCTACAAATAAGTATAAGCTTCCAGGATCAAATAAACAAGTACAAACACCAAAGCTTTACAAGCACTGCCAAACAGAACCAGAATTTGACAAACTGGCAAAAGAAGCTTATCCTGAAGACACCAAAAACTTGTTCACAGCATACTATCTGTTCTAGCTGGAAGCCGCCTGAAGAAATTAATAGGTGCAGAGGGTGTTTTATGCCGGAACCTGGGATGCCTCATGAGGTAGAACCCAGCTAGTAGAGCAAGCACCTGGAAAGGTGTCACATACAACACAACAGCAGCTACAAGACAGAAAATCACAAATATGGTTGTGGCACGAGGATCTCTCCAGCTCAATAGCGCATGGAATCTCTCTCCTTGGGTAGCCACATCACCCACAACAGTCTGAATCCTCCCAGCCACACTCCTGAGTCGATCATACCTCATGCGAACTATTTCTGTGCTTCGTGTTGTAGGAAATGTGTCAAATTCTTCATCTAGCTCATCAGGGTGCACTGCATCTGCATAAGAGATCCTTGTGTTCATGTGAGGAGGGTATCTTGGACGAAAACGATAGTTCCAAAGCCCAATCAGGAACATGTACAGAAATACAGTAGGCAAAATCAATTCTGGGAAGCAAACAAGCATCACAAACAGAAGATGTACTAGCACCGTTGTGACAGGCTTTTTCCACATGCAAACTTCCCCAAACCATTTTCCAACAGCAAATAATCCTGAGAAAACTGTCATCAGCCTGAAAAAGTTTGCCTTGCTGCGCCTCATGCTCCAGAGATGAGCATTCACATCAGACATGTATTCAACTACTTCCTTTTTCAGAGGAGGTTCTGCCCTACTAAGGCGAGCTGCCACAATGTTGACAGCCTGATGACGCAGCATATCCTGCTGCACCACGGTCAATGGCCTTATATAATGCATCTTTGGCAGGAGGGGTCGTGAGTATTGAAACATCATGTTTGCCAATGATGTGTATGAAAACCGAATAGCCAGATGTAGTTCACCCATCTTCTTCACACCAGAGGGGTGGAGGACTAGAAGTGGGTACGAGTGTGTATAAACACGGCCAGTTTCAAGAGTAGAGATTCGAATCCGAACCTTACCAATTTTCGTGTCTTTGTTACCACTTCCACCACCAATGTGGCTACTATCAAAAACACCCACTGTAAGAACTGTGGCTGGATCATAAACTTCCCATGTGTACTGCTCATTATACTTTGGGCTCAAGCTATTAATTATTGTTCGAGTCCGAACCCATTTGTGACCATACTTAGCAACACAATATGTGTCAGACGTACCTCTCCCCTCTCTTGTTTTCATAGGGTGGAGTCCATCGGCATTTAGGATGCCAAGCTCCAACACGCCTATTGGTGGTTTCCAGAGCTGCTTTGCTGTCGGTCTGAGATCACTGCTGTAGTGAGTTGACTCATCAAGCACATGGTAACCTCCATCAAGGCAGACACGAAGATGAAGTCTACTGGCAAACTTATCTTTCTTAGCACGATCTTCATCCAGGGCAGCTGACATGGACTTTTCAAGATTGAACCACCTGGTTCGAACAATTCGATCATCAGCACGTTTCTCGACTGTGTTCAATGGTATCACAACCTTACCAATGGTCTCATCTTTACTAGGACCCACACGGTCTTCAACTGAAAGAATTAGATGATCTTCAAATGGTTCCGCAGCAACAAACATCAAATCCTCGTTCCAAACTGGATTCATAGTCCGAGCTTGAACAGATTTTGTCTTTAGAGCCTGGTTACCAATCTGCACTTTAACATATGCATCAGGAAATCGATTCTTCTCGGATACAACCAGGTCCTGTGCTTCAATCACATTAACACGGATGTACCAGAGTCTTGGAGAATGGTAAACTTTCGAGCGGATGTGTGTAGAGATGTTTGAAGAACTGTCAGGAGTAATAGCATCAGAATGCCAAGCATCGGGAAAAGCCTCATCAGCTTGTGTACCATACCAGACAGCAAGCATCAGTTCACCCTTTTTTTTCTCCCCTTTCTTGTCTTCAAGACGATACCACTCTGGAGCTAATGGACTATCAGGCGGAACTCGTGTAGGAACTTCATTCAGATCAAACCTTACCAACCCAGCAAAGTCATCTTTCAGTGTATCTTTATCTTTGACAACAACTTCAAGAACAGATGACTGCATCCTATCCCGGGCAAAAGCAAAAACCTCATTCCACTCAGGATTCTGCTTCTTCTCGTAGTACTTTGTAGTCCCTTTGTAGTTCCCAACCTTTACTTCCACATATGGATCAAGGCTTCCGGTAACATCCTTGGAAGGAAGGTCACGGGCTTTCACAACTCGCACAAACAGGTACCGCATCTGCTCAACAAGATCATAGTTGCTAGTCAGTCTGTCACTGCGTATAACTCGCCCTCCAACAACTTGGCCCCCACCGAGAAAAGGGCTTGTTTCTTTAAGTGCATAATCAGTTGGTTGTGGTGATGAGCCTGAGTACATTTGAACAATTTTAGGAGCTTGCGGTTCAGATTTCATCTCATAAGCCCCATAATTCATGATTGGCTGAGTTGCTGCTGGGGCAGAATGCTGCTGTTTCTGTGAGGCATTTGATTTTGGAAGATTATGAAATGTGTGTCTTTTCTCAGATTTCTCATCAGAGAATGGGTTTGGAACTGAGCTTGGAACTTGTGCTGGTGATTCAGATTTGGTTGAGCGCGAATCTGTATGCACAGATGATTCCATTGCAGGAAGAGGGTTTGAAGACTTTATTGATGGATCATCGGTAACAAAAACTTTCAAACCAAGCTCTCCTTTTACACGAGAAAAGATTGTGCGCTTCTCCAGAGGGTAGTGTAGAACAACGGCGTCAGAATAGGGGACGAATGATGTTCCAGTAAGGCGGACCTTTCCAAGGAAGGATTTAGAGTTGGTTGTTCTATTATGATTATAGACATAAACATCAAGAGGAAGGTTTGATAAATTGTTTGGATCAGAGATGTTGAAGTAGAAACTTTCATTCCAAATGGGATTGAGATCTTTGTCTTTAGTCGTGGTGCGGAATTTCTGACCATCAAAATGGAGCTCTACCGAAGGATTGGATAAGCCCTGCCCATCTTTGGGCATGAGGTCGTGAGCACTCACAACCTCTACTCCTAGCTTGAGATTACTCATGGGTTTGCTATCAAATTGAGGAACTACTGAGGGGAAACAAACCAGCTGCTTTCAGGAATTGTCAAAAAGCAAGAAATACCTGAGATTCATCAATCATAAAATATACAACAAATCAGGAAGGAGAAGAGTTGCCAAAACCTTCACATACAACACAAAACAGTGAATTTCTTTCTTCTTTACTCACAAGATGAGGTTATTAGAAGAAATTAGATGAATCATGGATTATTTTATTTTGTATGACCACCAATTGAAATGCAACAATAACCAGAATGTTCATCCAAAATAAAAGATATGGAGACTGCTATTTGTTTAAGCTCTAACTTTTTAGGTATAAGTGTTTTCTCAACAGACACAATACTTAATGAACAAGAAAGCAAACCAAGTTAACTAATTCCAAGTTCAATGATAATACAGATTATATTCCAATTGACTGATAAGTCCAAAGAGTGTTCCCATAAAAGGGATATCAGACTAAGAAAATCATTAAAGCAGGCAGATGCATAATACATCAAATGAAAGCCCCTTAATTTCAGTGCTTTGGAAAAGTAAGAACCTTGATGATTGAAACCCTAAGCCCAAGCAGAGAGTTTCTAGAATCTAGACAGAGATGAAGAAATTGTTCTATCAGACAAAAAGTCAGATTCCTTAGAAAGCTACATACATTTTAGCTCGGTATCAAAACTTATTATGAATCACAAGGAAAAAAAAAAAAAAGTCAGAAAGTGAATCAAGAAAAAGAATTCCTTTTCCAGATTCTGGATAACCAAAAGGGAAGAAAAGAACAATTGGAACCTTCAATTACTTTTCAGCTGTCTTGAAAACAAAACAGAGCATAAACTCGAATAAAACTTCATTTATCCTGGTAGGTATCCAAACAGTAGAAATTTGAGCTAATAAAAATTATTAACAGTAAAATAACAAAAATATTTCCTTGAAATATTTTCAATCACAACGAAGAAACTATTCAAAACCCAGAAACATAGTAGCTAGTCTTAGCAAATCCTCTTCTCAATTCTCCAAAAACCGATTTTTTTGTATCAGCTACGACGGTCAAACAATCAATAAACCAAGCAAACTCACAAATCTTCCATTTGAAAGTATCAAAAAAGATAATCATAGACAACATGAAATTAAAAATCAAAAAGAAAAAAAAAACCCGGAAAAAGAAAAGAGATACTAAACTGACCTCGCTCTTTTGAGCTTTTACAGGTTGATCACAGAAGGTCAAGAAGCAGAAGAAGCTCGTGGCTGGTGGGTCTGTGAAAGTTATGGAGGAGCTGAGCTTCTTATGATCAGAGTCAGGAGACTTGATAGAGAAGGTAAGCAGCAGAAAAGTATAAGAAATGAAACTACGCCAATGTTTCAGAGAAGAAACGCATGAAGAGACAAAGACAAGGTCGTCGAAAACGAGTTAAATGGTTAACATTGACTAGTAAAATTAATATAAAGAAGAAGATGAGTCTTCTCTTCTATTCCCCTCTGTTATCAGTTTCTGTTTGTGTTTTTCGTCTCGCTTTCTCATACGATGGTGGTACGAAACTCTCAAACGCATTATAAATTTTGGCCTATTCCTTAACGTCGCTCAATCCTCTACACTCTCTTTCTTATTCGGCCAAGTGTCTCACATTCCCGAATTCGTTATCCTTATCTAATTTTAAAAAAACAGTATACAAACGGGATAGATTTTTTTTTTTAAAAAATTCATTTATAACCAAAATTATTAAAGTGACCTCGCATTCTTATTTAATGTATTTATTGAATTATAGATTTATATTTGGAAAAATATTTAATAATAATGTCCATTCATTAATTAAATAATCCTTTTGTAACGTTTGGTAGCAGAAATTATAGCCAACAAACGGATATTTAAAACCTCTTAAGTCAAATCAATTAAAACATTTTAATTCAAAATGAAAGTGGTACAATTACACAAGTAAAATTGGTGCGCGCGTATGGGGTTTATGTAAACCCGCAGGTAGAATAATCAAAACCGGCGGAACTTTTTCTTAATTTTTATTTTTCTTAAAATGGAAACAGTAGGTAAAGATAATATTTTTGGTCAAGCAAACTCACTCCAACAGAAATAAAGCTTTCACTCATTTCTACACGTGGTTCGCAATTACATCGTCAAAACTTGATAATCTAATATATATTTGTTGATCTCACGGTCCCAAATCAATGTGAATACACATGCCAGGCGGGACCCACATATAATTAGTTCTGTACGTTGATTGCCGCATTGCGTGACCTACGTGCTATTGTGCAGACGCTAATAATGAGACGAGACAATCAAGAGAAAGTAGGCATCACGATTTTGACTGTGTGGGCCCCTGCCACGTGTATGATGGGTTTGGCAAGCCAATCCCGTCTTTTTCTTTTTTCGACTCATTTATCAACCGACCCATTTTGGACCGCCCACGGCCTACCCCGAAATTATGACCCAAAAAATTTTGAGAAAATTAATCGAAATATCTTATATTTTTCAGTAATATCTACTCTTTAAAATTTATTATAAAAATGACCCACTTAATTTTTTTTACAAAATATTTCTATTAAAAATAAATATAGATCATTTTTAAAATTATTTTATAAGATATTTTAATCTAATTAAATTATTTTTGATACAAATTTTAAATAGTGGTCATTTAAAAAAATTAAATTCTTAATTTAATTACTATTAAAAATCTCCCGAAAATTTTAACAACGCAAACAAATTCACATTTAATTTAATCTAAACTATTTATTCCACTGGTGAAATTATTATTTAAGGTATCTTTTATGTTTTTTAAATTAAACAGTCTTTTATCGTAAAATATGAGGTGTACTGTTTTTATCTTTTAAAATATGGTATTTATTTTGATCAATTAAAGTGAGATTATTATAATATAATTTTTTTTAAGGCCATAAACATATCATATTAATTATTAACTGAAATTCTATTTTATAACATAATTAATGTCGCATTATCCATACCTAATATGCTTTTTGTATGATTGTTTGTGAGAGTGAAGAAAAGCTGACACAAATTAAAATAATATTCTCTTTGTTAATGATTAGACGTTTTAACAAATAATTCAAATATGGCTATGCACCTTAAATCAAATCAATTCATTCAACCCAATTTAATCATGTAACTAATATGCGAATTGTGGGGAAGATTAAGGGGATTAATCATATTCTAATTTCGAAAAACATGGTCAAATTGCCAATAAATTACTTCGAAACCCTAAAATTCAACGGCCAAATCGAGTTATCTAAAATGCATGCATCGATCTACGACGTGGCAACATCAAATTGTGTTCTGGACGTGATCACGTAAGTGAAACTAACCCCACCTTTATTTCCACCCATAAAAATCTCTCCTTCATCTTCTACCAATATCCTTTTTTTCACTCAGAGAAGAAAACAAAAACACAAAGGAAGAAAAAACTTCTCGTATGTTCCATCAGAATCAGATCCTGCTCTCTTACCTTCCCTCATATCCCTCGTTTCTCTTTATTTTTTGATTTCCTTCAATAATCGTTTCGAAACATCCCGTTAGAAGAAGACAACATCATGGTATTCTCCCACAACACTCATACTTTTCCCTTTTCATATTTCTTTTCTAATAATGTTCTATGGTTAAATATAAAAAGAAAAATTAAGAAAGTGACAAACTTATAAGGAGATTAAAAAGAATATTAGTTGATTTAACTAATAAAATCTTTTAAATTAGTATTAAAAATATCAGTTTTTATTTGCTTGTAAATTATACACAAAATTGATAAAAGATTATTGAATTAGTTGATATTTTATGTAAATTTTTTTTTAAAATATCTAAATGACATGTTAGTATTAAGTAGAGATCGATATATATACACAATAGAGAAAACCAAGAAGTGGCAAACTTTCAAAATAAATAAATAAACTAAGTGACGATTGCTTCATGGAGATAAAAGTGGAGATTTTTTTTTTCAATTTTCATATAATATTGCATGATTCAGATAAAATTTTTAGTTAAAAAAAAAAAAAAAAAAACCCGACATTTACATGTATGATGCGACGTACAAAATTGTTCGTAAAGCATGCAAGCAGTTTTACGTCATAAATGATCGCATACGATTTTGCCGTATGTGAATGGGACTACTTTGGTTAATATATCTTGCTATATATGAATTTGTTTTACATGTTGCGTGTGATATGGGCTATTTTTGTGGTGTTAGGCAAATGCGACGTCAGGCATGGCGGTCAATGATGACTGCAAGCTGAAATTCTTAGATCTAAAAGCCAGGAGGAATTACCGATTCATTATTTTCAAGATCGATGAGCAGATTCAACAGGTTACCGTTGAAAAGCTTGGCAGTCCTGAAGAAACCTACGAGGATTTCACCAATTCCTTGCCTGCAAATGAGTGCCGCTATGCTGTCTTCGATTTTGATTTCACCACAAATGAGAATGTCCAGAAAAGCAAGATTTTCTTCATTGCATGGTAATTAATAATTATTATACCCTACCCCTTCAGTCTTAACTGGAGATATATAATGACTGCATATATATTCTGATGTATAACCCTACTGTAAATATATAAGTATATGTATGTGTAATTGTAATGCAGGGCTCCGGATACATCAAAGGTGAGGAGTAAGATGGTTTATGCAAGCTCGAAAGACAAATTCAAGAGAGAATTGGATGGAATTCATGTGGAGTTGCAGGCTACAGATCCCAGCGAGATGAGTCTCGATATTGTGAGAGGAAGAGCTCTATAATTGTCCCGACCAATTAATCCAAGAAATGATCATGCTTATTATAATCACTGTCTCTTCACTGCAAGAAACTGCTGTTAGATATTTTTGTGCATGGCGGTTACTTTACTTTCTTTGGAAACTTATGTGAATTTGTGTCTAAATTATTAATTTAATTATTTAATTTATTCAACCATGTATGCATCGTTGAGTTCAATTTATATTCATCTATAGCAAAACTCTCCATTGCTAGTATTAAGGTATGCTTTATTTCACCTTGATTTTCTAAATTGTGTATATATATATATATATATATATATATATAAGAAACCATTTGATGTCCTAAGAAAACATAATTTAACATAGACAGGAATTAATACAACTAGTACTAGTGCTCTAGTTGGTTTAAATTTTCCCAAAATTCAGTCTCCCACATTTCCACTTGCTTTTTAATCATCTCTTTGTTTAGGAGAAAAGCTTCAAGTGCAAGGGGTTCAAAAGGAGGAGTCATACGACAAGCAAGTGTTTCACTTGAATAATTCACCATTGATTCCACCATGAATTTCTTCAACAAACCGTCCTGCGAGCTCGCCAATTTCTGTGAACTAATCTTGATCGCTCCTTTAGGTATCCTTGGTTTGAAATTCAAAAGCTTTGCGTATTCGTTTAACAAATGAAACATGTAATCGTACACATACTTCATTTTTAGTTGCTCTATAACATATTTGCTTCCTTCTCGCCCTATCGCCTGAGCCTGCCGCCGGTACATGATCATTTTATGCAAAAACTATTTTGATCACAACATGTTTTCTGAAACCAGATCTTAAAGGACTAGTGTGTATATATGTATACCTGGTGACTGTGATTGTTGCCCCATTCCACAGCAAACTTAATATCTCTGCATATTTTCGTAGTTCCAATGGGCCAGTAGTGCTGCAATGGCACCAAACTCCTTTGAAAGAAATCATAGAATTCAGACTCTATCACCAATGTCATTGAATCGCATGCTAATATGTACTTGTAACTCACTGACCATGATCTTCCCTCTATGTATATTTTATATCTTCATTTATCAAAAATTCAAATCTTAATTAGTAATAAGAATCAAAAGACCAGTAATCAATATTTAATAATATAGATTCCAATGTAAATGTTAAACCTGTGTGTGCATTGATCTTCTAACTTGGAATTCTTAAAACCTTCGTTCATTTCTTTATCCCAGACCTGATCGAACATGTATAAACCAAAGAGTTTAGTATTTAATGTAAATGACCCATTAATAAAGAAGATAATAATATACGAAATTAATAGTTACCAGGGAATAAAGGCGAGCATTCCAGTCATATTTATCTCGAGAGGAATTACACTTCATAAGATACTTCCTAGTCGAAGTCACATAAGGGTTGCCCTTCCAATATGCATAGGGTATCCTTTCTTTCCACATTGTTCTCTTGTTTCCCTTTTTTATATCCTCCATTGTACTTGTCCATGGCTTTATATTCGTTTCAGCCCTACAATAATAATATTAAAAACAAGAAAGAAAAAAAAACTTTATTAATATAGCCGAATGAATATTATCAATGTGTAATAATTAATTGATAAATATGGAGGCTTAATTACCAACCCCAGAAGGTCCAATCTGGAAAGACAATGTCCACGGATTCCAGATGTCCGCAGTAGTCAAACAACGGCGGCGGCAGCAACTTTGAGTTTGGCTGTTGGTAATCAGCCTTCATAATTTGTGGCATATCTCCACACCAAAACATCAGCTCCAAGTCTGGTATTTTTCCCGGGTACAACTTCAGCAGCTGCAAAATTCCCCAGATTGTGAACAAATCTCTCGTTTGATACACCTCTCTATATATTTCAACATAAACTTTGCCTTTTATAATCACAAGTCTGAAAGTTGCATATTCTCTTCCTCTTTCCAGCATTTCCCTGGAAATTCCAGTGTGTTTCCAGGGCTGTAAATCGTTGTGTATCCATCGGAAATACTCTGGACATTTGCTTGCACTGACTAGATTGAGAAGAGATTTATCGCAACTTCTGGTGTCAAATATTGCCTCATGCTGAAGAAAGCCTGGAATTACAGTCTGAATAACGTATAAATTAATCCATTTCTAACAATTTTGTCAAAACTAAAATGCATGCAATCAAAAGTTGAAACATAAGTTCATTTTTTATTGGATTAATCGCTAATAATAAAATGATAAAATTAATTAATAGACATCAGTGTTCAAATAAAGCAGAATTGCACATAATTATATAAGCAGTTTTTCTAACTATTAACTTCCATCTATTTATCACTTAATAACCGAGATCATTTCTTATATTACTTATCTAAAAGACTAGCTATTATATATCTTAAAAGATCTTCTTATATATTACAAAATAAGTGTCATACTTATTTTTAAAAATGATGATGTGTGTACCGTCATCTCATATATACCACCTCATTTGAGATAAATTAATCTTTTAAAATAATTTTTGAGATGAATAAAATTACTCGATCTTTATGAATATACTTTAGCAATTTGTGACGGGACTCATCAACCTACTACCAAATGAAACACAACATTAACTGGTTCAGTAACATTATTCACTAATTAATTATGCAAAATGCATGCAAAATAAATTCGATGAAACTATTAAAGAGAATATTAATTCAATCAGTATTATTCGGGAATTCACTCAGAAAATTTAGCAGAGAGAAAATATATAGGATTGCTTATCACAGTAGTAGATACTTACAATATCCACCCAATAAAAGAAGGAGACAATAAAGAGAATCGTGAAGAATGAAGATGAAACTGTTGCCGATGAATAACATTTTCGCACTCCACGAACCCAAAACCCCACCAATGTACCATCATTTTCCATCAATCTATATCAGTAATCTGTCTGCTATCCAAAATTTGTCTCTTAACAAATAACACCAGTCCTCTAGCTCTCTCCTGTTTTATGATCAAATCTACACAATTTCATATCACCATTTTATAAAAATGTATACATAAGTATGTTTATATATAATAATGGGTTTATTCAGACGGACATGCACACGGGGCCATAGAAGCTAATAAATCCAAAGTCCAGTGTACAAATGGAAACATACAGCTAGCAAAGTTATTAACACTAATTGTGTGTCAGAAATTAATTTCCTTATATCTTCTATTTATATATTAAATACAAAACCATTCATGAAAATACAGTAAGACCATAAATTCAGCATTGATTGCTAGTTCTTGCTCTTTCAGTATTCATTTTTCCAAGCCTCCACTTACATTTTTTACTTTAATTTTGTTCTCAAATAAATTCTTATTGTTAGATTTGTGTAGTGTGCGCGCCATACTCGCAAATATACAGGCTCGTAATAAGTAATACAATGATAAGAGGATATCGATCTCATAAGGAATACTACTCAATTAAGTACCAAAAATAATTAATTTTGAATTTATTTGAAAAAATCGAATAATTTGAACGAAAAAGTAAAATAAACAAAAATTAACTATTTAATAAACTAATTAAAATATGCAAATTAATGGAACAATTTAGGACAAATGATTTCATCTTAATTAGTTGTATCTAATTCTTCAATTGATGTTATTCTGATTTAATATTTATATTACTAGTTAATTATCTTAATTTATTCGACACTCTCTCTCAAGATCAGTCGAAACTATTTTGTAACTAATATCTCTATATGAAATTAATTAAATGGAAGCGCATTATAATTAGTAATAATTTTTAATTAAACTATGTAAATTATATTAGTACATTTATATCAACATACAATTTATGATATTTATCACACAGTTTAAATATGATATTCACTTCTTAACTCCTATTAATATACATTTCATTCAAATACTGGCCAAATATTTAAAAACATTAATCATTATGATAAATACTCAATATAAGATATCAAATAAAAAACAACACAATATCAGAAAATGGATGCTTCTAATAGATTAAATCATTACTCTAAAAAATAAGTTTAACCACACATAATAAAAAGTTTAAATTTAATAAATATGAATTTAACAAATGATAACACAGTCAATAAAAATTAATTTGTTCAATTTAAGACAATGTAACATAAGGGAAAAGATAAAATTATGATTTGGAGAGTCTTTTTCTTTAAGATATCAAGCTTCCATCCTTCTCTTCTTCCAAATACAGTTCTATCTCTCTAAATTTCTCTCTCTCTGTCTCTCTTTCTTATCTCTCTAAAACTCCATCTTTCAAAGAAAGCTAATGAAGGCCAATTTTTGGAGAAATATAAAAAATCTAAGATCCACTAAATTTAACCATCCATTGGTGATGTAAAAATAAAAAATCATACAAAAATTGTCAAACTTAACTTCAGGTAGTGCGAGGGTGCTTAGAAGGCATAAGACATGGCGCTGCACCGCCATTGATTTTGCCAACGAAGGCTAATTATACGGCATATTTCAATTGAACTTTTTCACTTTGAATTATTTTGAATTTGAATATCTATTTTGATATTTTTTATTTTAGTCCTTTTTTGCTTGCATTTTGGTCTCCACAAATAAAATTTTGTGATTTTCATGGATGACTAGCGAATCTATTTTTATACTCCGTTTTCATGCCTTTTATATTAAAACAAGTTAACACCTGTAAAATAAAACTAAAATACTTAAAAAATAAAATAACTACTTAAAATGAAATAAATAACATTAAATATGCTATTTAATAATAAATAATTCAAGTATAATCATGTAATAAAAATTAATATATCAATTTTTTACGTCAAGAGGATATTATATAAGGTTGTAGAGGCATGGAACATGGAATTGTATCGCTTGCAGATTTTGCTATTGATTCTTCCACGACCTTCCTCCAAGTTCCAATTGCAAAGGAAGCCAATATCTTTGAACAAAGCTCAAACCCTTATAGGTTTCGATTTCAAGAGTTTCTCGTACTTGTTCAATAGATTGTTTCTAGACTAATTTGCTGAATTTGTTTTCCATATTTGGTGGACTAGCATAATTATTCTTCTATTTTCTCAATTCATTTGGATTAACATGTGATTATTGTTAGAGTATAAACTTAGTGTATATCCTTAATTATGACTCATAATGGATAAGTCATTTTAATCTTTTTATACTAGAGCAGGTCCCTCCTCTCACACACATATACGTAAGAGCTGACCTATTAGTCAACATTATGAACTTCGGGAAAAGAAAATAGTTACTCCTCTCTCTAATCCTCTCATTTTACATCTTTCATTTTGTCAGCAAAACCTAGATTCAACAGCATTTTGTCCAGAGTCATGGGTTCTTTATGAAATTGAAATCTTGGTTTCATTGTTGTTGATTATGTGTTGATGTTGAAGAACATTCAACATAATTTTCACTATTAATTTAGTTTGTATAAAACTCTAAATTATGATCATAATCATACGGTTCCATAAAAATAAATCACAAAAGCTGTTAGAAGACAAGAAATGGTTAAAGTATATAAGAGAAACTAAAAATGTATTAGACAAGACAGGCGAGTGTGTGAGACTACTGGTCCTGATTTAAATTTTCCCAGAATTCAGTCTCCCACATTTCTACTTGTTTTTTAATCATCTCTTTGCTCTCAAAGAAAACTTCAAGTGCAAGAGGTTCAAAAGGAGGAGGCATACTGCATGCAAGCGTTTCACTGGAAGAATTCACCATTGATTCCACCATGAATTTCTTCCACAAGCCATGCTGCGACTGCAAGCACAGCAGTTTCTGTGAACACATCTTTCTTGTTCTTTTTGGTATTCTTGGTTTGAAATTCAAAAGCTTTGCATATTCGTTCAACAAATGAAACATGTAATCATACACATACTTCATTTTCAGCTGCTCTTCAACATATTTGCTTCCTGCTCGCCCTATGGCCCGGGCCTCCATTTTACATATGCAAATTAAAGTTATTGACATGTCTTAAATTATTTTCAAACAAACAACATGATTTCTTAAACTGTTTTAGACTAGTATATACCTGGCGACCGTGTCTGTTGCCCCATTCGACAGCAAATTTGATATCTCTGCATTTTTTTGTAGTTCTAATTGGCCAGTAATGCTGCAATGGCACCATACTTCTTAGATAGAAATCATAGTATTCAGGCTCTATCATCAATGTCATTGAATCACATGCTAATATGTACTTGTCACTCACGGACCATGATCTTCCCTCCACGTATATTTTATATCTTCATTTATCAAAGTTCAAAATCTTAGTTAGTAATAAGAAGAATTAAAGGAGTAATAAGAATTAATACCAATATAAATGTTAAACCTGTGGGTACATTGATCTTCTAGCTTGGAATTCTTGTACCCTTCTTCCATTTCTTTATCCCAGTCCTGATCGAACATGTATAGGTCAAAGAGTTAAGTAATTTATGTAAATACCTACAAAGTAAAAAAATTAATTACCTGGGCATAAAGGCGAGAATTCCAGTCATATTTATCTCGGGTGGAATTACACTTCATAAGATCTTTCCTAGTTAAAGACACATTAGGGTTCCCTTTCCAATATGCATCGGGTATCCTTTCTTCCCAAATTGTCCTCTTGTTTCCCTTTTTTATATCCTCCAGTGTACTTGTCCATGGCTTTATATTCGTCTCGGGCCTACAATAACATTAACCAAAGAAAACAAAAAAAAAAAAAGAAAATTTAATTAATATAGCAGAAAGAATTTTTTTAATGTGTGACAATAAATAAATGTGAAGGCTTTACCAACCCCAGAAGGTCCAATCTGGGAAGACAATGTCAAAAGCTCCTTCATGTCCACAATAATGAAACACTGGAGGTGGCGGCAACGGCAAAGTTGAATTTGGTTCCTCGTATTCAGATTTGATAATTACAGGCCGATCATCACACCAAAACATCAGCTCTAAGTCTGGTACTTTTCCAGGGTACAATCTCAGAAGCTGCAAAATTCCCCATACTGTAAACAAATCTCTTGTTTGATATGGCTTTTTATACTTCTCGATATAAACTTTGCCTTTTATGATAACAAGTCTAAAATGTGCATAGTCTCTTCCTTTTTCCAGCATTTCCCTCGAAATTCCAGTGTGTTTCCAGGGCTGTAAATCGCTGTGTATCCATCTGAAATACTCTGGACATTTGCCGCCCGATATTTCGTGAGTTTTGGGTGGTAGAAGATAATCCGGTGGACATGATTTGAATAAATTGTATGCAGTGCAGTTGATTGCAATGACTTGATCGTCTAAAGATTTTTCAGAATTCCTGGTGCCAAATATTGCTTCATGCAGAAGATAACCTGGAATTGCAGTCTGAATAACAAATGAGCCCTAAGAATTTCGTCAAAGCAAATCTATCGGCTAAACCTTTCAATCAACAGTCATACTATAAATGGGGATATGCATTAATAAGTACTATTAATTCAATTAATAAAATTAATAGTTATCATCGTTCAGAATTTTACATATTATCTATATAGAGAGTGCTGATTTGTGGCATCAGAAGTACTCTAGAGTTTAAATTCCTCCAGCAACAAAAAGAGGAAACATTTGTTTAGTTTATAAATTGTAATATTTATAAAAGAAAAGAATTTCATATATATAAATTATTTTAGCAAATTTAGAAATAACTCCCTCATTATTATTCTTAATCATTAATTATAATAATATGGGGCCACCACATGCCATATTAAAAAGGTGATCATTGTACTACAAATTTCTCAGCTTTCAATTAAATGCACATTTATTATATTATATCAATCCATGAAACTAATTAAATTGCTATTCCTAACATGGACTAAATTGCTTCTGTTTCTCCTTTAATTAGTTTTGGAGAAACCTAAGCTTCACAAAACTCTATGACATAAAGAAATCTTTTACCAATACTACCTATGTAAAATATTATTAATTATAATAAAAAATAAAAGCTTAAATGAGATAATATTCATCATAAATTGTGAAATAGTATAACGAATTTACCAACTACTTAATAACAATCAACACACTAACATAAACTTTTTGATGAAGTCAATTTTTATGATAAATTAATCATGTCTACTTACTTTAAGTCATGCGCTTTGCCACTAATATATTATTTTAATATGATTCACTAAGCAAAAAGGGAAAATAAATTCTTTGAAAATATAATAAGAGAATTCGATCAAAATTTACTTAGAAAAAGAAAGAGAAAAATTGCACATAAAATTAATTCACATATGTATTGAGTTGAGACGGTAGAAGGTTAGTAGAGATCACTTACCAGATCAGCCCAATAAATGAAGGATCCAATGAACAGAATGGTCAAGAATGATAGTGAAATTGTTGCTGATGAGTAACATTTTTGTATTCCACGAATCCAAAATCTCAGAACTGCACCGACATTTTCCATTTATCTGTTTAATATCTGCAGCAACCTTTTCCAAGACAGCGATTAGATTTCCTGCTTATTTACCAATTAAAAAAAATTTCTTTTTATATGTATGTATGTATATTTATGTGTGTGTGTGTAATTTCCTCGATGAAACAAGAAAATTCAAATCAAAATCAAGATTGATCGATCTATTAAAACAAAAATTTCTTCTGAAGAATCAGGATCAAAATCTCGATAACAATCTTGATTGATCTGAATAATCGATTATCATTTATTTATCGATCCAAACAAAAAATAGATAAAGAAACGGAAGAAACAGAAGAAGAAAAAGGCAAAGAGAAGAGAACTTGAAATATCCAAAAGATTTGGTCAGCTAGATTTGGTCAACTATCTCTCCCTTAGCAAATAACTGCAGTCCCGTAGCTCTCTCTAATTTCGTTTTATAATCTTACACAAGTTTATTTCACTACAACTTCCATTAATATATATATCTATATATATATATAATTCGTTTATATGTAATTATTATTATTATAAGCTGTTCATTCAGACAAAAACAATTCACGTACAAACTAAATCCAATTAATGTTCAATGTACATATGGAAACTACTTCCCTTCTAAAAAAGATTCTTTTTACAGTATTATCCCTTTCATTTATTAAATACAAAAACATTTATGAAAATACAGTAATACCATAAATTCAGCAATGACTGCTAGCTTCCTCCATTAATTATTCTGGTTCTGGTTCTTGTTCTTCCAATATTCATTTTCCCAGGCTTCCACTTGCTTTGTTAATTTAATTTTGTTGTCGATGAAATTCTTCAAAGCAGGAGGATCATATGGTAGAGGCATGGAACATGGAATTGTATCACTTGGAGATTTCACCATTGTTTCTTCCATGAAATTCCTCCCGGTTCCATTTGTAGAGCAAGTCAATTTTTCTGAACATAGCTCAACTCCTTCGGCAGGAATTGTAGGTTTGAATTTCAAGAGTTTAGCGTACTCGTTTAGTAGATGAAACATGTAATCGTACACGTAATCCATCTTCAAATCTTCTCGTATGAAGCTGCTTGCTGCTTCTCCAATGGCTTCTGCCTGCAGCAGATTAATCAACAGAATTGATCAAGTATTTAGTTGTTAATCAAGACATTAAAAATGAAATGAAGCGTTAGTGATGAAAATGGTAAGTAGACCTTTTCTGTGAATTTGTTTCCCCATTCAACTGCAAATTTAAGAGAAGTGCATTTGCTTTTGTCTGTAATAGGCCAGTAGTGCTGCAACGGCACCATTCCTCTAGTGAAGAAATCAAAAAAATGAGGCCGCACCAGCAGTGTCATTGAATCACAAGCTAGAATATATTTCTCGCTCACAGACCACGCCACTCCTTCGATATATATTTTATATCTGAAACAAAACACCAGCCATATTTTAAAATAAAATTACTTTAAGTCCGTAGAATTAATGATACATGTTTCATTGAAATTTATCATGCAATTACATAAATTACCTGTAGGTGCATTGATCTTCTAATTTTGAATGCTTGAATTTCTGTTTAGATTCTTTACCCCAGTGCTAAAATAGAGTTAATTAAGACATGTAGTATCATACAAATAAATGTAAACTAAAATTTTCTTTTAAGTCAAATTGAAAGTTTACCTGAACATAGAGGCGAGTGTTCCAGTCAACTTTGTCGGAGAGGTTGCATCTCATTAAGTCCCTTCGGACTGGGGACACATTCGGATTTCCTCTCCAGTAAGCATAGGGTACCCTGTCTTTCCATCTGGTTCTCTTGTTCCCTTCTTCAATGTCTTTCAACACATTAGTCCATGGCTTTATATTTACCTCCGGCCTACCAAAATTTTTACATTAAAAGATTAATTATTAGCTAAATCTCAGCTTAAAAATTTTATCCTCAAATGTGAAGAAGAGTAATTGATGATAGCAACTACCAGCCCCAGAAGGACCAATCAGGGAAGACAATATCCAAACTGGATCCATCCGAACAGTATTTAAACAGAGGAGGTGGGCCTGGATTTGGGCCTCTAAAGTCTCTGGCGCGGATGACAGGCCTGTCATTGCAGTCAAACATTAGCTCCAAATCTGGCAATCTACCAGGGTACAACCTTAGCAGCTGCAATATTCCCCAAAGTGTGAACATGTCTCTTGTCTGGAACGACCGCCTGTACTTCTGCATATAAGCATTCCCGTTTACGATCACAAGCCTGAAATGAGCTGTCTTCCGTGCCCGTTCGACCATGTCTCTGGTGATTCCTGTCTCTTTCCAGTGCCTTAAATCTTCATGGATCCACCGGAAGTATGATGGGCATGATGGACGTTCAGTACTGATGGGGTTGTACGTAGTGGGATAATTCAAAGGACAGCTTTGTGTTACGTTTCCTGTAGTGCAATTGAGATCAAACTCTGGTTTGGTTGGCGATTTTGTCGTAGTTGAAACTTGTATTTGAGGGGCAATGGCAGTGGCAACACCTGTAAATATAGACTGTGAAAACAGAAACAGAAATTCAATTTCAATGAAAAAGAAAAAGAAATCAAAACGTTGTTGGAAGACATGTAAAGAACCTAGTAGTGCATGATCTTCATGATTATTGAAAGGATTTTTTTTTTGGGAACTTACAGAATGAAACCAACCAAGAAAAAGTGAAGCAGCGACAAAAAGGAAGAACGCGGAAAAGAAGAGAAAGGAAGTAGTAGTTGCAGTTTTCTTGCTTGTTGGCGGCGGCTGCGGCCACTGCGACGTTCCAGTTCCTGTGAAGTGCCTGTAAATTCCTGACGCATGCCAGAAAGCGTTTTGAAGTCTGTCGTTGTTTTTCATGTCTGATTTGGTCAGATTGTTCTCCCTGGTAGGGTTTTGAAAAATAAAAATAGAAATAATTATAATAATAATAAAAAAAGAGTTTCTCTATATAACAAATTTGTTACAGCTAATTAATATCTGTGGACTTCTAATTTTCCTTGGCTGTAGTAGGTCTTTATCAACACAGAATGTTAAACAATGGATTTTGTATATTGTGGTTTAAATCAAAGAATTAGAAAAGGAGATTTAAAGAGAGTGGTTAAGGGTCAAAACTAAAGAGAGTCATTATAGAAGTTCGTTACACCACACTAATTAACAATCCTACACAGAACTGGTTAAAACGTAAAACTCAAGTTTTATAGAGAAACTAATTATAATTATAAAAAAAGGAAAAAATAATTAAGTTGAAATAATAGAGAAGCTAACGATTAAAACCTATATCATGCTTGCTTGTTTAGGCCCATAATTTGGTCCAGGAAATATACAATAAATATTAATATTTTTTCTGTCTCCGTCGCCTACTATGACTCTGAAATCACACAAACAGCCAATGCAATGATGTTCGATTGTTCATGTAATGTAATGACTCTTACTCCTCAACAATTAATAATGCTTTTAATAAATATAATAGCTGACTTTGTGAACCTGGATGAATGTGATTCATATTTGAAGTGGTACTCGCCTGGATGAATGTGATTAATATTTGAAGTGGCACTCGTGTATAAGCCAATAAAATTAGGCCAACCAGAATAGAATTGTGATCCTGATATTACAGTACTAGAGACTAATTATGAGTTAATATTGACTAGGTTTAAATTCCATTATTAATTTTGGCTGCTTCCACTTTGTAGATTCCTTTTATTTTTCTATTTTAATCAGGATATATAAGACTATGGTTCAAAGTTATAAAAGAGTGACAGCATAATTAAATTCGGCCTAACCCACGTTTAGTACATACTTAATCTTTTTACCGGAAATAATTAAAATGTGAGGGAGGAAGATAATGACATGATCGCTGTTAAACTACAGGTAAAAATGCTCAGACTCAGGCAAAGTAAAAATATTTTTCGGGGACTCTGCTCTTCTCTACCTTGTATATGCCAAAATTCTAGTGTCAGTGTGCCGTTTGGCTTGGGTTACTGCTAATTTCACGTAGTAACAGTTGCTAAGCCTATGGTTATTGCTTGCTCTATTCGTTTTTAGCACATGTCCGGCACGCAGTGGACTTCACCAGCGGACTGTTGGAAAGTAATTTGTAATCTTGAATAGCAGTGCAGAAGTCGGAATGGAAGTTTGATATTTGCAGAGTCTTCAAGAAGTTTATTAATAAAGCAAAAGTCCCATGGTCAGCTAGTTAGTTGATACTAATTGTGAGTAAGTTCAGT
The DNA here is from genome assembly GCA_022749755.1 of Azadirachta indica. Lineage (NCBI taxonomy): Eukaryota > Viridiplantae > Streptophyta > Magnoliopsida > Sapindales > Meliaceae > Azadirachta > Azadirachta indica. The sequence continues at coordinate 21,088,817 of CM040440.1, forward strand.
TGTAATAAAAACAAGCGAAAAACAAGAAGACCAATTTATGAAATTACAGCAGCAAATACTCTGCAAAAAATGTAACTCTGTTTCCATATTAATGAACATCTAAAAAAGTTTTCGGCAACAATTTTTTAGTTTCTCACTTGCTTTACGCTTTCACCCAACAAATTTGGTATCAGAGCACTTCTCAAGATTTCATTAACAATGCCATCAAATCCCCTCCCCACTTTATTTTCTTATTGTCTAAGTCAATTTCCAAATTTTGAAGTAGAACATTATGAATACTGGAGTAGTGAAACGGGAACATTCTTCATCTCCCAAAATCTATGAGAAGTCGTTGCAGCTGAATATCCCTAACCACCAGAATCAGGAAGTTCTTTGGATTGGACTCAAGCTCAACAAAAGCAATACAAGCATGACAAAAAGAAAGATGCGACAACACATCGTTTCATTCAACTTGATTTCATTCACTAATCGAATAATTTCTTCTCCGTTTATCTAATTCAAACATCGTGAGTAAAAGTCTGAACCCTTCATCAACGATGTGTCGGTCTATTTCACACGGAAAATGCTGCTGATAACCTGAAGCATATTATTAATATTAAAAAGTAGAAAAAAAAAGAACTTTATTAATATAGCAGAAAGAATATTATCAATGTGTAATAATAATTAATTGATATACATATATATATATATGGAGGCTTAATTAATTAGTGTTAATAACTTTGCTGTATGTTTCCATATGTACACTGGACATTGAATTTATTTGCTTCTATGGTCCCCTGTGCATGTCCAACTGAATAAACCCATTATTATAAATAAACGTATTCATGTATAAATTTTAATAAAATGGTGATATGTAGATTTAATTATAAAACAGGAGAGAGCTATTTGTTAAGAGACAGATTTTTGAGAGCAGACAGATTATTGGTACAGATTGATGGAAAATGATGGTACATTGGTGGGATTTTGGGTTCGTGGAGTGCAAAAATGTTCTTCATTAGCAACAGTTTCATCTTCATTCTTCACCATTCTATTTATTGTCTCCTTCGTTTATTGGGCGGATATTGTAACTCAACTACTGTGATCTACAATCTTATATATTTTCTCTCTGCTAATTTTCTGAGTGAATTCCCGAATAATACTGATTGCATTCTCTTTTATATTTTCATCAAATTTATTTTTGCGTGCCTTCTGCATAATTAATTAGTGAATATTACTGAAGCAGCTAATGTTGAGCTTCGTTTGGTATTATTATTTTTTTTAAGAGTAGAATGATATATTATTAATAGTAGTAGAAAGGTAAGAACAAGAACAGTCCCAAAATTATTAGGACAATTAAGAGTACAAATGAAAATAAAATTACCAAATACATTGGCAAGAGACTACATGAAAAAGAAACAGCAGAAGCTGCAGCTTTTAAAGATTGCAAAACTTCCCACAGCAACAATTTTCCAACAAAACCAGATATAGCAATGATAGCATAAGTCATCAAATTAGCAGTAGAATAGCAGTAAGCAGCAGTAGAAAATATGTATCTGCAGTAGTCATCAAAGAACCAGCAAAGAAGGCATCAAAGAAGCAACAATTTGCACCAGGAAAATGCTTTATGTCCTGAAAACATAGCAGCAAGGTACCAATAGTAGAATTATGTTGATGAGTATTATGTTGATGAGTCCCGTCACAAATTGCTAAAGTATATTCATAAAGATTAAGTAATTTTATTCATATTAAAAATTAGTTTAAAAGATTAATTTATCTCAAATAAGGTGGTATATATGAGATGATGTTACACACGTCATCATTTTCAAAAATAATTTACGACACTTATTTTGTAATATATAAGATGATCTTTTAAGATATATAGCAGTCTTTTTGATAAGCAATATACTAATTGAAGAAACTTCTGCCAAGCCTGATATTCTCGAAAATTATAAGAAATCATCTCGATTATTAAGTGATAAGTAGAACGAAGTTAGTTGTTAGAAAAACTGCTTAAATAATTATGTGCAATTCTGCTTTGTTTGAGCACGGATGATTTTTAATTAATTTTATCATTTTCTTAATAAAGATTAAATCTAATAAAAGTTCAACTTATGCTTCAACTTTGATTGCATACACTTTAGTTTTGACAAAATTGTTAGCGCTTGATTAATTTATACGTTATTCAGACTGTAATTCCGGGCTTTCTTCAGCATGAGGCAATATTATTTGACACCAGAAGTTGCGATAAACCTCTTCTCAATCAAGTCAGTGCAAGCAAATGTCCAGAGTATTTCCGATTGATAGACAGCGATTTACAGCCCTGGAAACACACGGAATTTCCAGGGAAATGCTGGAAAGAGGAAGAGAATATGCAACTTTCAGACTGGTGATTATAGAAGGCAAAGTTTATGTTGAAATGTATAGAGAGGTGTATCAAACGATAGATTTGTTCACAATCTGGGAATTTTGCAGCTGCTGAGGTTCTACCCTGGAAAAGTACCAGACTTGGAGCTGATGTTTTGGTTGGAGATGTACCGCAAATTATGAAAGCTGATTACCAACAGCCAAATTCAACGTTGCTGCCGCTGCCGTTGTTTGACTACTGCGGACATCCGGAATCGGTGGACATTTTCTTCCCAGATTAGACCTTCTGGGGTTATTGTCTGTCAGAAATTAATTTCCTTAAAGGAAAATCTGTTTCCTTATATCTTCTATTTATATGGTAAATACAAAACAATTCACAAAAATATAGTGAGACCATAGATTCAGCATGGATTGCTAGTTCCTTTCATTAATAATCCTAGTTTTCCAGGCCTCCAGTTGCTTTGTTAGTTTAATTTCCTTGTCAAAGAAATTCTTCAAACCAGGAGGATATTATATAAGGCTGCAGAGGCATAGAACATGAAATTGTATCGCTTCCAAATTTTGCTATCGATTCTTCCACGAACTTCCCCCAGGTGCCAATTGCAGGCAAGCCAATATCTTTGAACAAAACTCATACCCTTGTGGGTTTGAATTTCAAGAGTTTCTCGTACTCATTCAATAGATTGTTTACAAACAAATTTGCTAAATTTATATTCCATACTTGGTGGACTAGCATCATTATTCTTCAATTTTCTCAATTCATTTGAATTAACATGTGATTATTGTTAGAGTATAACCGTAGTGTATATCCTTAATTATGACTCATAATGGATAAGTCACTTTAATCTTTTTATGTTGGAGCAGGTCCCTACTCTCACCCATATACAACTACTAATTTAGTTACTTGTATTAAACTCTAAATTAGGATCATATATATGATTTCATAAAAATGAATCACAAAAGCTACTAGAAGATGAGAAATGGTGTGATCAAGAAACGAAGCATATAAGAGAAACTAAAAATGTATTAGACAAGACAGGTAAGACTACTAGTTAGAAGATTTATTGGTATGTCCTATGGAGCTTGATGAAGACCCTAGATGGCTTTGCTGAAGGATACTGAAAGTCAACAAAACCTTGAGGCTGCTATATAAAGACACAATTAGAGAGAATGCCTTGAAAAAAGGAGTTATTAATATCTAATTGATTCAAAACCCAACCATGAGTCACAACGATAGTAAGAACAAGGCAAACGGCTGTTGGTTTGACAATTGAGCTAAAAGTTTCAATAAAATCGATGCCGGGTCGTCGATGAAACCTTTGGCTTTAAGACGAGCCTTAAAGTGAGCAATAAAACCATTTGGAGGCTACTTAATCTTATAGACCATTTACACTCAACAATATTTTATGTGGGAGAGAGAGTTATAGGAGACCAAATATGGTTTTGTTGGAGAGCAAGGAATTCATCTCTCATTGCATCGCGCCAAAGAAAGTGTTTGTTGGCTTTGGCAAAAGATGTTAATTCTAGTTGAGATAAGAAGGATGAAGTAGTAGTATGAAGTGAAAAGAGTTTTGGGCTTATAGATATTGTTTTAGGCACAATTGGGACTGGTTGGAAAAGTTCAGTTTCAATGGGATGGCCAATATGGGTTGTGCCATGACATAGAATAAGTGAAGCGAAGACGAATAGGTCTGGGAGAGGAGAGACAAAATGGGTAGCGCTGCGGCTAGGAGTAGGTGACGCTACAATGCAGGATATGGAGAAGATGGAAAAGAAAGGAAGAGACTACTTACCTGTCTTAGAGAATGTCGAGGATTAACCTTTGGAGAAGACAGAGTAGAGATAACTTATTGAGTAATAGATGAATAGGGAGAAGAAATCATAGAAAGTGAGTAAGGGGTACAGGAATTAGAGATAGTAAAGTTAAGGGAATGGATATAGTGATTTTGCCCAAATTTTTGCCTATAAAAATATAAAGAAACTTAGAGAAAGTTTGGTTCAAGAGACACATATCAGGAATTTGGTTTTGTAGGGACAGATTTTCTTAAAAAAGACAACATGTCTAGATATAAAGAGAAAATTTGAATTAATATCAAAACAAAGAAAAAAATCGAGATACACATATGATCAAAGCAAGGTTTGAGTTTATAAATATTATACGATTGACTCCAAGGGTAGCATAGACAACCAAAAACTCAAATGGACGTGTACTTGGGTTTATGGCCAAATAGTTTATGATGTATCATGGTGGAGAATGGATGTAGGCATGCGACTAATAAGATAAATAGCACTTTGGAAGGCATAGAGCCAAAAATGAAGAGAGATTGCAGCATTATAAAATAGCATCAAGCCAGTTTCTATAATATAGCGATGTTTGTCTTTAGCAAAGCCAACATATTTAGGTATATAGGATGGAAAAGTGAGGTGCTGGATTCAATGTTGGGCTAAAAGATGAGAAAGAGCATTGTATTTGCCACCATTTATGTATAAAACTTTGATTTTGGTGTGAAAGTAATTTTCAATAAGTTTGCTAAATTTCACATAAACAGTAAACACATTAGATTTCAACTTCAGTGGATAAAGCCAAGTATACTTTATGAAATAATCAATGAAGATAACATAATAATGAAAACTTTCAAAGGAATTCACAGAGGCTGGACCTTAAACATCCGAATAAACAACTTGAAATGGTTTATCACAAAGTATTAATTGCTAGCTAGAATTTTCCTTTAAATTGGAGAAGAAGGATAACCAAGACGTTGATGCCATAGTTGAAATGAGACAACAACTAAAGTAAAATGAGTGAGGATAGATGGTTTGATACTTGGGACTAAGGATGATCACTCATATAAGTTGTAACTAGTCTGGCGTTTTGCTAAAGATGGCCTTGTATTCAAGTCCTTCACAAGATAATAGTTAGGAAAAACATTAAATGAAAGTATTATTTTGTTTACAAAATTAGGAGATAGATATAAGATTCTTTTTTATTAATAATGCACACAAAACATTGTCTAATGTAAAAGAGGCAACAGGTGAATCAATTGAGGAAGAAGCAACATGAAAAATAAAGATTTCGTTACTATTACCAACTATAACATCCTTGTTTTCAACATAATTTCGATGTATGGAACGATTTTAGAGGTCAGAGGTAATATAATGTGTAGCACCTGAGTCAAGGAACTAATTATTATTCAGGTGACTTAACTATCCTTTAACAAGATTTGCTTGAGATTAAGAAAATTATAAAGATAATTGTCTATGAGAACGGTAAGTTTTTGCACTATGTCCTAGCTACTTACATTGTTAACAAATAATACGATGTTGAACTTAATTTCTCTGATAGAGATTTGGTAGTTACGTATGATTGAAAATTCAAAATAAATAATACCTCGTCCATAAGAAGGTTGTTGTCGGTTGGTTTAAAAATGATTAGACTGAGAGTTTTGTCCATTGGTATTATTATCTAAGCTGAATATGGTATCGTTGTAGCCACTATATTGTCCTTTTAGACCAATATACTGGCCAATTATCTATTCAAAGCATAGGATGTGATTTGAGCATTATTTATAGGATGCCCAATGAGAGCTAGATCATCAACAAGACTTTTCACCCATATAGACAGCCATAATTTTTCCTTCCTTCTTGTTTGACATAAAAGAGGACATAATAGAAAGCATTCGGTAATTAGAATGATTAGCAAAACTCTTTTCCAATTTGTTCCAGGCATCGGCAAAGGTGGTACAATTGTTTATTGTTAGGCTGATTGTGCTTATAATAATGGCTTGAATGCCAAAAAGCACAAGAAGAATCTTGCTGAGTTTAGATAAGATATCCAGGGTCAACTTGTCTCGGGCATGGATGAGTTCCATCAACAAACTAAGGAGCCCATAATCAAAGAGAAGATTGGTTATTTAGGACTTCTATGATGCACAGTTTACACCATTTTTGGAAGCTTAAATGGAATATAAGATAAAACATTAAGAGATATCAGATTTCCATTAATAGGAATGGGAGTACCTTTAACTATAGTGTTCGCATATTTATTGAATGAAATGTCTTATTAATAAAAGTGATTACAATATATATACAAAGAGTGATAAGGTAATTCCACTGATCTAGGCTATATTATAGAAAGCCAGATCAACTCAATAAAGAAATAATTATAAGGAAGGAAGTATAAAAGAAATAAGATCGTGCTTCATCTTCATTTACTACACCGGCAATAGGATTGTCTCGTTGAGTATGAAATGAATAGTGGCAACCAACGGTGTGAAAGCATCCGTTAGTAAGAAAAAGAGTAAAACTCTCCATAAATAGAAGTGTGCTAATTATCTACTCCATCACTAGTCCTTATTTAAATTTTCATAAAATTCAATCTACTATATTTCCACTTTATTTTTTAATCATCTCTTTGTTCTCAAATAAAGCTTCAAGGGTAAGAAGTTTAAAAAGAGGAGGCATATTGCATAAAAGCATTTCACTTAAAGAATTCACCATTAGTTCCACTATGAATTTTAATAAGTGCGTAAAATACGCGTTTATCAGTTACTTTTAAACTTGAATTATTTGTTTAATTCTTAAACTTTATTAATATTTAATGTGTTTGACCTATATTGTGCAAAAATGATAGAATTCGACCATCCAAAATGATTTCTGCTTGAGAATGAACTAAAGAAGAAGTCTAGATAAGGTTTGGACCAAAATGCAACATATTCGGGGACTAAAATGCCATGTTTTCAAAGTAAAGGAAGGCCTTGATGGCATGCTCGCGCCCAGGCCTAGCCCACCAACGCCATACATTCTGCCTATTAGTAGAATGCATGGCGCAGTTGCACCATTAAGTAGCGCGCTAGCGCCTTGCGTTCTGCCTATGGGCAGAATATATGGCGCAGCCGCGCTATCCCTACCGCTTCTCTTGTGCCACCGTGCTATTTTGGCACTCCTGCATCTATTGGACTCAAAATGGACACTTTTCTAGGATAAATCTGAGCCATTGGATGGTATTTTGATGGCTTGATTTGGTGTAGAACTAGGGTTACATGGTTTTGGATTTTGGGAGATAATAGCAACTTTTGGAAAAGGAATAGCTTGGAAGAAAAGAAAAGAAAAGAAGAGAGATAGAGAGAAATTTATGGAGAAAGAGAGTTGTTTAGAAGAAGATGATGATGCAAGGATGAATTATTGAAGAACAAAGCTCTCCAAAACATAGTTTTTCATTCTTCTCTTATCTTATTTTATTGTATTGAATTAAAAAATTTTATGAATATTGATATTATATTATTAATTGTTAACTTCTTGATGTTTGGTTTTGAACTGTTTCTTATGATTGGTTAAATGTAATACATAGGGCAATGATTTGATCGATTGAAAGCATTTATATTACGATATTATATTATTCTTGAATAATGTTTCCATGTTGCATATTTGTCATGTTCGTAATACTTTTAATTAATTGGCCATTAATTAATTAAACTATGGACCAATAAGTATTAAGAAGTGTTTATTGCGTTTAGATTGTCTAACAAATACCACAAATTACTTATTAAGCAGATGTGTATTAATATAGTTTGTGTAGTGACCTTAGTGATTACTAATATTCTTAATACATTTTCGTTTATTTAGTGTTTATGTAGAGATATAGTAAATACGTAAACGTGAAATAGTTTTGACTGATCTGGACAAAGTAATCTTGCTAGCAATATCGATAATTAATCGAAATAATATAATTTGATGAATTAGATGCAAGTAAATGGAGATAAATTATTAGCCCTAGATTTATTTCCATTAGAAATCTCCTTAGTTTTGTTTTGTAAGTTTTAGTTTATTTTAATTTCTTATCCACATTAATATAAGATCTTCAAATAAATTTACGATTGATCATCTTCAGTACTTATTAAATTAATACTCTTTGTAAGACGATACTTAATTCACTTACACTATATTACTTGTTTTGGGATTACATAAATTTGTGTTGATATCACACAATCAATTTCTTCCATAAGCAATGCTGTGATCGACTACAAGCACAACTATGAACACATCTTTCTCGCTCTTTTAGGTATTCTTGGTTTGAAATTCAAAAGCTTTGCATATTCGTTCAACAAATGAAACATGTAATCGTACACATACTTCCTTTTCAGCTGCTCTTCAACATATGTCCTTGCTTCCTGCTCACGCTGCGGCCCGAGCCTGCAGTTTATACATGCAAATTAAAGTTATTGATATATCTTAAATGAGCAGTTTTCAAACAAACAACCTATTTTAAGAAAATGAAGGAACCAATTAAGAGAATGGTGAAGAATGATAGTAAAATTTGTTGATGAATAACATTTTTGTACTCCACGAATCCAAAATGCCAGAACTGCACCAACATTTTCCATTTATCTGTCTAATATTTGCAGCAGCCTTCTCCAAGACAGCCATTATATTTCCTGCTTATTTATCAGTTAAAAAAATGTTTCCTTTTTTTTTTCTATGTATATAAATATATATCAGTAAGTTCCTCGATAAAACAAGAAAATTCAAATCAAAATCAAGATTGATCGATCTATCAAAACAAAAATTTGTTCTAAAATATCAGGATAAAAAATCTCGATAACAATCTTGACAGATGTAAATAATCGATTTTTTTATTAAATCTAAATAATAGATGGAAAAAGAAACAGAAGAAGAAAAAGGCAAAGAGAAGAGAGCTTGAAATATCCAAAGGATTTGGTCAACTACCTCTCCCTTAGCAAATAACTGCAGTCCCGTTGCTCTCTCTAATTTCGTTTTATAATCTTACAGAAGTTTATTTCACTACAACTTCCATTATATATATACATATATATATGCATTTATATTTTATAATAATTATTATTATTATTTATAATTTGTTCATTCAGACAAAAACAATTCACGTAGAAACAATGTACATATGAAAACTAATTTCCTTCTAAAAAAGATTTTGTTTTACAATATTATCCCTTTCATTTATTAAATGCAAAACCATTTATGACAATACAGTAATACCTTAAATTCAGTATTGATTGTTAGCTTCTTCCGTTAATTATTCTGGTTCGGGTTCTTGTTCTTCCAGTATTCATTTTCCCAGGCTTCCACTTGCTTTGTTAATTTAATTTTGTTGTCAATGAAATTCTTCAGAGGAGGAGGATCATAAGGCAGAGGCATTGAACATGGAATTGTATCAGTTGGAGATTTCACCATTGATTCTTCCATGAACCTCCTCCAGGTTCCATTCGTAGAGCAAGCCAATTTCTCCGAACATAGCTCAACTCCTCCGGAAGGAATTATAGGTTTGAATTTCAAGAGTTTAGCGTACTCGTTTAATAGATGAAAAATGTAATCGTACACGTAATCCATCTTCAAATCTTCTCGTATGAAGCTGCTTGCTGCCTCTCCAATGGCTTCTGCCTGCAGCAGATTAATCAACAGGATTGATCAAAGTAGTTGTTAATCAAGACAATAGAAATAAAATACTGTTACTGATGAAAATGGTAATTTAGACCTTTTCTGTGAAATTGTTTCCCCATTCAACTGCAAATTTAAGAGAAGTGCATTTGCTGTTGTCTCTAATGGGCCAGTAGTGCTGCAATGGCAGCATTCCTCTACTAAAGAAATTATAAAAATAAGGCAGCACCAGCAATGTCATTGAATCACAAGCTAGAATATATTTCTCGCTCACAGACCACGCCCATCCTTCGACATATATTTTGTATCTGAAACAAAACACCATCCATAGTTTAAAATAAAATTACTTTAAGTACATAGAATTAATGATACATGTTTCATTGAAATTTATCACGCAATTACATAACATACCTGTGGGTGCATTGATCTTCTAAATGTGACTGCTTGAATTTCTGTTGTCGTTCTTTGGCCCAGTTCTAAAGTCGAGTTAATTAAGATATATATAGTACCATACAAATAAATATAAACAAAAATCTTCTTCTAAGTCAAATTGAATGTTTACCTGAACATAGAGGCGAGTGTTCCAGTCATCTTTATCGGAGACGTTGCATTTTATTAAGTCCTTTCGTACTGGGGACACATTCGGATTTCCTCTCCAGTAAGCATAGGGTACCCTGTCTTTCCATCTGGTTCTCTTGTTCCCTTCTTCAATGTCTTTCAACACATTGGTCCATGGCTTTATATTTGCCTCCGCCCTACCAAAATTTTTATGTAAAAATATTAATTGTTAGCTCAATCTCAGCTTAAACATATTATCCTCAAAATAGCGGAAGTGATGATAGTGATTACCAGCCCCAGAAGGACCAATCAGGGAAGACAATATCCAAGCTGGAAGCATCCGAACAGTATCTAAATAAAGGAGGTGGGCCTGCACTGGGGCCTCTAAAGTCTCTTGCTCGGATGACAGGCCTGTCATCGCAGTCAAACATTAGCTCCTAATCTGGCAATCTACCAGGGTACAACCTTAGCAGCTGCAATATTCCCCAAAGTGTGAACTTATCTCTTGTCTGTATCGACCGCTTGTACTTCTCCATATATGCCTTCCCGTTTATGATCACAAGCCTGAAATGAGCTGTCTTCCGTGCCCGTTCGACCATGTCTCTGGTGATTCCTGTCTCTTTCCAGTGCCGTAAATCTTCATGGATCCACCGGAAGTATGATGGGCAAGGTGGACGGTAAGGATTGATGGGGTTGTGCGTAGTGGGATAATTCGAAAGACAGCTTTGTGTTACGTTTCCTGTAGTGCAATTGAGATCAAACTCTGGTTTGGTTGACGATTTTGTCGTAGTTGAAACTTGTCTTTTGGGGGCAATTGCAATGGCTACACCTGTAAATATAGACTGTGAAAACAGAAACAGAAATTCAATTTCAATGAAAAGGAAAGAGAAATTAAAATTTTGTTGGAAGCCATGTAAAGAGCGTAGTAGTCCATGATCTTCATGTTAATTGAAAAGAATTTTTTTTTGGGAACTTACAGAATGAAACCAACGAAGAAAAAGTGAAGCAGCGACAAAAAGGAAGAACGCGGAAAAGAAGAGAAAGGAAGTAGTAGGTGCAGTTTTCTTGCTTGTTGGCTACGGCTGCGGCCACTGCGACGTTCCAGTTCCTGTGAAGTGCCTGTAAATTCCTGACGCATACCAGAAAGTGTTTTGAAGTCTGTCGTTGTTTTTCATGGCTGATTTGGTCAGATTGTTCTCCCTGGTAGGGTTTTGAAAAATAAAAATAGAAATAATTATAATAATAATAATAAAAGTGTTTCTCTATATAACAAATTTGTTACAGCTAATTAATATCTGTGGACTTCTAATTTTCCTTGGCTGTAGTAGGTCTTTATCAACACAGAATGTAGAACACTGGATTTTGTATATTGTGGTTTAAATCAAAGAAAAAGACTTAGAAAAGGAAATTAAAAGAGAGTGGTTAAGGGTCAAACCAAAGAGAGTCATTTCAGAAGTTCGTTACACCACACTAATTAACAATCCTACACAGAACTGGTTAAAACATAAAACTCAAGTGAGAAACTAATTATAATTATAAAAAATGGAAAAAATAATTAAGTTGAAATAATATACTAACGATTAAAACCTATATCATGTTTGCTTGTTTAAGAAGGGGTTGAATCACGTTTTAGGCCCATAATTTTGTCATGAAATATACCGTTAATATTAACATTTGTTCTAGTCTCCATCGAATACTATGACTCTGAAATCACACAAACAGCCAATGCAATGATGTTCAATTGTTCATGTAATGTAATGACTCTTACTGCTCAAGAATTAATAATGCTATATGTGGAGGATAAATATTTTTTCTTCGATAAATAAATAATAACAATGGTTAACAATACTTGACTTTGTCACCCTGGACGAATGTGATTAATATTTTAAGTTGAACTTGTGTATGAGACAATCAAATTTGGCCTACCAGGATAGAATTATGCTCGTGATAGTACAATACTAGACACTAATTATTAATTAATATCGATTAGTTTAAATTCCATTATTAATTTTGGCTGCTTTCACTTTGTAGACTCCTTTTATTTTTCTATTTTAATCAGGATATATAAGACAGATTAATCATCAAAAGCTATGGTTCAAAGTTATAAAAGAGTGACAGCATAATTAACTTAGGCCTAACCCACGTTTAGTACACACTTAATCTTGTTACTGCAACTAATTAAAATGTGAGGGAGGAAGAAAATGACAGTACTTAAAATATAGGTAAAAATGCTCAGATTCAGGCATAATAATAATACATGTCGTGGACTGTTCTTCTCTACCGTGTATATGCCAAAATTCATGAGTATTATTACTACTTAATTTCTACATAATATTTTGCTACTGGTTAAAAGGAATCAAAATTTGGCCCATATTTCGGGCATTAACCTGATTCAACCCTTAAGTAAAATTTGTCTGGGGGATTTTACAAGTTAGGCTTTGCATCGTTATCATATCATCTTAGGATTTGGCATGTGCCGAGTTAAGAGGTTAAAACAAAAAACCTTTTTGACTTATAAGACAAAAGCACTTAACCCACAAAACAATCTAAGCTTCTAGTGTCACTGTGCCGCTGGCTTGGGTTACCACTAATTTTACGTAGCAACAGTTGCTATGCCTAAGGTTATTGCTTGCTCTATTCGTCTTTAGCACATGCCCTGCGCGCAATGTACTTCACCAAGGGACAATTGAGCTTGATTTCATTCACTAATCGAATAATTTCTTATTAGTTTCTCTAATTTAAACATCATAAATGTTGGAAGGTGGAGGGCTTATATTAAAAAAAGAGATAAGATAAATTTGTTAAAAATAATTATGAACAAGGAAGGAAGGAGAAATTTATAATTTTATTGATTTTTAATTTTTAACTTGACAAACTTCTCAAGTTTTTCAAGAATATAATAAAATAACTTACTCTTATTTATATTATGACACTTTTTTAACCGATGATTAAAATTATGCCAACACACATCTAATCTAATGGTTGCAATTCTTCTTATAAAAATATTCATAATAATATCTAAATATTTACTACAAATATTTGATATTTACTACAATTATTTAGATATTTCTTATAAATATCTAGATTTTTATTATCAAATATATAAATATTTTCATACAAGTTTTTAGAAATTGAGCCATACAATTCTTAAGTCCAAATCTTACAAACCCAATTTTCAAATCAAGTTTAATTTCCAATATCCCCTTTAAACTTAATTTGCTGAATTTTCTCTTCATTCTTATCTATGTCCATGATATCATGTTATAAGAAATAGAAATCGAGGAACTAAATCGAAAATTTGAGATAAATTAATGAGGGAAGTTATTAGTGTCTTTGATAATTGGGAGATTTATAGTGGATTTTTTGGGGAGTGATTTTAGGTTTTGATGAGTGGCAATAAGGGGGTGTTAGAAATTAAACTTAACTTTAGAAATTGAGTTTGTAAGATTTGGACTTAAGAATAGTGTGGTCCAATTTTTAAAATTTTATATGAAAATATATAGATATTTATAGAATAAATATTTAGATATTTAATAATAAAAATCTAGATATTTGTAAGAAATATCTAGATATTTGTAATAAATTTTTAGATATTATTATGAATATTTTTAGAAAGGAATTTATAACCATTAAATTTTATGTGTGTTGGCATAATTTTAACTGTTAGTTAAAGAAGTGTCATAATATAAATAGGGGTAAGTTATTTCATTATATTTTTGAGAAACTTGAGAAGCTTGTCAAGTCAAAAATTAGAAATCAATAAAATTGTAAGCTCCTCCCTCTTTCTTTATCCATAATTATTTCTAACAAATTTATTTCCTTTTATAATATAAAACCTCTACCTTCCAACAGCGAAAAAGTCATCGACAATGGGTTCGTCCATTTCACTTGGTAAATGCTGCTAATAACCTTAAGCATATTATTAATATTAAAAAAAGAAAGAAAAAAAACTTTATTAATATATCAAAAACAATATTATCAATGTGTAATAATAATTAATTGATAAAAATATATAACTACGAAGGCTTAATTATCCACCCCAAAAGTTCCAATCGGGGAAAACAATGTCTACCGATTCCGAATGTCTATAGTAGTCAAACAACGACTGCAGCAACAACGTTAAATTTGGCTATTGGTAATCAGTAAGGCTGGTACTTTTCCAGGGTACAACTTCAGCAGTTGCAAAATTCCCCAGATTGTGAACAAATCTATTGCTTGATAAACCTCTCTATACATTTCAACATAAACTTTGGACTAATCGCTATTAATAAAATGATAAAATTAATTAATAATCATCAGTGTTCAAACCAAGCCGAATTTCACATAATTATTCAAGCAATTTTTCTAACAATTAACTTTTATTTATCACTTAATAATGGAGATGATTTCTTATAATTTTCGAGAAAATCAGGCTTTGTAGGAGTCTTAGAGTTAGTATTGCTTATCTAAAACATTGTTATATCTTAGAAGATCATCCTATATATTACAAAATAAGTATCATGAATTATTTTCAAAAGTGGTGATTGTGTATACCATCATCTTAAATTATAAACATCTCATTTGAGATAAATTAATTTATGCATAATTATGTATCATAAATTATAAACACCTCATTTGAGATAAATTAATTTTTTAAGCTGATTTTTAATATGAATAAAGTTACTCGATTTTTATGAATATACCTTAATAATTTGTGAAGGGACTCATCAACCTAATACCAAAGGAAATGTAACATTAACCAGTTCATTAACATTATTCACAAAATAGAGCATTCACACATTGGGTCATGAGAATAAAAATGGACTGGATTTATAAGCTTTGTGTCTCCTTAATGGCGCAAATGTGTTTTGGATTGAAAAATCTAAAACAAACTTATGATGAATTGTGTGATCAAAGTAAACAATATTCACTCGGTTTTAGGCCCAAGCTATAATGCCATATACTTGAATTTGAAAGCTAATTTTTGGCTATAAATAGATATTAGTATCTCACTTTACACCATATTTTTCACTTTACAATTTCACTTAACACTCCTTAAAATTTTTCTCTTTAATTTCTACACCTTTTCAAGATTTGATAAAAGGAATTCTATAGAAGTTTTGTTGATCTAGGCATGTTTATCTATGTATTATTTTATAGGTTGTGTTAGTAGTTTTTACTAAGAAACCAAGGATTTTTCTAAGATTTTGTATTAGGAAAAATGTTAATATAAGTTCAGTTTTTATAATAATGATTTTATAGATAGTGAGTGATTTATTGTTAAGCACAGAGGAATTTAATTGGTTTGTCATTGTTTGAAGGTAACTAGATTTAAGCATGATATGTTAAATGCTTTAAACTGTCAATGAATAACAATTGTAAGCATGAATATATTTTACAACAATTAAGAGTTATTTCATATATTTGTTTCAAGTTAGTTTTCTATAAACTAAATTCTAAATTTTCTTAATTTATAAACAAATAAGATTTTCTTGGTTAAAAATAAAATAAAACTTTATTTATGTTAATTAGGTTTACTAAATTAAAAATTGTTCTTTTCTCATCTAAATAATGTTTCTTAAATGATATTAATATTTTTCCGAAATGCGTATTTTAACTTATATTGAAGAAAATTATTTTGGTTGTGCTTAAATTATTTATTTATTAAACCATAAGCTATGTTATTTCTTGTCAAAACTTTCTTTCTGACAAAACTACAAAATGTATTTTCTTCAAGCATTTATTTTAAAACAATTGTTAGTTGTATTGTTTTATATGAATTATTGAATGCATTACATTAATAGAACATGAGAAATAATTATTAAACTTACTATACTGAATTGTTATAAACAAAATACTGAGATACTGGTAATATTATGAGATATGGGTTAAATACATTACTAAATATGTTGCTACATATTTTGTTAAATGTTATAAATTCTATCATATTTTGGTTTATTAAATGTGATATTTATGTTTACATATTGTTGAATGTTTTTACTAAAACAATAGTTTATTTTTTGCAATAAAATATTCGTTCTCAAAATTAATGTTTTATGAATAAATAATTATTTTCTATGCTATTTGTATATAGTATTATATATAAATATACTTATTGAGTAGGTAGCTCACCTTTCGACATTAACATTTTACAGATTAAGGTGTGTATAAAAAATTGATAAAGGTTTTGACTTAGACCATTTTAGGGATTGAAATGTTTGATTTTGTAATAAGAAACATTTTACTTTGAGGTTATATTTTGACTTAAGTTTTTAATAAATGTTTGTTGTATTTTGAGGTTTTACATTGTTATTTGGAGATTTTTTTTATTTGTAATTATGTTGAGGTCGATGTAATTTTAAGATTGAGTTGCACTTTAGGTTTTTTTTGTTGAGGAAAAATTTGGCGTGCTTTACACAAACTGTTATATTTGTGGTATCAGACAAGAAACGGTTTGATCAATAAACAAAGTATACAAGAGAAACTAAAAATGTATTAGACAAGACAGGTGAGACTACTAGTCCTGATTTAAATTTTCCCAGAATTTAGTCTTCCACATTTTCACTTGTTTTTCAATCATCTCTTAATTTGTTCTCGAAGAAAGCTTCTAAGTGCAAGAGGTTCAAAAGGAGGAGGCATACTGCATCAAGCATTTCACTTGAAGAATTCACCATTGATTCCACCATGAATTTCTTCCACAACCCATGCTGCAACTCCTAGCACAGCAGTTTCTATGAACACATCTTTCTCGCTCTTTTGAGCATATATTCGTGGTTTGAAATTCAAAAGCTTTGCATATTCGTTCAACAAAATGAAACATGTAGTCGTACACATACTTCATTTTCAGTTGCTCTTCAACATACTTGCTTCCTGCTCGCCCTGTGGCTCGAGCCTGTAGTATACATATGCAAATTAAAGTTATTTACATGTCTTAAATGAACAGTTTTCAAACAAACAACCTGTTTTCTTAAATTGTTTTAGACTAGTATATACCTGGCGACCGCGTCTGTTGCTCCATTCGACAGTAAATTTGATATCTCTACATTTTCTTGTAGTTCTAATTGGCCAATATTGCTGCAATGGCACCATATACTTCTTAGATAGATATCGTAGTATGTAGGCTCTATCATCAATGTCATTGAATCGCATGCTGATATGTACTTGTCACTCACGGACCATGATCTTCCCTCTACGTATATTTATATCTTCATTTATCAAAAGTTCAAAATCTTAGTTAGTAATAAGAAGAATTAAAGGAGTAATAAGAATTAATACCAATACAAATGTTAAAACTGTGGGTACATTGAGCTTCTAGCTTGGAATTCTTGCACCCTTTTTCCATTTCTTTATCCCAGTCCTAATCGAACATGTATAGGTCAAAGAGTTAAGTAATTAATGTAAATGACTTATTAAGTAAGGAAAAAAAACAAAATTAATTACCTGAATATAATGGCGAGAATTCCAATCATATTTATCTCGGATGGAATTCATAAGATTTTTCCTAGTTAAAGACACATTAGGGTTCCCTTTCCAATATGCATAGGGTATCCTTTCTTCCCAAATTGTCCTCTTGTGTCCCTTTCTTATATCCTCCAGTGTACTTGTCCATGACTTTATATTCGTCTCAGCTCTACAATAATATTAACCAGAAAAACAAAAAAAAAAAGAGAGAAAAATTTAATTAATATAGCAGAAATTTTTTTTTTAATGTATAACTGTTAAAAATGGGTTTGGGTAGAAATCAAGGCAAAAGTTAGCTCCAAGATGAGAGTGTCCAATTCATATATAAAAGATATAGTAACCCGGTAAAATGCTGATGTAGGACGGTTAACAGTAACAATCAATAAATGTGAAGGCTTTGCCAACCCCCAAAAGGTCCAATGGCAGAAGATAACGTCAAAAGCTTCTTCATGTCCACAATAATGAAACATTGGAGATGGCGGCAACGGGCGCCGATCATCACCAAAACATCAGCTCCAAGTCTGGTACTTCTCCAGGGTATAGTCTCAGAAGCTAAAAAATTCTCCATACTGTAAACAAATCTCTTGTTTGATATGGCTTTTTATACTTCTCAATATAAACTTTGCCTTTTATTATAAGTCTAAAATATGCAGTCTCTTACTTTTTCCAGCATTTCCCTGAAAATTCCAGTGTGTTTCCGGGCTGTAAATCGCTATGTATCCATCTGAAATACTCTGGCCACTTCTACCCGATATTCTGTGAGTTTTGGGTGGTAGAAGATAATAGAGCGGACTTGATCTGAATAAATTGTATGCTGTGCAGTTTGCAATGACTTGATCGTCTAAAGATTTTTCAGAATTCCTGGTGCCAAATATTGCCTCATGCAGAAGATAACCTGTAATTACGTACAGTCTAAATATAACAACTAAGCTCTAAGAATTTTGTCAAAGCAAATCTACCAACTAAACATTTAAATCAACAATCATTCTATTATTATAAAGGGGATATGCATTAATAAGTACTATTAATTCAATTAATGAAATAAATAATTAATTATTATAAAGGGAGTGTTGATTTGTGGTATAAGAAGTATTCTAGAGTTTAAATTCCACAAGCAACAAAATGGGGAAACATTTCTTTAGTTTAAAAATTGTAATATTTATAAATAAAAAAAAAAGAATTTCACATATATATGAATTACTTTAGAAAATTTAGAATTAACTCCCTCATTATTATTATTAATTACTAATTGTCATGCTATTGGGGCCACCGCATGCCATATTAAGAAGGACGTACTACAAATTCCGCAGCTTTCAATTAAATGCTCATTAATTACATTATATTAATTCATGAAACTAATAAAATTATTATTCCTAATATGGGATTAAATTGCTTCTTTTTCTCGCTTAATTAATTTCGAGAAATCTAAGCTTCACAAAACTCTATGACATAAAGAAATCATTTACTAATAGTGCTTGTCAAAAAGATTAATAATTATCTTTAAGAAAAAGCTAGCTTAAATGAGATAATATTCATCATAAATTGTGAAATAATATAATGAATTAATCACCTTAGAAATTATAATAAATTTACCAACTACTTGATAACAATCAAGTAACATAGTTTCTCTTCCAACATAAACTTTTTGATGAAGAAAATTTTTATGATAAATCATATATACTTACTTTAAGTCATACACTCTGCCACTGATATATTATTAATATGATTCACTAAGCAAAAAGGGAAAATAAATTCTTTGAAAATATAATAAGAGAATTCAATCAAAATTTACTTAGAAAAACAAAGAGAAAAAGTGCGCGTCAAATTAATTCACATATGTATGAGTTGAGACAGTAGAAGAAGGTTAGTAGAGATCACTTACACAATCAATCCAATAAACGAAGGAACCTGTTGATGCTGAAGTTCTTTCCACCATCACGCGTACGCCACGTAGGTCAAACTCCAAACAACAAATACGATTTATATTTGTGAGAGAAGCACGTCCATGACGGAACAAATGATGCAGTGTGCCATGGTATGAGATAAAGTTCTAGCAAAGCAATTTGGCCACAAATGCTGTCAATAATGCTGGATATCTATCTGCAAGACAAAAATAAGCCAACGGCCACTAGTGGTGTTAGGAGCGAATCCCCTCCAACGATCAAGTCAGACTACAATATATTGAAGAAATGATACCAAAAAATTAACGGTGATCTGGTGTGTGTCTTTAGAGAAATGACAATAGAGAGAGTTCAAGTCCAATCCTTTATTTAGAGAAATTTGGGGTTTATATAGGTGAGGGTAAAGACAATTTTTTCTCCAAAAATTCATCCACATAAGCACTGTACATGCCATGGGAATATGCAAGTGCCAACTTAGTCCCTCTTTCCTACGCACTTACCTTACTTTGGGGAAGTAGATCTTTCACCACCCATTGACTCATGTGTCATCTTACTGTTGTTGGTTGATGTGACAGTTTCCTCTATGTATAGTCTCTCCATTGGCTTACTTTGCAGTTTCTTATATAGCTATTTGCTTCGCTAGGTTATGATTATGGCCTTTTAGTTGTGGGTTCTACATATGCAGCTTCAGAGTCCACAGAGTTCACTTGCAGCATTATTGGATCCATATCATCTCCGGATCTGAGTTATGGACATAGAGTTCGTATCCATGATCCAAGAACCACTAAATAACGTGGCGGACCTCATATGCTGCCGTGACAGCTATTGCTGTTGATGCAGTCCTTCCTCGCAGGTCTCAATCATGTTCTTTATTTTTTGTCGCCACTGTATCTGTTGTGGCGTTTTCGTAGATGTCACGTAGGCATTAAAGATTCCCCGTAGCAAAACCAATAAAGAGAATGGTGAAGAATGATAGTGAAATTGTTGTTAATGAATAACATTTTTGTACTACTCGAATCCAACATTTTCCAATTATATGCCCAATATTTGCAGCAGCCTTCTTCGAGACAGCGATTACATTTCCTGCTTATTTATCAGTTAAAAAAATCTTTTTTTTATGTATATAAATATATATCAGTAAGTTCCTCGATAAAACAAGAAAATTCAAATCAAAATCAAGATTTTGATCGATCTATTAATACAAAAATTTGTTCAATAGTATCAGCATCAAAAATCTCGATAACAATCTTGATACATGTAAATAATCGATCATTTTTTATTAATCGATCTAAACAAAAAATAGATTAAAAAAAAAGAAGAAACAAAAGAAGAAAAGGCAGAAAAGAAGAGAACTTTATCTAAAGGATTTGGCCAACTATCTCTCCCTTAGCAAATAACTGCAGTCCCGTAGCTCTCTCTAATTTCATTTTATAATCTTACACAAGTTTATTTCACTACAACTTCCATTAATATATAAATATATGTATATGTGTATACAAAATGCATTTATATTTAATAATTATTATTGTTATTATAATTTGTTCATTCAGACAAAAACAATTCACGTAGAAACTAAATCCAAATAATGCTCAATGTACATATAGAAACTAGTAGGACAAACAGCAAGGTTGCAAACATAATTTTCGGTCAGAAATTAATTTCCTTGTAAAAGAGATTTTGTTTTGCAATATTATCCCTTTCACTTAATTATTAAGTACAAAACCATTTATGAAAATACAGTAATACCACAAATTCAGCATTGATTGCTAGCTTCTTCCATTAATTATTCTGGTTCTTGTTCTTGTTCTTCCAATGTTCATTTTCCCAGGCTTCCACTTGCTTTGTTAATTTAATTTTGTTGTCAATGAAGTTCTTCAAAGCAGGAGGATCAAAAGGCAGAGGCATGGAACATGGAATTGTATCACTCGGAGATTTCACCATTGATTCTTCCATGAACTTTCTCCAGTTTCCACTTCTAGAACAAGCCAATTTCTCTGAACATAGCTCAACTCCTCCGGAAGGAATTGTGGGTTTGAATTTCAAGAGTTTTGCGTACTCGTTTAATAGATGAAACATGTAATCGTACACGTAGTCCATCTTCAAATCTTCTCGTATGAAGTTGCTTGCTGCTTCTCCAATGGCTTCTGCCTGCAGCAGATTAATCAACAGAATTGATCAAATTAGCTGTTAATCAAGACATTAAAAATGAAATAAAGTGTTAGTGATGAAAATGATAATTAGACCTTTTCTGTGAAATTGTTTCCCCATTCAACTGCAAATTTAAGAGAAGTGCATTTGCTGTTGTCTCTAATAGGCCAGTAGTGATGCAATGGCACCAACCCTCTAGTGAAGAAATCAAAATAATGAGGCCGCACCAGCAATGTCATTGAATCACAAGCTAGAATATATTTATCACTCACAGACCACGCCCGTCCTTCGATATATATTTTATATCTGAAACAAAACACCAACCATATTTTAAAATAAAATTACTTTTAAGTACATAGAATTAATGATAAATGTTTCATTGAAATTTATCATGCAATTACATAACATACCTGTGGGTGCATTGATCTTCTAATTTTGAATGCTTGAATTTCTGTTTAGATTCTTTACCCCAGTTCTAAAAATAGAGTTAATAAAGACATATATAGTATCATGCAAAAAAACGTAAACTAAAATTTTCTTCTAAGTCAAATTGAATGTTTACCTGAACATAGAGACGAGTGTTCCAGTCAACTTTACCGGAGACATTGCATTTCATTAAGTCCTTTCGGATTGAGGCCACATTCGGATTTCCTTTCCAGTAAGCATAGGGTACCCTGTCTTTCCATTTGGTCGTCTTTTTCCCTTCTTCAATGTCTTTCAACACATTACTCCACGGCCTTATATTTATCTCCGCCCTACCAAAATTTTTATATAAAAATATTGATTATTAGCCAAATCTCAGCTTAAAAATTTGATCATCAAATGTGAAGAAGAGGAAGTGATGATTGTGACTACCAGCCCCAGAAGGACCAATCAGGGAAGACAATATCCAAGCTGGATGCATCCGAAGAGTATCTAAATAAAGCAGGTGGGCCTGGATTTGGGCCTCTAAAGTCTCTTGCGCGGATGACAGGCCTGTCATTACAGTTAAACATTAGCTCCAAATCTGGCAATCTACCAGGGTACAACCTTAGCAGCTGCAATATTCCCCAAAGTGTGAACACATCTCTCGTCTGGTACGGCCGCGAGTACGTCTCCACATAAGCCTTCCCGTTTATGATCACAAGCCTGAAATGAGCTGTCTTCCGTGCCCGTTCGACAATGTCTCTGGTGATTCCTGTCTCTTTCCAGTGCCGTAAATCTTCGTGGATCCACCGGAAGTATGATGGGCATGATGGACGGTCAGGACTGATGGGGTTGTGCGTAGTTGGATAATTCGAAGGACAGCTTTGTGTTACGTTTCCTGTAGTGCACTTGAGATCAAACTCTGGTTTGGTTGGCGATTTTGTCGTAGTTGAGACTTGTCTTTGAGGGGCAACGGCAATGGCAACACCTGTAAATATAGACTGTGAAAACAGAAACCGAAATTCAATTTCATTGAAAAAGAGAAAGAAATTAAAACATTGTTGGAAGCCATGTAAAGAACGTAGTAGTGCATGATCTTCATGTTTATTGAAAGGATTTTTTTTTTTTTGGGAACTTACAGAATGAAACCAACTAAGAAAAAGTGAAGCAGCGACAAAAAGGAAGAACACGACAAAGAAGAGAGAGGAAGTGGTAGTTGCAGTTTTCTTGCTTGCTGGCGGCGGCTGCGGCCACTGCGACGTTCCTGTTCCTGTGAAGTGCCTGTAAATTCCTGACGCATGACAGAAAGCGTTTTGAAGTCTGTCGTTGTTTTTCATGCCTGACTTGGTCAGATTGTTCTCCCTGGTAGGGTTTTGAAAAATAAAAATAGAAATAATTATAATAATAATAATAAAAGAGTTTCTTTATATAACAAATTTGTTACAGCTAATTAATATCTGTGGACTTCTAATTTTCCTTGGCTGTAGTAGGTCTTTATCAACACAGAATGCAGAACACTGGATTTTGTATATTGTGGTTTAAATCAAAGAAAAAGAATTATAAAAGGAAATTAAAAGAGAGTGGTTACCTAGGATCAAACTAAAGAGAGTCATTACAGAAGTTCGTTACAACATACTAATTAACAATCCTACATAGAACTGGTTAAAACATAAAACTCAAGTTTTATAGAGAAACCAATTATAATTATAAGAAAATGGAAAAAATAATTAAGTTAAAAATAATAGAGCAGCTAACGATTAAAACCTGTATCATGCTTGCTTGTTTAGGAAGGGGTTGAATCAAGTTCTAGGCCCATAATTTGGTCCAAGAAATATACAATTAATATTAATATTTTTTCTGTCTCCGTCGCCTACTACGACTCTGAAATCTGACAAAAAGCCAATGCAGGGATGTTCAATTGTTCATGCAGTGTAATGACTCTTACTCCTCAACAATTAATAATGCTATACGTGGAGGATAAATATTTTTTCTTAAATAAATAAATAATAACAATAGTTAATATATATTAGCTGACTTTGTGAACCTGGATGAATGTGATTAATATTTGAAGTGGTACTCGTGTATGAGTCAATAAAATTAGGCCAACCAGAATAGAATTATGATCCTGATAGAACAACACTCGAGACTAATTATTTATTAATATTGACTAGGTTAAATTCCATTATTAATTTTGGCTGCTGCCACTTTGTAGATTCCTTTTATTGTTCTATTTTAATTACGATAAGACTGATTAATCATCACAAGTTATGGTTCAAAGTTATAGAAGAGTGACAGCATAATTAACTTAGGCCTAACCCACGTTTATTACGCACTTAATCTTGTTACTGGAAATAATTAAAATGTGAGGGAGGAAGATAATGACATGACAGTTAAACTATAGGTAAAAATGCTCAGATTCAGGAGAAGTAGTAATATATTTCGTGGACTCTGTTCTTCTCTACAGTGTATATGCAAAATTCACGAGTATTCACCCGGTTCTTCATAATATTTTGCTACATAGTCAAAATGAATCAAAATTTGGCACATATTTGGGCATTAACCTGATTAAACCCTTAGGTAAAATTTGCCTGGAGGATTTTAGAAGTTAGGCTTTGTATCAGTATCATATAATCTAAGGATTTGGCATGTGCCAAGTTCAGAAGTTAAAAAACAAACAGCATTTTGATTTAAGCATTTAGCAAATGCTCTGCAAAAAATGTAACTTTGTTTCCAGATTAATCGAATATTAGAAAGTTTTCACCAATAATTTTTTAGTTTCCCACTTACCAACAGATTTGGTATCAAAGCACTTCTCAAAATTTTCTTAACAATGGCATTAAATCCCCTCCCCACTTTGTTTTCATATTCTCTACGTCAAGTTCCAATTTTTAAAGGAGAACATTATGAATACTAGAGTACTAAAATGGAAACATTCTTCGTCTCCAAAATCTATGGGAACTTGTTGAAGCTGAATATCCCAAAACCACCAGAATCAGAAAGTTCTTTGGATTGGACTTAAGCTCAACAAAAGCAATACAAGCATGATAAACAGAAAGATGCAGCAACACTTCGTTTCATTTAGCAAGGAGCCAGCAAGGCAATTTTTCCTGGAATTTTCCGTGTCAAAAAAGCCAAAAATGCTTGGAAAATTTTGAAGTAAGAATTTGAAGGTTCTAGAAAGGCTGTCACCATCAAGTTGTAAAGTTTGTGGAATGAGTTTGGCAATTTAACAATGAAGGAAAATGAAAATGTTTATGATTTTTACTCTAGAGTCATTGAGGTTGTAAAACATATAAGAGGTTGTGGAGGCACAATTGAAGATAAGAAAGTGACTGAAAAAGTGTTAAGAAGTCTTCCTTCCGAGTTTGAACATGTAGCTGCAGCCATTGAAGAATCAAAGGACTTGTCCAAGATGACTTTTTTAGATTTCTCGGGATTGATCACATGAGTAGAGAATTAATAGTTCTTCGAATCAGCCCGTGGAGAATGCTTTTCAGTCCAAAACCAATGTTACGGATTAGAATAAGAGTGGCAAGAATGAGCAAAAGAATTGAGGCTCCTCACAAAAAAAAAATGGCAACATGGTAAAGGGCAAAATGACAAACGCAACAAAGGAGAGATAATAGAGAAAATTTTAGTAATGCAAATTCTTAATGAATTATTTACAAAATAACTAATCATGAACCCAAAGATTGTTGTTATAGATGCACAAAGTGTCTAATTCCTAATCATTCACAAAAGGATTGCTGGTATCAAAATTAAAAAGATAAAAATAAGGTGAATTTTATAAAGGAAGGTGATGGAGATTATCTATTTTATTCTAGCAAAAATATGGAATGTGATTAAAAAAGTTTGTGATACTTGGATAGTGGCTATAGTAACCACATGACAGGAAATCTTAATTAGACTGGGTTAGCTTATTCAGAAAGGATTCTCAATTCATTTTGATGATGGAAAATGCAAAATGTTAGATGAGAAGAGCAATATTATAGTGGTTATTGTTAAGATGTCAAAAAATAAAATTTTCCCTTTTGTCATACTGTTAGATGAGAATTTTGCTCTTAAAATTAAAAACTCCGATTCTTATCATTTATGGCATTTGAGATATGGTCATTTAAACTACAAGAGGCTGCACCTTCAAGTGAAAGAGCATAGTGGTAGGGCTACCAATGATTGAAGGAAATGAAAAATTATGTGAGGGATGTATATATAGAAAATTGCATCGACATCTATTTCTGAAAACTTCCTAGAAAGCCAAACTCCTTTAGAGTTGGTGCATGCTGATATTTGTGGCCTTATAAGGACTTCCTCACTCAACAATAGAAAATATTTCATTCTTTTTGTTGATGACTTTACAAGAATGATGTGGATTTATTTTTGAGAGAAAAATCAAAAGCTTTTTCAACTTTTCTCTAATTTAAAGTTCTTGCAGAAGGACAAAGTGGTTGCAAGATGAAGACTTTAAGAACACATTATGGTCGTAAATTTATCTACACTCTATTAATGAATTATTACAAGGAAAATGAAATTCAATGGCAGCTCACTGTCTGCCAAAGCCCACAGAAGAATGGAGTAGCTGAACAGAAGAATCGTACCATTACAGAGATGGCTAGAAGCATGTTGAAAAGCAAGGGAATTCCTAATAACTTATAGGCAGAAGCTTGTCACATAACTGTCTACATTATAAATCGTTCTCCCGCAAAGGCAGTTAGAAACAAGACATTATTTGAAGGTTGGAACAAATATAAACCTGTTGTTGATCATCACAAGATATTTGGCAATATTGCATATGCATTGATTCCATCCCCAAAAAGAGAAAAGTTTGATGAAAAAAGTGAGAAGTATGTGTTTATTTGTTATAGTAATGAATCCAAGGGTTATTAACTTCTAAAGCTACCTGGAAATTGTCTCTCGAGATATGGTATTTAATGAAACTTCAACTTGGTAGTGGAAAAATGAGCATCCTCAAGCATTTAAAGTTCTTGATATTATTGAATCTTCAGCATCTCAACTAAAATTTAGCAAAGGAAAATGATTTTTTGCAGAATTCTTCACTAAACTCTTTAATTTCAGCAACTGAAACTTCACCAACCAATTCCTCTTATTAAGAAATCTACCAAGGAGGATGAGATCATTAAGAGATGTACATGAAGATAATGATGTTGCTGTACTTTCTTGTGAGCCTTAAACTAATGAGGAGGCATCAAAAAATAAAGTTTGGATTAATGCAATGAATGAAGAAATGGCTACCATTGTCAAGAACAATATATGAGAGCGTATGAAAGTTGCCAAAAGGAAAGGAGACAATTAGCTTGAAATGGATGTTTAAGATCAAGTACAAGGAAGATGGTTCAATTCAACAGTACAAGGTAAGGTTGTTTGCTAAGAGGTATTCTCAACAACCTAGAATCGATTTCACAAAACCGTTTGCACTGGTTACCCGAATGGAGACAATAAGAATTGTTGTTGCCTTGGCAGCTCAATTGAAGTTGAAATATTCTAATTTGATGTAAAATCAACATTTTTGAATGGTGAAATTGAAAAAGAGGTGTACGTTGTGCAGCCTTAATATTATATGGTGAAAGGTGAAGAAGAAAAAGTTTTATCGACTTCGAAAAGCACTTTATGGCTTGAAGCAAACACTTTGGGCATACAATAGCAAGATCAATGGATACTTCATAAAAAATGGATTCAATAAAAGCTCAAGTGACCCTTCTTTTTATGTGAAAAATGAAGGTACTAATTTTCTCATTGTTGGTTTATATATTGATGGCTTAATTTATTGTAGCACAATCTTGAATTTGGTGAAAAAATTCAAGAAAAAGATGATAAAAGAATTTAAGATGACAGACTTAGGTTTAATAAAGTATTTTCTTGGCGCATTCGAGGTAAAATTTTTGTGTCTCAAGAAAAATACATTGAAAATTTATTGAAGAAATTTCATATAGACAAATATAAGTCAGTTCCTACACTTATGGCTTTGAATGAAAAGTTAAAGCAAACTAGTGGAGAAGAAAAAGGAGGATGGGAAAATTTACAAAAGTTTGGTTAGTTCTTTGATTTATCTTACCAACACTAATCCTAACATTACACATTCTGTAAGTGTGATTTCCAGATTGATGAATGATTCAAAAAAGATTCATTATGTTGCAGCAAAGAGGATATTAAGGTATCTTCAAGATACCAAAAACTTGAGCATTGAATAAGAAAAAAGAAGAACAATGCAAGCTGATTGGTTTAACTGACAGTGATTGTGTAGGTTCAATTGATGATCGAAAAAGTACATCAAGGTATTGTTTTGTCTTGGTTCAAATATAATATCATAGAGTTCAAGGAGGCAAAAGTCAATAGCTTTATCCTTAGATGAGGCAAAGTAAATTGCAGCATCAAAATTAGCTTGCAAAGCTGCTGGTTAAGAAGAATTCTTAAGGGTATACAATTTAATCAAGACGAATAGACAAGAATTTATTGTGATAACATGTTAGCCATTGCAATGACAAAAACTCCAGTTTTTCATGCTAGATTAAAGCATATTGAGCTTCGTCATCATTTCATCCATGATTTAGTTTTCAAAGGAGAAATTAGCATGGAATTCATTAGCACTCATGAACAACCTGTAGATTTTCTGACCAAAGTAGGAGTGCTAACTTGAATAAATAAATCACATTTGGGTTGACATGCATACAATTCATTTAATATTCATTTAACACAAATACGATTCGTTCATTATTTATGTTAATTTTTTTAAATTTAAATACTATCTGTTTATTTATATACAATTATTCGTTTATTCGTTTAAACATGATTATTTGTTTAAACATGATTTATTTAAAATATGAATACGATTTAATTAAAACACAAATACATTTCATTTAAAACACAATTAAATTGTAACAAAACTAATAAAAATAAACTAATATATTCTTTTCAATCATACACCAGCCATTTAAATTTCTAAGTAAAGAAACACAAATAACAATATAAATAATATATTCATGATTCATAAATAATTAAGTTACTTAACAATATAAATTCAGATTTCATTTTTTTCAAATAACAAAAACAACATAAACAACAATAAGTAAAACTACACAACATAAACTCAAATATCAATTTGTAAACAAATAACAACATAAACAACATAATCATCCGCAAACTCAAACATCAAATCTCTCAAATAACAATTAAGAACGAGTAGGAATTGTATTACTTTTTAAAGATATAGTATTAGTGATATTCAAGTTTATTATCCCTCCAGCAAGATCATCCAATTTGGCACCAGTGTTTGCTGTAACAATAACAAAAACAAAATAATCAAAGAACAATTTACAAATTAAGTCGCATTTTCATCATTAAATGGCTATTCAACTATTTGCTATTGGTCATTGGTTCACTTTTAACTTCTAGGTTTAGCAATTTCTTTCACCACCAAAACTTCTAGATTTTGATGTATTTTTTTCTCTTTCAAGATAATATCTTTTATGGATTTGTTTCAATTACTATAATTACATAAAAAAAACCAATAACAAGTAATGCTACCGCAATTGAAATCCCACACTTGAATTAACTTATAATGGAAAAAGTACTAATATAAAGGATATATTAATTATTCAAAAACCTTAATATTAGACTTTTGTGTGTGTGTGTGTGTGTGTAATGTCAACAATCTACGGACAAGATCAAAACGATTCAACTAATTCTTGCCTTTCAACTTAATTCTTTTTCCTATCAATTTCCAACCAAGTAAACTTCAAAGGTGTGTTCTCCTAATTATTATATATAACTAGTAACTATAAAGAAACGGAGTTCAAGAATTGCACTAAGAGTTTACCTTAAATAATGTAGAACGGAGAGATTATGACAGCGAACAGAGTTGGAGTGCTAATCGAATCTTTTGAATGAAGGAGCGGAACATTGGGTTGGTATTCAGTGACTCAGTGGGTGGGATTAGGGGCAGTGGTACTAAGAAAATCAGAAGTTAAAAATGAAAAAATTTTGTAATTTGAGATAGGTTTAACTTAGTTATTATCATTGAGACACTTAAGATATTAAAAATAACATTTTTTAATCAAATTTAATATATATTTGATAATTAAATCCTTATGTTATAGAGATAGTAGAAATCTCCGAATTCGTGGGTCTCTGCCCCTTTTGGGGCTTAAAAATTCAATTCTTTTAAAAATTAGGGTGGGTTTGGAGCTAAAAAACTCAACCCTTTTGAAAAATGAAGCAGGTTTGAGAATTATAAGTTTTACTTTCTCTCATTTACCCACGAAAAATACTGTAGTAAGCATATTGTAGTTTACTGTATCATATCCAAATTTTGAGTTATGTTACTATAGTAGATCCATAAATTACAATTCATACTATAATAAAGTTATATGATGTAAAATTTGGGATTGTAGTTAGGAATTGTAGCTTGGTCAAATAGGTTAAAGAGGTTGGGACGGGGATGAGTTGAATGGGTTAGAAATAGGGATGGATTAGCCCTAACCCATTTCTTTCAAAATGAGGTAAGGGCGAGTTCAAGGATAAACTCGCCCCAAATGAGGTAAGTTCAGGGATGGCAAATCTTGACCCAAACTTGTTCCATTGTTATCCTTATCGTAATAGGAGTTATTTGTTATAAATAAATTTATATTATATATTTTTTAATTTTATTACAACATATTTAGAAAAATATTATTCATTTATTCGTTTAAATAATTAGTTATTTAACTAATTGTATTTTAAATGAATAATCGTATTTTGCAGGTCAAACATACATATCATACGAATAATAATTGTGTCGATATGAATATCACAAGATTATTATTTATGTCAAGATTTTCAAATTTGAATCCATTTAATACATCAAATTCGTGAAGAATAATAGTGTTGTGTTCCAAATTGTCACTCTTTCACCAAAGTTGTCAAAATTGAGAAATTTGAAAGATTTAAAGAGCAATTGAAAACTAAATTAAGAAGGGGTGTTGAATAGCGGAGCAAAAATTAGTGCAGAAATCAAATTAGAAGTTTGACAGTTGCTGAGTCTTCAAGAGGTTTATTGATAAAGCAAAAGTCCTATTAGTTAACTAGTTAATTAATACTTATTGCAAGTAAGTTGTAATGAAAAACAAAAAAATAGGAAGACAATGTATGAAATTGCAGCAGCAAATGCTCTGCAAAAATGTAACTCTATTTCCATGTTAATGAAATTTTAAGAAAGTTTTTAGTAACAATTTTTTAGTTTCCCACTTACTTTCAGCTTGCACCCAACAGTGACCACTGAGTTTGATTTCATTCACTAATCGAATAATGTCTTCTCAGTTTCTCTAATTCAAACATCCTGAAAAAGGCTGAACCCTTCATCAACAATGGGTCGGTCCATATCACATGCAAATGTTGCTGATAACCTGAACCATGTTATTAATATAACCTGAAGCATATTATTAATATTAAAAAGTAGAAAGAAAAAAAATTTATTAATAGAGCAGAAAAAATATTATCAATGTGTAATAATAATTAATTGATAAAAATATATATAAATATGGAGGCTTAATTACCAACCCCAGAAGGTCCAATCTGGGAAGAAAATGTCCACCGATTCCGAATGTCCGTAGTAGTCAAACAACGGGGGCGGCAGCAACGCTGAGTTTGGCTGTTGGTAATCCGCTTTCATAATTTGCGGTATATTTCCACACCAAAACATCAGCTCCAAGTCTGGTACCTTTCCGAGGTACAACTTCAGCAGCTGCAAAATTCCCCAGATTGTGAACAAATCTCTTGTTTGATACATATCTCTGCGCATTTCAAACTAAACTTTGCCTTTTATAATCATAAGTATGAAAGTTGCATATTCTCTTCCTCATTCCAGCATTTCCCTGGAAATTCCGGTGTGTTTCCAGGGCTGTAAATCGCGGTGTATCAATCGGAAATACTCTGGACATGTACTTGCACTGACTTGATTGAGAAGGGATTTATCACAACTTCTGGTGTCAAATAATATTGCCTCATGCTGAAGAAAACTTGGAATTACAGTATGAATAACGTATAAATTAATCATGCTCTAACAATTTTAGAATGTATTGCAATCAAAGTTGAAACATAAGTTGAATTTTTACTGGATTAGTCGCTAATAATAAAATGATAAAATTAATTAATAATAATCAGTGTTAAAAAAAGCAGAAATTTCACATAATTATTTAAATAGTTTTTCTAACAATTAACTTCCTTCTATTCAGCGGCGGAGTGCCGAAGGAGCCCTGGCCCCAGGCCTCATAAATTTTTTTTATTATTATATTTATATTTTAGACTCTCTTTTATGTTTATATACATTTTAATCTTTATGTTTTAAAAAATTATCAATTCATTCTTTAATCTATTTATTATTTTTATAATATTAACTGTTTAACTTTATTTTTTAACCATTTTGGCCCCCAAAAATTTTGGCCCCTTCCACCCTACTTAATTTTAGCTCCGCCCCTACTTTTATTTATCACTTAATGAGCAAGATGATTTCTTATAATTTTCGAAAAAATCAGGTTTCGCAGAAATCTTATAATTAGTATATTGCTTATCTAAAATATTACTATATATCTTAAAAGATCATCTTATATATTACAAAATAAGTGTCACAAATTATTTTTAAAAATGATGATGTCTGTACTATCATCTCATATATACCAACTCATTAATTTGAGATAAATTAATCATTTAAACTAATTTTTAAGGTAAAAAAAATTACTGGATCTTTATTAATATACTTTAGCAATTTGTGACGGAACTCATCAACTTAATACCAAACGAAACACAACATTAGCTGGTTCAGTAACATTATTCACTAATTAATTATGCAAAAAGGTATGCAAAAATAAATTCGATGAAAATATTGAAGAGAATTCCATCAGTATTATTCTGGAATTCACTCATCAAATAACGCCAGTTTTGTAGCTCTCTCCTGTCATGTTTAATAATTAAATCCACATAATTTCAAATCACTATTTTATTAAAACGTATATATAAATACGTTTATTGGGTATATTCAGACGGACATGCGCACGGGGCCATAGAAGCTAATAAATCCAATGTCCAGTGTACATATTGAAACATACAGCAAAGTTATTAACATTAATTGTCTGTCAGAAATTAATTTCCTTAAAAGAAAATCCGTTTCCTTATATCCTCTATTTATATATTGAATACAAAACCATTCATGAAAATGCAGTAACAACCTAAACTTGGTGGCATTTGTTGAAACTACAGCCAACATATACTCTTATGTTACGTATGAAATTGCAATCTTGGTTTTATTGTTGTTGTTGATTATATATATGTGTTGATGTTGTAAAACATTCAACATAATTTTCAATATTAATTTAGTTGCTTGTATAAAACTCTAAATTATGATCATAATCAAATGATTCCCTAAAAATAAATCATAAAGGCTTTTAGAAGACAAGAAATGGTTTGATCAAGAAACGAATTATACAAGAGAAACTAAAAATGTATTAGACAAAACAGGTGAGACTTCTGGTCCTGATTTAAATTTTCCCAGAATTCAGTCTCCCACCTTTCTACTTGTTTTTTAGTGATTTTAAAAGGAGGAGGCATATATATATACATACTGCATGCAAGCGTTTCACTTGAAGAATTCACCATTGATTCCACCATGAATTTCACCATGAATTTCTTCCACAACCCATGCTGCGACTGCAAGCACAGCAGCTTCTGCGAACACTTCTTTCTCGCCCTTTTATGTTTTCTTGGTTTGAAATACAAAAGCTTTGCGTATTCGTTCAACAAATGAAACATTTAATCGTTCACATACTTCATTTTCAGCTGCTCTTCAACATATATACTTGCTTCCTGCTCGCCCTATGGCCGAGCCTGCAGTTTATATATGCAAATTAAAGTTATTGACATATCTTAAATGAACAATTTTCAAACAAACAACCTGTTTTAAGAAAATGAAGGA
Organism: Azadirachta indica; assembly: GCA_022749755.1. Lineage (NCBI taxonomy): Eukaryota > Viridiplantae > Streptophyta > Magnoliopsida > Sapindales > Meliaceae > Azadirachta > Azadirachta indica. The sequence continues at coordinate 21,122,978 of CM040440.1, forward strand.
ACCAATGAAGAGAATGGTGAAGAATGATAGTAAAATTTTGTTGATGAATAACATTTTTGTACTCCAGGAGTCCAAAATCCCAGAACTGCACAGACATTTTCCATTTATCTGCCTAATATTTGCAGCAGCTTTCTCCAAGACAGATATTATTTTTCCTGCTTATTTATCAGTTAAAAAAAATCTTTCTTTATGTGTATAAACATATATCAGTAAGTTCCTCGATAAAAGAAGAAAATTCAAATCAAAATCAAGATTGATCAATCTATTAAAACAAAAATTTGTTGTACAACGTCAGTATAACAGTCTTGATAGATGTAAATAATCGATTTTTTTTTATTAATCGATCTAAAATAAAAATTAGATAAAGAAACAGAAGAAGAAAAAGGGAAAGAGAAGAGAGCTTGAAATATCCGAAGGATTTGGTCAACTATCTCTCCCTTAGCAAATAACTGCAGTCCCGTTGCTCTCTCTAGCTAATTTCGTTTTATATTCTTACACAAGTTTATTTCACAACTTCCATTAATATATATATATATATATATAATTATTATTATTATCTGTTCAGTCAGACAAAAACAATTCACGTAGAAACTAAATCCAATTAATGTTCAATGTATATGGAAACTAATTTCCTTCTAAAAAAGATTTTGTTTTACAATATTATCCCTTTCATTTATTAAATACAAAACCGTTTATGAAAATACAGTAATACCATAAATTCAGCATTGACTGCTAGCTTCCTCCATTAATTATTCTGGCTCTGGTTCTTGTTCTTCAAATATTCATTTTCCCAAGCCTCCACTAGCTTTGTTAATTTAATTTTGTTGTCAATGAAATTCTTCAAAGCAGGAGGATCATAAGGCAGAGGCAAGGAACATGAAATTGTATCACTTGGAGATTTCACCATTGATTCTTCCACGAACTTCCTCCCGGTTCCAGTTGTAGAGCAAACCAATCTCTCTGAACATAGCTCAACTCCTTCGGAAGGAATTGTAGGTTTGAATTTCAAGAGTTTAGCGTACTCGTTTAATAGATGAAACATGTAATCATGTAATCGTACACGTAATCCATCTTCAAATCTTCTAGTATGAAGCTGCTTGCTGCTTCTCCAATGGCTTCTGCCTGCAGCAGTTTAATCAAAAGAATTGACCAAGTATTTAGTTGTTAATCAAGACATTAAAATTGAAATAAAGTGTTAGTGATGAAAATGGTAATTAGACCTTTTCCGTGAAATTGTTTCCCAATTCAACTGCAAATTTAAGAGAAGTGCATTTGCTGTTGTCTCTAATAGGCCAGTAGTGCTGCAATGGCACCATTCCTCTAGCGAAGAAATCAAAAAAATGAGGCCGCACCAGCAACGTCATTGAATCACAAGCTAGAATATATTTCTCGCTCACAGACCACGCCACTCCTTCGATATATATTTTATACCTGAAACAAAACACCACTCATATTTTAAAATAAAATAACTTTTAAGTAAATAGAATTAATGATACATGTTTCATTGAAATTTATCATGCAATTACATAACATACCTGTGGGTGCATTGATCCTCTAAATTTGACTGCTTGAATTTCTGTTTAGATTCTTTATCCCAATCCTAAAGTAGAGTTAATTAAGACATATATAATACCATACAAATAAATGTAAACTAAAATCTTCTCCAAGCCAAATTGAATTAATGTTTACCTGAAGATAGAGGCGAGTGTCTCCAATCTTCTTTATCGGAGACGTTGCATTTCATCAAGTCCTTTCGAATTGGGGACACGTTGGGATTTCCTCTCCAGTAAGGGTACCCTGTCTTTCCATTTGGTTCTTTTGTCCCCTTCTTCAATAACTTGCAACACATTACGCCATGGCTTTATATTTGTCTCTGGCCTACAAAAATTTTTTATAAAAAGAATAATTATTAGCTAAATCTCAGCTTAAAAATTTTATCCTTAAATGTGAAAAAGAGGAATTGATGATAGTAACTACCAGCCCCAGAAGGACCAATCAGGGAAGACAATATCCAAGCCTGATCCATCCGAACAGTTTTTAAACAGAGGAGGTGGGCCTGGATTTTGGCCTCTAAAGTCTGCTGCGCGGATGACAGGCCTGTCATTGCAGTCAAACATTAGCTCCAAATCTGGCAATCTACCGGTGTACAACCTTAGCAGCTGCAATATTCCCCAAAGTGTGAACATATCTCTTGTCTGGAACGACTGCCTGTACTTCTGCGTATAAGCCTTCCCATTTATGATCACAAGCCTGAAATGAGCTATCTTCCGTGCCCGTTCGACCATTTCTCTCGTGATTCCTGTCGCTTTCCAGTGCCGTAAATCTTCGTGGATCTACCGGAAGTATGACGGGCATGATGAACGGTCAGGATTGATGGGGTTGTGCGTAGGTGGATAATTCGAAGGACAGCTTTTTGTTACGTTTCCTGTAGTGCACTTGAGATCATGCTCTGCTTTGGTTGGCGATTTTGTCGTAGTTGAAACTTGTCTTTGAGGGGCAACGGCAATGGCAACACCTGGAAATATGGACTGCGAAAACAGAAACAATAATTCAATTTCAATGAAAAAGAAAAAGAAATTAAAACTTTGCTGGAAGATATGTAAGAACGTAGTAGTACATGATCTTCATGTTTGTTGAAAGGAGTTTTTTTGGGACTTACAGAATGAAACCAGCAGAGAAAAATTGAAGCAGCGACAAAAAGGAAGAACACGGCAAGGAAGAGAAAGGAAGAAGTAGTTGCAGTTTTCTTCCCTGTTGGCGGCTGCTGCGGCCACTGCGACGTTCCTGTTCCTGTTCCTGTTCTTGTGAAGTGCCTGTAAATTCCTGACGCTTGACAGAAAGTGTTTTGAAGTCTGTCGTTCATGCCTGATTTGGTCAGATTGTTCTCACTACAATATCAAAATTAAGTTATGGTACGGCTTTGAAAAATAGAAAATAATAATAAAAAGAGTTTCTCTGGACCACAATTTTGGTAAAGCTAATTAATATCTGTGGACTTCTAGCTTTGGCCGTAGGTCTTCGTCAACGCAGAATGTAGAACACAGGATTCTGTACATTCTGGTTTTTAAGTCCAAGAAAAAGAATTAGAAAAGGAAATTAAGATAGAGTGGTTAAGAGTCAAAACTAAAGAGAGTCTTTACAGAAGTCGGTTAGTCCACACTAATTAACAGTCCTACATACAGCTGGTTAAAACATAAAACTTAAGTTTTATAGAGAAACTAATTATAATCATTAAAAAAAAATGGAAAAAATAGAAAAGCTAACTATTAAAACCTAGCCTATCATGCTTGCTTGTTTGAGAAGGGGTTGCATCACGTTTTAGGCCCATAATTTGCACCATGAAATATACAATAAATATTAATATATATATATATATATATTTATATATTTTTGGGTCCCCGTCACCTACTATGACTCTGAAATCACACAAACAGCCAACGCAATGATTTTCATGTAATATAGTGACTTTTACTAGTCAACAATTAATAATGCTATATGTGGAGGATAAATTTGTTTTTCTCAGATAAATAAATAATAACGGTAGTTAACTGTTAGACCCTAATACCTAATTTCTTATTGGAACAAATCAGGAATGAGTTCCCGAATTCCCTACGAACCTATCTTCAGACCTTCACATCCCGTTGAAATTAACAAATAGAATGGACTTAGCCCAATTTATGTTGCACCTGTTTCTCAAAATAGATAGACCTAATTTAGACCAATTTAAATTAGGATTTTGTATTAGCCATTTCCTAAACATAACGTAACTACAAGTTCAATAAAAAAGGCTTATCCAATTTAACCCATAAGAGAAATTACCTTAATTATTTCATTTAAGTTTCTTAAAATATAAATCGTAAATTATGTTTGATTAGGATCTTACTAAGATTAGTATTATAAAAAATTTAAAGAATGAGTAAGTATATAAAAAAGAAAAAAGAAAGGAGAAAAGATCCTTTTCTTTTCACATAAATATAAAAATTTACTAATTGATATAAAGTGACAAAATTTAATATCAACATTAATAATAATAAACTTTGTGAGAATGCTGTGTGAATGAGATTAATAGTTGAAGTGGTATTTGAATATGAGTCAATAAAATTAGGCCTACCAAAATAGAATTATCATCATCGTGATAGTAAAATACTAGACTCTAATTATTATTAGATTAGGTTAAATTCCACCATTAGTTTTGGCCGCTTCGCTCGGTAGATTCCCTTTACTGTTCTATTTTAATTAGGATAAGACAGATTAATCATCACAAGTTATGGTTCAAAGTTATAAAAGAGTGAGAGCATAATTAACTTAGGCCTAACCCACGTTTAGTACACTCTTAATCTTGTTACTGGAAGTAATTAAAATGTGAGGGAGGAAGATAATGACATGACGGTTAAAGTACACATAAAAATGCTCAGATTCAGGCAAAGTAATAATATACCTCGTGGACTCTGTTCTCTCTCTATCGTGTATATGCAAAATTCACAAATATTACCACTATATTTCTTCATAATATTTTGCTATTGATCAAAATGAATCAAAATTTGGCGTATATCTCAGGCATTAACCTGATTCAACCCTTAGATAAAATTTGCGTCGAGGATTTTAGAAGTTAGGCTTTGTATCATTAATTCATTATCATGTCATCTTAGGATTTGGCATCTGCTAATTTGAGAAGTCAAAACAAGAAGCTCTTTGACTTATAAGACAAAAAGCACGTAAAACAATCTAGATTCTAGCGTCAGTGTGCCGTCTGGCTTGGGTTACCACTAATTTTACGCAATAACATTTGCCAAGCCTAAGGTTATTGCTTGCTCTATTCGTCTTCAGCACTTGCCGTGCGCGGAGTGGACTTCACCAGGGGACCACGGAGCTTGATTTCATTCACTAATGGGAATTATCAAATAATTTCTACTCGGTTTCGAATAATTCAAACATCGTGGAAAAGTCTGAACCCTTCATCAACAATGGGTCGGTCCATTTCACGCGGCAAATGCTGCTGATAACCTGAAGCATACGCTAGGCGGTAACTTAAATCTGCTCAAGACTACTACTTCATTTTTTTAAAACTTTTAACTGCATCTGCATGAAGAAAGGGAGAAACGAAGTGGGTTATGTTGCTGATATAAGATTATTCTCTGAGAAGTGTGGTATGCACCTGAACACTGACAGAATCCGAGTCCTTCCAACTTCTCTAGGTAAATTTGGAAATCAACGACTTCATGCAGTTTACCTCAGTTCTTTGAAGGCCTCATATTCCGGGCTTTCAATAGCCGGTTATTAAAAGGCGCTCTTCCTTTAAAAACTTTTGAAGCCAAATTGCATATGTGAGCCCCATCCTGCAATGCAATTTCACGTCAAACTATTGAGAAGACAGCAACTGATATAGATTTTTCTATTTAATTTACGCGGAAAGAATTATCAGCAAAGTTACAAAGTCAACAAGTATATTTCACTAGACCAACTCTGCTAAAACACACAAGATTGCACGGCAGTAAATTCAGCATCAATAAACTCAGGCTACTGGTCTACCTTCGCATCTACTCAAAAATATTGATGTAAGTTGACCACAAATTTGAGCTCTAAAATTCATATTCTGATCCTAATATAAAAGATAACCATAAATCCAATGAACAAAAAAGGGGTTCATATTTAAGTCCAGAAAATCAAAATTACCTTGAGTTCTCGATAAGAACTATCAGCAGCTAGGCGTTTGATTTTGCTTTCTTGGTTCAAAGACAAAAAAACACCTTCAGTAATCGCTTTCTAAGGAAGAAAAAAATGACAATGATTATTTATGCCTTATGTAGGTTATATTGATGGAGCATATACTATCAGCTTACTTGCATAAAGATGACTCAGTAGATGGTGAAAGTGCTCCTTTAGCAGAGGTCCCTTGCTTTCTTCCAGTGCTTCCTAGAATGACTGCATGCAGGCCTGACTTATTCCAACATACAGAATACCTGTGAACCAGCATATAGAACATTGTTGAAAAACAAACATCAACAGAATAATTTCTAGATTTGGTTGAATTCGATAAATACCCGCATGTTAAAGTGGATGAAGCAGTCTCGGAGTGCTGAAACTCTTTTGGTGGTATTGTTGCTGCCACAAATAGCGGCTGCCAATGGCATTACGATGAATTTTGTCATTAACCAGCTCACTTTTCATATTATTGAAACACCACACACTTCACAGACCTTGTTCACTTGAAAGGGACTCATAAGTTCCTTCGACTACGTAAAACCCGATCATATAAAGATCTTTTCAAGCAGTCTTCCAAGGGAAAATCTTCAGAATTGTTAGGGGATCGTATGGAAGAGAGGTAAACAGGTTGAAGAAAGCAGGAGAGTAAAGCTCCTGAAATTAAAGGAAGCAAAATATTAGCATCTATTGTGAAAATGATTTAAGTTATGCACTTAAATTAGTGTGTGTATGCCAGTGGGTGTGCAAACTTCGAAAACTTGATTGCACTTTTCACAATTGATTAACCAGAAGTACTAGTCGACTGTTAATGTATCAAAATAAGTTTGAAAATTACATAAATTATCATTAGACATGTGAAGAAATATGTTTTGTATTTCTGGAATTGAAAAAATACAAAAGGTAGCTTTTATATAGGCTTTACAGAGTAATAAGAAAGGTAAGAAATATTATACAATTAATTACAACAAATATGGAAACAAATCAAAGGAAAAGAAAGCAAAGAAAAATAAATAATTAAATAAATTGATATAACAAATCAAGGTAAAATCAGCCTTGATTTGCTGTATCATTAACAGCCCCCCTCAAACTCAAGATGGCTTAGTAGAAGCTAACTTGAGTTTGGCAACTAGATCACGAAAATGATCAGGAGGATGGCATTTTGTGAATATACCTGCTAGTTGATTGGAAGAAGAGACTGAGTGAAGAGTAATAGTGCCTTAAATCATATGCTGCCGAATGAAATGACAATCAACTTCAATGTATTTGGTGCGTTCATGAAAAATATCATTGTGAGCAATTTGAATAGCGCTATGATCATTACAAGCTAAAGGAGTAGGACCGAATTAATGAACACCCATATCACTAAATAACCAACGAAGTCAAGTAATCTCTTGGGCAATATTTGCAAGAGCACAGTATTTACCTTTTGTACTAGACCTAGCAACAACAGTCTGTTTCTTCCATGGCCAAAAGATAAGAGAATCCCCTAGAAAAAGACAAATTCCTGTGGTAAAGTGTCGATCAGTCAGATGACCGGCCCAATCTACATCAGAAAAGGCACATAACTCTAGAAAAGAATGAGCAGAGAAATAAAACCCATGAAAAATGGTGCCTTTAATAAATCTTAGAATGTGAAGAACAGCTGCATAGTGAGTAGAGTGGGGAGCAGACATGTATTGGCTCACAACATAAATAACATGAAAGATGTCAGGATGGGTAACTGTGAGATAGACCAAGTTACCAACCAGTTACCGGTAAAGAGTGGCATCATCAAGCAGAACCCCATCTAGTGGTGTGAGCTTGACATTTGGTTCAAGCAGAGTAGAGTTGACTTTACTATTCGTTAAACCAGCTCGAGCAAGAAGATCGGATCCATATTTAGCTTGAATAAGATAATAACCATCAAAATTAGAGAGCACCTCTAATCCAAGAAAATAATTCAGATGATCAAGATCCTTCATCTCAAAGTGCTGTTAAAGGAAAGTCTTACGAACAATTATGCCATCACCATCATCTCCAATAATAATTATATCATCCACGTAAAATAATAGAAGAATGTAACCACGATCTGTATGTTGAATAAAGAGAGCTACGTCATGAAAGCTGAAATGGAAATTAAGTTGCTGAATAGTTTTACTGAACTTGGCAAACCAAGCCCTAAGAGCCTATTTGAGACCATACAAGGCTCGTTGAAGTTTGCAAACTTTGTGGGGTGGATGTAAATATCCTGAAGGAGGCTTCATATAGACTTCTTCTGCAAGATCACCATTGAGAAATGCATTTTTAACATCTATCTGAAACAATGTCCACCAGCAGACAGTAGCTATTGCCAGAAGGCTTCGGACAGAGGTCATGCGAGCAACAAGTGCAAAGGTTTCTTCATAGTCAATACCATATTCCTGATTGAATCCTTTAGCAACAAGTCTGGCTTTGTAACATTTAACTGAACCATCGGCTTTAGTTTTGATCTTATAAACCCACTTGCAATCAATTGCTGACTTGTTGGGTGGAAGCTCAACCAAATCCCATGTATGTGATTTTTCAAGAGCCTATAATTCTTCTGCCATTGCTTGCTGCCAAGCAAAATTAAAACTAGACTTGGAATAAAATTGAGGCCATATAATGAAAGAGTAGTAGAAAATCAATGATAATCTCGAAGTATAATTGAAAGTTCTCATACCCAATTACAGTGACGAAGTAAAGGAGAAATATTAATGGATGGAGAAGAAACGGTAGTGTTGTCAGGTATAGATCTAGAAGACAAAGTCATCAGCTCAAGAGTAGGATACTGTGTATTGGACATATCTACAGGAGGCTCATGTAAGAATCTGTATTAGAAAACAAATCTACAGAATTATTAGTAAAGAAAGGAGTAATGTGAGACTCAAAACGAAAGTTGGAGAGAGAAGAAAATATTTTGTATTCCCAAAAAATCACATGATGAGATATCCGAAGCCTATTAAATAGAGGATCTCAACACCTATAACCTTTATGTTCAATTCTATACCCTAGAAAATAACAAAGACGAGCTCTAAGTTTTAATTTCGTGTACTCATGAGGTTGAAGAAGAACAAAATAAGCACAACCAAAAACTTTGAGAAGACTATAATTATGTGGAGTCCCATATAACAGTTTATAAGGAGATTGATTAGTAATAAGAGGGGAAGGTATCTGGTTTATGGTGTAGACAACTGTATACGTGACTTCCTCTCAAAAACATTCTGGACAAGAGGTAAAAATAAGGAGAGCATGAACTGTTTTAAGAATATGCTTGTGTTTGCGTTTTGCTCTACCATTTTGTTGAGAAGTATCAAGATAAGATCGATGACAAAGAGTTTCATTATTTTGAAAAAGTTGTAAAAATTCAGAATTCCTGTATTTTATAGCATTATCAGTACGAAAAACTTTAATAGAACAGGAAAATTGGGTTTGAATTATTTTAGTAAAATCATGATAGATTTTAACTAACTCATATTTGTGCTTCATGAGATAAATCTAAGTATAACGAGAATAATCATTTATGAAAATAACAAAATACTTAGAGCCTCCCATTGTAGTCATAGGTGCAGGACTCCAAATATCAAAATGAACTACATCAAATGGAGCATAAAAAATAGAGTCACTATGATAAAAAGGAATAGTAGTTTGTTTTGCTAGATGACATGATACACAATCAATATGATCCTATGATATAGTTCCCAAAATACCAGTAGAAATTAATGAACAAAGGCGATTATGTGACATATGACCTAGATGAGAATGCCAAAGACTTAAAGAAGGAACTGAAGTTGTAGATGCAGCAAGCCGGGAATCGGAGAGATAACTGGATGGAAGATAAAAATTAATGAGCTCAAACAAACGTCCAATTTTACAGTATGTCCCAAGCGTTTAACCTATCTTCGAATCTTGCACATAACAACCAGAAGCCGTGAAAAAAACCTAAAGACCAAAATCACACAAGTGTCCAACAGACAAAAGATTGAGGGTAAGGTTAGGAATAAGAAAAGTATCGAGTAATGAGAGGTGGGATAAAAAGACATGACCTACATAACTAACATGCATGGTGGATCCATTGGCAGTTTGAATAACAAGCAGAGTGGGGGAAGTGGATTTAGAAGAAAACAGAGTAGAATCTACAGTCTTATGAATACAAGTAGAGTCAAAATACCAAGAAGATGTACCTTAGGGAACTGACGAAGCAATAATGGAAGGATTATCGCATTGTTGTAAAAGTTGACGAAGTAAGGATGCTAAATCCTATGTGGTAACAGATGTAGAGGTAGAGCAGTCATCAGCAACAGCAATAGATAGTTGAGAAGTAGGCTTTGGTTTCCCTTTGCTTGGACAATCTTTCTTAAAATGCTTGGGACCAATTTTTCAACAAATTTTACATCGCCTAGTAAGACAATTAAGAACCAAGTGTTCAGCTTTATGACAATACTTACAGGTACAAGTATCGTAAGAGACTGATGGAGTAGCCAAAGTAGTATCAGTGCGAGGTGAATAGAGTGGTGCAAGACGAGTTTCTTCTAAGACAAGCATGTCAATTACCTCATCAACAGTAAGCAGTGGTTTTTGGTAAAAAAGTGAGGCTCGAGTAAGCTCAAAAGTATCTTGCAAGGTCATAAGAAACATCATCAACCGTTGCTGGTCCATATAGACTGCAAATTTCTCTACATCTTCAGAGTTTATCCATTTAGGATCTAATAGTGATAACTGATCCCATAAAAACTGCATCTGAGAGTGAAAGTCAGAGATAATTCGGCTGGAGTCTTGACGCATCTGATGAAGTTTGCAAAGAATCTAGTACTAATGTGACAAATCAGTGGCAGTGTAGCGATGAGCAAGGAAATCCCATAATGCTTTGCCTATGTCAAATCTTCTAAACTGCAAGTGAATATTTGGAACAGAAGTATTCCAAAACTAAGTCGTGATCTAATAATTTTTGCTATCCCATTCTTCCAATCGATCAGCAAACTTCTCATCAGTCTTAGTTTCTATTTTAACAGGTTCAGTAATATAACCAGTGACATAGCGCCATAGGCGTCATCCCTTAAGAAAGCTAAACATAACTTGAGCCCATAATATATTATTATGTCCATCAAGTTGAATGTGAATGGGGTGAGAAATATCTAATTTATCCATGATAAAATTAAACACAAGACAGTAACCAGAAAAGAAATTACCAATGTACAAAATTGGACGTAAGTTATATCAGCTAACCAGTGGCCGGAAAATAATAATGGTGACCAAAGAAACACTAAACGAAGGTTGAAAAGCGAATGAGACTAGTGGTGATGAACCACTCGCCGGAAAACGATCGGATCGAAGAAGAGAAGATGTTGTGTTGACCAAACTTTGACCGAGACTAAATATAGCCGGATATTGGAAACGAAGGCCACAAAGATGATGACCGGTTGCTTCTGAGTCGAGTATTGATGGCTGTGACACTACACTCGCCGGCGATAAGCAGGATCGACGAGAAACAGTAACGGCAAAATAGGTTTCTTTGTGGTAGCAACCGATGGTGCGTGATCGGGGACTGAGAGCACCGACAGGACGGCCGGCACGTTCTGATGCTGTAGAGCTGGGCGATGTAGCAAACGAATGTCAAATCGTGACAGCGAGTGAGATGTACGCGCTGCTGCTAGACAGTGGCTCGTGAGACACACGCATGGCTACTGATGGCGAAAAGCGAAAAGGCCGAAGTAAAGAAAAAAAAAATAAGTCAAGAAAGTCACAAAATTTGAAGTCGAAGAAAACAAGGACCGAATGAACCAAAGGAATCAAGAGAATAAAACCAAAAAACTCGACTCTGATACCATGTTAGAAATGGATTTGGGTAGAACTCAACCAAAAAGCTAGCTTAAGAGATGAGGGTGCCCAATGGATATATAAAGGAGATAGCAGCTCAGTGCGATGGCGATGTGGGATGGTTAACACCCTCTCTCACGCAAAGTGTGGATCAGATGCGTGAGAGGATAAAAGAATAAAGGAACAAGAATCTCACCATTGTTGGAGTGTCTGGCTCTGATACCATGTGAAGAAATATGTTTTGTATTTCTTGAATTGAAAAAGTACAAAAGATAGCCTTTATATAAGCTTTACAGAGTAATAAGAAAGGTAAGAAATATTATACAATTAATTACAATAAATATGGAAACAAATTAAAAGAAAAGAAAGGAAAGAAAAATAAATAAATTGATATAGCAAATTAAGATAAAATCAGCCTTGATTTGCTGTATCATTAATAAGACAAACCTTGAAATCCAACAACATTTCAACGAGCTATCTTGTCAAAGCAGCTAACTGACAATATTGTATCACCATGACTAGGCTTCCTCTGAACCATTCCAATAAGTTACAGGCTATCATCTGCAAGTATATATCCTTATAAGTTCGAACTAGAAGTAAAGGTTCTTATGACAAGACCAAATATACTTTCCATTGCTATAAGAATTGGAAAAATAAAACATGCAACTACTAATAATAAACAATAAGACAATCTTACCTCATAAAAAAATACTAAGCTTCATCATCATTTCATTCGTGATTTGGTGTTCAAATGAGAAATTAGCATGGAATTCATTAGCATTCATGAACAACCTATAGATGTGCTTACCAAAGTAGGGGTGGTAACTCAGATAAATAAATCGTATTTAGGTCGAAATGAATATGATTCGTTTAGTATTCATTTATACAAATACGAATCATTTATTATTCATGTCAATCGTTTTATATTTAAATACTATCCGTTTATTTAGATACAATTATTTATTTATATGTTTAGACACGATTATTTTTTTAAGACATAATTATTTGTTTAAAACATTATTTTCTTTTTTTAGATACAGTTCGTTTAAAACACAAATACGATTCAATTAAAACATAAATACGATTCGTTTAAGACACAATTAAATTGTAATAAAAATAATAAAAATAAACTAATCCACTCTTTTCAATTATACACTAGCCATTTAAATAAAAAAAACACAAATAACAATATAAATAATATATTCATCATCCATAAATAATTAAGTTTCTTAACAACATAAATTCAAATTTCAATTCTTCTAAATAATAAAAACAACATGACTAAAACTAAACAATATAAACTCAAATATCAATTTTCTAACAAATAACAACATAAATAACATAATCATCCATAAACTCAAATATCAATTTTTTCAAATAACAACTGAAACTATTAGGAATTGTACTATTTTCTAAAGACGGTTTATTTTTTTTTTAAGCTTATTATCTCTCCAGTAAGATCATCTAATTTGGCACCAATGCTTGCTGTAAAAATAACAAAAACAAATTAATCAAAGAACAATTTACAAATTAAGTGGCATTTTCATCACTAAATAGCTATTCAATTATCCGCTATTGGTTGGTTCACTTTAACTTCTAGATTCAGCAATTTCTTTCACCACCAGAACTTCTGGATTTTGATACATTTATTTCCTCTTTCAAGATATTATCTTTTATCCATTTGTTTCAAATATTGTAATTACATAAAAAGCCAATAACAAGTAATGCTACAACAATTGAAATCTTGCACTTGAATTAACTTATAATAGAAAACATACTAATAAAGGATATATTACTTACTCAAAAATGTATATATCAGACTAGTGCATATATCTACACACACACACACACACACACACACACACACACACACACACACACACACACACACACACATATATAACCAATTAAACATTAAAGTCGTGCTCTCCTAATTATTATATATAACAAGTAATTATAAAGAAACGGAGTTCAAGAATTGCACTAAGAGTTTACCTTAAATATTATATAATGAAGGGATTATGATGGCAAAAGGAGTTTAAGTGCTGATCAAAGCTTTTAAGTGAAGGAGTGGGACGTTGGTTCAATATTCGGTGACTTAATAGGTGGGATTAAGGGTGGCGGTTTCTAAGAAAATCAAAAGTCAAAAATAAAAGAAAATTTTGTGATTTGAAGTAGGTTTAACTTGGTTATTATCATTGACATTAAAAATAAAATTTTTTATCAAACATAATATATATTTGATAATTAGATCCTTATATTATAAATATGACAAAAATCTTTGAACCTGTATGTACCTACCCCGCCCCGTTTGGGGCTTAAAAATCCAACCCGTTCAAAAATTGAGGTGGCTTCAGAGTCCAAAAACTCAACCCATTTGAAAAATTATGCGGGTTTAAGGATTATAAGTTTCACCCCACCCCATCTCATTTACCCTGAAAAATACAATAGTATACTGTAATTTACTGTATCAGGCCCAAATTTTGAGTTATATTACTGTAGCAGCCCCATAAAGTACAAATCATACTATAACAAAGTTATATCATGCAAAATTTTGGTACTGTAGTTGAGGACTTGAGCTTAGTCAAATGGGGTCAAATATGGCCGAGTTGGGGATGAGTTAAACGGGTTAGAAATGAGGATGCATTGGCCCAGACCCTGTTTCTTTTAAAATGGGGTAGGAGCGAGTTTAAAGATAAACTCGTCTAAAATATGGTGAGTTTAGGGATAGCAAATTTTGCCCTAACTCGTCTCATTGCCATTCGTATTATATTAGAAGCTATTTGTTATAAATAAACTTATATTATATAGTTTTTAATTTTATTACAGTATATTCAAGACACTATTATTTGTTTATTCATTTCTTCGTTTAAGATATGATTATTTATTTAACTAATCGTATTTTAAACGAATAATTGTATCTTGTAGGTCAAGCAGAGATATAATACGAATAATAATTGTGTCGACATGGATACGACAAGATTATTATTCATACCAAGATTTTCAAATTTAGATCCATTTAATGCATCGAATTCATGTAGAATAAAGGAGTTATGTCCCAAATAGCCACCCCTAATCCAAAACAATTATAATTGAGAAGTTTAAAAGATTTAAAGAGTCATTGAAGATTAAAATAAAAAGGGGTGTTGAAAAGTGATTTGTAATCTTGAATAACAGTACAAAAATTAGCGCAAAAATCAAATTAGAAGTTTGACAATTGTTGAGTCTTTAAGAAGTTTATTGATAAAGCAAAAATCTCATTGGTTAACTAGTTAATTAGTACTTATTGTGAGTAAGTTGTAATGAAAACAAGCAAAAAAATAGCAAGACAATGTATGAAATTGCAGTAGCAAATGCTCTGAAAAAATGTAACTCTATTTCCATATTAATGAAAATTTAAGAAAGTTTTAGTAATAATTTTTTAGTTTCCCACTTACTTTCCGCTTGCACCCAACAGGGACTATTGAGCTTGATTTCATTACCTAATTGAATAATGTTTTCTCAGTTTCTCTAATTCAAACATCGTGAAAAAGTCCGAACCCTTCATCAACAATGGGTCAGTCCATTTCACACGGCAAATGTTTGAGACACCTCATTTCGTTTAGATATTAAGCATGAAATAGAAAGAGAGGCATATGTTGAAAGGAGAAAAAAAGAATAGGAGGTAAAAATAGAAAGTAAAAAGAAAAGAAAAGATAGAAGAATGATGATGTTGGGGATAAAATAGTGAGGTGTTTGTTTTTAAATTTAATAGACATGCTATTCATTTTTTACAAAAAGAGAGAGAGAAGTTTTGAGAGAAAGACAGAAGGAAAGGAAAATCGAAAAAAGGAAAAAGAAAGGAAAAAGAAATTAAGGGGTCGGTTAGATTTCTTATTTTAGTTAGTTTAATTTTAGAAATTATATGATATAATTCAGTTTTAGAATTTTTTTTAGTTAGAATATTAGTTTGCATGAATAGTATATTCATTTATATAATTAATTTCTTGAATATATGTTAAATTTTGAATAAATTTGATAGTATTTGGTTAATTATTGTGTTTTAGAAAGTAATGCAACTGTAGAAAATCTAGGGGATTCTAAAACGTCCCGAAATAAAATTACTGATAGTGAGTGGATATTATTTTTAAATTATTACATATTTTTATAAAATTAAATATCAATTTTATTATGATTGGGTAAAATTATATTATTGTGAAATTGTTTGTTGAAGAATTTAATTAAGTTATATAAGAAATAGATAAGGTTATAAATGAATTATATTTTGACGTGTGTAATTGCATTGATTTGACGTGATATTTATTTCATGCTGTGTTATTCTTGGGTTATGTGAAATTGTTTATTACTTGTTTCATAGTTGAATTGTTTATGGAAATATTGAATTATCATATGAAAAGTGAAAATTTATATTATACATGAAAATTTAGTATTTATGTGAAAACGGTTATTATTTGTGGAATTATAATTTATGGTTCTTTAAGGCACCTTGCATTTACCTATCCCCAGCAATGATAATAGGTCCTTGAGACCCATGGAAATGTACGTACATGATATGAATATGATATGAGCTCCCTGAACAAGAATACGAGGCCGTTGGGTTGAGTATGGTATAATATGATATAAGCTCCCCGAACGAGGACATGAGACTGTTAGGTTGAGTATGTTATTTTTCCCACTTGAACGATGATGTTTTCCACCAAGCATGATTTTCCCTAAGTACTAGTTGAGTGCTAGAATGATTAATTTGTTATGAGTATCCGTAGTGTACAAATTATGTATGCATATCAATATGAATGATGAATGACGATTAACATATATTACCATGAGAATGACTTTTGAGTTATGCATGCAAGTGTAAATTTTTATAATTATTATGTTTATGATATAGATTATGATTTGATTATGAAAGTTTTAAGAACTATATATGTAAATGGGTTAACACCAAGTTTTCTTTGACTTATATCTATTCATTGAGCCGCAAGTTCACCCCTCTCCTCATTTTCCCTATTTTCTCCAGGTACACAACATTTCATGTAGGATAAAGTTTTATAGTTGAGGTTGAGACCACTCTACGCAAGTTGCATGAAAACATTTTGATTACGTCATGTATAAATGTATATATATGTGAATATTTTATATATATGTCTTTGATGAGGCATGGAGTCTTATTGAGTGTTGATGATGGAGGCCTAAGGCCGATTATGTTATTATGATATTTTGTTACATGTGGACTATAGAAATGTTGTAGATAAAAAAAACATGTTTATATATGATCCATCTTGAATTCCATAAAGGCTCGGGTTAGGTCCTGATAATGTTGCTGATAATCTAAAGCATATTATTAATATTAAAAAGTAGAAAGAAAAAGAAACTTTATTAATATAGTAGAAAAAATATTATCAATCGATAATAATAATTTATTATGAAAAATCAAGCAACCAAGCAAATAAAAAACACAAAAAATTATAAATAACACCAAATTTACATGAAAAACTTGTAATAATTTCGGAGGAACCACAAGAGAGAACGGCGATTTTACTAAAATGAAGAAAAAGAACAATACAATCATTTGCCCTAAACCTCCAAATATATAGTCCGAGTTTGGGTCAGGTTCAAACTAAAACTAGGTCGGGTCAAACCCATACAGTAAAATAATACCAATACAATATACTTATAGAAATACACATATACAATACCGTAAAAAGATGGGGGCATTGCCCCTTAGCCCCAAACAAGGGGCGTTTCACCCCTTACACCCTTAGCGAGTTCTCTAGGAAGCTCAACCTCCGATGGCATCAGCATACCCAAATATACTATACTAATTATCAAATATAGGCCAAAAATTCTACATAATTAATTAATAAAAATATATATAAATATGAAGGGTTAATTACCAACCCCAGAAGATCCAATCTGGGAAGAAAATGTCCACTCGATTCTGGATATTTGCAATAGTCAAACAGCGAGAGTGGTAGCAACACTAAGTTTGGTTGTTGGTAATCAACTTTCATAATTTGCGGTATATCTCCACACCAAAACATCAGCTCTGATTTTGGTACTTTTCTAAGGTACAACTTCAACAACTGCAAAATTCCCCAAATTGTGAACAAATCTCTCGTTTGATACACCTCTCTATACATTTCAACATAAACTTTGCCATTTATAATCACAAGTCTGAAAGTTACATATTCTCTTCCTCTTCCCAGCATTTTATTCCCTAAAAATTTCAATGTGTTTCTAGGGCTGTAAATCACTATGTATCAATGAAAAATACTCTAGACATTTGCTTGCGCTGACTTAATTAAGAAGGGATTTATCGCAACTTCTCATGTCAAATAATATTACCTCATGCTTAAGAAAATCAAGAATTACAATATAAATAACATATCAATTAATCAAGCTCTAGCAATTTTGTCAAAACTAAAATGAATGCAATCAAAGTTGAAACATAAGTTGAATTTTTATTGGATTCGTCGCTATTAATAAAATGATAAAATTAATTAATAATAATTAGTGTTAAAAAAAGTAAAAATTTCACATAATTATTTAAGTTGTTTTTCTAGCAATTAGCTTCTTTCCATTTAGGGGCGAAGCGCCTTTTGGGCTTAAAGGAGCACCCTTAGGCCTCACAAATTTTTTTCTAAGTTTTTTATTATTATATTTATATTTTATACCCATTTCTTATGTTTATATATATTTTAGCCTCAATACTTTAAAAAATTATCAATTCACCCTTTAATTTAGTTATTATTTTTATAATATAAGCTATTTAACTTTATTTTTTGACCATTTTTGCCTTTCCCCTCGCCCTCATTACTTAATTCTGGCCCTGCCCCTATTTTTATTTATCACTTAATAAGTGAGATGATTCTTATAATTTTCGAGGAAATCAAGCTTTCCAGAAGTCTTACAATTAGTATATTGCTTATCTAAAATACTATTATATATCTTAAAAGATCATCTTATATATTATAAAATAAGTGTCATAAATTATTTTTAAAAATAATGATGTCTGCACCATCATCTCATATATACCACCTCATTAATTTGAGATAAATTAATCATTTAAACTAATTTTTAAAATGAATGAAATTACTAGATCTTTATTAATATACCTTAGTAATTTATGACACGACTCATCAATTTAATGCCAAACGAAACACAACATTAACTGGTTCAATAACATTATTCACTAATTAATTATCCAAAAGGTACACAAAAATAAATTCAAAGAAAATATTAAAGAAAATTCAATCAGTATTATTTGGGAATTCACTCAACAAATAACACAAGTCCTGTAGCTCTCTCCTGTTTTATAATTAAATCTACATAATTTCATATCACCATTTTATTAAAATATATATGTAAATATGTTTATTGGGTTTATTCAAACGGACATGCACACGGGGCCATAGAAGCTAATAAATCCAATGTCTAATATACATATGAAAACATACAGCAAAGTTATTAACACTAATTGTCTATAAGAAATTAATTTCCTTAAAAGAAAATTTGTTTCCTTATATCTTTTATTATATATTGAATACAAAACCATTCATGAAGATGTCATAACAACCTAAACTTGGTAGTTGTGAAGAGTAATTCATAATTCACCAAGTCAGTAAGCCAGCTAGGTTGCCAAGAAAATTTTGCTGAGCTGGAAGATTCAAGGCTAAAAGTTGGAAGCATATGCTGGTAGTTGGGTTAGTTAAATTATTTTCCGGTTGTTAAAGATAGAAAAAATGTTGTTAGACTTAGTTACAAACAACTTGGTAAGCTTAATACTGTAGATGAAGGTCTAGCATCAGGTGTGTTACTAGAAATCAATACATGTATTTTGAAGTCTTTCTTTGTAAATTGGCTGAGTTGAAATTATTTTTTGTAATTGATTTGTGATGAAATAAAAGAAGAGAAGTCTCTCTTGAGACTGTTCTGAAAATTCTAGGAAGTGATTCTTGTTCTTAATTATTTGATTCATTTTGTCTTTAAAGTGCATTCCAATTGCTTGTGAAAAGTTCTCAAAGGACTAAACATTTGATTCCAGTCTTGATTGAGTTGCTAGTTACTAACAGTGGTATCAGAGCCAATTGGAAGATTGGATTCAATAAAGTTCGTGATTGAGAAGTTTATAGGGGAGAATGATTTCAACTTGTGGAAGATAAAGATAAGAGCATTCTTGGTGCGTGAAGGCTTAAAAGAAGCACTAGAGGATGAATCAAAGATGCCATCCACTTCAACAAAAGCTGAAAGAAATGAGATATTGAGAAAAGCTCATAGTGCAATGGTTCTTTCACTTGCAGACAAGGTGTTGAAGAAAGTTATGAAGGAGAAAACAGTTAAAGAGATTTGGGAAAGGCTAAAAGCAAGATATACCAAAAAATCCTTGGCAAATAGGCTTTACTTAAAAAAAAAACTCTATGCTTTTCATTTAAATGAAGGTGGTTCTGTCTAAAACTATCTTAATGAGTTCAATAAACTTATTGTTGAGAGGCTAAGTAGAACACTTATGGAGAAGGTGAGATGTATGCTTATCAGTACAAAGTTATCGATACACTTATGGGCAAAAGTTGTTACTCTAGCAGCATTCCTTGTTAATAGAAGTCCCTTTACTGCCTTGAACTTTAAAACACCAGAAGAAGTGTGCTCTGGTCACCCTCCTAACCTAATCAGCTCAAGATTTTTGGTTGTGTAACTTATACTTACATTAATCAAGGAAAACTTAAACCTAAAGTTGTTAAGGAGGTGTTTATAGGTTACCCGGAGGGGGTGAAAGGCTATAAACTCTAGTACAATGTGGGAGATCAACATAAATGTATCATTAATAAAGATGTGGTCTTTAATAAAGATTAAATGCTGGAAACTCTGAAGCATAATGATTTAGAAACATTAAGTCAGAAATTAGAAACTGATTTTAAAGATGTCGAAGCAACTACTAGTGGTATCCAGCTTGAGGTAAAGCAGACAAAGAGGATTCAATCACCATCTCTACCAAAATAAGAAGAATATTAGAAGAGTAATTTAGAAATACAAGATTATAATCTAATTAGAGACAAGGCAAAGAGACAGATTAAGCCACCTATAAGGTATGGCTATGTTGACTTAATAGCTTATGCCTTAATGGTAGCTAATGAAGTGAATTCTGAAGAACCAGCGAGTGTTTTTGAAGCTTTAAAAGGTCCTAAAACAGCTAAATGGAAGAAAGATATGCTTGATGAACTTGAATCATTAAAGAAGATGAACTTAAATCATTAAAGAAGATTAACACCTGGTTACTTGTTCAGAAACCTAAAGGTAAAATGGTGGTTGGATGCAAACGGATTTTTAAAGTGAAGGATGGACTACCAAGTGATACAATAAGATACAAGACAAGGCCAATGCCAAAAGGCTTTACGTAAAAGGAGAGAATAGATTACACGGAGGTATTTTCACCTATATTTAGACATTGCTTAATTAGGATTTTACTAGCTTTGGTGGCTATGTTTAACATGGAATTGGAGCAAATGGATGTGAAAATAGCATTCCTACATGGAAAGCTTGATGAAGTAAATTTTATGCATCAACCGGAAGGATTTGTTACTGTTGGCAAGGAGGATTATGTGTGTTTGTTACAAGAGTCACTTTATGGACTTAAGCAATCACCTAGACAATGGTACAAAAGGTTCAATGAGTTTATGGTGTCTCAAGAGTATTCGAAGAGCTCATTTGATAGTTTTGTTTACTTCAAAGGTATTGCTTGTGATGACATGATCTATCTACTTTTTTATGTAGATGATATGTTAATTGTAAGCAAAGATAAAAAGGAAGGTAGCTGAGTTGAAGAGTCAGTTAAGTTCAACCTTCAAGATGAAAGACCTTGGGTCAGCAAGAAGAATTTTCAAAATAGAAATTAGCCGGAATAGGAAAGAAGGGCTACTTTATCTATCACAAATACAATATGTGATAAAACTCTTACAGAAATTTGGTATGTTAGATTCAAAACATGTTCAAGTACCATTTGCAGCTTGCTTTAATTTGTCAAGCAACCAAGCACCGAAAGGTGATAAAGAACTTGATTGTTTGATTCATTTTGTCTTTAAAGTGCATTCCAAGTGCTTGTGAAACGTTCTCTAAGGACTTGACATTTTATTCCAGTCTTGGTTGAGTTGCTGGTTACTAACAGTGACATTTGCTAAAACTACAGCCAACATATACTCTTATGTTACATATGAAATTGCAATCTCAGTTTTATTGTTATTGTTGATTATGTACGTGTTGATGCTGTAAAACATTCAACATAATTTTCAATATTAATTCGGCTACTTCTATAAAACTCTAAATTATGATCATAATCAAATGATTCCCTAAAAATAAATCATAAAGGCTATTAGAAGACCAGAAATGGTTTGATCAAGAAACAAAATATACAAGAGAAACTAAAAATGTATTAGACAAAACAGGTGAGACTACTGGTCCTGATTTAAATTTTCCCAGAATTCAGTCTCCCACATTTCCACTTGTTTTTTTGTTCTCAAAGAAAGCTTCAAGTGCAAGATGTTCAAAAGGGGGAGGCATGTGTATATATATATATATATATACACACACTGCATGCAAGCGTTTCACTTGAAGAATTCACCATTGATTCCACAAGCCATGCTGCGACTGCAAGCACAGCAGTTTCTGCGAACACATATTTCTCGCTCTTTTAGGTATTCTTGGTTTGAAATACAAAAGCTTTGCGTATTCGTTCAACAAATGAAACATGTAATCGTACACATACTTCATTTTCAGCTGCTCTTCAACATACTTGCTTCCTGCTCGCCCTATGGCCGACCCTGCAGTTTATATATGCAAATTAAAGTCATTGACATATCTTAAATGAACAGTTTTCAAACAAACAACCTGTTTTAAGAAAATGAAGGAATCAATGAAGAGCATGGTGAAGAATGATAGTAAAATTTTGTTGATGAATAACATTTTTGTACTCCACGAATCCGGAATCCCGGAACTGCACAGTCATTTTCCATTTATCTGCCTAATATTTGCAGCAGCCTTCTCCAAGACAGCCATTATATTTCCTGCTTATTTATCAGTTAAAAAAAAAATCTTTCTTGTTTTTATGTAAATAAATATATATCAGTAAGTTCCTCGATAAAACAAGAAAATTCCAAATCAAAATCAAGATTGATCAATCTATTAAAACAAAAATTTGTTCTACAACATCAGGATCAAAAATCTCCATAACAGTCTTGATAGATGTATACAAGAGAAACAGAAGAAACAGAAGAAAAAGGCAAAGAGAAGAGAATTTTAAATATCCAAAGGATTTGATCAACTATCTTTCCCTTAGCAAATAACTGCAGTCCCGTAGCCCTCTCTAATTTCATTTTATAATCTTACACAAGTTTATTTCACAACTTCCATTTATAATGCGTTTACATATAATTATTATTGTAATCTATATATAATACGTTTATATATAATTATTCTTATAATCTGTTCATTCAGACAAAAACAGTTAACTTAGAAATTAAATCCAATTAATGTTAAATATATATATATGGAAACTAATTTCCTTCTAAAAAAGATTTTGCTTTACAATATTATCCCTTTCATTTATTAGATACAAAAGCATTTTTGAAAAGACAGTAATACCATAAATTCAGCATTTACTGCTAGCTTCCTCCATTAATTATTCTGGTTCTTGTTCTTCCAATATTCATTTTCCCAGGCTTCCACCTGCTTTGTTAATTTAATTTTGCTGTCAATGAAATTCTTCAAAGCAGGCGGATCATAAGGCAGAGGCATGGAACATGGAATTTTATCACTTGGAGATTTCACCATTGATTCTTCCATGAACTTCCTCCGGGTTCCATTTGTAGAGCAAGCCAATTTCTCTGAACATAGCTCAACTCCTGCGGCAGGAATTGCAGGTTTGAATTTCAAGAGTTTAGCGTACTCGTTTAATAGATGAAACATGTAATCGTACACGTAATCCATCTTCAAATCTTCTCGTACGAAGCTGCTTGCTGCTTCTCCAATGGCTTCTGCCTGCAGCAGATTAATCAACAGAATTGATCACGTATTTAGTTGTTAACCAAGACATTAAAAATGAAATAAAGTGTTAGTGATGAAAATGGTAATTAGACCTTTTCTGTGAAATTGTTTCCCCATTCAACTGCAAATTTAAGAGAAGTGCATTTGCTGTTGTCTCTAACAGGCCAGTAGTGCTGCAAGGGCACCATGCCTCTAGTGAAGAAATGAAAATAATGAGGCCGCACCAGCAGTGTCATTGAATCACAAGCTAGAATATATTTCTCGCTCACAGACCACGCCCATCCTTCGACGTAAATTTTGTATCTGAAACAGAAAACCACCCATATTTTAAAATAAAATTACTTTTAAGTGCATAGAATAATACATGTTTCATTGAAATTTATCATGCAATTACATAACATACCTGTGGGTGCATTGATGTTCTAAATTTGACTGCTTGAATTTCTGTTTAGATTCTTTATCCCAATCCTAAAGTAGAGTTAATTAGGACATATATAATACCATACAAATAAATGTAAACTAAAATCTTCTTCCAAGTCAAATTGAATTAATGTTTACCTGAACATAGAGGCGAGTGTTCCAGTCATCTTTATCAGAGACGTTGCATTTCATTAAGTCCTTTCGGATTGGGGACACATTCGGATTTCCTCTCCAGTAAGCATAGGGTACCCTGTCTTTCCATTTGGTTCTCTTGTTTCCTTCTTCAATGTCCTTCAACACATTACTCCATGGCTTTATATTTGTCTCCGCCCTACCACAATTTTTATGTAAAAATATTAATTATCAGCCAAATCTCAGCTTAAAAATTTTATGGTCAAATATGAAGAAGAGGAAGTGATGATAGAGATTACCAGCCCCAAAAGGACCAATCAGGGAAGACAATGTCCAAGCTGGAACCATCCGAACAGTATCTAAATAAAGGAGGTGGGCCTGGATTTGGGCCTCTAAAGTCTGTTGCTCGGATGACAGGCCTGTCATTACAATCAAACATTAGCTCCAAATCCGGCAATCGACCGGGGTACAACCTTAGCAGCTGCAATATTCCCCACAGTGTGAACATATCTCTTGTCTGTATCGACTGCTGGTACTTCTCCATGTAAGCCTTCCCGTTTACGACCACAAGCCTGAAATGAGCTGTCTTCCGCGCCCGTTCGACCATGTCTCTGGTGATTCCTGTCTCTTTCCAGTGCCGTAAATCTTCGTGGATCCACCGGAAGTATGATGGGCATGATGAACGGTCATGATTGATGGGGTTGTGCGTAGTTGGATAATTCGAAGGACAGCTTTTTGTTACTTTTCCTATAGTGCACTTGAGATCGAACTCTGGTTTGGTTGGCGATTTTGTCGTAGTTGAAACTTGTCTTTTAGGGGCAACGGTAATGGCAACACCTGTAAATATAGACTGTGAAAACAGAAACAATAATTCAATTTCAATGAAAAAGAAATTAAAAACTTTGTTGTAAGATATGTAAGAACGTAGTAGTACATGATCTTTATGTTTGTTGAAAGGAGTTTTTCGGGGACTTACAGAAGGAAACCAACCGAGAAAAACTGAAGCAGCGACAAAAAGGAAGAACACGGCAAGGAAGAGAAAGGAAGAAGTAGTTGCAGTTTTCTTCCTAGTTGGCGGCTGCTGCGGCCACTGCGACGTTCTTGTTCCTGTGAAGTGCCTGTAACTTCCTGACGCTTGCCAGAAAGTGTTTTGAAGTCTGTCGTTCATGCCTGATTTGGTCAGATTGTTCTCACTACAACATAAAATTAAGCTATGGTACGGTTTTGAAAACTAAAAAAAATAATAATAAAATGAGTTTCTCTATATCACAAATTTTGGCAAAGCTAATTAATATCTGTGGACTTCTAGTTTTAGCTGTAGGTCTTCGTCCACACAGAATGTAGACCACAGGATTTTCTACATTCTGGTTTAGATCAAAGAAAAAGAATTAGAAAAGGAAATTAAGAGTGGTTAAGAGTCTAACTAAAGAGAGTCTTTACAGAAGTCGGTTAGTCCACACTAATTAACAATCCTACATGCAGCTGGTTAAAGCATAAAACTTAAGTTTAATAGAGAAACTAATTATAATTATAAAAAAAAAATGCAAAAATATAATTAAGTTGAAATAATAGAGAAGCTAACGATTAAAACCTAACCTATCATGCTTGCCTGTTTGAGAAGGGGTTGCATCACGTTTTAGGCCCATAATTTGCTCCATGAAATATACAATGAATATTAATATTTTTTTTTTTGTCTCCATCGCCTACTATGACTCTGAAATCACACAAACAGCCAATGCAATGATGTTCATGTAATATAATAAGTCTTACTCATCAACAATTAATAATGTTATATGTGGAGGATAAATATTTTTTTTCTTGGATAAATAAATAATAACAATAGTTAACAATAGAATGTGATTAATAGTTGAAGTGGTACTTGAATATGAGTCAATAAAATGAGGCCTACCAGAATAGAATTATCATTAATTATCATCATCCTGATAGTACGATACTAAACTCTTAATTATTATTTGATTAAGTTAAATTCCACTATTAGTTTTGGCCGCTTCACTTGGTAGATTCCTTTTATTGTTCTATTTTAAGCAGGATAAGAAAGATTAATAATCACAAGTTATAGTTCAAAGTTATAAAAGAGTGATAACATAACTAACTTAGGCCTAACCCACGTTTCGTACAGTCTTAATCTTGTTACTGGAAGTAATTAAAGTGTTAGAGAGGAAGATAATGACATGACGGTTAAAGTACGGGTATTAAAAAGCTCAGATTCAGGCGAAGTAATAACATGTCTCGTGGACTCTGTTCTGTCTATCGTGTAGATTCAAAAATTCACGAGTATTGCTACTAGACGTGTTCGTAATATTTTGCTATTGGTCAAAATGAATCAAAATTTGGAGCATATCTCGAGCATTAACCTGATTCAACCCTCCGATAAAATTTGCCGGGACGATTTTAGAAGTTAGGCTTTGTACCATAAATTCATTATCATATCATCTTAGGATTTGGCATGTGCTAAGTTGAGAAGTCAAAACTAGAAGCTCTTTGACTTATGAGACAAAAGCACTCAACCCACAAAACAATCTAGATTCTAGTGTCAGTGTGCCGTCTGGCTTGGGTTACCACTAATTTTACGCAATAACAGTTGCCAGGCCTAAGGTTATTGCTTGCTCTATTCGCCTTTAGCACATGCCGTGCGCGCAGTGGACTTCAACAGGGGACCAAGGAGCTTGATTTCATTCACCAATGGAAATTATCAAATAATTTCTATTCAGTTTCTCTAATTCGAACATTCTGAAAAAGTCTGAACGCATGAACAATGGTTCGGTCCATTTCACACAGCAAATGCTGCTGATCACCTGAAGCATATGGTAGGCGGTAGCCTAAATCTGCTCAAGACTACTGCTTCATTTTTTAACACTCTTAACTACACCTGCATTAAGAAAGACAGAAACGAAGTGGGTTATGTTCCTGATATGAGATTATTCCCTGGGAAGTGTGGTATGCACCTGAAAACTCTTGACAGAATCTGAGTCCTTCCAACTTCTCTCGGTAAATGATTTGAAAAAGAGTTTAATGACGTCATGCAGTTTACCTCAGGTCTTTGAAGGCCTCATATTCCGGGGGTTTCAATTGCCAGTTATTAAAAGGCGCTCTTCCTTTAAAAACTTTTGAAGCCAAATTGTATGTGTGAGCCCCATCCTGCAATGCAATTTCATGTCAAACTATTGAGAGGACAGCAACTGATATAGATTTATATATTTAATTTACGCAGAAAGAATTATCAGCAACGTTACAAAGTCAACAAGTATATTTCACTAGACCAACTCTGCTCAAACGGACAAGAGATTACATGGCAGTATATTCAGGATTAATAAACTCAGGCTACCAGTCTACCTTCACATCTACTCAAAACTATTGATGTAAGTTGACCACAAATTCGAGTTCTGAAATTCATAATCTAAGTCCAGAAAATCAAAATTACCTTGAGTTCTCGATAAGAACTATCAGCAGCTAGGCATTTGATTTCGCTTTCTTTATTCAAAGACAAAAAAACCTCCAGTAATCGCTTTCTAAAGAAGAGAAAAATAACAATGATGATTAAAGCCTTACGTAGGTGATATTGATGGAGCATATACTATCAGCTTACTTGCATAAAGCTGACTCAGTAGATGGTGAAAGTGCTCCTTTAGCAGAGGTCCCTTGCTTTCTTCCAGTGGTTCCTAGAATGACTTCATGCAGGCCTGACTTATTCCAACATACAGAATACCTATGAACCAGCACATAGAACATTATTGAAAAAACAAACATCAACAGAATAATTTCTAGATTTGGTTGAATTCAATGAATACCCGCATGTTAAAGTGGATGAAGCAGTCTCGGAGTGCTGAAACTCTTTTGGTGGTATTGGTGCTGCCAAAAATAGTGGCTGCCAATGGCATTCCGATGAATTTTGTCATTAACCAGCTCACTTTTCACATTATTGAAACACCACATACTTCACAGACCTTATTCACTGGAAAGGGACTCATAAGTTCATTTGACAACGGTAAAATCCGATCGTATAAAGATCTTTTCAAGCAGTACTCCAAGGAAAAATCTTCAGAATAGTTAGGGGATCGCCCAACAGTTATGGAAGAGAGGTAAACAGGTTGAAGAAAGCAGGAGAGTAGAGCTCCTGAAATTAAAGCAAGTAAAATATCAGCATTTATTCTGAAAATGATTAAGTTATGCACTTAAATTAGTATGTGTATGCCAGTGGGTGTGCAAACTTCAAAAACTTGACTGCACTTTTCACAATTGAAAATTACATAAATTATCATTAGACAAACCTTGAACTCCAACAACATTCCAACGAGCTATCTTGTCAGAGCAGCTAACTGACAATGTTGTATCACCACGACCAGGCTTCCTCTGAACCATTCCAATGAGTTGCAGGCTATCATCTGCAAGTATATATAAGTTCTGACTAGAAGTAAAAGTTCTTATGACAAGACCAATATACTTTCTCATCGCAATAAGACTAGGAAAAATAAAACATGCAACTGCTAACAATAAACAATAAGACAATGTTACCTCATAAAAAATATTCATATGTCATAAGAAGGAAAAGAAAATATGCCACAAAGTTTAAGTAACAAGTTATGGAATGTGTGGTACTCATATGACATAAAATATTGGAGCAAAATTCTTTCCAGCCAATGGTCTTATTTTTCTTACTGTCTCCCAACCAAAAAACAAAAAACAGAACAGAAAAAAGATAAGACCCCTCAAAAGAAAATGCATCGAGTAATTATTTTGGTCCCTAAGACGTTTTCAGCAATATTTTTGCCTCTTATCTTCTAAAGCTTTACCCTCTTCAATGGTCCATTGCTCTGCAAAAGGACAGAAAGCCATAATACAGTTTCCTCAAATTTACTCCCAAATCCTTCTATAGAGTAGAATAGAAAATATGAAATTTGCTAATGAAGATGACAATGGCAGACTACAGAAAGCCAACACATGATAAGATCATAAAAAGTGAATTTTAGTTGCATAATTCTTTATCTGTAGTACAACTTACACTTCCTATAGATGCACTGGCAAGCATAAGAAAAAGGAAGTGAAGCAACTAGAGCAGAGATTACACAAAAGACAACAATGTAATAATATTAAAAGGATGTGAATAAGGAAATTTAAATTCCAGCACTACCATTATTCATTTTTGAAGCCTTGCAAATGCCATCCATGGAACCATTAAGCTCGTGCACAGATGATGATGAATTGCCTTCTCTTAGGGAGACATTTCTTTGTAGAGGCAAAGATGAACTAAGTGAAGCATCCCCACCTATCCAAAACAACCAGAAAAAGATTACTACGGTCATAAAGATATACTGAACAAATTGCTCTTTTGATTCCAAATTAATAATAAAAAGAGCAACAGAAATCACCAAAAATTACATGGCAACTGTGATATGTACAGATGTAGCTGCCAACCCGACCTTAATCTGTATTTTCCTTGGCCAGGACCAGTTGGATACAGCTGGAAAA
The DNA here is from genome assembly GCA_022749755.1 of Azadirachta indica. Lineage (NCBI taxonomy): Eukaryota > Viridiplantae > Streptophyta > Magnoliopsida > Sapindales > Meliaceae > Azadirachta > Azadirachta indica. The sequence goes on from CM040440.1 coordinate 21,152,567, forward strand.
GGAAGTTTTCAAGAACATCATCTTGCAACTCTTGCGTTCCACTGCTGTATTTTTGCTTTTTTAAAACGTCGGCAAGACATTGAACCTCTGTATAGAAGAATCTGGAGTGATATGCAAAAATACAAAGAAAATAAGCTAACAACTTTGAGAAAAGAACAAGCGCTTTCAAAGTATATTACATTCTACACGATTCTAAGAGTACAGTTTCCATAACAATTAAACAAATTAAGGAAATAAATAATAAGACCACACAAAGAGTGATCTCAAAAAAAAAAAGAATTTGGGGTATCATAATAGCAGCAAACTTCTCAGAGTCGACAAATTGAAGTAGAAAATGTTAACACATTGAGCAACGATATGAGCGGTAACAAGACAGACCTCAATAAAGCTCTTCGGGCGATAATTTCAGCATGCGAGTCATTGACAATATCACCCCGCAGGCTCAAGAGCTTACGGCCGATACATTTTGTTCCCGTTCCAAGAGAAACAACTTTCAAATCTACACCCGAGAGAAATCAACTTCATTTACCAAATAAAACCTTCGATTGCCAATTAAAAATCAAAAGAGAAATGGAGAGAAAGGAAAAGGAAGGACCTTGAGAAGGAGAGGAGAGGAGAAAGGCGGCCAAGACCGTAACTTCGCGTCCCTGAGGCTTTCCCTTTTTGGGAAGCGAGTTGTATAACGATAAAACTTTCTTGGACACTTTCTCTCCCCACTCTTTCTCCATCGCCAAACAAGAACCCAACTCAGAGTCCATCAACCGAAGTGAACAGAGTTCGGGTCTGTGCGCGGGTTGAGAACACTGCCATGTCAGCAAAATGTGGGTCCCACGAACAGAATTAGACTCACGGTCCCACTTAAGTTCATGAACCGTTGTAATTTTCCCGTTTCCTAATCATTAGCTTCAAACCCTAATTTTGACGAATTGCTCGAACTGGCAATGATCTGTAAAGCAAAATAAATTATAATTAAATTGAATTAAAGCATCAAATTTAGTTTTTTTTTTTTTTCTCTTTACAGATATTTGAGAAATATAAAATAATTCAGGATTCCAGCTTGGTTGTGGAATGAAAGGAGAGGAATTTGGGAACACGAAAACATGAATTAAATAATCAGAGAGAGAGAGAGATGAAAGCCGATTCATTTGAGTTGTGACAGTTGTTAACCAGCACAAACCAACACATTAAATCCTTTAAAACAATGAACGGTCCAATAACTAATACTCTGACGGTAGACCCACGCTGTAGAAGACGACGAACGGCCTTATTTCCACGCTCATCATCAGCGCGTGTATACAAAACCTGAAAAGGTTTACGTAGGTAAGTGATTCAGCCCTTCTGCGTGTAGGATGATGCAGTTGGCATTCACTACTGTTTTTATCCAAAGGTCCAACTCATCCGAGTATGACTAAAGTGGACGTGTTCTCTTTATTTGTTTGCATGTGTTCTCTAACGATGTCGTATAACGGATGCCGACACCGCCGTTTCATATTTACGTAAACGTGGCAGCATGATACTGCTTTACTACATTACCTGTCGGCAAAAAGCTAATCACACGATGATTTCAAGAATGTTATTCCTCCAGCACGAAGACAGATACTCGCCGTAGGATCAAACTATTCGAGGGTAAATCAACAGAACACCGCTCAATCAACTGTGATTAGGCCACACGGTAGGATAATTATTTTAGCGTAGAACACACACTGCATTTCTTACCGCACCCTGCCGAGAGAATATCCTTATATAAACCCCTTTGGTCTAGAAACAGAGTGGCGTTGCATTATTGGATATTTTGATTTGCTTTGTCGTTTTTAGCTATAATTATACGTTAAGATTATGGCAGAGGAGCAACTGAAGAAGGTTGAAGCTGAGTCGCCGGCGGTTCCAGCTCCGGCAGCACCCAAGAATGACGTTGCAGAAGAGAAAGCTGTTGTTATCCAAGCAGGTGAAGAAAAGCCTGGTGAATCCAAGGCTCTCGCTGTAGTTGAAAGTAAGCTCTCTGTTCCTACATATATGTGTATTCAAGTATTTTTTTTTTTTTTGGCTGCCTTTTTATTGTTTAGTGTCCATTAATTATCCTCGAGTCTGTGGTTTTGCGATGTTTCAATTTCTAAATTGATATGAGTTTTTTACAGGACCAGGAAAAACAGAGAGCTCGTATGAAATGACCTTATAATATAATTATTGGCTAATATGTGATGGAATTACCATTGATTTATAGATAAAATGAATAGATAGCTTTGAACAGAGAATTTTATCTCTTTTGTCCGTAATTTACTCGTCCTCTGTTTTGTCAGATATGATGTTGTTTTAGTGTTCAATTCTGGACTTGTTTCTTCAATGGTAATCCATTTAATTGAAGCTGAGAGTTTTAAATTTATTCTTTTAGAAAAAGAAATTCCTTTTTGTATACCTAAATACAATATCCCGTTTAATCAGTGAAATTTGCATGCACTTCTCTGTTTCAGTCACCTGGGTGTCGGGTGGGTGCTGGTCCGGTTTTTCAGGTCTTTATTTTTAAATAGGACCAGAGCGAATATATATGTGAAATCCGATCATCGGATCGAATGTATACGTAAAATCGGACTGCAATCGGACCAATCGGTCTGATTTTAATTCAAAATTTTTTTAATTATTAAAAATTTTTATTTATGAACGTTGTCCTACAATTATCAAAAATATTTATTTATGTATGTTACCTCAATTTTTGTTCGGTTTGCATCAAAACAGCTTCATTTTAACCTTACAAAATAGAGTCGTTTTGATGCAGAAAAATAGAAAAAGAAGTTTTTCAGTCTGGTCAAGGTTTTTTCTGACAATATCGAACTGCATCAAAAATTTCAAATTTTAAAAAATTAAAACCGTCTCGGACTGAATGCCTTATAAAATTGAATCTACCAAGTCCGGTCCCATTCGAATTTCGGGAATTCGAAATTTTTTGTTAATCCTTTTTGGATGTATCGGAGAACTTTATCTCAATTTGATTTATTTTGATGAATTTTTTTTTTTTTAACTATATGATCTCATTCTTACACAAATCCAATTAAAGAGACTTGAACTCGTAAATAATATTCTTTTTAATTAAAAAAGAAAAAAGTAAACATGAATATCTTTTGAACGAGTAAAATTTTTTGACAATTTTATAAATTGCACCATCATTTTCAATCAGATTTTTAGGTCTAATATCCATTAAGCAGAATCTCTTTATGGGAGACAGCTTTTCCTCAAATGCTTTTGAAAGTATGATTGTTTTTCTCTTATAATCACTTTCGGAATTCATTATTAAAGCATTACAGTTCCCCAACAGTGTACTTTTTTTTTGTCTATATCTAGTCGATTAGGTGTAATTCAAAGATGCTTGCCCGCTTTATTTAATTCATGATTAATAATAGTATAACTTGAGACTTAAGAGAAGCTCTCGATATACTAGTTTGAATGCTAGCTCGCATAAGAAAGATAATGATGGTTTAATGGACAAAAAAGGGGTTGGGGAGGTGTTCGTAATAATTAAAAAGAGAGGATATAATCGTGGTTGGGTTGATAATAGAATTGATTCCAACTCATTGATTTTGACAGCCAAGCTTCAAATATGGTGTTAATTTATATCCTTGAATAATATGACAATGTAGCATGCATGTTTTTTTAATCTTATTGACAGCTTTTTATTAGAGGATATGTTTGTAGTAATGCACTGCAGAAATTCCCTTTTCCCCGCTGCTAACACTAATTTCAGATATGTTGAATATTGTCAATATTCTTGGAACCTCCACTTTCATAGATTGAAAAATGATGTAAATCTAGTTCTTTTATTTTATGGTAATACTAGATTATATATATATTCACCGATCTTGTCTTCTACAGAAACTCCAGATTCAGCAGAGAAGAAAAAAATTTCTGGAGGATCACATGATAGAGGTAAGCATTGGGAGTATTTCTTATCTTCTTTATCATGAAAAAATTTGACAATCATATAGAACAATGAAATGTTTGATTTGGAGATCACACGGTGACTAGCACTAGCAGTGAAATCATAATCATTTACTGGAGTTTTAATTGAATCCCTGAGTCTCCGAAAAATAATATTTTCTCTTTTCTTAGTGATTATGGTTATGCTTCATGTTAAACATAAGTTGTGCTTGAAATTTTCTGTTGATAATATGAACTTTATTGGTGAATAACATGTGGGTTTGTGTTATGTTTTTCAGATGTAGCTCTTGCGGAGGTTGAAAAGGAAAAAAGAATGTCTTTTATCAAGGCATGGGAAGATAGTGAAAAAACAAAAGCAGAGAACAAGTAAGGATTTTCCCTAAACTGCTTTCTTTAAATTGTATGTTAGGTCTGGTCTGTGATTCTGAAGCAATTGTGCTGAAATGTTGAACAGGGCTCAGAAAAAGCTCTCCGCTGTAACTGCACGGGAAAATAGCAAGAAAGCATCTCTGGAATCCAAGCTGAAAAAGATTGAGGTAAACCGGCCCTTCTTGTTCTATATCATACTTCTTTGGATTTCTTTTGACTTTGTGAAAGCATCCACACATTTTTCTGCTTCCTATTTAGTTTCAACTAAAGCATATTTAATATTGGCAGGAACAATTGGAGAAGAAAAAGGCAGAATATGCTGAGAAAATGAAGAATAAGGTAGCTTTAGTACACAAAGAAGCTGAAGAGAAAAGGGCAACGGTTGAAGCTAAACGTGGAGAAGAAGTACTCAAGGCAGAAGAGATGGCTGCAAAATATCGTGCAACTGGTACCACTCCAAAGAAGCTCCTTGGTTGCTTCTGATCAAAGTCCAAAAGTTTTTCGCACCTGCTATGTTTATTTTTGTGTTTTCAACTCCCAAATTTTACATATGTATATTTTCTTGCCTGTCATTTGTGAGTGTATTTTGTGTGTAAATCTCGGTGGAAATTCTGCAAATGTCAAGAATATGTGTGGTGGTGGGATAGGAATGCCATATTTGTTTTTTGATCTGCTTGAAACAATTGGATTTTCTTCACAAGTCCCTCTGTTCCTGTTCCCGAGATAGTGAAATTTCATCAACGGAAGCTCACCGCATCAGAAGTGCAAAAACTGTTGACTGATCAACGGGCATTCATATCCTCTTGAATCGAGGCTCAATAAACGCTCCTCGATTCAGTTCGCTTTTGCCATTTTAGCAACTACAACAGATCGACAACAGAGAAATGTGCCAGAGAAGTTCCGATGAAAGCAGCATAAAATGATTAAAACATCGTATCTACGGAATTATTAAGCCAAATTGACAGACATCAAACTAAAATTTACTGAACATTGGCAAGTGAAATGCATTTGCATATCTAAACTAAAAGGTTCAAAATGTGACAAGGAATATTATATATCTTCTATACATACTAAATAAACTGGATTTTGTTGATAAAACCTATTAATGGCAACATCCAACCTTTTAAATCTACTCAGTTGACTCAAAACAAACAGCAAAAACCACCAACTCCACAAAATTTATCTTTGCTCTAGCTTCTGATACCAAAATCCAGACTCAAAGTGGGCAGATCAACGAGTTATCGGTCAACATTGAAGAAGATGTGACATAGTTATCTTCTAAGAAGCTCATGTCGTTGTTGATGGGAAAATCCAACAGCAGTTGCAGCGCAGAGTCTGATGAATCCTGCAAATCATTGGAACATGATGTATCAGAACCAATCAACATTTCATCATTGTATGACTTGGGGCTTTTGCATTCTGTTTCTTCATTTTGATTGCTTGCAGGTGTTAAGAACCCTGCTAAGTTGTGTCCAATTTCCATAGTGTCGGCTGAAACTGATCCACATTTTGTGGATGAAGAAACCTGAGAAGTTGGGCTTTGACAAGCAGTTTTGTCTCCCTTGTTGAGCTTCCTGAATGATTCTCCGACCTCGGAATTCCACATGCGCAGAAAATAATCGGATTCAGCTTTTCCCAAAGATGGTGGATTGAAGAGTAATGACTCCCTGGAAAGCCTAGCTTCAGCTTCAAGCCTAGCACTCTCCCATTGCGCCATGTGGCGAGTGGTCGGAGATGCAGGAGCTTTTATGGCTGGTCCGCAAGAGGTGAACGGCTCGTGAGTTTGCGGATCAAGACCCATGCATAGCATCCGCTTCTTCAGGTGAGTGTTCCATAAGTTCTTGATTTCATTGTCAGTTCTTCCAGGTAGCTGAGAAGCAATGGCCGCCCACCTGAAATCCACGATTATTACATTTAGTTCTACATGCCACAAAGAAAGCGAACATGGTAATAACATAACTTATAGAAGCAAAATTCAATTCTTTAATTTTTGTTCTATAACTGTTTCTCAAATTCAAGCAAGGTAGCATATAGAAGAAAACCTATTTCCAAGAATGCCATGAAGCTGTATGACAAGCTTCTCTTCCTCATCAGTAAAGGGGCCACGCTTTATGTCTGGTCTGAGATAATTTGTCCACCTGAGCCGGCAACTCTTTCCACAGCGAAGAAGACCTGTCAAAATGGAAACTTGTTGCATTTAAAGATATTTAAATATATTTTCCAGTTTGGTTCTCTACAGAGCAGCAATTTTAATTTTTCCTCCTTAATTTCCCTCAATTTCTCAGCATCCAAACAGAAGAAAAAACTTATTAAGACTGCAATTAAAAGTAACCAGAGAAAAATCAAAATGTGAAACATAAACTGCAGCTTTATATTACATGCGACCCTTCAGATTTACTCTTTTAAGTGCACCACTTTAATCACCTGACTAATCCTTCAGATTTACTCTTTTAAGTACACCACTTTAATCACCTGGCTAACTTAGAAAAGCTAGCGTTATTGGAAAATTTTGCAAAGGATGATCATATTTTTAGGAGTATTCTAAGATAGATTTCCTCAAAAGACCCATTTAAATTATGTTGAGCAATGATAATGATTCACAATGACAACAGCAAAAAATGTAGCTTTGTAGATTGGGAAAGACCCAAATGGTACAAGTAGCATAGACACAGTAGGAAGATGTAAAGATATAAAAATGACCTTCTTTGAGTAAGCTAGAAGACAATGCTTATTTTCAAAGTCTTATCAAATCTACCATAGTGAAAAAAAAAAAAAAATAAGAGTCGAAAACCCTTGCATAAAATGGCAACATTAATAAGCAGATCAGAAAAGGAAACAACATTTCTGATCATGCAAATGGCGTGTTTTTGCCCAAAACGCATAAGCATAAACCCATTAACAGGATAGCCCACAACAATCTCACAGTCATAGTACATTTATCTTAACACAACATCAAGATCAAATATTTGGGTACATTACTCAACCATCACGCAGCTATTACAAGTGAAGAAAGATGAACATATATATTTTAAAACCAAAAACAAAATAATTATCAAGAAGACTCTCCCAGAAATCATGGCCGCTAGAAATAAATAATCAAACACTAGTATCATAACTATTAACAGAACTAAAAGGTGACAAAAAGACAGAAAGAACAGAAGAGACCTGCGAGCTTAGGAAGAGAACGCCAGCTTCCATGGCCATTCCGCTTGATATATTCAACAAGAATCTCATCTTCTTCAGGAGTCCACGGTCCTTTCTTCAAACCTTTCTTATCGCAACACGGTGTCCTTCCCATGTCTCTTCTTCACTTTATCAATGATATTCAACAACCAAAATTAACGCCACCACCAAACACCACCAATTAAGATAAAGCAAACCTTTCAATGAATCTTTAAAGCTCACACAGAGTCACTTTAGAGAGAGAAATTTCATAGCGAGGCAAGATATATAGTAAGACAGAGACAGAGAAAGAAGCATTAAATGCTTGTTTGATATTATTATTGTTGTTCTCATTAATACGTGGGTGCAAGCTAGGACGATCAGCGACCTTCAAGCTGGTCTTGCAATAAATATGCGTATGTATACAAGTATATGTATTTATGTTGACAATAACATGTATGGAGAAATTGAATCATCATTGTGGGCAAGAAACTTGTACAAACAGTGAAGACAATTAATGGGGTTTCTTGTTTGAGGTTTTTCTCAAGGACAGAAACGATAAGAGAGAGAAAGAGCGAATAGAAAGAGAGGGAGGAAAATGCAGTGAAGACGAAAGCGAAAGCATTAATGGCGGATTCTCAAAGAGAAGACAAAGAGAGGAACAATTTATGAAGAAAGAGAAGAGTTATGGCTCACGATAGTGACTTGCTGCGTACGGACACACATGATGAAATGACAAGCCAATCAGTTATTTATTTCTGCTTGCTTAACAAGACAAAGAAAATGAAGCTGGCAAACTTAAACAAAGGAAAAAAGAAAATGAAAAGCATTAATGGCTACGAAAAGACTATACTAAATATTGTTTATGTTTGTTTAATGAGGAAAGAAAATTAAAAACGATACTGTTTTTCTGCTGCATAGACAGCTCAGTTGAGAGCTAGGGTTTGTGGGTTTCAGTTTCAGTGGTGTAGGAGTTCTTACAAGAAGTTATTGCAAGAGTTTGTAAAGTTTCACGACAGTTGGAGTAAGGGGAGGGAGGGGAGTGATCGAATCCACGTGCTGGCACGTGGTGCGTCTGCCCTACATCCCACAAGGCCACGACCATGAGGGCTGAAACATCTTGGTCAAAGTGGGGCAGTTTATTGCTATTGGCTAGTCTATTCCTGTAATAAATGTGGTCAATGGAAAAGTCAATCTCTCTAAAACTAAAAGACTAGATGTTGATCATGGTCGGTGATTTTTTTTGACAGAGTGCAGCTATTTATATTTACGTTTATGTCCATGTTTTTCTCGATCTTAATTTTCTAAGGAATGGACAAATTTTCTATTATTAAAATTAATAAGACCAAAAACACTGTGTTTTCTAACTTAATACATTAATTGATTGAGTAGTTAATCACTATTTTTACGAGAATCTTAAGGCAATTCAATGAGTGAAATATATAATGTAGGAAAGTTTGTGAAGAGATGTTATGTTGATCAGGAGTTAATTCATAGCTTTCATTTCATTAAGTATATATTATAAAATAGCAACGTCAGAAATATAAAAGTCAGATAAATTTGCCTGGCGACATTATAGTGTTTTCTTTTTATTTTCCTAAAAAAGAAAAATAGACAATAATAGTATGACAACACTAACATCAATTTTATAAATGAGTATATAATGGGAGGAGGAGAGTATGAGACAGAATGTTAAGCGGTAAAGGTGAGATAAATTTTAAAAGTAGTTTATAATTTAAGATAATAAAATGATAAATTTTTTAAGGGAAATAATCAAAAATATCTCATTTTATAACACAACAATTCAAAAAAGTCTCCTTAATAAAAGTCATTTAAAAATGTTTTGTTTTAACTTTTTTTAGTAAAAATATCCTCATGCTTACTTTAAATTAAAATCTAACCTTTTTACCTCGTTGTCGTTCGAAAATAAGTTTTGAATAAGATAAAAATTTGACTTTACTCAAAACTTATTTTCGACTAAGATAAAATTTAATTTTACTCGAAAGTAGATTTTGATTCATGCTAAATCATTCTGTATTTTTATTTCATTTGAAATTATTTTCGAATAAAATAAAATTTTTACCTCACTTAAAAGTAGGTTTTGAATAAAATTAAATTTTATCTTTTTCAAAACTTATTTTAGAGTGAAAATGAAGTAAAAAAATAGGACTTCATTTTAAAGTGAGTATGGGATATTTTTATCCAAAAGAGTTAAAATGGGATGTTTTTATGAAGTTATGGAGGGGGTATTCTTGAATAGATAGGGGAGAAGTGAGGCATTTCCGATTATTTTACTTTTTTAAAACTATAGTGAATATAAAAATTTTTGCCGGGAATAAAAATATCCGGGCCATTCATACATTAGACTATGTACTTAAGTACGCCTATGTAGCTCCCTTTTGGCCCGTTGTGTGTACCGATGTACTATGCAGCTCCCCTTTAGTGTATGCCTAATAATAATATTTAAATGTAAAATTAAGTAGAGTAGAGTATTATCAATCTGAACCCTAATAAATTAAATTAATCACAGAGTGACGAAAGATTTCTTGCGGCAATTTATTGGGTTTCGTTTCCATCTTTCATATCATTTATGTTCGCCGGAGATCTGGATAAATGTAGCGATTTATTATACTACATCTATATATACCGTATACTGTATAGTGTATACGTACCCCGCATTGCACAGACGCAGTGAAGTGTGCCGGATTCAATCTCAAAAACAGCCTGCAAGGTCCTATTTACTTGGCTTGGATTTAGTTGTTGAGAGCAGTAAATGAAATAGCTAATTTTTCAATCCTACCCTCCTCTGACCGATTCTATCTAGTCCATTGGTATCTCATTATTAGCTTTTACTTTTCTTCTTCAAAGGCTAATATTAGTTAATTTTTTATTTAATTTATTTTACCTTTTGATGCTCTTTGCGTTTGCATTATGGTTATAAAAAATCTCTTCTCATGCATTGGGATGTTAAACCCATGAAGGGGTGCCGTCGCCAGGATAAAAGAAATTTAGAGCCTGCCTGGGAGAACATTCATTTTACATATATCAAACCCTCGGTACAGATTAGGAAATCTCGGATACGCTTTTTTGAATCCAATTGTAGTAAATGTTACGCCAGCCCGTAATACCCAGCGTTTGTTTGGCAAGCCCATTGAAATGCAGATTGAACGCTTATGGAATCCAAGCCTCAAAAAGTAAAAATACTCGTGTACATCCACTTAAAAACGAAAAAACCCCAGCAGCAGACACCAGTCCAACCATACAGAATAACTAGCAGGAAGGATTATGTTCTCATGCACGCACTAATTTATCATTTTGAAAATTAAAAATAATTCGCTTGTCAAACACAATGACATGCATAGTTAAGTCCGACAAGAAAATCATTATAATCTCTCACTACCAGAAAATAATATTAAAAAACAAAAAATAAAAAAGAATCACAAAAGACTCTGACCCCCAACATGCTGCTAGACACAAATTGAGAAATTTTTACGGTCGGGGTCCTTTATTATTGTTCTGGAGAGTAAAGCCAAAACAAATGCACCTGAGAGTTTTAAAACATAAAAAGTAAAAAAAAAAATAAAAATAAAAGACAGAATACTTTTGCACAAAAGTACATCCTCCAAATTCAGCAGTAAGCAAACTAGAACAAGGACATACAAGTAACAAACCAGTCCATTAAAGAAAGCAAATGCAACTATGAACTGGACCCAGCTTGTGCCTGGGATTTATAAACCATTCTAAAACTCTTCTACAATCCTGTTAAATATTTAGGACTATGAAAATCCATAAACCAAGAGAAAAAAAGAATCCCACGGTTAATTCCATACAGCACCAGCTACGTCTGTCTTCCACCAACAATTACCTAGTTCATAACATTCTTCCTCAGCTGCAGGGCTCAGTGCCTTTGATTGAAAGCCTTGGGAATCCTAAAGAGAGAACAAATAATGTTACATATACAATCAATTCACAAGTCATAATGTAGTCCAAAAGGTTTCTGCACTGATTCCCCAAGGCAAAGTGTAGAAATCGAATAACTAAAACGAAAATCAAAACTGATATTTTGCAAAATGTTGAATTCTAACCAAGATTAATTTCCAGTTAAACAATATTGTCACATATTAAAGTTCAATTAAAATCATGAAAATTTTGGATCTCAACAACATCTAAGTAAAGATATTGAGATACTTCTTCAAGTGCCAGTATAATCTGCTTCTCACAAAACATCAAATAACCATTGCCATCACTAAAAGAAAAATTACAACTTTTCTAAAAAGACCATAATAAATGACCCTAGTGTCAACAGATATTGCCAGAAAATCATTACAGACATATGCACATACAATATCCTTTGCAATAAAATATAAGTGGAAAAACACTGTAGACTATCAATTGCAATTACTCACCATTCTTAACACCACACCATTGGCTACGTAGCACAATATCTGCCACAAATTACCGGCAGTAAATTGCCTGATCAATATGTGGAGGAATTTGCTTGATTTCAGTCCCGAGTTCTTGCTCAATCCTATACCTGTTGAGGGGAAATGGTACTCAGTGAGAGTGAGCATTAAGTATAAATTTGCTTGATCTTATAAATATTAAGGAAACACGTCATAAGTCCAAAAGACCTCATATTTAAGCAAGAGCAAAAGAAATATACAAGTTAAAGCGGTCCTCATAAGTAATCAAATTCACAGCTAATCCGAGATGTCCAAACCTTCCTGATCGACCAACCTGTATATGAAATGTATATCATCAGCATTTCAAAAAATAACTGCAAAATCTGCATTAAGAAAGAAAAAGAACTACAGCCAACATACTCTGTGCAGATATGTCTCGGAATTCTTGGGAAAATCGAAGTTAATGACAACATTCACTGCTTGAATGTCTATACCCCTTGTAAACAGGTCTGCATCAACCAAGGCAATCATTACCATCTGATACAACATATTCACCAGCTTCCTTTAACTAATAATAAGTATGCCAATATCATTTATCCCAATCAGCAGATAAACTTCATTTTGAAAAACCTTCAAAATTGAAGACACTCAAATCTTTCATTACTAGAAGCAAATAGATAACACCCAACTACAAGTTTAAAGATCAAATTTCTCAAATTCAGGCCTTACTAATGTAAATGAAATACCTCAAGCTCTTGCTTGCTTAAACATGAAAATCTGCAGAAACTTATTTCGAACACTTTTACATTCGTAAATGTTTCAAAGCAAGAAATCAACAGATGCCCTTATGTTCCCTACGATTTTAAAAGAAGAAGAAGGAGGACTCCAGGAGAGGGAGGATGCCACTATCTCATTCATTTGACATCAATTGAGAAAATAAAACAGATACATAGTATTACACACCAAAAAGATATTAAAAGATGTACACATGCACTATAAGTATATATGTGCCTCAATAACATACCAGTACAAACAAGGTTCCTGCAAGCACCATTGCGGAAGTCGTGAAATACTCTGTTACGATGGTCTTGCAGCATCTTTGCATGGATGTAAAAGCATGAGTAGCCAAGTTCTGTAATTTTCTTGGCCAACAATTCAACCCGATTGACCGAATTGCAGAAAATGATTGACTGGTTTATTTGCAGCTGAAAACAGACACGGTGTAGTATATTAAATGTCATATTCATACCAAAATGACAATAAGACTAATAATCAAATTGAGATCAAACCTTAGAGAAAAGAGTGTTTAGACAGTGGACTTTCTGTCTTTCTTCAACAAAAGCATAATATTGAGTAATTCCCTTGAGAGTAAGTTCATCCATAAGATTAATAACATATGGCTTTTGTAGGTATCTATCTTTAAAGTCCTTCACTGTCACAGGGAAAGTCGCCGAGAACATTAAAATTTGACGATTTGCCGGCAGAAAACGAATTAACTGCTCTACTGAAGGTTGAAACTCTGGTGACAAAAGCTTATCAGCCTGAAAGCAGAACACATTGACATTGAATTCTTGATGTTCATACAGTTCAAATAAGGTTACCACAAATAACAGCAGTTAAATATGGACAAAAAATTGTTGAGCAACTCAAGCCATGCTATTCCTCACAAGTCAACCTCACCCGTGCAAGAAAGTATTAATGTGATAACTTTTCACATATATCTCCATGAAAGGCGGTACAGATACTGTGAAACAACCTACTTACAGCTTCTAAGGAAACTTATAATATTCTTCTCTCCCCGGTTCTCTAAAATGGTTGTGAACTTCTTCTATGTAAAATGGGAAATAGGAAGCTCAACTACATTATAATAACAAACTGCTGGACTTAGTTGCACCGATATAAAAACTAAAGTTGTAATATCAAGCATTTACCTCATCCATAACAAGCATTGAACAATCTTTCAAAATGCAAACACCTTTTTTTGAAAGATCTAGAATTCTTCCAGGAGTTCCAACAAGCAAATGGACTGGTTGATACAAACGCATGATATCATCCTTGAGACTGGTACCACCAGTGGTAACCATGACTTGAATTTTCAAATGCTTCCCAAGCTCCTTACAGACTTGTGATGTCTGAAGAGCCAATTCTCGTGTTGGAACAAGGATAACAACTGCATAAAGAAGCACCAAATAAACAAAAAGGGGAAAAAATAAATAAATCATTGCAAGTTCAAATAAGGATGTAGAACCAAAGATAATTGGGAATAAATGCAACTTGTGTCTTAAAGAATAATATAAACGTGATACAAATATCATATCAATAGTTAACTTTTCTGATAGGTTATCCAAAAGGGAGCAAGTCTTGGGCTCCACCAACTTGCTTAAAGAGATAAAATCTGTTTAGGATTGTATATAACAGTAATCCAGCTTCCTCACGGCCTTAAAAGGCAACGACCACTAAACCTTATGCAGCACACCACCTCATATATCCACATTTCCAGATCTAGGTAATGCAGAAAAACACAAGCAATAGATGGGGCCATAACGTTCTCCCCATTGGAAAAAAAATTCAGCATATATGATGAAAAAGGTTATTCTAATCATGTTATGCAACTTAAGACATCAAAGTAGCCATTATTATCTGACCAGGCCTATAAATGACAAGTAAATCAGATGGCAGATTCAAACCTTGTATCACATTGTTATCTTGATCAATCTTTTCCAAGGCAGGAATGCAAAATGCAGCAGTTTTCCCAGTGCCATTTTTAGCTCTGGCAAGAATATCACTACCAGTTAAAGCAATGGGAATACTTTCTTCCTGAATAGGAGATGGCCTTTCAAACCCTTTTTCATATATTCCCATAAGTAGCTCACGTTTCAGGAAATAGTCCTCAAATTCATTTCCTTTCGTGGCTGTCACATCCTGTGAGACAACAAGTTAGAAAACAAAAACTGGTGAAATCTCAAACATGGTAAATCAGCACTCCAAGCAATAGAAAATTTTATTTTGCTTTTTCATTATCTATCAGCCAATTAAGAGTATACAAAAAACCAGAGTGTATAAGAGCATGGTCAATCACACATACAAAACAACCCTTAGAATCTCCATGAATATATACAGGGTTCTCATTCATCAATAGTTTTATGTACATCCATGCAGCCAGACTTGCTGTCTACAAAGTGTACTGAAAGAAAGCCTCTGTACCCATACCTAGAAGCCAATTATAGTTAATGGTTTTAAACCATTTATGTGAGCAAGAAAGAACGTGTATCAATATCAACACATACAGTGTCAACTCCAGAATTTATAAAATAAATAAATATATAGAAAAAAAAAATCTCCTAAATCAGCAGCTATGCTCTGATCATACTGAACCTTCACTGAACTCAATTTCTTCACCCAAAGGAAAAAAAAAAAAAAACTGCCACCAAATATCTGCTTTGCCTACATATGTAATTATTATCCACAATACTTTGTTATCATGATCATTGAGTAGAAGAGTGATAAAAATCGAGCCCATATCTCAGACACTTTAGTGAAGATGACTGTAGTGTAAAGTTATCTGATAAGTAGACCTGATGATGCAGTTTCTCAAAGGTGTATTTGACTCAATCCATACAGAGTATCACATTGTCACAGTGAAAACTAATATACAATTGATCTTTCTTCAAAGTTAAGTTGCAATCAGTCTCCTCGTCAAAATTGACTTCTACTTTGTCCACTGAAGTGTCAATAAGCACAATGGTCTACAACCCATCCATCCATCTATATATATATATATATATATATATGTATGTACATATGTGTATATAGAGAGAGAGAGAGAGAGCAAAACAAAGGTGGAAAAAAAGAATAATCGAAAAAGCTTGTGCAAAAGAAAGGCCAATGAAATTCTTCAATGTACAATATCATTTGTCAACCACAAAATGCCAATGGTGGTTCACACTACCCTAAAACATCAACACAGCCATACCTCAGTTTTGTAGCGGGTATCCGGCGGAGGTATCTTCAACCTTGCCTTCCAATCTTGAGAACTGATGGGAAGGAAAAATGAATAAACAATATGTTTCAGATTGCACTTCAAATTAAAAGTTCACAAGAAAGCAAGAAAGAAAGAACTTATCCAACCAACACCATATCTACATATGCAATAAAACCGGAAACCCTGCATAACCACTTGCAGGCTAATCATACCATAACATCAAGGCACATATAAAAATTAATCCACTCCTTGGCTACATTCAATAAAACATAAAGCTTGAAATTCAAGAGAAAACAGAAGACATAAAAACATCAGTATCTAGAGTCCCATGCAAGAGAAAACAGAAGGCCCAAGTGAGAGCATAAAAGCTATGCAAGAGAAAACAGAAGGGCCAAGTGAAAGCATAAAAACAGCACTATCTAGACTCCTATGAGGTATACAGTGGCTCGTGAGAACTGGAATGGAGGTGAGTGCATCCAGGAATGGAGCTAAACTGTATATGAAAAATTATATTAAATGACATTTCCTATCTTAAATAAAAATATTAGCTCGAGTTCAGTAAAGTCTCCCTCTTCTCAGAAACTTAGTTAAAAGCTTTCTTTCTAAAAACTTTGTTTTATAGAAATTGATGAAAACCTATAGTTTTCCAATTATTGCATAAATTAACGCACCTATAGCTAAATATTTCACCTCTTCTTCAAGGCATTTCTTTAAACGCATCCACAATATCGTAAATAGAATCAAAGCATGCAACTACATAGATACCGCAACAACGAATGTGTACTAAAAATACATATATGCAAATAATAGAAAGGCAGACCTTGAATCGATAGCTGCTTCGGACTGAACGGTCTTCTCAACCTCGACCACCGAGGAATCAGTCCGTCTCAGCCACTGCTGTTGTTGCTGCTGCTGATGTTGCTGAAAGTGTTGATGGTGGTTCTGGACCAAATTCCGCTGCACGTACTGTTGCTGAGGACGGCCGGACTGAAAGCTAGGGTTCGCCGTGTTGACGCCACCTCGTCCGCCGCCGATCCCCGGCGGATACCTCCCTCTACTATTATTCATCCGCACCAAGACAAAAAAAAAAACCCTAACTACAAGCTAATCGACACAAAAGCAAAAATGAAAATCAATTCTAGGGCTTCTTCAACCAAGAAAAATGCCTTAAAAGCGGCAAAAAAGAGGTGTATTGACAGGTAAAAAGCTAGGGTTGGTTGTCAAGATGGTTAGATCGTAAATTTGGGGGAAAATCGGAGGCGTTTGTGCACGGATCTGCAGAAAATACAAAGAGATTGTGTGAATCTTTAACGGCGAAGTGAGAGAAAACGGAAGGATTTGGATTTCTAGGCGAGGGAATGAGAAGGAGCGCGTTGATACATGCCTAATTTGTTGTAGAAACTGCAAAAATGACCAGAACAAATTCACGCCGTTCTTAGGGCGTCAATAGATTGTCTACGAATTTGCTAAAATGGCCCACATTGTTCTATTTATTGGCGAAATGCCACCGACCTATTTCTCCTTTTTCGTTGGAGTATTTGGATTTTAAAAATAGGGTAATTGGGTCATTTTCAAAAACAGGAATCATTGATTTAATAACAAATTTAATAGAAATTAGCTAATTAATTACATGTTGTTAAAGACACTAATATTTGAATAATAATTTTGGAATGGTATTTGAAGTAATTTGTTAGTTTTTTTGATAATTATAGTAATGCTCAAAATTTAAAATTTTTTTTTTGTTTGATAATGTATTACAAGTACTCATTTTATATGAAAAATGTAACTAGTGTACATACAAATTTAAGCTGCCAAGTTAAATGTTAGAAAAATATTCTTTTATATTGGAAGAAGTTGTTTTGAACTTCTTCGTGCATAATATTCTTTTATATTGGAAGTTGTTTTGAACATGCTAGAAAAAATAAAGAAGACATTTGGAAAAAGTTAGGTTTGACTTGGTAAATCAGTATAGAAATATCCTATCCTAAAATTAAATATTAATATGATAGTCATGATTGAAGAACAAATTTTATATAGAGTAATCTTTATATGTTAATGATACAAGTTAATCAATATGTGATAATGATAGATGTTATATAACTATTATAATGTAATATTACTTAATTATTAATTATTCAAACAACATAAAAAAAACTATGATGAGTTTAAGTTTAATTTATTAATTATTTCAAAAAAATTTTAACAGATTAGACAATTTCATTCTTAAGAAAAAATAATTAAATAAAAGAGAACTCATACTAACATCTTATAAATCTAATTTTATGTTTAATCAGGGAATGGCATGTTTAATATTGGCATGCCCAGAGGGGCGATGATTTAGTGAGAAGGGAGGTTTGCTATTTACTAGAGTGGTTTGGATTAAAGAGAATAAACAAACAAAATAAAATGAAGCCGAGGAGTTGTATGAAGAATTGATTCAATTTGAGAGATTATAGTTAATTATCTATATTTAATGGGACGTAAATATAATTATCAAAAAGGGAAGAAAAGTATAATTTATCTTTATTAAAGGGCAGAAAACAGGTTTAAGGATAATTATTGAGTGCTTGGCTGTAGGACCCCAGAAAATCTAATGCATGGCTCCAAAATTTCTGCTCTGTTTCTATATTTTTCATCGTTTAAAAAAAAGGGAAATTACGTATGTTTAAAAACTTTATATTAAGAGAAAAAAAAAAAGGAAAAACATTTCTTATCTGTCGTCAACCAATCTATAACTGACAATAATTTTATAATTTACGCAAAAAGAGAGAAAAAGGCTTAAGATGGTAAACGTAGACATTGACATTGCACCATAGGATCAAAAGCGTTTCCTGTCATATTCTTCGGCATAACATCAAAATGTCAATTAAAAAGAATCATAATGGAGACAACAAAAAGCATTCCAAGCATCTTTTATATATAAATGATATAGAATACAATACAACAACACGATATATAAATACAAGAAACAACACATAATATTCCATAGGAATCAAGTGACAATAAACAATACAAAGTTACGATATTGCAAAATTTGCATAATTCAATCACAACAATACAATTTCTCTTATGTATTTTAGTTCTCTATTTAAAAGGCAAATGATAATGGTTATGGCATCTTACCATCTTCCATTTTCAGCCGCAACTTTATCTTCAGTAGTTCTTTCCAAGAAGGATTGCAATTCCACTTGTACATTCTCAACTTTCTCCTTCAATGCTGCGGCATCTAAGGCAGCAACAATCTTCTCTTTGATCTCTGCTTCCATTTTTGCTACTTCTGATGAACTTGAACCTTTAGCTATTTTTGCCTTCAACTCTTCAATTTTGCTGTTAAGACCTGATGCATTTACCACTCTTTCAATTTCTTTGTGAATCTCTTTGTTTATGTTTACTATCTTTTCTTGCAATTCTGGAGGTGGAGTTGTCACATTTCTCTTAGTCACCCCAACAATCTCCAAATTAGCTGATTTTAATGCTTCCATCAGTTCCTTCTTGGCTTTTGCTACTTCCTCCAACAAATCTTTATCCAGTGGATCCCCTTTTAACAATTTATCCTGAGCAGTTTTCAAAATTTTCATTTTTGCCTTAACCTCTGCGGGAACTTTCTGATTAATTTCTTGTTTCAGCTTCTGAGTTTTCTCTTTCAGTTCAATAAGCCTGTTAACCTCATTTAGCTTTTCAAGCTTCTGCTTTAAACCAAGATAGGTCCCTGGCTTTGACAAATTCTGCTTGAATTCTTGCACAATTTTATCCACTTTTTCCTCCAAACTATGATTAGAGGGCTGATTACTTGGGGCTTTAGCTATGGCCAACTGGACTGATTCAACCTTCTCCTGCAAGCCCATTGAAATGAATGCATTGGTAATCTCCTTCTCTACATCTTCCCCGAGTTTTGCAATTGCTTTACTAGTAATTGGATCAGATGGTGTCTTGGCTTCGAGAATCCTTTTCTTTAAGTTCTTCAGGTCTGACTCTATACCAGCAGCCTTGAGCATGTTGACCTCAGAAGGCTTCATGTTGCGTTTCCTCTCTGGATCCACTGGAATGCCCTCCTGGAAACCACCAATTGATCGGAATTTCTGCATTCGGTGGCAGAGCAAGTCTTCTGTATCCAATTTTGTCAATTCCTGCGTACATTTCAATATTGAGTGTGAGTGGTAGATGACTAGGATATCAACCAATGGGAAAAAAAAAAAAAGCATATCAAAGTTGGCAAATCCTAGATGCGCAAACCTAAAACATCTGTTAGAATTAAAATTAAACTTATTATTAGTATTTTCTTAGTTCGTTAAGGGTTCCTAAGTTCATGAGGATTCTTAAAGGTTTCTAAGTTCATAAGAATTCTAATGTTTATGCGGATTCCTAGTTTATATTGCTTTATTATTTCAGTTTATATAAAAGTATATTTATATACTTAGTTGATAATTCAAGGGAGTTCAGTATAATTTTATTTTCTTCAACATGATATCAGAGTGGGTTCAATCTTCGGTTTGAGAGTCGTATCAAAAAATTTCAATCTTAGGTTTAAGAGTTGTATCAAAAAAATTTTTATAGTGATGATGTGCTGCGATGATTTGTTACTCTATAAGATAGTTATTGAGCATGATTTTGCTTTCTAATAAAAGAAAAAAAATTCTAGAAACCTCAAAAAAAAAAAGAAAAGAAAGAAAGAAAAAGTCTAAGAACCCTAGATGGGTACTGTTCAGAGGACTGTTTATGGATACTGTTCATGGTACTGTAGCAGAATACTGTTTACGGGTCCCTAGTTCTTGATATGGTTAATCGTTTGTTTACTACTACTCGCCCATAAAAGGCATTCCTCAATTATGAAAAGGCATAATCAATATTTCTTACTCAGAAAAAAACACGATTAGTATTTTTTGCCTACAAATAGGTATAATTAAGTATTTCTCTCGCCTAAAAAAAGGCACAGTCAAGTATTTTTCTTATATAAAAAAAAGCACAATCAAGTATTTCTCGCTTCTTAGAAGGCATAAGATTGCCTCTTGAAGGCATAAGTGGTTTCTTCTATTTTTCAATATTTTGGGATTTTCTTTTAATCGCATCAGTTTTCAAACTCAAGTTTGCTTTATTATATTGAGTTTGAGGGGGAGTGTTAGAATTAAAATTAAATTTATTTTAATATTATTTTCCTAATTTGTTAAAGGTTTCTAAATTTATGAGGATTCTTAAGGGTCCCTAAGTTCATAAGGATTCTTAAGTTTATGCGGATTCCTAGTTTATGTTGTTTCATTATTTCAATTTATATAAAAGTATATCTATGTACTTAGTTGATAATTCAAAAGAGTTCAATATAATTTTATTTTCTTCAACAACATCAAAAGGGAAGTTTCCTGCACCATTGTCCTAGAGGTCTCATCACATGAGATACAATATAATGGCAGAAAAGCATAATCCTACACCAGGATAGAGGCAACCAGTTTTTGTTCACACTTGAAGTTCTCACCAAAGTATCAAAAAGGAAAATTCTTAGATAAACTAAAGAGGATTTCAACCAATGTTAAGTTTTACATCTGGAAGAAAGTCTATTGAAACATATATAGCCAGAAAAGTGAGTAATCAGCACAAAAACTATCAAAAGTTTGATGTGCGGTAAAACTTATAAAGAAATTTCACAACCAGAATATGGTTTTGTACTCAAATTATTTTCATTTTGTACATGTAAACCAGTTACTATCACTTACCTCCATTGCCTCGATTATTGCACATTTAATTTGTTGGGAAGTCCAAAATGGATCCGAGTGTGCACCACCAAGTGGTTCCTGAAGATATTAGCTGAGTCCATCAATCATAATAAGGTACAAAAAAGATCTCCCCGATAACATATTAGAATAGAGGAAACCAACCATAAGAGTCACAAATACCAATATAAAGGATCAGAGTGCTTACAGGAATTATACCATCAGCGATTTGGAACCTGTAATGTTCTTGGGCTGTTATCCTCAGCTTTTCAGCTGCCTATATAAGAATGACACTCAGCTTGACACTCCCAATAAATCCAACTATTACATTAAGCTTTTTTTGTTGTTGAACCAATTTATACCTTAGGAGCTGCTTTGGATGATTTCCACAATATTGCAGCACATGCTTCAGGACTGGTCAAAGAAAAAGAGTCACAAAAAAAAAAAAAAAAAAAAAAACACAGGCTAAAAATTTGCTTTCAAGAATAGAAAACAGGAAAAAGTTTGTTCTCAGATTGGGAATAAGGATATGAGGATTCTTACTTTCAAATTTGTTTTATAATAGCTATGTGAAACAATTTTGTAAACATTCATATCCAGCCGTTTGATATAAAGAGCTGCACTTTTTTTATTATTAAATTTCGAGCTTATAAGTAATATGAATAAGAAAAATGGTGAAAATGAAAAGAACTATTGTTACCTGGCAACATAGAAAGCTGAGTTCTCCAACATAAGCAATTTGTTGGCACAAGCAATAGCAAGAGCTCCACCTGAACCACCTTCTCCAGTAACCACAGTAACGATGGGCACTTTGAGGCCAAACATGGTCCTCAGATTATGGGCTATTGCTTCACCCTGCATAAATCAAACCAGGCCAAATCATGCACAATAAAACATGAATGAAATTAGACGATACAACATGGAATGCTTCATACTCACTTGACCAAGCTCCTCAGATTTGACATCAGCGAACGCCCCAGGAGTGTCAACAAATGTAATGATAGGAAGCCCATGATGATCTGCATATTTCATCATGCGCAGTGCCTTCCGGTAGCTGTTGACAGACAGAACAAGCATTGCTAGTGCTGAGAATGAATTTTGACAGGTCTTCAAATTAGTAAACAGCAGGGTCACATCTATTTTACCATTTTCAAGTTCCATTTCAGCAAAACAAAATAAAGAAAAGGCCAACGTATGCAGAATGCTCAATTTATTACATTGATTATTGGACTTGAATTCCAAAATACTACAACCAAAATCTTTTAGTCTTATGCAGTTCAAGTGCTCTAACTTAAATTTCAATGAAAGATCCTTGAAACATACCCGTGAGGAGTTGGCATTGCAAAGTTGCGAAAAATGTTTTCCTTCGTGTTCCTACCTTTCTGATGGCCTATAAACATGTAGCTCTTGCCATCCATGCTTCCGATACCAGTTATAATAGCAGGATCATCATAGCCTGCACGATCCCCATGGAGTTCCACCCACTAGAGGATAAAAAGAGAGAGTAAGAAAAGTACTTCTCACTCTGCTAGATCAAAGTGCTTATAGAAGTGATGCGAGTAATTAACTACCTTCTCTGTGATATTAAATATGTGATCAAGCGCAGTTGGTCTGTTGGGATGTCGAGCAATACTTAGGCGTTGAATGGGTGTCAAATGTGTGTACAAATCTTTCAATGCCTGAATTAAATGTATTTAAAACGATAAGTACATGAATATCAAGAAAAAAGAACCAAGGATGGAGATGCACAAAGAAAACACATATATGACTACATATTAGATAACTAGTTGGAAAAAATATTGTCAAAGGCTTTTGTCGTTGTTAGTAACTTGCTGACAAACTGCACTTAGTACGGATCTATTCTACAGTTTGAGAAAGGAGATTTACAGTCCACTCGAGTTTCTGGTGCCTTGTGGCTTGAAACTTTACAAATTACAAGCTCAGTAGGACACCAATGATCCTTGACATGATGTCACCACCCATGCAGAAATTTTCAAAATATTCTGTTGAATGCTTAAGGCAACTAACAGAGAGCCTTTATCAGATAATTTAGCTATCCAATAAATGATAACAACAGCTCCAACGGTAAGAAGTGTTGAAGCAAAAGTCTGTAGTACTATGACTTGAAATTCATGTAAAGATTACCTGCCGATATTTGTTTTCCAGAGCCCCAATTTGGTCACTAAAATCAAGACCAGTATCATCAGCCATTTGACGTACCTGCACAAGAGAGATTGAACTAAACAGAAATAAAAGATAGGCTCTATGGACACAGTTTAATACAAAGCAGTAAGGAATAATCCCTGTTTAATGCATCCCAAGGCAATTAATGAGTTGCCTAGAAAAAACAATATTGACAAATTAAGATGAGGAATGATGTTTGCAAGAGATGTTTAAATCACAAATTATACTAAGTTTACAAAATCATCTTTGGCAGAGCTCTTCATGAATGCTCAAAAACCACAATTTAAGAAACTTGATGATCTGAAACTCAAAAGATTGTTCTCATGTAGTTCCTCTAATTGCAAATGTACAACACCAAATTCCAATAAAACAAAAGAAACTCACCTCAATTATCTTCTTCTCTAGATCAACCAGTGGCTTCTCAAATGGAAGAGTCACAGGTTTTGGTTTCTCATCCAGAGGCTTGAAGTGAGACAGGTAAGTCAAGTATCCACTGCTGATATTTGGATCAATATCATCCGGCCAAGGGTAATCATGTTTCTTCCCCTTTTTAATTTTTGCAGCAACATAAAATCTGTTCCCATTTCCAATTCTGGAATCCTCCAAACTTTTTGACCAACGCCCGTTTAGCCTTCTAAATGAGTTTTTAGGAAAATGACTAGTAAATAAGTGCTTGCCAAAATAAGAGCTCCATCCAAATTCAAAGCTCTGATCATCAGTTCTATTTCCTCTTCCACAATTTCCAGCTACCAATGATAAGCTGCTCATTTCACGAATCAACTCAATATGTAGGACTTCAAAATTATGTATGATGATGCTTCATGCACCGCATTCCTGCATATAAGAAAAAGTTTTTGCGGAAAATATTTAACTTCCTTCAAAAATGAATACTTCAGTCTTTTCTGAACTAGAATTAAGATCGAAAGAACATAAAACACTAACAAAGAAAGCAAAAAGAAGACTTTCTTCACTTTTAATTGTTTCTACTACTATTATTACATATGCCAATTCCCAATTTCCATATCCCCCCAGATTTTGTACTACAGGAAGGAAAATAGCTCATGCCATTACCTGTTTTGCAGCCATAAAATAATTCGAAGATTAAAATTTAACAGCAATAAGTTTCCAAAATCTGCTAAAATCAGCATTCCTAAGCGAAATGTTTTCTCTAACAACAATAATGCAGATTGCTGAAGTAACTTTTGCTCGGTGTTTTCACACGAAAACAGCAATTCAAAATAAAATCTCGGAACAAAGGCTAGAAACGACCAGTTCAATCGTGAAACCAGTATCAGAATTTTCTTAATTAAAACAGAGCATTATCGACTAACCAATGAGCAAAAGAGTAAGTAAATTACCAGGCAATTTGACACTTTAATTTATCCTTTTTAGAGCTAGAGTGAGCTCATATGCACAGAATTAGGGCTTCTGGTAGCAAACTATCCGGGGGAAGCATCAGATTAGCAAACACATTGTAATTTGTATTAAGAAGCTCGGAAACCAACGGTCCAGATGCTTTTGCCGCACAAAAACGTTTTCAGGGAACAGGAAAAAAGGTCCAGAGTGGATTGATTTCTGTTGTAGTAATTGGGAAAGTCCACTAAAGATAGCTCCTGCGTGCTCCACACAGAGTTGTGCAGAGTTGTAGGAAAGTGATACAAAGCTGTGATTAGTCCGTGCCTGTCACGCGCTAAAAGCAGAGGTAGGACAACACAACTGATCAATCTAGAAGATGGACAAGTCATCAAGTATGAAGATAACTACCATTTATATCGGGGCCCACATGCATGCCCTCATGCACGTGCCGATGGCCCAACGTTTATCACCATTGTAAAAGCCCATAGCCCAAAAAAAAGCTTTATAGGTTTTTTTCTAATTACTGCATAAATAATTAAATTAATAATTGTAATTATGCCGCCAAGTAGTAGAATGTTCTCCTCTAGCGTCGACTCTCAGCTCAGAGATCCAATACTCAAAAATCCTTTCAAGTTCGATAATTGAATGATTTGAATCAGAAACCCTAATAAAACCTGAACATTTGAATTATAAACCCTAAAATTGCTACACCTGGCATCGAAGCTTTTATAGTTTGAATATGGCTGAGACAATCCTTACCTCAGAAAAACCTTCCAGTTCTTCCACATGGAATCCTCCTTCTCGCATGATCTGCCACGTGTACGTTTTTCTCTGAACCTCCAACTCCTTTCTTCTTCCGATGATTTTAGTTTAATCGCCTTTCAGTTGATTCCTCTATTGTTATAGTGGATGTTTACTGGATTGCTTTTATGCTTGTAGATTTTAAGATCGCTTACATAATTGCTGCTATTTTTTTTTCTTTTTGCAAGTTTGGTTATTTGAACTACATGTAATCTGAGCATGTTAATGTTTATAAGCAGAGCCTATAATTGCTTCGAAGATTAATAATTTAATAGAATATAAGGTTTAATAGAATATAACGTTGCAAAACGTAGTTCTGTAAAATGCCACTTTTGATATTTGGATTTGTATATTATTGCAGTGGCTTTGGTGTGTTGCTTTTTTTCTTATATTGACTTGAGCTGATGCATTCTCCTCATTGTGTCTCATTTGATATTTTTCGCTCCCCTGAACAGATGTCAGAAGCAATTTTCGCAGTATACTTGCCCTCGATGTAACTCGCGGTATTGCTCCCTTAAGTGCTACCAGGTAGGAAGACACTTATGTTAGGAGTACTGGATGTTTATGAATGTTATTTACTTTTTGAATAGGCAGGCCTTAAGGATGAGATTTGAAAGTTGGAGGATCACCAAATCTATTCTACTTTGTTTTGTTTTGTTTTTCCTAATGGAATAATTTCTTACGAGGTCTATTGATGCCCAGAATTGTCTGGGATATAGCTTTGGGTTACTACCATTTGTTTACAATTATGTATGTAGCATCTTTGATAAGCTCTACACGAGGTTTCACTATTTTTCAACATCTTTATTTGGAAATTCCTCATGTATTGCTGTGTGTGTGGGCTCTTTTTTTCTTTTTTTTTTTCCAGCAGTCTTTGTCTTCCTTTTGGAAGCATCAGTTGCATTGATTTTAGTTCTTTTCAAACAACATAGTATTTGGTACCGATCAGATTTAGGCTTGCTCTACTTCACTGGAGAGCAATTTTACCAATCTTAAAGTTTACTATATATTGGCGGAGAAAAAATGAGACATAAAAGACAAATATCCTCAGTTCATTTCCTATTAAAAAACATATGAATATTGTGGCACATTTGTATGTTTTCTTAGTGGTTTTTAACTTTACTATGAGAGTACTTATAATATTTTGTGTTTACATTCATATGCTGATTTTCTTTGTGTGGTTTGCTTAATAGTCTCATAGTCGTCGTTGTACTGAATCCTTCATGCAAGAGAATGTGGTTGAAGAGATGCAACAGATGCAACCTGATGATGAAACTAAATGGAAAATGCTAGACATACTGAGACGATTCCATTCAGAAGAGGAAATGGATAACCTGGATGAGGATGGTATGTTATTATTTAGTTTCATGTGTATCTTGTTGGCTTTGTTCCTTGTGGATCTTTGTTCTTGGTAGAGGATTCTTCATAGAAACAAGCTTTTGTTTTTTAAGCCTGCAGTAAATTCTTCTTCTTCTTTTTTTTAAATAATAAATTTAAATCAAGAATGTGGATTTGTCTTCAGGTCTTTATGTTATTACCTTTTAGTTATGTGGAACGATCTTTAATTCTTAAGGATCTTGTAATTGGTATATCAATATACGAAATGCGATGATCAGCTCACTGACCAATTGCATTCTGGCAGATTCAACACTATCTGAGGAGACAATGCAAAAGATTTTGTCTGGTAAGCTCTGTGTTAGTATTTTGTTTACTATACAAAATTTCCTTTCAGTTTGATGTCCTGTCAGTCAGTTCTAATTTTATGTTGCCACATAATCAGATTACTGCACTCCTTATATTGTAGTTGGAGTGTGAGGATTGACTGGTATGTTTACTGGAGTATGTGTTACATAGATTCTGTGCTATGCGTTGAAGTTGATATGAATTTGTTCCTTTTCACTCCATGCAGGTGGTCGAGTCAATTTTGATGATTTATCTGCAGATGAGAAAAAACTGTTTCTAAGAGCAGTAACGTCTGGAGAATTGAGCAAAATGATCGAGCCATGGGATCCTTGGTGGCTGAAACCTTCTGCTAGAACAATCTCTCTCAGCGAGCAAGGAACTCAGCTTGTCCAACCTTTTGGCAAGCATGATACATCATCACCGACAGATGATGATCTAGAAAGTAACCAATCAAGTGAGATTCCACATGGCCCTGAAACCCCACTTGCCCCAATTAGCAAGCTTAGTTCTGCAGAGCCATCTCCACTTTTAGTTGTTCACCTGGTTGACATTATGTATAGCTACTGTTTCACTCTTCGCCTCTACAATGGAGACTGGCAATCGGATGCCCTTGGATCAGCAATGATGACTTTTAGTGTGTCCTCTGTCTTTGGCGAGGGTGGACAGCCGGAAAGCGTGCAGGAAGCATTGTCTTACTGCTTGGAACAAACTTGTACTTCCTACAAAGACATGGGTGGATTACAGTTTGGATTGACTGTTATTGATGATGTAATAAGCCTGCTTTCGCTGGGTGGTTCTGCTTTAGTCTGTGCACTTTGTGATCTCCAGAGGTTGATCCAGGCTGGAGAGAGGGAGCTAAAGAGAGAGAAGACAAGAAAGTCAAGCAAGGTTGAAACCAGGAGTAAGCTGAAGCTTGCTGAGAGGAAAATTTATTTCATAATGTGTTGGGTGCGTGAACAGCCTGGAGAAGTTTGGTCTTCCACCGCAGCCACCCTAAGGGCAGAAAAGATTTCATGCACGGATACTAGGACAGTTAAAAGTTCAGTAGAAATAGAGAATAAAGCAAAATCCAGTGGCCAGGTTTTAATTGAGGAGATGGAATAAATTGTTGGTTGTTCTGTTATTTGAATTTGTAGATTATATGTATTCCTTTCCATATGGACTAAAATACATGTCGATAGTGATAAATCAAATTTTACAATTAGATAATATTAATTGTTTGTATTATTAATTTTTCTTTTTTGGCTATCTTATGTATTTCGGATGGACTTTTAATCTCCTAGGCTGTATATTTCTCTTTTGGTTAATTTCAATTCTTTTTGTTTATGTTTACTTCTACGGTATTTGATGAGCGAAGGGCCATAGGTTGTCACGATCCTGTAAATCACTCAGCAAGGCCACGCCGATACGACAAAAGCAGCTGTTTAGAAATTCCAAAACGTCGGCGTTTGGTTTATTTATTGGACAATTCGTCATCTGTTTTATTGTCCCGCATATGTGAATCGTGATCGCCTTTTCATCTTGGCTTCTCCACAATAGGACTGTTGAATTGCGCGCAAAATCAAATTTTTGGCCATCGAAGCTGCTGTCAATGGAAAAGCACGACGGTGATACGATTCATAACTGCGCGATCGAGCGGGTTAGTATTTTCTTTTTTTTTTTTAAACTTTTGTCTGCTAAAATCGTAATTATTGCTTGTGATAGTACTCAATTACTAGGTGATGTTGAATTGCAGAGAATGAACCCTAAAAAACGAAGAGACAAGGTTTACATAGGATGTGGAGCTGGATTTGGAGGTGACAGGCCAATGGCAGCTCTTAAGTTGCTTCGAAGAGTCGAACACTTGAACTATCTTGTACTTGAATGTTTAGCGGAACGCACGCTCGCTGACCGTTTTCAGGTTATGTTATCTGGTGGCGATGGTTATGATTCTCGTAGTATGTTCTTGTTACTTCATTTCCCATTTTTTTATGCCATTCTTGTCCTTTAATTAATTTCTGATTATTTCTTTTTCCGACGATTTTTCAGTTTCAGAATGGATGCGTTTGCTACTACCATTGGCTGTGGAGAGAGGAACATGCATAATTACCAACATGGGTGCAAGTAAATATCTTAAGATTTAAACTTTATGTCATAAGAAATCTTAAATATTGTGTTTCTATGTCATAATTTTTTTTTAATTTATGATACGCTAATTTTTTCAATATTATCTGATGCTCTTTGTTTCTTTGAATATTTCTTTTTTCGAATCATTTTCTTGGCAGTGGACCCACCTGGCGCTCAGGAAAAGGTTCTAGAAATTGCCTCTAACCTGGGGCTCAATGTTTCCGTTGCCGTGGCTCATGAAGTTTCTGTAAAAGAATCAGGTACGCCTGGTCTCTGAGAAGAGGTTCTAAATAAACTACATGTGTCTTGTATGGGTTTTCTTAGCCAAAATCATGATGTAATGTTTGGCTCAATCCTACGCTACTTACTTTGCACGACTCATTTGTTTGTTTATTTATTTTTTATGATTTTCCTTTGCCTATATCTGTTTATGCTAAGAGGTTGCTTGTTTTTTGGATTGAATTCTAAATTAGTGTAGATTCTGAATATATTTGACTGTGAAAAATACATAATAAAATAAATTAGAATTTTCAGATTCAGCCAAAAAGTTAAAAAAAAAAATTGACTTTTTACTTAATAGAAAAAAGTATCATAAAATTCTCGTTAAGTTAAAAAAAATTAATTACTTAAAATAGATAAATTCAGCTAATTAAGTTTAAAAAAAAATTAATTACTTAAAATAGATAAATTCAGCTTATTAAGTATTAAGATAAAAAACAAATAAGCCTGAAGTTATAGAAGTTATTTTTGCTTTTTCAGGTTCAAATTCATTCAGCGAGAAAGCATATATCATGGAAGGTGTAAGAATCTGGTACTCTTATGGTTATTTCCTCAAAGTATTTGTGGTATATATCTCCCTTGTTTTTTATGTAACTAAGTGAATTTTAATCATTCTTGCACAAGCAAAGGTATGGTTTGATTTTGAGCAAATGGTTCTGTCTTTTTTTTGTCTCTAATTCTATAACCACTTACAAAGCTGACTTATCTTTGGTCTAATTTCTTAAGGGTGTCAGCACTTATCTGGGGGCAGCTCCCATTGTTGAATGTCTGGAGAAGTACCAACCAAATGTTATTATTACTTCACGGGTTGCTGATGCTGCCCTATTTTTAGCACCAATGGTATGTAATGCTATTGCTTATTGTAACATCTCTGCTTTCAAAAATTATCCTCCATGTAAAATAAACACAGGGATTGAGCACACGCCGTGCTTTTTGGATCAGAATTTTGAAAGAATTGAGAAAGATAGGTTTATGAACTTGCTACCATCCATTATTATCAGCAAAGAGCAATCTAACTGATAAATGATTAGGTCCATGAACTAGGTTGGAACTGGGATGATTTAGAGCAGCTCGCACAGGGTTCCCTTGCTGGCCACCTATTAGAGTGTGGTTGTCAACTCACTGGGGGATACTTCATGCATCCAGGTGGACTTTATTTTAGCTCTCTCTCTGCTTTGCTGTGGGCTTATTAAGTGTTGCAGTGGACCTTGATATATTTAATACTTTTGTTGTAATGTTTCCTGTATCTGTGTTGTAGGAGACAAGCATCGGGAGATATCTTTTCAGCATCTCCTTGATTTATCTCTTCCTTATGCTGAAGTTAGCTTTGACGGAATAGTATGTGTGGCGAAGGCAGAAGGTAGTGGTGGAGTTCTAAATTTTAGGACCTGTGCTCAACAGCTTCTTTATGAAGTGGGGGATCCAGGTTCTTATATTACTCCTGATGTGGTAAGTTGAACAAGAACTTTTGTTTATGATAAAAGGGACATAGAAGGAAAAAAATCCAGTAGAAGAATAGCTGATCTTTGTATGTTAATGCAGATAGTTGACTTTCGGGATGTTTCTTTCCAGTCATTAACTAGCCATAAAGTTCTCTGTGCTGGAGCAAAACCTTCGCCTGCATCAGTGCCTGATAAACTGTTGCGGTTGGTCCCAAAGGTAATCTGAATGCATAATTTTACTTCAATCATGTAGAACACGAATCAAAAGTCAGGGATCAGCTTCCATGAATCTCATTTATTTTAATGCCAATATTCATTGTACAGGTATAATTACTATATAATGCAGAATTTTGTGTGAAATGAGTTTACTGCAGTAGTCCAACTTAACAGCTGATGGAAGAAAACTGGTTTAAAAAGCCTTTATACTATTGTTTTCTGATGTCTAATTTTTTGTTTTCAGGACTGTGGATGGAAGGGATGGGGTGAGATATCCTATGGAGGACATGAATGTGTTAAACGGGCTAGAGCTGCTGAATTTTTGGTAGGCTTCTACTTAAAACATGCAATGGTTTTTTTCAGTTTGATGTCTCAGATTGACAGTTATTTTGTAAATCAACTATTTAAAGAGCCTACTTGAAGAATCCATGATCGAACTGCATTTGGCTCATAATTTGTTTAAAAGTAATTTTCTTTCGGTCTTCTTTTCCATCTATAATTAGGTCAGGTCATGGATGGAAGAAATGTTCCCACGAGTTAATCACAGTATACTTTCTTATATAATTGGACTTGATAGCTTGAAGATAACCACTATGAATGATGATCCTTTGTCATGGAGGGTTAGCAATGACATTAGATTACGCATGGATGGTTTGTTTGAGAAGAAGGATCGTGCTGTGCAATTCACCAAAGAATTCATTGCTTTATATACAAATGGACCGGCTGGTGGCGGTGGCATCAGGTCATTTTCTTGTCAGCTTCTTCTTCCTTTAGTGTTTTTAAAGTGCTGGAGCATGTTGCCTGCTGCATACTCTATATTAGGTTGTTTAATTCCAAATAATATTTTGTCTTTCTTGTATTGCTTCCCCCTTACCCTTGTGATATGTAGCAAATCTCTTTTTTAATTATCTCTGGTAATTACTTTATTTGCTTTCATGATGCAGCACTGGACAAAAAAAGGAGATCATTCTTGAAAAGCAATTGGTACTCTCGCTCCCTCCTTCTTGCTCCTTCTGTCTTTCCCCCTTTTAATTTCTATCAGCAACCAAGATCACCAAGTTCCTAAATTAATACTTGAAAGAACCTTAGGTTCAGTTCATTTAAACACTTGTTACAGCTCAGGAAACTTTTTAACGAAGCTATAATTCAGTTCTAAAAGTCCTAAAAGCTAATCACTAGCTCTTTTCTCCCATATGAAATCTTGGATATGAGATAATCTTGTTTAATCCAATCAATGGATCTCAAATGTTTCTAGTTGCCAGGAAAAAAGTTCTCAGTTGAGTTTAGGGAATAAAGAATCTTAAGGAAAGATGTTTGTGTGGTCATTCAGGTTGGACGCGAACACATTTTCTGGCGAACCTGGTTAAGGTGCAACAAAGTAGCAGATTCAAATACTCAACAGATCATCCTTGAAGAAAATTCACTAAAAACTGATGTTTTGCTGGAACCTTCATTGGCACCAGCTGTAATTAATCTTTCTCCAGCTCCATCAGGCCAGAAGATTCCTCTCTATAGTGTATGCCATAGCAGGGTAGGAGACAAAGGAAATGACTTGAATTTCTCCATAATCCCACATTTTCCTCCAGATTTCATGAGGTTGAAGCTGATCATAACACCACAGTGGGTGAAGGAAGTTGTCTCACCTCTTCTAAATAGCTCCTCGTTTCCTGGTTCAGATGCAATCGATAAGAGAGACCAATGGGTTAATGAACATGTAAAGGTAGAAATATATGAAGCTAGAGGAATCCATTCTTTGAATGTTGTGGTTCGCAACATTCTGGATGGCGGTGTTAACTGCTCCAGGAGAATTGATCGGCATGGAAAAACAATATCTGATCTTATTCTGTGCCAGCAAGTAGTGTTGCCTTGATTGAGTGGGTCTTACTGGTTAAACACACTGGAATAATATTGTATTTGTTCAGTTATGTTTATTATCATTATTATTATCATTATGAATATTTGTCACAAAACTAAATATGCTGATCATTTTGTCATAAAAGATGTGTGGAAATTTCAGAAAAATTTCATTCTTAAATATCTTAATGATTTTTCCTATGGCTATTATTGTTGTTGTTGTTGTTGTGTAATAGTATTTCCCAAATATTATTCTGCAATCCCAAATTGGAGTCCCCTAAAAAGAGATTGATTTTGGTAAATTGCAGATGATGGATGAATTGAGGAACAATAATTCAGTCAGTCCATCTGACCTAATGCAGCGTGCTGAATTATGGACCATTTATGATTTATCCATCCAGATCCCGCAGAGCCTAATAAAAGTAAAGATTATCTCTTGGTTGGCTGACTGACCATTTTAACAGTTGGGTTTGACGTAAAATACAAGCCAAAGCCATTGCCATTGTTTGCATTTTTATATTTGACACTGAATTAACATTAGCTAAAATTTGAAAAAATTGAAAAAGTCAAAGAGTGCCAACCTTTTTTCACTCTAATTCCATTGGATTACATCCACATCTGGAGCGCTAACATTGCAAAATTACCTCAAGAATGTTGGGATCTCCAATCACGTGTCCATCTTACCATCAAATTTCCACCTTTGCAAGACAAGATTGTATATCTGGATATAAATCTGTTTTCTATAAACAAAACTAGGACTTTGTTTATTTTAACTTTGTCCGAGTCCGAGTCACTAAGCAATTTGTGGGGTGCCCTCCCTTTGATCCTCAGTCAACCTGAGATTTTTACTTAAATTCTTTTCTCTGTAAATCTTCAAAAAGTTTCCGAATTTCGGATCTTTTTCGAAGAAGGGAAAAAGAATGGCATTCACTGGAACTCTGGACAAATGCAAGGCTTGTGATAAGACTGTTTACGTTGTTGACTTGTTATCTCTTGAAGGAACACCTTACCACAAATCTTGCTTCAAATGCAGCCATTGCAAAGGAACTCTTGTCGTATGTATTTTGTTTCTTCTCTCTACTTAATTAGTTTCCTTCCTTTTCTGCTTCTATATTCAACCATCTATAATTTCCAGATGAGTAACTATTCTTCCATGGATGGAGTCCTGTATTGCAAGCCTCATTTCGAGCAACTTTTCAAGGAATCTGGCAATTTCAGCAAGAATTTTCAAACTGGTGAGAAATCTGTCTTTTCTCTCTCAGGGGAAATAATTTTCACATGTATACATGCTATTTCATAAATTTGGCTAACAATATATATTTTTTATTATCAACGACCTTACAGGAAAGTCTGATAAGCAAAATGAGCAGCTGGTATGTCCTCAAATTCATACTCCGAATCTGATCTTTCGAATGTCTCATTTTGTCGGAAGCATTTATTTTAGATTTCCATGGACCTGGAGTTTTTCTCGCCTTCAGATGCTAATATGTAATTATTATTTTTGCTATTTCAATGATAACATGAGAGCTTTGCAAACTGCTACAGAATAGGACCCCCAGCAAACTGTCATCCTTGTTCAGTGGAACCCAAGACAAATGTGCTGCTTGTGAGAAAACAGTGTACCCCCTGGAGAAGGTTTGTAATACTTTGTTCACTTTTATTCTTCAAGCAAATTAGATTGAAATCAGTATATGGTTCTCATTCGCTAATCTAACTTTACGATGATTGGACTTTTTTTTTTGTCTTTTCGATGATCGCATAAAAAACAGGTGACAATGGAGGGAGAATGTTATCATAAGACATGCTTCAGGTGTGCTCATGGAGGTTGCCCTCTCACACACTCATCATATGCAGCTCTTGATGGAGTTCTGTACTGCAAGCATCACTTTTCTCAGCTTTTCATGGAGAAAGGAAATTATAGCCATGTCCTCAAGGCTGCTAACCACAAAAGAACTTCTTCTTCTTCTTCCACACCACCTCCTGAGCCAGCTGAGACTAAACCAGATGAACCTACTGCTGACTCTGAAGACCAGACACAGGAAGAAAACAAATCTTAATTCATGAAAAGAAATGCACTCCATGAATTCTTTTCTTTGCCACCATCTTGAGTTTTTAAGAGCTTTTATTTGGTGGAAGTGCTTATCAATTTGAAATTCATTTCTTATTGTTCACAAATTGTTTTGATTTGTTTATTTATTTTCTTGATACCAATCATGTGATACACTATATTCATTTCTGTCAGACTGTTGTCCAAATATTTGTTTTCTTTCTGCCAAATAAACATATGCACATATTATGCAATTTGCCAAGACAGTCTACTTAAGTAGATGATTTGGAATCAAAGGTTTCTAAATTCTTAACTGTGGTTCCACAATTCAGACGGGATCAGATGAAACTTACCTAATTGATTAAAACAACACGGAATTCTGTTAACTAAGAAAACAAGTCACAGTATAAAGTTATCATCTCATCATATTCTACGTAAACATCGGTTATCAAGAACTCACTCCTCTACGCAATCAAACATCAGCAACACTAAAGCTTCCATCTGTTACGCAGAAAATGGATTATCACTCTCCGTTTGTAAGGTGCCTACAGGCAATCTCGTTGCCGTACTTCATTTCTTGGCTACAGGTTTCGAAATCTTTGACTCTGGCAAACCAGGACACATAGACATTGACCTTGATGTCTTTTCTGAATCACTCAACTCCGCCACTGGTAAAGAAGTCATCACTATATCGTTTGGTGATATAAGAAAGATAAAGACTTATCGGGGGAACAAGGCCATCAGGATCCGTCTTAAAGACTTGGGTATGCTCATTTTTGTTACTCTGTTTTCTTGGAATCTCGCTTGTTCCAAGATTTTTAATGTTGTATTTTGCTTGCGTGCTGCGGAGTTGAATTGCTGGTTTATAAGTAGCTAACAAATTAGTTTGATAACTTTGTTTGGTTTTGTATTTACAGGTTGTTTTTTGGCTGTGAGTAGAAATTTTCTTTCGTTGGTTCTGTTTTGTATTTATTATGATATATATAAGTTTTTTTCTCTTGAATTTGCGGTTCATATTTAGAAACCGATACAGTATATTGGGTTATGCTAATGTAATTGTGGGTCGAGCTCTTCGGAGAGCTCATCGGGTGTGTAAGGGAGTGAAAAGCCATTTGCTGGAGGATAGGGGGCAACGCTCCCGCTTGTTTACGGTATTTTATACATATATATATAGTATGGGTTTTCATTCGAGTGTAGTCCGAATCCGATCCAAAACTCGAAATATATGTTTGGGTGTTTAGTGAAACACGCCTCTCTCTCTTTGTCTTGTGGTTTTTCCTTTGAAATTTTAAGAAGTTTTCCATGTAAATCCAGCATTATTTCTGACTTCTTATGTTTTCTGTTTGCTTAATTATTTGATTTTGCATATCTTCTTTTTTCCTTTTTGAGAAAATGTGGGAAGAGCGGGATCTTGAATTTGTATCTTGAGTATTTGAACAGATAATAAGCCTTTCAGCCATTTAGCTTAGTAATCAGTTGAGTATAATGGAGATGAACAAAAGGAAATTTGAATAAACAATGTGATGTTCTCATGGCGCAGTATATGTTGGGTCTGGTTTTCTGCTTGAAACTGCTTTGGGGTTTAACTAATATTTAATATAATCTCAGAAACTGGCTTTTCCATACACCACATAATGGAATTTACTAAAGCCAGTAGAGAACCTCTGGATAAATGTGAGGGCAATATATAATGATCAGGTCCTTGGGATTCCTTCTCAAGAGTTTATTCGAGTTTTGACAGAGCTAGACATTGCAGAGGAAGCAGGTAAATTATGTGGTATCTAATTCTGCTCAATTTCTGACATCTCAGTGAGTATTTCTATAGGAAATTAACTAGTAAAGTTTTCTTCAGGCACTGATCACGAGGACTTCACATTTTCAGCAATGAAAAACTGAAATTCTCAGCAAGGGGTAGGGAGACAATTCCTGTCAAAGAGGTAATCTCCATCACAAGAATTTAGGATGGTATCCTCATCTGTATTCTTATTCCTTCGCGTATTGGAAATGTAAATGATTTAAGACGTTAATGTTCCTTCTCTCTTTTTATGTATGCAGCTTGGGCAGTATCAAATTTAGGGTGCTGAAATAGAGCAGCCAATTAACCAAGCATGGTGTGTTGATATTTCAAGTTCATATTTGAAAGCAGTGAAGACGACGGACAATGTGTGGCTGCTTAGATCCATTGTCTTAGGTACCTTGCTGAAATGCCAAATTGAGCAACTGGGTCATGTGATATTCGACTTGAGTTCATATACAGTAACCCAGCGATGATAAGACTAAGGCAAAAGTGTTACCTGACGTACAGAAAGTGAAAAAAGGAGAATTTTAAGACTCAAGCCGAAGATATTGTCTTTGTAAACTAGTATGGCATGTGTTTCTCAATGTCTGTTATATTCTTTTGAAACAAATTAGGGGGTTAGATGCCTGACATCTTCTTAGTGGATGTGAAAGAAATTATTCTTTGGCAGAAGCACTTCTATTCTTCAATATTTTTTTGTTTTAATCTCTTCTTATGATCAAATGGATGGTGTTTAGATAGGCCTGCGATTGTATCGAGTGAGTTCAAGTAGAAATGAATAGTTAGTTGTAAAATTGCCTCTGTTTCATGTGAAGAAAAGAATTTTCTGAACTCATCATTTTTATTTTTCTATTCTACTTTGTTAAAATTTTGTTCTCATCAACCACCATTGGTATATTTAGACATTATTATGTTGACCAATTCATATATGATTGAGCTTTTAGCAATTACTGAACTCAAGCTCTCTGGAGATCTTATGAAGAAAGCCGCTGGAAAAGATAGCCCAAGGCAACCATCGGCATTTCCTGATAGGATATTGCTAATAGTTTTACACCGAAAAAAGATTATTATCGAGGTGCTGAGAATCAAATATTTTGGCTTTGATTTCTTTTGCTGCAATCGGAGCGGCATTGCTGGTGTTGATCGGAAGGAAACTAGAAAAAATAAAAAAGGAAACTACTATTGACTGACCTCTTTTTATTGCTTCCATGCCTCTAACGTGGAAATTCTCCAATGACGTTTGGGTGTGGCAAAATTATATTTGTAACTAACTTATCTAACTTGAAATATCTCATAGCCGAAACTGCCAACCTCTTTTCCCGCCAATATAAAAATTCTCTCCTCCCTCTCTCAAACGCAGAACTAAATGGAACCATTCCTCGAACTCGAGATCTTTGAGTATCTAATGAAGGAGCTACTCCCCTGGTGGAATATTACTGATAGCTTTGCGCCCACAATAGGTAGTATCGTCTTAGTAGAAATATATTAATATAAGATGCGACGATTGCTTGAATCATTCTGCGTTAATGTAGAACAAGCCCTTTTGAAGGTAACAACTCATGCTACCTCTTACCATTTGTAATAAATATACTTTTTAATGTTATTTACCTTCCAACTTGCTACTTATGTTAATATGTGGCATAGCAAAGTTGTGGCTACTGTAAATGCTGGGCTGTAGTATCAAGACTTGATTGCTTCTTCTGCGAGGATTATTCAAGAGAAGAATGAAAAAATAGCCCTACTTGAACACTGAGGTGGAGAAGTATAGAGAGGCTGCCGCAAACACTGAATCTGAGGCTGCTGCTTTGCGAGCTAAAGTAGAAAAAGCTCGTAACTCTGGAACTGTTGCTGAGGTAACAAGGACAGAAGCTAAGCAGGCCTTAGCTATTAAGAAGGAAAAACATGCTTCATTTTTAACTTAGGCTCAGAAGGAGAACTATACCTCTTGGTTCATAGGGTATCGTTGTGCTGAAGGAAAGTGGGCAAAGCCAACCAAAATTTTGTTATGAGCAAAATGTCTCTTTCATTCAACCTTGATCAGTACCTGGCGATAAAAACGGCTAAGGAGGAAGAAGAGGAAAATGAAGGAGAAGGTGGTGACGATAATGACAACAGCGATGTTTTTGTCGAATTTTAGTTTAGTTTGTTAGATTTACTTTTGTTGAACTCCATTCATTTGCTCTTGTTGAACTCCATTCATTTTATTTTTTCTTTTATGACTTGATGACTTAATTTTATTTACATTGTGATAACTTACTTCTTAAATACTAACTATTAAGTGTTGATTATACGTTTTTAACCAGGTCATCTCGGCCCTTATTTGCCATGTCGAGAATAATCTCAGTTTGTTACATTTTCACGTATTTTCTAATCTAATAAATGTTATATTAACTTAACCATTTCAATGAGAGTTTAATCATCTTGGAGCTTACTTTATAATGTTTATAAATTGACGCATACTTTAATGATGAAATTGTTCATACCAAATTACATTTACGGTATCCAAAGGACTGGCAGATAATTCGTGCCTTTAATCTGCCCACAGCATCAAAAGATTTCATGGCGAATAATGCGTGTCTTTGATGCACTTATGGCATCAAAGGAGTTTATAGTGAATAATCTGTGCCTTTGATATGCCTACGGCATTAAAACAGTTCATGGCGAACAATTTGTGCCTTTAATATGCTCACGGTATTAAAAGAGTTTATGGCAAATAATCTGTACCTTTAATGTGCCTACGACATTAAAAGACTTCATGACGAACAAATCCGTACCTTTGATGCACCTACCGCATCAAAGGATTTCATGGCAAACAAATTCGTCCCTTTGATGCACCCATGACATCAAAAGACTTATGATGAACTTATTCCACCATTAATACACACTTGGTATCAATGGTTTAAGGAGAATTTATGATACTGTTGTAATTAATTAAGCCAAGATACACCTACGGTATTAGATTGACATTCTTCATAAGAAATGCGCACCCCCTAAAATTATGCTTCACACTAATAATTTAGGAAATCATGGACATAAGAAATCCACATCCTCTAAAATTGTGCTCTTCGCCAACAATTTAAGGGGGCTTCGACATAAGATATTCATGGATAGGATTAGCGACATTTCCACGAAGCTATGATTGGCAATAATCCCACGAAGGCATGATAATATAATGATAGAAAAAATTCTATAGAGATATGATAATAACATGGTAGTGAAAATTCAACATAGGCATGATAATACAATGATGGCGAAAATTCAATTTCGAACGTCAAGACTATCCTTTGCAAGGTGCCCACTTTAGAACTCTACTCTTATAGCACCTGTTCAATTTACATACATTCTAATTTGTTAGCACATTCTTTTACTTTACTTAAACAGTTCCACGTGTTCACTTTTGATTATTGAGCCCCCTTCACTTAATCACTTGATGAGTCAGCAATATAAATGATCCACCTCGTTTTCCCCTTTATGTCCTCCCTTGTTTATCGTCAAGTTTTGCATATATTGATTGAATACTTCATTGTGCCATTATTTTGTGCCTATAACTAGCTTTTTGTTGCATCTTTCTCACAAACAACATCAAATATTGATGTTAAAATTTATCCTATCATTACGTATGCACCACATCGAATAAATCTTAGTCAACATTTAAAATTTATTTTATATGGGAAGCGCATCCACGATATTGGATAACTTCGCGAATGAGGTATCCCGTACTGTCTTATCTACCAAACTGATTTACTTATTTACAAAAGTGGTTAGCTTTTTTACCAAAGTAGCTTGCTCTTTTACCAAAGGTGGTTGACTCTCCTAATAAGGTAGTTTACTCTGCTGCCGAGGTAACTTATTCTTCTATCAAATTGAATCATTCTTTGATCATGATAGCAAATACCTGCAAAACAAGAGTATGTCAATAGGTGCTAATGGTGTTACTAGTGAACCCTTTTCAACAATCAAATTAGAATAATGTGAA
Organism: Azadirachta indica; assembly: GCA_022749755.1. Classification (NCBI taxonomy): domain Eukaryota; kingdom Viridiplantae; phylum Streptophyta; class Magnoliopsida; order Sapindales; family Meliaceae; genus Azadirachta; species Azadirachta indica. Next base: position 21,193,854 of record CM040440.1, read on the forward strand.
TTGAAAAATTAATATCAAAAGATCAAGAAGAACAATAATAGTTATGTGTGTATGATTGTGAAGACAATAAGAGAAAGAGTGAGAGAGAAAGTAAGCTAATAAAAGAATAAAAAAACCTCTTACTTAGGGAACACTTGGGGTTTTATATAAGTGAGGGGAAAGATGAGTTTCCTTCCAAAAAATCTCCATCACGTAGTTTGCATGGTTACGGTCATTTATTAATGTCATTGGATTATTAACCTATAATCAAGTAATTTGCATGATAGCTTAATCATTAGTCAGTAATCATTCCTTTCTTAAACTTTAGAGCCTACACCAAAGCTCCTTAAACTTGTAAACGTTAATTCTCTGAGTCAAATCTAGTGACGTTGGGCTTCTGGTCTAGGATTTTTGAGTCCAAGCCTTTAGTTGCAATCTAGATCCAAGACTAGTTATCACGAGTCTGCATGCATTATGTGCCGAGGTAACTTATCAGTTTGGCTAGCTTGTCTGTTAAGACTAAACTTTTTCTCTGCCACGTGGCTTCTACAACAATCTATAATTAAGACTTCAAGTCAATTTGTGTTTATGATGAGGATTTAATAACATACCGGCAAAAGATGTGTTTGATATATGAATTTGAAAGAAACTCTAAAAACTTTGGGTCATTTGATTCAATATTTTAATATTCTGTTCTTTAGTTTATGAATATATGACATTTTACTTTTAAACTATATGTTTATTATTTAAACTTAGTACTTAGTCATATAGAGACATAAACGGAAGGCATTGAAATCAAGGATGAAGATATAAGCATAGGCTATAATTTGAAATATGAATACCAAGAGGTTCTTGGAATACCTTCAAAAATAGTTCATGCATATTTTCTACTGTTTAAAAAATTTTAACACGACACATATAATTGTTATTGCAGTTTTTGATTCAAAAATTTATAATTAATTTACTGAATGATGTTCTAATGTACATTTGTATCATCAGAACTTATGAGGCTTAGTTTTCACAACTGTAATGAATAGGTGGTTGGAGTTGGCTACAATAGATACCATGTTTGTCCTTTCAAAAGAGGTACAATTAATGATTTTACAGTCATTTACTGTTGCTGACGATTACACAATTGTCATAAACATAATTGTCCTATTTATTTTGTAGCTAGCTGTCACGGGCCGCCGAAACGCAAGCGGAATCGCCGAAGATGTAGCGGCACCTCAGCGCGTAACCTCCAGCACACGGGCACGCAAGCGACACCTTCCGACGCACGAGCGTGCAAGCAAAACGGTTCACGGATGAACAGTGCCTCGGGTGAACAGTGTGCCGTGAGCCAGCAAGCTTGTGAGGGTGAACTTAGAGTGTTGGAGGCTTGATGGTTGATTTGGGGCAGACCATGAGGATATTGGGTAGCTTGGACCAGCACACATGCAGGCTACTTATGTTTGGATTTGTCCCAAATGGGTTATGTTTGTGTTAGACCCAATGTGGCCATGCTTGTATATACACCCCATTCATGTAAATGACCCAATTGGCCCAACTTGATGTTTAGTGGTGGTAGGTGGGATTTTTATGTGTAAACTAATCCTCACCATCCATTTGTATAGGAAGGGCCAAATCTCATCCATTGATTCTATGTATATAAATGCAAGTTTAGTGAAATGTAAAAAGCTAACCATTTCCATTCTCAACAAAGGCAGAACGTTTGCTTCCTTTCTCTCTACTATTTTCACTGCAATTTCTCTTCTTTGCTACTGCTTTGCTTCTCCACTCACACTACACACACACAAATTGATCTTGGGAGAATTAAAGGCTTACTTGGGCAGTGGTAATCAGCTAGTTCAAGTGCCGCATGTGCTGGAATTTCCGCCTCAGTTTCCAGCGCGCGACATAGCGTAGGGAATATATCTCCCTGGTTGTTAGAGAAGAAGATGTAGTTTCTTTTGTTGTTGACCTCAGTTACTTGAGCGTTTTCATGACGTTATCTTATAATTTGAAAAAGGGAGTACATACTCCACTCCTGTGATGTCCCATGCTGAGTTTCCCAGTAGATGATATAATTAGGGGTATCATCGTATTTTACCTTATAAAAATTAGTTTTCCAATCCAAATTAATTCACGAGATGACAATGAATAATGTTTAAGGATATAGTTGGAAGTCACAGTTTACAAATCTAGACTTTAGCTCTACTATCAAAATGATTCTAATATGCTCTCATCTTCTGTGAAATTGCATTATTTGGAAAGCTGATAGATAAACATCCTGTGGATAGGGTGGATAGGATAGATGTGAATAGAAAATTTAATAGGGCTTCCTTCTCATGAGTTTAATAGTGTTTCACTTTGCTGGGGTGATGGGCTTTTTAATTGGTTATCCAATTCAACCTATTTGCAAACTGCATGTGCTGTAAAAGAAAATTTGTTAGTTTAGCATAAAGACACTCCAGTTGACTACTTCTAATAAGGTGAAATACGATCTCTCAAGGGCCGACAACTTCCTTTTATTATTATACCACTATAAGCAATGAACAACTGAAATGAACCAAATTCTCTACTTAAAAGAGGATCATTAATCTGAACACTTTTTCTTTTAGCAGCACGATTAGTTGTCATGAACATTAAACAATGATCTTTTACATTGTGCGGCATGGTTATTGTACCAGTGCATAGGAGGGCAAAGAATTTTAAAAAATATTTGAGCCTAATTTAGAGTACACTAGTAGTGGTCGGGTTAGTTTTGGGCTAAAACCTTTATTTTATTTTCAACTTTATACTCACATTAATTGATAATCTTCACATATAATATTGATTTTTAAAAAGTCATCAACAGTATTAGTTAAAGTTAACATTATTAGGGATAAAAATGTAATTCACAAATGTTCATAATATAAAAAATTTTATATAAAGGTAAACTGATAATTGTACAATTTTATTTTATAAGAAATAAATTACTTTTATTTGTTTAATCTTTTCTCTCTTCTAAGATTCTTTTTTGCAAGTTCTTCAAATCTCGTCTTATCGCAAGAAATTGTTAGGAAATCGTCTGAGTCATGTTCTCTCTTCTACTCACTTGAATAAAATCTACTCGCTTATTTTGATCGCCATTTTATCTCTTCTCTCATTCTTCTTTTCTTTTTGTTGCCAACTATGTTCACTGTCTCGCAATTTTTGTTGTCGGCTGCCAACGCCATCACAAGTGACTAGCATAATGGCTTTGCACAACCACGCCTTTCAACTCAATTTGTAGATTGATTGAATACTTGATTTTGGATTAAATATTAATTTATAATTTATCTTTGGCTGTTGTTGAAATTGATACTTTAATTTAATTTTGGGTTTTTTCAAAACCTTAATTTGATTTCGGAAAATCCTAATTTAGAAAACCTAATTTGATTGTAGCTTGGAAATCTTAATTTATTTTTATAATTGAAAACCTTAATTTGATATTGTAAACCCCTAATTTGATTTTGCAGAATCCTAATTTGATTTGGAAAACCAATTTGGTTTTCAAAACGTTAACTTGATTTGAAAAACTTTAATTTAATTTTGAGTAGTTAAGTTTTAATTTGATTTTGAAAAACTCAATTTAATTTTTTTTATTATTTTAATCTATATTATTATTATTATTATTATTATTATTATTATTATTATTATTATTATTATTATTATATGTTAAGAATTCAATTCACAAGATGACAAAGAAGTTTGTTGACGTAGAGAATGAGATAGGAGACAAAAAATAAAAAATAAAAAACGGAAATATTTAATTAACTTTAAATATATAATTAATTTATTCTTTTTAAGAATATATATTACTAATTATACATTTGGGATAATTTTGTCTTTTTAATCCTAATCAATTATATGGGTCATTTTAGTCTCTATATATATAGTGCGTTTGACAGAATGCATTAAACTGTATTAAATTGTAATGAAATAGATTAAATTGAATTGTTGTGGTTGTATTAGATAAAATTTAATAAGTATTGTATTTAGTGTGTGGTTGTGATATAATATCTTAATTATATAAAATTTATTTTTTTATTTAATTATAAATTATTATTTTTTTTATTAATAATTAAATAATTTAAAAAATTATTATTATTTTTTTTTTAAAATTATGTTTTAAAAAAAATAAATAAAAATAATAGCTAAATTCAAGAAGAGGAGTGGGTCAAATTAGAAAGATTTGATCTGTATGATTTTAATTTTTATACAGTTTAATTTTTACATTAAACACTAAAAAATTTTTTTTTATCTCAAATAATAAAATAATATAGATCATGCCTGCTTATTAAACATACTTATAGTGTTAACTGTATCAAGTGCAAATATATCATTCTATTATTTTTTGTTATTTTTAACTGTTTATTGTTAATAGGAATATTGCTGATGACCCTTTATTTTATTTTATTATAAATTGCAGTTGCCGTTTTTCTTTTAGCGTCGCGAAGCCTGGCTGAAACAGTCCCTAACAAATATAACGTTCCACGTCAGATGTTTTGCAGAAGGGTTGGTTAACTTCACGCGCTTCTGGGAATAATATATGTCGTGAACGTGCTGCTACGACAAATGCACCATTTCCAACATCAACGACCCGAGAATCTCAGGCTGGCCCGCTGATGATAGGAGCTTGTTTACCTCAAGTGCGAGTGGAGATAAACTACTTCCGCTGGAATATCCGTATCATGATATGAATCTCACGTACGCAAAGGCCATTGTCGTAAATTCATCATAAATAAAATAATCAAAATTGGAAATAATTTGATTTCTGAGAGATGGTTTTAAGAAATTTATAACACACCCTCCGCTCCCTCCAAAGAAGAAAACTAAAAGCGCCACGTTGTCGATTGGTTACCAGTTCTGTCATTTTCTGCGAGAAGTTTTCCTAAATCTGCCATCGATTTTATCAGCTCCAGCTGCTGCTCTCTTGCTCCTCATGATCGGTAACTTCACTCTTCTTTCAGTATTTTTATTATATATTTTGGGTGTATTTTATGCATATTCATCTGTATGTGTAATTCCGCAGTTTCGCTTATATTTAAGCTAATTTATTTTCAACTTAAGAAGATTCGGTTTAATTAAATGGACGTATTACATTTTTTTCACTCTTTTGTTCTTGCTTGTTTCGCCAGGTGTTTGACTAAATGCCAGTGAGAGTATGTGAAATACCTCGTAGAGTGTTTCCATTAAGTATTGAACTGCTTTGACTGGCTTTAGAGAAATGGATTTTGCTTGTAGTATGCACCAGCCTAATGTGTTTATTAATGGTGGGGGTACGAGTTGCAGAATATCCGAGCGATTAATTAATTCAAAGTTTAGATACCGAGGTTTTGGTTATAGTGTTTTCAATCGGAATGTTGTTTCAAAAGCTCGGTCCATAAGAAACATAAGGAAAAGTATTGCTTATACTGGCTGCTTGGATTCAAGTTTGGTTTTTAATGGAAACTTTGATGCTAATTTGTGGGTTTCCTATAAATATAAGTCTTTATCTCGTAACTTCAATGATTTTTCAAAATTGTCAAGGAGAGTTACTTCACGGTGTCAAGATAATGATTCTTTAGCCTATGTTGATGGAAATGGTCGGAATGTAGAGTTTATTGAAAATGGTGATGAGATATCAAAAGGGGAGTCTGTTGATGGTCCAGAGTCAAATAGTTTGGGTGATGAAGAAAGAGAGGAAAAAGAAGATGTGGAAGCACCTAGTGTGGATGAATTGAGAGAATTGTTAATGAATGCTATGAAAGAACTGGAAATAGCACGTTTAAATAGTACCATGTTTGAGGAGAAAGCTCAGAGAATATCAGAAGCTGCAATAGCCTTGAAGGATGACGCAGGCAATGCATGGAATGATGTTAATGCTACACTCAATGTGATTCAAGAAATTGTGAATGAGGAATGCATAGCTAAAGAAGCTGTTCAAAAAGCAACAATGGCTCTTTCTTTGGCTGAGGCGAGGCTTCAAGTGGCTGTAGAATCATTACAAATTGTAAGAGGAGAGGATGATACTCCAGAAGGTTCTAGACAGGATGGTGTCAAAAGTGATGATAGAGAAGAGGATGGAGTGCTATTAGCTGCTGAAAATGATATCAAGGAGTGTCAGGCCAATTTGGCAAATTGTGAGGCAGAGTTGAGACGGCTGCAGAATAAGAAGGAAGAGTTGCAGAAGGAAGTCGATAGATTAAATGGGATTGCAGAGGAAACACAGATGAATGCCTTGAAAGCAGAGGAAGAAGTAGCGAACATTATGCTATTAGCAGAGCAAGCCGTTGCTTTTGAACTTGAGGCTATGCAGCGTGTGAATGATGCAGAGATTGCATTGCAGAGAGCAGAGAAGTCAATCTCCAATTCCTCTGTTGATTTCTCCAAGACCAAAGGCTATGTCTCAGGGGATGAGGCTGCTGTTGAGGAGGAGAAGACCAGTAGCACTGGCGATGTTAATGCTGAAAGAGGCATAGATGTGCCAAGTAATGTTGATTATTTGGTCAGCGAGTCTTCACATGATATTCTGTCGGATAAAGTCAACCAGAATTCTGAGTTATACCAATCTGATGAAATGACTAATCATGAGAATGGAAAGCCGAGTTTAGACTCTCCTAAAGAAGCTGAATTGGAGGCAGAAAAGTCAAAGAATGTTGTTCAGATAAAAAAGCAGGAAACACAGAAAGACCTTACTGGAGAGAGTTCAGCCCTTAATGCTCCGAAGGCATTGATGAAAAAATCTTCTCGTTTCTTTTCTGCATCATTCTTCTCTTTTGCTGTAGATGGGACTGAGTTCACACCAGCGTCAGTTTTCCAGGGGCTTATAGAGTCTGCAAGGAAGCAATTGCCTAAGCTGGTTCTTGGATCTTTGCTCTTTGGAGCAGGGTACGTACCACTAGTTCTTGTTTCATTATCTTTTTGTAAAAATGTCTTGCTGATGTTCACTTCATTAATCATGTGAATGTTGAATATAATTTAGTTTGTGCTCCATGTATTGTCTAATATTAAAGTGGCATTTTAGTTTTCCTTAGAACTTGGAGTCAAAAAAGGAACTGCTTTTGAAAGCAATTTACAACATGAGATTTTTGACAGAACACAAGTTGTTATTTTTATTTATTTATTTATTTTCTTTCCTTTTGGATTTATATAAACTTGACAACTGGAGCAGATAAGTTAGTTTGAGTTTCCTGAACGTTATGGTTCTATAAAAATGTATTTCTGGTTAATTAAGCACAAAATACCAACTGAGTCATCATTACATACCCACTTTTTTAACATCCAGTGATGATGATTCTCCATCTTTTTTCTTTTTGAATTGTTGCTTGATTATGATGATGGAAATTCCTATAGGCTCAAGTGGTTTCCGACTTAGCTCTTCTGGATATTATTCTTGGTTTCTTTTATTAGATTGTACATTCAGTGTAAAGGTTTCCATTGACCAAAAGATGCTGAATTGATAACAGAGTTGCCTTTTATGCTAATCGGGTAGAGAGGAGTACTCTGCAGCTTCAACAGCCAGAAGTTATCAGCACAAGTATAGAAGAAGTTTCACCAAATACAAAGCCTGTGATCCAACAAATACGGAAACTTCCTAAGAGGGTTAAGAAACTACTAGCCATGCTTCCTCAGCAAGAGGCATGTAGTGTAGTCTTATGTATCATAGCTTGTTCTGCTTTGGATCTTAAGTCCACGCATTCTTTCTTAACTGATTTGGATGTGATTTTTCTTAGATAAACGAGGAGGAAGCTTCGCTCTTTGATGTGTTGTGGTTACTGCTTGCAAGCGTAATATTTGTGCCTATATTTCAGAAAATTCCTGGAGGTAATTGAATTTGCAATTTTTTTAATCTAATACATGCTTGTAGAGTTTTTGTGTTTGTAGTTTTTGAATATCTCTGAATAAATAGTTGATTGTGACATGTAGCTAAACTTTTTTGGTGAATATTATTTCATCTTCTATGTTATGGTAAAATATTTTGGTGCCTCCTTGCTATTGTTGTTGATCAACATTCCACGTATGATAGTGGGTTGCTCTAATGATATCCTGATTTTATCTACTAGTAATTTAATTATAATATCTTCTATGTTTAGGCAGTCCTGTTCTTGGTTATTTGGCTGCTGGCATCTTGATTGGGCCTTATGGTCTTTCCATAATCCGTCATGTGCATGGGACAAAGGCAATTGCTGAATTTGGAGTTGTTTTCTTACTATTTAATATTGGCCTTGAGGTGATGTTTCTTTCTCTATTTTTCTTCTTCTACCTTAATGTTTGATCCTCACCAAAATGCAGAAAGCTAACTCAGAAGCTTTGTTTTTCACTTTATAGCTGTCTGTTGAAAGGCTAAGTTCCATGAAGAAATATGTTTTTGGATTAGGCTCAGCTCAGGTGATTGGAAACTTGCAATTTTTGTCATTATATACGTTTGGCTGAAAGCCACTCCTGCCAGGTGCTGTTGAAATTAGATATTTAAACTGCATAATGCAGGTCTTGGTGACAGCTGTAGTGGTTGGCTTGGTTGCGCATTTTGTTTCTGGGCTGCCTGGTCCTGCAGCAATTGTTATTGGAAATGGCCTGGCACTGTCTTCCACTGCCGTTGTCCTACAGGTACTTGTTATGATTTGTTGTTGCTTCTAATTTTTGAGAAGAAACTGAAATATTTGAAACATTTAGACATTTGTGTGTCCTGATTCTAAATAATTTAGTAACTTGTTTGTACTGCTATATCTTTACATTATCTTATATCATCTTATATTCAAAATTTCAAATATATATAAACTGCAAAATCTTTGAAATCTACTATGTACCGAATGATCTATGATTAGTAACTTGGAAACTGCTTGGCTTATGGCTGCCTCAAACTTACCGTGTTGGGAAAGAGCTTGTTCTCAGATCATTTTTATAGTGGGGCATGTCAGTCAAGAATGCAAATGCCTGTTAGTTCATAACTTAATGTCTTTTCAATTTTCATTGCACCAGTGAATTAATTTTTTTGGATTCCTTTTGTAGGTTTTGCAGGAGCGAGGTGAGAGCACATCACGCCATGGACGCGCTACATTTTCTGTCTTACTTTTCCAGGTTATTCTACAATTTCAATATAAAAAGAATTCAGGTTGAAAAGCTTTTGTAAAAAATTCAAGGTTGTCCTTATAGGATTGTGGTTCTTTTCTTGTTAATGTGCCCAATCAAACTTCCTGAACAATTACTGATATATATCCTTGCTTTTGTATTTATTTTCTGCCTTACCTGAATCTAAATCAAGCATGAAATTCAAAACCAACTTGTCCACAATATGGTAATTGATTATGGATATTAATGTGCTATACACACACACACACACACACACGTGGGTGTTAATATATTTGAATGTTTTGAGCCTTTGGATCTCTGAAATGAATTTCTGTCCCATGTGCCCCTTAACAAATACAATACCTTTTTTGTTTGAATGTATGTGAAATTTATGTTCTATGTATATACATTTTTCTTTTTCTTTTGAATGGCATATTACTACCTACCTACCTACCTACCTTTACTTAGAGCAGCTTGTAAAAAATCTTTGTTTGCTTTTACTTTCTAGGTTTTCTTCTGGAAATTTAGTTAACAGTATAGTTTTGTTTTGTGTTGAAATATTCTAACAAAAATGTGTCTTCTTTCTGTGTTTTTCAGGATTTAGCTGTGGTGGTTTTGCTAATACTTATTCCTCTTATTTCACCAAATTCATCCAAAGGAGGGGTAAAGATTGCTAATAATCTATCTTTCCTTTCTCTTTTTGTTCTTTCTTAAGGTAGTGAATGATCTGATCACTTTATTTTCTGTGACTGTTCCTTTGCTTATGTCATAGTTATGAGGTTGCATGGTTATAGCTAATTGAGTAATTAAGGTCTTTTAGACCAAAAGTTGCTGATGATTAACATCCATAATTTTATTAGCCAAAAGCTGTCTTAAATACTAGTTACATCCAATCATTGTAAATTGTATTTTATCCTTTTCCCTTGCAGCAGCTCACACCTACCATCTTCACCATGATGGCATGTGATATCCTCAATTGCTTATGAGTGCTCATCTAAATCACTCAAGCATTTTTGAACAACTAATAATAAGCAATTTCATTTAGATTTATTCTGCAAGACAAAACATTCATGAAGAAACAAAAGCAGCTTATATGGTAAGATGAATCTGTAGATTCAGAAGCACCCTTAATCCTAGAGTTGTTATGCTATAATGGCGAATTGAGATTCACTCTTTAATTTTTGTTCCCTTTGTTAGAAGCAAGTATGTTAATCGATCAACCTTAAACTGTCAGATTCTTTCTGCATGTAGAATAATTTATGGCACAAAGAGCATTCTTTCTAATGAAGTCTGTCAAAGAATCATGGTCATTAGTCATTGTTTAAATCTTAACTTCTTCTGGTGGCTGTCGTGATCGTTGTTTTTTGTCATTGATATTATTGTGGCCACCAGTTGTGTCAGAGTCATGGGTTATGCAGTCTGCTATGTTTCAGGTTGGTTTTCAAGCCATTGCCGAAGCTCTTGGACTGGCAGCTGTTAAGGCATTAGTTGCCATCACTGCCATAATTGCTGGTGGACGCTTGGTAAGTTTTACAATTTCCAAATATCTTGTAATACGGCATCCAACTTATTTTCATCACTTTTCTAAGACTTCTGCTTGGAGATTTGATATCTTGATCATGACAATTATTTTGCCTGATAAGAAATTGTGAGAATGTTTGTCTTAATCTGGTAATGTACTATGAGTGGTAACCTGTGTTATTCTTTGGAGTTCTTCAATTGTTCTGACAGTATGTTGATTATTGAACCTTTCTATAGCTGCTGGCAGGCTTGAAATTTACACAATCATGAGACTGGGAATAATTGTCAATAGCTACTTCTCTAACCATATTCCAGTCTTCTATGTGCCACTCTTGTGCAAGAATGGATTTTATCTTGTGATTCTGAAATATATATTAGTTGACACCATTGCATATTTTTTTATTTTAATTTAATTCTTTAAGTTCATTAAAAGCTTCTGTGTTCTTGACCTTGGTTCAGCTCTATGTTCAGACTTGCACATGTTGGATGGAATATTCATTTTGGGGTTAAATTTTTTACTGTGAAATTTTGTGCACACCCTTGGTGCAGAAACACATGGACATGGGGAAAAGTTAGTTCTTAACTATGTCCCTCTACCTTTTTTTTCTCTGACTGGATAGATCATGCCTTGTTGGGGCTTAAATTGCAGAATCTCCCATTCTCTTTTGCCTGCCAGTGCATAATGAAATTGGGTTTCTTGCACTTATATCCCTTTTGTGTGGTTTGCAGCTGCTTAGACCAATCTATAAGCAAATTGCTGAAAATCAGAATGCAGAGATATTCTCTGCGAATACACTCCTTGTCATTCTGGGGACTAGTCTCCTTACAGCCAGGGTATGACAAAGCAATAGATTGATTGTTGGTCTTGTATATTTTATGCTATTGTTCACATTCATGTCTTTTTCTGGAGCAGGCTGGCCTCTCCATGGCACTGGGAGCATTTTTGGCTGGTTTGCTCCTTGCAGAAACTGAATTTTCTTTGCAGGTTGAATCTGATATTGCTCCTTACCGCGGCCTTTTATTGGGTCTCTTCTTCATGACTGTAAGTATTTTCAACTGCATCTCTATAACTTGCATATTCATCTGTCTAAATTTATAATTTTTTTTTCTTTAGAAGGAAAATGACAAAAGAGAAAAAAATTTGTTTCTTTAGTTCTTAAGGCTACTGGTTTGTTACTTTCCTGCAGATAATAATCTGAGAGAACTCTTGGATGAGAAATCATGTCTGGCCTGTTGCTTTGAATGATCTTTAAGCTATTTGGGTCAGCTTTGTACAATGCATCTGTCAGCATTTTAGTACTTAAGTTAGATTAAGCTTTTTGGCATCATCTAGTATGCTACTGACTGAGAAAAATGTTGATAGTTGGTAATTTGTTTTTAACCTCTTCTAATTGCTTACTCTAGCCTATCCAATTAACAGCAATATTTTTGTGGGTTTTTCTGTGGGTTTTCAGGTTGGAATGTCAATTGATCCAAAGCTCCTTGTTTCAAATTTTCCAGTCATTATGGGGGCATTAGGACTCTTAATAGGTGGCAAGACCATACTGGTTGCTTTAGTCGGTAGACTATTTGGCATTTCCATTATATCTGCAATTAGGGTTGGTCTCCTTCTTGCTCCAGGCGGAGAGTTTGCATTTGTGGCCTTTGGTGAAGCTGTTAATCAGGTTTTGTTTCCCACCAACTACATGTTTTGCCTGTGAGATTTGGGTGATTCCCATACAATGGTTTATTGGTTTACCTACATCTCATATTATTCTTTTTTCTTTTTGATAATTTTATTTTTTCTGTGGGCTTTTGATTGAACATGGTATTAAAGTGTTTCAAAGCAAGCCCTTTGCTAACCTTTTGTTGAACACATGTATATCATATTTTAGTTTGATTATATTCATTTCACATAGTTTGCTAAATTTTGCTAAACTTTGCTAGTCATATTTCTTGAGAATAAAATGGTGGGCAAAATTGCACTTCTGAATTAAATAGTTGTAGTGGGGAACATTTGCTGTTATGTGCAAAATTACTGCTATTGATGCTGTTAATGATAAAGGGTATGTTGAGGATTGAGGTATTGTGATTTGATGCCACACAAGATGTAAAATATCAGTGAAAAAGTGTGTGCTTTGCACTAAAGTTGGTGTTTGCCAAGCACTTTCTCAACTATGCTTTAAAGTTTGAGTAGAAGCTAGAAGTATCAAACATATCCAAAGCAACCTGTTGCTTGCAGAAATATTACTCTGCTAATTGGTTTTTATCTCCAGGGTATAATGTCTTCTCAACTATCATCTCTACTGTTTCTTGTGGTGGGAATTTCAATGGCTCTTACACCATGGCTAGCTGCCGGAGGCCAATTAATTGCTTCTCGTTTTGAGCAGCATGACGTTCGAAGTTTATTACCAGTTGAGAGTGAGGTAAGATTTGTATAATATAAATTTGGTTAGTTTCAAGGATTATTAATTTTCAGAAAATAGATATTAGATCGGTATTGGTAATCTGTTGACTTTAATAACAGGTAGATTGATATGATGAGTTTTAGTAATTATCATCTAAAGTGAGTTTATTACATCATAATTTGGCTACAATGATAATTTTGGGTGACATTTAGGTCCGGAAGAAATGCGAAAAGAGTGTCTTTTCAAATTTGGGTCCTGAAGAAATGAGAAAAGAATGTCTTTTCATGTTTTGCATTCCTAGCATCTCATAGGAGGAGCTGAAAATGATAAAAGAAGTATGTTAACTGTGATGCAGTTCAATTGTTTCTATGTGCCTGGATGTGTCTTTTGTATTGAGGGTGGGAACCTTTTTGGTTTTACACTATATATATCTGCAATTTCTTGATCAGTTTGTCTAAGAGAAATTGGTAAGTGAAATGACTTATTTGGTCCTAATCAGTAAATTAGTTATGTTCTGCTTAAATTTTGCTAGCAGGATTTCAAGTTATAGATAGAGAAGTGGAAATAGTGAAGAGCGATCAATTTATTTGGACATAGAATCGGATTATTTGCCCTCCCTAAAAATCTGTACCTCAGACAAGTTATGATAAAATGTTCACCTCTACCACTTGTAGATACATTCCCTTCATCTATACCCTTTAGTCTGCAAAACACATTGTTCTGCTTGTATGGTTCACTCTGCATCTCAAGTAATCATATTATAATGCCATGTGATATCACGCAACTATTTAGCACCTTGATACACTGGAAGGCTAATGTTTTCTTCTATACCATGTCATTTATAACTTTCATGTGCTATACTTCTGCCTTTTGAAATAGTGTTGAATCTTGTTTGAACTGTAGTTATCTTAAATATTCACATACAGGCATACTTTTTTCCTTTTTCATATTCTGAATTATAACTTAGTTGTATGGTTGACTTGGTTATAATATAATTTATTGTTGATTAATCTTTTCTCTGGGTACGATTTTATTTCCAGACTGATGATTTGCAAGATCATATTATCATCTGCGGATTTGGACGTGTTGGCCAGGTGTTGATTTGATTTACAGTTCTTATTTGATTATATTAGGTTAACAGCGTTCACTTGGTGAATCTGCTGTTAGTTTACTGCATAATATATATGTTTGATCTTAATAGTCACTATTTCTTTTCTCAGATCATAGCTCAGCTTCTTTCAGAACGATTAATTCCATTTGTTGCTCTTGATGTGAGGAGGTAAGACATTCTCTGTCTGTCTTTTGTATCCTAATTTGGGGACGAAAAGCATAAATAACAAGAAGTATCAGTCATGTGACACATCCACGCATGTGTATGTGTTTATATGTGTGTCTATTACGTATGCCTTTTTGGAGAATAATTTGTGAGAATTTTCGTGATGCCTTCAGCCAAGGAACAAGTTTACCAATTTCACATAATGTAAAATATCCAAAGTGACTTGGATGACCATCTTTGTATCTTTAAGATTTGTATGAACATTTTGAAGTAATCCAACTTTGGGGAAAAATAATGCACACGTGTGTGTAATAATATTGAAGATGGCCATGAGTGTTATATAAAATATAAAATATTGAGTAGGAAGATGGTGCAAACTTCTAGTTGTGTTGAATTGAGGTTTCCATTGTTTCAGTGATAGAGTGGCTGTTGGACGTGCCTTGGATCTTCCTGTGTATTTTGGAGACGCAGGCAGTCGAGAGGTATAGTATAATGAGTTGTGAAACTTGCTTAATTGTGGGATGAATATTGACATGCTTCATACTGGTGACTAGGTCCTCCATAAAGTTGGTGCAGAAAGAGCTTGTGCTGCTGCAATAACCCTGGATACACCTGGTGCAAATTATAGAACTGTTTGGGCCTTGAGCAAGTATTTCCCAAATGTCAAAACATTTGTCCGTGCTCATGATGTTGATCATGGCCTCAACTTGGAAAAAGCTGGGGCAACAGCTGTAATTTTCTGACCTCCTATTAGATTCCTCGTTTTAATCTTTTAACACTGCTCCGTAAAGGTTTGTTTCTTATATATAAAGGGTCTCCTATAAAAGGTTATTCCGATATCTGAAAACCACAGTAACATCATGAAATTTGAATTGACTTTTATTGTCATTGATATCACCTCTCCCACATGGCATGTTGAGCTTCATTACACTCAAAAACACTTTTGGTCAAAAACTTTGTAGGTTGTCCCGGAGACTTTGGAACCAAGTTTGCAGTTAGCTGCTGCTGTTCTGGCACAGGTAAATACGTGATTTAAAAACATTGAGATGTATTTTACTTTAAATGTGGAGTAGCAAGTTGAAGTAGAACATGGGTTGTATAAAACTGGGTTAGAAGAGTCTCTGGTACGTCGGTACAGCTTTTTAATAAAATCATGATAATGTTTGGATTCATATTTAAAATTATCAACCTTTATGATAGACAAATACGTACATGCTAAAGCTTTATTGCACCGGTGTACTGCATATGGTGTACGAAACACTTTTCTTTAAGCAGAGAATGCGAGCAAAACCCACCATTAGGTTTTAAATGTCCCTATATTTAATTTTTTCCATTTGTTTTTTTTTTCCTGTTACCCTGTTTAGGCTAAACTGCCCATGTCAGAGATTGCTGCAACAATCAATGAATTTAGAAGTCGCCACCTGTCCGAGCTTGCCGAGGTACGCAATTTTTTCAGTACGATTTTATTAATACTTGTAACTTGAGCAGTCAGAAGATTATCTCTACTTGTTTACGTTTGCAGCTATGTCAAGCCAGTGGAAGTTCTCTTGGTTATGGGTTTTCTCGGGTAATGAGTAAACCCAAAGCTCAGTCATTGGATCTGTCTGATGAAACCCAAATTACAGAAGGAACACTGGCAATATGAAAAAAATTACCCTGTACAAAACCGAAGTATGAACCACGTAAAAGAGGCAACAGAAAGAGGAAAAAATGGGAAAAAGACTGTACAGCGGATAACATGTTTCATTGGTATAATTGTACAGAAATAGACCTGATAAACAGAGGCAATAGCACACTTTCTAATTAGTCAATTCGTTCGTTTGATAATTTTTGATCGACCCTGATTCCTGAGAGAGGAAAACATTATTATTGTTGTTGGTCAAAGAAGCAGTAGTAGATGAGCACTCTTGCTGTTCAAGAAAGTAAGAGGTGAAACTTTACTGAAATATTCTAAATTCAGAATTTCCTCTTTCATGTTATATCGAGGACTAATTGACAGTACATGCCATTTTAGAATGTATTGTCAGTAAAGCCAATGATATTTGATGATGTTTGCTAAGAGGTTGCTGCCATTAATTTGATGCTTCTAACTGCTCCAGGGAAAATCGGTTAGTTTTGACTTTCTTGTACTTTCGCTGTATGTATGTGATGGGTAGCTCTTGAGGAGGAGACGCCGTCTCTCGCTCAAAATGATCACTAGCCCTTTCTCTTTTCATCACTCTATTAATTATTAGATGGGTCATGGGTGAACCTATCGAATTGTATCAAAATACTCTCTTAATCTATTTTGTAATAAATAAAAAAAAATTATTGTTAAAATACTTATTAACATAAATTGCTTACTATTTTGGGTAAAATAAAATAATATAATTAAATAAAATTAGTTTGTTTATTTTTTTAGTTGAAATTATTTTTTTAAATTATATTTCAATATTTGTTAAAAATATCTTAAAATAATTAAGTTAAAAAATTTAACTTAAACTTAAATAAGTAATTGTGAGAATAATTTAAATATTTTATTTATTAATAATATTTTTAATTTATTATTTACTATTTATATATATCAATAATTTAATATATTAATTTAAAATTTTTTAACACATACATGTCAATATATTAATTTAACATTTTTTATTTAAAAAAAATTTTAATATTTATATTTAAACATTTTAAAAAAAATAAATATATTAGTTAAATTTAAATTTTAGTTATATTTAAATTTCGAACCAAAAAAACTAAATGCGATCTTAATTTACTATTACAACCATCTTTAAACTCACTTTCTAAACCTACTCAGTGCATATACAATTTTTTTTTTAATTTTTGTTAAGTAAAAAACTCGTTTATTCTACGTTTACCCAGTGAATTTAACCAAATATATAATTAACACAAACAATTGTTTAATTTATTATATATGTTTATTATATATGGAGCCCTATTTTTAGGTGCAGTTTAATACAACTAAACATTTGACTAACGATATAATTAAAATTTAATTGCCTATAATTATATTCGGCATGTGTTTTTTAGGTGACTTAAAATTTCCAATTTTAATAATAGAATTACACAACAAATGAATCTAAAGTACTAAGGCCTATTTATTACGCTGGTTTCACAAAACCCTGCCCTTCGAAAATGATATGTTAAAACATTAGCCGTGCCGGAAGCTCACTAGCGTCCAGTAAACGCACCGTTTTGTGCTTCGTCAGTGACTGCAACATACAATGCCAGCATTGATGGACGCCTTCTTCCGCGGGTTTGTAAGTTAAATACAATATTGCTTTTCGGTCCTGCAAGGACCCCTAGTTACAGATAGTCGTAAACACAACAGAACAACGCACGCCCAGATTATTGGAGTTGTGTGTTTGGGGATTTCTCAATATCGAATGGCGTCGATGATATTCACTGATTGCTCTTCCTCCACAACGGCTCGCCTCCTTCCTTTTAGCCGAAGCCGACTCCGCCGCGACGGTTTCTTCTTCAATCGCCGTTTGGTGAGTCCTTTTCATGTCCGACCTCTAGTTCCTGCTTCTCTCCGAACTTCCCTCACCGTTCACTCTTCGCCGTTTGCAACACCTGTTATTAACGGTATTACTGTTTAATGTTCTTTTCGTTACTCCGTAAACTTCCAACTTTTCGTTCTTTCTTTTATTATTATTTTATTTGTTTCAGTTCGTAAATCGTAAATGTTTAAACTTATGTATTATAGACAAGATCTATTTCAAAATTATGGTAAATGTTTAAACTGATTTTTCATTGGGGCATTTCATCATATATGTAGAGTTTCTTTAGTCTTTTCATCGTAGATATTAATATTTTATATAGCTACTGCCCAGAACATTGTCGTCTGAGTCCTGAAATACGAGGGTAAATTATGCTTTAGAATTTTGTCGTTGGATTTTTGTTTCTTATTGTAAAGAAAATGGAACAATTGAATAAACGTCCCAGAAGGGAACAACACTATGCAATTGATCAAACTCAGTACTTTTGAATTTACCTTGCTCTAAGTATTTAGTCATTGCAGTCCAGGCTTTCAAAATGTGAAGGTGATTAATCATTTTACTCCGTTGCCAAATTCTGCATCTGTAAAGGGCACTTATCAGAGTTCCTGTGGGTTTTTGTTTGCTCTATAGCCGTTAAGAATAATGATCAGAGTTGGACTAACAGTTAGAGGAAATAAAAAATGTCCACTTATCTGAAGAAAATCTCTGTTTACTTGCAGTAAGGCTGGTTCACTATACACATTATCAATTGCTTTGCTGGTATTGTCATATCAGTTGAGGTTATGCCACTTTCTGTAAGTGGGCCTCTATGAGATTTCATTATGGTGTTAAGTGCTTGTGTGCCATTAATTTAGTAATGTATTAGAAAAATTTTAATTCTTCATCTTAACCTTTTTGGTTAGTTTCTTGTACAGCGAGTATGGCAACGGAATCATCTGCCAAGGTCATTGATGGAAAAGCAGTGGCAAAGCAAATCAGAGATGAGATAACTGCTGAAGTTTCCAGGATGAAGGAGGCAATAGGAGTTGTCCCAGGGTTAGCTGTTATTCTTGTTGGGGATAGGAAGGATTCTGCAACTTACGTACGCAACAAGAAAAAAGCTTGTGAATCTCTGGGGATTAATTCTTTTGAAGTGCATTTACCGGAGGACTCCTCTGAACAAGAAGTACTCAAGCATATTTCAGGCTTCAATGATGATCCTTCTGTTCACGGCATCCTTGTGCAGTTGCCTCTACCTTCTGTAAGCTTCTAATTTGGACACTGATTTTTTATCTGTCAATCATGCTATATTGAGAAATGAGATAATAATTTCCTATATTAAAATGCCACTACCCTGGTATTTTACGAAGTAAAAATAAAAAATAAAAGAGAAATAATGAGTCATAATTTCTCAGCTAATCCTTGTTAGTTGAGTTTGAAGCTGGCTGGGCAAGAAAGTTATCATTGTCTGAGAAGGAGCCTTTTAACATTAGCTAACCATACTAAATTGTTGCTAGTATATTGCTGGTCAATGTTATCGGTTAAAATTTGATGGGTTGCATGATGGGCTTCATGCTTGGCATCTTGCATTAATTGCTTGTAATTGTTGTTCTTATGTCATTGCTTTCTTTCTTACAGCATATGGATGAGCAGAGCATCTTGAATGCCGTCAGCATCGAGAAAGATGTGGATGGCTTCCACCCACTGAACATTGGTCGTCTTGCCATGCGAGGTAGAGAACCCTTGTTTGTTCCATGCACACCTAAAGGATGCATAGAGTTGTTGCATAGATATGGCATTGAAATCAAAGGAAAAAAGGCTGTTGTGATTGGGCGTAGCAATATTGTTGGGATGCCTGCTGCTCTGTTGCTCCAAGTAATATTCTATTCCAATATTATGTTTACTTTCCAGAAGCTAGATTCTTGATTTTGTTTCTTTGTTCCCTCTGGTTATTTGTTTTTCCGCATCTAATGTGAACAACCTGCTTGTCTTGCCTATTGTTCAGAGAGAAGATGCTACCATTAGTATTGTCCATTCCAGAACTAAGAACCCTGAGGTCATCACAAGAGAAGCTGATATCATAATTTCAGCTGTAGGGCAACCGAATATGGTTAGGGGAAACTGGATAAAACCTGGTGCAGTTATAATTGATGTTGGAATAAACCCAGTTCAGGTAGGCAAACTTTGCCTTGTATCTTTTTCTCTATCACACACACAAACATTTACGTTTTGGCTTTTTGAAATGATAATAAATTTCTCTTTTAAGCATGAGATATGTTATCGTATGTGTGTTGAATATTTCTGTTTCTATTGTAACGAGGGAAGAAGTTGTTTTTACAGTTTATGCTTGTTTTTCAGTCCATATCCAGCTAGTAACTTTTTGAGTTTGTATATCTATAAGGATGCAAAAAGCCCCCGAGGTTACCGATTGGTTGGGGATGTTTGTTATGAGGAGGCATGTAAAGTTGCTTCAGCTGTCACTCCAGTTCCGGGTGGAGTTGGTCCAATGACAATAGCAATGCTGCTCTCTAATACTCTAAGCTCGGCAAAGAGGGCACACAACTTCCAGTGAGCTTTACAATATACCAAGAAGATTGCTCCGTTAGGGAAATCTACCATTGAAATTTCAGTTCACATCTAGGTACTGCCCTGTTTTTTTTATCATTTACGCCTCATTTTCATAGTGATTCCTCTTGCATCCGCCTAGGCCATGACAGATAGTTTACATTTATGAAATTGAAGTTTTATGGCAGAGTGCAAAGCCAGCCTTTCCTGCCATAAAATGTATATGTTTTTTAATAGTGGGAGGTTATATAACACTGTTTTTATGTGAGGTTCAAGCTCTATCAAGGCCAAATCTTGGTAACTAGGTGGTTTTCTTAATCAGGAATGGTAGTAGCTATTATATTTGGTTTAACAGTTTGTGGGTATGGTTGGTGTTTAGGAAAGTTGAGGAAGACGGAATCAAAGATATTGTTCTTTTTAAAATTTTCCCAAACATAAGTCCTCTGTATTTCTGTACTAGAACGTGTGGAACGACTCCCTGTCTAAAAGTGAAGTTAATTATATATGCATCTTTCATAGTAATATATATTGCACTCAACTAGGAGCTCACTTTTTCTAGTCTGTTCTGTTCTTGTAGTCAAAGCATAACCAATGTAAGGAACGAGCATTCCTTACTAGTATTTCCCCAGTTTTTTGATTATCAAAAGTGGCAAGATTTTGATGGCGTAACAAGCTAGCAGTCCTATTAATTTATAACAAAGATCCAAAGGAACCTAAACTTTGTCGCGCAAGAGGCTACAACTGAAGAAGCTGCTTGTGTTTGCTTGCACACGAGCATATTTTGCTCGGCAGAGAATTAAGATTGCCTGTTGAAAGCTGAGCTCCTCATTGTTTGGCAAACAATGTAGCTGATCTGTCGCATTTTAACTAATTTTTCTATCCTAATGTCGTCAAATTATATCAACACAAAATTTACCTACTACACATGATGCAATTGCAGTTCCCGGTTCAATCATTATTAAAATACTTATACAATTGAACATAAAAACCATAACGTGCAGGCTTTTTCAATCTTGAACGAATTCAAATATTTAATTAAAAAATTCGGACCTTCAGAATCACCAACAATACTGACAATGCTGCAGTCATAATAACATTTTCTCAGAAAGATCAACCCGGGCTTCAAAATGGTCGATTCCACATTTGCTTTGCTGTCTTGTACTTCTAAGAACTGAGACCTAAAAGACACATTGACCAAGCAAAACAGAACTTAATTCCAAGTAATAAGAAATCTGAAGAGAGTAATGTCTACTTCATATTAATATACTTTCAATTGCTGTAAGTACAGATTGTCTTCCCTGGTATTAGTTTTTGGAATGAATTTTAAGATTGCAATTCTTGGCTATTGATGGATGTATTTAATTTAAATGAGAACATGTAAAATTGAAGGCATCTTTAGATCTATTAGAAGTACTACAAAATGGCCTAGTCTATGTCAACTCGATTTCGATAAGGCCTCTTCAGTTGCAAAAATAACTTAACGACTTTGAATTAACATTGTCCTTAGATACTAATCAAGTTGAAAGTTATGACCCAAATGCACTCAGGGGTTCCCTATAGAGAATGATACAGATTCACATTGTATCACTTTCCTTCTCTTTTCTGAAATGACATTTACATAAACATCAATTATAAGATAATTGATAAGATCTTGAAAATGAAGAAGCAAACAGACAATAGTACCTTCGGCCTTTCCATAGAGCTTCCAAAATATCCGATGCCAAAAGACAAGGAAGAATAAGCAGCAGCTATCTCTATTGCTTTCAGCTTTGGAGGACCTACTGAAGCCTATTAGACAAAAATAAGTTGAACTACTTGAACAAACTGACAACCAAACATTCCACAAGGAGCTTACCACCACAGGAGCATCAGCTTGCACAATGAGAATCCCTGCACTTTTATCAGCACCACTTGGACTGCTCTCTTGGACAATAGGGTGTAGAACTTTCATGCATGCTGAGGCAGGACCAGCCTGTGAACTAAAAGAAGATGACCTATTTAGGCAGATGTTTAAAATCTTAGGGTAGCAGGTAAAGCTGCTTTATCTGTCACTTGTGTACTATTATAACATTAAAAGTCCAGCTAGATTCATACTTATATAAACAGCATGCAAGCTAAAAACTATTGGCTCCAGAGTCCTAGAAGTAAAATCAAATTTGTGATATATGGAAAAATAAATAAATAAACAGATAAATGGATCATAGACAAGCATTCCTAATAGCAATAGAAAGGAGAAAGCGAATAACCAAAAGTTGCAGTTAGAAATGCCAATCAGAACAATAGTTCTCCAATTATTTTTCCTATGGCAGGCAAGCACAATAACCAAGAGGAGCAAAGGGGCTGCAGAATAAGAACAAACGAAGTCTACCAAATCACCAGCATACAAAGAATTAGAAATATTAACTTGAAGTTAATCATACAGTGATGATGAAACACAGCACTCCCGAGCAGCAAATGCTTTCATTAAGCATTCTCCCCCACCAGTAACACAAGAACCAACAATGAATGGAGCTCCAAATGGACCTTTAGACGAAGCCCAACAACCTGAACCATACATTGCTGCTAATCCCACACGCCCACTAACCTGATTTTAGAAGAGAGAAAAAAAAAAGAGCTTTCATTAAAGATTATGAGTTTGAAAAAACAAAAATAAGTATCCATTACCTTCAGTGCAATACCACCGCTTGAAGCTCCAGATACTATGTGTCCTTCAGTGTCGATGCAAATAACTCCAACAGTGTCCACGATGTTGCTGTCCTCTTCTAGTGCTCGCTGTATCGATAATTGACCACTGCCATTCCGCTTCAAAGGTTCACAAGGTTGTGCTTCTAATTCACCAAAATGAATACAACTGTCATAAAAATAATGTTTAATATAGTCTCACAGATGCAGGGTTTATACCTACAGCACAAATTAGATAGTAGAATAGATAATCAACAATATAGGTTCAGCAAGAAAAAAGACTGATTACACATAACAGTAATGGAAAATCATACACACAGTGCCCGCAGGAGCCTGATTAAACACCACTCCAGAGATACATATGGACTACTAACAAGGCCATCAAAACAAAAAATACTGGCCCCAAATCATTGAGAGAATTTGGCTTCATAATCCATGAATGGCAATGATACTGCAACGATATTAAGTAAATGTGCAGAAAAGTGGATGGAATCAGTCAAGTAATTATTCTCTCACAATGTATTAATGATTTGGAAAGGAGGGAATTGATGTGCTGAGTATACAACAGCAATGGCATACCAGATGTAATAGCAGTCTCCCTAGCCTCACCAGACTGTTCTTCAGCTGAAATATCAGTCTTAGCTTTGGCATCAACAAGCATTGATTTGTACTTTTTCCATTGAGCTTTTGCCCTTTCTGTCACCAGCCACTGTTTTGAAAAAGAATCAGGTGCAACGTCCTAAGATACAAAAAGAATTACCAGACAAAAATAATATGCAAAAGAAATAATTAAAGTGAAAATTTTTAATTAGCAAATCATGATGAAAAACTAATTTTAATTAGCAAAATCATGGTTATAAACTAACTAAACCTCATCCGCCTCAGCTATAGTTGCCGGTAAAGCAATGCCCTTGGATTTTGCCCATATACGTGCACCTTCACCCACCAAGAACCTGGATTACACAAATGTTCCTGAGCATACTATATGAAAACATTATGTGCAATACTCATAACATTAAATTATTGTTTTGAAGAAAGGTATAGTACCCAAGTAAAGCTTTCATTGGTTAAAACTATGCCAACTTCTTTTTATTACTTTAATGCATGAATTACAAGAACTCTTGCATATGCGTTAAGTAGGAGATATTATTCTCAACAAAATGGTAGGAGACATTATGCAATATGGTAATCCAGAAAACTTCAGATTTTTCCATTACAGTGGAGTGTCTAGCAATTATGCAATAATCATGTTGTAGTATCCAGAACATGTATACTATGGGAAATGGAAAGTCCTCCATAACATAGAAAAGGATATGAAAACCATTAGGGATGCATAGCACATTTCCACAATGGTCATTGAATAAAAGCCAGTTCACCGGCATTTTTGTTGTCCTATAATGAAAGTTTTGCACCTTAAATATGAAGCTCCAAATGCTCTCCCAGAGGAACTGGATTTTAAGACAACAGTTCATCAAGTAATAATGACACTTTATCTGCATGCTGCCCCAATGGTAAAAGCCATTCCACCAAAAAGAATTTCAAAATGTACAACACAAACTTGGCTCATAAACAAAAATGAAATGAAGAAAACAAGGCAATGTTTAGAAGAGGATATTATTCTCCAACAGATTTAAAGAGAAGAAAGACTGAGCAATCATTACATGGGAGGTATTCGACCCAACAATGAAGACCCCATCATTTGCTCCTTGGCCAAGAAAGCAGCAATCTGGATGGCATTTCGGACACCTGGTCTACAACAAATGAAATTAAGCAACTTCTGAGTATATAAACAAAAGTGAAATCCCACGAGGTAATAACAGAATTAAATGAATCAAAGGAACAACAGAAAAGTTACAATAAATAATTTCAGAACCTATAAATATGATCGTAATAATAAAGTTGCCCTGTTGTAAATACCTGGCACTGCTCCAACAGCTCCGAAGGCTCCAGAATCACCATCCATGACACTGGCATCACATTCCACTTGACCGTCTTCTGTCAAATTGGATCCTCGGCCTGCATTCGTACTTGGATCATCCTTCAATAAAATAAAATGATCCCAAAGGAAATCATCAGAATCCACACTAAATTAAGCATAATACACTAAATAATTGTTCAATCCACAAAGTACAAAAAGTTACAAGACCCTCACAAACGAAGTGAACTTTATGCATTAGGCATGCAACTAAAGAATGATTATCAACTTCCAAAAATGTACCCTTTTTAAAGTACAAATAAAGAATGTAAAGAGTCAGACTCAAACAGGAAAACAATGTATTACCTCCAAGACTTGAATTGCTGCTGTAACAGCATCCATACATCCACCGGAACCCTAATTTCAAAACCAAAAAGTTCATCAAAGAAGTGCATGAATGTAAATAAACTGATGATAAAAGTCCAATTAAAATTGAAAATTGATTTCAGGAAACCGTCGAAAGGAAGAGAGATTAGAAGAAAACCTTGCGAAGAACAGAAGCTGCAGCAAGGCAGGCGCGTTTCATGGCGGACCTTAGGGCTTTCTCGTTTGAAGGAGCGTGATATCCTGCGCCTACATGAACGGCCACGAAGAATCTTGGTTTTTCATCCCCTGATTCGCTAGCCATCATCAGCCAATGTGTGGAGTATTGCGTATGGTATAGACGAACAAAGAAAGAAAAGCGTGTGTGTGTTTGGGCGCCGGCCTCAGTTAGGGCATAATATGCTTGGGATCTATGCTTTTAGATACATATTATGTCGCTGCCGCCTGCGCCGCGCGGTTTTGTTTCCAGGAAGCCTTGGTATCCGTCGCATTAAAAATTTAAAATTTTTTTATATATATAACTATTATATATGCAGTAGTAGTGAGTTCTCTTTCTTTGGAAAAAATGAAAAATAAATTATTTTTCAAAAGTTAATGTTGAAGTATTTTCTATATCGAAAATTGATTTTAAACACTAATGTTATGTCTCATTTCTGTTTTTAAATGCTGTAATCCCATTACTTTACTTTAACTATATTAAACAGTAAAAAAAAATTAACTAAGTTCTTGAATAAAAATAAATAACTTAACAGTTATATTGAGGAGTCCAATATATATATATATATATATAATTCAGTTGAGAAGCACAATTTTCTTTTAAAAAAAATTTGTTGCCGTAATATGTTTGCGGAGTTTTTGCACATCTGCCTTCAAAACACGAAGCAGGAAAGCATATAGAGTGGCTGGCTTATCATGCAAATGTAAAATACCCTACTGCTACTAGACAACTCCAAATAAGTAGGAATTACAGTTCAGAGATCGTACTGTTGAAAAATAGGAGGAAAAAATAATTTTTATTAGATCTGAAAAAACACTACCATGTACACAGCCTTAAGAGACTATAAAAAGAATTCTCTAGGAATTAAAAAGAAAACTATCTACCGTAATCAATCCTATAATTGAAAAGATTTGAATCTCTTTTCTACTTAAATTATACACACATTAATTCATTCCTAATAATCTGGGATTATAATAGTTGTACATTCTAACACTCCCCCTCAAGCTGGAGAATAGATATCTTCCATTCCCAACTTGGAAATAATCTCATGAAAATTTGCACTGTTAAGTCCTTTGGTCAAGACATCTGCCAATTGATTTCGAGAAGACACATACGACATGCAGATCAGGCCACATTCTAACTTTTTCTTGATGAAATGTCGGTCTATCTTAATGTGTTTTGTCCTGTCATGTTGAACAGGATTATGAGCAATGTTTATTGCTAACTTGTTATCACAATAAAGCTTCATAGGTCCTTCCCACTTGATCTTTAAATCGTTTAGGATGATTTTCAACCATAATAATTCACACACGCCTTGAGCCATTGCTCTGAACTCTGATTCTGCGCTAGACCTTGCCACAACATTTTGTTTTTTACTTTTCCATGTTACCAAATTACCCTCAAGAAACATGCAGTAGCCAGAAGTAGACCTCCTATCCATGGATGATCCTGCATAATCAGCATCTGTATAGACTTCTAGAGTCAGTTCAGCTTTTCTTTTGAACAAAACTCCTTTACCTGGGCTGCCTTTCAAGTAATGAAGTATTCGACAGGCAGCCTTCAAATGTACCTCCCTTGGATCATACATAAACTGACTAATCACACTTACTGAATATGCTATATCTGGTCAGGTATGAGCAAGATAAATAAGCTTCCCTACCAACTTTTGATACATTTCTTTATCTACAGTTGCATCTTCTTTTGCTTCCCCAAGTTTATGGTTAGGCTCAATAGGAGTAGCTACTAGTTTACAAGCAAGCTTTCCTGTTTCCTTTAATAGGTCTGTCACATACTTTTGTTGTGAAATAAAGATGCCCTGTCTTGAATGTGCAACCTCAATCCCAAGAAAATATTTTAATCTCCCAAGCTCTTTTATCTTAAATTCCTTCATTAAACACTCTTTCAGAACTTGTTTCTCTTTCCCATCATTTCCAGTAACAATTATATCATCAACATATACCAAAAGAATTGTAACTCCCCCTAAGTTAGAGTGCTTGATGAACAATATGTGATCTCCTTGACTTTGTTTAAAACCTGTGGATTTCATTACTTTAGCAAATCTCCCAAACCAAGCTCTAGGAAATTGCTTGAGTCCATATAGAGCCTTTCGTAGTCTACACACCTTATTAGTGGTTTCCTCTCCTTCAAAGCTGGTGGTATGCTCATATATATTTCTTCTTCTAAATCTCCGTGTAAAAAGGCGTTCTTCACATCATACTGTTGGAGTTGCCAATTAAAATGAGCTGCCAATGACAGTAAAATCCTCACCGTATTCATCTTAACTACGGGAGCAAATGTCTCTTGATAATCAACGCCATATGTTTGAGTGTAGCCCTTTGCAACCAACCTCGCTTTATATCTTTCAAGTGAACCGTCAGTCTTGTATTTCAAAGTGAACACCCACTTACATCCTACCAAAATTTTCCCTTTTGGTTGATCAACGATCTCCCATGTCTTGTTTTTTTCCAACGTATCCATCTCTTCTCTCATAGCATTCCTCCATTCCTTTTTGGATAATGCCTCAGATAAAGTGTTAGGGACAGATATAGTATTTAGACTCATGATAAAATTCCTATAGGATGGTGAAAGATGTTTAAGAGACATATAGTGAAATAATGGGTATAAAGGCCTTTTTGTGCATTCTCTGATGCCCTTTCTTATAGCAATAGGCAGATCAGAATTTGAATTTATTGTGTGTGGTTCAACAGGTTGTGCATGCGAAGTAGGCAAATTAGACCCTTTTGTGTGTGGTGTAGTAGGTTGTATATGTGAAGTAGGCAAATCACACCCTGTTGTGCGTGGTTCAGCAGGTTGTGCATGCAAAATAGGCAAATCAGACTCTATTGTGTATGGTTCAGCAGGTTGTGTATGCAAAGTTGAGTCAAAACTTACTGTATTTTCTTTATGAGAGCTCGGATTGGAGTCTTGGACTTGTATTGGATCAGGAACACTTGTTCTTCTTGAAAACACATGTGGAAATATATAAGAATCATAAATAGGTACAGAAACTTGAGTAGGGGCAGATTCTGGGATTGACCCTGGCAAAGATTGGGTAGATAGAGGTTCAGTAAATTTTGGGACTAACTCTGACACAGGTTGGACAGATACAGGTTTAGTGGACTCAACTGTGACATTTTGGTAAGGATTTTGAGAATTAAATGGAGCCGATGATAGATCAAGAGAGCCAAAGTCAAAGTTTTTATCTTCTATTAGTGAAATCTCCCCTTGAAGATTAGAGTGTGTGAAAAAAGGTTTGTTTTCAACAAAGGTAACATCTGCAGATATGTAAAACTTTCTTGAAGAAGGGTGATAACATTTGTATCCCTTTTGTGTAGATGAATAGCCAATAAACACACATTTGATTGCTCTAGGATCTAATTTTCCTCTGTTGTGACTGTGAAGATGAACAAAAGAAGTACACCCAAAGACTCTAGGTATAAGACCATTTGAAGTTTTGAAGTGTGGATAAAAGTTGGAAAGGACTTCCACGGGAGTTCTAAAATCTAATACTGTTGAGGGTAGTCTATTAATTATGTGTGTGGCAGTAAGGACAGCTTCCCCCCAATAGTTTTTCGGAACATTCCCATGAAATAATAATGCTCGAGTGGTGTTAAGTAAATGACCATTTTTCCTTTCTGCAACTCCGTTTTGCTGTGGTGTGTTTATGCATGATGACTCATGAATGATTCCCTCCTTTTGAAAGTAGGAAGATAAAACTTGATTAAAAAAATTTCGTGCATTGTCAGACCTAAATCTTTTAATTTTTATCCGAAATTGATTTTGAACCATTGAATGGAAATTAGAAACAACACTACCTACATCAGATTTATGTTTGAGCAGAAAGATCCAGGTGACACGAGTACAATCATCAATTAGAGAAACAAACCATCGTGACCCCGAAATGTTTGCAATTGTAGATGGCCCCCAAATATCACTGTGAATCAAATCAAAAGGATGAGAACATCTATCATTACTAATAGGAAAAGATATACGAGTATGTTTTGCAAGCTCACAAACATCACAATGAAAATTTGTAAGATCTAATCCCTTAAACAAAGTAGGAAACAAAACTTTTAAAACTTTAAATGACGGATGACCAAGACGAAAGTGATAAAGCCAAATGGTGTCTTTATTTGAGGAACTAAGTAGGGACACGAACAATTTATTCATATTTTTCTTTGAGGGATTGGGTGTTTCGAGATAGTATAGTCTATTCTTCTCCTTAGCAAGTCCAATCCTCCTCTCCGAATCCTGGTCCTGAAAAACACAATAAGACGGACAAAAATTTGCATGACATCTTAGGTCTTTCGTAAGTTTTTGAATTGAAACAAGATTGGTGTGACACAAATATCCCCTAAACCTACAACAGTAGCAAGAGAACCATTTGCTACAACAATTTTCCTACTGCTTGGACATGGTTTATAGGTACTAAAATATTGTAAAGAATAAGTCATGTGGTCAGTAGCGCCCGAATCAATTATCCAGAAGTTGTCAAAACACTTTTCTGAGACATGAAATCCAGAGGAGAATGGAGACTTACCAGAGAGTGCCAATGAACATGTGCTAGAAGGATTTCTTAAAGATCTTATCAAGTTTCTGAGTTTTTCAATTTCCTCACTGCTGAATCCTTCTTGCTCTTGTTTGTCACCTTGACTTAATTGTTTTGTTAGATGAGCCTGGTTGTGAAATCTTTGTTGCCCTCCTTGATAACCCCATTCTTTGCTTGAAGTCGATGGCTTGCCATTCAATTTCCAGCAACGTTCTTTAGTATGCCTTGGTTTCTTGCAATAGGTACACCAAAGGTTGTCTCGGTTATCTTTATTGTCTTTTCCTGAAAATTTGGGCAGGTCTGCTTTTCCACTTTCTTGTGTTTGCGGTTGTTCAGTTTTAGTAACCAAGTCTGATCCTTCGAGGACTTGAGGTTCAAGCAGAACACCCTTTCGACTTTCCTCTCCTCGAATTAGAGAAATTGTCTCCTCCAACGATGACGTCTCTTCTTTGCCAAGAATCTGAGCCCTCACCTGATCAAATTCAGGATTAAGTCCAGCTAGTAAATCATAGACTCGATCCTTCTCAATGAAAATTTTTAAAGTTGCAGCGTCTTCTGCGCATTTCACATCTATCACCCGATAATGATCTAGTTCCTGCCATAGATTTTTCAGAGGATTTGCATACTCAGTTACTGATTTGCTTCCTTGTTTGGTTGCACCTACCTTGACTTTAATCTCATACACTTGGGCAACATCTCGGGCTTTTGAATAAGTCCCAAATCTCTTTTGCAGTAGTAAAAAACATGCAAGTATCACTAATCTCAGGATCCATTGAATCCCATAGCCAAGATACAATCATAGAATCTGCCTCATCCCATGCATCAAATCCCGGGTCTCCTTTCTTTGGTCTTGTTCCTAGAAGATGGCTGAGCCTTCCTTTGCCCTTTAAATAAGTCCGAACAAATTGGGACCATTTTAAATAATTCTTACCATTTAGCCTATATGTTGCTCGAACATTCTGTAAATCGCCTGTCGCTTGTCTTGAATTAACTTCGTCAGATTGGACAGAAACATTTGTAATCTTAGAGGCAGACATGATGTTTCAGAATGGGAAATAAGAGAGAAACTAGGCTTTTAATCAGAAGAGAAGAACTTAAGAGATTAAACTTTGGCAATAAAGGCCAATTATGAAAACACAGCAATGAAGGCTGGAACAAAAAGAAAACGAATGAAACCAGAAAAAAAAAAATAGCCTAGAGCTCTGATACCATGTTGAAAAATAGGAGGAAAAAATAATTTTTATTAGATTTGAAAAAACACTACCATGTACACAGCCTTAAGGGACTATAAAAAAGAATTCTCTAGAAATTAAAAAGGAAACTATCTACCGTAATCAATCTTATAATTGAAAAGATTTGAATCTCTTTTCTACTTAAATTATACACACATTAATTCATTCCTAATAATTTGGGATTATAATAGCTGTACATTCTAACACGTACACAGATTCCGAAACTGAGATTTCTCATCCCTTCTCAATTGTTCAAATAATATTACATGCAGTTGGTAAAAATAAAATTGCATCAAATTGTTCCCATGAGAAATACATATTACTCTCTTATTAATAAAACTACAAATTTCCCTACAGCTCAGTGGTTTGCCAGGAAGAGAGCTTTACACTGTTCCACCGTATCATTGGGGCTGGTAACTGCAAAAAGGAAAAACTATGCATTGGTGATCATCTAAACGTTGATACCAGCATAAAAATATGGAAAACGTTGTTGCAGCAACATTGTTCAGTGGAAATTCAACAGAAATGAAATCATCCCATCTTTGTTTAACATGGCATGTCAAAACAACCTATGTCATCTCATGAACAAGATCGTCTCTTTTATTTTAAGTCCCGGGACACAGCTATTCTCCTCACTTTAGCTATTGGCGCCATAATCATTACGTATTCCAATGATTGTTCAATTTTTTGCGAAGGGAATTGATCACAATTCTTTTGAAAACAGAATGGGACGATTTCATTTTCATGGAACACCCAACATGCCAAAAAGTGATTGAAGTTAAATGTAAGGCAGACCTGTGTGACCCACTGTTTGCTCAGATTCATAAATTTCATGATCATTCCCTCCCTGAAAAAAGAACACCCAAGCTCTTTTGTTACTACCAGAGAATAAAACACTAGTGAGAAGGAAAAGATTTACAATAAGACATAACTTGAATAAGGACAATAAAGCTATTAAGCTAGGTGCGGCTGTGGACCAAGCCTGAATCCCAAGGGAATTCTTACCCTAGAAAATGACAATAAATCTAGTGGTGATTGAAGCCATATAAAAGAGAAGAGTCATCACCAAAAAGTAGACATAACAAAGGTGAGTGGCATAGGAGAAAAGAGCAAAAGGAATGAGCCACAAAGTAAGAGGCTAACCTCGTAAGTTTTGTCCCCAAAGAAGTGAATTTCTTGAAAGTCATCAAGGTACCTCAAGCAGTATGTCTTGTCCCAACCCTGGGGAAAAACCTGTTACAAGTGCCAGAAACGATAATAGACTCAGAAGTGATCCTCCAATTTGCTATATAAGCAACCAGTTCAAAGGTTACTAAATCATATTTCAAAAAAAAAAAAAAAAAAGTTATTAAATCATTAAATTGATATAATATTAACACACATCAAAGCTTATCTGTCCTCCAACTGAAAATGTCAAGTTAAGGTGAACAAACTTCTCCCGAAGCACAGACACCATTTTTGGGCGTATATTGTGAATCTGAAACCTCAGTTGTGTATGTTATATGTCAGCACAAGTAAATATCAAACAGGTAGTCTGCACTACAGAAACATGAACTACTAATAAATTCTTTTAGATAAAAAGAAAAAAATTTTCTTACTTTGTCATATCTTTCGAACTCATCCCTTTCTTCTTGGCTGCAGTTCCGGCCAATTGGTGAAACATTGAGCATCCCACTTCGGAATTCAATGAAGGTTCCCCTGTAGCAATAAGTGAAATAGAAGAAAATAAATAAGAACAATAGTTTAACTCAAAAACTGGTCGCCAAGCTCTGATAAACTCACCTTTTAATTGGAATGTCCAAGTCAGCAATGTAATGAAGAGTAAAGCTTATGAGCTCCTGCACAAAATTTTGCCGTTCATCAAATAAAATTGATAAATTCCATGGACCAGTAAGTCCACTTGCAATGCTGTGTTTGGCTACAATCAAAATACCTCTTAAAAGATATTTGAGCCAAATCTTATCCAAGTATATATTTTTGTGGTACAACACCTCGTAACCTTACTGAATATATTTGTTAATTTTCTAAACATATAATTTATGAGTTATTGCACTTGAAAGGGAAGGATCTTACCTTGAGCTTTTCCTCTCCAAGAAATGATTTCAAGGACTGGATAAAGGAAAAAACACAGCCTGTCAGGGGATTTACAGATCAACTAAAAAGCACAAGGTATATCATAATGCAACATGAAAACACACTTCTAAGGTAAACAAGTAAAGGGAAACACATAATCTATCCAGTGCAATTCAGTCTAGGTAACATGCAGGTTAATTTCAAGTTGCAATAAGGAGATATAGGAAAGCATGATCTTGACACTCTTCAGAAGTTACAACATGAATATTTTAAACTCTGAATGAAACATAATCAACATTACTTTTAGGTGACCTTATTATAGCCATTAATATAGTTCCTTTGGTCTTGCCTCTCTACAAATATCTTTAGAACAACATCAAATCACAGAGGATCTACCTCATCAAGTATTGTCAAAAGCTCTTTGATGCTTCAAATACAGTTTAAGTTATGAACATTCCAGTGCTTCATAGTTAATTGCTTCAGTTATACCACAACTAAGACCTCCAGTAACGGCTAGGACTAGGCAGTAATATATGCATTACCACTAGCTTAATTTTCAGGGTTTATGTGGTGAAGTACCTGGGTGCCAATTAATTTGCCATCCTTATGAGCCACAAGACCATTCTCGGAAAAGACATAATCATAGTCATTAATAACTGCATACACAAAAACATGGTTCAGACCAGGTATATATCTTAAAAGAGTGTAAAGTAGAAGCCAAACATTGGTGCATCGGAGTACATGAATATTCAATCATGTCCAATAGCTTTGTATATGTATTCACTCAAAAGCCAACTGCAAATTTTTAACGAAGCAAATATATATATAAATGAAGCAGAGGCTATAGTTTAACTGTGTAATTATCAAGTTTCATGAAGAAAAACCAGCAGCATTAATCAACACAATATGATAAATCACATCGAAAACAAATGAAACAGCTAACAGAGTAAATTTAAGTAAAGCTATTGGATTTGCAAACCTGTCTTCCCAAGTTGCTCTGATATCTTAGAAAGGTCAGAACCACCAACCACTCCAACTGTAACAACCTACAAGTTAAACAGAACTCTTGTCATATTCTAAGGAAACACATAAAAAATATTACTCATTATGCTAACAAATAATTTACCTTTCTGAGTTCCCGCATGAACGCTAACATTTCTGGAGTGGCAGCCTTGCAATTGAATTACAAAAACCACATAAAAAATGAAAAGATAATGCCAATTCATGCAACACCCATAATAATTTATTACGTAATAAATGAGAAGTATCTCACTTTTCTAGGAGCCGTAAGTGTTCCATCAACATCAAATAAAGCAATTAAACCTGGCTTCCTTGCTGCCATTGGAATTGAACGTATGTAATCTGCAATCAAATTCACGAAATTGTAAAGCATTCAATACAACGAATATCCCTTTCTTTTAGTTCAGCAAATATTCACCTGAATAATTGGTGTGATAAGTGTGATTAGAGGGCAAAGCTTTGATCTCTGTTAAAGTGGAATTCGGACACGGAATTTAACGCAGATCTTGAATGGCGGTAGCTGGGGAGTTTATGGGAATTAATAAATTCTCAAGGGGTAACTTGCGAGTGACGCTAGATCTGAAGATCGGCATTTGGTGGTAGGCAGATATGACGTGATGTTTCGACTGCTGCAGGATATTCGGTAGTTTCGAATGTTCTTTAGATCACAACCGTCGATGGGTGTGATTTTTGAACGCTGAGTATGACTGACAACGTGGAGCAATGGGGAGTGTCCATTTGGTTTGACTATTGGACTGGGGGTGTCGTGTCATATATTGATTAGCTGAAGTGGATTTTACTTACTTTTACCAAATGAAGGTTAAGTGGTAATCACTAACAGAACAAACATACCCTTCATTTTTATTAAAACTAATCAAGTTTGTTTATAATAATTAACCATTTTCTCAAATTAACGAATTATATTTGGTCTTAGCATGATATGTGTTGTGTAATTTGAAGTGAAGCCGTCCATGCGAAGTGGGTGTGGGAGGAACCGTGGAAGAAGTGATAACACTCTGTTTCCAGACGAAAACAGGGAAAGCGATTTTCCTGCAGGCAAAATTTCAGTGGGTTCATAAAGCCAAATAAATGTGATTGAACAACGCCAGAGTGTTGGCAATGGCAGCAAGCGATGTACAAAAACGTTGTAAACACGGAAAGGAAGTTGCTTCTCTTTTGTTTTAGTTTGAAGAGGAAATTTCTCACCTTCCCGAATTTTCACTTCATTGGGACCCTTTTGGCAACTTCCTCTCTACTATCTCAATTCTTTTCACTGGAATTCGCTTTATCAGTTTGCCACAGTTACAAGGAATCAGAACTATAAATAAACTCAAAACTTACTCCATAAAATTTGTTCAAACAAGCAATTTTGTAATTTCCCCTGACCCTGTTGTCATTTCAACAATTTGGCTAGCAAAGAGCCAATCTTATTCATTTTTCACTCATCTTTTTAAACTATGAAATAAAGCCATAAATTCTGAGCATATGGCTCCGAACATAACAGATTGAAGTCACATCTGTCGTACATGTTTAGATTAATACTAGCGAGGCAAATATAACAAGTTTTATCAGAAAAGCTATATATGTGTATGTTAAAGTTTCATGATATTCAAAAGGGTGCCTCTTTCTTGCAGGAAAAGAAACGGCCAGTAGGGCCGCCATCGGGCAGCAAGGCTAGCCTCACAGGACTTTCAGCACCTTCTTCAACAGTTAATGTACCGGAATTGAAGCTCATATCGGTTTTGACAAAGCCAGGACACACACAATTCGCACACATTTGTGGATACCTCTTGGCCAAAACCCTTGTATAAGCATTTACAGCAGCTTTTGAAACTTTGTAAGCAGAAGAGAAAGGACACCAGCCCCTGTTTCCAGCCTCACCCTCTTCAAAATCTTTTAAATAATCGTTCAACACCATTTCTATTTTCTCTTCTGTAAGGCTTTCAACATCTTCGAGTACTTTTCTGGCCTTCTCTGGTAAATCCTGAAAACCCAACTTTAACATTATTAAACTAATGATTCATGTAGTAATATTTAATCCTTCAGGCATGGAAAATTCAGTACCTTTAAGGCAGAGACGTAGGAGGAAACGTTAACGATCCTCGGTGAATCAGATAGTTGGAGGAGAGGAAGAAGTGCCTCACAGGTTTGTTTAGTGCCATAGTAGTTTGTTTTCAGGCATTTTATGGATAACTCATAATCTTGAGTGACAATTTTGCTCCAGTCAACTTCAGCATCACCCTTAGTCTATATATAGACAACAAAAACACCAAATAAGCCTCGTTATTTCTTCTTGCGACACTTGCAAGTTCGCAGAAAAATGAAGTTTACTTAGATCTCTTATATATATAAATGAATAAGATCAGTATATATAAATGAATAAGATCAGTAGATCTTTTTTTAGACAAATTTTTACATCAATTATTAGTCATTATATTAAGGGTATATGAAAGTCGAAATTAAATGAAATAAAAATATAATAAATATTTTATATTCATTAATTAAAATCTTTTATGTCTTTTAATTATCTCTTTCTTCTTTTTCTTATCTAATAATTCGTAAAATCTTTCTTATTTTTTTCTTCTTTATTATATCTTCTCCCTCTTCATTATTTCTTTTCATTTTTTAATTATCAATTATAAATTAAAAAACTTAAAAATTTAAATTACTATTTTAATTTTCATCTTAATTATCACTTACAAATTAAAAAACTTCAAAGTTTAAATCAAAATTATTTTAATTAATTAATTTATCTAAAAAAATTCATGAATTTTTTAAAAATTGTTATAATATATATTCAAAAAAGTATTTAATTAATGAATTTTTTAACTTATAAATAATAATTAAAATTAAAATATGTTTAAGGATAGAGAATATGCAATAAAAAAAATTAAAGCGGGAGAGAATTAATAAATTAGGGGTAAGAAAGAGAAAAAAAAAGACATGAAAAGTCATAACAGATGAGTTTGTAAGAGTTTTTTTATATTTGTTAGATATAATTTGTCTCTCCACGTACCCTTAATCTAATGATTAATAATTGATGTAAAAATTTATATAAAAAAAAAAAGAGGCTGTTGACATATATAGATATTTATATTTATATGTATATGGGGCACGATCAGTAACTCTTTTTTTTTTTTTATACAAAATCTTGTATCAATTATAAATCGTTGGATATAAACACATCTAATGGTTAAGATTACACCTGACTATATAATTAATGCATATGTTATATATAATTTTAACTGTTAGATGTGCGTTATATCCAATGGTTTACAATTAATGTAAGATTTTGTTTAAAAAAAAAGACTGTTGATCCTACCCTTATATATATGGACATGTAATGAAAATCTTACTACAAGATAGCCCGAAGCTTGGAGGGCATGCATATTAATCTTGACACTTGTAATTCCTGCATTGTTCACCTGTGCAGTACAGGGCTTAACACTGAGTATCGCATATAATATTATTTGAAGAAAAAACAAAATAAAATGAAGAGAAAGTAATACCAAGATATCAAGCTTTCCGAATTGGGTTTTGATGAATTCAGCAAGAGACAAAATGGTTGGGGAATCAGTGACATCAAGCTTATGAAAAAGGATAAGATGGTGAGAAAGCCCAGAAGCTTTAAGTTTTTCAACAGCTTCAAGACCCTTGTTCTCATCTCTAGCAGTTAAAACCACCGTGATTCCTTTTGAAGCTAATTGCCTCACTATTTCAAACCCAATTCCCTTGTTTGAACCTGTAACAACTGCACACCTGAACAGAAAAAGTATATACAAATGGTCAGAAACTTAAGAAGCAGATCAGAAAACAAAACATGAAAGAACAAGAAGAAGAAACCACTTGTTTGTTGTGTCTTTTGCCATTGGAAGAACAGAAATGGAGCGTTGTGTTGTGTGAAAAAAGGGGAGAACTGACCAACGATGTATATTTCGGTGAAAGCAAAGAAACTTTCTTTGTATGCGGGGAGATTACAGCGTTTTATTCATAAAATATCCTTGTTCTTTTCTATTATAAAAGAACTACTTACTAAATTAGTTGTATAATAATTATACATTTCAGACAAGTTAATAATAATGCAAGGGATATAAATATAATGTCATATAATTACACTATTAATTTTTAAATATTATAAATATTTTTGTGTTGTTATTTGTAGAATAATTCAATGAAGTCATAATATTTATGCTTTTTTTAGGATAGTATAACACAAATTGATGGTTATAGTCAATAAATATATACATTATTTAATTACAGAGTACTTATATTACATGTTTTAAATTACAGAGGTATATTGACTACATTAGAAAGAGGAATTTGCCAAATTGGGGGCGTGACACTGAAAAAGCAGACAAGAAACATAAATTTTTTAAAATGGTATAGGAAATATAACCACAATACTACGCTGCGAAAATTTCAAGAAACTGAATAAATCATGCCAAAATATCAAGGTTAGGGCCTGTTTGTTTTCTTGGCTTAAATTTGAATAATTTTATTAAGATGTTTAAGAATTGTTTATTTTTTTAATTTATATTTAAAAATTTATTAAAAAATATTTTAATATAATTAGTTAAAAATTTTAAATTGAATCAAATAATCAAATGTTTTAATAAATTAAATATTTTATTTTTGTCAATAATAATTTTAATTTATTACTTAATATTTATACATCTATAAATAAATTAACATATCAATTTTAAATTTTT
Source organism: Azadirachta indica (assembly GCA_022749755.1). Lineage (NCBI taxonomy): Eukaryota > Viridiplantae > Streptophyta > Magnoliopsida > Sapindales > Meliaceae > Azadirachta > Azadirachta indica. The sequence goes on from CM040440.1 coordinate 21,232,899, forward strand.
TAAAGTATATATATCAATATACTAATTTCATATTTTTTATTTTTACAAAAATAAATAACTTAATATATATATTCAAACATATAAGGTAAAAAACAAATATATATAAATAAAATTCAGATTTTAATTAAATTTACTTGTTAGTCGTATTCAGACTTCAGACAAAAAAAATAAATACTACGTTAATCTCCAAAGGAACATTTTAGCGGAATCTTTAATCTCAACGCCATCAAATGATCAATTAAAATATTAAAAAAATATTCTTCAAATCTGCAGATGCTAAAGACAATTTTTGATAATTTTTGATATATGTGTTTTGGATTTAGTATATTATAACGGCCGCCAAAATTCTTACGTGCAAAATCATGAATTTGGCTTTAATTAAGGTCATTGGTGTAGACTTTATTAGTTGATTTGCCCATATATGTATGTATATGCATGAACACACCCATTTATCTTTTTTTATCTTTTCCTTTTTATTTGCAATTAGTCAAGTTTAGCGATCATTCAAAGAGTTTCAACTAGAAACACATTAAATTGACCAAAAAGGAAGTGTTTTAACTGAAAGCTATACATCTTTAAGATACATAGATTGGTGGAAAAAATCAAATATAATTTTTAAAAAAGCATTCATATACCATAGAACAAAAAATTAAAGCAGAAATATAGAAAATGCTACCGGCTAGTCATTTATGATCCGCTTGATAGTGTTTAAATTAATACTGGAGATGAATACGTTGAACTTCAATCAAAAAGAGGTCTCTTATTTTCGCAAAAAGAATCGGCCGGAAGGACCATCATCAGGCAATTAATAGTGCTTACCACACTGGAGTATCAGCCTCGTCAACAATCAACATGCCAGTATTGTAGTTCATATCTGTTTTGACATAGCCAAGGCAAACACGATTCATGCTGAAAGTCGGATACTCCTTGGCCAGGATCCTTGTGTAGGCATTCAAGAACTGCTGGGATAAAATTAACCGCTATGAAAAAAATATTCATCTGGTTTATAGCATATATATATATATATATATATATACACACACATACATATTCAAGATATCTGTTAAGATTTTGCTTCAAAATTTATTGAACAGTTAATATTATTTGAATAGGTTTGACATACAAAGAAGTAATTTGTATGTAACGTTTATAAAGCTGGTTAATTAGCCAACTTTCCCAGGCAAGAGGAAACATTAACGAGAAGCTGGTAAATGGAGGGGGGGAGCATTTAACTGTTCGATAACTTGTTTCAAGGCATTTTGCAGCTAAATTGTATTTAAGTTTCGCTGCATTTGATCGGCACACCTCTCCTGCATCATTACTTAAGATAAAAGAGATTTGATTCAGAACTTAACTATTAAGGCAGCCAAAGAAATCTGTAAACCTGATAAAGCAGCATCATCATCCACACTGACTCTACCAATATAGTTCCCGCATTGTTCACCTGCCAAAAAGTTACAATCAACTAAAATGTCTTCTATATATATATATATATATATATAGTAAGTGATCAGTACTGTTATGTTCCATGTAAATTGAGACCATGTAATTACACCATTTTTCGTGGAAGTGAAATTAAGCAGATGATAGTACCATGCATGTGACGTCCAACAAAATATTATTAATTACTTTGTAGGGTGAATATGCCCGATTATTGTACCAGATGCGCACACAAAGGTAAGCTTTTACTAGAGAAAAATTCAAGAAACTGGTATTAAATCGTACCAAAATATCAAGCTTTCCTAGTTGGGATTTGATGAAATACGTTAAGAGGAGGGTACGCCGCATCTAGCTTCCGGCCATCCTGTTCTCATCTCCTAGCTGTTAACACAGCAGTGACCACATTCCCTTATTTGAACCTGTAAGTGCTGCATACCTGAACACACAAATTTATAGCATATCACCATAGAGAACAAAGTGGAAACGGAAGCTCAATCACAGAATAGAAAAAAAATTAATTTTTTGTTGCTTCTTCCACTGAACTGATGGTATGGTCCAGTTCAGAACTTGGCTAAGTAAGAAGTGTGAGAAACAAGATGTCAAAGAAAGTTTTCAGGTGAAGACAACAAATCTCTCTTCTCTTTTAAAAGAGGACAAAAAGTTAGAAGAAAGAGGGAACCGGGAAACTCTTCACAATTTTTTAAAATATATATATATATATATATATATATATATAATGAGAAAAGGCAAGCCAATCTGGATCTGTTTGAAAATTCACAAGCCATTTACTTCGCTTCACTGACGTCATGTAATTGTTAATAATTATCGTGTATCTCGTCAAAGAGATTGGACGAACGAATTATTAATGTTTCATTTCGGCACAATGAAGGACAGAAAGACCGTCATAGGCAGCGTACCTCATTTAACAGAACTTTGGGCTTCCTTAATCTGTTAAGAGTCTCATGTTGCAAGTTTTGTCCAACGTAAGAAGGTTGAGATTATTTGATAGTCATGTGATATACAGCAAGATACAATGCTTGACTTTCTTTTACACAGATATGAATGGATAGTTTTCAAACAAAAGAGGTCTCTGTTTTGCAGTAAAAAACTCGTTCAGAAGAACCGTCATTGGGCAGCAGCTCTAACCACACAGAACTTTCTTCACCGTCTTCAATAGTTAATGGACTATTGTTGAAGGTCATATCCGTTTTGACATAGCCAGGGCAAACGCAGTTTATGAGAAAATTGGGTACTTCCCGGCCAGAAGCCTGGTGTAGGCATTCAAAGCTGCTTTTGATATTACGTAAACAGAGAAAGAAGCAAGCCATCCTATGGTGTCTGGAGAACCTTCTTTGAAATCATTTGCATACTTGTTCAACACCTCCTCTTAACACTCCTTCAGCCCATTCATTGTTGCGTAATTCAGAGACAAGATGAGGGACATCAATTTTTATCAATTTGCATATAATGTTTATGAATCTGGGGTTTCTGCTTAAAGTGATCGTTTCAAAGGAAAGCAACATCCACTATCCTAATTCTTAACCAAATTACGCCATATAACTTTATCTAGCAAAGGGCCGTAAACTGATCTTTTACCCGTAACTTTCCTGCAGAAGAAAAATTAACAATTCTTGGCGCATTGGATAGCTGAAGGAGGGGAATTAGTGATTCACACATTCCCTTGGCACCATAGTAATTTGTTTCAATGCATTTTGAAATTAACTTACAAGTTTCGGTTGATATTTCATTCCATTTGATTGGCAAACCATCCTGCATCGCCAAGAAATAACTTAATTCAATGGTAGTGGTACTATTCACATAATACATATGTAGAAAAGTACCATGACAAAACGTGATAAAGCATTAGCATCTACAATGACTCCATTAATCCCTTCATTATTCACTTGCAAAAATGTCCATATTGCTCATCTGTCAGTTTGTAATTGAATCAAAACCAGTCAGATCATGACCACGAAAAACTATTTGATTCTTGTGGTTTTACCGAACACTTGTAATTGTTGTGCTTTCAACAAGTTTTTGAAAATTATATATACATATATATATATATATATATTTTACACAATTTTTTACGTCAATTATAAGTCGTTAAATCTAAATATATCTAACGATTAACATTACATCTGACATATAAATTAATTATAAATATATTAATTATGCATTACATCTTTATATATGTTTTTTTCTTTTTCTTCTTAATTCCTTCTCCTTGGTTTTCTTCTTCTTCTTTTTCTATTTTTTTTTTCTCTTTTCTTCTCCTCTCTCTTTTCTTTCCTTTCTTTCTCTTCTCTCACGGTTTTCTAATTTGGATTTCTAAAAATATTAATCTAGAAGCATCCTTCTACTCATTGCATATATATGTAGGTGTAAAGCTACCTCACGTCAATTGTTAACATCACATTTCTTAGCCAATAACTCAAAACCACCGAGTTTGCTTTACTATTATTATAATATAGATTTTTTTTTTGGTTATCCTTTGCACCAACTTATGCAAAGAAAGAAAAAAGCGTTTTACTTCTTAATACCTATCAATCCTCTTAACTTTTTCTTTTACACTCTTCGTTTATAATAAAATTCGCTCATAAAATTCTTTATTATCCAATAATTTTATTCTTTTAAAAACAAAAACATATTAATCCATAATCAAATAATTTCTTCCAAAAATAAATACATTAATCTTGTAAATTCAAATTTTTTATATCCTCACATAACATAATATAAATATATAAATACATCCACATATATATATTTCTATTAATAGTAAAATTTGTTATCACAACTCACCTATTAAATAATTTTTTAAATTATTAATTAAAAGATTAATTTAATAGTATACAACAAAGTGACATTCAGCTAAATAACTTTAATTTAAACTTTTTACACACATACATATACAGGTATAGAGAGATGAATAGGTTTCAATCAAAAGAGGTCTCTTCTTTCCGAAAAAAGAATTGACCAGATGGACCGCCATTGGGCAGCAGTGCTAACCACACAGGACCTTCAGCACCTTCGTCAATGGTTAATCTGCCGGTGTTGTAGTTTATATCTGTTTTGACATAGCCAGGGCAAATGCAATTGATGTAGAAATTTGGATACTTCTTTGCCAGGATCCTTGTGTAGCCATTCATAGCTGCTTTCGATAGTATGTAACCAGAAAATGAAGCGGGCCAGCCTTTTGTTTCTAGTAAACCCTCTTTAAATTTGTTTAGATACTGGCTCAATACCTCATCCACTCTTTCTTCCTTAAGGTTCTCCGCATCACTAAACACTAGTTTGGCCCATTCATACGGTACGTTCTAAAACAAAATGATGAGAAACATAAGTCTTCACTTTTAAGATTCCAGAGAACATGATCACATAAAAATTTGAAACAAGAAGTATTTGAGATCTTTCTAGTTCCAAAAATATAATAACTGTTATAAAACAATTATAAGGCTTTACTGGATACACAGAACTCCCCAAATTTGCTTCAGAAATTTAGCAGAAATGACTGAAAATAGTTAGTTGATTTTGCGTATGTAACTTAGTTTGCATGTACCAATATTAGGCAAGGAGGTTTCAGCTTGGAGTTATTTCAAATGGACGCAACCTACCTATAGACTATAGTAACACACATCAACAGGCTTAATTCTTAACCAAATGACAGATAGTTTTATTTTTGGCAAAGGTTTGTAGAACTGTTTTACCCGTAACTTTCCTGCAGAAGAGGAAACGTTAACAATTCTTGGTGCATTGGATAACTGGAGGAGGGGAATTAGTGCTTCACACATTCTCTTGGCACCATAGTAGTTTGTTTCAATGCATTTTTCAACTGACTCGTAAGTTTGAGTTGCTATTTCCATCCAATTGCTTGGCACTCCATCCTGCATCATTGAGAAGAAAACACACAATCTCAGATGTGCTGTTCATATAATGCCTCCAAAGCTACAGTAGATTAGATACAAGGAAAGCATTTTGCACATATATGAATTAAGTCAGAAAGTACCTTGACAACATCAACATCCAAACTGAATCCACCAATTCCTGCATTGTTCACCTTCCAAGAAGTCCACCATTTACTTAATTCAGTTTATATGTCAACCATAAACAGTTATATAATCCGGAAAACTAATAGATTCTTCTCGTACTTAGCAGACCTGAATTATGAAATACATCACTTAGCTTGTTATGGGCTGGTTGCGCTTTCGTCAACCCACAAAACTAACCTACTAGTTCACACCGTTTATCTTCCAGTACTGAATTCCACTCAATTTCAATCAAATGTAAGACTCTGACACTTAATTACGGCACTATGATTTTGTCATCAGAATCAATTTTACCATGTATACAGCTTTGTTCTGTCTTTCTTTTCTTTTCTGCGCACAGGAATAATTATAATCAGATCATTGTAATTTTATCATGTCGTGAGGCAATCAACTGTTAGTAGTGATGTTACTGGCAGGTTAATAGAAGAATGGATGAGGGCTACAAAGGAGAACCCAAGTATTTTACATTATATTACGAATTACCATGCACACACAGCTATGTAATGCTTGAAAAAGACCAGAGAAAATTTGGAGAAAGTGAAATTAAATCGTACCAAAATATCAAGCTTCCCAAATTGCGATTTGATGAAATCTGTTAGAGAGTGAACGCTAGCAGGGTCCGCCACATCTAGCTGATGAAAAATTACATCATCGTAGCCAGATTGTTTGAGTTTTTCAACAGCTTCCAGACCTCTGTTCTCATCTCTGGCTGTTAGCACCACCGTGACCCCATTTGAAGCTAATTGCCTACAGATTTCAAACCCAATTCCCTTATTTGCTCCTGTAACAACCGCATGCCTGAACAGTGAAATTTTGTAAGCATGTCAGCATAGAAGACGTTGTGGAAACTAAAGCTTAAAGACAACACACATGAAATTAATAATAATAATTAAAAAGATGACCTCTTTGTTACTTCTTCCATTGAACGGATGATGAAGCAGTGTGAGAAACTGAGATATTCGGTAGTTTGTTTCAAGCTACGCACAAAAGAATAAGAAAGAACTGTGACGACTTGCCCACTAGTTTTAGAACATGGAAGAAGATGGCAACTTACCCTTTAGAATTTTAACTTTTAAATGCTGAAAGCTTCAGACTGAGCCATCTAGAGTCAGGACCCCACCACTTTATAAAAAATTTGGTATTGTTTCAGGGGTTTTAACACATCCCTATCCTGAGATTTTGGTTTCTATCACTTAGAGAGATTTTTTAGGGATTTAAACACTTACCTCTCCTAGAGGTATCTAATTCCGTCCACTTGCTGTTACTTGAAGGGCATTATGGAAAAAAAACCTCTCTTACAAACTTTACTCATTAGTGGTGGTTGCTTTGACATTGTAAGAGAAAACATTTGCAAATTTTTTGGCCCTTTGTAGCCAAGACTTTCAAACCCAAAAGGCAATGTTAGAACATTGGGACATTTCTTCTCAAATCAGCCGTCATTCTTGTAGTATGGAGAGAAAAGTCGATTAATGGAGGGAAATTGGAGCAATCTTTGAGCCAGTTGTTGTGGTTGTTGATATATATGCTGTGAGAAAAGGTCATCAATTGTACTTGATTGGGCTGAAAGTGGTAGTTTTTAGTCTCTAACAAGCTTCGATCAAGCTTCAGAGCTTCTGCAATCGAAGGATTTGAACTATTCAATAGGGTAAGTAAAGCATCTAAATGTTATTTGCATGTATTGATTTTGCTGCTTTTATACAGAGTTGGAGTTGAAATCTGATTCATAGCATTCACGATGATTCCGTGGAACCACGGTTCATTTGAGTTAAATCTTTGATTCAAAGCTTATTGGAAGTATAATACACAGTGATGTTAGTGGATTGGGGTCTTGAAATGCAAAAGACTCACAACACCTTCAATTCTGGTGGTTCTCAGAAGATACGCTTTATTATTATATTTGGTTGCATGTTGTTGTCATATAGGTTCTTCAAACTGAGCTTTTAGTAGTGAGTGTTGATGTTTTATTTATTTTTATGATGATAGATGTTGTGTTTTTGGTAATAATAGAACTGAAAATATATGTTCTAAGTAAGCTGTAAATACCATTCTATGCAAATGTACATATTACTTGTTATAACTAATATAATATGGACAATGCTAACTGCTAAAAGTTGATGGGATAGTTTAAGAAAGGCTTGAATTGAAGCATGTTATGATATAGAAGGATTATGTTCCTCTTTTAATTTGCTGTGTGTATTGCTTGGTGATAACAGATCAGAATTGGCACATGTTGTTGTTTTATGAGTTCTGCAAATTGAAATTTGTATTATTTTAGTGTTCAATTTTTGTTTGCTTGTATAAAGATAGGTGCTGTGCTTTTAGGAATAACAGAACCAAAAATGTATGTTCTGAGCAAGTTATAATTTTTTTTAAACGTTAAGTGCTTGCTGTTTACATTTTCGTTCTGATTTGGATTATGATGCATGAAATGGTTTGATGCATTTTACAAGATAGATAATGAAGTATATGAAATTGCAAGTGATGAAGAGGAGAAAGAAGAGAGCTTGGGGTGGTAAACAGGTGCAGAGATCAAGTATTATTTGTATTTTTTTAATTTCAGTATATATGCATGATTATTAAAGCAATCTTGCTCAGCAAGCCAAAAAATGTTATTTGTTAGGTTTCTCAGGTGAATTAGGAGTCTAAAGTAGGGCAGTCAAGCACACAAAAGACAACTCAGCCTCACATTGAGTCAGGTACTTTGCCTATGACAATAGAAAGCTATCTGTTTCATTTTAAGAATTGAAACTTATTGGCAGTAACGTGTACAATACTGAACATTATTCTTTTTGTTTATACAGGCCAGCTAAAACAAGCTCGAAGAACCGCTCAAAAAGTAAAACCTGTACCCAGAAGGTTTAGTTGATTGGGGTAACGTGAAATGGGTTTGCTAATGTAGAATTTTTTTTGCTTATATCCCAAATGATACAACATCTATTGATCTTGGTTGACAGATGGTGCATCATCTGTTGCTTTCAGTGTGTTGATATACATTGTTACAGCAAACTTGTCAAATATGCTATGCTTTTGGTGCACAAACTAATATTTTTTTGTTTTGAATTTTTCAGATATCCTGTGCTTATGGTGCACATCTATTGATATATTGGTTTGAACTTGTAAGACATGCTATGCTTATGGTGCATAGACTAATATTTTTTTGGTTTGCAACATAACTTGTCAGGTTACGTGTTATGATTTGAACACTTTGTATAGAATCAGATGACGGTGTTGGTTTGAACTTGTGTTTGTTATGTTTGAATACATTTTGCTGAGAGCCAATTATGAAGCTAACCGTTATATGTTGGATTGCATTATGCTTAAATGTTTTATTATAGTGCTTTTAATTTGTATATGACAGATGGGGAATAGACTTTGCTCGAATCACATTAAAATGATTTGAAATTGTATATGTTATAAATTGAATAGCTTATGTTACCTTATTTTCTGTTCTTTGATTAGATCATAATAGCTTATGCTGGAAAGTTACTACAATGCTTAGAACTTGCATACAGTACATATTTATTGACATTAAGTTTGCAGTGCATTAGGTATAAGTGTAACTTGTCAATATTCATTTTAGTTTTGAATAGATAATTTGCCTAGGCTAAACATAAACATAGATTGCACACTAAAACAATGATAAGGACCTAACCCAAGTCCATTATTTATTTGTTGCATGCAAAAAACAAAATATAACTGGCCAACATGCATATCATAATGTTAGAAATTAACAACATTTTAGCCGAAATTCCATGTTCATTTCTGACCACCCTCCCTTTCATCTCTTTCAGCATGATCATCATTTCTTTTATTTGTTGTTGTATCTAATATAGTCTATCAAGGATTACTTGTGTGCTATACCCTTTAAACCACGAGTAGCATCCCAAATTACCATCTGTTGGACACCAAAATCTAAAAAACTTGCAGTAGTCATACTACAATAATAGTAGAGCTTGTTTGGGTTATCAGTAGACTCTGAGAACCTACCAGTAACCCTCTTGTTGCACAGACAGTATTTGTTTTGAAATTTTATCAAATGTCCATTAATTTCATTTCGCCAAGACTTTGCTTTGCTACTACTTGAGTCTCCCATTAAACTTGTAGATGGCATATCAAATGGTAAAATAAATGGCTACTATAATGAAGTTCTGTTACTATAATGAGGAATGATGTGGGAAGCTTTATGTTGCTTGGTGATTGTAAAGAAAAAGCTTTCTGTTTCATGTGTGTACGACTTTGGCAACTGCTCATTTGAGTGCTTAGATTTGCACAAAAATATGGGGTATGTAACATGTTGACAATGCAAGTGAAATAGCCATTGGTTTCTAATGGTTATAAGTTAAACACTTTTGATGGACGACTTGAAAATTTTCATTCACAAGTCATGTTTCAATTTGGATGCTAAAATCACATGTATTTGTTTCAGGTATATCACTACAAAATTTGACAATGTGGGCCCAGGTTATTTGACAATGTTTTAGCATTTGTTTTGTCTTTATTCAAAACTATGTAAAAGAAGAGCAAATGTGTATTTTCATTGATAACTGACGGAATTGGATGCCTCCAGGGGAGGTAAGTGTTCGAATTTTCAAACAATCTCTCTAAGTATTAGAAACCAAAACCTTAGGGGAGGTATGTGTTAAAATCCTTTATAATTTTTAATAAACAGTATTTTTTAAAAAATTTAATATCTTTTTATTGAATTTCAGAATACATCAAGATTCTTGAAAACTCAATTTTCTTCGGATAGTTATGCAGTGAAGATCACCTGCTAGTCTGGTGGTGCAAGTTTGCGTCCCTGCCGTCCAATTCAGTAATTTTAGGAAATAAAATAAAATAAAAATGACAGTCATATTTTGGAAAATAAATAATTAATAAATTTTATTGGACAAAGTCCTTGAGAAAGAAACTATATATATATATATACATATATATAAGGTTAACTAATTATTAATTACCGTTAAAAAAGACCAAAATTTGGAGAAAGTGAAATTAAATCGTACCAAAATATCAAGCTTCCCAAATTGCGATTTGATGAAATCTGTTAAGAGAGTGAACGCTAGCAGCATCCGCCACATCTAGCTGATGAAAAATTCCATTAGCGTAGCCAGATTCTTTGAATTTTTCAACACCAAAGTGATCCCATTTGAAGCCAATTGCCTACATATTGCAAACCCAATTCCCTTAACGTAAATGACAACATGAAATAATTAAATTAAGAAGAAGAGCGAAGAAAAAGACTACCTCTTTGTTACTTCTTCCATCGTACGAAGGAATAAGATATATATTAGACATGAATGTAATTAAGTTTAAACGCAACAAAACAAAGCAGTACCTGCTGGAAAAAAATTAAAAGAAAGAACTGGGACCCTTATCTTTGCTACCGGTTTGATGAAAGGATAAAGCAGCCTTGAAAAAGACGGTGATGTGGGGTTTTCAATTTTAAAGGCTGAAGCTTCAATCAATCATAGCCTCCCTCTATATTCGATAGATTGGCTGCATAAAAATCTTCTACTGTTTTATAAATGCTTCTTTTTTCCAAAAAAAATAAAATTAATGTTATTTTAATTTAAATATTTTTTGAATTTCAAAATCATCATCATGGACGTTAATATTTTTGGTTTTCGGGTGCCATGTTGGCTACCCAAAAATTTGTTTAATCAAAATCAACTAATAATATTTATAAGTTATTTTATTGAAAATATTATTTATTTAATATCAGATATTTATAAGTTATTATTTTATAATAATTAATCTATAGTTATATTGTATAATCATAAAAATTAGTAAATTTTCAGTTTATTACTATTAATAATTATTATTTAGTTACGTGTTTTAATTCTCTAATTTTACTACAAATTTTTTGTTATTGCTATAAATAAAGTTATTAAGTTGGATTGCAATTGGATTGCAATTGAATAATAATATGATTAATAAATGAATGCGTATTTATTAGCATTTTAATTACAAAAATGATGGTCGTTATCATTAATTTGTTATTTATCCTTTATTTTAATAACATATTTTTTTAATAAATAAATGAATTAATTCTAAATGTGTTTGTATTATAAAAATTAAATAAAGCTAAATGCATATATTTACTGCATAAATTGTTACATGAAACATTAATTATAGAGTCAATATCATTTAATAGTTACAAAGTATATCAAATTTGACAATAATTTATAACATTTACGTTACATCAAAGACTACTAAAAAAAAACAAACAATTTGTAACTATTATTCAAGAGAGATGGAATTTCAGCACGTCACACAAACACTTTCGACAAATGTTTGCTACGAACCGTTATAGTGACTTGCAATTGCCTTCAATGACTTGCACTTTTGTGGCCGTGCTTATCAACCTCCATTAGTCTTTCTTTGTTCTAATATCTACCGTAGAACGTGTTATTATACAATCGCTCTTTAGGCTTTTCCTAATATTGGCAGTATGTGCAATGAAGATGCAATTACTCTTACATTTCTTGTAAAAAAACTCATTGGAGTTGTGGAGTTGTTGTTTAAGAATATAAATGTACTAAATTCATGTAGAAAGAAATTATTTCAGGGGATTTTGGATTTTGTTTGAATTTTTTTGAAAATTTTCAGATTATATTAATTTTGAAATTTTCCACTTTTATTCTAAATCATTTTTTCTATTATCATTTTGTGTTTATCTACATTGGGTGTAGTTTGATTCCAAGTTTTTGATTTGGTCAAAGGATTAAGAAATAATGGAAGAAGAAATATGGGTTGCACTTAGTGTATACAATTTTGTTTTTCTTAAAGTACGGAAAAAATGGAAGGTCTTTTTTAATTTGTGTACAGAAAAAATGGAAGGAGAAACGGGAGTAGAAACACACATTATTAATATCTTATAGTTTATTAATAATCGTATTAAAAAATATTTAATTTCTAATATGTAATTAATATATATATTATTAGTATATTATAAAATAAATAAATTTACATTTTACTTATATTATATGCATAACTATTTAATTATGAGTATGTTATAAAATAATACTCATTATTCTTATATTCAGTTTTAATTAGAAGTTTGAAAATAATTTTTTTAAATAACTACAATTAAATAAGGGTATGTTTATCATTTTAAAATAAATTAAGACTTTTACGAATATTTTTTAAATTATTAGGACTAATCAGCTCAATAGGTTAAATTTTAGGAACCTACATAAGCCCTTATTTCAATTATTATATGTGTAGTTTGCGAGTATCAATGCTAGCTGCACATTATTAAGACCGAAGAATTTATATATAAAACCATTTCCCTTTTTAATTAATTATTTGTAATATAATGTTTCTTTGTCACAATTTTGAGTATAACGCATCATCTTCTATGATGGTAAATGCCTCTTTTTTTCTCTAACGATGCCTACACCCAACTCATTTCTGTTACTCGTTACAATGCTGGTCCAAGCAGGATGCCCCCACGTAATTTGTAGGACTTCCCACCCTATGTGTGGATAGATTCACACCATATGTTTGAGTTGATACTTTTAGATTTCAGGTAGATATCGTATACATGTGCGAAGATATTTACACTGAATTAAAGCTGTCATACTTTCACTCCTAATAAAAACTTGATGTAATATCAATAGATAGTAAAATTATAATATTTAAAAAAAAAATTTGTTAATTTTATGGAGAATATATTCTTTGAAAATGCTATTATAAAGCTTAAATATTGTTAATTTGTTAACCTTTTTTTCTTAAATCATTTTCATTTAAATTTTATTGTTTTAGAATAAATTTTAACTTGCTTTTCAAATTATGATATATATTTAAAATTCATTTTATTTACATTCACAATAAAATTATCTTTAATAAAATTTTTAACTTAATTTAATTATTTAAAAAAAAAATATTTTTCTAGTTATAAATTATTTTATATTGCATATATATTGATAAACAACATTATATGTTTATTTTGACTATTTATATTATTATAATATTTTAACAGTAAAATTTATTAAATCCATATAAACTACTTTTCAAATACATAATAATTTTAAATATAAAATTGATCAAATCTTCAAAGCTAATTATTTCTATATAGAGTAGTGTCCTTGAATCAAAAAGAGATTTCTTCTTTCATCAGAAAGAATAAACCAGAAGAACCGGTTTTAAGCAGAAGAGCTAACCACACACAATTCTCAGCACCTTCTTCAGCTGTTAATGTGCCGTTGTTGTAGGTCATATCTGTTTTGACATAGCCAGGGCAGACACAGTTTATGAGAAAATTGGAGTACTTCTTGGCCAGGATCCTGGTGTAGGCATTCACAGCTGCTTTTGACATTGCGTAAGCAGACAAAGAAGTAGGCCATCCTTTGGTCCCTAGTGAACCATTTTTGAAATCATTTGTATACTTATTCAACACCTCCTCTATTTTCTCTTCTGTAAGATTCTCGACATCGTTAAAAACTCTTATAGCCCATTCATTTGTTATATACTGAAACAAGGCATTTAAGAACCATAAGGGCAACATAAACAGATCCGCTGGCATGGCTTTGATTAATTATCCTACGATATGCTAAACCAAGTAAGTACCAACAAGTAATTACCAAGCTAGCAAAAGGATTATTTAATTTACCTCTAACTTGCCAATGAGAGAGGAAACATTAACAATTCTTGGTGCATGGGATAACTGGAGGAGGGGAATTAGTGCTTCACACATTTTCCTGGCGCCATAGTAGTTTGTTTCAAGGCACTTTGAAACTAACTCGTCCGTTTCAGTTGTTATTTCATTCCATTTGATGGGCACACCATCCTGTTTCACCGAGAAATAAGGTGAACAAAAAGTCAGAGGCAAAATTTCATCCAATTCCAGCCGCATATATCCTCAGTTTAAGATCACATATATCTGCACAAGTATATACCTTACCTTGACAAAACCTGACAAAGCATTAGCATCCACAGTGGCTCCATTAATCCCTGCATTATTCACCTGCCAAGAATCCCAAATTCTCATCTCATCATTCAGTTTATTATTAATTATTGTTCAAAACCAGTCAGATTACTAAGAAACTTCATTGATGCTTGCTTGCAGCTGAATTGCTTTGATTTCACTTATTGATCCAGAAAACTAACCCACTATATGGTACTATTTATCTCCTTTCATAGGCACTGAGCCCACTCAATTTCAATCTAATGTGAAATTTAATAAAGAAATGTTAGTGCTGATGATTATTAGCAGGTTAAGAAACAAATAGATGAGTACTAATCAAGGAAAATACCAATAGAACTCATCGACTTACACCGCAGACGACTAAATCAGCTGTATTTGGTTCAATCTCTGAGTAGAAGGGATATTTTCATCGGGATTATGTATTTTCTGAGAAACTTACCAAAATATCGAGCTTGCCCAAATGAGTTTTGATGAAATCTGTTAGAGATTTAATACTGGATGGATCCGTAACATCAAGCTGATGAAAGAGCACGTTATCATATCCACACTTTTTTATTTTTTCCGTAGCTTCAAGACCCCTCTTCTCATCTCTAGCAGTTAACACCACAGTTATGCCTTTTGAAGTTAATTGCCTACAGATTTCAAACCCTATTCCCTTATTTGCTCCCGTAACAACTGCATACCTGAATAAAGAAAATTTATTCAGGATATAAAACAAAGCTTAAAATTAAAGAAAATGAAAAGGGGAATAGTTTACCTCCCTGTATCTTGTTCCATTGAACTGATTATCAAGTCTAGTAATTGTGTAAAGATTATGATTAAGAGATTATTGTTAAGCTGCTGATCACCTTTTAATATTGGGAAATCCGGTTCACATTGTGAAATAATATTTAAAGCTGATAATATCAATGTAACATTCATTTTCTATATTAAATCAGTTAAAAACAGCATCGGAACGCTGTAATGACGATATTGACAATGAAACATTCATTTTCTATATTAAATAAGTCAAAAAAAACAGCATCGTAAACGGTGTATTATACCAGTATCGCATATGAAATGCATGTTCATTATCCAAGTTGACAAAGGATTGCTGACAAACGTTAATTTCAATGGGTACCTTTTCTCTTTATTGAAGTTTAATGGAATTTTGGAAAAATATACTTGTTTTGACAGGAAAGCTTTAATTATACATTATTCAATAAATTTCATGGTGCTTAAATGTCCCATGTCAATACATCAAAAACAAGGGATTTCATCTCGACGAAAGAAAAGGCCAGAAGGCCCGCCAGGAGGGAGAAGAGCCAACTTCACAGGACTTTGGGCTCCTTCAACAGCGGTAAAGAGACTAGTATTGCAAGTTATGTCAGTTTTGACAAATCCTGGGCTAACACAATTTACCAAGAAATTTGGATACTTCTTGGCCAGAATTCTTGTGTATGCATTCATAGATGCTTTCCAGACAACGTAGGCAGATAGATGTACTGGCCAGCCTTCTTTCTCTGGCAATCCCTCCTTGAAATCCTTCAGAAACTTGTTTGATAACTCATCCAATCTCTCTTCCGTAAGGCTTTCCACATCGTTTAACATTCCTTTAATCGTTTCACTTGGAATATTCTGCGGCAAGAAACGTAATTTGATCATGTATTAAGAGTTATTTCATTAATTAAATCTCTGCTTCAAATTAAAGTAATCCAGTTTTTTGACCTTCAGCAATCCAAGAGGAGAGGAAACATTGACTATCCTTGCAGAATCGGATAACTGGAGAAGTGGAAGAAGTGCTTCAACCATTGATTTTGCACCATATTAGTTTGTATTCAGACATTCTTCTGCCATGTCAAAAGTTTGAGTTGCAATTTCATTCCAATTGGCATCCTCTTGCCCTGGCTGTATCATTAAATTAAATAAAGAACAAAAGAAGAAGCAAGATGGAAAACCTGAAGGCTATTAAAATTATTTCTTCCTTCTTAACTCAGTTTAAGAGTTCTTCAAGAAAAAATCTATACTATAAAAAAAAAGATAACAACCCAACCGCCAGCAATTTCTGTGGCTCTTACTAATGCATCAGAGTCCAGCATAACTCCACTAATGCCAGCATTGTTCACCTGTGCATTATTAAAACTTTTCTTATTATTCACTTCACAGCTATCTCAAATTACTACATTTGGAAACAAGTAAATTTGCAAATCAAATTGGATATGTTAACCTACAGGTCACATACTGTAGTGGAAAATAAAAACCCAAGTTAAATTTCAAGAAAAGGTGGCCATTGCCCAATGCCAAGCAAATACCAATATATCGAGTTTTCCAAATTTATTGGTGATGAAATCTGCAAGAGAAGCAACACTAGCAGAGTTTGCCACATCAACCTGATGAAAGATCAGATAATCCGACAGACCAGACTCTCCGAGTTTTTTGAACAGCTTCAAGGCCTCTCCTCTCATATCTGGCTGTTAACACCACCACTATTACATTAGAAGCCAACTGCCTGCATATTTCAAGCCCAATTCCCTAGTTTCCTCCTGTAACAACTGCATACTGTCAAAAAGAAATTTGATTTTAGAAAACATTAGCATTAATTTGGTTTTGTTAGTGAGAATTTTGATATATTTTTTTTATTTTCTAATGGTTTCTGGCCCATTTTAGGATGACCTGATTTAACTAGACTAATTAGATCAACCTTTTTTCCAGCAAATTAGCTCAGTCCAAAACAAAGGAAAGAAGATTATATATCCATATACCTCTTTTCTGCAACAAAGCTCAATGCTTGCGCCATTTGCTTATTATTTATTTATTTGAAGACAGCTGAGAAACTTGAGAGCAAAGAAATTAAATGGTGTAATCCAGATTCTTACAATACCCTCCTGCATCAGCCAACATATATAACGTAACAAAATTTATGGACTGCTACACTCCAGCCAACCTAACATAACAAAATTTGTGGACTGTATTCTAGATATAGTTTGTATGTATGAATAGAATTTATATAGAAGTTTAAATCTTCAATACAGGTATTCTACCATTATCATTTAAGACAATATGATATTTCTGGCTCTATTGGAGAGTATCCTTTACCTTAAAGTCTTGTCACTTCCACATCTGTAATCACTCTTCCGGCCCAAAGGAAAACAACATTTCATTCATTCATTATTATTATTATTACCTTTTGTGGTTCAGAATTTAGGCATTTAGACATCTCTAAAATTCCAGTTCGACTTGAATCTGACAAGAATAATTTTGTTCATTATGACGGTCCATTATATGAATCTTTCAATTTCAAAAAGTAATAATTGGAACAACCAAGAGATTGTTCATGAGTATAAATACAATATAGTACGTTAAATTAATAGCAGAGTGTCGATAACCAAATAAAGAGGGAAAGAAAAAATTGTCTTGAATGATTTATTACGCATCATAGATTTGAACGAAAAACAGGCCAGCCATTTTGCAAGATTGTAAAACAAGCTTTCATACAAAGTACAAGTTTAAAAAACATCCATTTTAACGAGGTATCTGTGTATATAGAAGGTGCATTTTCAAACAAAAGATGTCTCTTCTTTTTGTAGGAAGAATAGACCTGAAGGACTGCCATGGGGCAACAATGCTAACCACACAGGACTTTCGGCACCTTCTTCAACAGTTAATGTGCCTGTGTTATAGTTCATTTCTGTTTTGACGAAACCAGGGCAAACACAGTTGACACAGAAATTAGCATACTTCTTGGCCAGGATCCTTGTGTAGGCATTAATAGCTGCTTTTAATAGTATGCAAGCAGACATAAAAGCAGGCCACTTTTTTGTTTCTAGTGAACCCTCCTTAAAATCATTAAGATACTGGCTTAATACCTCATCCACTCTTTCTTCTGCAAGATTCTCAGCATCACCTAACACTCCTTTGGCCCATTCATTTGTTACCTTCTGAAACAAAATGATGAGAAATATAATCATTAGTAAGATTTGAGAGAGAAGTATATCAGATCTCCAATCAAGTAACTGTAAGGTAAATGGTTTATAAAACTAATTTACCATTAATTTTCCCATAGCAGAGGAAACGTTAACAATGCTTGGTGAATCTGATAATTGGAGTAGGGGAACAAGTGCTTCGCACATTCTTTTGCCGCCATAGTAATTTGTTTGAAGGCACTTTTCAGCTAACTCGTAAGATTGACTTAGTATTTCGTCCCATTTGATTGGTACACCATCCTGCATCATTTGATTAAATACAAGGAATTCTAGAGTATTTACAATTGAATTGAGATAAAGTTTGATGCAGTCAACAATGGACAATAGGCAAACTATACAATAAGTTAATTCTAAAGATCTTTACAAGGTTATTCACTTTTGAATTTTGAACCTTCACTGTGTAATAATTATCTTTGAAAACAGACTTATAAAAATTATTGTGACCAATTTTTGGGGATTCCATTATCAGACATGAACATTCTCTCATATCCGGCTCAAGTAGTTCCTCCAAATAAGGGTAAAGAAAAAGGGCCCTCGCTTTTAAATTTTAGAAAACCCCCACCTCTCAAGTTCCCAGCAAAGCTGGAAAAAAACATTTCCTTGATTCATTCTCTTTTTCCTATTATTTGCCTTCAATTTTTAAAAAGGAGGAGTTTAGATGGGTTGTAATTCAATTTCCTTGAAATTACATCTAATTCCAAACTCATCCTCTCAAAAAAAAAA
Source organism: Azadirachta indica (assembly GCA_022749755.1). NCBI lineage: Eukaryota > Viridiplantae > Streptophyta > Magnoliopsida > Sapindales > Meliaceae > Azadirachta > Azadirachta indica. The sequence goes on from CM040440.1 coordinate 21,251,999, forward strand.
AATCAAATGTACAGAAGTATAGCTTGACAAAACCATATAAAGCATCATCATCCACACCAAGTCCACTGATTCCTGCATTATTCACCTGCCAATAAAGTAAAACATTTCCCATCAATCAGTTTATAAAGCAGTCAGATGACCAAGAAAATTAATTGATTCTTGTGGTAGTTTGGAAAATCTATTTCCTATAGCAAGTGTGTGTTAGGTTACAAATGAAAGAGTGGCCTCTGACTATGTGCAGGTAAAAAGTCAGCTTGCTTTGATATTTATTTACTCATGATGGACGTCAACTAGATTCCACTCAATTTTTTATCTGATGAGGGACCATGAAAGTTAACAATAAGCGTTCATTTTATCATAAGTATCAATTTAACAGCCGTGGCAGCTCTGCTTACTCGCATCCCACTGTTCTCTGAGTAATATTAAGAATTCGACAATTAGTCCAACCTAGGGTAAAAGCTTCACACTATACTGTTATTCTTAGCGAATAAATACATACCTAATATTTGTACCAGACTAGATCAGTTAGGTAAGCAACAATTTTCAAGAAACTGATATTGAATCATACCAAAATATCAAGCTTTCCAAATTGAGTTTGGATGAAATCTGCTAGAGCGTTAATACTAGAAAGATCCGAGACATCGAGCTGATGAAAGAGAACATTATGATAGCCAGAGTGTTGTAGTTTTTCAACAGCTTCACGACCCATCTTCTCATTTCTGGGTCCTAACACCACAGTGATCCCGTTTGAAGCTAATTGCCTACAGATTTCAAATCCAATTCCCTTATTTGCTCCTGTAACTACTGCATACCTGAAAATAGAAAAAAAATTAACAGCATGATAGGAAACATGGTGGAAAAATTGTTTTCTTTTTTAAAACTCGACTAAACGAGGAGCTCTGTAAGTGTATGTGTGCAAACATGAAAGAAATAAAAGGAAAAGTAATGTTAACACCTCTTTCTTACATCTTCCATTGGAATGATGACGACGTCTATCTGTCTATATCTGTCTAAAACTTACTTGTAGTATTTTAAGTATGAGAACTGAGAAGATGATAAAATATATATATATATATATATTATATAGATAGATAGATAGATATCTCGAAATCATAACTGAGAAGGGAAATCCAATTTGTCCTATTAATTAAAATGTCGTCACCCAAGACGTCCATAGATATTGATTTCTGAAATAAGAATTTAAAAAAAAAAAAAAAGAGTTTAAAGTCAAGAGGGCCCGGTACTGTTCGTCGTAAAGTTGGCTCAAAGTTGAAAGTAATATGTCGATCCGTTGGACGGATAGGATAATTTCGGTACGGACCTTTTAGAAATATATCATTTTTCGATATTAACTTAACACAACAAACATAACATGAAGAAGATTGGATTACTAGATTTAGAAGGACTTATGTGATTAATATTGAAAACCTCATTCTTAAAGTTATAGTTTACTAAAAAGTGACGAAATATCTAAAATTTTTTTTTACCAATAAAAAAATTTAAAAATATAATTGGTAAAATGTCCTTAAATACTAATAATAATTATGAGGTAAAAAGTGTGGAATAAAGCTTATATAATCATAATAAATATAATATATAATTTTATCTAAATTTATTGTTAACATTTTAATTTAAATAAATAATTATTTATTTTTAAAAATGTTTATAAAATAAAACAAATGTTACCTATTGTTTTTGTTTAGTTTATCAGTTTAGTTTCTGTTTTTGCATTTCAGTTTTATTCCTTTTCCGGGTCGAATTTTGCATTCCATTGTTTCTTAGAATAGATGTCACCTATTGTTTCAGAATTCAGATTAATTTATATCTGGAAATCATTTAGACATTGAAATAAAAAAGGGAACCCTTCATTTTGTGTTGTGCTGGTCCTATTTCAATAGTTGTTACGCGTTGCGTCAAACAACATACACAAATAAATAAACCCATCTTAGACAAATTAGTTGATTTTGGCCTAATATATACTTGTTTGGCTTATGGGAAAATGAGCTCCTGGGTCTCTTTAATATTCTTAGGAATAATTTGTCATAGAATAAAACGGTTGATTGTACCACAAATTGTTGTTGTTATATATGTGTATAAGAAATTTGTATTCGTTCATATGTTTACATATTTGTTGTTGTTGAATTATTAGGTGGTTTGTTTTCCTAAGAAAAACTCTAAAAAAATAACTAAATTTTTGGTAACTAGCTGGGACAAAGTGATTGTACCCCGAATTGATCGGGGCGAACGCCCTTACAGAGTGATGACCACTCGTCAGATTCCGTTGCTGCTTGAAGAAGAAGAAGAAGATGATGATGATGAGACGACCACACGACGACGACGAAGAAGAAGCAGAGCAAAATAAGAAAGAAAAAATAATCTGAAAAAAGAAGAAGAAGAAAAGAAAAAGAGAAAAAAGATGTGAGAGATTTAAGGTTTTTTCTTTTTTCCTTTTATTATATAATTACTTTTTATATTTATTTTTAAGAATTATTCCAAAAAAAATATATAATAATTTCATTGGGAATCCGACTGTCATACTCTTACTCGCTTATACAAATGAAGGATTAGGATTAATTCACGAATGTATTAGGATGAAGAGCCAGAATAAAACAGAAGTAGCCCTCCAATCTTGATTTTCTGCAGCTCAACTCGATCGTACCGGTTTATTTATTTATTGTATTTGTTTCCATCAACGCCAAACTTGCGAGATTCAATTTCAAGTATTAAATTAAAATTTAAAATTTTATCTTCTCAAACGACAAGACAATTTCTTTTATTACTCAAAAGAGCAAATTCACTGTCCAGTTTATTAGCAAACACAAATTAATATGCTAAAAATTGTCTTGTCTTCCATATATTGTATTTTATTATAAAAATGACTCAAATTATCAAAAACTGGACACTTGATTAAGATTAAAGAAGAGGCCAGAAGGGCCGCCCTGAGGCAGTAGAGCCAACCTTACAAGACTTTGGGCACCTTCGACTGCAGTCATTGGCCCGCAGCTGCAATTAATATCAGTTTTGACGAAGCCGGGGCCGACACAATTGACCAAGAAACCTGGGTATTTTCTGGCCTGAAGCTTTGTGTATGCATTCATAGCTGCTTTTGAGAGAATGTATGCAGATAAATGAGTTGGCCAACCTTCTTTTTCCAATGATCGTTGTGTCAAATCCTTCAGAAACTTGTTCAATAACTCATCCAGTTTCTCCTCCGTAAGGTTTTCATCATCGCTTAAGACTCGTTTGATCCATTCACCTGGTAGATTCTGAGCCAACATATATATATATATATATATATGCCAGGAAATTAAAACTAGCCTTTAGTTTGGTCGAGGTTTCATTAGCTTACGCTTCAAAACTTTAATTAACAAGACAATTACCTCCAACTTTCCAAGATAAGAGGAAACATTAACGATCCTAGGTGCATCAGATAATTGAAGGAGGGGAACAAGTGCTTCAAACATTCTTTTTGAACCATAGTAGTTTGTATTCAGGCATTCTTCTGCCATCTCCAAAGGTTGTGCTGGAATTATTTCGTTCCAATTGGCATGCTCTCCATGAGGCTGCCATTAGAGAATTCAAAAAGAAAAAATTAATCCCCTACCTTGGTACGCGATATCACAAACCCCTACACATGTTTATGCTTAGGAGAATAACTAATATATTGTTTAGTATACCAAGTCATAATACTTAAAAATGTAACTAGGTTCTTTCTTGCCCAAGACCTATCATGCTTGCTTTCACATATATCTACTCTACTCTTGTATGATCTTGGATACGACATTGTTACGGATAACAGTCTTACTCTTACCCAATCATCACCAGAAAGTTTGACGGCTTTTAGAAAAGCATCAGGGTCTGCCACAGCTCCGAGAATCCCTGCATTGTTCACCTGCCCAATATTGTTCCAAACTTATTCTCTCATCAAACAAAAACGTGCAAGAGATCGTTCAATTTGCAAATTAATACAAACTGTTACAGCTCTAAATACTGTTGATTTTTCTAAACTAGACATGAGAAAAGAAGCTATAAATAATACACAGGTCCTCCACACCGTTTCATCAGCATGAGTGATCGATGGAGATATACCTCTGTTTTCTCGAAAATTTGAGATACATGCAAAATAATTAAATTATATGCACTTGATGAGAATAATATATTATTTAAAAGCAACAATTTTGTCCGTATATAAATTTGGAAAATTGTTACATATACGTTTGGACAGACAATATTTTTTGTATCTATACCCAGATATCTCAACGCAACGCAACGGACAGAAATTGGAAAAATGCAGAAGAAAGAGCTAATAAATTAACACACACACACACATATATATATATATATATAGATATAGAAAGAGAGCATACCAAGATGTCAAGCTTTCCTAATTGATTTCTAACGAAATTTGCAATAGAAGCAATACTAGCAGGATCTGTGACATCGAGTTGATGAAAAACCAGAAGATCAGGAGAGGGACAATATTGTTTGAGTTGTTCAACAGCTTCAAGACCTCTTTTCTCATCTCTGGCCGTTACCACTACCATTACTCCCTTTGAAGCTAACTGTTTACATACTTCAAATCCAAGCCCCTTGTTTCCTCCAGTAACAACAGCACATCTAAGACCAGTTCTTGTGTGAGTTAATTATATGTTATATAGATGAATTCCATTTGAAAGCCTAGAATTTTACCTCTTTGTAGTAAGAAAGTTGCTGGATGTTACTTCTGCCATTGGTGTTATCGTAGACGAATAGCAGTGAGAAAATGTGATCGTAATACTGGTCCTGCTTTGAAGTAATCTACTAGGAAACCAAGTCGACTACGCAATTAGTAAGATCATCCGTTGCATTTTTAGTTTTTGGGTACTTTCACATAAATTACAAGTGGAGAGAAAGTGTGTAAAACGTTTTAAAGACCCCCCCTACTATAGCACTTCCATTTAGTTCATAGTTAGAAAAGTATTAAATAACTAATAAAACTCTAACTTTACTTTTTTTTTATCTTTTATTTTTTTTATTTTTTATTTTTATTCAAGAACGAAAAGTAGTAATTATTGTTGTATGAAAAAAATAAAAAAAATTAATTTTTCTTTATAATAATAAGAAAAAAAAAAAAAAAAAAAAAACTTTATTTTCTTACTGTTTTTGTATAACAACAATTATTAATTTTTATTCTTCAATAAACATAAAATTAAATCACAAAAATAAATACAAAATAATAATAATAAAAAAAATACATCAATCTCAAGTATTACATTTTAAATTACATTTGGATTAATACATTAACAATTTAAAAAAAAAAGTTAATAGATAAAAAACAAAAAGTATAAGATTATTATAATTTTATTAATATATATTAACTAAATTATTTTAATCATTCAACTCACGGTTAATTAGCTAGTAGTGGTGACACGGCTAATGAGATAGTAAAGTAGATAGTAGTTTTTTTCTTTACACGTAATTTTCACAAACCTCAGGGAAGTTGTGCAAATACCCATTGTTTATGGCACTCCTCGTCCAATTTCTACAAAAGTAAAAAATGTTTTTGAAGGGACCGAAAAAAAAAAAAACCTAACATCCATCATCATCATCGTCATTCATCACCAGATTAATAATACTAATAACTAGTTACATTGCACCTACATCTAATGGATATATGGGCTGATATGATCCTTTAAACATTTACTTGGGAAACATAATGTAATTTGCAATTAACAATGAGATAGTAACGGAGAACTTGATTTAAAAACGTGAGATTTCTTTTCGATAAAAGAAAAAGCCAGACGGCCCGCCGGGAGGCAGAAGAGCCAACTTCACAGGACTTTGTGCTCCTTCGACAGCTGTTAAGAGGCCAGCATTGCAAGTTATGTCAGTTTTGACAAACCCTGGGCAAACACAATTCACCAAGAAATCCGGGTACTTCTTAGCATGAATCCTTGTGTAGGCATTCAGAGCCGCTTTCGAGACAATGTAGGCAGATAAATGTGCAGGCCAGCCTCCTTTTTCGAGCAATCCCTCCTTGAAATCCTTCAGAAACTTGTTCAGTACCTCATCCACTCTCTCTTCTGTAAGTCTTTCCACATCGCTTAACACTTTTTTAGCCCAATCATTTGGAATATTCTGAATCAACATATGATTTGACAAGGAAAAACTTATATATAGTTGGATTTTATATATGTAATTACTTAATTCAGTATATATATATATATAAAAGTTTTTTTTTCACTTGGAAGGAAGATGAATCACCTTCAGCAATCCCAGAAGAGAAGAAACATTGACAATCCTTGCTGAATTGGATAACTGGAGTAAGGGAGCGAGTGCTTCCACCATACGTTTTGCACCATAATAATTTGTATTCAGGCATTCTTCTGCCGTTTCATAAGTTTGAGTTGCAATTTCGTTCCAATTGACATGATCGCCCCTTGGCTGCATCAGCAGAAAAAAAATTAATCTCCTGTTATGGCATTTCAGAAACCTTGATCAACTCCAAAATCCCATACCAAACTGAATTTCCAAAAAATCAGTTCTGCTTCCTAGATATTCTGTCAACATGATATACTAAAATAACTGCATAACAAAATCTAGATAGCAACTAAAAATCAGCTCTTCCTTCTTAACTCAGATTAAGCGTAGAGCTAGCAAACAAAGATGTATACTGTGAAAAGATATACTAACCCAGCCACCAGAAATTTCAGAGGCTCTTATAAATGCATCAGAGTCTAGTATAGCTCCACCAATCCCGCATTGTTCACCTGTACATCATTCCAAATTTTCTCATAATCCACTTCGCAGGTATCTAAAATTACTAACTCCATTTTAATAACAAGTAAAATTTACAAATTAAGTTGAGCATTTAAATTAGACTAATGAGCAGATATACTAATCACCAAGCCACAGAATCTAGGTGAAAATAAAATCAAGTTAAATTTGAAGGGAAATGGTTGGGATTGCCAAAATGGCAAGCATACCAAGATGTCAAGTTTTCCAAATTGACTTCTGATGAAATCCGAAAAAAAAAAAACAACACTAACAGGGTTTGCCACATCAAGCTGATGAAATATTACATAATCAGACAGACCAGTCCCTGCCAGTTTTTCAACAGCTTCGAGTCCTCTTTTCTCATTTCTGGCTGTTAACACCACCACAATCCCATCAGAAGCCAACTGCCTGCATATTTCAAACCCAATGCCCTTGTTTCCTCCTGTAACAACTGCATACCTGCGAAACAGAGATTTAGTTACCTCAGCTAAATTTTCTCTTACACTCGCTGATTCAACTAGACTAATCGCATCAACCTTTAGCTCAAGAAACAATTTAGGCTTAAACAAGAAAAACGAAGAATATATATATATATATATATATATATACACACACACACACATACCTCTTTTCTGCAAGAAAGTTCGATGCTTGTGCCATATTCAGAGTAAAGAAATGAAATGGGCTTCCAAGATTCTTCAAGGTAAGTATAAAATTTTCTTTTATCGGCGGCGGTGGACGGCGGAATTGAACAGTTAATGAATCTAGTTCTGCCGTTGACTGCTGCTTTGGGTAGTTTATGGTGAATTTGTTAAAATTTTTTTGAAATAAAATCTCGGCCTTTAGATTTCAATTGAGAACAGGTGTCAATAGATGCTGTAGGGTCCATGATTTCCCAGACCAGGAAAGGATAAAGATGAGTTTGGAGTTTGCATGGCGTCGGATATGAATTGAGTTTCAGATTTGTACACTTGTAAGGTCGTTCAGTCGTCATTGGTACATCATGCACGTTAGGTCCAAATTGGTGAGCTTTCGCTTTACGGATGTTATATCAACTACCGTAACTTCAAAACGGAAATATTTAGCACAAAAAGACTATTTAAGGATTAGTTTAGTAACACTGGAAAATAAAAATTAATATAATTAGTATTTATATATTTTAATATTTTTTTGATAATATTAGTGGTATATTTGGTGTTTAGAGATATAATTAAAAAAAGTATTGTTATATTAATAAATTACTAAAATATTCATACATTAAAATAAATATTTAAGGGAATGTTCGTTACCCTATTTTTTTAATTAATACCCTATTATTCCCTATATTTTATTTAATATTTCATCACCTTTTTGAATTTTGATTTTACTTTTTAATATTTTAAATATTTTTTTATTTTATCATTTTGTAAACTAATTGAATTGAAGGACAAAATTAAAAAAAAAAATCAAGAAAGTAATGGAGTATTAGAAAAAATATAAGAGAGTAATGAAATATTCATTTAAAAAGTAAAGGATAATAAGCGTTTTCACTAAATAATATATCCATGTAGCTTTATTTTTTTTATATATATATATATATATATATAAACATTTTTGTTTTATAAACATTTTTAAAAATTTGAATGAAAAATTTATTATAAAAATAACTACAATCTTAATAATTTAAAAAATAATATTTTTTGTTATAAAAGTGGTATAATTTTAATAATAATAATAATTATCTACTAAACATTAAAATATCAATAAAATTATAAATATTATGAACTTAAATAATGTATTATTTTAATAATTTATTCATTAAGAAAGAAAAAATATAATAAATAATACATCACCAAATATCTAATGTAATCCATCATATATTCATATATATAATTGTCTAAATTAAAATATATTTCTTAAAAAAAATAAATATTTGAGAAATATAATTTTTAAATTTTAGAGATATTTTAAAAAAAATAAAATTTTTATTAATTGTACGACTTCTACCTTCTTAAACACTTGAAATGCTAATTAGAAAATGCATTAAATTTGTACTAACCAAATAATCACTTCAAATGTTAAATTTTTTTAATAAGTACTTTTATCAAAATCTGTTAAATACATCATTTAATACTTTACAAATGCTTCAACCATTGATTTTCCACCATATTAGTTTGTATTCAGACATTCTTCTGCCATGTCAAAAGTTTGAGTTGCAATTTCATTCCAATTGGCATCCTCTTGCCCTGGCTGTATCATTAAATTAAATAAAGAACAAAAGAAGAAGCAAGATGGAAAACCTGAAGGCTATTAAAATTATTTCTTCCTTCTTAACTCAGTTTAAGAGTTCTTCAAGAAAAAATCTATACTATAAAAAGATAACAACCCAACCGCCAGCAATTTCTGTGGCTCTTACTAATGCATCAGAGTCCAGCATAACTCCACTAATGCCAGCATTGTTCACCTGTGCATTATTAAAACTTTTCTTATTATTCACTTCACAGCTATCTCAAATTACTACATTTGGAAACAAGTAAATTTGCAAATCAAATTGGATATGTTAACCTACAGGTCACATACTGTAGTGGAAAATAAAACCAAGTTAAATTTCAAGAAAAGGTGGCCATTGCCCAATGCCAAGCAAATACCAATATATCGAGTTTTCCAAATTTATTGGTGATGAAATCTGCAAGAGAAGCAACACTAGCAGAGTTTGCCACATCAACCTGATGAAAGATCAGATAATCCGACAGACCAGACTCTCCGAGTTTTTGAACAGCTTCAAGGCCTCTCCTCTCATATCTGGCTGTTAACACCACCACTATTACATTAGAAGCCAACTGCCTGCATATTTCAAGCCCAATTCCCTAGTTTCCTCCTGTAACAACTGCATACTGTCAAAAAGAAATTTGATTTTAGAAAACATTAGCATTAATTTGGTTTTGTTAGTGAGAATTTTGATATATTTTTTTTATTTTCTAATGGTTTCTGGCCCATTTTAGGATGACCTGATTTAACTAGACTAATTAGATCAACCTTTTTTCCAGCAAATTAGCTCAGTCCAAAACAAAGGAAAGAAGATTATATATCCATATACCTCTTTTCTGCAACAAAGCTCAATGCTTGCGCCATTTGCTTATTATTTATTTATTTGAAGACAGCTGAGAAACTTGAGAGCAAAGAAATTAAATGGTGTAATCCAGATTCTTACAATACCCTCCTGCATCAGCCAACATATATAACGTAACAAAATTTATGGACTGCTACACTCCAGCCAACCTAACATAACAAAATTTGTGGACTGTATTCTAGATATAGTTTGTATGTATGAATAGAATTTATATAGAAGTTTAAATCTTCAATACAGGTATTCTACCATTATCATTTAAGACAATATGATATTTCTGGCTCTATTGGAGAGTATCCTTTACCTTAAAGTCTTGTCACTTCCACATCTGTAATCACTCTTCCGGCCCAAAGGAAAACAACATTTCATTCATTCATTATTATTATTATTACCTTTTGTGGTTCAGAATTTAGGCATTTAGACATCTCTAAAATTCCAGTTCGACTTGAATCCGACAAGAATAATTTTGTTCATTATGACGGTCCATTATATGAATCTTTCAATTTCAAAAAGTAATAATTGGAACAACCAAGAGATTGTTCATGAGTATAAATACAATATAGTACGTTAAATTAATAGCAGAGTGTCGATAACCAAATAAAGAGGGAAAGAAAAAATTGTCTTGAATGATTTATTACGCATCATAGATTTGAACGAAAAACAGGCCAGCCATTTTGCAAGATTGTAAAACAAGCTTTCATACAAAGTACAAGTTTAAAAAACATCCATTTTAACGAGGTATCTGTGTATATAGAAGGTGCATTTTCAAACAAAAGATGTCTCTTCTTTTTGTAGGAAGAATAGACCTGAAGGACTGCCATGGGGCAACAATGCTAACCACACAGGACTTTCGGCACCTTCTTCAACAGTTAATGTGCCTGTGTTATAGTTCATTTCTGTTTTGACGAAACCAGGGCAAACACAGTTGACACAGAAATTAGCATACTTCTTGGCCAGGATCCTTGTGTAGGCATTAATAGCTGCTTTTAATAGTATGCAAGCAGACATAAAAGCAGGCCACTTTTTTGTTTCTAGTGAACCCTCCTTAAAATCATTAAGATACTGGCTTAATACCTCATCCACTCTTTCTTCTGCAAGATTCTCAGCATCACCTAACACTCCTTTGGCCCATTCATTTGTTACCTTCTGAAACAAAATGATGAGAAATATAATCATTAGTAAGATTTGAGAGAGAAGTATATCAGATCTCCAATCAAGTAACTGTAAGGTAAATGGTTTATAAAACTAATTTACCATTAATTTTCCCATAGCAGAGGAAACGTTAACAATGCTTGGTGAATCTGATAATTGGAGTAGGGGAACAAGTGCTTCGCACATTCTTTTGCCGCCATAGTAATTTGTTTGAAGGCACTTTTCAGCTAACTCGTAAGATTGACTTAGTATTTCGTCCCATTTGATTGGTACACCATCCTGCATCATTTGATTAAATACAAGGAATTCTAGAGTATTTACAATTGAATTGAGATAAAGTTTGATGCAGTCAACAATGGACAATAGGCAAACTATACAATAAGTTAATTCTAAAGATCTTTACAAGGTTATTCACTTTTGAATTTTGAACCTTCACTGTGTAATAATTATCTTTGAAAACAGACTTATAAAAATTATTGTGACCAATTTTTGGGGATTCCATTATCAGACATGAACATTCTCTCATATCCGGCTCAAGTAGTTCCTCCAAATAAGGGTAAAGAAAAAGGGCCCTCGCTTTTAAATTTTAGAAAACCCCCACCTCTCAAGTTCCCAGCAAAGCTGGAAAAAAACATTTCCTTGATTCATTCTCTTTTTCCTATTATTTGCCTTCAATTTTTAAAAAGGAGGAGTTTAGATGGGTTGTAATTCAATTTCCTTGAAATTACATCTAATTCCAAACTCATCCTCTCAAAAAAAAAAATCAAATGTACAGAAGTATAGCTTGACAAAACCATATAAAGCATCATCATCCACACCAAGTCCACTGATTCCTGCATTATTCACCTGCCAATAAAGTAAAACATTTCCCATCAATCAGTTTATAAAGCAGTCAGATGACCAAGAAAATTAATTGATTCTTGTGGTAGTTTGGAAAATCTATTTCCTATAGCAAGTGTGTGTTAGGTTACAAATGAAAGAGTGGCCTCTGACTATGTGCAGGTAAAAAGTCAGCTTGCTTTGATATTTATTTACTCATGATGGACGTCAACTAGATTCCACTCAATTTTTTATCTGATGAGGGACCATGAAAGTTAACAATAAGCGTTCATTTTATCATAAGTATCAATTTAACAGCCGTGGCAGCTCTGCTTACTCGCATCCCACTGTTCTCTGAGTAATATTAAGAATTCGACAATTAGTCCAACCTAGGGTAAAAGCTTCACACTATACTGTTATTCTTAGCGAATAAATACATACCTAATATTTGTACCAGACTAGATCAGTTAGGTAAGCAACAATTTTCAAGAAACTGATATTGAATCATACCAAAATATCAAGCTTTCCAAATTGAGTTTGGATGAAATCTGCTAGAGCGTTAATACTAGAAAGATCCGAGACATCGAGCTGATGAAAGAGAACATTATGATAGCCAGAGTGTTGTAGTTTTTCAACAGCTTCACGACCCATCTTCTCATTTCTGGGTCCTAACACCACAGTGATCCCGTTTGAAGCTAATTGCCTACAGATTTCAAATCCAATTCCCTTATTTGCTCCTGTAACTACTGCATACCTGAAAATAGAAAAAAATTAACAGCATGATAGGAAACATGGTGGAAAAATTGTTTTCTTTTTTAAAACTCGACTAAACGAGGAGCTCTGTAAGTGTATGTGTGCAAACATGAAAGAAATAAAAGGAAAAGTAATGTTAACACCTCTTTCTTACATCTTCCATTGGAATGATGACGACGTCTATCTGTCTATATCTGTCTAAAACTTACTTGTAGTATTTTAAGTATGAGAACTGAGAAGATGATAAAATATATATATATTATATATATATATATAGATAGATAGATAGATAGATATCTCGAAATCATAACTGAGAAGGGAAATCCAATTTGTCCTATTAATTAAAATGTCGTCACCCAAGACGTCCATAGATATTGATTTCTGAAATAAGAATTTAAAAAAAAAAAAAAAAAAAAAGAGTTTAAAGTCAAGAGGGCCCGGTACTGTTCGTCGTAAAGTTGGCTCAAAGTTGAAAGTAATATGTCGATCCGTTGGACGGATAGGATAATTTCGGTACGGACCTTTTAGAAATATATCATTTTTCGATATTAACTTAACACAACAAACATAACATGAAGAAGATTGGATTACTAGATTTAGAAGGACTTATGTGATTAATATTGAAAACCTCATTCTTAAAGTTATAGTTTACTAAAAAGTGACGAAATATCTAAAATTTTTTTTTTTTTTTACCAATAAAAAAAAAAAAATAAAAATATAATTGGTAAAATGTCCTTAAATACTAATAATAATTATGAGGTAAAAAGTGTGGAATAAAGCTATATAATCATAATAAATATAATATATAATTTTATCTAAATTTATTGTTAACATTTTAATTTAAATAAATAATTATTTATTTTTAAAAATGTTTATAAAATAAAACAAATGTTACCTATTGTTTTTGTTTAGTTTATCAGTTTAGTTTCTGTTTTTGCATTTCAGTTTTATTCCTTTTCCGGGTCGAATTTTGCATTCCATTGTTTCTTAGAATAGATGTCACCTATTGTTTCAGAATTCAGATTAATTTATATCTGGAAATCATTTAGACATTGAAATAAAAAAGGGAACCCTTCATTTTGTGTTGTGCTGGTCCTATTTCAATAGTTGTTACGCGTTGCGTCAAACAACATACACAAATAAATAAACCCATCTTAGACAAATTAGTTGATTTTGGCCTAATATATACTTGTTTGGCTTATGGGAAAATGAGCTCCTGGGTCTCTTTAATATTCTTAGGAATAATTTGTCATAGAATAAAACGGTTGATTGTACCACAATTGTTGTTGTTATATATGTGTATAAGAAATTTGTATTCGTTCATATGTTTACATATTTGTTGTTGTTGAATTATTAGGTGGTTTTGTTTTCCTAAGAAAAACTCTAAAAAAATAACTAAATTTTTGGTAACTAGCTGGGACAAAGTGATTGTACCCCGAATTGATCGGGGCGAACGCCCTTACAGAGTGATGACCACTCGTCAGATTCCGTTGCTGCTTGAAGAAGAAGAAGAAGATGATGATGATGACGACCACGACGACGACGAAGAAGAAGCAGAGCAAAATAAGAAAGAAAAAAATAATCTGAAAAAAGAAGAAGAAGAAAAGAAAAAGAGAAAAAAAGATGTGAGAGATTTTAAGGTTTTTTCTTTTTTCCTTTTATTATATAATTACTTTTTATATTTATTTTTAAGAATTATTCCAAAAAAAATATATAATAATTTCATTGGGAATCCGACTGTCATACTCTTACTCGCTTATACAAATGAAGGATTAGGATTAATTCACGAATGTATTAGGATGAAGAGCCAGAATAAAACAGAAGTAGCCCTCCAATCTTGATTTTCTGCAGCTCAACTCGATCGTACCGGTTTATTTATTTATTGTATTTGTTTCCATCAACGCCAAACTTGCGAGATTCAATTTCAAGTATTAAATTAAAATTTAAAATTTTATCTTCTCAAACGACAAGACAATTTCTTTTATTACTCAAAAGAGCAAATTCACTGTCCAGTTTATTAGCAAACACAAATTAATATGCTAAAAATTGTCTTGTCTTCCATATATTGTATTTTATTATAAAAATGACTCAAATTATCAAAAACTGGACACTTGATTAAGATTAAAGAAGAGGCCAGAAGGGCCGCCCTGAGGCAGTAGAGCCAACCTTACAAGACTTTGGGCACCTTCGACTGCAGTCATTGGCCCGCAGCTGCAATTAATATCAGTTTTGACGAAGCCGGGGCCGACACAATTGACCAAGAAACCTGGGTATTTTCTGGCCTGAAGCTTTGTGTATGCATTCATAGCTGCTTTTGAGAGAATGTATGCAGATAAATGAGTTGGCCAACCTTCTTTTTCCAATGATCGTTGTGTCAAATCCTTCAGAAACTTGTTCAATAACTCATCCAGTTTCTCCTCCGTAAGGTTTTCATCATCGCTTAAGACTCGTTTGATCCATTCACCTGGTAGATTCTGAGCCAACATATATATATATATATATATATGCCAGGAAATTAAAAAACTAGCCTTTAGTTTGGTCGAGGTTTCATTAGCTTACGCTTCAAAACTTTAATTAACAAGACAATTACCTCCAACTTTCCAAGATAAGAGGAAACATTAACGATCCTAGGTGCATCAGATAATTGAAGGAGGGGAACAAGTGCTTCAAACATTCTTTTTGAACCATAGTAGTTTGTATTCAGGCATTCTTCTGCCATCTCCAAAGGTTGTGCTGGAATTATTTCGTTCCAATTGGCATGCTCTCCATGAGGCTGCCATTAGAGAATTCAAAAAGAAAAAATTAATCCCCTACCTTGGTACGCGATATCACAAACCCCTACACATGTTTATGCTTAGGAGAATAACTAATATATTGTTTAGTATACCAAGTCATAATACTTAAAAATGTAACTAGGTTCTTTCTTGCCCAAGACCTATCATGCTTGCTTTCACATATATCTACTCTACTCTTGTATGATCTTGGATACGACATTGTTACGGATAACAGTCTTACTCTTACCCAATCATCACCAGAAAGTTTGACGGCTTTTAGAAAAGCATCAGGGTCTGCCACAGCTCCGAGAATCCCTGCATTGTTCACCTGCCCAATATTGTTCCAAACTTATTCTCTCATCAAACAAAAACGTGCAAGAGATCGTTCAATTTGCAAATTAATACAAACTGTTACAGCTCTAAATACTGTTGATTTTTCTAAACTAGACATGAGAAAAGAAGCTATAAATAATACACAGGTCCTCCACACCGTTTCATCAGCATGAGTGATCGATGGAGATATACCTCTGTTTTCTCGAAAATTTGAGATACATGCAAAATAATTAAATTATATGCACTTGATGAGAATAATATATTATTTAAAAGCAACAATTTTGTCCGTATATAAATTTGGAAAATTGTTACATATACGTTTGGACAGACAATATTTTTTGTATCTATACCCAGATATCTCAACGCAACGCAACGGACAGAAATTGGAAAAATGCAGAAGAAAGAGCTAATAAATTAACACACACACACATATATATATATATATATATATATATAGAAAGAGAGCATACCAAGATGTCAAGCTTTCCTAATTGATTTCTAACGAAATTTGCAATAGAAGCAATACTAGCAGGATCTGTGACATCGAGTTGATGAAAAACCAGAAGATCAGGAGAGGGACAATATTGTTTGAGTTGTTCAACAGCTTCAAGACCTCTTTTCTCATCTCTGGCCGTTACCACTACCATTACTCCCTTTGAAGCTAACTGTTTACATACTTCAAATCCAAGCCCCTTGTTTCCTCCAGTAACAACAGCACATCTAAGACCAGTTCTTGTGTGAGTTAATTATATGTTATATAGATGAATTCCATTTGAAAGCCTAGAATTTTACCTCTTTGTAGTAAGAAAGTTGCTGGATGTTACTTCTGCCATTGGTGTTATCGTAGACGAATAGCAGTGAGAAAATGTGATCGTAATACTGGTCCTGCTTTGAAGTAATCTACTAGGAAACCAAGTCGACTACGCAATTAGTAAGATCATCCGTTGCATTTTTAGTTTTTGGGTACTTTCACATAAATTACAAGTGGAGAGAAAGTGTGTAAAACGTTTTAAAGACCCCCCCTACTATAGCACTTCCATTTAGTTCATAGTTAGAAAAGTATTAAATAACTAATAAAACTCTAACTTTACTTTTTTTTTTTTCTTTTTTTTTTTTTTTTTTTTTTTTTTTTTTATTCAAGAACGAAAAGTAGTAATTATTGTTGTATGAAAAAAAAAAAAAAAAATTAATTTTTCTTTATAATAATAAGAAAAATAAAAAAAAAAAAAAAAACTTTATTTTCTTACTGTTTTTGTATAACAACAATTATTAATTTTTATTCTTCAATAAACATAAAATTAAATCACAAAAATAAATACAAAATAATAATAATAAAAAAAAAAATACATCAATCTCAAGTATTACATTTTAAATTACATTTGGATTAATACATTAACAATTTAAAAAAAAAAGTTAATAGATAAAAAACAAAAAGTATAAGATTATAATTTTATTAATATATATTAACTAAATTATTTTAATCATTCAACTCACGGTTAATTAGCTAGTAGTGGTGACACGGCTAATGAGATAGTAAAGTAGATAGTAGTTTTTCTTTACACGTAATTTTCACAAACCTCAGGGAAGTTGTGCAAATACCCATTGTTTATGGCACTCCTCGTCCAATTTCTACAAAAGTAAAAAATGTTTTTGAAGGGACCGAAAAAAAAAAAAAAAAAAAACATCCATCATCATCATCGTCATTCATCACCAGATTAATAATACTAATAACTAGTTACATTGCACCTACATCTAATGGATATATGGGCTGATATGATCCTTTAAACATTTACTTGGGAAACATAATGTAATTTGCAATTAACAATGAGATAGTAACGGAGAACTTGATTTAAAAACGTGAGATTTCTTTTCGATAAAAGAAAAAGCCAGACGGCCCGCCGGGAGGCAGAAGAGCCAACTTCACAGGACTTTGTGCTCCTTCGACAGCTGTTAAGAGGCCAGCATTGCAAGTTATGTCAGTTTTGACAAACCCTGGGCAAACACAATTCACCAAGAAATCCGGGTACTTCTTAGCATGAATCCTTGTGTAGGCATTCAGAGCCGCTTTCGAGACAATGTAGGCAGATAAATGTGCAGGCCAGCCTCCTTTTTCGAGCAATCCCTCCTTGAAATCCTTCAGAAACTTGTTCAGTACCTCATCCACTCTCTCTTCTGTAAGTCTTTCCACATCGCTAACACTTTTTTTTAGCCCAATCATTTGGAATATTCTGAATCAACATATGATTTGACAAGGAAAAACTTATATATAGTTGGATTTTATATATGTAATTACTTAATTCAGTATATATATATATATAAAGTTTTTTTCACTTGGAAGGAAGATGAATCACCTTCAGCAATCCCAGAAGAGAAGAAACATTGACAATCCTTGCTGAATTGGATAACTGGAGTAAGGGAGCGAGTGCTTCCACCATACGTTTTGCACCATAATAATTTGTATTCAGGCATTCTTCTGCCGTTTCATAAGTTTGAGTTGCAATTTCGTTCCAATTGACATGATCGCCCCTTGGCTGCATCAGCAGAAAAAAAATTAATCTCCTGTTATGGCATTTCAGAAACCTTGATCAACTCCAAAATCCCATACCAAACTGAATTTCCAAAAAATCAGTTCTGCTTCCTAGATATTCTGTCAACATGATATACTAAAATAACTGCATAACAAAATCTAGATAGACTAAAAATCAGCTCTTCCTTCTTAACTCAGATTAAGCGTAGAGCTAGCAAACAAAGATGTATACTGTGAAAAGATATACTAACCCAGCCACCAGAAATTTCAGAGGCTCTTATAAATGCATCAGAGTCTAGTATAGCTCCACCAATCCCGGCATTGTTCACCTGTACATCATTCCAAATTTTCTCATAATCCACTTCGCAGGTATCTAAAATTACTAACTCCATTTTAATAACAAGTAAAATTTACAAATTAAGTTGAGCATTTAAATTAGACTAATGAGCAGATATACTAATCACCAAGCCACAGAATCTAGGTGAAAATAAAATCAAGTTAAATTTGAAGGGAAATGGTTGGGATTGCCAAAATGGCAAGCATACCAAGATGTCAAGTTTTCCAAATTGACTTCTGATGAAATCCGAAAAAAAAAAAAAACAACACTAACAGGGTTTGCCACATCAAGCTGATGAAATATTACATAATCAGACAGACCAGTCCCTGCCAGTTTTTTCAACAGCTTCGAGTCCTCTTTTCTCATTTCTGGCTGTTAACACCACCACAATCCCATCAGAAGCCAACTGCCTGCATATTTCAAACCCAATGCCCTTGTTTCCTCCTGTAACAACTGCATACCTGCGAAACAGAGATTTAGTTACCTCAGCTAAATTTTCTCTTACACTCGCTGATTCAACTAGACTAATCGCATCAACCTTTAGCTCAAGAAACAATTTAGGCTTAAACAAGAAAAACGAAGAATATATATATATATATATATATATATATATACACACACACACACACCTCTTTTCTGCAAGAAAGTTCGATGCTTGTGCCATATTCAGAGTAAAGAAATGAAATGGGCTTCCAAGATTCTTCAAGGTAAGTATAAAATTTTCTTTTATCGGCGGCGGTGGACGGCGGAATTGAACAGTTAATGAATCTAGTTCTGCCGTTGACTGCTGCTTTGGGTAGTTTATGGTGAATTTGTTAAAATTTTTTTGAAATAAAATCTCGGCCTTTAGATTTCAATTGAGAACAGGTGTCAATAGATGCTGTAGGGTCCATGATTTCCCAGACCAGGAAAGGATAAAGATGAGTTTGGAGTTTGCATGGCGTCGGATATGAATTGAGTTTCAGATTTGTACACTTGTAAGGTCGTTCAGTCGTCATTGGTACATCATGCACGTTAGGTCCAAATTGGTGAGCTTTCGCTTTACGGATGTTATATCAACTACCGTAACTTCAAAACGGAAATATTTAGCACAAAAAGACTATTTAAGGATTAGTTTAGTAACACTGGAAAATAAAAATTAATATAATTAGTATTTATATATTTTTAATATTTTTTTGATAATATTAGTGGTATATTTGGTGTTTAGAGATATAATTAAAAAAAAGTATTGTTATATTAATAAATTACTAAAATATTCATACATTAAAATAAATATTTAAGGGAATGTTCGTTACCCTATTTTTTTAATTAATACCCTATTATTCCCTATATTTTATTTATATTTTTCATCACCTTTTTGAATTTTGATTTTACTTTTTAATATTTTAAATATTTTTTTTTTTATCATTTTGTAAACTAATTGAATTGAAGGACAAAATTAAAAAAAAAAAATCAAGAAAGTAATGGAGTATTAGAAAAAATATAAGAGAGTAATGAAATATTCATTTAAAAAGTAAAGGATAATAAGCGTTTTCACTAAATAATATATCCATGTAGCTTTATTTTTTTTATATATATATATATATATATATAACATTTTTGTTTTATAAAAACATTTTTAAAAATTTGAATGAAAAATTTATTATAAAAATAACTACAATCTTAATAATTTAAAAAATAATATTTTTTGTTATAAAAGTGGTATAATTTTAATAATAATAATAATTATCTACTAAACATTAAAATATCAATAAAATTATAAATATTATGAACTTAAATAATGTATTATTTTAATAATTTATTCATTAAGAAAGAAAAAATATAATAAATAATAATACATCACAATATCTAATGTAATCCATCATATATTCATATATATAATTGTCTAAATTAAAATATATTTCTTAAAAAAAATAAATATTTGAGAAATATAATTTTTAAATTTTAGAGATATTTTAAAAAAAATAAAATTTTTATTAATTGTACGACTTCTACCTTCTTAAACACTTGAAATGCTAATTAGAAAATGCATTAAATTTGTACTAACCAAATAATCACTTCAAATGTTAAATTTTTTTAATAAGTACTTTTATCAAAATCTGTTAAATACATCATTTAATACTTTACAAATGCTTCAACCATTGATTTTCCACCATATTAGTTTGTATTCAGACATTCTTCTGCCATGTCAAAAGTTTGAGTTGCAATTTCATTCCAATTGGCATCCTCTTGCCCTGGCTGTATCATTAAATTAAATAAAGAACAAAAGAACAAGCAAGATGGAAAACCTGAAGGCTATTAAAATTATTTCTTCCTTCTTAACTCAGTTTAAGAGTTCTTCAAGAAAAAATCTATACTATAAAAAGATAACAACCCAACCGCCAGCAATTTCTGTGGCTCTTACTAATGCATCAGAGTCCAGCATAACTCCACTAATGCCAGCATTGTTCACCTGTGCATTATTAAAACTTTTCTTATTATTCACTTCACAGCTATCTCAAATTACTACATTTGGAAACAAGTAAATTTGCAAATCAAATTGGATATGTTAACCTACAGGTCACATACTGTAGTGGAAAATAAAACCAAGTTAAATTTCAAGAAAAGGTGGCCATTGCCCAATGCCAAGCAAATACCAATATATCGAGTTTTCCAAATTTATTGGTGATGAAATCTGCAAGAGAAGCAACACTAGCAGAGTTTGCCACATCAACCTGATGAAAGATCAGATAATCCGACAGACCAGACTCTCCGAGTTTTTGAACAGCTTCAAGGCCTCTCCTCTCATATCTGGCTGTTAACACCACCACTATTACATTAGAAGCCAACTGCCTGCATATTTCAAGCCCAATTCCCTAGTTTCCTCCTGTAACAACTGCATACTGTCAAAAAGAAATTTGATTTTAGAAAACATTAGCATTAATTTGGTTTTGTTAGTGAGAATTTTGATATATTTTTTTTTATTTTCTAATGGTTTCTGGCCCATTTTAGGATGACCTGATTTAACTAGACTAATTAGATCAACCTTTTTTCCAGCAAATTAGCTCAGTCCAAAACAAAGGAAAGAAGATTATATATCCATATACCTCTTTTCTGCAACAAAGCTCAATGCTTGCGCCATTTGCTTATTATTTATTTATTTGAAGACAGCTGAGAAACTTGAGAGCAAAGAAATTAAATGGTGTAATCCAGATTCTTACAATACCCTCCTGCATCAGCCAACATATATAACGTAACAAAATTTATGGACTGCTACACTCCAGCCAACCTAACATAACAAAATTTGTGGACTGTATTCTAGATATAGTTTGTATGTATGAATAGAATTTATATAGAAGTTTAAATCTTCTTCAATACAGGTATTCTACCATTATCATTTAAGACAATATGATATTTCTGGCTCTATTGGAGAGTATCCTTTACCTTAAAGTCTTGTCACTTCCACATCTGTAATCACTCTTCCGGCCCCCAAGGAAAACAACATTTCATTCATTCATTATTATTATTATTACCTTTTGTGGTTCAGAATTTAGGCATTTAGACATCTCTAAAATTCCAGTTCGACTTGAATCCGACAAGAATAATTTTGTTCATTATGACGGTCCATTATATGAATCTTTCAATTTCAAAAAGTAATAATTGGAACAACCAAGAGATTGTTCATGAGTATAAATACAATATAGTACGTTAAATTAATAGCAGAGTGTCGATAACCAAATAAAGAGGGAAAGAAAAAAAAAAATTGTCTTGAATGATTTATTACGCATCATAGATTTGAACGAAAAAACAGGCCAGCCATTTTGCAAGATTGTAAAACAAGCTTTCATACAAAGTACAAGTTTAAAAAAACATCATCCATTTTAACGAGGTATCTGTGTATATAGAAGGTGCATTTTCAAACAAAAGATGTCTCTTCTTTTTGTAGGAAGAATAGACCTGAAGGACTGCCATGGGGCAACAATGCTAACCACACAGGACTTTCGGCACCTTCTTCAACAGTTAATGTGCCTGTGTTATAGTTCATTTCTGTTTTGACGAAACCAGGGCAAACACAGTTGACACAGAAATTAGCATACTTCTTGGCCAGGATCCTTGTGTAGGCATTAATAGCTGCTTTTAATAGTATGCAAGCAGACATAAAAGCAGGCCACTTTTTTGTTTCTAGTGAACCCTCCTTAAAATCATTAAGATACTGGCTTAATACCTCATCCACTCTTTCTTCTGCAAGATTCTCAGCATCACCTAACACTCCTTTGGCCCATTCATTTGTTACCTTCTGAAACAAAATGATGAGAAATATAATCATTAGTAAGATTTGAGAGAGAAGTATATCAGATCTCCAATCAAGTAACTGTAAGGTAAATGGTTTATAAAACTAATTTACCATTAATTTTCCCATAGCAGAGGAAACGTTAACAATGCTTGGTGAATCTGATAATTGGAGTAGGGGAACAAGTGCTTCGCACATTCTTTTGCCGCCATAGTAATTTGTTTGAAGGCACTTTTCAGCTAACTCGTAAGATTGACTTAGTATTTCGTCCCATTTGATTGGTACACCATCCTGCATCATTTGATTAAATACAAGGAATTCTAGAGTATTTACAATTGAATTGAGATAAAGTTTGATGCAGTCAACAATGGACAATAGGCAAACTATACAATAAGTTAATTCTAAAGATCTTTACAAGGTTATTCACTTTTGAATTTTGAACCTTCACTGTGTAATAATTATCTTTGAAAACAGACTTATAAAAATTATTGTGACCAATTTTTGGGGATTCCATTATCAGACATGAACATTCTCTCATATCCGGCTCAAGTAGTTCCTCCAAATAAGGGTAAAGAAAAAGGGCCCTCGCTTTTAAATTTTAGAAAACCCCCACCTCTCAAGTTCCCAGCAAAGCTGGAAAAAAACATTTCCTTGATTCATTCTCTTTTTCCTATTATTTGCCTTCAATTTTTAAAAAGGAGGAGTTTAGATGGGTTGTAATTCAATTTCCTTGAAATTACATCTAATTCCAAACTCATCCTCTCAAAAAAAAAAATCAAATGTACAGAAGTATAGCTTGACAAAACCATATAAAGCATCATCATCCACACCAAGTCCACTGATTCCTGCATTATTCACCTGCCAATAAAGTAAAACATTTCCCATCAATCAGTTTATAAAGCAGTCAGATGACCAAGAAAATTAATTGATTCTTGTGGTAGTTTGGAAAATCTATTTCCTATAGCAAGTGTGTGTTAGGTTACAAATGAAAGAGTGGCCTCTGACTATGTGCAGGTAAAAAGTCAGCTTGCTTTGATATTTATTTACTCATGATGGACGTCAACTAGATTCCACTCAATTTTTTATCTATGAGGGACCATGAAAGTTAACAATAAGCGTTCATTTTATCATAAGTATCAATTTAACAGCCGTGGCAGCTCTGCTTACTCGCATCCCACTGTTCTCTGAGTAATATTAAGAATTCGACAATTAGTCCAACCTAGGGTAAAAGCTTCACACTATACTGTTATTCTTAGCGAATAAATACATACCTAATATTTGTACCAGACTAGATCAGTTAGGTAAGCAACAATTTTCAAGAAACTGATATTGAATCATACCAAAATATCAAGCTTTCCAAATTGAGTTTGGATGAAATCTGCTAGAGCGTTAATACTAGAAAGATCCGAGACATCGAGCTGATGAAAGAGAACATTATGATAGCCAGAGTGTTGTAGTTTTTCAACAGCTTCACGACCCATCTTCTCATTTCTGGGTCCTAACACCACAGTGATCCCGTTTGAAGCTAATTGCCTACAGATTTCAAATCCAATTCCCTTATTTGCTCCTGTAACTACTGCATACCTGAAAATAGAAAAAAATTAACAGCATGATAGGAAACATGGTGGAAAAATTGTTTTCTTTTTTAAAACTCGACTAAACGAGGAGCTCTGTAAGTGTATGTGTGCAAACATGAAAGAAATAAAAGGAAAAGTAATGTTAACACCTCTTTCTTACATCTTCCATTGGAATGATGACGACGTCTATCTGTCTATATCTGTCTAAAACTTACTTGTAGTATTTTAAGTATAAGAACTGAGAAGATGATAAAATATATATATATATATATATATATATATAGATAGATAGATAGATATCTCGAAATCATAACTGAGAAGGGAAATCCAATTTGTCCTATTAATTAAAATGTCGTCACCCAAGACGTCCATAGATATTGATTTCTGAAATAAGAATTTAAAAAAAAAAAAAAAAGAGTTTAAAGTCAAGAGGGCCCGGTACTGTTCGTCGTAAAGTTGGCTCAAAGTTGAAAGTAATATGTCGATCCGTTGGACGGATAGGATAATTTCGGTACGGACCTTTTAGAAATATATCATTTTTCGATATTAACTTAACACAACAAACATAACATGAAGAAGATTGGATTACTAGATTTAGAAGGACTTATGTGATTAATATTGAAAACCTCATTCTTAAAGTTATAGTTTACTAAAAAGTGACGAAATATCTAAAATTTTTTTTTACCAATAAAAAAATTTAAAAATATAATTGGTAAAATGTCCTTAAATACTAATAATAATTATGAGGTAAAAAAGTGTGGAATAAAGCTTATATAATCATAATAAATATAATATATAATTTTATCTAAATTTATTGTTAACATTTTAATTTAAATAAATAATTATTTATTTTTAAAAATGTTTATAAAATAAAACAAATGTTACCTATTGTTTTTGTTTAGTTTATCAGTTTAGTTTCTGTTTTTGCATTTCAGTTTTATTCCTTTTCCGGGTCGAATTTTGCATTCCATTGTTTCTTAGAATAGATGTCACCTATTGTTTCAGAATTCAGATTAATTTATATCTGGAAATCATTTAGACATTGAAATAAAAAAGGGAACCCTTCATTTTGTGTTGTGCTGGTCCTATTTCAATAGTTGTTACGCGTTGCGTCAAACAACATACACAAATAAATAAACCCATCTTAGACAAATTAGTTGATTTTGGCCTAATATATACTTGTTTGGCTTATGGGAAAATGAGCTCCTGGGTCTCTTTAATATTCTTAGGAATAATTTGTCATAGAATAAAACGGTTGATTGTACCACAAATTGTTGTTGTTATATATGTGTATAAGAAATTTGTATTCGTTCATATGTTTACATATTTGTTGTTGTTGAATTATTAGGTGGTTTGTTTTCCTAAGAAAAACTCTAAAAAAATAACTAAATTTTTGGTAACTAGCTGGGACAAAGTGATTGTACCCCGAATTGATCGGGGCGAACGCCCTTACAGAGTGATGACCACTCGTCAGATTCCGTTGCTGCTTGAAGAAGAAGAAGAAGATGATGATGAAGACGACCACGACGACGACGAAGAAGAAGCAGAGCAAAATAAGAAAGAAAAAATAATCTGAAAAAAGAAGAAGAAGAAAAGAAAAAGAGAAAAAAGATGTGAGAGATTTAAGGTTTTTTCTTTTTTCCTTTTATTATATAATTACTTTTTATATTTATTTTTAAGAATTATTCCAAAAAAAATATATAATAATTTCATTGGGAATCCGACTGTCATACTCTTACTCGCTTATACAAATGAAGGATTAGGATTAATTCACGAATGTATTAGGATGAAGAGCCAGAATAAAACAGAAGTAGCCCTCCAATCTTGATTTTCTGCAGCTCAACTCGATCGTACCGGTTTATTTATTTATTGTATTTGTTTCCATCAACGCCAAACTTGCGAGATTCAATTTCAAGTATTAAATTAAAATTTAAAATTTTATCTTCTCAAACGACAAGACAATTTCTTTTATTACTCAAAAGAGCAAATTCACTGTCCAGTTTATTAGCAAACACAAATTAATATGCTAAAAATTGTCTTGTCTTCCATATATTGTATTTTATTATAAAAATGACTCAAATTATCAAAAACTGGACACTTGATTAAGATTAAAGAAGAGGCCAGAAGGGCCGCCCTGAGGCAGTAGAGCCAACCTTACAAGACTTTGGGCACCTTCGACTGCAGTCATTGGCCCGCAGCTGCAATTAATATCAGTTTTGACGAAGCCGGGGCCGACACAATTGACCAAGAAACCTGGGTATTTTCTGGCCTGAAGCTTTGTGTATGCATTCATAGCTGCTTTTGAGAGAATGTATGCAGATAAATGAGTTGGCCAACCTTCTTTTTCCAATGATCGTTGTGTCAAATCCTTCAGAAACTTGTTCAATAACTCATCCAGTTTCTCCTCCGTAAGGTTTTCATCATCGCTTAAGACTCGTTTGATCCATTCACCTGGTAGATTCTGAGCCAACATATATATATATATATATATATGCCAGGAAAT
The DNA here is from genome assembly GCA_022749755.1 of Azadirachta indica. Classification (NCBI taxonomy): domain Eukaryota; kingdom Viridiplantae; phylum Streptophyta; class Magnoliopsida; order Sapindales; family Meliaceae; genus Azadirachta; species Azadirachta indica. Next base: position 21,278,906 of record CM040440.1, read on the forward strand.
TAAAACTACTAGCCTTTAGTTTGGTCGAGGTTTCATTAGCTTACGCTTCAAAACTTTAATTAACAAGACAATTACCTCCAACTTTCCAAGATAAGAGGAAACATTAACGATCCTAGGTGCATCAGATAATTGAAGGAGGGGAACAAGTGCTTCAAACATTCTTTTTGAACCATAGTAGTTTGTATTCAGGCATTCTTCTGCCATCTCCAAAGGTTGTGCTGGAATTATTTCGTTCCAATTGGCATGCTCTCCATGAGGCTGCCATTAGAGAATTCAAAAAGAAAAAATTAATCCCCTACCTTGGTACGCGATATCACAAACCCCTACACATGTTTATGCTTAGGAGAATAACTAATATATTGTTTAGTATACCAAGTCATAATACTTAAAAATGTAACTAGGTTCTTTCTTGCCCAAGACCTATCATGCTTGCTTTCACATATATCTACTCTACTCTTGTATGATCTTGGATACGACATTGTTACGGATAACAGTCTTACTCTTACCCAATCATCACCAGAAAGTTTGACGGCTTTTAGAAAAGCATCAGGGTCTGCCACAGCTCCGAGAATCCCTGCATTGTTCACCTGCCCAATATTGTTCCAAACTTATTCTCTCATCAAACAAAAACGTGCAAGAGATCGTTCAATTTGCAAATTAATACAAACTGTTACAGCTCTAAATACTGTTGATTTTTCTAAACTAGACATGAGAAAAGAAGCTATAAATAATACACAGGTCCTCCACACCGTTTCATCAGCATGAGTGATCGATGGAGATATACCTCTGTTTTCTCGAAAATTTGAGATACATGCAAAATAATTAAATTATATGCACTTGATGAGAATAATATATTATTTAAAAGCAACAATTTTGTCCGTATATAAATTTGGAAAATTGTTACATATACGTTTGGACAGACAATATTTTTTGTATCTATACCCAGATATCTCAACGCAACGCAACGGACAGAAATTGGAAAAATGCAGAAGAAAGAGCTAATAAATTAACACACACACACACATATATATATATATATATATATAGATATAGAAAGAGAGCATACCAAGATGTCAAGCTTTCCTAATTGATTTCTAACGAAATTTGCAATAGAAGCAATACTAGCAGGATCTGTGACATCGAGTTGATGAAAAACCAGAAGATCAGGAGAGGGACAATATTGTTTGAGTTGTTCAACAGCTTCAAGACCTCTTTTCTCATCTCTGGCCGTTACCACTACCATTACTCCCTTTGAAGCTAACTGTTTACATACTTCAAATCCAAGCCCCTTGTTTCCTCCAGTAACAACAGCACATCTAAGACCAGTTCTTGTGTGAGTTAATTATATGTTATATAGATGAATTCCATTTGAAAGCCTAGAATTTTACCTCTTTGTAGTAAGAAAGTTGCTGGATGTTACTTCTGCCATTGGTGTTATCGTAGACGAATAGCAGTGAGAAAATGTGATCGTAATACTGGTCCTGCTTTGAAGTAATCTACTAGGAAACCAAGTCGACTACGCAATTAGTAAGATCATCCGTTGCATTTTTAGTTTTTGGGTACTTTCACATAAATTACAAGTGGAGAGAAAGTGTGTAAAACGTTTTAAAGACCCCCCCTACTATAGCACTTCCATTTAGTTCATAGTTAGAAAAGTATTAAATAACTAATAAAACTCTAACTTTACTTTTTTTTTATCTTTTATTTTTTTTTTTTTTTTTTTTTTTATTCAAGAACGAAAAGTAGTAATTATTGTTGTATGAAAAAAATAAAAAAAATTAATTTTTCTTTATAATAATAAGAAAAAAAAAAAAAAAATAAAAAACTTTATTTTCTTACTGTTTTTGTATAACAACAATTATTAATTTTTATTCTTCAATAAACATAAAATTAAATCACAAAAATAAATACAAAATAATAATAATAAAAAAAAAAATACATCAATCTCAAGTATTACATTTTAAATTACATTTGGATTAATACATTAACAATTTAAAAAAAAAAGTTAATAGATAAAAAAAAACAAAAAGTATAAGATTATAATTTTATTAATATATATTAACTAAATTATTTTAATCATTCAACTCACGGTTAATTAGCTAGTAGTGGTGACACGGCTAATGAGATAGTAAAGTAGATAGTAGTTTTTCTTTACACGTAATTTTCACAAACCTCAGGGAAGTTGTGCAAATACCCATTGTTTATGGCACTCCTCGTCCAATTTCTACAAAAGTAAAAAATGTTTTTGAAGGGACCGAAAAAAAAAAACCTAACATCCATCATCATCATCGTCATTCATCACCAGATTAATAATACTAATAACTAGTTACATTGCACCTACATCTAATGGATATATGGGCTGATATGATCCTTTAAACATTTACTTGGGAAACATAATGTAATTTGCAATTAACAATGAGATAGTAACGGAGAACTTGATTTAAAAACGTGAGATTTCTTTTCGATAAAAGAAAAAGCCAGACGGCCCGCCGGGAGGCAGAAGAGCCAACTTCACAGGACTTTGTGCTCCTTCGACAGCTGTTAAGAGGCCAGCATTGCAAGTTATGTCAGTTTTGACAAACCCTGGGCAAACACAATTCACCAAGAAATCCGGGTACTTCTTAGCATGAATCCTTGTGTAGGCATTCAGAGCCGCTTTCGAGACAATGTAGGCAGATAAATGTGCAGGCCAGCCTCCTTTTTCGAGCAATCCCTCCTTGAAATCCTTCAGAAACTTGTTCAGTACCTCATCCACTCTCTCTTCTGTAAGTCTTTCCACATCGCTTAACACTTTTTTAGCCCAATCATTTGGAATATTCTGAATCAACATATGATTTGACAAGGAAAAACTTATATATAGTTGGATTTTATATATGTAATTACTTAATTCAGTATATATATATATATAAAGTTTTTTTCACTTGGAAGGAAGATGAATCACCTTCAGCAATCCCAGAAGAGAAGAAACATTGACAATCCTTGCTGAATTGGATAACTGGAGTAAGGGAGCGAGTGCTTCCACCATACGTTTTGCACCATAATAATTTGTATTCAGGCATTCTTCTGCCGTTTCATAAGTTTGAGTTGCAATTTCGTTCCAATTGACATGATCGCCCCTTGGCTGCATCAGCAGAAAAAAAATTAATCTCCTGTTATGGCATTTCAGAAACCTTGATCAACTCCAAAATCCCATACCAAACTGAATTTCCAAAAAATCAGTTCTGCTTCCTAGATATTCTGTCAACATGATATACTAAAATAACTGCATAACAAAATCTAGATAGCAACTAAAAATCAGCTCTTCCTTCTTAACTCAGATTAAGCGTAGAGCTAGCAAACAAAGATGTATACTGTGAAAAGATATACTAACCCAGCCACCAGAAATTTCAGAGGCTCTTATAAATGCATCAGAGTCTAGTATAGCTCCACCAATCCCGGCATTGTTCACCTGTACATCATTCCAAATTTTCTCATAATCCACTTCGCAGGTATCTAAAATTACTAACTCCATTTTAATAACAAGTAAAATTTACAAATTAAGTTGAGCATTTAAATTAGACTAATGAGCAGATATACTAATCACCAAGCCACAGAATCTAGGTGAAAATAAAATCAAGTTAAATTTGAAGGGAAATGGTTGGGATTGCCAAAATGGCAAGCATACCAAGATGTCAAGTTTTCCAAATTGACTTCTGATGAAATCCGAAAAAAAAGCAACACTAACAGGGTTTGCCACATCAAGCTGATGAAATATTACATAATCAGACAGACCAGTCCCTGCCAGTTTTTCAACAGCTTCGAGTCCTCTTTTCTCATTTCTGGCTGTTAACACCACCACAATCCCATCAGAAGCCAACTGCCTGCATATTTCAAACCCAATGCCCTTGTTTCCTCCTGTAACAACTGCATACCTGCGAAACAGAGATTTAGTTACCTCAGCTAAATTTTCTCTTACACTCGCTGATTCAACTAGACTAATCGCATCAACCTTTAGCTCAAGAAACAATTTAGGCTTAAACAAGAAAAACGAAGAATATATATATATATATATATATATATATATATACACACACACATACCTCTTTTCTGCAAGAAAGTTCGATGCTTGTGCCATATTCAGAGTAAAGAAATGAAATGGGCTTCCAAGATTCTTCAAGGTAAGTATAAAATTTTCTTTTATCGGCGGCGGTGGACGGCGGAATTGAACAGTTAATGAATCTAGTTCTGCCGTTGACTGCTGCTTTGGGTAGTTTATGGTGAATTTGTTAAAATTTTTTTGAAATAAAATCTCGGCCTTTAGATTTCAATTGAGAACAGGTGTCAATAGATGCTGTAGGGTCCATGATTTCCCAGACCAGGAAAGGATAAAGATGAGTTTGGAGTTTGCATGGCGTCGGATATGAATTGAGTTTCAGATTTGTACACTTGTAAGGTCGTTCAGTCGTCATTGGTACATCATGCACGTTAGGTCCAAATTGGTGAGCTTTCGCTTTACGGATGTTATATCAACTACCGTAACTTCAAAACGGAAATATTTAGCACAAAAAGACTATTTAAGGATTAGTTTAGTAACACTGGAAAATAAAAATTAATATAATTAGTATTTATATATTTTAATATTTTTTTGATAATATTAGTGGTATATTTGGTGTTTAGAGATATAATTAAAAAAAGTATTGTTATATTAATAAATTACTAAAATATTCATACATTAAAATAAATATTTAAGGGAATGTTCGTTACCCTATTTTTTTAATTAATACCCTATTATTCCCTATATTTTATTTAATATTTCATCACCTTTTTGAATTTTGATTTTACTTTTTAATATTTTAAATATTTTTTATTTTATCATTTTGTAAACTAATTGAATTGAAGGACAAAATTAAAAAAAAAAATCAAGAAAGTAATGGAGTATTAGAAAAAATATAAGAGAGTAATGAAATATTCATTTAAAAAGTAAAGGATAATAAGCGTTTTCACTAAATAATATATCCATGTAGCTTTATTTTTTTTTTTATATATATATATATATATAACATTTTTGTTTTATAAACATTTTTAAAAATTTGAATGAAAAATTTATTATAAAAATAACTACAATCTTAATAATTTAAAAAATAATATTTTTTGTTATAAAAGTGGTATAATTTTAATAATAATAATAATTATCTACTAAACATTAAAATATCAATAAAATTATAAATATTATGAACTTAAATAATGTATTATTTTAATAATTTATTCATTAAGAAAGAAAAAATATAATAAATAATACATCACCAAATATCTAATGTAATCCATCATATATTCATATATATAATTGTCTAAATTAAAATATATTTCTTAAAAAAAATAAATATTTGAGAAATATAATTTTTAAATTTTAGAGATATTTTAAAAAAAATAAAATTTTTATTAATTGTACGACTTCTACCTTCTTAAACACTTGAAATGCTAATTAGAAAATGCATTAAATTTGTACTAACCAAATAATCACTTCAAATGTTAAATTTTTTTAATAAGTACTTTTATCAAAATCTGTTAAATACATCATTTAATACTTTACAAATGCAAGTTAATACCGCAAAACTTACAAATGCAAGTCATTGATCTTCCCATTTAAGTTCTCAAACGATAATAATAATAAAAAATTTAAAAAAAAAAAAGTACCAAACAGGCCAAACACCCAACTTTTGACATTCCGGAGCTTTATCTGGACAGATAGCTATTGAACTTAAGCCCATTGACGAAAAAGCATGTTAACCAACAAACCACAGTCAACCACTTCGTCTTTAAGATTTTTTTTTTTAGCATGGTCATTGAGACGATATCTTTGCAAAATAAACAAGAGATTATGAATGAATCTTGCGCGCTAAATTAATGAAAAAGGCAGAGTGAAGCAGACGGGTCTACATAACAATTGAGCGAGCTTTACTGTGGATTTCACTTAACTCTTGGACATTTACAAACTTACTAATTATCAATTAAGAAAATAAACCAAGAATGTTGTGCTTGACTGCAGAAAATTGTAGTCAAGAAAAATAGCTTGAATAACGTCAGAAGAGGTAACGAGAGGCTTTATTTCTCGTGAACCAGAGGACTATAAACAGGGTACCACATGTTGCGAGTTACATATCCCACGGTTTCCTCCTGCATCCAAAATGATTTTACCCAAATATTAATTTTATACTAATACAGCTTTCTTTAGAAAATCTGAAAACGTTATCAGAGTTTCCCAATAAAAAAACATGCAGATCTATAAAAAAAAATGAAGTTGATGTGGTCATACTTTTGACATCTGCCTGAGATCTCTGGGCCCAACTTCACCGTGTCCTTCTGCCAGGTCTTCGGCAACAGCTGCTCGTACAACAGCAGCTCCCACCTCTGCTGTAATGTCTCGAATGCTGTATCATACACGATAGAATATATCATGTCGAAACCACACCAAAAAAGAAAAATGGAGTTTTCATTATTCCATGGGCATTATTGCAAATTACCAGTCACTGGAGAGTGAATATTACCTATTAATAGATGGATACAAGATACCGTTTCGGACTTCCTCATCAGTCATATAAGAAGCGAGGCTGCACCATGAACACAACATTAATGATTTGCAGCAGATAAGAGCTTCAGCCCGCAGATAAGTTGATGCAATTGCCAAATTGTGGTCATATGAATTACAGTGATTTTTATCCATAAGTTGACATGAGTTCAATAAAATTGTTGCATACATACCATTCAGCAGCTGATTGTAACATTCCGTCACTTATATGACGAGCACCCGAAAGGAGAGATCCCAAACCAATCCTGAATTAAAACAACGGTATCAAGATTTAAGCATGGTCAACCAAAGCAGATAATAACATAATAAATGAGAAAAGAACACCAACCCGGGAAACAGATACATATTATTCGCTTGATTTACATGGCCGATTTTTCTGTTGCCTGCCAGCAAACGAATAAATATTGAGGCTTGTTATAATCAGATTATCAGACAAAAAAACCAAAATCAGCAGCAGTTCATCATTCGCAATATCTCTCTTAGTAAGGGAAGCAATACCTAGCACCCATTACTTTAATTGCATAGTGCCTCGTAGTGCTCAAAGGTCATTGTTAGGCTTTTAAGTTTAATAATTATTTATTATGGCAGCAGAGTAGAGGCCTTGCATTTTAATGCCTCACATATTACGTCTATATCTGCATTTTAATATTTATTTGTATTCGGTCTGTTTACATTTGGGTTTGAATCCGCATTAAATGTGACGAAGGCAACAAAAACTTAATTATTATCTGGTCCTTTCCTATAAACTAACTTTTGGATTTAGTGGTTACTGACTATGCCAAAATGCCAAAAAGGCATTAATAAGGGAAGATACCAAGATCGATATTCTCAAAAGGACTTCCACTAGCAAACAATATATTTTCCCCAGCATGCTTAAAAGCATCAGCAGCAGTGCATTCAGCTGTTCATAAAAACACAGAGAGAATGTCAAGAAAAAAGATTGGGCCGCCATAAGGAAAATGAGCTGCTTGAGAAGGCAGAAAAAACAAACCATTCATGGTGGGATTCGACATAGCAAAAATGGCAGGTTTTGGCGAATCAGATTCCCGCATGGCCTTAAGCACCTATTTTACATTCCAATGGAATACAAGTTCTTTTAGAGAAGAGAACTGGTAAACAATGCAAGACCTTCAGAATCAATAAGCAGCACATCTTTCTCTTGATAACAAATAGATGATAATGGTAAATTGTAATTATATCACTCTCAAGAACCAAAAATGGCCAATGCTTTCTTTTTATTGTATCAGTAGGCAAAACTCATAAGGAAGTCAGAAAGGACCTAACTAAGAATGATCATGTAAAGCTAAAGTGAAGGAATTCTTATAAAATACAACTAATTGCATTGTTCGACAAAGCCTGAAGACACCACCTGAAGTAGTTAGAATAACACAATTTCAAACAGGTTTATAGTAAATTCACGAAATTTGTCCGTTTCCACCAGTGGCAAGAAATTATCGAAAGGGATGAAAAACAATATTACCTCCTCATTGAAGATGCCACCAACTCCGGACAAACCAAGAAGCACATTTGGTTTGACCTTTTTAACCTGAACAAAATTTCGCTCTCAGCAATTATAATTCTTATATGAAAAATAGAATATGAATAAGGTCTAGAAGATGAAAATTACGATACTACAGCAAAGAGGTTCAACACTCTTGAAACAAGATAATAAAAGCTGTATTCTAATTGTTTTTCCATTTTTCAAAGATCAGCCTTTTTGGTTATGGTAATTGCCTACATCAGCTCCTGTGACTTACCACTTCAAGTACACTAGCTCCCTCCCTAAGCCCCATAATCTGTCCCGGTTCTTTTGCAAAAGGTGCTGCTGCCGGATCAAGATTCTTCCTCTCTTTTGTGATGAGACCCTGAGTCCAAAAACCAGTGAACCAAATTTAGTGGATGAATTCATTTTAGATAAAATTACAGCATTCAGATAGCTTTATTTTCTTTTTTCATTTAAAATTGCCAAAAATATTTAGTTAGTGTTACATCATAAATTAATGAAACCAACAACCAAAGTAGGTATCCATAAAACTAGTAGAGCACTTTTGGTAAATTTGTGTCACATAATCATTGCTATTCAACAGCTAAGACCTGTCAACATACTGAAGAGAAAATAGACATAGCTAGGCATTAATAAAACAAAAAGAGTGAAAAATTGTAGAACCACACATCTTTGTCAAGTAGGAAAAATTGATTTTTTGCAATTGTTTCACTGTTCCCTGCCATTCTTGACACTGCCTCTACAGCCATTTTAAGAACACCCAGCCCTGCACTGAAAGCCACAAAAAGGAGTTAGATAGAAAAGAACAGCAAGTTCCAAGCATTAAACCATAAGAAAGACATTTTTAAACTATGCGGCTCAGTAGAATTTAAGTTTCCAAGTACCTTCCAGCCCCCACAACAACTATCTTTTGGTTGACAAAATCCGTCAAAGCTTGACCTTGTGCTCTTACAGATCCTAATAGTCCCGCAAGTGCAACACCAGCAGTTCCCTACAAGACATGAAGCAAGCAAAATTGGTGTAATTACAAAGGCACCAAGAATATTATCCCTCAGTTTACATTGCATCATATGCTCTTTTCAGTCCACATAAAATGGCAAGATGTCACACCAAATAGTCACCTGTATGTCATCATTAAACATGCAAAATCTTTTCCGATATCGTTCCAAAGTTTCAAATGCCCACTTCATTTGAAAGTCCTCAAACTGATTCAATTGACCAAGCCATCAAGTTACAAACATGATAGCAACTAATATAAAATGGAAATTCATATTTTTGAAAGAAGCAGACCTGTATAATAGCTTTGGGCCAACGTGCATGAACAGCTTCCATGAATTCATCAACAATTGATAGATATTCTTCCCCTTCTAACCGAGGCCGTCGAAGTCCTAAATCTGTCCAACTAAAAGATGTGACAAGATATCCTCATGATATTCCCGGGAAAGATACGGGACGAAGAGGGGGTTAGAAAGATTGAGAACACACTATGTAGTCATGAAGACAAGAAAACTCAGGAAGAAAATAGTGGAGTGTACGCTTTTACTCACATAGACGGTCTTCAAGTAGCTTTTGATTGTTAGTACCAACATCCAGCATAACCGGGAGTATCTATCAAAATGAACACAGGTTTGATTAATTACAATAGACTGGACTATAAAAAGGAAAATGTATGAACATCACAGTAATCAAGAAAACAGTCCCAAATGTTTATGGTTGCAAGCAACTTTGAGCAGTAGGAACTTGTTGATGCATAAGAGATCTTGAGATCAAATCACCCTCAAACTAGAGTCTAGGCATTAGAGGGTTTCAGGATTCAAAGAGATAGAATTAAAGAAATGAAAAAGAAAAAAATGAGTCCTAAAAGCAACTCCCTAAATAGATGATAATTCAATTCACTGCTTTCACATCTGCATTATCAACTTTTTCACATTACATACATGAGCGTGCATATGAAGCAGAGGCACAAACAGTAGTTAAAAACGTTTGTACTGTATAAATATAGTCAGAGAACTAATCAGCTGGCGCAAGAAACCATACTCATAAACCATGTAAAATATTCCCAGGCTAAACCTCACACACAGAGGGAGTAGCTCTTACTCTCTGCGGATTGATACCCGCAGCAGCCACATACATATCCAATTTTCCAATAGGTATTCCAATTCCCTGAACTCCAAGGTCACCTAAGCCAAGAATCCGGCTTCCATCTGTCAGGACTATCATGTCTACCTGCGACATAGAGAATGAAGCATGGTATAAAAGAAGATGAAAATTAGCTGCAAAATGTTTCCAAACACTTTCAGCATTCTGTGAGCAAAGAAACTCCTCAGTCATGAAACCGAAACTGTCATCATGTTTTCTGAAAAGCTGTAAAGTCTAGCCATACAGGCAAGACAACAAAAGAATCTAGCAACATGTGTAATAATGACACTACATACAGCAATTTGCAAAGATATCTGCCCTTTTATGAGATTTGCATATCACCTGCGGAGATGGCCAATTGTAGATCATAGACATCATCTCCCCTTTATCCTTTGCACTGAAATACATTCCACGAGGGCGTCTAAACAAGCCTGAATAATTTTGACAAACCAACCCCACAGTAGGAGTGTATATTATGGGAGCAAAATCTTTGATGTTATCAATCAGGACCTGGAGGAAAAGGCAACAGAATCACTTTTAATATTATTGAATCTTATATATGCTTGGACACTAACAAGCTAAAATGAGGCACCAAACTTACTCGGTAGTATAATGTTTCATTCCTGTCATGCAGTCTGTTCAAGATCCTCCATTTTGCTAATGATACAACATCATTTGGTTGACCCTGGGTATTTTTCTCTAGGGATTGATATGATTCCACTAACAATCCAAACAACAGATTAGAAACATAAATTTACCATGAAAAATTATTTTATGTTAAACTCAATTTGTAGCAAAATCAACTATTCAATGGTAATGAAGAATCCGACACAGTCATAGATAGCAAAAATATGTCCCAAGATACATAAAAAGGAAAAAAAGGGCAGCAACTCGTGAAACATTTCAGCTTGGCCAATAGCTATTGCTCCTTGCAGTAGAACAATTAACCATTCACTGCCTTATGTAAATGGTGGAAACTGAACCAGTAGACACATGGTGACTCTATATATAAATAATTTCCATGCTGTAAAAGCAGGAGTTTTCTTATTTAAGCCAAAAGTTCTCTCTTTGCTCACAAAACAAGGTTTCCTCCTCTAATATATTCTCCCCAAGCCCAAATCATTGTCAAATATTATGCTGGTGCTTTTACAATAACAAACTCAAGTCAGACTTTGAACCCAGTCAACACTTAAAAAACTTCAGTCAGCTAATACAGCAGGAGAAAATGTTTCTGATAATTGATGTCATATATATCTAATTTCTCCATGATCCTGAAATACCACCATAAAGGTCCTATGTGCAGGCCCTTAAATGCTTTTTTGTCTTGAGTCACAATAGATTGCTACCTAAATACATGATAAAGTGCAAAGCTAACGATATTAGCCTTCCAATAATAACATAACTACCTTGAAGAAGAAACAATTTTGAGAAGGTATTGAATTTTGACTTACTGAAACGAGCATGCTGCTGCTCAAATGATATCACTCGAGGGGGCAGCAGGCCTCGGAGGCCTAATCGATCTCTTTCAGTCAAAGGAAAGCCAGTATCCTGTTTTCAAGAGAACCAATTAAAATTAAAAAGTTAAAAAAAAATCAGTAATCTCGTCAACCAAGGTTTATCAACAGAAAAATCTCCAATTACATTTTTTTTTTTTGATATTCCATCATCTAATAAGCTCAAAGACTCAACTGTGCAGCAATAGTATTTATACTAATTAAAGCAACTCATCTAAATCTACCTGCTTTAAAATGCCCACAAAAATTTGTGACAAGAGGCCACATCATATATAATTAACTTGAGTCCATTTGAGAGTGACTAGTGATAAAACAACTGATAGCAATCGGAAAGAAAATATAACCTTGTTGAACCAGGGATCGTGAAGAATATCAGTGCCACGCTTGTGTACAATACAAGGACCAGGAATCGCAGTAGAGAACCGCCTCGATCGGCTTAATCTCGACGCGGCAACTCGAGCAAGATTCCACATTTCGCGCTTCAGAATTTGAGATCCAAAACAAGAAACAGAGACTTTCTGAAGAGAAAAATCTAAAAAGAGCAAACAAACTTTTAAGTGGACTTTAATTGATGTTTCTCATCATTTTAGAAAACATTTGGTGTAACTGAGTTGTCTTAAGCATGCGATGGTCAATTTATAGGGGACAATAAATAGTTAATTACAAATTTTTTTCGCCCTCCGTTACCAATTATTCTCTTTTTGTAAAAGGAAAATTTTGACGAGGTTCTCCGTCTGCCCAGCCGAGTATGTTAAATAGAAACAGTTGAAGTTGTTGAGCTTGAAAAACGAAGTGTAAATACGGCTGCCCGGGCTTTGAGGGAATCGGGAGAATGTGCCAAAATAGAGGGCAGCTGCGCTGATAGAGTGATAGTAGAGGACAGTAAGCTGCCCGAGGTATAGTAACGGGCATCGAGGGTACGTATGAGAGTATATTGAGCTTGGGTTAATCATGTTAGCCGTGGGCCAGCCCGTGGACTGTTTTCACTTGACGGGTTTAGACGTTCCGGTGGGCTGGCGCTCCCTTCAGATGGAAGATCTCCCCGCTCGATTTCTGACACGTGTCCCCGGAAATAACAAAATTTCCCAATCTGCTAGCTGGGGTAGGGGTAAGAAATCTAATCGTAGACTTGAAAATTGTTACAGTGCTAACTACGAAAGTCATGTAGACAGTGTATTAGTAAAGGATTTAGGTTTTTATATTATTTTGAAATAACATGCGAAACATGTGGATACGATCGTCATTATTCTTATGCATCAGTGTTTTGTTTAATGCCAAGGAAGCCTAAGAAAGCGACATAAGCCAAGCATCTTTCTTTCTTGCTTCTGGTCGTCGAGTTTTCGGCTGACCTTTCGAAGTAATGAAGGCTCAACAACCCCCATTAAATTTGAGGTTGCCCCACGATTATTCACCGACTATTCTTCGGGCATAAATACATGTTGCCGGTCAATCTAAATTTCTCATCGTTGCTTTTCCTTTTTTACTGAACTTTTCACAATCAAACGGAACTGATGCTATTCGAATTCAATGGTTGGGGCCTTATTTGGCTACAGCGAGGAATAATACCTTATTTGCTTACTGTTGCAACAAAACGAGACTCTCTTATCATCCCTTTTTTGTCTCTCTCTTTCTTCCTCAGTTCCTTGGCTTAAACCCGCCACCACTAACTTCCTCTTGATTCTTGTCTTCTTGATGTCACTTTAGAATAATTGTCCTACATGTTCATGCTAATCGCATCCTAGTCAATGTTTAACCTTTTGGAAATTCTTATATGCCAAGCATCACTTAGATTAATAGATCAAAGAAAACAATATCCATATCACAATTTCCAAAGAACAGTTTAATGTTTTTATCATGACAAGATAACATAACAAAAGGCAGCTTATTGATGATATAATGCCGATACAAACCCACTTCGCAACAAGCAGATTCAAATCTTAGAACATGTCATCAGAGCAAGTCTTAAAGGCTACTAAAAACATTGGCAATCCAAGACGCAAACAATGGTTTGTGACATTGCAAACTATAGGACATATTTGACCTCTACAAGTACTTTTCCACTTGTTGGCCCTGTAGAAATTCAGTAGTCTTTGGTTCCAAAATTCTTGCACCAAAGCTGAGAAGGAATTGGCCGAACAGGATGATGAGGTCGTTGCTGCAAGAAAATAGGTCTTTCAGCACCTCATCATGAAAATCACAAGCAACATAGTTTTATAAAAGCATTCATTAATAATATTAATTTCAGACATTTAAACCAAAAGTTTTTCTAAGAAAGGAATTCAAAAGTAAGGTATCTGTTACAGCAATTCAAGCCACATATACATCTAATTTCAATTTTTTCAGACATAAATTTTTGGAACTGAAACTGTACAGAACATCTAAACTATTCATGTTTAATCAGACTGGCTTTCAAATTTTTACATCATAAAATTGTAAGGAATATGATGGAAAGCTTAGATCTCCAGCTCCAAACTAATTTCTTCAAATGGACCCATGTACTAATTCAAAGACAAAGTAGAATAAACTATTATGTAGAATGCACCAAACTTAAGCTATCATCACAGCATGTGACCGCTGAATTTTGGTTTCTGAGCATCTAATTCCGGACATGCTGTTTAAAAATGATATCAAATACTGATAGCAGCCAAGCAGTTTCTAAATAATGCACTGATAATATACCTCAGAGTCATACAACAAATACCAATGCTAAATAGTAGCTAAATTTGAATTTCAATATACCATAAACTAATTAACAAAAGGCAATTAGTATACACTGTTTCACTCTCTTGGTTCCATGAAGAGGAAAACAGGGATCTGTTTTGAAGATCTATGATATATTTTTCTGCATAAGAGGGGAAAACTGAAAAAAGTTATGAAAGAAAACCATCTTATCCTACCCTTGTACATGAAATATTTATCATACCTTACAAAGTATTCACTTTCATCAGAGAAATAAACAATATTATTTAACAACAGAGAAGCAATGTTATATTAAGTAGATAGAACTGCAGTTAACCATTTTGAAAACATGTATGTACTTATTCCAGCTAAAATCATAGTAGCCAAAATTCCTATTCTTTTCTACCAATTGCTTCCATTAGTCCAATTCCAACCACTTCGTTTACATTGATTAAAGACTAAAACCAAATCAAGATGCAACAAGCATAAGACAATATAGTTTTAGATCACAAACTACATTGCAGTTAATCCCAAACCATATGCTACAGTTCAGTAGTAACAGAATAGAAACAAATGAAATTAATCGAGAAAAGGGATGAGTTTTCAGAGACCTCAAGCTCGGCGGATTTCATAGCAATAGGGATGCAAATAAGGAAGACTCCAGCCATGGCAATGGCAGTGTTGCGCTTCCAGTGCTTGGGCCTGCAGTACGGCCCACCGGTCATACTCCACACTTTCCCTCTGAAATCGCCGTGGGCTCCTTCCCCCGCGTGTCCATGATCTGTTCCTCCCATTAGGTACCGATTGATTTAACTGCAAAGAAAATCGATACGATTATGTTTCGAAAAGTCAAAAACCTAATTAATCTAATTTCACATTCCCAAGTATAAAAGATAGTGAACGTTGGATGAGTTGTTATTCGATGTCAGTAATTGAGATGGATAAGAGTTGGATTGTTGGAAATTACCTGAGAAAAAGTGTACGATTGGAGAGGTAGATGTTAACCAGCTCTTGAGAGAGAGGCTGCGTGCAGGTATTCACTGTGTGTGGTGTAGTTGTGTTGTTGAACGGAGGACTCTTTCGTCTTTGCAGTCCCGCACGTGCCGAAAGTGAGAACCGACAGAACTCCTCTAACACGAGATTTGAACTGGGCCTACTTTGGTTTGGGCCCTTCGATTAATCTTCTCGCATCTGCGGGCAGGAATTCGTCTAGCCCATCTTGGGATGTTTCGTGGGCAGCTGTTTAAAAGACAATGGGATCCTCGATGTCTTCTTATACCATCAGCCACTGGCTATATACTGAAATATCCATGTCGGACAAGCCCCTTCATCTAGCACCTTCATCTAACTCATCTTCTATGTAGAGATCATTTGCACTATGATGTATAATCATCTCTCTCTTCTGCAATGGACCAATGAATACTGTGCGATTCATGTTAACAACATTAAGGACAAATTCATGAAAACACGTCTAAATTCTTTCGAAGGAATCCCATGTACCACTTCCTATATTCAAACTGCAATTCATAATCTGACACTTATATCTACATGGTCATTAATAATGTCAATCAATACCACTGCAGTTGATGCAATAAGCAAGTTCGTGCTAAGCCAATTATAAGTAGTCTACTTTAAAACAGGTAGCAACCCCAGCGCTTTGGCTCACAGTTCCATCGTTTGGGAAATGGTGTGATGACAACATAATTTTTAACCTAAATGTAACGGAAAATGATACATTATGAATCAAGAAACGTATAAGAAGTTATCTAAAGGCAATTCACATGATTCATGAAATAACGATATATAAAAACAAATCTAATATTGAGCATCAACAAAATTAGCCTTGTCCTTCAACAAATTCAAATGTGCTAAACAACACCTCTTCCATTATATCTTTTGCTAATTCTAGGTGGAATTACGTTAACACTTTCAAATTTAATTGAATTTTCACAAAGTTAAGCTGGGGTGCTAAATTCTAGTCAAGATTGTGCAAAGTTTCATGAAATCCAATTTGGAATATTGGACTCGCATATAGAAAGGCATGAAATATCTTCAGAAATTATCTTCGTTCTGGATTTACAGCATCAACATAAACCCAAAATATAGTAATACGAGGCTGATTTGAGAATAGATCAAGAGACTAGCGTCAGATTAGAAATGGAATTCAAAGTTGTTGGCTGGCTAGGCCATGGAAACAACAGTGTGTGTATGTATGTATGTATGTATGTATGTATGTATGTATGTACAACCTTCATTATTGCCGTCACTATAAAATTTCTTTCTAGCTAGTCAAAGTAAAACACGAGGGAGCCGATATCATCAACTGGGTAATGCAGCGTAAGAGGTGCTTCGTCGGAATAAAGAATCCAAACCATTGTTGAAACAAGAGATGCTTTCTGCAACGCATCCAAGGGAGGGAGATCGATTTTGACTTCAAATTCATCTTCTTCTCCAACACCTCCAATGATACATTCATCACGCTGCAGATTTATTATAGAAAAACGCACAAACAAGTTTCAAAGAAGCTCAAACTCAATAGAAAATAATCCTTTAATTAATATATATATATATAGATATAGATATAGATATATTCACACATACCTCTTTTCTACGGATGATATTCCTGTTTGTTTCTGTACCAAACTTCACCTGCTCATTCGTTATCTTGAGTATAGCTGAGATGATACGCGCACGTGTTAGCGGCAGAATATATTATAAATGAAATTAATCAAGTATATTTTTTATGTAAGTATAAATGAAGTAATTCTCTGCAAGATGAAAATGATACCTTCATCATTTGAATCCTCGCGGAGATACCTCAAATTTTCGACGAAATCATTTGAAGGCATCCCAATGATCGCTAGGTATTGACTTTCCAAGTAAATCTCAGGATCTTCATGCACATTGTCGGCTTCTTTCAATTCCAGTGCCTCGTATCTGCTCAGTGTATTACCTTCTTCATCTAGACATACGGCATTCACAAGTATATATAGCTAATTAATTAAAGAACTGTGCAAAGAACGAAATGAATGTACATGTATAATTCTTGAAATATTGAGATCATATGACTACTGCTAATGATCAAGGAAATTAAGAATCAATGAAGAACAAAATCGAAACAATTAATAATTAAAGATTCTTGAAGAAAATGGGCGAGGCAAAATTGCTACCGACCTACTAACGTAAATATAAAGCGGATTATTCTGTGTTCCTCGTCATCAGCCTGGACAGTGATGGAGGATTCTCCGTATTGAAGAATTAGCTTGTTATATAACTCATTAAGATCGATACCAGCAAACCCATTGCTATTGCAGCGAAAGAGATTATCATCTGAGATAACAGGTTTGATTATCAGCATTGCGTAAATGTAACCTTCTTGGTCCCAAGCAGTCAGCGATACTCCGTTTGGGCTGTAAATGACTATGCCCTTGTCGTCGTCTGTCTCTATGAGCTCTATGAGTGGTGCCACGGCTCTTCTTAGAAGATCTCCATTAGAAACCTTCAGTTCTAACATGGTGTGATATCTGTTACTGAGCTTGAGAGAGAAGAGAAAGAGAGAGTTGTTTGACATATATATATATATATATATTGGAGGGAAATGACGTTACAGTTTCGGTTATTTGGTTATTAAGTCGTTGGAATTAGTTACAAATATGATATTAATTTAATGCTGCGTCCAAAGAATTCATCCATAGAGGCCGGTCAATAAAAAGTTTTCTCTTTTAATTGAACAGTTTCATATAGAGGTAAGACACAATTCAGTATTCATTTCCTTTAATAAAATTTCTTTTTTGGGCTTAATAATGATAAAAGGAATTAATTAATAGAGAAGATTATATCAAAAGGATTGGTATGGAATAATATTATTAAGGAATATTTTCACATACTTCTCCTAAAATTTATGGAATATAAAAGAGAAAAAGTTTATGAAAATTTATAAAAACATCCTTCCTTTATTTGTAGTATTTCTATTCAAATGATCATGTGTTTATCGTTAAAAAGTGTCAAGTGATTAAAATAATTCCATCAAAACATATTAATAAAATTATAATTCTATTTTCTTTTAACTATTCTTTTTTCTTTTCAAACTCTTAATCTCTTAATTCTAGTGTAGTATTTGAGATTAATACCTTTTTTTATTTTTAATTTTAATTGTATTATTATATTATTATTATTTTGTATTTATTTTTATGATTTATTTTTATGTTTATAAAAGAATGAAAAGTAATAATTGTTGTTGTAAAAAATAGTGAGAAAAAATCAATTTTTTATTTTATTAATATTATTTTTTTCTTTTGAGATTCAATAATATTATTATTTTTTATTATTTTTATTATTAAAATAAAAAATAAATTAAATAATATTAAGAAAAATTAAAAAAAATGCATTTTGTCTTACTTTTTTCGTACAACAATAATTATTACTTTTTTATTCCTTAATAAAAGTAAAAGTAAATCAAAAAGTAAATTCAAAAATCAAAATAATAATAATAATATGTAAAACAAAAAATTCATGAATTTCTAAGTGTTATTACATTTAAAATTAGTTGAGAGTTAAAAAAAATGAACACATAAGAATAGTAGAGTTAAAGTTTTATTAATATGTATTAACAAGATTATTTATAGTCAAATTACAGTCAATTAAATAGAAACACTATAATAAAAAAAAAGTCTCTTTGAATTTTCACAAATTTTTTCTCTAATATATAATTTCCACAAACCTAAGAGGAAATATATAAACATACTCCATAATATTAATTCAAGAGATCGTTGTTCTCAAATAGAGTCCAATTTATCAACAATCACCAGAATAAAAATTCTTAACTTGTTTTTATGCTTTTGGTATTAGACTACTCTTAAGTTACATGTATAATTCTATTTAAAATATTTTATGATTACAAAATAAAGATTGTTACATGGTTTCTATGATATGCAAGAATTAAAAAGAAAAACAAAATACACTCCGACATTTTGCCCATATGATTTGGAAAATACATCTTGTTTTTTCCTTTTCTAATAATTTCAAACAATTTATTAAATAACGTATGTTATTGATATATGTTACCAAATTTCAAGGATTTAATGAGAAAATTACTATCAACTCTTTCAACAAAATAAAAAAATCCATGAAATGTATTTAAATCATCTTTTTAGATAAAAACGTTGATTTAGTTTATGTATGACGCTTTGTATATCATATATAAAGGAGAATCTCATCATAAAGTATGGAGGCAGACATATATATAATCTGTAAGCAATTAAGCGTTACAGAGAAATTTGTAAGTTAAGGCGATATCAATCATGGAATTATAAAGTTCATGTTTGACCTAGATTATGTAATGGCAGAATGAGATTAATAATAAGTCTATGAGCTCGTAACTTATGTTACATAAATAGTAATTGATAGAGGGAACATAGTAAAATTTTTTACGTATCATGGAATAACAATGTATGATTGTATTACACGTTATTTAAATTTATTATATAATTACTGGTCATTTTAATTTGTAAGGACATATATATATATATATATATATATAATACGTTCCAATTGATATTCATTGCAGCAGTGCTCTTCCTTATCGTTTTCACATGTGTAGTGTTAGTTTTCTACATTTATACTATTTTAGTACTTCAATTAGGCATCAATTTATAGGGAAAGCGTTTATACATTACATGTTACATATTGAACAATTCCATAAATGTCACGATGATATACATTTTATAGATTTATTATTCAATTAATAATTCCATTCTTACAAAGTCGTCTCCTAGTTTAAATCATAAGTTACAAAAAACTTATAATTGTAACTATGAAGCATGAATTATGATTCTAAATTTACCACTAATAATACTAGGTTTTGAGACTGCTTGAATTATAAAAAAAAATCGAAACATTTATATTTTAAACAACTCAAATTAATTGAAATAAAGAAGAAGAAGAAGAAGAAGAAAACACTTGTATATGGGTTTGAATCAATTTTGAATAGTTTTGAATTTGTCAATTTGATCACACATTTTTTTTTTTCCTGTCAACTTCAGATGGCCATTTTCTAAATTTTTAAAATGTGAAATTAAACTTTACAATAAAATTTCACGTGACAGAAATCCTATTCTCGACCAAGTATATAGCTTACCCCGTGTTCCTTTGTTCTTTGTTGGGGGTATCGACGGACGGTGATGTGTAAATGAAGTGACAACGGAAACCGTCCAGCAGCAGCATCAACTGTATAGATTTGGAATTGTAGAGGAAGAACAAAAATTCAATCAATCCGATCCCGAAGCTTTTGATTGATTTTAATAATTTTCTCATGACGGCAGAATGAGTAAAAAGAAAGTGTTGGTCGTCGGCGGCACGGGATACTTGGGCCAGCATCTACTGCAAGGCTTATCAGAGATCGAATCGACGCCTTATGACGTGGCAGCCACTCACCACTCCACGCCGCCGCCTCAGCCTTTGCTCGATGCACTTCCTCACTCTTTCACTTTCTTTCACGTCGATTTGAAAACCGGATCCGGATTCGACGCCGTTTCACTCATATTTGGTCAGGTCTGTATGTAAATTTAATGTTCTTTTTTCCTTTCCATTTTCCATTTCGAAATCCCGCTAATTAACACGAAATCGTAAAATTAAAGAAATAAATGCTTTCTTGAAATGGGCAGCCCGACGTTGTCGTGAACTGTGCCGC
Organism: Azadirachta indica; assembly: GCA_022749755.1. NCBI lineage: Eukaryota > Viridiplantae > Streptophyta > Magnoliopsida > Sapindales > Meliaceae > Azadirachta > Azadirachta indica. The sequence goes on from CM040440.1 coordinate 21,299,995, forward strand.
TCTATCTGTGCCACGTGTTTGTGAAAAGGATCCCGATTCTGCTATGTCTATTAATGTTCCTTCCTCTCTTGTAATTTGGTTATCGAGCTTCAATGAGAAGAAAGAAACTCTTTTGATTCATCTATCAACAGATCAAGGTATTATTCCCATTCATCTTTCATCAACGATCAGCCTCTGTTTTGTTGGTGCTACGTTGTGATCATTGCAACTTTTTTCTTTCAGTTTATGAAGGGGTGAAGCCGTTTTACAAAGAAGAAGACGAGATTAATCCGGTGAACGTTTATGGCAAATCAAAAATTGCAGCAGAGAAGTTCATATCTGAGAAATGCTCAAACTTTGCAATTTTGAGAAGCAGTATCGTCTTTGGCCCACAAACTATCTCACCTGTTCCAAAATCTCTTCCAGTTCAGGTGTGCACGAAGAGTGGAATTCTTATTTTGTGTTAAGTGTAATTGTGTGAATGATCCCTACTGATTTTGGTCTGTCTTTTGCAAAGAAGAAGATGTTAGTCAAAAGTTCGATCAATTATATCAACCTTAGCAGTAGCAAGGCATCTTATGGCTGAGTAGTTTTGGGGGCTTCTAGTCAGGGAATGCATTTCAACATTAATATAATAGGAAATTCTAATCTGCTTGATTGTGGCATTTTAGAATTAGAGAGGATCAAAAATTGCAGCAGAGAAGTTCATATCTGAGAAATGCTCAAACTTTGCAATTTTGAGAAGCAGTATCGTCTTTGGCCCACAAACTATCTCACCTGTTCCAAAATCTCTTCCAGTTCAGGTGTGCACGAAGAGTGGAATTCTTATTTTGTGTTAAGTGTAATTGTGTAAATGATCCCTACTGATTTTGGTCTGTCTTTTGCAAAGAAGAAGATGTTAGTCAAAAGTTCGATCAATTATATCAACCTTAGCAGTAGCAAGGCATCTTATGGCTGAGTAGTTTTGGGGGCTTCTAGTCAGGGAATGCATTTCAACATTAATATAATAGGAAATTCTAATCTGCTTGATTGTGGCATTTTAGAATTAGAGAGGATTAAATACACAGGCGTTCATGGTTACTTGGTGTCTAATCTACAATTTACTCCCAAATGATTCAGTGGATTGATAGCGTTCTTGCTAAAGGAGAAGCCGTTGAATTTTTTCATGACGAGTACCGCTGCCCAGTATATGTCAAGGATGTTGTGACAATCCTACTCGCTTTGACAGAGAGATGGTTATCAGGTAATATTCTAGTATCTATACGTATATACTTCGACAAACTGACACAAGAGGTAAATTACAGGATGATCCTTCAGACCTTGTCTTTGATGTAATTTACACGGATAATGAGGGAACTTTTATGGATAAGAATTTTGGTTAGATAGGAGATACCTTACAATGTTATGAAGGGGAATGTGTCCAAATGAAAGGAAAGGCAGCCATGTCAAATATAGCAACTTGTTCTGTGTGGTAGTAGGCTGCCTGAAAATTACCTTTTATTCCTTTATTTTTGTAGTGTGGTGTCCAAATGAAAGAAAACCCTTTTCTAAAAAACAGAAAAGGGAATGTTGACTATCAAGATAAAGTCTTTTTAGATTGCCAAAAGTCCATTAACCTTACAGTATGAATGAAATCAATGAAAAAAGTTGAGAGAAATCAAACCAAAAAACAAAAATTGAGGCTACGGTATCCTAGCATATCTGGACGGTAGTTCAATTTTTCTTTCTCTAACTTTTTTTCTTTTTCCCTTTTCATTCTTGATCACTGTGTCTTCATGTGCATTACAAAAATATTTGGCTGTGTCTCTCTTCTCTTTTTCTCTATGGTTTCGCATCTGAATATTGAAGTAATATGGTGATACAATGTAACTTGTGCAGAGGGCAAGCAAATGCAGTTACTGCTGAATGTTGGTGGACCAGACAGGTTATCACGGGTTCAAATGGCCAAGGTGGTGGCAGATATAAGAGGATACAATGCCTCCTTAATTAAACCAGTGTCTGCATCATCTGTATGTATACCGTACCACAATCATTCAAAATTTTTGTGATTCTTAACATATGGGTTTGGCAGCTTGTATTTTCTGTGATTGAAGTTCTTTTGTCATTTCCAAGCTTTGATCATTGTTAACTGTGAATGATATTGCAGGTTGATCGTGGTGTCATGTCCCCGGCAGACATATCTATGGATATCATGAAACTGGTTCAGACACTTAATATTCATCCAGTTGCATACAAAGATGGCGTGAAATTGACACTCGCAGCTTAAGCTAAATCCTAATGCTACGATATAATATCTATGATTCTCTCTTATTTTGCCAGAAATTATGGATGACTTGATAAAGCTACAGTGAATAGAAAACTTAACATTCTTTTGTTCAAGTTGTGTGTATCTGGTGTCAAAGTACAAGATCCTATTATTTCAGTCGAGTCTGGGAATAAGTCATTGTGACTGCATATGGAGTGTTTAAAATTGTTGGAACGATGTATGGGTCAAGTCATAGGTGCAAATGCTGGCTGTGTATTTTGTTTTCCTTTATTGTTTCTTTCATATTAGAGTCTAGAAAGACCATGTAACATTCTGCATTTTGTGATCGGGAATATTTTAAATAAAATCATGCAACTTGAGATTTGTCCAATACCAAAAAGTTAAGAAATATTAACGATCTGTATTTCACTGATTGCTGAAAAATTGGACTCTATTTGAAAACATAGATTCTTCCCAACTAATAATACTCTATACCAGTCTTTATCTTCTTCTCCATTAATTCCTTTATCATAATCAAACCCATTATTTTATTTTATTTTTTTTTGGTTACCTTTGTTCTCTATCTCTAAGCGACTGCTCCATAATTTTCAAAAGCACGAAATTATAAGAACGGAAAACTTTTATTACCTGCCTCTGTGAATTCTTTGCACTCGGCAATGTTATATTTGTAACTAATTCCAACGACTTTAATAACCCAATAACCGAAACCGTAACGTTCTTTCCCGCCAATGTATACAATAACTCTCTTTCTCTTCTTTTTCTATTCTTTTCTCTCTCAAGCTCAGAAACAGAAATCACACCGTGTTAGAACTGAGGGCTGCTAAACTTAACATTCTGTTGTTCAAGTTGAGTGTATCTGGTGTCAAAGTACATGATCCTATGATTTCAGTCGAGTCTGGGAATAAGTGATTGGGATTGCTTACAAGATCCTATTGTTCCAGTCGAGTCTGGGAATAAGTGATTTGGACTGCGTAAATTGTTGGAAACATGTATAGGTCAATCATAGGTGCAAATGCTGGCTGTGTGTTTTGTTTTCCTCTATTGTCTCTATCAGATTAGAGTCTAGAGAGACCATGTAACATTCGTATTTTGTAATCGTGAATATTTTAAATAAATTTGTGCAACCTGAGATTAGTCCAATACCAAAAAGTTAACGATCTGTTTTTCAATGATTGCTGAAAAATTGGACTTTATATGCAAACATCGATTCTTCTCATCTAATAATATTCTATACTAGTCCTTATCTTCACCATTAATTCCTTTATCATAAATTCATAACTAAGCCCAAAAAAGAATTTTATTTAAAAAAAGAATACTAAATGGTTTTTAACCTTTGTTCTCCATCTCTTAACGACTGCGCAATAATTAAATAAAAATACAAAATTATAAAAGGGGTAAACTTTTATTACCCGCCTCTGTGAATTCTTTGCACGCAGCCATATTATATTTGTAACTAATTCCAACGACTTTAATAACCATGTAACTGAAACTGTAACGTTCTTTCCTGCCAATGTATATAAGAACTCTCTTTCTCTTCTCTTTCTATTCTTCTCTCTCTCAAGCTCGGAAACAGAAATCACACCATGCTAGAACTGAGGGTTGCTAATGGAGATCTTTTAAGAAGAGCCGTAGCACCACTCATAGAGATAGACGACGATAAGGGCATAGTCAAGTACGGCCCAAATGGAGTATCGTTGAGTACTGCTTGGGACCAAGAAGTTTTCATTTACGCAATGCTGATAATCAGACCTTTTAACTCTGATAATAATCCCTTTCGCTGCAATAACAGCAGGGTTGCTGGTATCGATCTTAATGAGGTATACGACAAGCTGATTCTTCAATATGAAGAATCCTCCATCACTATCCATGCTGATGATGGTGAAGAAGTATTCTACTTTATCTTTAGGCTAGCAGGTCAGTGCAATCTTGTCCATTTTCTTCAAGAACCTTTAGTTAATAATTGGATTTATACATTTTGTTCTTCATTTATCTGATGGTTTCATCCTCTGAGCGAGTTTTCTTATCATTATCAGACGTATATATTATCTCATTTCAAGAATTATACATGTCTATTGATTTCATTCTTTACAGTTCTTTAACTAATTTGTTTCTTTAAGCCAAACTTACGCATGACAAACATTAATAAGATTTAGCAACATCTGATCATCATCTTCCAATACCATATATATCATTAATTTGTAATGTATGCCTAGATGAAGGAGGTAATATAGTCACCAGATACGAGGCAATGGAATTGAAAGAAGCCAACAATGAGCACGCAGATCCGGAGATATACTTGGACCGTGAATACGAAGGGGTCATTGGGATATTTTCAGAAGATTTCGTCGAAATTCTCAGGTATCTCGGCGAGGCTTCAGATGAAGGTATCATTTTCATCTTGCAGACCATCTTTTGTGGGATTACATTACATATGCTGCTTGTAATTTCTTGATTAATTTCATGCATAATATATTCTGCTCCTAACACGTGTATCATCTCAGCTATAATTAACATAGGGAATGGGCAAGTGAAGTTTACTACAGAAACAGACAGGAATGTCATTCGTAGAACAGAGGTGTGTGTGTGTGTCTATATATATATATATGAGTAAATTAAAGGATTATTTTCTACCGACCCAGGAGAAAATTAATTGAGTATGGACTTCTTTGAAACTTGTTTGTGCAGCGTAATGAATGTTTCATTGGAGGTCTTGGAGAAGCAGATGAATTCGAAGTCAATATCGATATCCCTCCCTTGGAAGCGTTCCGGAAAGCATCTCTTGTTTCAACAATGGTGTGGATGCTCTTTTCCGACGAAGTACCTCTTGCGCTGAATTTCCCAGTAGATGCAATTGGCAACATCATGTTTTACTTTGCCTAGCTAGACAGAAAGAAATTTAATACTCATGAGAGCAGCGATGAAACTTGTACATATACATACATAAATGGTTCCTTCAGCATCCGTGAGTGTCATACATAAACAGCATATCCTCGATTACAATATTCTGGGTGGTGTGAATAAAAAATGAAGGCTTCTTGAGCGATTTCATGCTTTTTAATGTAACTCTTATCTTCCAAATTGGATTTCGTGAAACTTTGCACAATCTTGACTAGAATTTAGCGCCCTACTTTAACTACATGCGTCTAGGCCTAGAGTTTTTTTTGTGAAAATCCAAATAAAATTTGAAAGTATCATGTAATGAATTACCTCTCTTCTATTTGTTTCCTGAATAAGAATGTGAATAGCTTTTAGATCGATCATTTCTTATACAATAATATTTCTTGATTCACCAAGTTTCATTTGGCGTCAAGCTTGCGATAAAATTAAGTTATGTTGTCAACACCGAACAGCATTGTTGTTCGTATTAATTATATATTCCGTTAAGGATGGAACTTTTAGCAAGTGCTGAGGATGCTATCTGCTGTTTCAAAGTATGCAGAATAGACTACTTACCTCTTCGCGTTTCTTCTTCTTCTTTTTTATCCTAAAGAATTGGAACTTGTGAGAAAACATTTGCATTTTTGGCATGTGATCATGATATATTTTGATACATGCTATACTTGCAGTATTATGTGGACCCTTCTTTCATGAAAAAAGTGACACTTAGCAGCTTGTATACATAAGCTAAAAATTTATGTTCTTTTGTTTGAGTGGAGTGTCAACATACAAGATCCTATTATTTCAGGGAATAATAGAGCTTGTGGTTCGAGCCTGGAAATACTGATAATAATATAATTGGTTTTTTAATTATTAGATAGGTAATTATAACATAGATTAACGAAAAATTACTCTTATTCAAATTTTAAAAAATTTGGTATTAGAGTTAAAATGTTAACATAAAAATTGAAATAGCTTGAAGAACTTTAACATAATTTAAAAGATTCTAATACAAAATTCATAATCTCATTATTAAATATAAAATGTTTTTATTTGTTGCTATTGCTATTTGTTTTATTAATTTTTTTTGTGTTATTTACGTCCAGCACTCCAGTTGTACAAGCCATTAAAAAACCGTTAAAAAGAAAGCAAATGTATTTCGTAAACGACATCGTAGCGATACGAAACTTTGTGCTCTGTACAGCACTGTTAACGTTTATAGCTGTCGTTAGCCCGCCGTCGGATAAAACTATTAAAGAAGTAAATTAAATTACATTACATTTTAAACCGACGTGTTGATGCGAAACTGATGTCCATCGGACGGTGGAAAATGGAGGAGTACATAGAGCCGAACTCAAGAGCATAAAACTAGGGTTTCTTTTAACTCCGTATCGCTTTCTATATAAACGGCACCAAACCATCCGTTCAGCGTACTTGCGTTGTCTCACAGGCTGCAGCCTCTCTAACTTCAAGTTTTAGGGGTCTAGGGTTTCAGAATTTGTATGAAGTCACACTATTTTTGTTGTGTTTCATGGTTTTGTTCCTGTAGGAAATCTATGACCTTTGTTGTGTTTCATGGGTTTATTCTTGTTATTTCGTTCAACTTAGTCGATTCTTAGGTTTTCGTTTCAATTTCATCCAATGATTTCTTATACAGAATCAAGAATGGTTTTCCGTAATTCGTTTTCCCGTTTGTACATATTTCGATGGTGCGGAGGCCAAATGAGATCATATGATGAGGATTAAACTGCAACAAAATGATCGATTATGATGGTGATTACTTGTATTTAAGTCTCTGATGATTTCATTTCGTCTCTATAATGTCACCTAAAATTCTGTACTTACGATTGAATTTCTCCTTGATATTCAAGTTCTTTTTAGTCGACAGTTTTTTTATTGAAAATTGCTTGACATCCCGTATAATTGGGAGAAGAGATGATGATAAACATTTTGGTCCGTGTTTCTGATTTAACCGTGACCGATAACAATTAACCAATATCTGATCTCCCCTACAGTAATTGATGATAAAATGTGTTGAATTAACTGTGATGGAACCCTAATTTATGGTATTCTTGAAAAGTCCTTATTTTCGCTGTTTAAATCCCTAATTTTCTGGTTTTCTGTCTAAAACCCTGGATAAGTTTTTATTCGGATCTAAACCCCTAATGTGTTATTGATTTAGAACGTTATTTCCAATACGAGTTGGATAACAAGAACTCTTACTTTTTTGTGTCCTAGAAAAACCCAATCTTCTAATTTGAATTGTCTACTGCTGTGATGAATTATGAATAAAATCACATGTCAGACTTCAGAGATTTTTTCAAAAAGTCTGTGAGAATGAATATTCATATTCTGAGCAGTTTCATTCTTGTCATGGACCTGTATCTTTCATGCTATGATTTGTACGTCGACCCTCTTCATTGTTTCACAAATGAGGATATACAAGTGAAATAAATGTGGGTATTTAATCGAATTTATATTTTTAGAGATTTTGCGGACCCTTTTATAGCAGGAAAAATTCAACCTTGTCCCTATATATAGCACAGAAAAGAGTCAACTGTTCCTATTTTAAGTACAGAAAAAATTCAACTGTCCCTTATAAATTCAACTGTCCTTATATAAGGGAGTGCCGTGCTATACGGATGGTAAGAATTGGTAAAGATGCTGATTAGAACTTAAAAAAGGTGCTGGATTTGAGCTAACTCAGAATGCTAGCTTCCTTCTTGGGGAGTCCTTAGACTTCTCAACGAGCAACTTGATTTTCTGTACATCAACAGTATAAAATTATCAAAAAAAAAAAAAAACACAGTTTCTATGCAGCTGGTCAATTACTGAATTTTAACAATTTTTAGTGGTTTTGCTATGAGGGATTTGAAAGAAACGGAGAAAGTTTTACAAAAGAATATGTGATCACGTGCATATTTCATACCTCTACGGATTTGTTAACTTCATCTAGTTTTTGTAGGATCAATTCTCCAGGAGCAATGCCTCTGTGCTCCACTGAAGCTTGGTGTGGTGAACCCACCATCTGAATAAAAAGACGAGCAACAATAGGAGTAATTACTAAATCTAATTAAAAGGACAGCACCCAAACAATCATAAACATTCATAGAGGAAGGCTAATTCTAATTCCACAAAGGTGATGTATGTTGCTAAGCTCCAATAGTTCTTGAGAAAGTAGTTTTTCTGCTACCCGACTTATGAATTTTCTTGAAATCCAGGGACTTCAACCGATGAAACAGTGGTCTACTATCAAAAGTGTTTTCCATGGATTATTGAAAAGAAGACAATAATAACTTAAATAACCTAACCATATTACTTCGTGCCACTTCTGTTAAATATCACCTTGCCCGCACTAGTGATCTTCAATCACCCTTTGGAAAAATTATTTCTTAAAAAATTTAAACATCTTATGCTCTTTAGTTTGCTTTTTGCTCTTCACATGGAGCAGAGAGGTGGGTTTCATGTCAGACTGCTGACAGGTTAAACTAGCTTTTGAAAGAGAATGGGGGACAACCTAAGAATTTGAACAAGCTCTTTTACCTTCCGACTTCTGGACGGGGATCTCAAAACAGCTGGTCCCTCAGTCAATGATGCAGTTCGAGGCATACTTTCCCCTTCGCCAGTGAGAGCACTAAGTTTCCAGTTTCTACCAGCATCCCGTATCACCTTTGCAGCTTCTGTTAAAATGAACTGCAGGAAATGGGAAATCTTGTTTAATATGTGAAAACCATAATTTGCATGTGTGACGTGAAGAATGCCACTGGCTCCAAAATGTACAAAAAGATAGAAAACAAGATAAGAGTCTTTGATTTACCTTCCTCAGAAGGCCAGGGTTAGCAACCCCTTGCACCTGTAGTTCATCAACAGGTGCAGCTTTTCCATGTGCAATACTTTCAACTCTGAAGGTATGAATTCCATACACTGATTGTAAGCAGCCTATGAACGCATAGAACAAAAAATAATTAGTCCCACTAAATGTAGCATATGTTAAACAATGGACTTTTTCATCCCAAAAGATGTTGCAATAGTTTTTCTCCTATTAAAGTGGTACAAAGTGAGTTGATGGTAGATTCATAATAGAGCCATTTGCTTCCCCTTTCCACCTTATATGAACAGCAACAAAAAGATAAAAATAAATGCAGTCCTCTACCTTTGACCATACACAGATATTATTATTAAATGTGGACATATATATGTGTATATAATTTACCAATAATAAGTGTGGAAAAAAATATATATTTGCATCTTATAAGCCTATCATTATGCTTATTAGAACTTATATCAGTACCTTGTTCAATGATGACATCAATCACAAGAGAAAGGGGTACATGCTTCTCAATTGTCGTGTTGCCCCAGAATGGTATGAATGATGGCCTTGAAACCTTCACAAAAAGATGACACAAACAAATAAACAATGATATTTTTCTTCATCATTTATGTATTTGCGTATGTCTTGGCATACCTTGTAAACTATTTCGCTAGGTGTGATATAAAGTTTGCGTGATAAAATATCCTTTCGGAGAACATATCTTCGAATTGGCAGATAAAGCAACATAAAAATGCCAACTCCCCAAGCTAAAACAAGCAGAAGGGATATAGAAACCCAAATAATGGTGTCATACTTGATAGTATTATCTGCAAGTTCCTCAAAGGAGGCTACATACAGTATCTCTTCAGAATCTGCTCCATTTTCATCATCATCATCTTCTTCTACCTCCAACTCGGGATCAGCAAGCAACTGAGCCTGCGATGATTGACGTTCTGATAAACCATCTGCGTGGCCCATCAACATTTCTTCAAGCACACAAATAAATAGTTAGAACCACAACAAAACACCGAAGACAGTCATCAAATTTTTCAGAGGTCACATAAACAACTTAATGGAAACTAAAATTTTCTCTTCTTTTCCTGGTTTTGATAAAAATTGCTACACAATGGCGTGCTTTATGAATGAGAATATACAAAGTCGAGTTCCGTTTCAAGAAACAGAAGGTAGGGCTTCCAGAAACTTGGAAACATAAAGACAATCAGATAAAAAAAGGCACTGAGTTATATTTTCCATACTTACCAGGCAATGCTTTTAGATGCTTTAATTGATCGAATTGGTCTAGAATTAAAGTTTCATTTCTAGGGTTTTCCCGTGAAATTAAGTGGTTTATGTCTTTTCGGGAAAGCTTCGAAGCTGAACCACCGGTCCGTTTTCTAGTGCTTTCTGTTTCACGATAATTATCCTGCAACTGATGATAACGGTAAATGATGGCGAAAGTTACCCTTTTCCTGATAAATTAATCTGGACTGTTAGTTAATTCAATAAAAGCCCAACTCGCGAGAAGCGTGGCCCACGTGGAACGGCGTCTGCCTGGACCAATGATCTGGTCGTGGACCCAAAAATGACAGCTAACGACACCGTATAGACGGTTGAAAAAGCTGATGAGTATGGACCAAGGTATATTCTCTTCGGCTTAACTAAACAAATACGAAGCGAGCAACCATTCTGCCCATTTTTCCAATTTCTCAGGCCGTCGGTTTGACGCTTCTTTTCCGATCTCGTGACGTTAAGCGTTCTTTATCTGAGAGGAATTATTTCTGAAAAATCGGAAAGGTATAGTTTATTAAGACTCTCTACTTCTCTAATTATGTTCTTATGCTTGTGTCTTAAATTGCCTTGTTGAAGAAGACCGATCTTTTTGCTGATAAGGTCCTAAAACTTGTGAAGATTAATTACTCAATTTTAGCTTGAATGCTATAACTACTGTAATAATTCTGGTTCAAAGTACTGGCTTATACCGGGACTTGACTGTTTGTTGAATCACCAATCTTTGAGTTTACAGATATTTGGTTTTTAGTTCTTTAAAAATCGCGACCTGAACTTTCTACAGCTATTGTTAGGTTTAGGCCGATGACTGAATGGATAGAAAACAGCATATTGCCATATTTACTACTGCTAGCCTTCCTTGGCTGACTGGGACTGCTGTTAACCCTTTATTCCGTGCCGCCTATCTTGCAAAAGACGGAGAAAGAAGAGTCACTTTGGTCATTCCTTGGCTATCTTTGAATGATCAAAAACTAGTATATCCCACCAACATCATGTTCACTTCACCTAAAGAGCAAGAGACATATGTTTGTCGCTGGCTTGAGGAGAGGACTGGGTTTACATCTACTTTTGATATACGTTTCTACCCTGGAAGGGTAATTTTACTTGTAATTTTTAGAAATAGATAAAAAGCTTACATATTTTCAATAACAAGAATTTGATGTTTGATCATGGCATCACTTTTAATGCAGTTTGCCATAGATAAAAGAAGCATTCTTCCTGTCGGAGACATATCAGAAATCATCCCTGATGAAGAGGCAGATATTGCTGTCCTTGAGGAGCCTGAACATCTTACATGGTTTCATCACGGGAAGAGATGGAAAACAAAATTCTGTCTTGTTGTAGGAATTGTACACACCAATTATCTGGAATACGTGAAGAGAGAGAAGAATGGACGATTGAAAGCATTTGTCCTTAAATATCTAAATAGCTGGGTTGTTGATATCTATTGCCACAAGGTATGCTTTTGATTTACACTTACTCGTAGTTTTGTATGTTTAGATGGTTCGATGTGTTTATTTTCTTTACTGCTCCAATTTAGCAATTTGTGACCTTTGTCTAATCAGCTGAGTGGTATTTTTATTCTGTGCGATGATGAAGGATTTTCACTCTAATTTTAGTTGTTGCCATTGACTGAATTGTTGTAACATATGTCTACTAGTGTTGGGTATACCATATATTTAAGCAATCAGGCATTTCCTATGTATTACAGGTCGAATTAAACAGGCCATTGTAACATACAAATGTCTTGTTAAAGTGATAGAGAATGTTAGATCAGTGGACTTAATCCAAATTTTTAGGCTTTTTACATTATTAAATCCTATCTAAGCAAACATTGATTGTGGTTTAGTTGGCATAAATTAATTGGTCGTGTTGATTCTGTAAGTTTTTAGTTCATGTAATTTCTATATTGTTTAACGCTCTACATGTTTTGGAAAAAGGAATCATTCTATGAAAGAAAACATTGAATTCACTTGTTCCCATTGTTGCAGTCTTTGAAAATTGTAGCTCACCAGATAATATCATGTACTTGCAGGTGATTAGGCTATCTGCTGCCACGCAGGATTATCCTAATTCCATCATCTGCAATGTTCATGGAGTCAATCCCAAATTCCTTGAGATTGGCAGGAGAAAGATGGAGCAGCTACAAAATGGGGACCAGGTTTTCACAAAGGGTGCCTACTACATTGGGAAGATGGTTTGGAGTAAAGGCTACAAGGAGCTGGTTGGACTTCTTCATGATCACCAAAAGGAGCTAGCAGGGCTTGAAGTGGATTTATACGGCAGTGGGGAGGACTCTAATCAAATTCAAGAAGCTGCTAAAAAGTTAAAACTAGTAGTTCGAGTTTACCCTGGACGTGATCATGCAGACCCCATATTCCATGAGTAAGCTGCATAGCATATGTCTGACTTTGACAGCATTTGAATATTTAGCTCTGCAAATCATGGAGACTTTCTGAACCATTATTCGTTTTTCCTTCATTATTTCCTATTCGAGATTGTGAAATAGGTTGGGATTTGGAACCAAATTTGACATTTCTCTTTTCCATTTTACCTCTTCCAGTTATAAGGTGTTCCTGAATCCAAGCACAACAGATGTGGTATGCACAACCACAGCTGAAGCATTGGCTATGGGCAAAATTGTTGTCTGTGCCAATCACCCCTCAAATGACTTCTTCAAGCAATTCCCAAATTGCCGAACTTATGATGACAGCAATGGGTTTGTTGAAGCCACATGCAAGGCACTGAGTGAAGAGCCTGATAAACCGACTGATGCACAGAAACATGAACTGTCATGGGAAGCTGCAACAGAAAGGTTTGTGAGAGTTGCTGAGCTTGACCAGGCTGCTGTGAAGAAACCATCAAAAAATCCTTCAAAGCACTTTGCATCCACATCATTAAATTTGGGGAGAAAAATGGAGAATGCTTCAGCATATTTGCATTATGTAGCATCCGGGTCTGAAACATCAAGAAGAGTATTTGGGGCAATTCCAGAGAGCTTGCAACCGGATGAAGATCAACGCAAGGAACTTGGGTTGCCAACCCCTGTGGGCAGGCTAGGCTCATAAAATGTTGATTTTGAAAAATAGATCTTTCTACAGTGAAATACTAATTTCTGTGAACTGTGATCGGTTTCAGGCCCAAGAAAGGATGTTGGTTGAATGATTTTGTTAATCCTTCAGTTGTAATTGAAACTAGAAATTGCAAATCAATAATCTTTCTGTTTCACCGGGGATGCATACAATGAGGCGATGATGACGTTTTCCTCTTGCCCCAAAACAGAAAGCAGAAACAGAGGGGCCTTATAAGCTCTGTATAGATATTCATGATTATACACGTCAGACCTTTCAGTATTCCATGTATTTGTTGATTTACCATGCTGGATTATGTTCTTTCACTGGTATGCAATATGAGAAGGAACGAGGTGAAATCAGATACCGCAATTACATTATAACAGCAGCGCACGTTAGTCAGTCAAGTGCTTGGGGCATTGGCTATGAAGAAGGTTCAGTGTCATCTTTGCTTCATTGCTTCTTGTAAGTGAACCAATCAGCTCAAAATCAGGAAACTATCATGGCTCACAATTTAATAGCTTCTGCGAGTATCTGCATCTACCATCAGTTTTCATAGCTAGAAAACCTGTCCATTAGAAAACGATTAGTGGCAGGTCTCAATGCGTTCTGAGTCATGAACAGGTAGGCATATCTAAGAGTTCCATATTAGTGTCAGTTTATTAGTAATCTAATATAAACTGTAAATAATACATTTTCCGGGACTATGATTGTTATTTCCTTTGTGATTTATGGGTTATTGCATTTACTCCGCCTTTTTTGGTAGAAAGTGAACATTTAACTCGTTGGATAATTCATTAGGTATTGACTATATCTGATAGAATTATGAGGTCTCAAATTAGTAAAACATGCTGTCAAGGGTTTCGCGTACATCATATGCAAAGAGAAACAATGTCGTCTGTATAAGAACTTCGCACCTTATGAGGGTAAAACCACGTCGTATTTAGGCACCACCGATTACCGAACCTTTTCAAATCCTTAACGGCTGGTTTTTCAACATTCCCTGCACATCGTCGCCACCTGCAAACCAACCTAACCCAAAACCAGAAACCCATAAAACCAAAACCACTCCCCACTTTTGGCAACACAACTCACCAGTCTTTACTCTTTTGTTTGATTCTGCATTGTAACTCAAACGTAACTGAACTTAGAAAGAATCAATTTCTTCTTCATCATTTTTGTTGTGATCTTCACGTTTTGCAAACTCAAAAAAATGCCAACACGTGGTTCTAAAGAAATCATTTCACCTTCAGTTCACTCTCTTTTTAGCCCTTGTTCTTATCACAAGTTCACTCTGGTAGAGCTTAAGTCTTACATACGCAATTTCCTTTCTTGTGACAATGGCCGATGAACAGAGGCCTGATGATTTACCTGATGGATGGATTGCTGTAAACGAAGTGAATGAAGATGGTTTAATGGAGGTAATTTGAGATGTGCATGTGTGTTTCCCTTTTTAGTGCTTTCTGCTTTCAGAACTGATGCTATTATTGTTTATTGATACAGCTTGTTGGTCATGTCAAGTGATTCTAATTCATTTTTCAAATAAGTTCACTTCTGTGCTTATTTATATAACAGCTGTCATATATCAACTTAAGTATGTATTGTTTAACATATTGCTTCAATCAGTTTTCGTGTCAGCTCTTTGTTGAAAATTGTGTTTCTCGTGTTAGCTTTACATTTGGTTGAGTACTATGCAAGCTACTGCAGTTATCATTTTCACTTGCTGCTGATAGAGTAGTTTGAACTCTTTATGTCTAGGTTTATATAGGTCTTATTGCTCAATTTTCTTAGATCATTGTTTTCTTTCTGCATGTAACTGATTAAGTCATGACTACCTTGTATCATAGAACGAAGGAACTAACAAGACAGCAAATTAACCGAAGCTTATGTTCCTAATCCATAAACCATTAAGAGGACTAGTTAGTTAACTTAGTTGCCCCTATAAATTGTTGGTAGACATGAGATGGGGACCATCTTGGATCAGGAGATCTATCGTTAAAGTCGTTATTTAGATTGATGGTGACGTAAGTTAAAATGCTCCAAAACTTGCCTTTTTTGAAGGTTAGTTAATACTATTAGTACATATCATGAACATCTTATGAGATTTGCCAATTTTAGATACATGAATTCAGCAATAGGCAACAAAAAATTTTTGGTCGTTCATTGAATGTCATGATTATGTTTAGTTAAAAAGTTCTGCCATTGTTATTGTTATTTAAATTAGAAGTAGCATGTCTTAGAATTTTCCGAAAATAGCTCTTATTGGTGTTTATTAATATCAGATGCATGCAGTATATGACAGAACTTTGGTGGCTTCTGGTATAATTTAATTAAAGAGAACTTCTAGTGAGTTCATTTTTGAGATAACAGTGTGCGTTGAATTGCTCATTTAGTAAAAATCACGTGTCAAGTTACTACATTGGGGAACTTTTTTTAAAGTATTCGAGCATATTCCTTTCCGTAGTTGTTTACCATTGAAGATGTTGGCATTAGCATTAAGGTTCCATCGAGTTGAGTTGTGCTGCTAGCTGAAATATTTAATTGAATCTGCTAGCTACCTGAACTGCTGTGACTAGCTTACCTACTTAAGATCGTTCTTTCCGACAATCATAATTGAGTATTTACTATGACCAGCTATCAAGAGTTTACACTGTCAATCAATGTGACATCTCATTGCTTATATGGTTATATATTTGTGTCATGCATTCCTTGGTTATGCCCTGTGGGGTTGGGTGACAAGCTGAAGAGATTGCACCATCTTATTAAAGTTCTTACATTCTAGCAAGGCCATTAAATAAGGCTCTGCATCTTTATACTGAGTACTTGCCAGGACCAAAGCTTAAGATTCTTTGCATGAGCATAATGCTGAATTGTTTGTGGTGATGGGTTGATGTAACAGTGCTGCTAGTTGTGGGATAACTTAAAAGCTTTGAGTTTGTTGTTTCACCAGAGTCTCATTCTGCTATTTGAGTAGCTGAAGTATAGTGTTGGTATATAGCATATACTAACAAAGTCTTGCTTAATGCAGTAGCTGTATGAGTATTTAACCTCTAATGAACCTTAAGTAATATCAGAGAAAAGCTAATGTTAGAGCAACCAACAGATGCTAATATCTGAATAACCCATGTATAGGAAACTTATCTAGTTAGATACGGTCAAAGAATATAACTTGAAAATCTAGAATGCATGCTGATATTAGATAAAGTTTTTTGGGTAAGACTATATTCCCTGTGAACCAAAATCTCTTTCTTTATCTGAAGATAAAAAATCTTGTCTTTTGCTTCAAGCTATTCCTTTGCATTATAATTTCCTTTCTGAAACAAAATCTCTTGCCTACTTTATTGGAAAGAAGGTACAATCTTCTATTCTTTTTCTTTCTCGTTACTCCTGTCTATTTTATTTTTCCAGCTCTGCTTGTTGTCATGTGCTCCTGACTGGTAGGACGCTCTATAACTAGGTATAGTTGAGGCATTTAACCAAGAAATGTATTTAACAAATCCATGCTGGTATGTGAATAACATAAGTTTGCCCAAAATATGTTCCCTACCGGAACAAATTCTCTCTTTTTCCTCCTCAAAAGCAAAACTCTTTTTTAACTTTTCCTTTCAAGTTAATCCTGTCCACATATTACTGTCAGATACGCATGTTGCGATGCTGGAGAACCTGGTACATGTTTTTCATTTCAAACCACTAAGAACCACTGTGAAAACGATTAGGTCTAATTCATTGAAAACACTTGAAACTGTCACTCATGGATGTGAGTCACCTTTTCCTTTTTGGGAAATTCTCTGTCTGATATGAACTGCCATCTGCAGACGTGGGTATAAAATACTAAATACACTTAAACCATACTTGTGGTAGCAATTTAAAAGATACTGCCTATAATACTGCTGGTAGGTGAGAATAATGGAACTTGACCATAGGAAAATGAAAATAAATATTCTTGGAAATCAGATTTACTAATGAATATAGAACGTATCTATGATGCAATCGTACATTTCATAACCTGTTCTCATTCTAAAGATATACTCATTTATGAAGCAGCTAGTTTTGTTGATTTGTGATGGATGCAGAAACAAGAGCAGAAGAATAGAATTATGTAAGGTGCCATCTAATAGCCTAAGAAGGGAGATTTAGAGAACAATCCTGCATTTTTCGATATTACTGCATTTTTTCGTCCTGTTCTTTATTCTGATTCTCAAACTAATCTGAACAAATTATTGTTATTATCAAAATGATTTTGAAATACTTAGCATGACTTGTGATGGCATGCAGCTCATGTCCCTGTTGAACATCATATTATATCGCATTTTCACTTTGATCTAATTCTTTCTTAAACTTGAAAATTGTTAATCTTTAAATAAAATTTTCTTTTGTTTCTATGCATATATAGAAAATGTTTTATCTTCTTTTGGTGAGAGAAGAGCACCTAAAAAAACCAAGTCTTTCAGTCAATTCAGACAAATTGAGAATGGGATTCTATGTAATCTTCTTTCAAGGAAATAAGTCTTTCTATCACGAGAACCTAAATGCGTCCCTTGTAGAATGGTTTTGTATTGTTTCTAAAATAGTTTTCACCATTCCTTTAGTTGAATTATACGTTTTCAAATAAGAACAATATTACATACTTTACGAGTTATTATCCTGGTGCTTTGCCAATATTCCTTTTTTGTATTACTAATTGTTCAATACGAATTGGTACGCTTATGTTTCAATTTCTTATTCACTTCGCTAGCTGTGATAGTTCATGATCCTAGAACAATTTTGGAAAGTTCCGGACCTTTATTTATATTTTAACTAATTGTAAATACTCTTGTTTATGTGACTACTTTAGTATTACACCAACACCGTGACAAAGCAAAAGTTTTACACAAAAACGGATGTGGTTTGCTATGTTGCATATGCAAGGGAGGCAAACCTTCCTCAAATGGTAAGTTCATACTCCTTATACTTGTGGTGTTATTTTGTAGGAATTATTTCACATTAGCTATTATTGATCATCAGATATGGAAAGATCACCAATACAGATTACCAAGGTTGAACTGCAAAACATGAAGAAACAGAGGAATTATTTTTAACTTTTTAAATTGTACTACAAAATCTACTGTTGTCACATTATTTTAACAATGCCCTGTGGTCTTACTACATGATTTCCTGCAATTTTGCTCGAACTCTTGCAAAGACTGTCTTTTCCTGCTTGACTGCCAATTCTATCGCTTATTTTCTATTCATAATGTTTCTCATTTTCTTTTCCTTTCAAAATTATAGATAAGCCTACCTGACCAACCAGAGCCAGAGCGCTGTGCTCGATGTAAATGCACTGACCACATTATCTCAGAGTGTAGTTTCCCTGAAAAATTGCTCCAAGTATGTTTATTCATTCTCTTCTCTTGATATTTCCTACAAATTTTGATGCGGCATTTTCAATTAACTTCTACACTTCTCATTTTTGAACTTTCAGGGGATCAAGAACTTATATGAGCCACCTCTATTTAAGAGAGGTGAATCAAATGAAAAGACAACCTACAAGTGCAGCCGCTGCAGTCGTTATGGGCATAACATCCGTTCTTGCCATGGCCCTCTCGTCAAATTCTGAACTTTCAGCTATTTATAGTTTTGTTTCCCAGCTTGTGTTTCTAAAGTATAAACATTTGGTTGCTTTTGTTAGCTTTCAGCTTATTAAGCTTGAACTTCGAATGCTATTTATATTGGTGCTAAGTTATTTCAGTCAAGACTGCTTTCAGTTACATTATCGTTAGTGCTGTGTTTTGTCATATAATTTTTGCTTAGAGAAGTAATAATTTTGTAGCTAGTGTGAATAAATTAAATAGGAATAAAAATATGTGGACTAAAATGCAAGCCTTTTATAAACTTTGTAAGGCTTTGCAATATTCATTTCTTGTGTCAAAAACAATTACATCATTATGTATATATAGAAAAAAGTAAGAGGGAGGTTATTTAGATTAGCCAATGTAGGACTTTAGACAGTAGATGGAATTCAAATCCTTTCACGACACTCCCTCTTGAATTCTACCGACTTTAATTACATTTATAAGAAAAATACGAACATCAAAAGTAATGTTAAATATGTTTAATGCTATCTCATTAAAAATCTTACCGATAAAATTTAATAAAATAAAACCTAAACGAAGGAAAAAAGAGTACAGCACACCTTTGCCTTATGTAATACCCAAAACTCTTTAAAAGATATGCTCCCTCTAATAAAAATCTCCCCCTTAACACAACTTATATTAATTAGATAACTTGTGAAGTCAATGCTTGTCAATGTTGTATACCAGCTTTTCAAAAGTTGATGTCGGTAATGTTTTGATAAAGATATCAGCAAAATTTTCATTGACATGTATTTGTTTCATATCAATCTGATGGCTCTGTTGGAGCCTATGAGTGTAGAAGAACTTCGGCATGATATGCTTAATTCGATCTCCTTTAATATATCATCCTCTAACTTGTGCAATGCAAGCATTATTATCTTTATATATTATTATTGGAACTTCTATAGTAAAAAATAAATTACATGTACTCTAAATGTGATGGATAATAGATCACAACTATATATATTCCTTACTTGCTTCATGCAGTGCTAAAATCTCATAATGGTTAGAAGAGGTAGTCACAAGAGTTTGTTTCGTGGATCGCCATAAGGTTGTAATATTATTATATGTGAAGACATATCTTGTCTATAACCTTACTTTATAAGGATTTGAAAGATAATTAACATCTGCATAACCAACAAAACTCTGAATTCTTTGTTGGTTCATTAGAATAAAACAGTCTCAAATCTGTTGTTCTAGGGAGATAACAAAAAATAAGATCTCAACCATATATATTCCCTGTTGCTTCATGTAGTGATAAAAATCTTAGAATGATTGGAAGAGGTAGCCATAACAGTCTGTTTGGTAAATTGCCATAAGATTGTAGTATTATTATATGTGAATACATATCCTATCTGTGACCTTGTTTTATGAGGATCTGAAAGATAATCTGTATCTGCATAACCAACAAACCCTAGATTCTTCATTGGTTCATTGAAATAAAACAGTTTCAAATTTGTTGCTCCACAGAGGTAACAAAAAATACATTTGATGTCATTCTAATGCCGACGAGTGGGTACAGAACTAAATCTAACTAATAAGTTTACAGAGAATACTATGTTTAGTCTAGTATATTGTGCCAGATAAATTAAAACACCAATTCATTGAGATTTAGTACTTTTGGACGAAATATCTCTTTATCATTTTCTTTAGGGCAAAATAAATCTTTTTTAGGATTAAAAGACCGAACAACCAAAAAGGTACTTAACGAATAAGTTTTATTCATATTAAAACATTTCAAGATCTTCTCAACATAAACAGATTAATGGATAAAAATTTCGTTAAATTTGTGCTCGATCTGCAGGTCGAGACAATTTCTAGTTTTTTTCCAAATCTTTCATCTCAAATTCCTTCTTCAGATATTCAGGAGTTTTAAGGAATTCTTCAGAAGTTGCAATCAAATTCACATCATCGACATAAATTGCTACAATGGCAAATCCTGACTCTGTTTTCTTTATAAATATGCATGGGTATATAGGATTATTAGCATATCCTTTATTAATTAAGTATTTGCTCAAGTAATTATATCACATGCGCCCAGATTGTTTCAAGCCATATAAGAATCTTTATAACTTAATTGAATACAAATTATGATCTTTAATTTAAATGCTTCAAGGATTTTTATATAAATATCAACGTCAAATGACCCATATAAATAGGTCGTCACTACATCGATGAGACGTATATCAAGATTCTCTGAGACTGCTAAACTTATCAAAAATTGAAATGTAATAGCATCCATCATAGGAGAATATGTTTCATCAAAATTAATTTGAGGCCTCTAAGAAAATCCTTGAGAGACAAGTCACGCTTTTTATATAATAATCTCATTATACTCATTATGTTTTCTTACAAATGCCCATTTATATCCAACGGGTTTAACATCTTCAGATGTCAGGACTAAAAGTCCAAATACTTTACGTTTGGCAAAAAAAGCCAATTTCGTTTGAATTGCTTCTTTCCATTGAGTCCAATCATAACTCTGTTTATATTCATTCACAGTCTGTAGGTCGCCATTATTTCTTATGATTTCAATATCTACTGCAAATAAAATAACGTTATTGACAACTATTTCATTACGATCTTACATCACATATGTATATACATAATTTGTAGAGTTTTCCCTATTTTGGGATTTTTATGCCACTTTAGGGGCTAATGCTTCTTCAAAAACTTGTTTCTCTTTAGGAACATGTGTCTTTTCAGGAGCTACTATCATTTTAGGGACATATGTTTTTTCGGGGACTGTTAACTCTTCTTGAGCAAGTGATTCAAAAGTTATAAGTATACTTATTGCTTGAGCATTATTTTCAATAAGATCCTGATTTTTTAATCGTCTTTTTTGCGGAACAATATCTTTTGAACTAATTAGTTTACCACACTTCTTGAGTGTAATAGATGATTCATGTGCTGCCTTTTGTTTAGATTATTTTTCAAGAATAATCACCTGAGCGGATGTATTGGCAGCTGGTATATATGATTTGGTCACTTTTACAGTATCATTAAATGTATTTGGTAACTGATTTGTAATTTGCTGAAATTACATTATCCTTTGCACTTCATTTTCACATTGATTCGAGGATCAAAATGAGACAAAGTAGGTGTTTTCCTAGAAAATGTATGCCTTACTTTAAGAGGTATTTTCTTTTCCCTTAATGGTGAAAAACTGTCTCATGAAAACGACAATGCACAAATCGTGCGGTAAATAAATCACCTGTTAAGAGCTCAAGATATCTGATAATAGAATGTGAGTTATACCCAACATAAATGCTCAAACGACGTTGAGGTCTCATTTTAGTGCATTGTAGGGGTGTAATAGAAACATACACAACACAACCAAAAGTGCATAGATGGGATATATTAAGCGGATGACCAAATACAAGTTGCAGTAGGAAATATTGAAGACAAGCAATAAGTTTAAGCCAAATTAAAGTTGCAGCATGCAAAATAACATGACCCTATGCAGAAATTAGTAATTAAATACATAATAGTAAAGTTCTACCAATTATCTAGAGTCATTTAATAAAAGATTTAGCTAATCTATTCTAAGTATAGACATGTAGAACTAGATGCTCCACATCAATAGCCACTGATATACAATAATCATCAAATACTTTAGCAATAAATTTACCAACATTATCCAAATGTATAGTCTTGATTGGGTGATCAAGAAAATGTAACTTTAACTTTATAATATGTGCAAGTAATCTAACAAATGCAACATTACCTGTAGATAATAAGTACACATGTGACCATTAAGCAGATGTATCAATTAAAACTATAAAATAATGAAATGGTCCACTAGATAGGTGAATTGGTTCAAAAATGTCTTCTTGAATTCTTTGTAAAAATGATAGAAACTCAAATCTAATTTTAGAAGAGGATGGTTTAATCACTAATTTCCTTATGAGCAAGCGATATATGTATTCTCATTGAACAGTATAATCTTCAAGTTCTTTAATAGATGTTTATGAAATTTCTCTATAATTCTACACATCATTCTAGATCTTGAGTGATCAAGACGACCATGTCATAACATAAATATTTTAGGATCAATGAACTTCGGGTTCATTACTGTGTAACTTTTAATTGAATTCATAGTTATATAATATATTTCATATGACAATGCTGGAAGCTTTTCTACTATACACTTTTTGCCTGAGACGTTAGAAGTAATATAAAAATATTATGTATTATTCTCATTCAAAATCTTAATATGATATTCATTTTGGCGAATATTTTTAAAATTAAGTAAATTTTTACTAGATCTGCTCGAATACAAGGTATTATGTATACATAATCTGGTTCTACTTGCTAATAAGATTAAGGATTTTTCAGAGCTTTCAATCAAATCTGTAGAACCTGATATAGTATTCATCTTAATTTCAATCATTTTCAATTCTAAGAAATAATTCTTATTTCAAATGATAATGTGCGTAGTTGCACTATCAGCCAAGCACACATCCCTATCCCTTCCCTTTGAAAATGTCAACCCTCTTTTGATATCCATGTCCTTTTATAAGACAACTTACATCAATTATCATAATAGTAAAATACATAATATAAAATATAAACAAGGGAAATAAGGGACAAAATAAAAGGCAAATAATTAGATTGTAAGTAATATGAATATTATCAAACAAATAAATATTAAGATAAATATTATCAATAAAATAGTTTTAATATCTTTCTCATTTTCATGGGGGCTTAATGAGGTTTTATTAGATAATTCAGTATACTACAGGTACACAATATATATCATTTCATGCCACGTAAGTAACAAAATTTGTCATTTTATAAGCATTCCACTTCTAGTAGTTGAACATAAATTGCATTTTATAATTGTAATATTTATAGCCACTGCAGAGGCAATAACAGGTCATTTTCATCATTTTATACAACTTTCATAATTATCATATATAGTTCCATTCATTTCTGGGAATGACAAATAAAGGATCATAGTAGTAGAGGAATATGAATGCAATTTTTAATATATATACTCACAATTTTAGCTGTAAGGTAATTATAAATAAAACTAATCTATATTCAGTGTAATCTTGCATTCACATCTTTACTTTAGGAAGTTATATTCTTCTAAAAGTTGTATTTAATGATGAGGAAAGAAATTATAATTTTTAGTTATCCTTCAAGGATATTTTCTTCTTTTTAAATAGTGTCTTCTGAACCATGGTATGAAAATGTATTTCAACAACCCATAAATAAATATATGTCTAGAACTTCAGGTTCTAATTTTATAATTTATATTCAAAACTTTAAATTCTGATTCAAAAATTTCTGTTAAGAACTTCAAGTTCTAATTGGTATATGGAGGTTCGGATCCATATAATTGGTATATAAAACTTTAGGTCTACACAATTAATATATGAAACTTCAGGTCCTTACAATTGTTACATGAAACCTCTGGTCTAAGATAATTCAAAATTATACAAATAGTATAGATCTAAAACTTCAAGTTCTGCTTTAATTAATTCAGAACTTCAGGTTTGAATAGCAATTCCATTTCAAGACTTCAAGTCCTGATCCCTTTGATCTTTTACAATATATATAAACAAATAATTGTTATATAGGAGGTTTAACCGTCCATTGAAAACATAATAATATTTGAGAGGTATAGCCATCCGTCAATATTTCAATAATAAATAAGATGAGGCTTAACCTTCCAATGAAAGCACAATAATATTTAGGAGGCTTGATCTTCCATCATATAATGCAATAATAAATAGGTGGTTTTGCCTACCATACAATTAATAAAGCGAGAATAAAAGTCATTTTGCAAGCTTCAGGTTGTAATATTAACAGTATTGATAATAACATAATTCAAAATAAATATAGAAATTATAATCAACGTTAATATCAATACTAAATAAAAACATATAACACACTATTCTTATTTTCTGTTATAAAAGATTCAATTTAATGACAATTATAGAGTATACATGACAACTACAGAACATACTCATAAGAACAGTAATAACAAATTAATATAACGTAAAGGTATTTCCTAAAATAAAAATAATTAAATAAATACTTTATGTACCTGAACCAACAATTAATGTTGATAACGTGTTGTAAATAAATTAAATAGAAAAGAAAATATTTGAATTAAAGTGCAAACCTTTTATAAACTTTGCAAGGCTTTACAATATTTATTTCTTATGTCAAAAATAATTATATCAATATGTATATATAGAGAAAAGTAGGAGGGAGGTTATTTGGATTAGCTGATGTGAGACTTTAAACCGGTGGATTCAATTCCCTTCACAACAGTAGCTAGATTATTATTCGTTGACGGCAAAACTACATAAGGGTATTTTTGTCAAATGACATCAACTACTTGAGATATTTATCGCTAGTGTCTCCACAATATGTTACTTTCGCAATTCTCATTTTAAAAGAAAAATAGTCGTCGAAAAAGAAAGAAAAGGAGTGAGAAAGGGAGTAAATATTGGTAGTGCCGGGCAAAATAGCGAAAAACTTGCGGTCTGCGTCGCACCTTCTTCCAGGTGTCAAAGACACGGCAGCGGCTCGGCAACGCGAGCTATGGCGATGTTTATGTTGACTGCGAAGCAACGGTGTAAAGCTTCTCGTTCAATCTTGTTCAAGCTCTTTTCTGCGTCGACGGTTTACGTTTGGCTGCCGAGAAAATGGTGGAAATGAAAAGGTCTTTCCGATTGCTCATATTGTTTCAAAGTCCTTCCTAGAATAACCTTAACATAATAAAAATCATGTTCTCTAGTTTCTGGTTTATTTTCAGTATTTTGCTTTACATGAAAATTAATTTTAAAGCGTGATTTTCTTTGTCTCATGTATTAGCTCTCCAACGAGTTATCATTTTCCATATCTCCTTCTCATAACCAACTTTGATTATGGATTAGTTTAAGCGTTTTCTAATTGGAATATTGTTGATCAATCAAATTATTAGAAGACTATTTCAAATATGTTTGCCTTGAGAAAATAGTTAACCAAAATTAGTAATTTCCTTCGCTCTTTAACAGTTTTTTTTTTTGACTTATTAGTATAACATCATTAACGAAATTGGTATAAAATGTTACTTAATTGAATGGGGATTCCTAATTCCAAGATTGCTGGAACTGACAGCTTTCCAGTTCCTCTTATCAAAATCACTGGTTTTTAGTTTGGGGAGGTATTAATCCTGTCTTATTGCACTTGTTCTTTGATGTAATGTCCTTAAAGGTGTTATGCCCATATGTATTCCTATGTCTTGTTTGGGTAGGTTCAGGTCGCTGGATTTATTTACAAAGGTAGCTTGGGCCACCCCAAAAACTGAACTTTTGAAGCACTTTAGTATCTGAAAGAGAATTTTTTTCCAACCATATTGCATAAGGTAATCAAGATGGCTGCTTGTCTTGAAACTTGATCAACCTTTTGGAATGTTGCCTTGCCTTTTTAGTGAGGACACTAAATTTCTCTATTAAATTTTATTAACCTTAGACAATGCAAAAGGGTGCCAAGTTCGAAACGCTATTAAAGTCTTTAGAGCTGCTACTTCATCCGCTAGCTTGCTGTGGAAAGATCAACGCTGGGTAATCGCTGCCTTTACATTCCTGATTGCAGGTTTGTATCTCCACTAATTTGATTGTTCATTGAAGTGCTTTGTCAATGTAAATGTTGGTCGATAATTTGACTATTAGGGGTCCTCTTCCTATTAATGATTGAATGTTTGTTATTGGTGTTGATTACCTTATTAGGAACTACATAAGAGATAGCTTTATTAAGCTATGCTGTTCTAAGAGAAGCTGATGTAGCAACGCATGACTTTGGTAAGGTGAACTTTATTTTTCATCCTTTTACTTTGCAGTTGGTATTAGTTTTTCTCTTTTGCCTTCATTATCATAGAAAATGTAGCGACTTCAATTAGCTGTTTTATTCCGTCAAAAAGGTTTGGCTCTTTGGTAGCATTTTTAAAAATGGTTTTCTGTTTTCAAAAATGAAAAATGGCTGAAAACACATTTGGTGGAGCATTTTGAAAAACCTGGTTTTGCATAAAACAAGTTTTTCAAAATTATAAAATGTGGAATGCAACTCTTTGTTGTTTTCAATTGCTTTTGAAAACACATTTTTAGAATAAACTACAAGTATTTCCTCAAAACAATTTATGCACTTTCAAAAACAATACCAAACACGTACTTATTGTTTTCAGTTTTAGAAAACTAGTTTTAGCAAATGGTCCCAAAAATATTTTTTGTTCTTAAAGATGCCATTTTAAAACATCATGTTCATTATTGAAGTAGTTTTCAGAAGCACCATTTTGAAACATTGCCTAACACCCAGTAGCTATTCTTTTTTGTGTGGTTTGAGCTCACTCCAGACCCCAAAAAAGGTGAAAGAACATAATTGTTAAAGAAACGGGGGAGATTAGCAAATAAAAAGAATTAGTTTCCTGATTTATCATTGGGCACGTTTTAGGTCTTCAGTTGTAACATGCGGAGATAATGGGAAGACCTGGCATTAGAGGGTTGCTCTGTGCCTTTTGCATTGCCTTTTTAATGCCTCGTTCTCATCGGTAAACCTATGCTAAGCAGCTTCTCTCAAAGAGAGAGTTGAAGGAGGGATTTTCCTGTATGGCAGATAAAAGTTCGTCTCAACCAATTCCCGAGGGGTGGAGGTTTTAGACCAAACAGAAGAAAGATGGGTCTCAAGTTTCGGTAATTGAACACCTAACCAATATGTTTCTGCATAGATCTTGGTTTTCTTGAACCAATTATTTGCCTGCAGTGATATTAATAAATTTTATTCTTTTCTTTAGATAGATCGATTCAGCCAATATCATTATTTGTTTAGATTTTGTTGCCTAACTTGTTAGATTATATACTTTATCTGAGTCCAGAACATTGAATCTTGTTGAATGGTAGAGTTACTGAAAATGGTTGTGTTTCTATCAAATATGAACCTTCTATTCTTGATTTGACAGATCTAGAGAGAAAAGTGACTGTTAATGTTGAAACTTTTTGCTCTTACTTGTGGTATTGTTGACAAAACTTAGATGCATATTATGTGGACTTGTGAATTAACATGACTATCTTTGTACCTGACAGTAAGATGTCAGATGACCAGTTTACAATTACTGTTAATTCCAATTTTAACAATGATGATTCAGAGCATCACACATACCTGAGATGGAAGATTGCTGTTTCTCTATTCTTTAAGATTGCTAGTATCAGTACTGTCATTTAAGTCTCTGAATCCGGAAGCCTAGTGGCTGGGAGGATCAGTGCAGAGTAGCGCCTACAGTGCTTTTAATGGGTACAATCTCTTTGAAAGTGGATTACTATTTTTTATATGGGTGGCTAGCCTGTTTTATAAACCAAGATGATCTATATATTAAGCCACATCAAATTGTTAATTATACCAAAGTGCTGAATATCTGTAGATTAAAATTGTTTGATGGTTTAAATAATTATTTTGAGAGAAATTATTTGATTGTGAATTACGAGTTACTAGTTTCGTGACTTTTGAAACCCACAATATTGTAGGGGTAACTTATATTAATTGGTTTCAGCTTTGACTGACTACCCCTAAATTATATGTTCGTTGTCTTTTATTAGAAGTATGCTGTTGCTGTACCATATCTGCAAAGAAGGTGAAATTTGATTTTGGCCAATTTTTTATCTATTATGGGTGTTATATTCGTGTTCTTTTGATGATACAGATGTGCAGAGGAGCAAGACAATCTTAGTTTTTGACGATTTAGATAATGAAATGTTTTACTAAGTACTTCTTGTTGGAGAAGATATGTGCTAGCAGCTGAGAACTGATAATCTACTATCTTTATTTGCAATTAATTGTGTAAGCATGAAGTCTCACTGCGATTGAATGGTTGTGTTAAATTGTATGTTATTAGCCGACTTGTGTTCTTTTGGTAAAATCAAAAGTTATTTATGGCTGAAAATAAAATAATGGAATCAGAAAATTGAAAAGAGAAATTTTCATTCACATGTTCCTGTGAACCTTTGGCTGTTGTAGTACTACTTCTGCCCTGAAACTGGACAACGCTTTTATACCTATGAAGATATGATGCGATATGTCAACTATGCGAAAGAAGCTGGGCTTCCCATGTACATTCCAGTAAGACTGAGCTGCACATGCTGTATTCTTTTTTTTCGGTTAGTAATTTTGTTTATTCATTATCTTAATCTGGTGAGATTGAGGTTCTTATACCTAAAGTTCGAATATCAATATGAGGGACCCAACAAGGGAAAGAATTTCACCGTCTGAAAAATGATATGAGAGCTATATGATTTTATCTGGTTGTCTGCTTTTGTTTCTAGCTTTGTAAAATTCAGGACATATAATTCATTTTGTTTCCATTATTTTAACCTTTGCTTCTCCTAGGATGACCGTAGCTCCTGCATATTGCCCTAGCTATAGATGGCTTTGAAAAGCCTTATCGTGGAAGCTTGCCCCAGTTAGGGCTTTCTTTCTTTCATTCATTGTTGCAAAACATAGTTTTTCTTCTATATGCATGTAATATGTTTTGACCTAATTTTATAACTTTCCTGTTTGGTCAGTACTAGTCCAGGTCCTCCCAGAGACTTTTTCTTCTTGTTTTTGGGGCTTCCAAGGTTGGTGGTTGTAAAAACAACTGATCCACACAAAAATTAAATAAAAATGACCCAAATGGGAAAAAAGAAGTGAGCTTCTTTTTCAACAAGCATGATATGCTGGAATCAATATTGCATAAACTATTTTGTGTCCATACAGACGTTAGTATCAGAACTTTTTATTTCTCGATATAATCAAAGTCCCTGCATCTTTGCATGATGAAATGGCACTGCTTATTTCAAAGATTCTGCACCTTGCTAGTTGTGGTAATAATCAAATTCCAGTGTTGTTCTTTGGGTAATGTCATTTACAGTTTGATATGTCAATGGTTGGATATATTGTTGTGGACGATGAAAACTTTTGTTACATCAAAGATGTTTAGACTGAAAGTAGCCAACAAGACACAGATGGTTACCCTTGGTTAGATATTTGAAGGAAGCCTGAGCAAGAAAAGCAGCTCCATATCACGATGATCATATTTCTTCTGCTTTGGATTTTTTTGTATTATGTGGATTTAATAATCAGATGTTATACTCATATTCTATTGTGGTTTCAACCTCTTCCACCATGTATATCCCTTTTAGATTTTCTTGCTATTATTTTCTCATCAATGATTTTCCTACAAATTGCTATACTTGTTGTATTATCTGATCTGCATGTTTGGACAAAATAAGTTATTATAATAAATGATGTTTTCTCTGACTTCTCTTGTACGACTTTCTTGCCAAGAACAGGAAGAAGAAAAAAACTGGCCAGTGCTCAGAGTCTGCTGACTATCAGAGTAAATTCTGACTTTCATGACTTCAGTGAAACAATTTTATTTTCTCCCCCCTCTTTAGAGGTACAATTACTTGGTGCAAAATGGGGTTACTCATCTTCATTCCTTAAAACTCCCTAATCCCTTGTGAAGTTGAAATTCCATCCTGATTCTATGACTTATCACTGAGATTTTACCACCCAGGCTAGCTAGCTGGCACCTTGCTGAAACAGCTCCACATGTATCTCAAAACCACCTCATAATAAACCTTGGTGATACTTTTTGAGTTGAGCGCTATGCATGCATGTAAATGACTTTTAATCAGTTCTAATAATCTCTCTCTTAATGTTGGTAATTGTTGCTGCTGAAGGCATAGACTCATCATTTGAGTTTAGATTTGTGTAGCCTGACTTGTCATGTGATTTTCCCTTACTTCTAATTGGAAATTCTCTTCTTCTTGTAGTTGAGAAAAGCTTGGATTCAGGGAAAGGCACTGATATTGAAGAAAGTTTGAACCTGGAGAAGGGCAGTGATATTGAGAAAAGTTTGGACTCCAAGGAAGGCACTGATACTGAGAGCTTGGACTCACAGAAAACTGCTGATGCAGAAGATTCTGATTTTCCTAAGAATGACCCAAGTGAAAATATCTCAGCTTCTGAAGCGGATATCCTGCCTTCAAAGGATCCATTTATTCTGGAGCCTGCTTCCATGCAAGCTAACATAGTTCACCCTCCTGCAGTGGAAAACCCCAATCCTGTGTACCAAGGTCCTCCTGTGACAACTATCAGGCCCGGGAATGAGGGTCCCATGCCAACACTCGCTAGGACCAACGCAAGGGGGGCCTTAGGCATAAGGAAGCGCTAGAGGGCAAGGAGGATTTAAATAAGTTATCAGCCTCCAGTGTGAAAATTAAGTGCTGTAGAATGGTGGTAAACCCATGACTGTTGTTTGTGTCAAACTTGGTTATTGCTTTCTTCCTGCTTATGACTGCTGATGTTTGTCTCAAAACTTGGTTATGCTTTGTCGCTGTTTTTAACTTGAACCTTCGTTTGCAGAAGGTAGACTTTATAGTGATCCATCTAGGAGGCTTTTCCAAATTGATACTTTTATTCTGTTTGTTTTGTATGCATTATATGATATTGCTGAAGCACGGGGAATCTAGTGCCATTTCACTTTCCCTGGGGTTTTGAGGTTAGCAGGTTTAGACCGGGCTCTTTAATCTAAGTTAGTTGCCACTGGCAACCTCCAGTGAAAACGATGTTCTAGAATGTAGAACTAATATCGAAGACTGATATCAATTTTGTGTGGTGCAGATGAAATATCGTTAGAGAATTTTCTTTTTAGATTTGAGTTCTCGAGTTTATATTGCATATTGTTTGGCCTCTAATTTCAACTAATAACCATGTAAATGCTGGTCAGATAGTTTTCGATGAAGTTTGGTGAAATCCTCGTCGCTAAGCCACGTACGTAAATACATTCCGCTCTTGCTGAGAAGAGAATTCTCTTTGAGAAAAGTAACAGTTATGCCTTGAAAAAGAAGTATTACAAACCCGTAAGCTTGCCGATAGTCTTAGATGATTAAAAACAAGATAACAAACCAACAAATTAAAAGAGTATGCTGAGGTATTAACACAATGTCAACAGGAAGACTGCATCTCCAAAATAAACTACTACTGTGTTATTCTTTGGCCAACTTCTTCTCAGCCTCCAATTCTTCAAACACTGAAACACAAGGTATGGTTCTTCTCTCAGCTCAGTATACCTCTTCGCGTTCTTCTCTCTGCAGAAAATGAATTGGGTTTGGGTTCGTGGGCAAAGCAAGTAAAGACTGCTGAAATGTTTCTGATGCGTGGAAAATTGCAGACTCTAAACGAAATTCAGAACAAATACCTGAGGAGTGAAAGTAAGGCCAACTCTAATCTCCCCGCGATACTCCTGGTCCTTAACAACATTGTATGCGGTTGGAGGAAGGCTTCCTTCTATGAACATAGGCTCTAAAGGAACACTGCAAAGATAATATTTACCAAAAGACTGATTCACATAGAAAAAGAAAAATCAACAATAAATGTAAATGAAATAAAAATTGAACTGACGTTGCTTCTCCGAGATAATCATCATTGGTGAAAGCATCTTTATCCATTATTTTCAAAGAGAGCTCCGCAACATCATCACCAATCGTAAAAACAAAGGTCTCATTCCATTCAGGTTCAGATCCTGCGTTTGCATTAAGAACAATGTGAAAAAATGTGCAAAACAATATTTGCTTTTTGAACTAATACATTTACAGAACAGAATAATATCAGGGGTAAAATGTTAATTCAGAATTTGGCAGAAACAAACTAACCCGATGATGAAACACTGCTTTTCTGCTCTTGGGTCCGGTAAGTAAGAACAACATATGGATCAATCCCATCTGCATTAACAGAGACAATTATTGTGTATGAAATAATAATATTTAAAAACATAATTAAGAAAATCCCCATCTGTGGTCTAAAAACCATAGAGAATTGAGGTCAATATACTACCATCCAGACCTTCGGACCATTAAGAATTCCCAAATAAATTGATGAGTAATAAAAGTAAAAACAGATCTTAAAGAAAAAACAAATAATAGAATTAATAATTTTTGCACGCTGAAGAATATATAGAGAGAGATCTCACTGAGGAAATCAGCGTCCTCGAGACCTTTGCAGCCGACCAGAAGAACTTCAAGCGTTCCTATTGGCATCTTTTTCGTTTTTCTGTAGAACAATCAGGCAATTTAATAAACTACTATTGGATTGTCCGAAGCTTTGGTTTACAACTCCCTCTATATGTATATATACATATATATATACACGCACGCACACACCTTCCTTAGCTGTCCATTCTAAACTGGTAAAACAATATTTTTCTTTTAATTATTTGATCTATAATTTCTTCATCATATACCTTGTAATTCTTACCAAAATTATTTGAATTCATTAGGAATCCTTATTTGACGAAAAAAAAAAATGTAAATTACCACCGAGCAATAAATATTTTTATAATTTTTTATTGTTGGTTTATAGTGTACATAATATACAAGTGAACCGTCATATGGACCCACCTAAGGCTTTGACACGTACGCTCCTTAATAGAGTCAGTAACAGTTACGAAGTTTAAAATCATACTGCCGTTTGGACTCTTTTTCCCTTCCCTTTCTTCCAGCCTAATCAGCTCCTCCTTTTTCCCGCGAGATTTTCTCTCTCTTCAAAACCTAATCTTCTTCTCAGTTCAATTCGCAATTCTTGTCTCCCCAAATTCTTATCTTATTTATTTAACGCTCTTTTCGGAAAATCCTCTTTGTCTCTTTTTCCCTAACACCCTACTGAACCCTACTTTTTTCCTTTAATCTTTTGAGCCGTTACACTCTGCGTTTTACTACTGACAGAAAACTAAACGGTTCCTTTGAGTTATTCTTAACGATTTTTATTTAAGGTTGTGGCTTTGGTATTTAAAGCTTCATTAACTTTAACTAACTAAAGATTGAGAGAGTGTTCCTTTTCGTCGGTTCTTGATAATTATTTTTCTAAGCGGCGGTCTTGATCATTAAAGAAAAATGGTAGAAGCTACAACGTGTCACAATGATGAGAATAATGAAGAGGGCTTGGTTTCCTTGATTCCTTCAGTGTCTGATGTCAGTTCTCACAAAGCGGAAGCAAAGCGGGACTACATTCAAGGGTTTATTAATTCGTTTCTCTCTCTTGTTTTTTTAAATTTAATTTTTCGTTATGTGTCTTATGTTTTCGATTTATTTAATGGAAATTGAGTTTGTTTATTATGAGTTTTGGTGTAAACTATAGTTACATAGTGAAATCTAAGGTAATTAAGGAAAACAGAAGAAAATTAAAGTTTTGCCTGTTATTTTTCTGGAAACGTGGAGGAATTTTCACTGACCAAAGTAGCTTTATTGGGCTCAATTGAGTGGTGGTTTTAATAGGATGAGAATTTTTTATTATTGCAACATTGTGCCAGGAAGAAAACAAAGCTTAGAGAGCATGGCTTTTAAAGGTAGTTGTAATTTTGTGATGATTGTGGCTTTTATTTTTGGTAAATTTAGGAGGATGACCGGTCCTACCAGACGATCAACAAAGGGAGGCTGGACAGAGGAGGAGGTCAGTATCTAGAGGATGTTTTATTTCTTATAACTTTTTCTTTGTATAGGTGTTACCTGTGATTATTACTTGAAAAGGGTCAGGCATTGGATATTCATTTTATGACTTGTTGGGTCAAGCCATTTCGTATTTGCTATCAAGTGAATTGCATGAAGTGAATTCATTTTTTTCATGATATATATGTAGCTCTATCCATGCATATCTGACTTGCTTGTGTAAATTGCTAGTTCCTTTTTGGCAAAGCTTCTATGTGAGTAGGAGACCACACTTGAAAATAACTAATTGCTTTCATGTTTTTCATAAGCAGGATAAAATTTTAGAGTTTGCTGTTGAAAAGTTCGGTGCCAGAAATTGGAAGAATATTGGTCAGTATGAGCACATGATTTCTAGTTGTCTCTAATGGAAAATTGTGTTCTAATTGACATTTGAACTCTGCAGCGGAATGCGTTCCTGATAGAACATCAGTGCAGTGCCTGCATCGCTGGCAGAAGGTTCTTGATCCTAGTCTTGTCAAAGGACCATGGACCAAGGAGGTGAATACAAATTAGTCCTTTTTGTTTTGGGAGAACCTCTTGTCATGCCACATTTAAAATCTCTGATTGTTACTTGTTTTTGTGCTGGCTTCATAGGAAGATGATCTTATCATTGAACTAGTTGGAAAGCAGGGGAACAAAAAATGGTCTGAAATAGCAAAACACTTGCCAGGTCGCATAGGCAAGCAATGCCGAGAAAGGTGCCTGATGACATTGTGCACTTTGATTGATGAACACCTTTACTGTCTTCTCTCTTCAGTTGCCTTATTTATATTTCATTTTAGTTGCTGTTTCAGCACCATCTGATAGTACTTGTACATACTCCTCTTGTTTTTCGAAGAAGACAAAAGAATCTCTGAAGCTAATTGTTGATTGTTTTGTTCAGATGGCACAACCATTTAAATCCCGATATAAAGAAAACCGCATGGACGAAAGAGGAGGAATTAACTCTCATCAAGGCCCATGAAATCTATGGGAACAAATGGGCTGAGATAGCAAAACTTCTGCCTGGAAGGTATTGCTAGAATTCCTACCTGAAAAACTAGGAAGCAAACATCAAATGAGTAAACTATGACTGGTGTCAAAATGGAGTGCATCACATTTTCTTGGTAATATGAAAAACTTTGAAGCTGATAATATATCTTCCCGTGGGTTTGTTTTATGGCAAACTGAAGTAGCTGTATTTTACTCTGGGATATTGCATCTGAAGAAAGTTGAAGCATGGATTTTGGTAGTCAGAATGTTTTATCTGGGTATATACGAAAACTTATTTTCTTTTTCCTTTTTATTTGAAATTTTTGCAGGACTGAAAATTCAATAAAGAATCATTGGAACTGCTCAATAAGTAAAAAGATAATTCATTCACCGTATTCTGATCCATATAATTTCAAAACAAAAGCAGAGAGCAGGAACTCCGAGGTGCTAAAGCAAAATGTTGATCAAAAAATAAACTTGAGAAGGGAAAGAAATCCTGAAACTTGTTCACTGGATTTGGTTGTTGGAAATGCTAGTGGAAGAGAGATTCATCTGGCAACCACAGATAAAAAAGATTGTAGGTTTGTACGAGAGGCAAGTGATACGATGGAACCACCAAATAAAACTGTATTTGATAAGAAAAGTTGTGCTGCTTGCATTCCGATGGGTGGCCAGGGCAGAGAAAGTGCTGGTACTGCACAGGCACCCAGAGTTCTAAAGCTTGCCTGCTTAAATTATGAACCACTCCAGATGAACGATTTGAATACTCCTTTGACAACTAGTAAATTTCCAAGAGATATCTGTGATGCATCATCAAGTCCCATTACTCCACCAAGCCATGAGGAAGGAATACCTGTTTCTTGTCGGAGTCCAACAGCCATCTTGAGGAACGCAGCAAGGACATTTAAATTACCATCTATCATAAGAAAGCGGAGGCACCGAACTGCAAGACATATTGGAACTGGATTCCACAATGATAGTTCTTCACGAGAAAGATAAAGGATAAATTGAGGAAAAGTTGCAACTGTTACATTCACATCGGCCTCACAGTGATGATTCTGTAGCATGGAATTGTGACACGCAAAGCAGCTATAAAGATGTCATACTTGCTTTAATTGGAGGCGATATTGGCTTGTAAACTTGTGAGTAAATTCTTTAAATATAAATAAAGATTTCATACTGCTTTGTGACCATGTTTTTTCTTCCTTCTTCATCATCCATTTGTTTATTTTATGTTCCAGCTAACATTCTTCCTTTTCCTTGCTTGTTTTTGCAGATTGACTACACTTCTGATGCACATACAATTTCTTGTATAGTTTTGAACAGTGAGTTGAGCAAAATGAGAACAGCTGACAACTAAACTATATCTTTCACGAACATATTAAATGAATAAATTAATTGTTGATATTTATTAATTCATCTTTAAGGATGTCAAAGGATACGGTTGATATCCGTATCTCATTACTATGTTTGTATTCATACTATATGCTTATCGAATATTAAATGTCATTACCATGTCCTCTACATCTTCTATATATCAATGCCCGTATTTTAGTATCCGTTTCTATACTTACTGTAGGTAAGATGCGGGGATATCAACGAAAACGATTACAGTCGCTGTCCCTATTCATCTTATAGTTTCAAATGGAATTTCGGTTCAACTATTTATAATTCTTATTGATTATTTTAAAAAGGGAAAAAGGACATTGGGTAGTGTAGGCCTGTCACTGTCAGAGGCCCATTGGACTTTTCATACGAAATGGGTAATACAACCAATATTATTATTATTATTATTATTATTATTATTATTATTAAGAATAATAACTGGTGGTAGTAGAAATTATTATTAATAAAAACATTAAAAAAGACTTTCTCGCTTAAGCGTATATAATCGTGTCTGTTCTGTTGTACACACTTGGATGGTGAGTGGTGTGTGGGAAAGTGACAGAGAAAAAGATGGCGCGACCATGGACAACGGTGGTCTCGGAAGATGTAGATCCTAAATATGTATCGATTATCACCGGTTCTTTCAATGGGGTGGGGGTCTCCGGTTCGATTCCAGAAGATTACTCGACAAAGGACTTCTACTCCAACGAACGCGGCCACGTCACCTCTCACCTCTCTGTCCATCCTGTTATTGCTGTAATTCTTCGAAACTCTCTCTTTTAGCCTCGATTCAATGTATATATTTCAATTTTATTTACCCCGACTAGAGTTGTATTTAATTGTTGAGAAAATGATAGAAACCCAGAAGGGCACGCATAGACAAGAAAGGGTTATATATTCAATGGAACTAACACAGTTACTTGATATTTCCTTTGTTTTCTCTGCAACCAAACATAAGAATTAGTGAATTTTGGCCTGTAAATCATTAGTAAGTCAAGAAGCCGAAGCCGTGACAAGGATTATTTTTTATTTCTGGTTTATGCTCTATTTTCTTCGTAAACAAAGGGTGAGTCGGTGCTTATTTGTGAATATAAGTGTGCAGAACATTTACGGTGGACTACGTGGAGGTGCAGTGGCAGCTATAGCAGAGAGAGTGGCAATTGCTTGTGCTAAAACTGTCACTGCTGAGGATAAGAAAATATTTCTTGGTGAATTGGGTATATCTTATCTTTCTGCTGCCCCTAAAAATGTAAGTTATTTTACAGTCTTGTTTTATTTGTCGCGCTATAAATGGACGACGACTTTTACGTTTAAAACTTGCATTAAGGTTCATAGTTTTATTGCTTCAGGTTAATAAAGAAGTTTATATCTGACTCTTGCATCTCATATGAAGTTTCTCTACTACTGGCTGCTGTACAATGTATACCTTCATTCTAGTTATGGCTTTCACACTGTTGTTTTATGTTCCCAAAACACAGGAAGAGTTGATAGTTGATGGATCTATCGTGAGAAGTGGAAAAAATGTGACTGTGATTACAATTGAATTAAAATTCAAGAAAACTGGGAAGCTGGCCTTTTTATCTCGTGCTACATTTTACAGTATGCCAGTTGCCAAGTTAAGAACTTTCCCTGGTCAACAGATTCAAATATTTATAGGTACATAACGGAGTGTAACCATGTGCCATAAAATTGATGATCTTTTCTGCTTATCACCAATTTTAAGATGATGTTGATTGTGGGTTCAAATGTGATTTATTCATGTTATTTGGATTTTATCTGGCACTTTACTCTTGTGTCTGTCTTATGTCTGAACTGACTTCAAATATTTGCTAGTTTGATTTAAGGGAATTGACTACAAATATTTGCTAGTTTGATTTCGGGAAGTACGTTCAGGTTATGTTATTTCAGTTGAATCAATGCAAATCAAGAATGAATTTTGACGACTGTTTTGCTCTTCAGAAATGAAGTTGAAACTGAAGGGTAATGTTTTAGGAAAATTTGTAGAGTTAGATTAGGACCAAGCAATTGAGTTCGATTGACCGGCATTCCACTTCCACTACGTGAGAAAATGATGGTTTGTTCATAATTAATCTTTGCCACCTACAAAGTTTTTACTGAATTTTGGTTGAAACAGGAATCCACGAGCCTAAGCCATGAAGGATGTTTTGGTTGACAAATGTAGATTAGGGCTGCTAGCTGCAATAAAAAGTGCAATTATAATAAGTTAGCATCGTTGAGTTTACTGATGATTATGATTCCTGGTATGGTGATCTGAGCGGGCTCTCAGTTTCTTATACTTTCACAGATTGTCGGACTGTGAACTCTTCGCACTTGAACTCGATTATGCATATGTTTAAAATTATTTTGGGTTAATGACAGTTGGAGCTCCATTTATTAAAATTAATGTTAGTTAGATCTCTAAATAATTTTAACTAACATAACACTCTTTTTATTACCCTTAAGTCACTAAAAGGGTTATAATAATCTTTATGTTCTAATAATAAAAAAATTAGAAATGAATTTTTTAATATGTAAAGACATAGCACCTATCTTATTAAAATATAATACAATATATTAATTTAAAAAC
Organism: Azadirachta indica; assembly: GCA_022749755.1. NCBI lineage: Eukaryota > Viridiplantae > Streptophyta > Magnoliopsida > Sapindales > Meliaceae > Azadirachta > Azadirachta indica. Next base: position 21,339,355 of record CM040440.1, read on the forward strand.
AATTGAAACCCTAAATCTAAAAACCAAAGCTTTACTTCTCCCGTCGCTTGCCGCTTCTCCAACCACGCCACCAACCTCCCGCTCTTCAAAGGATCTCCTGCCACCAACAGCTTGCCAGCTTTATTCACCAAAGCTATTGCCGCCACCACCACCAGCTTGGCCGCGTCACTCGCGCAAGGCTGCTGCCGCCCCCACTAGCCTGTCCACGTGCTTTTTCTGATGTTCTATTAGTTTAGTCATTTTCTGGTTGAATGTGCTTCAAATTTATCTTCACCAATTTAATATATTTTTTTCTTTGGACTGGGTTCAAGGGTTTCAATTCCTAATGGCAGATGTGGCTTTTATAAATCAGTTTTCGAATTATTCTCTTGTTCCTTTGGCCATTCTCTGGATTGCTATGCTTCTGATTAATCTTTGCTGATTTAATTTTCATGGATTGGGTTCAACGGCTTCAATTGCTAATGGCTAATATGGCTTCTACCCCATGAGTTTTTCGGAGTTCAAAGTGGTTCTATTGGGTTTCTTAGACTTTGGTAAAGCATTTTTGAAAACATCATTTAATGTAGTGTTGGGATGCGATTTTGCTAATGGGTGGTTTCAATACATCATTCAAAGCGAAAAGAACAGAAAATTTTAAATTTTATGAGCAACGGAGGCTTAAATTATAATGAGAATTACAGTAATAATATTTCAAAAAAATGTTTTGAAATTTGTTGTATGTTTTTATATTTGGTTACTACATTTGTTATTAATTTATATTATTTTTATTAAAAAAAAATATAATTTTAATAATTTTGAATATAATAATGTTGTTAATTTTATTTATTTTTTTTTTTTTTTTTTTATTTTTTATTTCTTTTATGTTGCAATAATTAAATACATATTGTTAATTATTTTATTTTTTAATTAAAAAGGGATTTTTCTACAAGTTAATGCAAGTTACAAATTTACCTTTACAATATATAATGGTTGCATTATATTAATAAGCGTATATTAGTTAGTGCATTTTTACTTAAAATTTTTTCAACAAATCAGGTCATTGTTTACCAAATAATAAAGGGTGATAGTGTTATTATAATGGTTAAAGATAGTCAAATAATAGTTGAGAAAAAAAAAAAAGTAATAAAAAGCGCCTTACTCATAAATATTCTGGGTTTAGGGATTTAGCTGACATTAATTTTAAAAAATACGATCCAACTGTCATTAAATAAATTATTTTTTTGTTTCTATTTAATTTTGAGAGCATGTTTAACAAGGTAACTAATAATATTTATTATTCACTCTTCCAGTTAGATTTTTATCTAATTTATTTTATTCTATGTGCCTATTTATTTTGACTTTTTCATTGGTTAAAAAGACTTTTTTAATGATAAAAATTTTTTTCAAATTTTTTAATGTCGTTTGATTGACAATAAAAAAAAATTTTAAAAATTAAAAAAATTATTTTTTTATTAAAAAAATTAAAAATTTAAATTTTTACTAGTAGAACTTCTCTAACTTTTTTAAAAAATAAAATTATTTAAAATACCCTTACTTTATTTTAAAAATTTTATGTTATTTTTTTAAAATAAAATATTAAAAATTTATTTATTAAAATAATTATTTAAATTTTTTCAAAAGTCATTTGTAACAACCAAACGATTAATAAACTTTTGTTAAAAATTTTACTCATAAAAATTTTATAAATAAAAATTTTATTTAAAAAATTATACCTAACGTATCTTATAACAAGTAGAAATTGAAAGTCAATTTCTCCCGTCCCCGGATGTACATTAAAATAGGTATAGCAATTAGAGATTAAACAAGATTATCGGTTTAATATATGATATATGGCCCATTGACCCACATGACGTTAAATTAATATTTTGATCGACTGAACATTCAACAGATTTTATTGCTTTTTTTTCAAGGGAGTAAGGAAGAAGTGAATTTTATATATTATGCACAGGCAAAGATGGGTGCAGTGAAAAAATGCAGGCAGAGAGTGACTTATTTGAGTCCTGAACAACCCATTGTGATTCATATCAAAATCATATATTTATCTAAATGGCTATTCTATTTTTCTTCATTCATTCGAAGTAGAATCTCAGCACTGAAAAATGCTGAAATTCAAGGGAAAGAAAAAACTTATAATAACGATATGAAACTTGGAAAGAATGATGAAGAAAATAACAATCCCAAACCGAAAAAAAAAACTAGATTGCTTGCAATCTTATGCAATTTCCATTTTTTTTTCTATTTTTGCATTTATTTTATATTAAGTATTAATTAAAATTATAATTAATATATTATACTAATATTTATAAATAATAATCATATTAAAAATATAAACTGTATTACTTAATAAGATAAAAAGATATGAATTAGAAATTTGTTTAATTAAATATTATATATATATATATGAGAAATAGAATAAGGATAGGATGAGAAATACTAAATCATTTCTGATACCATTAATAATGTGAAAATTAATCTTTCTCGTTTTTTTTATTTTTTATTATATTAATTTAATTTTATACTATTTAAAACAAATTTTCGTAAAACCTCAAATCATGCAAAATTTGGGTTCAACTATTTATAATTCTTATTGAATATTTTAAAAAAAGAAAAAAGAAATTTTGTGGCGTAGGTCTGTCAGAGGTCCATTGGACTTTTAATATCGACCAATATTATTATTATTAAATAATAATAACTGGTGGGAGTAGAAATTATTATTAATAAAAACATTAAAAAAGACTTTCTCTCTTAAGCGTATATAACCGTCTCTGTTCTATTATACACGCTTGGATGGTGAGTGGTGGGTGGGAAAGTGAAAGAGAAAAAGATGGCGCAACCATCGACGACGGTGGTCTCGAAAGATGTAGATCCTAAATATGTATCGATTATCACCGGTTTTTTCAATGGGGTGGGGGTCTCCGGTTCGATTCCAGAAGATTACTCTACAAAGGACTTCTACTCCAACATAGTCAGCGGCAACCTTAAAGTCGACAAAATTGAACGCGGTCACGTAACCTGTCACCTCTCTGTACATCCTGTTATTGCTGTAATCCTTCGAAACTATCTCTTTTATCCTCGATTCAATGTATATATTTCAATTTTATTTACCCCGGATAGAGTTGTATTTAATTGTTGAGAAAATGATAGAAACCTAGAAGGGCACGCATAGACACAAAAAAGGTTATATATTCAATGGAACTAACACAATTACTTAATATTTCCTTTGTTTTTCTCTGCAACCAAACATAAGAATTAGTGAATTTTGGCCTGTAACCATTAGTAAGTCAAGAAGCCAAAGCCGCGACAAGGATTATTTTTTATTTCTGGTTTATGCTCTATTTTCTTCGTAAACAAAGGGGAGTCGGTGCTTATTTGTGAATAGAACTGTGCAGAACTTTTATGGTGGACTACATGGAGGTGCAGTGGCAGCTATAGCAGAGAGAGTGGCATTTGCTTGTGCTAAAACTGTCATTGCTGAGGATAAGAAAATATTTCTTGGTGAATTGAGTATATCTTATCTTTCCGCTGCCCCTAAAAATGTAAGTTATTTTAGTGTCTGGTTTTGTTTGTCACGCTATAAATGGACGACTTTTACCCTTAAAACTTGCATTAAGGTTCAAAGTTTTATTTCTTCAGGTTAATGAAGAAGTTTATAATTGCATACACGACTGACTCTCACATCTCTCATATGAAGTTTCTCTATTACTGGCTACTATACAATGTATACTTTCATTCTAGTTTATGGCTTTCACACTATTGTTTTTATCTTCCCAAAACACAGGAAGAGTTGATAGTTGATGGATCTATCGTCAGAAGTGGAAAAAATGTGACTGTCGTTGCAGTTGAATTAAAATTTAAGAAATCTGGGAAGCTGGCCTTTACATCTCGTGCTACATTTTACAATATGCCAGTTGCCAAGTTATGAACTTTCCCTGGTCAACAGATTCAAATATGTATAGGTATATAATGGAGTGTAACTATGCACCATAAAACTGATGTCTTGTCTGCTTATCACCAATTTTAAGATGATATTGATTGTGGGTTCAATTGTGATTTATTCATGTTTTCTGCATTTTATCTGGCACTTTATTCTTGTATCTATCTTATGCCTCAACCGACTTCAAATATTTGCTAGTTTGATTTAGGGAAGTTCTTTCATGTTATGTTATTTCAGCTGAATATACATGTGAGCAGGGGTTGCAGAATACAAATCAAGAATGAATTTTGATGACTGATTTGCTTTTCAGAAATGAAGTTGAAACTGGAGGATAATGTTTTAGGGAAATTTGTAGAGTTAGATTAGGACCAAGCAATTGAGTTTGATTGACTGACATTCCACTTCCACCAAGAGAAAAAATGATGGTTTGGTCATAATCTTTGCTCCCTACAAAGTTTTGCTGAATTTGGGTTGAAACAGGAATCCACAAGCCAAAGCCATGAAGGATGTTTTGGTTGACAAATGTTGATTAGGACTGCTAGCTGCAGTAAAAAGTGCAACTCTAATAACTTAGCATCGTCAGTTTACTGATGATTATGATTCTTGGTGTGGTGATCTGAGCGGCCTCTCAGTTTTTTATACTTCGCAGAATCTCCGACTGCCTGCAATGAAAAATGCAGGCAGAGATTGACTTATTTGAGTCCCGGACAACCCATTGTGATTATCATATCGAAATCAAATATTTATCTAAATGGCTATTCTATTTTCCTTCATCCATTCGAAGTAGAATCTCAGCACTGAAAAATGTGGAAATTCAAGGGAAAGAAAAGACTTATAATAACTATATGAAACTTCGAAAATGAATGATGAAGAAAATAACAATCGTATACTGCACTTTTCAATCCCACACAAAAAATAAATAAATTGCTTCCAATCTTATGCAACCCCCAAAAAGAGTCCCTTACAAATTACAAGCTCACCTTATATTGTTTTTGACAGGACAAGTAGCAATCTTAATTTGCATTATAGTCAAATGGGTTTCGGCCATTACTGCAAAGGGATGGTCCTTAATTTCATCTATAATTTATTGTGGATGACCAGAAGTGAGCGAGGAAGAATAATGGGCAGACTAGATAACAACTGAAAACCAGCCAAACTACTCGAACTATCTGGTTGAATTGCAACTCAACTTCACTTCTTAATCTGCAGCCGTGACCATTGTGCCAAAAACTTTGTAGTCTGATTGTAAGGACAAAAAATCTGCATATAAGAGGACAATGAGCTTAACAACTATATTATGTTAGAAACAGTAAGCTTTCCTTTATGCTTACTCAATGACCACATTTTCAGGTCTCATGAAAATATGGCATTTACAAAGGCCTCTGCATCAAAGGGTTGTAGGTCCTCAACACCTTCACCCACCCCCACAAACTTTACAGGGATGCCAAGCTCATCAACCACACTAACCTGCAAGAAATAAGTAAAATCTCAGACTGGTTACCAAACTCATAGCCATGAGTGTAGTTTGTTTAGAAACCAATGGAATTATAGCTAATATGTCTATGAAGATTGAAATAGGAGCTTACCACACAGCCACCTCTAGCAGAACCATCAAGTTTTGTCAGAATTAGACCAGTTATTCCAACAACCTGTTGCATAATTTTTTGGTCAAACAATACAAATAGTATATCAGAAATCTGTTGTTTGGTTGAAATGAACAGGGATGGGTTTTAGAGTGTCAAGAAGAGAACTATATGCCTTGTCCTGGACAAAATAAAGAAGAATTGCCATAACCAAGACAACTAGAATTAAATTTCATAAATAAGGTACCCAAAATGGGAGGATATTTCTTTGACCTTTGTCCCTTGTCAAAATGAATGTTGGTCAACTACTTGAATATATTTTTATGATTACTTATCGTAAAAGAGAGCTCTAATCATTCGAGCCGATTCTCAGAAAAATTCAGGGCAATTTTTCGAGATTGTGAATACATCCACTGACCAGGAGGCAAATACTAAGCATAGTTACAAAAAGTTTTCTCCTCCAGAATCCACGGTATCCCTATCCTGTGCTTAATTATGGCACAGATAATAGATAATCAGACTTGCAAAAAGAAAAAGGTTTTAAGCATAAATAACCAATACACAGCATGGGCCGACTTAATATATGAGGCAAAGAATAGGCATATTACTTCATTAAATTCTCTTGCTTGTGGAAGCATATTCAAGCCAGTAGTCCCATCCAGAACTAGTAGGATCTCCTGCAAATTTATGTTAGATTGTCACAGACAAATCACAAATTTAGAAATACTGAATCATAATGTATTCTGAAAATGCATATTACATGATGACCTAAAGCAAAATTTGATGAGACAAATTAAAAAAATTCCCATATTTAATCCATATAAGTGAATTCTCCATAATTAAAGAGGATGACCTTAAAGTAACTAGAAAAATATTACATGATGCAAACCTATTGAGTTGGATAGGAAATGTTAGTCTTTCCAGATACTAAAATGACAGAAAGATATAAAAGTACAGAAGATCTTACATTAGGTGCACCAGAAACAACTTTTCGCACTGCTTTCTTACACGCTATCAACTCTTCCATCAGGCTGTAGTTAGTGTGGAGACCTGACAATCAACAGAGAATCCTAATGAACATCAAATAGCTAAGAGGCAGGTAAAACTATACTTGCAACAAGCCAAGAAAGCTCTATATACTTACGTCCGGATGTGTCACATAAAACAATATCAAAACCCTGTTCTTTCCCTCTTTTCACAGCCTGTGAAAGAACTATTCAGGAAGCACTCTAAGATCATATGTTAGTAGTTATATCATGTGCAACAGATTTTAAAATCTAACAAATAAAAGAAAAAATAATCATTAGAAAGTTTCATCTACCTGATGATGCTTTGGCTTTTTCTCCTTCGGCCACAACAATCTCACAGCCAGTCCTCTCAGCCCATATCTCCAGTTGATCACTAGCAGCAGCTCTGAATGTGTCACCTGCTGCCATCAGTATCTGGAACAATTTTTAAATCATAAGGTTTTGGAGATGGGGAAAAAGAAATGGAAACTAAAAGTAAATAAGTCATATTCTGGGCGGTAAAGATATCAAAAACAGACAGGGGATAGGTATTTAGAAATAGGCCTTAAATGCAACTACTGCATTTCTGATTGGCAAATAAACACTCCATTTATGCACCAGAGCGTGATCCTATGGCAATTCCTGGTATTATGTAATATCAATATCCCTTCTTAAGGTTTGACATCAACAACATTTTCCTCCCTCCCATGATATTTATATGACTTCAAACAGTTAACACAACGAGTTTCCCACCAGAACTAGATCCATACAAGAACATCCAGCAAACGAATAATAGCAACCTGTTAGAAAAGATTTATAATATTGCATCAGAAGCAATGGACAAGTGATAACATCTCACCTTTGCCCCCTCATTCTTTAATCTATATGCCAGCTTTCCTGCACGAAAATGGGTGCTTGGCTTATCATTTCTTTTTACCCAAAAAAAGGTCACAAACTGTTTGCAAAGGTAGAGATGTTCATTAAACTTTGTAGTTCACGTGAGTCAATGTCACTTACCAATAAATAAAATGCCAATAGCCTATGGGAAGGATAGACACGTCATTTTAAATAATTATAAAAATTTCCTTTTTAAAAACTTGATTAATAAACTTATTTCCTGAATTCCCTCGAAACAAATGTTTTTGTGACTCACCTAGTGATGTTGTCTTTCCACCTCCATTAACACCAACAATCATGACCACAGCCGGTTTCCTAACAGCCACAGCAAGCACACCAGATTAAAGATAATTTTTACAACCCGCATATGAAAAAGAAAATTTCAAAAGGAACCTGTAACCAAGTTGAAGCTCAGTCTTGCTCCCTTTCTTAGTCAACAAATCGAACACACTCTTCTTCAAAGCATCCTAGAACGATCGCATTAACGAATTTAATAATGCAAAATAAATAAATAAAGAAACAAATACAAACAATACATATATATACGTATATACCTTAATTTCGATTCCTGATTTAAGCTTCCCCGCCAGTATATCTTCTCGCAAACTCTCCACAATCTTAATCGTAATTCTTGGCCCAAAATCAGACACCAACAAAGCCTGAAGTTAAGGAACAACTAGTTCACATTCTTTTCCCAGCAGAATATTCTAGAGAAACATAAGTAAAGACAAAAGGCGAAACCTCTTCGAGTTCGTCGAGCACTTTGTCTGTATCAGCGAGGTTCCAGTAAAGTAGAAGCTCGTCAATTACGGCCAGATTATCTCTGGTTTTAGAGAATCCAGAAAATATCTTCTCGACGTCACTCTTGGCTTTCTCTTTTATCAAACGGCCAAGACGCGTGAAGAAGCCGGTCTGACCGGCAGCGCATTTGAACCGGCTAGCGGCGGGCCGAGTTGCTGTGCGTAGAGAGAAACGAGTTTGAGGTATGGTGAAGGAGATGTGATTTGGTGAAGAAAATTTGGAAATGAGTGGGAGATGAGTAAGCGAAGCGATAGCCATTTTCACGCTTCTGATATCCCGTGTCGAGTCACAAGATAAAATGCATGCAAACGCTGTCGTTTTTGCTCTTGAAATGAAGCGCACCGTTTCATTTCTGTATTACAGGAGGAAATTAATACAAGCTCCTAAAATTTATGAACAAGTGCCTCTAAAGTTTGTTATTGTCATTTTTATCTTTAGAATTTAGAAAAATAACAAAATAAGATAATTTAGAGGTATCTGCCTGTATTCAAAAAATTTGGAGGGATATATGTCAATTTTTCATATTAAATTTTAGGCTCAAATGTAGAAGCTTGAACAGAAGTCAAATATAATCTAAAAATATTGTAAACAGCCGGAAAGTAGCTTTAACATCCTCCGATCAAGTAAGCTGCATTCACATGCATTTTGAATTGCAGTGGAAATGTATGCAGTAGAATGCGATTATGAGATTCAATGGGCAAACCTTAGATGTCGAATTTGCTTGTTTAGATTTTAGAATGTGCTACGTACATTCATTCTAAGACGAAGGTAAGAATTATGCAGCCAGCAGCATAGACCAATACCAATAGCAATTAAGAGATCATTCAAGTGGTGTTCCGAATTCTTCCAACAGATATGTTCAAATAAATTTTTTGAGCAATATATATATATATATATATATATTTTCTCGGGGATTTAACTAGTCTCGTTCATGTCTTACTCTAGAATTGTACAGATTTGCTAGTTTCATCGTTTGTTTAATCTCTTTTTTTTTTTTTTAATTTTTTTTTTCTTTGGATAGAATTTGTTGGACGGAAGATTCCAGCCACCTGTTTGAATCCTATAGCCAGCTAGGTAGTAGGTAAATGTCATCTTAAAAAATGGTGGAAAATTATTTGGACACCGTCAAAATCAGTGTTCACCACAGCCCAGCCCTTTAATTTATATGGTTGTTTTAACAAGTTTCTTTTGTTTTTTCTTTCTTTTTCTTCTTTACATTAATAATAATAATAATAAAATAAAATAAAATAAAATATAAAATTATTAAAATTGTGCAAGGATGAACACGATTAATTTCTTTTAAGAATTTATGTATTGCATGCAGATGCAATGGTTAACTTTGCTTTATAGTTTCACACGCTTTTGAGTTTTCGGCAGGTACCTACTCTTTAATTGGCTGCCTGCTTTAACAACCAAAGACTAAAAGCAAACTATAGAATTGTTTCTATTTTAATGTTCTATTTTTCGTTTTTCCTCTTCAGTTGCTAGGGAACACTAATGAGTTGTTTTACCCACCTAACACCTTTATTTTAGCCACCAACATAGGAAATATCTTCACTAACAAAACTCTCTGTCGATACAGAACATTTTTTTTTTTGCTTTTTTAATTAATACTTTCAGGATAACATACAAGTGTGTGTACGTTGTCTACACGATCTGACATCATCCTCCATCCACAAGCCTCATAAAAAACAAATTGGTCGGAATTGGAGAAAATCGATAAATATTCATATATAATCCCCGGGAATTGGAATTCTATATTAAAAGAGTAGGAATATTGTACACGTTTTGGATGTGACTACTCCTGTTCAGTAATTATTAATAAATGTTTTCGATTTCTTAAGAAGAAAGTGGAAATTGCGCTACTTCCACAGCCGAAATTGGAGTTCCTGTTTCGACGAACGTGATACATGGATTTAGAATTTTCTCCAAACAAACCCACACGCCATTTTTGAAAATCTATCCTTTGTTTTAATTATTAAATTAAATTAATTACCACAATTCTAAAAACTCAAAGCCGTTTGGTCAACTCACACGTTATCCTCTCTTTGGTATGATCAACCAATTAGTTTCATTGACAAGGACAAAATCGTCTCTACACATGAGAAACAACGTCTCTATTTCTCTCATCCTTCTCTTCATCTTCCTGGGAAACCTGTATATAAACAGCTCTGTATTTTTATCCCCATCCATTCAATAATCTGCTGCCAAGCAAACAAATATTACAAACATACATATAAAGTTGGTTGGGTGTTTCGGTGCATTACAAGTTCGCACAATTTGATATGGAAATCTCATCATCATCATCATCATCATCTTCTCGCAGGATAGAAATCACCGTGTTATCTGGGGAAGACCTGCGTATTGATCGAAGATCAGTGAAGAAGAACGCTTTTGTGATAGTACAAACCGATGCTTTCAACTGCTGTAAGACGAATATTGATGAATTAGGAGGAAGCCATCCTTCCTGGAACGAAAAGTTTTCTATTGACTTGCCCATGAATGTACGCTTTATTACCTTACAAGTACAATGCAAGACTTCATCTGGGAACAGAAGTATTGGGTCTGCCAAACTACCAGTTTCAGATTTCGTTGGAGGATATGTACCGGAAAATTATTTGCACTTTTTGAGTTACAGGTTAAGAGACCCTAAAGGGGATAAAAACGGGATTATAAATGTGTCGGTGAGAGTAAAGACGCCAGAATATGGGTCCAAGCCACCGGGTTTGAATGCACAGGGGTATGCAGCGTGTTCATCGCAGTCTGCAGTGGGGCAACGATATGCCTCGTATTCGTCGTCGGCCGGATTCAGAGTTCCGGTTGGTAGAGTCGTGACCGGAGTTCCTGTTTGGTGCGCAAACCGTGCGTAAATCTCCTTGGACTGTGGATATAACAGACTAAAATTGTATATGACAGAAAGAAAGGAAATTAAGTTCATTAGAAAGATTTATTTTCATTTAACAAAAAAAAGATTGATGTACTAGAATTATGGCTACACAAAGAAGCATTGCTAACTAGGCCCATCTATTTTTTCTTTAATTAATTGTTTTTTATGTACTAATTGAGCATGAATTTTCTTCTTACATATCTCAACTTTTATTGGAAAGGAGTAAAATTTTTTTTTTTTTATTTTTAGTGCTAATTTTCCTAACTCAACTTTAAAATCAAATGTTAAAATATTTTAAAAAATTTAACTAAGTAAAGTCTTATATTTTTAAAAAAATATATATTTGATTTTGTTACTAATATACTTTTCTTCCTTGTTATATCAGTCTTTAACTAATTTAACACAAACACTATAGATAACTTCAAGTTCAATCTTAATTTATTTTTCTTAAATATCAATCCAATTAAGTTTGGTTCATAGTTACAAAAACCAAACGTAAAATATAAACCGAATTAAATTTGGTTCAATTTTTAATTTTAAATTTAGTTCTGTTTTTATTACTTGTATATGATTCAATCTAATTATATTATCCCACTTCCACATTAAAATTATGGAAACAAATTATTGCATGTGTACACTAAATAATTATAAAATTGATTATTAATTTGATTTTTTAACAAATCAAGTTTACAAATTATCAAATTAAAATAAACTAATTGTAATATATATAAAAACCAAACCAAAGTAATTAGTTTAACTCGATTTTTACCAATTTGCTTTAAATCTAAGAATTTTTCTCCCTAGCACCATAAATTATTCCTTTAATTTTTCTGTCGTAAAAAATTTAACACGATTTTATGAAAAAACTAAAATAAATTGATCATAATTAGAACAATATAACCTAATTATATAATACACTATTCTTCTTAAATAAAATTTTTGCACTCTATTTATTCCTGATTTTTTAATAAGCTAGAATTCTTAATACCTGCTAAATCATACTCTCCTCTCAGCTCTTCTCAACCAAAATCACGATGCTCTTTTAGTTCTCCTTCTTCGAAACTTCCTTTTCAAACTTTCTATATATATATATATATATATATAAAACATCCTCAAATTGTCCGTTTACAGTCCGCCACACAGACTTGGCAAAAATGGTTTAACACAGCATGGAAAATTCCTCTTTTATTCTTCTTCGCGTACGATAGAAATCACAATGTTGTTGACAGAAGACTTGCGCATTGACAGAAGATCAGTAAAAAGGAAGGCAATTGTCGTCGCCAAGACTAACTCTTACAATCGTTTTGGAACAAAAATTGATGCTGCATGACGAAGTTATCCTTCATTGGACAAAAAACTTGTGATGAACTTGATGAATGCATATATACATAGGCTTTTAAAATGCAGGAAATCTTTAGAAAATAAGCTTAATTGTTGTGAGTTTCAAATTTTATTGGAATTTACGTCCCAGAAGATACTTTTTATATTTTTTGATCGAGATGCAAAAGGGACCGGGACAGGATGAGAGTTAAGGTGCCAACATACGCTCCTTCTTTGCAAGTATCGAAGGTGTCGAGATACATCGCAGCAAAAGCGGACAATTCTATATAGTTGGTGTACGTGAGAATAATTTTGATGGAACTGTGCCTAGAATTCTTTATTGCAACCCAAATCATACATGCAATCGTGAAGGTTCATTCTTTCTTTTAATTGGGTTTTACTTTAGAAAGTGTGCATATAGAGAAATTTTGTTAAAAATTAGCAAAGAGAAATTTCTTGCTTTGCTTTATTTAAAAATTGCAATGCTTAATGAGGAAATCTATATTGTTCATCTCCATAATTGATTGGCTACTATTTTTTTTTTTCTTTCAAAGAGAAACCAGTTCATTTTTTCATTTTAAAAAGATAAAAATAAAATATTAAAGTCGTAATATATATATATATATATTACAGTATCAAGAATCAACTTACAGATAATTTATGACAATATTAGTTGGTCAAATTATTAAACACTTACTAAAGAATGAAGATGGCCGTTCACAGAAGTTATCACTACTATAAGAGTTTTTGTTGATAGTGCATTCTATTAATTTTTAGCTCAATGGGTATTTTTTTGACTATTTTTAGATCGCCCATCACAATTAGAGTTGGCTTTTCAATATGATAACATGATTAATCTTTTTCTATAAAACTTAATCAATTATATGGGAATTTTCAAATTTAAATTTGTAGAGTTTTAAATATGAAAGTAAGTTATATAATAGCACAAAATCCCACAAAAAAATTATCACAACTAATGCAGATCTAGATTGAGTAAAGAAAAATTACCATAAATCTAGAAGTGGAAAAATCTACTATAACAAAGAAATAGAAGGGATCGGGAAAAAGAGAGAGGAAAAGAAATTTAAGTTAGTTTTTTTTTTTTTTGTCTGAATTCTGAATATAAAATCTGAATTTAAATGATATATTTATTTTTTATTTGAAAACATTTTAAAATAAGTATTAAATTATTTGTTTTGATAAAATAAAAAGTTTAAAATTTGATATTTGGACATATATACCCTTTTAAATAATAAACTTATATTTATAATAATTTTAATTATATTAGTATAATAATAGATAAAAAAATTAATAAATTATATTAGTGTATACATTACTTATTTGTTTGATATATGATTTTTGTAAAAAAAATAATTTCTAATCGATAATATAAAAAATCAATAAAAATTAAATAAAAATAATAAATTATATTATAATATAGCAGTAATTATATAAATATACAAATTTATTATAATAATTAAAGTAGAAAATAAATAGGAATGAGAAGGTAAGTAGTGGGAACGCATTATAGAGAAGAACTATGTTAAAAATAGTTAATTAGGGTTTTAATTTTGTTAGTAAATAAATTAATAAAAAAAAAATATTTTTAAAAAATAAAAATAGTAAATTATTCAGGCATTTACTTATTCAGATTTAAATCAAAATTTTTAAATTAATTATATTCAAATGTTTTAACAAATATTCAAATATAAATTAAAAAGCAAATGACTTTTAAACATTTAAATAAATATATTTAGATTTTAGTAAAGAAAAACAAACAACCCTAAGAAAGAAGAAAAAATGATAGGTTTTACATGCCATAAGCATTTTTAGAGAGTTTCCAGAGATTTTTAGATTTTTTTTTCTCATTACTTAATTTACTATAACACAAATGTTTGTTAGGCTTTGCTTGAAAAGCTATAAATAATATAAAGGAGTTTTAATACCTATCTCCCCTAAGATTTAGCCTTTTAACATTTTGATAGATTGTTTGGTTTAATTAACACATACCTCCCCTATTGACATCCAATTTCGTCAATAAATCATGAAAAGACCAATTTGCCCTTCATTTGTCATTTTCACGATGAAGACAAAATGCAAGAATCCAAACTGCTTCTTTTATTTATTCAATTTATTTGTTTATTGTGAGCCCATAATGTAAAAGTAAAAACCAAACGTCAAAGGACATATGTGTTAAAACACCTAACAATATATATTGGAAAAACGTGTTCACAAAGTGTGAAGCTACCTTCAACCTGTTATAACTGTTGGCTTCTAATGACTAAATCACCTACACACACATCATTTAAATACATATTAAGATTATTTCCAAATCCTTACCCACCAGCTCTTTAATACAGCCAAAAACATTACTTCCAAAACCTTACCCATCAACCCTTTTTACACAGCTAGAAACATTACTTTCATTACCTTAACTATCAGCCTTTTAACACAGGTAAAAGTACATATGAAACTTACATTTTCAAATGGCGTCTACATGTTTAAATGCAAGGGAAAACTCAAGTAGTAGTAGAGTAAAGCAATGAAGAAATGAGGTTAATAGAACAATAATAAGATTTCAAAATAAATATTGCTTGTGCAATAGAAAGGCTGCTGTTAGAATCTCGGAGTCCATTGATAACTCAAACACACTGAACCCAACTTATACCCACACAACAAAATAGCCATTTTCTTTTCAGATTCAACTCAAATCAACCATTATTCATCAATTATGATAATACCAACGCTGTTATGAACACCATGCATGTGAGTATAAAATCAAGAAAATTGATACATGCATCAAACAATCGAGTATAAGGTTTACCTAATTCAATTGATGGATTCTTTTGTTTATTGAATTTTTTAAGCTTGATTACAGCTTTTTGGAGAGCCAAAATGCCATGATTCAATCCAAACCTACTTAATTTTTCATTGTCTCTCACTGAATATATACTAACAAAAGCAAGTATTGGCGCGAAATTAGCTCTCATTTCCCTCTGTATCTCCACCCTTACTTCCATCTTGCAAGAACATCGATTGATTTGATAGAAAATGAATAGAAAATCTGACATTGTGTGGGTATTCTAGCTTGCGACCTCTAGGTTCAAAACTTAGCTAACCTCTGCAAATGAATTATCTCTTGCAACAATAAACAAAATATAAAAAAATTAAGCCTTTATTCCTTAACCATTATACCTTTACAACTAACAGTTCATTAATTTAATCGGATGTCAATAGGAGAGGTTTTAATTAAACCAAACAATTTATTTGAGTGTTAAAATACTAAATTTCAAGAAAGATATGTGCTAAAATCTCGTAATATAAAAGTTCTCGTATACAAAGCCAAACAAACAAGCATCCGTGGCATTATGATGGATGGTAGATTGGCTCCCCGCTATCGAGACATGGGTTCGAGTCACCACCGATGCCAACCGATAAAAGTAAGGAGTGAGGATATGAACGCGAATGCGGAGGAAAGGGTCCATTACAACGATCAGATCAGATTTCCTGACGAGAGTACGCGAAGCTGAGCTAGACATTTTAGATTAGGCTGTCTGTCTTATTAAGCTGCTTAGGCAAGTACGTACCATCCTTTTCGACAGAATTATGAGATACGAACGGAATGGAAGATTCCAGCCACCTGTTTGATTCTTGCCCGGAAAATAGAGAGAAAGGACAACGTTAATCAGCTCATCTTAACACGCTTGCTTAATTGCCGCTTGCGCATGTCCCTGATGTATTCATACATATAAGCCTTTTCTCTCTCCATTTTACTTTTCTACATGTATTTCGTTTTCCCTTGGAAGCTAATTATAATAATAATAATGATAATAATAGTTGTTTTACCCACCTAACATAAACATGGGACTCACTTTTAGCCGCCAAACAGGGGAGACCAGGGTCAACTTGTATGTTTGTAAAAGTTTCCCACATCATGTTGACATCATCATCCATCCACAAACTCTATGAAAAAACACTGGTCGGATCAGTTGGACAAAATTAATTGGTGTATCTAATTTTTATGTAGATGTAGAAAATCTGAACAACAACATATGCATATATATATATATGTGTGTATATATATGCGTGGAATCATTCATAGACGTATTGGATAAGTCTCTATTCTTAAAATTAATTTTTTTTTATTTTTAGTTTCTCAGTAGCAAATGGAATTGTCTAGCTACTTGAACAGATCATGAAATTGGAATTCTCGTTGCTAAGAACATGATACATGACTTTAGAATTTTCTCCTAATTAGAGATGTAATTATAAAACACACACCTCACCCACACGCCAACGTCATTTTTGAAATTCTATCTGATTTCCCTAAATTACCCCACAATTAATTCTAAATTAATATTTAATAATAAAAGAAGGCTCGGTCAACTCACACGTTATCCTTTAGTCTAATTAATTTTGTTATTGGCAAGGACTAAATCGTCTCTTTGAATTTCATTACATTATTGACTGATTCCCGGGTCTTACTAAAGAATATGCAGAAGCAACGTTTTCATTTCTCTCATCCTTCTCTTCACCTTCCTTAATTTTCTTTACATGCCAAACCATTGAATATATATGAAGCGCCTTCTATTTAACTGCTTCCGTGCATTCAATCCGCGAATTCATAAAATATTAATTTACCTGCATACATTAATTCTCAAGTGCTTTCTCTGCATTAATACCACAACTCCGTCCGTGCAATTGGAGATATGAAAAGCTCGTGTTCTTTATCTCGCACAATAGAAATCACGGTATTATCCGCAGAAGATTTACGTATCAATCGAAGATCAGTGAAGAAGAACGCATTTGTGATTGCACAGATCGATGCTTTCAAGTACTGTAAGACAAAATTTGATGAATTAGGAGGAAGCTATCCTTCATGGAACGAAAAGCTTTTCATTGACTTACCCATGCATGTACGTTTTATAACTCTGCAAGTACAATGCAAGACTTCTTCTGGCAACAGAAGTGTCGGGTTTGCAAAAGTACCAGTTTCAGATTTCGTTGGAGGGTACGTACCGGATAATTATTTACACTTTTTGAGCTATAGATTAAGGGATGCCAAAGGCGACAAAAACGGGATTATAAATATTTCTGTGAGAGTAAAGACACCGGAATATGCGACGAGTTCCTCCAAGCTGCTGCCTGCAGGGTTAAATGTACAAGGATATGCGGCCTGTTCATCGCAGACTGCAGGGTTGAATGTGCAGGGATATGCCTCGTATTCGTCGCCGGCAGTTCCCGCTGGTGGAGTGGTGACAGGCGTTCCTGTTTGGTGCGCAAACAGTGTATAAACCTCCTTGTACGTACGTTGGATGTATAATCCGAAACCTATAAAAGCTAACAATGTATATAAACAGTAAAGAGAGCAAAGTTATTAGAAGATTTATTTTCATTCAACAAAAATAGAAATTTCATCTAGTACAAGAAATTAAATTTCGGGACTTCTGTCTATTTGACACTATGATTCATTGTTCGAATCGAATTACGTACTTATCTAACAACTTGAATATTAATTATTTATTCTTATGTAATAAATGTGTGTCTGATTCACACTTATATGGCTTCATTTTACGACAACAGCGAAGCATGATTGCCAGCTTGGCTCATTTTCTTTTCCTTAATATTTTATCGATGAGCAGGGATATTATTCTTATTATATATAAATATATAAAGAGTTTGGACTTATTATTACATGGCATACACTTTTATTCCTTGATTTATTTTATTATAATTCTATAATTCTAAAAGAGGCGTAATTTGAAACTTCTCGTAGACCCTCAATTACAAATTTACAAGTTAGAGATTATGAGGTAACGCAAAATTTAGCAGTTTGTTACTTCAACCTGAGTGCTACTTCCAATTCCTTTCCCCTCTACTGTTTTGGAAGGAAAATTTTTTTGTTTTTATCTTTATTAATGCGATTGAAAAGATATTTATTCATGATTTCCTGGAATTCCTATGAAACACAGTCAAACCCGTCTCTTAAGTCTTTTCAACAGAAGTCTACGAGCTCTTTCTCCTCTCCTTCCTCGGAACTTCCTTCTCAAACTTCTCCCTCTATATATATATATAAAACACTCTCTCTGAAGTTGTCAGTACATTCCGCCGCACATATTTAGCATAATTAATTTCGTTTAACACAATATTGTAAAAATTCCTCTCGCTATTCTTCTTAATTTGCACAAGGTAGAAATCAGCATAAGACTTACGCATTGACGGAAAATGATCATTAAGACAAGAACGCATTAGCAGTCGTCAGCATTGACCCTTTCAACCATGATGGGACGAAAAATAATTGATGCTGTAGGAGGAAGTTATTCTTCAGGGGAACTTGCCCATGCATGTGGACTTTATAACCCTCCCTGGAAATACAAATGCAAGAAAGCTTCGGAAGATAAGCTTCTTGCTGCTGGGACTGCAAAATAACTGGTTTCGGATTTCATTGGAGGCTATTTGTTAAGGGATTCGAGAGGGAACAGATGTGGAATTATTAATGTTTCCGTGAGAGCTACTGTGCCAAGATACGAAAGTTCACCGCAGCAAAAGTTGGGAATTCGGGTTTGGCAGAAGAATTTTGTTGCGTCCTTTCATTTTTGTTTTCTTTTCTATCAATCGTTTGCAATTGATTACGAAAACATGCGCTTAAAAACTGAGGGAAATTTTGTCACCAATTAGCAAAGAGATTTCTTGCTTTACTTTATTTGCTATGGTTATTGAAGAATTCCATGTGTGCATCTTGTATTTAATTGTCTGATTGGGATACTATCTCATTCCTTTCTTGAGTTGAGGTGTGAGATTGTGTCACCGAAATAACAATAATTAAACTGTATTACTTACCTCTTATAAATTGAACTGTTAGTGAAAGGAATCCAAATGATAAATTTATATTCTAATGCTCCCAATTTATTTAAAATTTAGACATGATTTGAAATACTAAAATCTCCAATAAACAAAAACTTAAACAAATAATCACTACAAATTACTTGAAAAATAAATTTTTTTTATGGGACTTAATTTAAATAAAAAATGTATAATATTTAAATTCATTTTAACTTCTCTTGAAAAATAAGCTTTTCTTTAAAGGGGTCTTAATTTAGATAATAATTCTCTCTCTTTTCCTCTCTCACTTATTCTTAAACACACACTGTTGTAAAATTTTGAAAAGTTATTTTTTTATTTTTACTCTTCATGTTGATTTTGTTTTATAAGATTTTTTAGATAATTGGTGAAGTACTTTTTGTTTTGTTACATAGTAAAATAACGATAAAATCCTATAACATTTATTTATGTTTTTATATTAGAGATAAACTGATGGTCAAATATAATGACAGTAAAGGTAACTAATATATTGTAAATTTTTTTATATTTAAGTAACATAATATCCCTTGTTTCATTACTTCACTGCAGAATAGATGGAATGATTATATAATTGAACTCTGTCGAAATTCAACAGGCCCCCGGCAATCTGATGGTCGGTGACGTATCCTTCTGCCAAGACTTGGTTCGAGTACCCGCTACCGCAGATAGCAATAGAGAGCAGTGAGGACATTAGCACCAACGCGATGGAGGGGTCCATCACGATCATCTGATTCGTTGATGAAAATGCGCGCATCTGAGCTCATCGTTTTAATTTTTTTTTTCAGAATCACCATTATTATAGGTTAAAGTTTGAAGAAAGTGAGTACATAACTACATACAAAAAGCTACAATATTTACAGCTAATACATAATTAGCCATTGCTTCATAACTTAGACCTGAAAAAATAAACCACGTGGACCAACTGGCTAATACAGTGAGACTACACTTTTTAAACCAACTTTGCCTTAAGTCGCCTGCTTCCAGGAAGAAAGCCAGAATGTAGTAGGGTACATGTCGTAGACAACCAAGAAAGAAGTTCTACTCGACTCTCAAATGAAAAACTCAATTTCTCATACCACTTCTTCGCTGTCTCTTTGATTGCCGAATTTCAGAATGTTGAATTTGCAAAGAGGACAGGTAGCATTGATGTATAACCACTTGTCTATGCAATCACAGTGGAAATGGTGGCGACAAGGAAGTTCTCGCAGTTCACTTCCATCGTCATAAGGAGAAAGACAGATGCAGCATTCCTGAAATATAAATGAAATGTATTTTTAAGTAAGAAATTGCTATATTTATTCCTTGAATGGCCTGAACATTATACGTTAATGTCAAAACATGAAAGTGCACCACACTGATAGGTATGGGTATGAAGGGAATGTGAACTTTGCAGGGGGAAGGGAAAGAAGGCTGCCAAAACATAGTCCAATATCAATAATGACACAAATGTCACTCATTTGTAGTTGAATCTGGAACATCAGAATTGGAGAATATGTTGGGTTGATTTATGGTGTTTGAGGTGCCAGGCTTTTCCATAGAGCAAGATGCATAAATTCTAGGTTTTGCTACAATCATGATGCTAAGATATGTCCAAGAACATTCTACAACTTTCAAAAAGCTACCAAACAACATACAACTGCACCAAGAAACTTACGGCATCATCCTGGGAAAGAACATGTTCCATAGGTGTATCACTGTCACATTCAATCATTATTCCTCCAAATGTTTCTTGAATCTCACCATTAACTTTCTCAAAATCACCTATACTTCGAAATGTGTATTTCGGTAATCGATCAATCTCTTCTTCTGTGGCTCCATCCTGTTTTAGAGTGAAATTGAAGGAAAATCAGATAGATAGAATGAAAAGCAGGTGGGAACAATATCAGTTCAACAAGCAAACAAATGAGATGCTTCCAAACAGTCAACCAGTGTAGCAATTCCTACAAAGAAATTATAATTTTGCTTACATGCCATGACAATTCATGTTTAGCCTATAGAAGTAAAATCAGAGAATACATGAACAAAATTGAATATAAATTTTAATCAGTCATCCAAATCTTAATGAGGCTTTCAATTAGTATCGCACTTGGTACTTAAATCAGACCACATACAACAGACAAGTTGCCACACTTCAATGCCCTATAGCGATCTCAACAAAAATGATGTAATGTCACGTTGGAAACACTTCTTGTATGTCCCAAGAACAAACACTCAAAACAATGGGACATGCAGAGTGGCAGAGTTTCAGGGCAATACAGCACATTAGCTCATCAAAAACTTGATTATTTCCATCAAATAAAAAGCCATTTGTCAAAAGGAAACTTTTAAACATCTCTAACTAAATTCACATGAAGAACTAACAAATTGAACAATTAATGTTTATTTTAATTTTTTCTCAAATTAATATCCTGAACTTATGATTCAAGAAGTTAATAGCCATGAAGTTTGACATAAGCTCTAGATTTTTGCATATGGCATATATTTCAGCACATTACAACAACTAAGGAGACTGTATGGGTCACTTTGCACACCCCACTGTTTGCTCTTGCACTGACTGGACTACCGGCAATCCAAAAAACTTTATTGAAGAGACAGAAAAAGTCATTAACCAATCCAATAAAAGGGAACAAAACAGGGAACTAAGAAAATAAAATTTGAAGAAGAATGTCGGATACCCGCTCTGTCAATGCATATAGTAGTCCAAGTATACAAGGAAGACAGCAACAAACAGCAATGCCAATGAGACATGCCACAGCAACACAGATCATGACAAATACCACATCAAAAGCAAGGAACGTAACACAAAGCCTGCAAAAAGAAAACCCATCTCATATATAAGCAAAGTAAAATGAAACGAAAAAAAATTGATGCGCCAACATGATTAAAGCTCAAAAGCTAAAGCATTAGAACGATATTAAATTGAAACCAACCAATAAAGCTGCGGTGAATAATGTGTCAAAGTTTCGCCACTAGCAGTTATCCAGTAGAACCCAACGATCCACCATAAAAATGAAAACATGGTATTTGCTGACTCCAAGTTCTTCGCTACACTGCATCCAACAAAAAAAGAAAAAAAACACCGAATTAATCCTTGAAAAGCAAATACAAATGGAAAAAAAAAAAAAAACTTGTGAGCTCTACCTAGCTTCATTTTCAGTTTGAAGCTGTTCTTGCCCATAATCTTCAGAATCACCAGCTTCACTACCAGAACCAAAAACTGAATCACCAAAATTTACAACCTCTTCCCCTCCGCTTCGTTTTCTACACTCCAGAAACACACAGAAAACGTGAAACAAACACTGGCAAGCATACCCCGCAATCCAAATCCTTAAAGGTACCTCGGGTTTTTCTTTTTTACTCAAACCCAACACTACTACAGCAATAATTACAAATGCCAAATTCCACAGAATGTCGAGCACTACAATGGGCTTTGAGTAAGACCAGTCGCTTTGACGCTCCTCCAGCTGTTCCACCGCCGTTTCTCTCACGCGCACCGACGGCTCTCGAAGCATCATGCGCCTCCCACTAGCGCGTCTGAGCAGGCGGGCAGCGGCTTCCCGTAAAGGAGGCGGCGGGCGGCGGAGGAGACGGCGACTCCGGGTAAGGTGGTCGGGGATTGAGTGGGTTAAGAGTGGTGACCCGTCCACGGCATACGGTGGCGGGTTTGGCGAGTTCATTTGCAATTCAACAACTGAAACCGAATTGAATTGGGTTTCGTGAGAGAAATTCGAGAATTGGATTACAGGTAATTAGGGTTTGGTATAGAATTGACTTGGGTTGCAGTGAGTTGGGGTTTAATTATGTGAAGCTTTGAATTTTGATAGGGCGACCACAAAGAAGAGGAAGAGGGATTATTTTTAAATTTATTTCATTTAAATTCAAGCAGAAAAGACAAAATAAAACGGATAGGTTCCAGGCATTTATGTTTCAAAAGGGACAATTAACTTGTACTCGCAGTTGCCTGTTACACTGTTTACTGTTACTAACCAACTTATCACGATCCACAGTTTTGGGGGGTAATAACATAAGAGTCCCTATTCTCTAATATTTTTCAACAAACAAGGACATATAATCAGTCAACTGGTATTACGTAAGTTCCTATATGAAATTACAAAATTATTCTCGTAATATTTAGATAGACGTCAGTTATTGAGCTACTTCAACTTTAGGGATTTATTCGGCATAAATTGGAAACGTATTTCCTTTTTTGAGAAAACTGAGAAAACAGGGACTCGAATGTTATCAATATCTATAGTTTCCTTTCGTAACCGACGCCGCTTTGATACGATTCATTATTTGCAAATTGCCGACGTGTCAGCGAGTATATATTTTAAGCTACGTAAGCAAGTAAGTTAAAGTGAGAACTAAGAAAGGAGTTGTGGAGTGTTGTGATGTGATGTGAACGGGTAATTAGGATTGGCAATTTGGTGCCATTATTCATATTTAAATTTAAAAATTTTGACACTAATAATATCTGTATTATATTTATTTATTTAAATATAATTAATTAAATAAATAATTATATCATAAATAAATATATATTTTAATAAATTTTAAAAAAATAAATAATATAAATTTATTTATTATAAAAAATTTTTAATATAAGAATTTAATTATTAAATATATAATAAATTTGATAAAATCCCTATTTTTAATATTTTAAAAGACCACAATAATAATTATTAAGTTAAACTATAAATAATAAATAAATCGTAATCGTATTCATATCAAATGAATTTTAAATGAATCATATCCGTGTCGGCCTAAATTAGATATGATTATCTGAATTGTCATCCCTGCAGATAACAGGAGAAGAGAAAATAGAAAGGAGAAAATTCCACAAACGATTTTTAATATTTTGAAAACAAAAGCTTCTACAACCACGTACTCAACAACATGCGTATGGTAGCAGGTAATAATAAGATAAATTGTTTGCTGGAAATGGAACATGCATTTGTAATGAACATTGTCTTCGTAAATCGTACGGGGACCAATTGAAACTGCAACTGCAACTGCTGCCCCAAAGACAACTTCCCGCCAAAGTGGCTTTAAAATTTCGTGTGAGTTCAGTTCACGGACAGTGAGGTAAACTCAAGGGACCCACATTTTTGCCTTACATTATCCCGTGAGTGAGTTTTTTTGCATAAACCGCGAAAAAGAGGAGCGGGTATGTTCAAATTGGATTTCAAATTTTTTGACGTTTCTCGCCAGTGCCGAAACAAGGACATAGTAGAACTAGTTCGCTGTATTCACAACGTTGTGAATTCTATACATTCTAGATTTGATTTGGATCGGGTTCCGAATCTTTTGTGCAAATTCAAATCGGGTGAAATCGATGAAGCGCACCATTTGCTTGATAAAATGTCTGGGAGAGACTATTTTACGCGGAACAATATGTTCACTGATTATGCCAGTTCAGGGAGATTAAGTGAAGCTAGAAAACTCTTTAATGAGACCCCATTTAAGAGTTTCATAACTTGGTCTTCACTTATTTCTGGGTACTGTAAATACGGATTTAATATTGAAGCACTTGAGTTGCTTTGGCAGATGCGGCTTGAAGGACATAAGCCCAGCCAGTATACATTGGGTAGTGTTCTTAGGTTGTGTTCCTCAATGAGTTTGCTTCGAAGAGGAGAGCAGATTCATGGGTATTCCATAAAGACCTGTTTTGACTTAAATGTTTTTGTTCTGACTGGTCTTGTTGATATGTATGCAAAATGCAAATGCATTTTCAAAGCCGAGTATCTCTTTAAAATGATGTCTGATGGGAAAACTCATGTGACCTGGACAACAATGATAACTGGCTATTCACAAAATGGCTACGGGTTTAAAGCGATGGAGTGTTTCAAAGATATGAGAGCTGAAGGAGTTGAGGCTAATCAATATACTTTCCCTGGTGTATTGACAGCTTGTGCAGCTGTCTCAGCACATGATTTTGGAGCTCAACTGCATGGTTGTATAGTCAGGGCTGGTTTTGAAGCTAATGTTTTTGTCCAAAGTGCATTGGTTGATATGTATGCAAAATGCAGGGATTTGAACAGCGCAAGGAGGTTGTTAGAGAATATGGAGATTGATGATACAGTTTCTTGGAACTCCATGATAGTTGGGTGTGTAAGGGAGGGATTCCAAGTGGAAGCTTTGTCTTTGTTCAAGAAAATGCATAAGAGAGACATGAAATTTGACAATTTCACTTACCCATCTGTTTTAAATTGTTTTGCTTCCAATATGGATATGAGTAATGCAAAATCTGTCCATTGTTTGATCATTAAATCTGGATTTGAGGGTTACAATTCTGTAAACAATGCTCTTGTTGACATGTATGCCAAACAAGGGAGCTTAGATTGTGCACTCACAGTGTTTAACTGTATGCAAGACAAGGATGTGATCTCATGGACATCCTTGGTCACAGGATGTGCACATAATGGCTCTTATAAGGAAGCTCTAAAATACTTTTGTGCCATGAGAACCACAGGCATTTTTCCTGACCAAATTGTTGTTGCCAGTATTTTAAGTGCCTCTGCAGAACTGACTGTTTTGGAATTTGGTCGTCAAGTTCATGCAACCATCCTAAAATCTGGCCTTGGATCATCCTTGTCCGTAGATAATTCCCTTGTAATGATGTATGCTAAGTGTGGATGTATAGAAGATGCAAATCAAGTATTTGACTCTATGCAAACCCGGGACGTTATTACTTGGACAGCTCTAATAGTTGGTTATGCACAAAATGGTAAAGGAAAAAAATCCTTACAATTTTATGATCAGATGCTTGCTAGTGGCACAAAGCCAGATTTCATTGCTTTTATTGGCTTACTATTTGCTTGTAGCCATGATGGTCTTCTGGAAAATGCCCGCCATTATTTTGAATCAATGGATAAGGTTTATGGAATTAAACCAGGACCCGAACACTACGCCTGCATGATTGACCTCTTGGGGCGCTCAGGAAAACTTGTTGAAGCTAAGCAATTGCTAAATCAGATGGCAATAGAACCGGATGCAACTATATGGAAGGCACTCCTCTCTGCTTGTAGAGTACACGGGGACTTGGAATTGGGAGAGAGAGCAGCAAATAACCTCTTTCAAATGGAACCTGCGAATGCTACGCCTTATGTTCTGCTATCTAATATGTATTCAGCAGCTGGTAAATGGGAAGCAGCAGCAAGAATTCGAAAGTTAATGAAATCAAGGGGGATCAGTAAGGAACCTGGGTGTAGTTGGATTGAGATGAACAGTCAAGTCCACACATTTATGTCTGAAGATAGAAGTCACCCAATGACAGCCGCCATTTATTCCAAGATTGATGAGATCATGCTATTGATCAAGGAAACCGGTTATGTTCCAGACATGAATTTTGCACTCCATGACATGGACGAGGAGGGTAAGGAACTCGGTCTAGCTTATCATAGTGAAAAGTTGGCGGTTGCTTTTGGACTCCTGAGTTTGCCGCGAGGAGCACCCATTCGGATTTTCAAGAATCTCCGGGTTTGTGGCGATTGCCATACTGCTATGAAATACATATCAGGAGTTTATCTAAGGCACATCATCCTGAGGGATTCAAAGCGTTTTCACCACTTCAAAGAAGGAAAATGTTCTTGTGGAGACTATTGGTAGAGACTCCCATCTTCTGAGCGCTTCTTCAGTTTTCTTGTATAGGTTTTTCTCAAGGGACGTGAAATCAAATGGCTGGCGCTCAAGACACCATTGATCTGCTTTCTGCAAATTGTATCTTCATGCCGCTGGATTTTTTCTTTTTTTGGAATCACTAACATCTCCAGTAAAATAGTCTCATCTAATAAAATTCTTATTTTAACCAAAATGCCAAAATACAAGAATTCATGAGAAAAATGGTAATAATATGTCAGAATTTGATGAAAAAGATGAGGAGAAAGTAAACTCTCATCAATTTAATCATTTTTTTTATAATTATTTTAATGAAAAGAAATCTATTATCTGCCGGACTTTGCTTATATTTTCAAATCTAAGAGACATACTCTTATATTGAGATAGGTGCCCAACTGTTTATTACCAAATTTAGGAGCGACGCACTCTCATTAGGATTGAAAAATGCAGAAAGGTATTTATAAATTATAGGGGTCCTCGAAGACGAATTCTCTGGTGAAGGTTTTTCTTCATTTTGGGCCTATTTCTGGACCCTCCCTGCCCCGGTATGAGAAGACACGTTGGAAAAAGCCTCTTTAGAAATAGACGTGTCAAGGACAAATTAGGGCTCAATCCCTATTAATTGAATGTCGACAGAGCAAACAAGGGATGCCTAGCTCTGCGTTATCTTCGTAATCTTACTGCCATACATGGTGCTACTACAAAATATCTTCCCCATTGCCCAAAAAATTTTTTTTGAATTTGATTCATCAATAAGTACCGGTCGCACCAACGCCTCGTCAGCTTGAGATCAACGTATCTTCAAAAATATAAATCGAGTATTCTGACAGCATTCCTAGGTTTTAGCCACTCCTGTCATGGTCTCATCGCAGACCACCCATTCCGGCATATCGGTTCCAGTTTAGAAATTTGCCTCTCACAACTTCCCTGTTACTTTGAGCATATGTACTCACTGAGTAGGTTATGGGGATAAAATGATATTCACATCGCCTTAAGTGATCTCGATAATCGTATTAGTTCCAATTCCATTAATGACAAGCAATAACAGGAGATCTCAGCCTTTCTCAATTTTTGCCCATGTTTCTCACTGTATTGCCATTTAAAAAAATAAATGTTATGTTGTGTAGTTAAACTTGCACCAATGCTGAAACATTACATATTTCGTTTTGAAGGTCTCAACCTTAAAGAATGGAGAACAGACAAAGAATTTCTCAGAGATTTTGAGGTAAAGAACAAAAGGGAGCATAAAAATTATACACCAAGAAAACCATCCTAATTCATCTATTTGATACAGTTTTGTTAGCTTCCACAATGAACGCCCATAAACTATATATGACAAATGAGAACATATCTGTAATAACTTGGCTTCTATCATCGAGGAATATAACACATCACATTGTTAATAAATAAAATGTCAAACCTTCTCGCCAAGAAATTCCATTTCATCTGCCTTCACAATCCCATCATCACCAGATTCACAAAATTCCACGAGCAGTGAGCAGCCTCCCCACAGCCACAAAGCTAAACTAACCGTTGTAAGTGAAAATTTTGGTCACCCCAGAGGGCACGACTGCTTGTGGCGCAACTACACATCCAAAAACTGATTTTATATTGTCTAAGTTGTGACCATCTCAGTCATCAAATTCATTTCCTTGCATGCTCTGGAATAAGACGCTGACGCAGTTCATTAGACGCACCAGCCAATTCTGCAAGGCAAATTGGCATGAGCAATGACATACCAAGGAAACTCCGAAGCTAAATTTAGCGTACAAAGCATATCAATTTACCTTGTGCAGTGAAATTGAAAAGAAGAGGTAGAGGTCGCCCATTAGGCAAACACGCATTTGGGTCTCTCAGATCATCAAAGAAGGGGTGCGCACATGCCTCCAACTGAGCCAAGGAACAATTATGGTTAGTAAACTTCCCAAAGTAAGTATCAAGCAACTCATGCCAAGCATATCAGCGTAAACAAGTAAAATGTGAGCACAGACAACAGCTTCCCCGTCAAGGGAAATTTTGTATCTCAACAGCTCCAGAGAAAATGGTGTCTCTGTGTGAGGTCTTCAATGATGATTTTTAATAACTCCATTGAAGAAGAAATGTTCTTACAGCGGTGCAACGTAGGTTTGGTGAGTACTGAAGCAACCTTGAGACAAGATCCACTGCTTCAGGGGGCATTCGTTTGTGAAATATCTGAGAAGCATAAAATCAATAAGATAATTGCAGTTGCTAAAGAAGTAATACAATATAGAAGAGGAGAACAGAAGATAGATTTCCTATCATGTGAACATACCTTGTGCCATGGATGAGCTTTAATTTGAGGAAACTTAAATTCGGTGTAATTTGGATTCATGCACTTAATTTCTTCTCTTGTTGGTGTCCCAAGAATCTGATAGAATACAGCATAGCAGGGGAAAATTTGATGAGTGTACCGGAAACTGATAAATAACAAAATAGAAATTATATAATTCCCAGATGTTAGACCTTAATGATTTCCACCAGCTGGTCAACACCACTCTCCCCAGGAAATAATGGCTGCACAAGACAACCGTTTGACATCAGAAGCGGCGATGTACACCTCATTTTCAAATGTTATGTATCAAAAGCAAATACTTTACAGACCTAAAAAGGATGTCAATGTTTTGTGTCAAAAACAAATACTTAATTGACCTAAAATGGATGTTATACATTAGGTAATGATTGAAAAGGGGAAGTCTGAAGCAGGCAGATATAAAATAGACAATTCAGTACATAAAAATTTTAAGATGCAAGTAATAATGATCAGTATGTCCCGACATTCCAGAATGACAACCCATCACTTTCATCACGAACATACAAAAGGCAGACATTATTGGTTAATTCACTCCATGCTGAAAACTAAAAGGAACAGTGAAACCAGTAGTCCTGGACATAAATAAACAAAAAGAATCAAGATCATGCATTCTGTTGAGGCAAAAGCCAAAAATTTCTTAATGTTGTTTAGATTTGACATAAAGATTCAAACAGATTAAATTATACCTGTCCAAGAAGCAGCTCAGCCAAGACACAGCCAACAGACCACATATCAATTGCAGTTGTGTATTCTGTAGCACCAAATATCAGTTCAGGGGCCCTGTAATATCTTGAGCATATATACGATATGTTGGGTTCACCAGGCACCTGAAGATTAGAGAATGAATTTTATAAGTTCCCATATATTACAAGTAGTAATTTTGAATTTCCTTTAAAAGAAACATACCAACATCTTCGCACTTCCAAAATCACATATCTTTAACTGGTGCGTGTGGGGATTGACCTGCAAATCACATTACAACCTCAACCTAAATATTACTTGATAATATATTCAATTGACAGATAAAAGTGTTTCAAGGAAGAAACATTAGCATATTCGGAAGACCATCTAGAAAATTTTGCAAACAAAACCTAAAAGAGCATAATTGCATTTCGCCTAATCCTAAAAAATTTTAATATCACCTACCACTAAAAATAAACAAAAAGGCCATAGATGTTCAAATCACCAGCAATAATAGGTAAGGAGCTTACAATAAAAACACTTTCTTCTCTTCACGTAAACAAATTTCACAACTGTTTAGTGTTTCTTACTAAAATTGAGAATAATTAGTATATGACAGATCTAACACCAATTAAGGATTCAAAAAAGCAAATAAAGAAAACAAAGAGATTTGGTTCCACAGTAGACATAGAAATCAAAATCCTCTACTTATTATCAGCATGTTTAACAGTTCACTTATTTTTTTCATATCTCTATAATCATGTAACACAAATTGCAAGAGAACTTACCAGTAAATTTTGTGGCTTAATGTCACGATGACACACCCCAACAACATGATGCAAGTAATTCAGTGCACGACAAATCTACAAGAAGAAGCATGTAAATTATAATAATTTGCACAAGGTGCAGGGACACCCAAAGTGTTGAGTGGCAGTCCAGTATATTTACAGAAAGAATCTCAAAACCACCAACAAATAAACAAATTAAGGACATTTTACCTGGTATGCATACAGCTGCACATAAAGAATGGGCACGTGCTGGTTCATTCTGGCATAATGCTTCGACACTCGGTAGACAGTTTCAGATACAAACTCCATGACAAGGTTAAGGTAAAGTTCATCTTTGTCAGTAGTTGAAAAGAAACAGTGCTTCAGCATAACAACATTTGGATGGTCAAGTAAACGCATAATTTGGAGTTCCCTATTCTTGTATCTCTTATCCTGCAAAACCTTCTTTATTGCAACAGAATCACCAGTTTCAAGACACTTAGCCTGCAGCACAAGGATGAAATATAAAAAGGACTTCGATGACAAAAGCATTGGGCCAAAATCTCAGTCCGATTAAATCCATGCCAGAAGGTTCCACATACCTGGAAGACAACACCAAAAGAACCAGTGCCGACCACACGTTCTGCCATATAAGAGATTGTCTGGAAGTCAAGCATCAATAGATTGTTAAAAACTCCATAGACACCTCAGCACTCAGACCAATAATCATTAAAAATAACCCAAATGCAGACCATCAGTGAAATACAAAAATAAACATTGAAATATCAAAAGGCAGCCAATGAAATCCAACAACAAACCACTAAAAAATTCAAATCACCTGCTTTGGTTGTCCATTTCGACCACCTACTGTAGTTGCAATTATTTGACCTGCTTCTGTTCCATTACCATTCACAACAGAGGGATCCAAATCCTGCACAATGCAAGCCACAACTAGTATTTAGTAATCGCAAAATACCGAGAGACACTATAGACCAAGGTTCATTCAGTCCATCAATAGTTAATTCCATAAGGGACTTGCAAAAAGCTCTCTAGAAGACCCCTCAAGCTATGATTGTCTCAGTACCTTGTCATCATGGTTAACAGTTTTGTCATCTCTTATTCTCATCTCATTCATTTCCTTAGGCAGCTGATCATAGCCTGATCTTTCAGTTCTAGCAACTGCAGATGTATCAGACGTGCTAGCAACAGGATCCAGAGATGTAGAAGCCATATGCTGTTCTAGACTGGAGGCACTTCTCTCAACCGGATTTGCATCACCGTTCACCTCTAATTCTTTATCAACCTTTGCCCTTTTTATACCAGAATCCCCACCCTGCGTGAAATTGAATATTTAGTAATGAAAATGAAATTGTGGAATATTAAAAATCAACCATACTTCCATACCACCAATAGCCTCTTCTATATCACAAATCCTTACTGTTCTGATTGCAGAGGCAAAAGCAATAACAAATGAACATAAGTAAAACAAAAACAATGCACAACAGGACATTCAGACCAACTACATTGCTAAGTTTGATGTTCCAAGCCTGTTCGCAATCAAAACCTTCTCATCTAAGCAGAATAGCATCATTAGTGACTTACAAATAACATAGCTCTCAACTAAAATCAAAGAAACAAAACGAAATCTACTAAACTAAAGAGAGATATGAGGACTGTTTCTTGGAAACTCACCCCTACGACAGACTTAAATAAAAGGTAAGAAGAAACTAAAACTTTGCATTCCATATAGGTACAAGACATATTTTCGAGGTTGTACATTGATTGGTAATTCCTTTCATAAGCACAATGGAGTCAAATAAAATTAAATAAATAAAACCACAGTGCAAGGTAAAAATCTAACTTATGATGTTAAATAAAGTTTCTTGAATGCAAATAAATCAATGATAATATACCACGGTCAATGTCCCGAAAAGGACACAGCAACTCGGGTGAATAACTTGTTTCCTTTATTATCTTTTTTCCAAAAATTCTCTATATCCTAGAGCTACCAGAAACTGTTTGATGCCTGCGTCTATGATTAAAAGTCGAATAGAGGTTAAGAAAATATAACCATTCTTAGGAAAGAACCAATAATGCTGATTTTGACCAAACACCAACCCCAACAACAATGCTATTCAGAAAAACCAACCGCTAAATTACAGCTCATCATCAACTACCCACATAAACTGATAATCCAATACTAAAACATGTAGCATATCATTCTTTTATTAAATTCAATTACACTATAACACAACAAGGATTCTATGTTAACACGACAATTCAAAGTCCATATTCCACAATACACAATTGAACCTGGAAAAAACTAATATATCATCACTTCGAAATTCAGACAAGATGATCGTGTACATTATTCGGAAAAGAGATATGAATCCATACAAAATCTAAACAAAATATGTAACACGTGATCCAAAAGCCATGGTACACAAGCAAAATAAATAAATAAACGTCACACTTGTTCCATCCAAAAATGATCCAAAATCAATGTTTTTCAACAAAAATCTCAAAAATAAATAAATGAAACTTTAAATATAACCAACACAGACGGAAGAAAAATCTAACGAAATAAATAAAAAGAAATTTACCGGATCAGAGGAAATGGAAGTGCGGCCAGAAGCAATGCTCTTAAGCCGGCGCATCACATTCATGGTTTCTCAAACGAAACCCTAACAATCTTCACCTCAAAAGAAAAAAATTTCAAACATCAAAAGGATAATCGCTTCACAAGAAGAGAGAGAAATCGGATTTCTCTCTCTTCCTCCGCGTTCAAAAAAAATATATAAAAACAAAAAAAATAAAAGAGAAAATAACGCGAAACACAATCAAGAATCCCTCACCTCTCTCTCACACCCTGCCTCTTAATTTTCTCTGGCGCTAAATATTTCTTCTCTTTCTATGAAGCCTCCAGGTGTCTTTTTGTTTCGATTTTCCGTGGTCAAAGCTCAATCAAAGCCAATCATTCCAGCCTCATTTTTTGTACTTCAGTCAAACGGAGATTTTCGACCGTTAATCGGTAATTATGATTGATCGGACGGTGCGTGTTTGAGATTTTTGAGTAGTTTGGAGAGCTAGTTTGCGTGGTATGACTATAATAACCCTCATTTTTGTTAGTTTTAACGGAAAAGGGTTCTCAGACACGGATTTATGCGGACGGAATATTCTCGCTCATTTGACCAGTCATTGACGATTAAGTTAAATTGTGTATATTCTCTGCATCTGCTGGCTTGGAGAAGAGAAACATAGAAAACGCATCCTTCCCTTGCACACTAATCTTCCTAACTTATTTATGAAATTATTATTTTATTTATGAACCTTTTTACGTCCTTATCTTTTAAAGCCTATTATCAAAATAAAGGTCCGAGAAAATTAATTAAAATGACCTAGGCTGGATTTTTAACGATATATACTATTTAAAATTTATTATAAAAATAATTTTTTTAAATTTTTTTAAACAAAAATATCTTTAATAAAAGTAAATGTTGGTTATATTTAAAAAATTTTTTGTGAGGATATTTTAATCTAATCAAGTCATTTTTTATACAAATTTTGAATAATAATTATTTAAAAAAATTGAATCTCAATTTTGGTTACTGTCGAAAATGTCCCGGTTTGAGAAAATTAAAGGTTTTAGTTTTATATAGCTTTTCCCATATAGTTCTCTATTTTTCAAATAAATAATATTATAAAGTTCCAAACATTTACTATTATAATTTAACAATTTGAACCAAGGAAAAACTTCTTTTTTGTCTTAAAATAATAATATTTTGCCCGTTATTTTTTATCATATTTTGTGATGAATTATTAAAATCAAATAAATTAACTGACAGACTGTTTGGTAATAATGGCAAATCATATGAATTAATTTGATTCTTCGACAGCCTAATGTTATTACATATGTAAAATTGTTAAATTACGTTAACAAAATTAAATTACAAAAACTTATTTAAATTAAACGATGACTTCATAGTTTTAGAAATCATGCTTACGAATTTAATAAAATTTCGCGTTTAAACTAATACGATAATAAAAATAACTAAATAATAAACATAACGATGATATTGCTACTTATTTAAAGTGATAAATCAATGAAAACGGGAGTTCTTCCTTTTTTTTTAGTTTTTAATTACTATTATTATTTAAAAGTTTGAAACGGAGAAGCATTTGGATGGCATCACTGATATTGGCAAAATCAAAATCTTTATTGTACAATTCTTTTCTCCATTATTTTGAACTTTTTAGAAATTATCAAAAATAATTTATAAATTTATTATAAGGCAAATGGAAACAAGACATCTGTAATTGACAAATATTATTGTAACAAAACAAAAATAAATGTACAAAACGCTGGTGGTAAAAGAAGAGAATTTATATTAGATTCTTGTTTGTCATTTAGTATAATTTTAAATAGTAAATAGAATTGCAAATAAACAAATTGTTTAAATCAATCGCAGCAAGACCACCGGAGTTGGATTGGGTCAAAAATTGGTAACAGCCCAATGGGCTACATAAGGTGCAAAATAGAGAAAGGATTCAGGTACAATTTTCTTATTTTAATTTTTTGGGTCTCTCTTAAATGTCGCCGTGGAATTAGAATCTACAGAATATCCATCAAGGGTTGAATAATGAATAATACAATGGACAGGACACAGCATGCACGTGAAGTTGTGGTACAAAGACATAGGAAAAAGTACTATTAGTGCACCTATCAAATGAGCCCACAGACAACTGTCTAATATTATTGTACTTCTTGCTTACTTGCCATTTGCCAATACTATAGCTATAGCTATGCAGAATACAAATACAACCTCCTCCAAATCCAATGCCATGGTATGGTATGGTATGGTATGGTATGGTGCCCATAATATTCATATACGGGCAATGCCGGTGAGATCCAAAATTCATTAAATTACAATTTAAATTTCAATAATTGTGCATTCAATAATAAAGTTTTTATTTGTACATTTACAATTTGTATTTATTTTTTTAATGCGAATTTTCAGTTGAAGATGGGCCATTAACAATGTCTTGGGCTGTTGGTGAGCCTTATAAATCTGGGCTCCGCGAAGCCCTGATCCAGCTGTCCGACATGTCGGAAGTGTAATGTTCAATCCATCTCTTTTTTTTAAAAAATAAAAAATTAATACATTAATAAAAGCAGGAAAGGAACGCACGCGGTTTAGTACACAAGAAGTAGGATTATAAATCATAGCTCGCGACCTCTCGTTAATTTTTAGAAGTGTGTTTAAAACGTAAACATTAAGGGTTATTCACGAGAGTCAATTTTGATCCATATTTATAATTTAAAAAATCAGTGTATTTTTTTTTTTTCTAAATACTAAAAATTGCAATAAATTGGCAACACAGTGGATGAAATTTATTTATTGAAAACGAAACATGTTTCCCAGCTTCTTCTGTTCAAGGCGACGACGCAACTACTACGACAAGGAAGCTGCGCCTACAACAGAAGGGGGTTGTAATTGGTCCAATGCATTAACTCACTGTGAATTGAATGCTGAAACAATGAGTAGCTTGGTGTTAATAATTGAAGGGTTTGCTAATTAATAAGGGGCTAAAACCTGCTACTGTTAGTGACTACCGGGCGCACGTTAACCAAAAAACAAAGACACAAAAGGCATATTTGAATTGGATAACATAGGAAGACGTCACTTGCTCTGTTTCGATCCAATTAAATTGACTCTGAATACTGAGAGATGGTTCTAGGTTTTATATATAGAAATGGAGAAAATCTGTAAAGTCTAATTGAAAACCAGATAATATCGCATTCATACACATTCTGTCACCCACTCGTGGCCTGAACATGAGGTTTTGCCTGAGAAAATAAATACACTACATAAGTATTAAGTGTTTAGTTAGCTCCTTATTAATTA
This sequence comes from Azadirachta indica, assembly GCA_022749755.1. Taxonomy (NCBI): domain Eukaryota; kingdom Viridiplantae; phylum Streptophyta; class Magnoliopsida; order Sapindales; family Meliaceae; genus Azadirachta; species Azadirachta indica. Next base: position 21,375,948 of record CM040440.1, read on the forward strand.
TTTCCAAGAAAGAAGGTGTTTCAAAATATAAATGGTCCTACTACATTTATTACACCGATGGAACGACTTTGCAATCTGCTAGTTTATTGTTATTATTATTATTATTATTATTATTATTATTATATCCTCTTAATATTTAATGTCTTATTACTTACCCACCAAACTTTCACTCGTTTTCTCTTTAAAGTTCAAAGGGTATTTTTATACGGACGTATTACATAATACATGCATACACATCATTTTCGCTACAATCAAGGCATTAATTGTTTTGTTATGTATTGCAACACCATTTCAACAACAATCAACTCCTTACGGCATCCGTGTTTCTGGTATACTTTTCAACTATTTAATATTTATCTCATTATCGTCCTGACCATTAAATAACATTTCGTTTTCCAAGAAGGAGGAGAAGAAGAAGAATAGCTTCAAAGTAAAATTTAGGTTTCCTTCTTCTAAATAATAAAATTAATGGGCTAATTCTTGTTGTGGATGGCCATCATTGTCATGGTTGCATTCAGGTCAAAACTTCCGGTATAAATATCACCGCGTCCACATTCAAACGAAAACGACGTTGGAGAATACACATCGTATGAAAGAGTGACTCGAGCAAATTTCGTCAAGGATATGAATTGGGCAGCTTTCAATTTTATCACAAGCCTATATCTACTCCAGTAGTTGATTATTATTATTATTATTATTATTATTATTATTAGTTAGTTAGTTAGTGGAAACTTTTTTTTTCCCCCAAAAAAACACAAAGAAAAAAAAAAATTTCTTTGGGTTGATATATTAGTAATATCTTATAAAGAAAGACAAGTTTATTATTAATGAGAAAAAGGCATTTTGTGTCCCACGCCACAACAGTTCTGTCAATTATTAATGATTAATAAGAAGTCGCCAGCTTCAAGTTTCTCAATTATTAGTCATCAACATTTGGGAAATTAAAGCTGGCAAGGCAAGTAACTGATATTGGTAAACTACATAGTACGAGAAGATAATAAATAAATAAACGGGAATTTAACTTAAGGATAAAATTCAGGGAAAAATGTAGGGTTTCAGCAGTAAGCTTAACAATTAATATTAACTCTGCAGTAGGGGGATATGGTCCCGGGGACCGAGATAAAAGAGAAGGCGGTGGCCCTGGACTCTAATAATTTGAATTAAACAGCGGAAGATTGATTTTACAAGCGGAAAGGATGAACTATGGAGCCCACAAGCATGTGATAGGTGGGGAGGTGAAGAGAAGAGAAGAGAAGAGAAGAGATATGTCACAGCACAGCAGAGGATATACGCATATATGTAATTGCCATTGGACGGAGTAAATGACTACGAACAAGATTGCCTAGTAGAAGGTCCAAAAGCAATGTTCTCAAAAATGAAATTAATATATATTATTTTATTTACTTATTATTATTATTATATATATATATATATATATAGAAGGAGGCCCAACTGCCATTCCTTCTTTCGGATAGCATATCATTTTCTTGACTTTAATACGTTCGTCCTCACCTACTCGCGTCCACATTTTGCCTCCGACCCCTCACATGTTTCTTCGTGTGTTTGCATGGCCCACTACATCACACCGCCTCGTCATCCGGTAAATACCGCCTTCAAATTACGTGGTAATTGGTAAAGTCGGGTAACAAATAAAATAAAACTATATATTTCATTGTCAGATCAGGTTGGTAACAAGATTTTTCTAATTCACACAACTATATATTCGTATTTCATTATTTCCAAAATCCACAATTTTTCTATTTGCTCACGTTGACGCAATCATCTTAATTCCTGCCAATTCCAGCTCATGAATTCACCGACGTTTGCAACGACAAAGGTGGTAAGTTAATTTGAATGCTTTAATTTCTACTCCCAAGATCAAAACCTACTCATCGCATCGAATATCGAGTACTGTATCCTATTCCTATACGTAACCAACATAGCTTTGAATATATATAGCAACGGCAACGGTATCCCCATCTACAATTATCCTTTACTACATTTACATAAACCATACTACAAGTTCACACTCATTCTCATTCTGTTCTGGCTTTCTACTTTTGCCCACACCAACGAAATTAATATCTTCTGCTGAGGGACTGTTTTGTATAATTTTTTAAATAAAATATTTAAAATAGACTTTTTATTCATAAAATTTTTGTAAATAAAATTTTTAATAAAAAAAATTATTAGTAAGTTAATTATCACAAATATATTTTTTTTTTTTAAGATATAAGTAGTTATTTTAATAGATAAATATTTAATATTATATTTTAAGATAAATTTTTTAAAATAAAATAAGATAATTTTAAATAATTTTTTCATTTAAAAAAATTAAAAAAATTTTGTTAAAAAAACTCAAATTTTAAACTTTTTTAATAAAAAAAACTTTTTTTTATTTTAAAAGTATTTTTTTTCAATAACAACCAAACAACACTTAAAAATTAAAAAAAAATTATCATTAAAAAATTTTATTTAACTAATAAAAAAGTTAAATTAAATAAATACTGAATATTGTAACAGCCACAACTTCATTACTCCAACCAATTACAATGTGGTAGAATCATGTTACATAACTAACTCGTACTCCTTTCATTCTGCAAGAATACACGTTAAATTATCAAAATAAATAAAAATTGCAAACTAAATTTCGTGCTGTACGTCTTTCACAGTGATTTAACCGATACCACAATTCAAACATGATCAGGCTAGCTAGCAGCGGACCAAACTAAAATCTACATCGTGAATCATGATCAGCAAAGGCACCGTTGCTGTCAGATACTTTCACTCTCCTTGTCTGTCTGATACCATCCAAAACTACGTGTAACGATAGAATTGGTCGAGACACGTAACCCTAGAGACAATGCCAAACCCTTGGCATTAAATGAAAGCTACACTCTCCCAACAGCTTCTGGTCTCTCATTTAATGCTTACAGCCTAGACCCTTCCCTCCCCCTCTTCACTCTCCTTCCTCGCCACCACAAAAACTTGCCCCATATGTAAATCACATCCTAGTCAGATCCATTTATTCCCCCCACTTCCACTCGTCGGCGCGTGATTTACCTGCACCACTACCGTCACCGGACGGTGCTAGCTATACCTAATTACTTGTATACATATATACATATATATATATATATATAAAAAGATAAAAGGATTAGTTTTCAAATCAAAATGAATTGAAAATGACAACAACAGCTATTTATAGCACGTACGATGGATCATGATTCATGTCATTACAGAAATAAAACCTCCAAAATAACAGAAAAAAGAAGATTAAATTTATAAATAACAGAAAACAAATTAACTTCGTTATCGTTATTGGACAAATTCGTTTTTTTCTACCAGTAGTTTGAGTTGAGCCAACTAAGGAAGGGGTCAACCTGAGTCAATACCCGAACCACCACCCTTGCCTTGTGTTAAGAAAAGTCTTTGTCTGCTAACTCGAGCCTCGAGCCTCGAGCCAAGTAGGGTCGAGTCAGTGACTCAGCCCCCATCCCATCCTTCCCACCATGCAAGGAGTTGCTGCGCGCGGTTCGTTCTTGACTCAACACCCCAAAAGCACGCAAGTCACACGCGCCCACAAACCACGCTCTCTTTTCATACACACCTGACACCACGAACTACTATTGATCCATTACCTACAACCATGCACAAAATAAACAAACACCCCATGTCATGTTAACTATTAACTAAATTAACTTCCATCATCCATCGTCACAAGATCAGCTTAGCTAGCTAGCTTTCACACTGAAGAGCGGCCTTGATTTTCTGAACGGTGCATGAAATTAGATTGTTGACAGTCTCCACTGATTCGACCGTGAGCTTGGCCGTAGGAAGACTATTCACCAAGATTTGGAAAGCCACGGTTAGAAGGGAGCCACTCACTTGCGGTGACCCACCGTTACCACCATTTCCGCTCGTGGGACCATTTGCCATGGGCCCGCGTGAACCTGGACCGTCCGGAACAATAGCAAATCCAGAAGGAAGAAGAGCTACGTAGGCAGAATCGCCACCGTTCATTACTACGTGCATGGCTGGAATGTCAACGGGCGCGTACACCACGAGCGACCCAGCCGCGTCTATACATGTCTCCTGGAGTATCAACATACTGCTCTGGTTCGCGTTCATCGCCTGCAGCATAAGCAAAAAATTGACATTTCGTTAACCCTCGTATTCATAAAAAATTATACGATTTACCCTACCATTTTAACCATTTTCACTTTCTAAGATTGTCAGTGACATAGATAAATATAACCTTTACAGCGTTACGAGAGTCAAACTGTGCATAACAAAAAAAAGTTGAGGTGAGGTCAGATCAATCAAGAAAGCTAGCAAGTGTCCTATATTTTGACTTCTAAATGCTTACAAAACAAGATCTGTTTCTGTATCTGGCATCAGCTGTCTTTATATATACTTCCAAATTCCAAACTGTGTCCTTTCTAATTCACCTTTTTTATCTCTACACGACAAACTCAATGACTTTGAAATATCAAAGGACATATACTGTCATTGGTGTTATCTCGAAGTGACATTTTCGTCAAAATAAATAATTCAGATTTTGCACCCGTGCGATTTCTTGTATCACTGATGAGAAGATCAATTCTAGATGTTCAAGGGAGGGGAAAAACGAGAGGGAGAACATACACTAGCGCGGAGAAGGGAGACGCAGTTGCCGTGATCTTGTCCTTTAGCAATGTGGGCCATTTCTTGCATGGGTCCACCATTTGACAATATGTCCCACTCGCTTCTGAGCCGTTCATCACGTAGAAAATCAAACAGTCTCTGAGGAGATACAGGCAACCAAACGGAAGTGGCAGCGCTCAACACAATGCCCGGTGGCTCACCGGGATCGTCAACACTTTTTCTGGTCATAACCCTAACATCTTCGTCCACGTTACCAGCATTAAGCTTGTTCCATTTGTGCACGGTTGAAGCACATACCCCAGCACAGAAATTATCAGTCATTCTTTGGGCTAGCTTCAACATGCTTCTTCGACCGCCCGCAGTAATTGCTGCTTTAACCATTTATAACTTGTATCAACGATCAATTCCAATTATTTATCTTATACAATTCAAGATGAAACTTACACATATAGTATCTTAAATAATATCATAATATTAATATAGTAAGACTATACCCGTGTGATCTCTAGCGGAGACGGTGGAAGACATGAGAATGGCAAGGCATTCGCATTGTCGTTGAAGGGTGGCAACCCACCGTTGGGCGCCGAAGCCCATGCCTGAACTTATTAAGGGTTTGTAGAGCTGGTGAACTTGGCTTTCATCGTACTCTGCATGTTCAACCCATGTAACCTGCATTTGTTTATTTATTTTTTCCGTCAACATCACTAAATAAAATATATGTGAAGAATATAATTAAATCAAATTAAAACAAAAAGTGCATTGGTAAAGAATTTTGACAATTATTGTACTCTGAAACTTGATATAAACTTTCGTCCAAACGGCATCAGGGAAGAAATATGCCAGTAGTCAAACTTTAGTATGAGAGATAGTATTTTAATTTTTCTAAGAAAAAGGTATTTTGTCATTACACTAGCTAATAATTTAATTTGTCCGCGTATAATGTGATTGACAATTGAGAAATGACAAATGAATAGAAATATGGGAAGCAAATCTCGGAAAAGATCAAGATATTGGGCTCAATATATATATATATATATATATATAAAATAATATCAAGCACTCACTGATCAGCATAGGAATTGCATAAAATAATAGTCGAGATAAAGTTTTCTCAAGATTTGAAGGAACAAAAGTACACGGTGGCGGGTGACATCGAGATGTGTACCTTCGATTACTCGAGCTTAGATACTCGTATGAAAAACAAAATGGCCAGTCATGGAATTTGACCAGAAGGTCTAAATTTGATTAAAAAAAAACGCACCCACGGTGAGGCTGGAACCAAGTCACAGACAATTACATGGCTTAAATACAGCCACGGAGGAAAATCGAGATGCCATCAAAGATTGGAATAGAAACATCAAATATGTAATTTATTCAACCGAGGTTGACAAATTCCAAGGCCCCTTCAAATACAAGGATATGAAATTAATGTGTTCAAGGCACAAAAGTAAGGGTAATAGACGCTTCCATTGAATAAAATATTTGTGTATCCTCGATTTCCTGGTGTACGAAGCTAATATTCTAATGTAATTTAAGCAAACCCATTCGTTGAAACTTGAAATTTAAACTATAATATTTACATACACAAGAAGAAGCATCAAAGGCAATAAAATAACAGTTTAGGAAGGTTCAGATTCGTTGATAGACTTAATGTATGTGTTGGAGAAACAAATTAGGGCAATGACAATTTGGGGATACGGTGAGTAATCACTAGACAAGCAAAATTCTTTGATGCATGAGCTTTAAGTGGATTGGGAATGCAAAATGCCCATGATTCTTTTTTTATTTTTTTTTGCTGGTGTTTTCCCCGAAATTAAATGCTCTCAACTAAGCTCAAATGTTGCAGTTAGTTCAACAAACTTCATTAAAGACTAAAGGCAGAAGGAAACCTGCTTGGAAAATGCATAGTAAATGCAAATGAAAACAAGATAAAAGCATTAAGCGAAAATTTTACCTTTGAGTAGCCATTGGGCATATCTTGTACAACACAGCCGGAAGGAAGTCTCCTACAGTTCACAAATGTGGGTGCACTAGAAGTTTCTCGGATGGTGTCAATGGAAACATCAACCACAGCCCAAACACTTTCAGCATGTTGCTTGCAAAAACGAAGGAAATTGACCTCACGAACGGGGACCAAAGGAGATAGTACCTGAAGCTCAGCATGCATCTAAACCCAACAAAAATAAAAGCTTTGATAAATAATTCGCTCCGATAAGATAACTAATAACGAGACCGTGATAGATGAAGAGCTGTAAAACCTACCAATTGAAGTGCACCATTTCTGGTTCCACCCATGCCATTAGATATCACATCAGTTGTAGAAGTTCTGGCAATCATACAAGGAAACATCTCCGCCCATCGATTCTATCAAATGTAATAATTTAGCAAACTTAAATTTTAACTATCGTCCAGACAGACGAAAGAACACAAAACCAAGCCCATCTATGAAAAATAAATCAAAACAAAAATTAAAACTTTGGAATTAAAAGAAGAAAGAAATTGCTTACCGGGTCCATCAAAGTTTCGACTAGAGCCAAACTGTTGATAATTACCATGCCAGATTCCCTAGAAGCTTCTGTAACAAAGCCAGTAGGTTTCATGCCAATGCAAGGAGTGAAAGTTCTCATGTATTCTTCACGGTTTAATACTTCCCTTCCTCCTTCCAAGCTTCTGATCCAAAGGGGTTCATCAGTCTGTGCCATTTTAACCAATTCGTCCATAGCAGCCAAAGCAAGCTCCAGAAACATTGACCTCTCGATTGATCTATCAAGCCCCGTTACACCGGCAGTTGATCTATTTGGAGGCATAACTGGCAAAGGATTAGAAATCCCACCTCCAAAATCAGGCCCCAGAGGCAACGTTGTGGTCACAGGGCTTAAACCACCAAAACCGTTGCTACCAACTCCAAGTTCTAAGCTTGAGTTTGGCATTGGAGGAGCCATTGATGTAGCAAGTGAAGAAATAGGACGCCCCAAAAACTTTCCTGCAAGGGCACAAACTCTATCTAATTCATCCTTTAAACGGGCATTCTCGATCCTCAAGTGCTGCTCTTCAAGAGAAATATCACCAATTATTGCAGGTCCACCACAGTTGGTGCAAATTGGGTTTCTCATTGCATCTCTAATGGACATGTTTTCAGCCCGAAGCTTATCATTCTCTTGCCTCAGCAACGAGTTCTCGTGGCGTTCCAATTGAGTCTGGTAGAGATAATCGTCAAATTTAAAGAAATTGAACATATAGAAAAAGAACCAGAAAAAAAAAAAGAAAAAGAAAAGAATAGCCTGGGTTCTTGTTTATTACCTTCATTTGGGTACGGCGATTTTGAAACCAGAACTTGACTTGCCTCGTTTCCAAGCAGAGCCTTCTGCTAAGCTCCAGTCTTTGTTTCTCATCAGGATGCGGACACTCCTTGAACAGACTAAACCAAAACCAACAAAATAAAACAAAATTCCAGTAAGGAAAAGACATTCAAGATTATTTCACCGTGCAGCTAATACAATAAAAAAAAGTTTTTTTTAAAATTTTTTTCAAAGATCGCATCAATCATACGCTTCAAGTTCTTGGATTTGCTGAGGAGTGTGTCGGTGGTATCTCTTCTTTCTCGGAGGGTTGTCGGCAGCGTCTTGATCATCGCCAGATGCTCCATCCATGTTTTCACTTCCAGATCTGCTTTCATGTTCTTCTTCTCTACTCCTCCTACCCGCGACAGACTCAAAATTTTCCCCCATTCTAGGCATGTCACCTTGATTATCTATATTTGGTTGTTGCTGAAAAAATCATCAAGGAAACAAAGAAAGCCAGATCAGTTTCAATCAACAAAATTACTAAGAAGAGGTTGCAGACAGTCGGAGAGAGAGAGTATATACAAGGGCAAGAGAAAGGCCTGGAGAGTTGAACATGGATTTTGTGAGGGAAGGAGTAACAAGACGGGGCTGAGCAAGTGTAGTGGTGGGCATATTGTTACTGTAAGAAATATCAGCGACGATTCTTGCACCGCCACCACCAGAACTATTGTCGAGAAAACCTCCAAAACTCATCAAAAAAGTCACTTTATTTTGCTTTGCTTTACACGTTAACACTTATCTCTCCTTCTCTTTAGACTAGATTCGCTTCTTCTTCTCTACAAATGTACAAACACTTTCATTGACTATTTTTCTTCATTACCCAAATAGATGTGTCTAGCCCTTCAACCATGAAAAATAGCTCAAAAGAAATCAACCCAAAAGTTGCAAACGGAGATGTTTATATAATATATATATATATATATATATATATGAACTGGGTTTCTCAAAACAATTACTGAAAAGCAAAAATAGCAAGAAGAAAAATGAAAATCTGAGAGAGAGAGGCAGAGGAGACAAAAGGATTAAACTCCAAATGTCTCCAACTCCCTCTCTAGGAAAGAAGCGTTGTTTTCTTGAGAGAAAGAAAGAGAAAGAAGGCAAGCAAAATCCTCTGTAGCTGCTTAGCTCTTCGTTCTCTGTCCCTCTCTCTCTTATTCTCTAAAAACTTTGACTCTCTCTCTCTCTCTCAAAAACTTCTGCTTCTCCTAGCTAGGTCTGCCAAACAGCACAACTAGGCCTCAAATCAACCGGTTTTTGTTGAATAAAATGGGAACCCTAGTTGGGCAAGCGCCTGTCTCGTTCTTTGCATGCTTGACTATATCACTATAAAAACTTCAAACAATTGAAATAAAAATTATAAATTAAAAATAAAATGAAAGAAAACGAAAGGCTTATAGCCTGGGCAGAGAGAGAGAAAAAGAAAAAAAAAGCAAAGAGAGAGAGAAAAAAGAAAGAAAGATAAAACAAAAAAGAAGATAAAACGCAACATGTGGACTCTTCGAAGCCTTACAAATACATAACACCAAAAGGTTTCGGTTGACTCTGTTGTTTCCTCTCTCTCTCAAAAAAAAAAAAAACAGTCTTGTCTGTGATTGACAGTCAAGTGAAAAATTATTGTTAAACCTTTTTACCCACTTTTAGGATGCAATAACTCTTCAAACAAGTCACACAGACAAAAGTGTTCAGTTCCTGTTATTCAGATTCATTACTCTTCTCTTGTCTTAAAATCAAATTATCAAGTTCTCTCTCCTTCTAACTTTTTCATTCACCTTGGGATCTGCAACAAACCAAAATAAAATAATATATATCAGGGCTTTGTCAAACTAACCTGTAAATTGCAAAGCAATCGAAGATGAATGACGCCACTCTTGAGCTTAGGTAATCTCAGTGTGCTTTTTTTCTCTTTTTTTTTTTTCCTACGCTTGTTAAGACTGAAGACTTAAAGTGAATGTAGTACAAAATTGATTCAAGTGTTTATTAAATAAAGGAATAAATTGATTTTCCTGCACTGATTTGAACAAATAATTTACCAATTAAAGAGAATCTGTCCAGAAAGATTACTGCTAATTTAAAGTTTAATAATGGAAACAAGGTTGATATTATGTCACCCTCTGTTTAATTATGGAAACATGTATAATTCTGCGATTTTGTTTCCATATTTTGCTCTCGTATAATAATATAACAATGTTGGACTATGCATGAAATTATTTTAATAATAATAATTTATTATATGGTAGTGTTGTAGTGATATAATATTGTAATTTTATATCACTGTACGTTGCCAAAATATGTTATTTCTGTTATCGTCTATTTAATAATTATTTGAAAATAATAATTTGTCCCTTGCCCACATATGTAATCTCTAGAGGTGATCTTATTATAAACAATATGGCTAAAGATGTTGCCGTCATTTACAGAGTGAAATAGCATTGATCATATCCTCTTTCTATGCGATTCAATTACGGAAAAAATTAATTTTTTTCAATTAGCTAAATCAACTATGTACAACTAAGAAAGCAATTAAAGTCGTATTGTAAATGTTACGAATTAAAATTGAGCATTAACATTGTAATGTTTAATTGAATTACAACATACGTTCTTTTACAGTAAAAGTAGCTAATGGCAATTAATGATCCTGGTTGTTCGCAAGGCAAGCCTAACTTTCAAGCTTATAAGAATTCAGCAAGATTTTGTTGTATATTCAACTATTCATCATATCTTAGTTATGACTCGTATTATTGTTTGAAAAAAAAAAAGATAATGAAATATGTAATTAATATTGTTAATTAATTAATTATTACTATCATAATTAAGCAGTAATTTCTAAAAATATTTTTTGGAGCGACGCCTTCACTTTAATTATAATAGATTACAGTCCTATGTTAATTTATTCTATTAAATATAGTAGTCAGTAAGTTTGATAATGTGTAATACAAATTCGCATGTGAATATATTAATAAACTGTTATTATACATAAGTCATATATACTTGTAGTTAGTTAAGCCTTGGTGTTGTCATATATGACTCATGAATGATAATTAATAATCTGTTATACACCTTTATCAATGACCTCAACGATTCTCGAGTACTATAGCTAAAATTAATTTCCATAATGGCGGAATTAACTAATATTAATTACGTACAAACAATCAAAATATGTTGTCCATTTTACAATTTTGCTAATTGAAATTACCATTTTTTATTGATAATGAATATTGAATTTGTAATTTCTTATATATATGTATATTACACGTATAAAACGAAAGAAAATAATGAATGACGATGAAGGTACTGTTGTTATTTTTGTGTATTTTAATTCTATTGAGGAACAACAAAACCAGTAAATAAAACGTTCTCCAGGTTTATTTGTCGTTTGCTTTGTTTGGTTAACAAGAAATTAGATCAACGCTGCAATGGTGAAAGTCGTTTTATCGTGAAAGTGAAACCCAAACTCACAATAATAATAACACCAAAACTTCAATCAGAAATTTGCCGACAGTAATACCATAGATCGGAAAATTTACAATTAATTAATTAATTAATGCTATCGATCTCTAGTATGAATGATCCATCCATGTAATTCAGTATTAATATTAATAATACCACCCCAGAACTAAAACTACATATATATATATATATATATCCAACTTAAATGAATTTAAATTACTCAGAGATCCAACTCCTCATCAACTTCCCTCTCCTGAATTAATGTTAAATAAATTATACAGCAAAATAAGCAAGTAGATATTATTATGCCAATAAAGCAAATTATCTATATATGCAAATCAATACTCAATATATACACAAATTAATAAATATAAATTATTCCTGTTTTATATGAATAAGTTTTTGCATGTATAATGTTAATTAGGACAAGACTACAATATATGTATAGTGATTATAGCACATATAAATGTAATAAAATTCTTATTTTTTTTTTACATTGAATGCGTGCGTTTGTATAAAATACTCTCTGTTTATGTATTGTAGCAAATGTGGTAAAACCATCAATATGGGCAGGAGAGGAGACGGGAGTTATATGTAGATTTATGATCACTTTATTGTTACAGCTAATATGTGTATATGTATTTATGTATGTATGCATGTGTGTTTGGTTGATGAGTTTATATGTATATGTATATATATACACACACATAGCATTACAGCTAGCGTAAATAATAATTGCACATGCTATGTTTGCCGGCCGACACTCAAAATGTATATATGTGTGTATATATAAGAGTGAAAAAAATGAAAGAGTTTACCAATTAAGTTTTATGTATGCTCTTATTACATTAACAAATATAATGTATATTCGAGACATGATACAAATTAATATTAATTAATTACCTAGAAAGCATGCCTGCGGTGAAATAATATCTTGTACAGTGTCTTCCCCAAAAATGTCAAAGAAATTAATTAAGCGTAACTTTCTGCTACCCAATAAAGCAATTAATTAATATTATACATATATATAGTTTTGATCTTCTAATTAAGTATTTGACAAATTTGTTATATATATATATATATATATATGCATTATGAGAATGTAAATGTAAACGAATAAGAGCTAAATTTCGGGTTCATTTGAAAAAGACGGACATACAAAAGCAAAGCAAATCCAAAACCCGGGAATGAATAGTAACCATATATATATATATATATGAATATATGAAATGAAATGAAATGAAATGGGATGGGTGAGTGAAGAAGGATATGCAATCTATTTTATTTGGTTTTAATTAAATTCGAACGGGGAAGTTGCCTCACTCCGTATCATCTTTATTTATTTCTATTTTTAATTTTGTTTTTTTATGAGAGCGTGACAGCGTGAGGGTGAAGAATTAAATTCCATGAGTTCAGGTTGACAACACGGAGAGGAGAAATGGAGGAAGAGCTTTTTATCATTATTATTATTATTATTATTATTATTCAGAACTCTGCTTTTGCCGTTACATTATTAAATAATTAATAATGATATTCCCATTTTCCACCACATTCATTGCCTTTTTTGAAAGGCACACGTGTCATTTATATTTTATGTTCTTATTTAATTAAGTAAAAATTAAATAATATTTAGTTACTTGAGCTCGGCTAAGCTATTGAATTTCTCTGTCGTCTTTATAAATAAATTAATTAGCTTTGGTTGTTACCCACCTCTCTCTCTCTCTCTGCCATGCAAAATGCTGTCCCTTATATTTTACCATTTATTTATTACATCTCTTGAATGGTCGTTTTGTTTAGTATAAAAAATCTGAATTAATTAATTAATTAATTAATTAGTCACTGAAACATGGTCTTATCAAAATTATCCTTTTTTTTTTTTGAAGTGTAATAATTATTTACTTTTTTCTAATATAGAAAAAGACACGAGAAACTCCCAAACAAGTTGAAATTATTGACTTGCCGAGTATTTTAACAAATAGATATAGATTCATATTAAATCTGCCTATCTTTTTTAAAATATTAAGTAAATATATATATATATATATATATATAAATAGGATCCTCCTGTCGTATCCTAGGCCTAGCTTAGCTCTCCTCTCAATTCTCATGCATACAAAAAGTGAAAAAAAAAAAAAAAAAAAGATTTAATTGCTCATGTCTACACGCAACCAAAGATTCAATTTACTTACATTACATAGTACATGCCAACGAAAACACAATTTTTGTGCTGCCTTTTTGCCTCTCCCTTTTCTCGATCATGTTATCATGTTTCACATTCTTCTGCAATTAATTACATTATCTGTATGAGTTTCACACCCTCTGCAATTAATTTTCTACATTTGTATGCGTATGTTTTTCTAATTCTTTTTTGTTTTCCTATTTTATTTAGCAACTGCTATTATTTTATTGACGATTCAACAATTAAACATCTTAAGTTCGGCCTTTTTTCATTTTCACAAAATTTGACATGCTTTCCTCCCTCACCCAATTTATTAATCAACATAAACAGAACGTCATCTCTGAAGTTAAATCAACAAAAAATTCCGTGACGGTAGAAGCTCGGCCCAGCTCGTAAAACAAAAAATTCAAAAACAACAATTTTCTATCCTATCCTATGCTCGCTCCCTGTGTCCTCATTAAGACTATTATTATAGGATGGCCATTTTCTATTTTAGTTACGTTCCATATATAAATATATAAAGAAGAATAGGTGGAAAGCAGAGTAGAGAGTAACCAAACCCATATGTATGTCATTTACCATATTCACCCTATTATTAAATAATAATAAATAATTTGGAAAATTAACGATCGATCAATTACAATTATTCCCATCTACAAAGGGATTTTCCCGTGTAACGTGCCCATTCATTCATCATATGGAATGAATTGAAAATATAGAGAGTTAAAAACTAGAATAGTCAGTAAATGATTTTACACGTGAAAACAGTGGAGAGGGGCCCACGATCACAACTGTCCCTACAGCCGCGGATACATGCATGCAACACGGGTTTTGGTGGCAGGGGAGAAATACGATGGGCCCTGGCCCATGAAAGAAAGAAAGAAAGAAAGAAAGAAACAAAGTCAGGTCGGGGCAGGGCGAGGGCAATTCACAGCACAAGGGTCAGCGCATGCATGTCAAACTCATTTCATCAACCAAATGACTTTTACTAATGATGATGGAGACCAACACCAACACCAACACCAACACCCCCACCCCCATCCCCCCAAGCTCCATAAAGAAAAATCAATTAACCACAATTATAACTGAATTGACTTGTACCTAATCATCTTAATAATGGCACGCACTTACTTTTAACAACACAAGAATCAGTCCTAAATTCTATGCATTACAATTACATAACGAGTAACTAATAAATCCAACATCCACATTCACATTTAACTTTCACCTTATCTCCCACCATAATCCCTTGATCAAATAAAATTTTATCCTTTGTCATGCTGTAAAACAGCCCCATGCTCTTTATCTAGGAGGAGAAAAAAAAAAAAAAAAATTAGGGTACCTACCAAGTATTCGAAGTGTTACCAAGTACGATTCTAAGGATGGCATTTTTGGCACGGTCAGCACTAAATTATGCTTCTGAGCATACTGACTGCAGATGATTCTGACCAAGATCCGCTCCTATATTTTAATGAATATTTATGCAATTTTTTATCTGAATTACCACCATTACTTGTACTTATACTCTGGCTTGAAGACAAGCAAGAGTATAATAAAATACACATGCAAGAGGGTGACAATCTGATGAAGATACTGCCACACAGCAGAACATCAAATAAGATAAATGGCATCAAATTACAATTAATCCTTGAAACTAACTGACATTACATTGCCACTTATATGTGTATGCTAACATCCAACTGCACAGTCTTTCCATTTTTATACTTTTTACCCGATTGTAATCCTACTGTTTCTTAAATAAAAATAAAACAAACAGCAACCAAGAAAGGAAAATACATCATTCGATGCGATTGAGATGACATCTTGGCTTCAAATAAGAATTAAAAAGACAAGATAGGAAAAATACCTACATTACAAAGAACAAAAATTGTCTCAGTGAGATGTTTAAGGTAGCTTCCAAAAGTTTTTTGTTGCAACAAGAATTTTCTCTCTTCCACTTGACGCAGGTTCCTTATCATGTATGGCAGCTGTCCATCTTACAGCATTAGCTATGCGGCTTACTTTGTCAATAACTTCTGGAGAATCTCGGATCACAACTGTTCCCTCTGGACGCAACGTTCGATCCATCTCCACCATTAAATCTACCAAGTTACACCTGCAGTACGTAGAAAGTGATTATCCTAGGCACTAAATGTCAAAAGCTCAATAAACACTTTATCTACTGCTGAAAGAATGCAAACTAAAGATCAGGTCAGGTTTAAAGACAATCAAGGTTACTCTTATATCAAACAACTAAACTTTTATTGGAAGAATTGGTAATCCCAATCCAAGTCTTAGCACCATACTGAAGTAATGCAGTTGGCAGTAACAATATCTATGGGGGCATGATACGGCATCACTATTTATCTGTATGAGTTAACTAAAATGTATAGTCTTTAACAGTCAATTAAATAGACGAAAAAAAAGGTGAGAAAAATGGAAATAAGTATGAGCTCAACCAGCAAAAAGCCATATTAAAGCAGCCGCTTTGCAAGCAATTAACAAACTTCTCCACATAAACTATAAAAATTATACATGTTTTAAAGCATAACAATATAGATCATGTATACCTGTTCTTGCTTGAACCAGGATTTTTTATTAGTGATTCAATGCCGGCTACATGGATCAGATCATAAGTACGTGGATATGTTGAGAAAGGCTCACACCTATCAACATCAATCAAAAACATTAATCAATTGATAATAGTCGCCATAAGACAACATAGTTCCATAAAAATTGAACAGCTATGACTAAATGAATATGGCAGTGAACAAGAACACAAGCAACTCGGAAGAAAATTTGAGCACAATAATAAATAAAACACAAGTGCAGTTAAATTCAATGAAAATTTTAAATCTTGTAGATGATTTAATCTAAGTGATATCAATACTTCATCTGAAAATTATAATTCTGCCATAAGAGATCCGACCACCAAAGCGGGTTTCCAGCTAGCTAAAAGGACAGGCAAGTGGCATAACCAATTGCAGAAAAAGTCTGTTCTAAATGAAATTAGCATGGCAAGGGAATTGAATAATAGTGAAAAACTCTAGTTAATCTAACTAAAAGAAAATTAAAAGAAAAAAGTGATATGGGTAACAGATTTGCTATTAGCAATTACATAAAGAAGTTCTGTTATCCCTGTAACCAGTTCTAGATCCAAGAGAACACAAAGACATGTTACATGACTCACCAATCATGATAGACTCCAATAAGGCCTCTGTCATATATTAAACTCAGAGTTGATGGTTTGCGAGCAGGTATAACATTCATCACCCACACAGGATCAGATGCAAGTGCTGCAGCGAAACCACCAAAAAATGCATTCATGTCCATGACATTGCGTATAGCTGGAGTTCCTAGCTTCAGGTCCAAAGATTTCTTGTAGTAAGCAACCCTTCTTCTCCATCGTCTTGAGTCGGCCTCAAACACATCAAACCCATTTTTCAAGGCCATGGCCCTGGAAGGAGCTTTTGTTAGCCGCTCTGGCCACTTAGGAATTGTCCCAACAGCATATTCTCCACTCACAGAAGATGTCCTAATCACACATTTCTTTAACTTGAAATACCTGCAAATTAAACAAGCTTAGGTTTATAGTTTTAAGCCCCCTTGCTAGCAGCAGAGACTACAGCAATAACGAGATGGTTAACTGCATTCACAAATTTCTACCATGCAGCTCAAACACTTGCATTATATAAAATAGAATAAAAAGAAAACAAAAAAGGAACATTCCCATTGAAGTTTTAGTTGACACAAACTTGTAAAATTCCATAAACTAAGCCTGCATTCTGAGGAGAATTACCATGCATAATTTGGGTCATCTGATTCATCACACAATTCAAGACCAAATTCATTTTGGTTGGGGAGACATGATTCTCCAACAGGCTTTTTCCAGATGACAGTGTTTCCATCCACGGCAATCAACTCATAGCACAAGGCTCTTGCCACACCCTGGAGGTCTGCCCACTCCTTGTCTTGTTTAGGCCACTGTACAGGGGGACCAGAAATGACTAGGTATCCTCCAGGCCGAAGCAATCGATCCACTTCAATAAAATAAGTTGAATCTGCAAAACCAGATTTCTATGTGAAATTAGAGCATGAACAAGGAAGCAGAATAGATGGTATGCAAGACACAAACCACAAAGCACAAAGAACTCACTATAGGCTGTAAAAGGGATTAAGCATCGAGAGCAGTGTACAAAATCAAATGAGGATGCAGGAAATGGGAGTCTGCGAGTGCCAAGCATGGCAACAAATGCCGGTATCCCTCTTTCCAGAGCAAATTGTATCTGTGATTTATGTGAATCTCTAGGAGCAAATGAGAGAGTTAAAATCTTTTCAGCCAGCATAGATCCCCCAAAACTAGCAACCTGCATGAAGAGTAAACTTCAGGATCTTCAATTATACAACAGCCAACAAGGAGTAAACGAGAAAGGAGAAAAAATCCTACCCCACATCCCATGTCAAGAGCAGTCCTCAGAGTTCCTCCACGTATAGGTATATATTGTTTTAATTTGCCAATGTATTTGTCTGCTCCATCAGCGAACATTGTGCCACCACCAGGGAAAGTGAAGTATTCTCCACTCTCTTTCATCCATCCCTGGTGACCTTTCCTGTCTGCAATCTTGTTGTATGGCATGTTCGCGTGCCATATCTGTGAATTACAAAATCAAACTTTCCTAAGAATGCTACTAATTAACTACCGATAGTTTTCTATTTTTTGAATATAACTACTACTGATAGTTAAGATCAATAATGTCTGACAAAAATACTAGGATGCATAATTAGATGCAATTCTTCTTTCTTGCATGCCATTTTGCTCTCCAAGAAGACAAGACATAGTTTGCGGTCAGCTAACAGGACACTTAACTAGAAACAGCAACTATCATCGACAAGAACCCTTGAATCATTAACCAACATAAAAAGAAATTAAAAAACTAGCTCAATCTCTACTTAAAGAAACCCTAAAACCGATTTAGAAAAAGGCAGGTGATACCTTATCTAAGCTGTCAGGCCAACGAACAGGAATCTTGTAGCCCTCGGGTGGTGGAATCAAACAAAGTGGAGTCTCATCAGGCAAAGGGCAATGTCTTTCTCGGTAAAAATTCATTTCTCTGCTGAGCTGACTGTTGAGCCTCGGATCTTCACAAGGCATGTGATCCACAGAGTCGGCCGGGCAGGCCTCGATGGGCTTCTGGTGGTGACCCGCCTCAATTAAAGCCACAAGATGCTGCCGCTGACGTGGATCCGACGTAGACATAAGCAATGCTTGCCGACCCGACGCGGCAAGAGAATCGCCGAGTGGAGTAAAAACTAGGAGGAAAAATAGGAGAACTAAGCCGAAAAATGTAGCGGAAACAATATCTAAAAGTTTCCATTGTCGAGCGTTTCGTTTAGATGCAGGTAAATTGAGGTGACCCATTTGGATCTAATTGACTAAACGAGCATTTGATGCGTATAGTTAAGTGTGTAGGGTGGGTTTATTTCGGAAGATTAAGTGGGTTTGTTCTTGTCTTTTTAATTTTTAAAATTTTTTTTGCTGGGTTTTTTTAACAGACAGAGAGAGTGCAAAGTGTCCCGGGGTTTTGAGACAGTGATGCGGTTGAAAAGACTAAAGTGAGGCAGTGGCAATAAGACGAAATGGAAAATGAGGGAAGAGCTAGAAAATTAGAAAATTAGAAAATTAGAAAATTAGCTGAATGTGAGATGAGCTGACGAGAAAGGGACACCCACCCAAAATTTATTTATTAAATAATCATATTATTGATTAAAAAAAAAAAAATTATCCAGCCCGTCATGTGCTCAGCAGAAACTCCCGGGTCAAAAGAATTGACGGCAAAGATTTGGAAAATTCTTCCCCGGCCGGTTGATTTATGTGGATTATGAAATAAAAAGAGTATTGCAGCCAAGTCCGTGTAAAGTTGAGAAACAAAAGAATCTTGTTCTTCAACTGAGTTTTTGATATATTAACATTACAATATATTTAGATGTCTATATAATTACTATTATGATAGCATCTCAAAAGTCCTTTTTTGAAATTCCACAACAACTTGCTGAATGGTGACTACTTTAGCTGCAGAGATTGTTAAAAAGTACCATTTATGTAACTATAATTTCACAAAGAATTAACTAGATAATGGAAATTATATCATAATATCGGATTATTGTATAATTTGCAGGCGGGAATATTGTTCAATAAAGCACCATCTACACACCTCAACCGCAACCAAAAAGATAAAAAAACATTAAAACCAGATTTTGAGCAGGTGCCAGAGTGCTAGGTAGCGAGCGAGACAAGAGGAATCATTTCAACTAAATCAACAACCCCATGGCAAGAATATAATTTTTAAAGATTATTGCATGTACTTAGCCTACCCTTTTTCTTAATATCCTTACAGCCTTATCTGGCCTGTGAAATGTAGAAGAGTACACAGATCAACACAGAAAAACAGAAGCAAGAAATCGTAAGGGAAAAAATGAGCAATGACAAGAAAATGAATAATTGAAACTTTTCAAATAAATCTCGGTATATACAATAAATAAACGATCAGATATTTGTAACTGTAGGGACATGTACCCTGAAATGCTAGAAACTCGATCCACCTTTGATGACTGATCTTAGAACTGGTTGACAAAGCCAGAAAAATAATTCAACTCAAGTGAAACCTTGGTCAATCCCAGTGGAATTAGAAAATTCAAAGTTTCCTGCTAGCCCTAAGATTGTACTCATGCTTCAGAAGATTGGCCCTCAGTAGCATTGCCCTTACATCCTGATCAAATTCCTTGCCAGTCTGTAAAACCCGTTGGAAGGTTGCATTTCTTTGATCCGCATGTCGTGCATATAGAATCTTGTTATGTGAGTCAATCCGAGCCTGCAAGACAAGGTAGGGTCATCAAACAACCTAGAGGAAACTTTTTTTTAAAAAAATAAATAAATACCAACATCTAAAATCCCAAATCCAGTCACAACAACTGAGCCTAGGTTGGTAGTTGAACAATTCCATATAGTTTGTCCAGGGCCCTACCCTCCAGGTAAGCGTGGGCACAAAAATATGCTAACCCACTTCTTTTATGTTAAGAGCTATTCATAAAGAAAAGACACTGTACTCCCCCTGCACAGCAACCTTTTCTGATGGATTTCAAGATCTGTTTATTTCAAGATTGAGTCCATGACAAATAGAACAATCACAATGGTCAGGAGTAGTGTACCACTGGGGTAGCAAAAATTTTCCATTGATACCGCAAGAAATGTAGAAAAACTGACAGAAGAGTAGAACCAAGTTTTCTAATCACTGCCACTAGTCATAACCCATTTATTTTAAGTTAAAAAATCCAAAGCAAACAGAAAATAAAAACTAGCCGTACGGACCATACCTGTATTTGATTGTCAGTAATCAGGGCTTCAAGTTCTTTCTCTAGCCCAGCAACCGTTGTTTTGAAAGCACTAGCCATCATGTGCAAATCAACAGATACAAAAGGGTGCGTATACTGAATGAGGGCCTTGTTACGTATTTGATCATACAATGTCTCAACATGATCATGCAAATGAATATCAAGCAACAGGTTTGCTTTAAGATTTCCAAGGTAATCTAGACATGATGCATAACGGCTGCCATGAGAAAAATTGCAAATTAACACAAGGTGAGGTGAACTAAACTGCCCAAAATAAAAACTATTCAGTCAACAGCCCCACTACAAACTAAGACATCAGGACGTATGTACTCCTGTATCAGTAGTTAAAAAGGTGGAAACCCTGAGTAACAATTGAACTAAAATAGTCAAAGCATATGACGAATAATAGAGAGCAGAGGATATAGATAAATGAAAAGAAGAATAAATATTTGTGATTTAATTGAATAAAAACAATGAATGGAAAATGTTTAAGGTGGCCTTAATATGCGGCTCTGGTTGTGAAAGTAGAAAGGGATAAAGCATACCGTAAAATGTCTGTTTCAGGATTTAAGGCATACTTTCAAATGCATAATATGCTAACATACAGCATATAAGTTGTGATTTCTGCATATCTGTTCAATAGGTATTTGCTTCATTCTTAACCAAAGATGATACCTCTTTACAGCAATAGATCCTAATATCAAATCAACGAGAGAACATTATTACCTTGAGTAGAAATCATTAATAAGCTCCCTAACTTCAGGAACCAGCTCTAAGAAATTTCGGAAGTTGACATTGTCAATGACTTTGCTCTGCCAAACAAGAACAAAAATTCAATGAGTGATATCTCAATCACATGTTAATACATCATAGTCCATAAAAAAACACAATTATTGATGAGAGAGAGAGAGAGAGAGAGAGAGTGAATGCCTTAAGCTCGGCCCGATCAAAACTTGCAAGTGCACAAAGTCCCCCATATGTTGCAACATCTTGAGCAGCAATCACCTCATTATAGGAATTTCCCAGGTCAGGAGTCACTTCCAAGAACTGCATGCATATATAAAGATAATAAATGCCAAAATGAAAAGAGAAGTGTAGTAACCCCCCACAATTTTCCCACATAAAACAATGACAAACAAAAACATAAGGGCACCAATTTGTTTCATCTATAATACCATTTACTACAACGGTAAAAAGACAAGTAACATTCAAATTAAAAAAGGACATCAGTATATGAATTGACAAACCTTACGTGCAGCAAGCTTGTACTTTTTGGACTCCAAGTGAGCCAAGCCTGCAGCACATCGTAGTTTTGCAATTGTAACAGGTTCAAGGGCCTCAGGTGTTTGTTCTGCTTTGCTGACATAGCTCGTCACATGAGTAAATTGGCCCATCTCAATGCTGACCAGAATCGCACTCATACACATATGAATAATGTGCTTGGATGTAGTGCAGTAATCACGAGTACGAACATAGCTTTTAAAAGCATCCCCAAGAGCACCATGAGCATAGTAAAAATCTCCGAAATCGTTATATCCCATTCTTATACTTTCTTTGATCAAATTTGTCTGCAAATGATAAATGCAATACCAGGAGAGACATAATTTGATAGAAGAAGAATTTAGTAACTCAAATTACCATATAATATAATAAGCAACAATCAATCTAACAAATCCACCAATGTCAACCTTCACAATAAAAAAAGAAAAAAGAATGTAACCTACTTTTCCAATAAATAAGTGCCACCAAAAGTAACAATCAGCACTTGTGCCAATATCCATAATACGAGACAGGGACTATAGATCCAGTACGAAACCTCGTCAAATAGTCAACAAAACAAGATGAACCTATACCAATGAGCACATCTGATCAAGTGATGTGTTCCCAGCTCTATCGTGTCCAAAGTCAAAACAAATAAGGCTAACCTTTCACCATTTAGGATGAGTTTCTCCTAGAAAAATCTTTAATCGGCTTCCTAATAGAAACTTATGCTTTACACCACAGAAAATTTTTTCCTTAAGCTCTGTAGTGTATTTTGATACTAGTTACTTTTAAATGATCAAAAGAACCAGTATCACACAAGTTGACTGAAAACAACAAACATTAAAATTCATGTAAGGAAAAAGAAAAGAACTAAACAACGCAAACTACACCATAACAGCCGGTGCACTCAAATCTCCCTCTCAAGATAGGCACACATCATAAAATTCACAATTACAATAGAAAAGGAAAAATCAGAACAACAAATAAGGAATGTAAAAAAGTAACAATAAAACTAAAATACAACACAACATATAAATTCATACGACGTTAAAAAAGTGCATACCCTATAAGCATTGAGTTCGTTCTCGAGTTTCTCCTTGCGTTGTTCGGCTCTGCGATCCACGGAATCGCACCACGCTTCGTCCATGGTATAATTGGGGCCTAACCTCCCATCAATCTTCTTCACAACCTCTCTGAACAGCTGGGTGTTCTCGCCTTTCTTAATTTCATCGTAAGCCATTCGCAGCGCCTCCATCTGCATCGAAGCGTTGACGCAGTGGTCCGCGATAAACATTAGCCGCGTGATCTTCGTCCTCCCTTGGTACAGACTGGCGTACGCTTCGACGTCCAGCTGCTCCCCACTAATGACTGGTCTGCTACGCGTCGATTCCTCGCCGCCGTTGGAGTAGATCTCCTCCATCATTGAATTCGAATGCTCGTCTTCGGCATCCATCACCGTAATACGCAATTTCTAGGGTTAGGGTTTCGTTGTTGAGAATTTCCTTGTTTCGAATGTCTCACTTCACGATGATGGCAGCGGGTATTTTATTACGGTATCTGAGGAGGGAGATGCATTTTCAAGTGATTCGTATGTAGAGTGTTGCTATACGCACCCTAATTTTGTTTTAATTACACGCCTTAAGTCCATCTGCATGGGAGTATTCAGAAATGTAGTGGGTATATTTAGAATTATTCGTATGTCAGCCATCTATCAAAAAAGTTCCGAGAAAATATTAACATTATCTCATGCCCGGTCCAGATTATTACAAGACTCGAGTCTCGTAACATAAATGTTCTTTAAATTCTCAGTCAGCATGCATTTTAACCCAATTACTTAAAAAGTGGTTTGTTTTATTTTTAGCTACAAGTGTTAGGATTTGTTTTCTGTTTTTTTTTTTTTTGATATTATAAGTTTTACTTATAGATTTAAAATTTTCTCTGTCCAAGTCTTGAAATTTTCATAGATCAAGTTTTATAGCAAAAAAAAAAAAAAAAAAAAAAAGAATCATCATTGTATTAATAGGAAAAGCCAACTTTAATAATTGTAAAGAGCAGTTGAAAATAACCTTCGTGCACTAATTTGTTTCTTATTCTTCCCGAAAATGTTAAACGGTTATCTCTCTTGACGGAATATAGTAAAATATTATTTTAAAAAAATATATACAAGAATTTAGGTAGACTTTCTCATTAGTACTCTAGTAATAATCGTGTGAATAAAGTGTAGATTTTTTCAAATAACATAATAATTATAATTATCTCCACTCCCAGCCTTAATAAGTGTTTGGATATAATAGGAATAAGTTTGTACACATAATTGTATGATATTTAAAGACATATATTTTGTGTAAAATTATTCCCACCGTATACATAAATTAGGTTTGTGATTAATTTACACTGTTGTTTCAAGGAGTGTAAATTCAAAATTTCAATAAAGGATGCTGCTTAATTTGACTGCCTCCAGCAGACAGCCGGCAAATCTTTTTGAATGACTTCCGAAGTCAAGCACCAAATGCAAGTCTCAATTTTATTGTTTTTGGGAAAATATTTGCTCTGAAGAAAGTACTAAAAATCATTATTTATAAAATTATAATTATTTTGTAATAAAAATGTCTAGCTATTAAACATTGCTAATAGAATGCATATAGTTTTCTAAATTCAAATTGTCCTGTACATGCAAGAATCAAATTATCAAAATTATTAGTCATATGATGATAATATAGCAGACATATACTATATGAAATTTGTATGGTTATGATAATATTTTATGTACTAACTAATACATCAGGTTTCCAGTACTGTTCATTAATTCTATCTAATTTCATCGAACACCAAACTTCCCTCACTTTTTTTTCCTTGAATTTTAACGAAATCTCAAATATATACAAAATATATAGTTTCGTCTTATTTGCTTAATAGAAAAAATAATCACAACTTGATTAATTAAGGATTTTATGTTGATCCTTTTGAAAGTTAAAAGCCGCAATGAGACAGCATTAATGTATAAAGTTTGAATTTGCGAACACTCGGAAGTCTTGTCGTTACACCATGCATTAATTGACCATTAATTGTGACATTTTTGGAAAAATTTTCTAATGCACGCAATTCCGGTTACCTACAATTCATTTTGATGTAACAAAAGCGAGACTTACTTTTTCTGTCAGGTCAAATCCATATGTCACTTATGATTCATGAACATATATAAATATATATTTTGTCTTGTAGAATTTAGGTAAATAATTAAAGCTGATCTACAGGAACGAAGATAGAGTTTGAGAAGAGTCTGCAAGAGAGAAAGAATTATGGAGACTGTTCTTCACGACCTTGAATGTACAATAAAGGTTGAATTTATTATTACAAGAAGAACATATATGTATATTACATAGAGAGAGGGAGAGAACAGTAGGTAAAACTAATTCAATTACAATAAAAATCTTATGCACTTAACAGAACAAATGGAGTAGAATTAAATTCCGGCTTCGTCGTCCTGATTATTGTCTAATTTGTATTTTAAGAGGAAAGAGAGCAGCCCAGTTACCATATTATGTAATATGATACAAGACATAATTATCGGTCACTTGTACTTTTCCGCAATCTTAATGTGCAGTCCATTTGGAAATATAAGGCCAGGACTTCGAATCACATCCCCTCCTTTGATGACT
Organism: Azadirachta indica; assembly: GCA_022749755.1. Taxonomy (NCBI): domain Eukaryota; kingdom Viridiplantae; phylum Streptophyta; class Magnoliopsida; order Sapindales; family Meliaceae; genus Azadirachta; species Azadirachta indica. The sequence continues at coordinate 21,401,876 of CM040440.1, forward strand.
GACCACCTGATCAATGAATGTATCAAGACCTTAGGTCATTAACCGTTCATTATTTATTTATTAATTTATTGAAGCAGCTGCTACAGTTTGGCTACAAGTAAGATTAAATTAATTACCTGTATTTGGTGACTAGGTGATGAAGTAAAATTGCCATTTGAAGCTTGGTAAAGTCAGCTCCAACGCAAAGTCTGGCGCCACCTCCGAAGGCCATGAACGTTTTTGATCCTGCATGCAATTCTTGTCCCTGTGCGCACGCATGCAGTTTGTAAAAGAAACTTAAAAAACCTTACTTAATTTCAGAGCCCATGCATATATATATATATATATATATATATATGCAGATGGTCTGTTCTTACTTAACTTGGCAAATTAAATTGAAACCCGTTCTCATTTTATTACCTCCCAACGCCACGGATTAAATGCTAGAGGGTCCTCATATTTATCAGGATTCAAATGAAGAACTGATGGAACCATCATTATTAACCAGCCGGCAGGAATTGTATATCCTGTAACGGTACTCCAAATTAAAAGGGATATCTTGATTATTAAACATTTTATGCTAATTAATTAATGCCTCAATCATTAATTAAAATTAAACTTGCCCTTTATCTGCACATCATTCATCACTCTTCTGAAAATCCCAGGTACTATATTTGCCAGCCGCATAGCTTCGTTGATGACCTGCAATTAATGCAAAGCTGTTTATTAATCTATAATCAACAATCTAATATCACTATTAAGGCCCTCAGACTGATTTAACTCACCATGAGAGTGAAGGTCATAGATTTGTATTATTCCCATGTAATTTCAGATCTCTCTTCTTCTCGGTTTCTAAGAATTGCCTCGTGTTCTTTCTGAAACGAAATTAATATACATGTCGAATAAGAAGATTATAAGAACCAATTCAGGCAAAATTAAATAATTTATTACAGTACAAGAAGTATTATTTATGTACAAACCGTTAATTCTTCTAGCACGTGGGGATGATCAAAAATATACTTGATTAGTAATGTGATCCCCGAAGAAGTAGTTTCGTGTGCAGCGAAGAGGACCAGAAAGATCAAGTTTATAGCCATAGATTCATTCATAATCGTTTCTTCCTTTTCCACTTCTTCAAGTAAATCATCCATGAAATCATGCCGACGGATTTTTGATGCTTTCCTTTCATGGTAGATGTCCCTAATCACCCTGATTACCTTTTTCCTTCCCTAATGTTCAAAATTGAACGTATGATTAATAAATCAGTACCTAAGAATATTAAAAAGAATCCGTCTAATAAATTGATGTAATACCCGTAAACATGCATGGAAAGCGGTTCCGGGAATGTTCAGAGGAAATGAGAAGAGACCAACAATGAAAGTTTTATAATTCTCTCTGAGTTTCTGAGCGTCCTTCGTTTCATCATAGCTGATTAGCTTCTTACAGAAATATTCAAATATCATCTGCAGCCAGTAGCCAAGAGTTTTCATCATTATAACAACGTTCAGTTTCTAATTATTTTTGTTAATCTAAGACAAGCTCAATTATGAGAGTAAAATAATTGCCTGTGAAGCCCCTTCTTTGACATCGAAAGTATCATGATTAGCCCATGAGTGTAGATGTCTGCAAGTTGATTCATTCAGTTCGTGCACAACTTCTTTCCTCAGGTTTTCTGGGCCAACAAGACTTAGAATCAATTTCTTCAAGTACTTATGAAGGTTTCCATGGAATGAGAAGCTTTCTTCACCCAGAATTTCTATAAAACTCTCAGTGTACCAAAGTAAGAAATTCTTATTTTCTTGTTGAAGGATGGTATAGTTAATTTCCGGGTCAGTTGAGACGATGATCTTTTGACCAACTAGACTTGTTCGAAACAGAGTTCCACGTCTGAAAGTGCAGTAAAGTTAAAACAAAATTAACTGATTGAAAGTATTTTATAAAGCAAATCATATTTCCGCATTGATATGAACTTACTGGAATATGGCTGAGCCTGAGATCTTACCTTGCCATTCTCTTACTGATAAAAGGTGGGATGTCATACAATGCGTGGGAAGAGAAGAACTCGATTGACTCTCCAATGATTGGCCATCCCATTGAACCAGGCGGTAGCTTCCCGTTGCACTTGGGGTTCGCCCAAGTGTAAACCCAATGCCCAATCCTGACAAGTAAAGCTACCAGGCAAAGAACAACCGCCCACATCTTTTCGAAGTGTCGAGTGGATTCAGTCCAATGATTTCGTGAGAAGAGTGAGCTACTTAGGACTCAGTGCATAAACATTGGATATGGCTAGGTGTTTATATACTACTGACTGGATCCACTGATTTGCATAAGAATGTACCGGACTAAATGGAAGGGAAAGAGACCACATTACCTCTCTAATAATTCTCACAGTGACAGTCCGAAATTTCCTCAATGATACGGCACTGTATAGGACTATTCAAGCATTTATTAAATGCATCCACCTACTGTTTTGACAAGGCCACTTTTTTCTTCCCAGAATATCTCCCAGAAATTTCTTTTTATCACGCAAAGCAAGTATAGATATTTCGCAAACAAAATATTGCAAGAAAGTCAATGATACCGAAACCAAAATAATTACAAAATTAGTAACCAAAACCACAGTACATTGTGAAATATAAACTGCTTGTCTGCTTCTCGCTTATTATTGGTTTCGGAATACGATATTCCATTGCTTGTAAAGCCAGGTAGATTCGGGGTTTTCACTTTTCGCTTTTTTTTTTTTAATATGCATTTTAAACCCCTTAATTATGCCAATAAAAACATACTATAGATTTGCAAACCCAAGCCCGTTGATTATGGTAAAACATGGCAGACTTATTATTTATTCGTGTTTATTTCGTACATGGATTGGCTTGAGAGTAAGTGTAGGGATTACAATGGAAAATGACATCTTAAATTGGAAAGATGACTGATAATACTATTGCTATTTATAAAGATTATTTCCGTGCTGCTTCGTATCTTTTGGTCACTTCTGCTTCTCTGCAATTTTGATGTGCAGTCCATTTGGAAATTTCACACCAGGCTGTTTAAAGAGTTCTCCTCCTTTGATTACTGACCACCTAAAAAATATGAACCAACGTATATATATATATATATATATATTAAAGCCATTAAAATTTTCATTTATTCGTAAACGTGTTACCAAAAAGGATGCCATGTTTAATTTGCTGTCTAACTTACAGACCTGTATTTGGTGACCAGGTGATGAACATAAATCGCCAGATTAAGCTTTGCAAATTCAGCTCCAGTGCAAAGTCTTACACCGCCACCAAAAGCCATGAAAGTCCTTGATCCAGTATGCAATTCTTTTCCCTGTAATTAATCCCATTTCATTTTTGTATATAAAACTGTATGTGTGAGAATCTGAAAATTATCTAGATCTGATTCATCGATTACATTGCTGTAAACATTAAGGTATTTGGGAAAGCTGTTGAAAATCACCTGCCAACGCCATGGATTGAATTCAAAAGGATTCTCATATTTGTTAGGATCAAAATGAACAACTGGAAGTGCGATCATTATAACCCAGCCAGCTGGAATTGTATATCCTGCATTCATAAGTTACAAATCGCAATTTTCCTTATCAATCTTCAGTAGTTCCTTACGAAACTTGTTATATATATATATATATATATTATGAAAATATATGAATTACTGTTAATTAATTGTGTGATTTAAAACTTACCGTTTATCTCGATATCCTTAACAACTTTCCTGAAAGTCATCGGGGCTATATTGGCCAGTCGTACAGTTTCATTTATAACCTGCAAATTAAGCAGACAAAAAATTAGAAATTAATTCATCGATCAGTCAAGGAGGAGTAGTCAGACTAATCTAACTCACCATGTGCGTGAAAGACATTGATTTGTATTCTTCCCACGTAATTTCAGAATTCTTATCTTCACGACGGCTGAGAATTGCCTCGTGCTCTCTCTGAAAGTAATTACATTTAACAGTACTGTTATCTAAATATATACATTTGTAATTTAATGGTCAACTGCATAAGCTAAGCTGTAAATAGAAGAAAGTACAAACCGTTAATTCTGCTAGCACGTCAGGATGGTCATTGATGTATTTTGTAATTAACGTGATGGATTGAGAAATAGTCTCGAATGCAGCAAAGAGAAGCATAAACACCAAGTCTACAGCAACAGAATCTTTCAATACTGCGTTTTCTTTTTCCACTTCTTCAAGTATATGATCCAAGAAATCATTGCCAGGAATTTTTGATGCTTTTCTCTCTTGGTAAATATCCTTAATCACTTTAAGTGCATTCTTACGTCCCTGATTAATTCAAATTCAAAGTCAAAATCAATGGTCCCCACGCTGAGTCCTCCCTGTTCGTTTCTAACATCACCATGGTTATCCTAACAATAATGAATGTATTGCACTATTGTATTATTCAGCGGACATTAATTCTTAGAAATAAATTTGGGTACAACTCAACCCAAAAAATATTTTAAGAGATGAGGGTGCCTAATAAATATATAAAGAAGATAGCAGTCCAATATGATGGCAACGTGAGAAGGTTAACATTAATTATATTTATGCCTAACAAAATAGAATTGAGATATCCCATATACATTTGCATTTAATTAATCTATACAATAACAATTAAATATAAAATTAATCAAATTAGTTTACCTGTAAACATGCATGGAAAGCTGTTCCAGGAAAATACAGAGGAACTGAGACCATACCCTCCCTGAAAGCTATGTAATTCTCTCTCAGTTTCTTTCCGTATTTCCGTTCATCATAACCTATTATCTTCTTCGACGCAAACTCAAACGTCATCTGCCAAGTGCCAATCAATTCATTATCTAAGGATAACTATATATACAAATACATATAATTAATGAATACCAAATACTTGAGAAAACTGGTCAATGTTAATTTAATGATTTTTCGACTTTTTATCGTTCTAGCTTACTCGAGAAGATCCTTCGTGGACATTAACAGTGGCACGGGTAGCCCATGAATTCAGATGTCTGCGAATTGCCTCGTCAACCTCGTGCAGCAAGTTTGCCCTCAGCTTTTCGCGGCCAACAAGATGTAGAGCCAGATTTCTCAGGTATTTATGGACGCTTCCATGGATTGCCAGCAAGTGTTCTTCTCCCATAATTTCATTTAAACTATCAGTACACCAGAATAAGATAGACTTATTTTCCTGGTTCATAATGCGGTAATTTATCTCAGGATCAGTCGATACAACCACCTTCTGTCCAACAAGACTCGTTCGAAACATGCTTCCGTATCTGAAACAATATATATAAAAACAAAAATTGAAGCCCGATTTTATATTTATAAAAAAAAAAAGAAAAAGAAATCCAACATGCACGCTGAGCGGAGCTGAGTCAATTAAAAAATAAATTAACGAATATTAATTTATCAAACACTCTACCTCGTCACTCTTTTTCTGATAAACGGTGGGATTTCATACATTGCATGGGGAGAGAAGAAGTCGATTGTTTCTCCGATGAGAGGCAAACCCATTGAACCAGGAGGAAGTTTACCGTCGCACTTGGGGTACGCCCAAGTGTAAACCCAATGGCTAATCTTAACAAGAAGCAAAGTTGCAACCAAAATAGCAATTTCGTAGTACATCTTTAAACGGACAGAAAGTTTTTTAGTACAATGATTTTGTGACAAATGATGAGAAAAGGAATACATGTTTATATAGAGGCATTTGGATTTATATTTATAGTTATATTTATATTTATTTGGTCAATATTCAATAATATTATTTTAATTAGCCGTCACTTAACGTATGCTTTAAGGTAAGAACGATATCGACCGAACTATTTTAAGATTGAATACGAATATCAACGGAGATATAATAATATTGATTCATTCGGAATACAGAGAGAGAGAACTTAACATGCCGAATATTGTTTTTAAAGGACTACTTGATAAAACAAGCAGCAATATACATGTATATACATGTAGCTATCTATCTAGATGCATTTTTGGCTGGATTGGGGTCACCATCTTTTATTATCTCTTTTCGGAACTAGTTATCTAAGAAAATTATTATTTTTATACTTTTAACTAAAAACAAATATAATAATAATAATAATAATAATAATAAGTTTTATTTTAGAACATATTGATAATTACATATTTCTTAATATATTAAAACTAAAATATAAATTTATATGTTTTACAATATATTAACATTCATCGTTAATTAGATATTAAAAATAAATAAAATAAAATATATTAAAAATAAAATGTATTATAATACATTATTTATCATTATAAATAAAATTTATAATATATTAATAAATATCATATTATTAAGGTGTTAGAATATAATATTATTATTTATTTTTTTTACTTTATCTTAGATAAATGTGTTATATTTTGTTAAATTTTAAAGGTTTAATAGTTATTTTTGTTAGATAACTAGGATATAATCATCACTTTTTAGTAAATCGAGATTTTAACATATATTTTTGGAATTATTGGTACTATATAGTCCAACAGCTAAAATATTAAAAACTTGTAAATCCTTTAAGGAATTAGAAAGCGAAAGGAAATTTAGATAATTAGATTAATGTCTAAAAATTCATTGATTCTTTCTGTTGTGCCATACTTTGTATGCTATTTTCTAACAAAATAGTGCATTTTCATTTTTTTTTTTAAATTTTAGAGTACTATTAGTATACTAATTGCTATATAAATTTATTATTCAAACTTACATATTGATAAAATAATAGTAGGCATGAACAAAATTGTTAATTAAGAAGGTTAAAATATAATATGTTCATGTAATAATTCTTAATTAAGAAGGTTAAAATATAATGTGTTTATGTAATAATTTGTTAAAAAGTATCTTCCACAACTCAAGTAGTGGCTACTTTTTTAGCAGGAGTGACATTATACACTATTATGATAGTCGAAGCAGTGGATTCACGTACGATATTATCATACCTTTCTCTTCATATAGGAGTAGCTTTGGATACTTTTATAATGAACAACATATTTTAATCATTTATGATGATCCCTCTAAATAATAAGAACATACTTCATAGTCTATCAAGATGACAAGCTTATCTTGAAGATGTTTTTCTGACTTCTAATATTATATTATTATAGTGTATTCTAGATTATTATGACAGTTAAAAAAATCACTTAATAATTAAGATATTATGTCAATAATATAATGTTATCACAATAGTTTATATAAATAAAATTTATATTCTCTTATTTTTTTAAAAAAAATTCTTATATAAGATTGATTTATTTTTATTTAATAAAATATTGTTATTTCTATGTTTATTTTAGAATTTTAATTTTAAATTGAAATTAATCAATCGTTAGAATAAAAAAAAGAAAAAAACAAGAAATTTGAAATTTCAATGATCAAGAAGAGTAAGTAATAGAAAAAATTTTCCTCATTACAATAAGTAACAAAATGTTAAAAGACGAGGAATTGTTGCGTGGAATAGTTTTAAAATGTTAAAAGAGAACGAATTATTCTATCGAATAGTTTTATACAAACAATTAAACATAAAAGTCGTGGTTACGGAAGACTAATCAAGTGGCTCTTTAAAATTTCTTCATCACAGAAGAAATGAATGCATTTTCTATTGGGGCGGCAGAAGAAATCAACCAAACCAAAGTTTCGTCAATGCAATTAATTAGTGCTTGTTACTGCTACAATGCTTGACCGACTTCCAAGTCAAGCTGAAACGGACAAGTAAATCAACGTCGTCGGTTTACCAGAAAACTACTAGAATTATCACACTTGTACGAATATTCAAAGAAGCTTATAACAATAATACATTTTAATTTGAGAAAATTTTAACAGTAACCAATCTTTGAAATTAATTTTTTTAAATGACTACTATTTAAAATATATTTAAAAATAACTAATTTAGACCAAAACATTTTCATAAAATTTTTCAAAAAATAACAAATATACACATTCAAGTAGGATTATTTTAGTCTAAAAAAAATTTTAGATGGTCATTTTTAAAAAATATTTTAAATAGTTTTTGTTCATGAAAATTCATCCTAAATCTTGGTTATTATTATTATTATTATTTTAATTTAGAAAAAATGTTCAATTGTCCCTTAATTTTTTAGATAATATCTCATTATTCTTTATATTTTTTATAATATTTTATCATTCCCTGTGTTTCGATTTTATCTTTTAATAATTTCAATATGAATCATTGAATTAGAAATAATTAAATAACAAAATCGAAAATATTTAAATTATTGAAAAGTAAAATTAAAATTTAAAGAATGATAGAATATTAAAAAAATATGTAAAAAAATAATAGAGTATTAATTAAAAATAGGGAGGGAACGAGGAACTTTCCCTTTAATTTATATGTATTCATATTGAGTTTGGGCAAAAAATCTCTGCCCATTTCATCAATAAAGTACGACACTTCATTCAATGGGTGTATCTAGAAATGCCTTCCGTTGTGCGTTTAGTTCACTCATTAAAATCTCATATTAGACCCAATTTAAAACTTGGTTATTCATAAGCCCCACGCAAGAGCCAGCCGTATACAATAATTACGCTCTTGGTTAATTAATTAATCAAATTTTCAAGCTTTTAGCATATAATTTTGAACTGCTATTCTAGGGGAAAGTATTAATTATATGGGATGTGGGTACCATAAGACATGATTTTACTGGATAAGGTTTAAGAAAATCTTAGATTAAAATAATTTTTTTATTTAAAATATACATATGAGTAAAATTTAAATTTGACTAAAATTTTAATATGATTACGAATGACTTGTTGGAAGATTCGGTAATATATTTCTGCATTCGTTTGTACAACTACCGTTTGCCCAACTACTCTTGTCCGAAACAAAGGTCCGTTCCTGAACGGAAATTAATTAAAACAAAATCCAACATTAAGTAGAAGTATTTGTGTATATCTAATAACATACTTGCCCATCCATTCTCCTGCTGATACGGGCTGGGATATCGTAATGTGAAGCAGGAGGGTAGCCCATTGAACCAGGAGGTAAATTATCGCCGGCCCGACTATAAGACCAAAGGCCAATCCAGACTAACTTAAATTCCACACATCTTTAATAGTATAATATTAAATTACCGTTTCATATAACTTTTTAAATATAATTTTTTAAAATAAATTTTTATTCGTAAAATTTTTATAAATAAAATTTTTATAATGATTTAATCTTTATAAATAATTTTTAAAAAATTTAAATAATTACTTTAATATATAAATTTTTAATATTTTATTTTAAAAAATAATATAAAAATTTTAAAATAAAATAAGTTAAATAGTTGTTTTTATAAAAGTTTTGAAACCGATATATTAACATATATGCTCTTATTAATTCTTACATATATTTTTATTTTTTATTTTATAAATATTTAATTATGTTGATATAATAGTTTGTAAATTAAATAATTTTTAATAAATTATATATCTACATTATTTTTTTTTTTACATGATACACGACTTTACTTTGTGTTGTGAGTGAAAAAAAAATTATGGATTAACAAATTTAAATGATATAAAAATTAATAATAAAATAAGTAAAAAATAAATTATATCAAAATATCATTATGAGCAGAGACAACAAAAAAAAAAAAAGTATTAGATAAAATTTAAATACTAAAAAAAAATAATAAATTAAAAATATTATTAATAAATAAATTATTTAATTTATTCAGACATGCCAATCCAGTAACAATAATAAAAACGACAGAAATCAGAGAATTCATGGTGAGTTCCTCGCACTAAACTAAAACAAATAAATAAATAAAGAAAGAAACACGTTGTAAGGGTAGGTGCTTATATATAATACAGAGGCATACAAACTACGAACCTTTTCATTTTTCCATTAAGATAGTATTTAATTATTTATGTATTATTATTCTTAAACTAATAAAATGTTTCAATTGATGAATATAAAAACTTTAAGTTTTATTAGTATATAGACATAGCTTGAGAGATTTATTCAATCCAATATATACAATATATATAATACTGCTGCATGCATCAGGAAAAAACGGTTCATCCGAAGCACAGCTAGTCAGCATTTTATAAAATTAATTATATCTTCACAATCAATTATGGATCAATCTTTTAAACAAATGATTAATAATTAACTATGAACTAAGTATATGAAAAGATAAAAAATTCATTAATTCAAAATGTTGACATTGAAATTCATGACTTCAGTTACCTTTTGCTTGAAACAAAATTTTATTATTAAATTCGTAAAATAACATGAATAAATCTATATAAATAGAGCATAATATATATATATATATTATCGATTTCTTTATTTTAATAATATTTGACATATATTTTATTTAAATAAATTTCTAATTAAAATTTCAAATTCAAATTAGTTTCTCATTCTCGTAAAAATTCTAATGAACAACAATTTCTTTAAATTTGTTATATCGGTTGAATTTTTCTGACTGAATATGGTTTAAACAACATTTTTCTTTATCTAAGCTGAACAGATATTTAAACCTATCGAGATATAACCCATTAATTTTTCAGGCCTCAGGTCATTTTTTCTAAACACACGATATATAATATAAAGAAGTTCTCAAATTTTAGTAAATTAAATTTACTCGAATAAATTTGTTGTCTTCCAAGAAGACAAAAACCAGTAATAAATTTTTTTTAAAAATATTTAATTTGTAATTGACAAGGAGATTGCCTCCAGCTCAGGAATTGGAGGTGGACCAACTCTATTTATTCTTCAAAGATGGGGATATATCAAGGATCCCAATCATTTATATTATTATATATACAATTGCGTATACATAAAAATAAAAGAATTAGAAAACAATTCCACACCAGATTTTTCTAAATACAGATGCTATGATGTGATATTATATATACATATATATATATGTATATATTGCAATCAAACACCTGTCGGCTCAATGATTAATGTGTCGGGCACGATTTTGTAAACAAGTAATTTATTCAATGTTATCTCCTCGAATACGTTTACATATATCATCTGTATTTTGAAACCCAACTCATAGAAATTGAAAAAAAATATCGAAAATTATGTAAACGTATGACATATATTCATACTTATTTATAAATTATTAAATTTATATATTTTTTAATATTTAAATTAAATTTAATATATTTATTAATTATAATATATTAATTATATATTAATAATTAATTTTAACTATTAAAAGTGCATAAATTCAATAATTTATAAATAATATAAATATATATAATTTCATGAATTATATATATGAATTTTACAAAGTAATCCAAACTTTTAACGAAAAGGACTTTATAATAATTTGATATATAATAATTATAGAATTTTTTAAATAAAATATGTATATTTTTATTTAATATATCTATTTTAAAATTTATATTATTTGTATTATATATTTTTTTAAAAAAATCAAGTACATAATTAATATAAATAATATAAAGTATAAATATATACCATATTTATTACAAATAAATTTTTTAAAAATTTTTTTAATTAAAATTAAATTAAACTCTTAAATAAAAATATATAATTAATTATCAATTCTTAATTTTAACATAATAGTAAATTTAATTTACATAATATAATTTTATTATTTTAATTTAACTAATTTTTTTTAATATTTCATAAATATTTATAACCATTTTTTCTTATAAAATAATTATTTTTTGATTTTTTTTAACTCATTGTTAGCATTTTAATTTTGATAAAATATCTAATGTTTATACAATCAATGCTATACTCTATGTTTAACTGTTGTTTGATCTATGCAATGGTGGTGATGTTGTATTAGTATTACGAATAACGGTTGTTAAATTGTAAAGTTAAATATTATATTGGTCGCCTTTTCTTTTCTCTTTTTTTTTCTCCAAAATTTGGCCAACAATAACTTTAAAGCGAATTTTATTTGTACGGTAGTATATATAAATGGCGATTTCATGAAATATATTATGGAATAGTGAATTATGGTTATATACACAATGACATGTGACGACATTATATATGTTCTTTAATAGATAATATATAATAATGATGATGATGTTAATAATAATAGTCTATATATGGCCATACCAAAGATAAATAAATATATTAATTATATTAAATTTAATAAAACACAAACCCTGAATATTACGATGCAGCACACCAACGACACATACCCTAACGAAAAGAAAAACGTACGATCGACAAGGAGATCCTTTGCCATATTATTTTGCGCAACACAAATTACTATTTTATTTATTGCATTTGCACACATATGCAATATATGTGCATACTAATATTCATCACTTGTGCATTTCGGCAATTTGGATGTGCAGCCCGTTCGGAAAAATGAGGCCAGGCTTTCGAACCACGTCCCCTCCTTTGATCACCGACCCGCTGGTGAAAGTATATAGATATGTTATAATTATGTCATTGAAAATTAATTAGAAGTCATTTTGATTATTAAGTTAATTACAGTTGTACATGTTGTGTGGAGTAATTAACTAATGAAAGGTGGGTAGGTAGGAAGGCACCTGTATTTAGTGACCAAGTGATGGACGAAAATTGCCATTTGAAGCTTAGCAAAATCAGCTCCGACGCAAAGTCTCACACCACCGCCAAAAGCCATGAATGTCTTCGATCCCGCATGTAATTCTTTTCCCTGTACATGCATGCATGCATGTATACACTTCATCGTTCATATATGTCTCTTTACGTCTAATTAATTTCAATTAATAATTAATTACCTCCCAACGCCATGGATTAAATGCAAGAGGATCCTCGTATTTGTCATGATTCAAATGAATAACTGATGGGACCACCATAATTGACCACCCTGCTGGAATTGTATATCCTGCATCAATTAACAACTCACAAGAAGCTTAGAACGCTTCTGTATATAATATATATACATGTGGTAATCAAGCATCTCCCATTTAATTAATATTTTCTCTTACCCTTTATATTCACCTCATTCAACACTTTTCTGAAAATCCCGGGTACTATATTTGCCAGCCGAACAGTTTCATTAATAACCTGCAATTTTATATATATATATATATATATATGGAATGCAAATTAAAATATAATTTATACGTCTATGTATTAATAACTTCGTGATTAAGAGTACGTCTTTTAACTCACCATATGTGTGGAAGTCATTGATTTATATTCTTCCCAAGTAATCATTTGAGACTTCTCTTTTTCACGGCTTCTAAGAATTGCCTCGTGCTCTTTCTGAAATTAGATTAGCAGTGGCATAAGAAGACAACAGTCGCCGAAAATTTTGTGACGAAAATTAAATAATTAATTTGCATAATTCGAATATATCGTATTATATATATACACACACAAACACACACAGTAACAGTATGTACAGACCCTTAGTTCTGATAGCACTTGGGGATGATCAAAAATATACTTAGTTAGTAATGTCATCGCCTGAGAAGTAGTTTCGTGTGAAGCAAAGAGAATCAGAAACACCAAGTCAACAGCAACAGCTTCGTTCAAGATGGTGTCTTCTTTTTCCACTTCTTCAATTAAATCATCCATGAAATCATTTCCACGTATTTTTGTTGCTTTCCTCTCTCGATAGATATCCTTAATCACCTTTACTGCTCTTCTACGTCCCTAATATAATAATTTTTAAAAATCATCCAGGCTAAAAACGCCCCGTTTTCGGCTGCATATATGCATGACTTGAATTCAATTAATATATAAATATATACATATATACATATATAGTCATACTAACTAACCTGTATACATGCATGGAAAGCCGTTCCAGGAATGTTCAGAGGAAATGAAATGAGACCATCCATGAAAGCTTTGAAATTCCCTCTGAGATTCTTTGAATCCCTAGCCTCATCATAACTGATTAGCTTCTTCGCAAAGTATTCAAATATCATCTGCCAATAGTCAAATGATTTCCCTGTTAGTTTTTTATCTAATGTTTATATGTACGTATATGTGTAAGAGTAAGACTAAATAAATTACCTGTGAAACTCCTTCTTTGACATCGACAGTGCCAAGCGTTGTCCATGAATGTAGATGTCTGCGAGTTGTCTGATCCAGTTCGTGCAGTAGGCTTGCTCTCAGGTTTTCAGGGCCAACAAGATGCAAAATCAAGTTCCTTAGATACTTATGAAGGTTTCCATGGTACGACATCATACTCTTTTGTCCAATAATTTCGAGAAAACTCTCTGTATACCAAATTACGAATGACTTGTTTTCTTGTTGGAATATAGCATAGTTTATTTCCGGATCTGTTGATACCACCACCTGTTGACCAACTAGACTTGTCAAAAACAAAGGTCCATATCTGAAACCCTCCAAAAAATAAAAAATAAAAAATAGTACATTAGAAATTAATATTAAACATTTTACATTATATACATATATGCATATATTGTGAAGAACTTACCTATCAATTCTCTTCCTGATAAAGGGCGGGATATCGTAGAGTGAATGGGGAGTGAAGAACTGGATGGTCTCCCCAATAATTGGGAAGCCCAGTGAACCAGGCGGGAGTTTCCCATTGCACTTAGGGTTCCTCCAACTATAAACCCAATGGTTCATAATCACAAAAATTATAGCCGCTAAGCAAACTGCAATTCCCCACATTTTCTGAGTTTAATTGGTGACTTCTAAGAAGCTAGGCTACTGTCGATGCACACTTTTCTTTTCGCATAGCAGCAGCTGCTCATAAATATCCCATACTACATTTAAATATTAATATCCAAATACGTACACGTAAAATTAATTAAAATATTTAATTAATTGCTTATGCAATATTTCTGATTTAATAAATGCCGTTAATATTTGGATGATTATGGTTTGAAACACGTATGAGAGAGAAGCTTGTCCAATGAATTATTATTTGTTACTTGTATGGTATATGCATACACACATATATGTATATATGTATGTCTGTAACAATTACTTTTATACCAAATAGATGGTTGCTAATATTTTATGATCTCCTCGGGGTAACAACGGAGTTTAAATATTAAAGATTCCCATATCCTCAAATAATTCATGGACATAAATGGACAAATTTTAATGACAACTTTCATGTATTCAAAAAATATTCTCAATATTCTAAGTTGGAATATTGCACAGTTCCAGCGAAGCTTTTGTCGTGGACATGCATAATTATCTAAATTAATTATCAAATAATAATAAGAGATATTTTCATATATTGTCTTGAAATTTGTAGAAATCACTTACAAAGAGAGTTTGTGAAAATTTATAGAAATCTCCCCTACCAATTGCTACAGTTTTTTCATTCCGTTGACTATTAAAAAAGTATTAAATAATTAAACTAACCTCATGAACATGTGTTAATGAAATCATAATCCTATTATTCTTTTTGCTTGTTCATTTTTTTTCTTTTAAAATCTTAACCTGTTGATCTAAATATATATAGCACTTGAGATTTATGCATTTTTTAATTTTAATTTATTATTATTATTTTATTTTATTTTTTTTGTAATTTATTTTTATTTTTCTTGAAGAATTAAAAATAATAATTATTGTCGTAGAAAAATAGTAAAAAAAATATCTTTTATTTTATTTTTTTTTATTGAGATTGAATAATTTACGATATAGTAATAATAAGAAAAAAAAAAAAAAAAAAAAAATTTTTTTTTTACTATTTTCGTATTACAATAATTATTACTTTTTGTTCTTCAATAAAAAATAAAAATAAATAAGAAAATAATAAATAATAATAATATCAAAAGTTAAAAATTCATTAATTCTAAGTACTATATTTGGAGTAAGTTCTTTTTTTTTAAAAGTAAATAGGAAAAAAAATACTAAAGTTGAAATTTCATTAATATATGTTAGCGAGGTTATTTTAGTTATTTAGTGCTTTTTAATGGTTAACAACTAATTAATGGGATGAAAATACTATAGCATGAGAGGTGCATGTGAATTTTTATAAATTTTATTTCTATCTATAATTGCCACAAATATCAGGGAAAGTATCTGAAAATATCCCATAATAATAATAATACTAATAATTTATATATGAAAAAAAAAAAAATTATAAATATGAGATATTTTTCACTAATATAAAATATAATAGGAAAAATCCAAATCCACCAATATTTCGATTAAAATATTTGATTGTTGGCTGTCTTACTTCTGAACTAATAAATAGAATTATCATTGGCTTAATAAAAATTTAGAGATGGAAAGATGATTATCGAATCTAATTTTGGTTTTATTTCAGAACCAATGCCAATTAACATGAATCACACCATACGTAGACTATTCATATGCTTGATTACTATTAATGTTTTAAATAATATATATGTGTGCACACACAGATAAAAGAGGAGAAATGAAATAATGGAGCTATATGTTATGCTATACATATGAAAATGGTAAAATGAGATATCTTCTTGTCAATCATTTAATTTTCTTGAGTTTTACAGTACATGCATTTAATTTCTTATTACGTAAAATTAATTAGCAGCACGATAAGCATTGGTAAAAACAGATATCTTTTTATCGACAATCGTTCCATTATATAGATTTTGATAGATATTCCACTATAACTTTTACTTTTTTATAAAAATCTAAAAGGATGTAATGTCAATTTATGATTAAGAAGAGAGAGCGTTTATTTTTTAAATAGCTACAGAGAAAAGAATAAAATATTTGAAAAACTTTACCCATCTCCAGCTCCAAATGACAATGGGCCGAAGGACAACAGTTAATGCTATCATAAGTTAGTTTAGGTTTTTGAAAGAAAATTATAATAATAGCGAAATATTTCTGGTGTTTCTGATTCTGTTCAAAGATTTTCGTGTCCTCCACTCATTATGAATAATAATCTCTGTACAACTAATTTTCGTGTCTGTGTCTTCTTATTATATTGCTGTACGGGGATAGTCTATAACTAGGGTTCCATTAATTTGCTATACTTAATTTTTTGTTTATAACAATCACAGATTCGCCCCAGCTTTAGACAATCCCCTTTTTAAGTCCAAATTATTATAATAAATTTGTAATCAGCCCACGCAGTTTGTGGCCCAACAGATCAGAGACACTCGTTAAAGTACAAAAACATTTCTGAAGGAGGAGCAAACTGATTATTTATTCATGTTCACACCATATTATGTTATGTATATGGACACAAATGGTGTGAGCTAATAATACAGTAGACACCTGCAGGCAAATCCTTACAGAATACAGAAACTGTAACTAACTATAGACAACACGGACGCCCGTGAGATTCTGCGCAACACAAACTTTTTATTGCACACACATTTTGCTACATCTTTCTTCATCTTTCGGATGCTCAGTTCACTTCTACCGCTTCCTTTTCTTCAATTTGGATGTGGAGTCCATCTGGAAATACGAGACCAGGCTTTCTAATGGCTGTCCCACCTTTGGTTACTGACCACCTACACATTATCAATCAGAATGAAATTAATCATCGATAGTTATTTGCCATTTCAGTCATCGTCTACTTCGTATGTTTTGGTAATATTTCATTTTTCAGCAGCACCGGCTACATAAATTACAAGAATTATCAAGATATTACTGTATTATATACCTGTACTTGGTGACAAAGTAATGGAGGAAAACAGCCATCTGAAGCTTCGCAAAATCAGCTCCAACGCAAAGTCTAATGCCACCACCAAAAGCCATGAATGTCTTTGATCCAGCATGCAGTTCTTGTCCCTGCAGTAATCAGTCCAATAACATTTTTTTTTTTAATTCAGAGTTCTTCTACGGCCTGAGGATAAACGTTAATGTTTTGAATTATATTTGAATTTGATTTACCTCCCAGCGCCAAGGATTAAATGCAAGAGGGTCCTCGTATTTGTCAGGACTCAAATGAAGAACAGATGGAACCACCATCATCACCCATCCTGCTGGAATCGTATATCCTGCAACACCCAATATCTTTTAGCTTTTACGATATGCATTTTATACCAAGAATATTTGTTACTATTATATATTTCAGCACTTATGAGGTCATCAAATGCTGATCAAGCTATGAACTTGCCTTTTATCTTCACATCTTTCACGACTTTTCTGAAAATTCCAGGTACTATGTTTGCCAACCGGACAGTCTCATTAATAACCTGCAATAATATAAACGATAACGGTGAGGATACAACATCAACCAAAAAGCAGTAAAGTA
Source organism: Azadirachta indica (assembly GCA_022749755.1). Lineage (NCBI taxonomy): Eukaryota > Viridiplantae > Streptophyta > Magnoliopsida > Sapindales > Meliaceae > Azadirachta > Azadirachta indica. The sequence continues at coordinate 21,420,002 of CM040440.1, forward strand.
TAATAATTTACCAGCAATAACTTCAAGGTCTTAATTAAGTTTGATTGATCGAGCTCACCATATGGGTGAAGGTCATCGATTTGTACTCTTCCCACGTCATATCAGAATTCTCGTCCTTTCGGTTTCTAATAATAGCTTCGTGCTCTTTCTGCAATACAATACAAGGTATCTAATAATTAATCACATATCTTTGAAAAAAGAACACAAGAATGAAGGAAACGTGTTATCATGTATACAAACCGTTAATTCTTCAACGACTTTGGGATGATCGAATATGTACTTCGTTAGCAATGTGATGGCAGCAGAAGTAGTTTCATAGGTAGCAAACAGAAGCACAAAGATTAAGTCAACAGCAATAGCTTCATTCAGAATGGTGTCTTCTCTCGCCACTTCTTCAAGCATGTAATCCAAGAAATCGTTGCCAGGTTTGTTTGATGCTTTCCTCTGTTCATAGATCTCCTTGATTACTTTAATGGCGTTGTTACGTCCCTGATGATCAAATTCCACAAGTTAATTTCCTGTTAATTCGGAGATGGGCACATAGCCAAACAGATTTAGGTAAATGAACATCAGTATATTAATTAATACCTGTATACATGCGTGGAATTTGGTTCCTGGAATATTCAAAGGAAAGGAGATAAGACCCTCGATGAAAGCTGTGTAGTTTTCCCTGAGCTTCTTTTTGTTCTTCTTTTCATCATAACTGATTAATTTCCTGGAGAAATATTCGAATATCATCTGCCATAAACCAAACAAAATTAAGAGTCCTCAATCTCAGAGTTATAATCTTATAAGTACTAGCTAGAATATAGAACTTTTCATGTACGCTAGAATTTTAATTTGTAGTTGAAGTGAAAACAATTACATCAGAAGCGACTTCTTTGACGTCAACGGCGCCAAGCTCAGCCCATGACTGGAGATGTCTGCGAGTAGCCTCGTTCATTTCGGGAAGAAGTTTAACTCTGAGGCTTTCAGGGCTGACAAGTTGTAGAATCAAGTTCTTGAGGTATTTATGAAGCTTTCCATGGTACTTTAGCAAGCTTTCTTGTCCGAGAATTTCAATGAAACTCTCGGTGTACCAAATTAAGAAAGATTTGTTTTCTTGCTGGAAGATGTTATAGTTTATCTCCGGATCAGTGGATACCACCACCTTCTGCCCAACTAGACTTGTCTTAAACACATCTCCATATCTGCAAATTAAACCACGCACAACAAAACAAATTAATAATGTGTATCGATTAATTGGCTAGTATTTTGATCAGACACTTAATTAGCAAAAGAAGGTAAAAAGTGTTGCATGGCACGTGACACAATACTAGGTTTAAATACGTATAATTAACGAATAAATAAAGAAATCTGATGGTAATATATATATATATGTATGTATGTATACATTTAAAATAGGAGTGAAAAGAACCCTAACCGTGTCATTCTCTTTCTGATAAATGGGGGAATATCATATAATTTATGTGCAGTGAAAAACTCGATAGTCTCGCCAATAATGGGCAAACCCATTGAACCAGGAGGTAGTTCCCCATCGCATTTGGGGTTTGCCCATCTATAAAACCAGTGGCTAATTTTAACAACTAGGAGTGCAACAAGCACAAGAGCAGCACCCCACATCTTTGCAGACTCGGACTCTAGTGGCTAGAAGATTTAAGAGAGGAGCGGGTGAGTATGAGTGAGAAGGTAGCTTGTGATGAATATTGAAAGACATGGGTGGTTTATATAGAGGCGGATGAGGGCACTTATGACCGCAATTTTGTCTCTCTCCTACTCGTGATTGGCTGCTTCTCTTTTTCCAATTTGGTATACCATCAGCTGCTTTCGGTATATTCAATTAGATGTTTTTTTTTTTTAATATTCAATATTAGCTGCTTAATCATGGGCTACTTGGATTGCGAGTCGGGAGGGGTTCAATTCGAGAACCCAAAGTATTTGGGCTCTCACTCGGTTCATTTCTTAAACGGAAATTGGCATATACCTATGATACTAGAGAATAGACACTTACTCTTTGATGTTTAGAAAAAAATAAATATTTTAGTTTAGACAAATATAGAGATATCTTGATTTTTGTTTCATCAGTTAACTGATTAATTAAATATCATTTGTATATCTATATTTATAAATAATCATAATTAAAAAATAATTATTTTAATTATAATAACTTAGTCTCTATTCTAATATTTTTTTTAACAATTTATATTTTGTAATTATAATAATTTATCCCTACTTTAATATTTTTAACAAGATACTAAAAACTAAATAATTTTTAATTTATTATTTTAATAAAAATTTTAAAAAAAATATAATTAAAAAAATCTAATAATGAAGTACACCAAATTCGTATACTAAAATATTTTTAACCCTCTACTTTTATTTTCTTAATAATAATTTGATATTTAATTGTTAAAAAAGTTTTACAATATTGTTTTACTATTTTATTTTCATATATACTATATTCATTTAAAAATTATGTTAAGTTCATTATATTTATTATAAAAATATAAATAAAACATATAAACAAAGAAAATTTGATATTATTTGTTACTAGAAGTAGTAATTAAATATATTTTATATTATTGTTAAATAATATACTTTAATTTTAATAAAAATATAAAAAAAAAAAAAAGAGAGAGCACATATATACACATATAAAACATGTACTTTTTTTATTTATATTTTATAATTTTTTTAAAGAAAACATAATAAAAAGTTAAATAATTTTTTTAATGAATATATTATATATACAGATAAAATGTCACAATAATATTTCATTTAAAATTTTTTTATAATTGAATTATATATTATTATTGAAAAAGTAAAAGTAAAAAAAAAAAAAAAATTATTTAAGTGTATGGGTTTGATCTAACTCATTATTAGAGTTTTTTCAATTTTTTATTGAAATAATAAATTAAAAAAATATTTAATTCTTAATATATTTGCAAAATATTAAAATAAAGACTAAATTGATATAATAAAAGTTTCTAATTTTTAATAAATATAAATTAAAATTATTTTTGATTATATACAAATTAAATTTTTTATACTTTACTTTAAAACACTTAGAAGTATTATAATTATATAAATAAAATTGGATGATCAACTATCCATTTAGGAAAGGTAAGTATGTTTTTCCTTAAACCTTTTATCTAAATGTTAAAATGTCAAACCTTAAAGAAGTTATGTGTTAAGCCTTTTGAACAATTAATAGTATTCATAAACAAGAAAAACCTGAGGAAAAAAGGATTGCTTTTGAACAAACAATTCATGTGAAGACAATGATATAACATTAATACATAGTAAATTAGCAGTTACATCAAGCAAAACCAAATAGCTAGCCGTCCTAAAACGTTTCCAACACGACGACATAGAAATCTTTGTAGTCTGGTTTCGTAGTTCTTTCGCCCGTGAGTGACTCTACGAAGAATTATTTATACTAAACATTAATTGAGTAAGAAATTTCAACAGAGACGGCGGACAAAAAGAGCAACTCAGCATTCACGATTAACCAGTGAATTATTATTAATATTGCATTTGCATGCAGTAGCACTACCGAGTGAACATGTTATGATCAGTCAATCATCCTGAGCAAATAAATCCTAAGTCAAGCAAGTCAGTGATCTCGTTCAACAATTAACTTCTTTCTGCAGCCTTCAGAGTCGGACTCTATATATGTATATATATATATATATATATATTCTCTAAGAAAATACGTAAATTTATTTTTATTGACTAACTACGAACAGGAGAATTCTTGTGCAAGTTTAGGTCATTTTCATTTGAAAATCTTTGTTCTGATGGAGTAAGAAAAAAATGCTATTATACGATATTACATTATATAATATTTATATAAATGATCTAAATATTATCATTCATTTTCGTCAAGATTTTGATTGTTGAATTTTCCTTGAGCTTGTGTCATGGTTGGAAAAAAGTGGCAAGTGGCACTGTAGAGAATTTTAGAAACATGAATTGAAAGATAAATATACACTTTACTCATGTAAATACTTCCATTTTAGAAACTAGCACAACAAAAAAAAAAAAAAATTGATTATCGTTTTTTTTGCCATTAGAGAGAACTGCAAGGCAAAAGTGCCGAATGAAGAACAATATATTTTAGATATTTTAGTGTAAGAGGTGTAGGGGATGCATGATAAATTTTGAAAGTTTGTGAGTCAATTCAGAAATGAGGAAAGATAAAGCGTTTATATGAAATTATCCATCTGACGCACAGTCGCAAAGGTCAATTATATTTATGAATTGCAATTACCGAAGCTGTACTGGCTTCCCGAAAAAAACTGTCTTCTCATTTTGGCAGTCTTGGAAGCACGTGGACTTGACTGAACCCATTTTTCTATCGGAACAATAAATATTTGTCTGTTGGTGACTGGTGACATCCGTAAACAAATTGCTCATTTGTGCAACCGCAAAGCAGATATTTTCTAACTTCTAATGAATTGAAAATTAATATATGTAATTAAGTATAGCACTCCTCTTGAACAACTATGGAAGATATTCCAAGCTCCCTTTAGAGTTCTGTTTATTTATTATTTCGCCTGCATCCGAAGCGAAGAGAGTCTTTTCCCTACCTACTTTCCACGTAATAATATTATTATTATAATGATAATAATACATTTATTTTAATTAAAAAATTATTTATTATGAGAATATATTTGTAATTTTTACTCTTGTAAATTAAAGGATAGTCAAACACGCAAAGAAATCAAAGTTACACAATTTTTCCTCAATTTGTTTTCTGGTAATTCATTTGAAAAAATTAAAATTACCTCGTGAATAATTATATATCATGCTTACATTACTTTATTTAACAATTTTAAATATTCAAACGATTTGTTTGAATGGTTACATAAAATAACAGGAAAAGAAAAAGAAAGACGTAAGACTTAATTACGAACCGCAAGCCGATAACTGAAATATCCTTATACCGTTTTGTCGCTTAGCTGAGGCCTGAACGTGCAGTGGGGAGGAGTGGGGGAGTGGTACTGATGAATGATGATGTTGGTCATCGGACGCCAAATGCGAACGGCCGTGATTAATTAATTATTTGTGTTTTTAATGGAAAAATTTTATATATTAAAATTACATAATTAATTATTTTGCTGTTATTTTTATAGGCACATGCTCTTGACTAAACTCTTGTGCTTTGGAATTTTCTCACTGCGAGTCTGCAACGCAACCATCGTTGAATGTTTGCTGTATCTATTTTGACTCTACCCATAGTATTGGTTCGGTGCCGTTATCTTTTGAAATTTAACCCAATGTTAATCATGCAACCGTAAATCAAGCATTTCTTTAACAAAAATTATTTTATTATTATTCTATAAAAAAACATACATATATATATATATATATTAAACATGCTTAAAGTTATTGCCTATTTTATATATAAAGTTTATTGGTCCCACGTTCTTACTTAATTCAAAGAGGCTTGCTTTCGTATTCATATATGTATTTGACAAGTGACAGCCTCGTAACGTCGACAGATACTTCTGCGAACGCCCCACCTCACCTCTGGCGTTTTCACACCACAAATTACTAACAATTTTTTATTCAATTTTTTAAAAAGAGTGATGCTAATCCCCACTCCTTTTATTTCTTTTATTTATAATTTCAGGCTTAATTAAAATTTATAAAAACGCATATAATTCAATTCACATATTTTATTTTATTTTATTTTCTATTAAACACTGTTTTACACCTCAAATATTATACATATAATTCATTAATATTTTTATGAACTTTTAATTTAACTTATTATAAATATATTTTTTTTCTTTTTTAAACCCTTAATTAAATAAATGTTTTTTAATTTATTCTTAAACAATATATATATATATATAATAGGGTTTTAAATTAATAAAAAAATCTTTGATAATGAAAAAGTAGGTTTTTAATCATAATTTAAAATTTATAAAAATTTAATTTTTTTTTTTTACTAACTAATTATTTTAGTTAAAAAAATTGAAAATTATAGACTGCCGAGTCCATAAAAATATTTTTTATAATTGAATCAGGTGTTATCAGAATTTTTTAAGAGATATTTTTATGTACCTCCCCTACAAGTTATAAAAATTACATTGTAATAAGAAGAATTATTCATGTCCATGTGATAGCCATAACGAAATCACGTGACAGAGAGAAAGTTGAGTTTTAACATGCAAACTATTTGATTACATGTTGATAATTCAATGGTATCAATAAATAACTTCAATAATAAGCTAATAAGAGTAAGACAAAGTGCGATTTGAAACTAGTAATATGACAATACTCATAAGTCACCACTATAATGAGTTAGTAGAATCTTGACACACAGATTTGTGGACAGTGAAAATTCCATAATAACGTGTACAGTAGTTACATGATAGAGATTTCTTAGAAGGAAACTCATTTTTCCGCTCACCTATATAAACCCCCAAGTTTTCCCTAAGCGAGGGTATTTTAAGGATTCCTTTTATTAGCTTACTCACTCTCTCTCTCTTACTGTCCTCCTCACAATCACACACACACAAGTATTATTGTTGCTAATGTTGTTGATCCTTTGAGTTAGTTTTCAAATATACATTATTCTAACTTGATCGTTAGAGGAGGTTCGTAAGTAACACCATCGACGCTCACTGACATATTCTTATTTTGTAAGTATTTATTGTTACGACGAAAGAGTGATTTATCTTGAAAGGAGAATAAGTTACCTCAGCGTAAGAGTAAGCTAGCTTAGTTGGAGAGTCACCCACCTTGATAGCATAGCAAGCGACTTTAATAGAAAAGTCAACCACCTCAATAGATAGATAAATCAGCTTAATAAATAAGGCAGTACGAGTTACTTATTTTGTAAAGTTATCTAATATTTATCTAATACAGTTAACAAATTTTGAATGTTGACTGATATTTATCTAACGTAGGGCATATGTGCTGCTGGAATAAATTTTGGCATCAACACACATATACAAAGAGCGTTTGTGAAAACCAACAAATAACTCCCCTCACAAAAAACTTTGTTTGGGTTGAGCGTTAACATTCATTAGTTTGATTGAAGATTAAAGTAATTTTACCCTTTGCTTAATAAGGATGTCGCCTTCTTGCATCGAGCCCTTTATTTATTTATGTTCCTTGCGAGAAACCGCTTATGATCATTCAAATGTTACTCATGTCATCTGTATACTATACTAATACCCCTTTACAATAAGCCCAAGCCCATAAGAAACCACATTTTTTAGTTCAATCTTTTACTGCGATTGTGCCGCGGTGAGAATGCAGACAAAAACAGTTACTGGTTTATATATCAAATTGAAATTATATTGAATAAGTTGGGGTCTATTTTTGCATTGATGCGTATATTTCATCTAGGACATTACAATATGACAAAGTGTTACTTTTGACATAAGTCTGATTGATTTGTTGAGCTTGTGTTCACACTGAACAACTTCCTGATTCCGGAGGTTCTGCATAATCACTTTCAACTCCAATATTCGTAATGGTCCCCTTCAAAAATTGGAACTTGATTTGGAGGTTATGAAAATAAGGTAGGAAGGGAATTGATGTCATCTTCAAGGACTGGAAGTTTGGCACTGGAAAGTACGTGGGAAAAAAATAATACCTAGAAGAGATGAAGAAAATAAGGATGGTATTATTTTCCTGAATTAATTTTGTGCTGCAAATTTATTAATTTTCTGGAAATTACATATATTTTGATGCAGAGCTACTGCTGCTGCAGCTTACAATTTTCAGATCTTCTTTCTGGACACTGTTGATTAAAACCACTAAACACAAGACACATAGATTCTACATAATCTGAAACAAGTCTTTAAGAGTTTCTAAAAGAAACTTGTAAACATTAAATATTCCTGGAGAAAAATTAACTCCGCAGCTGTCAAACTTTAGCACACTTTTGTAAAGAGTGGAAATTACTTTCAGCCTACGGCACTTGTGTTGCTTCCTTTTCTGCAATTTGGATGTGGAGCCCGTCTGGAAATACGAGTCCAGGCTTTCTAATGACGGTCCCGCCTTTGGTTACTGACCACCTACACATCAACAATCCAAGTGAAACGATCAGTTATTTGTCTTCCTCACCTACCTTCGTATATTGATATAAATTCTGTGTTAAATGTTTCAGTACTACTCGCTACATATATTACAAGAATTACCGTTTCATTTAGAATCCAAGGTATCACTTTATTACCTGTATTTAGTGACAAAGTAATGGAGGAAAACAGCCATTTGAAGCTTCGCAAAATCAGCTCCAACGCAAAGTCTCACGCCGCCACCAAAAGCCATGAATGTCTTTGATCCTGCGTGCAGTTCTTGTCCCTGCAGTTATCAATCCAATAACATTTTTTATATTCGGACTTCTTCTATGGGTTGAGGATAAACGTTAATGTTTTGAATTATATTTGAATTCGATTTACCTCCCAACGCCACGGATTAAATGCAAGAGGGTCCTCGTATTTGTCAGGATTCAAATGAAGAACAGATGGGACCACCATCATCACCCACCCTGCCGGAATTGTATATCCTGCGACACCCGATATCTTTTAGCTTTTAATAAATGCATTTTATAACTTAATAATATTTGTTACTATTAAATATTTCAGCACTTTTATTAGATCATCAAAGGCGATTAGAACTTATTACCTTTTATCTTCACATCTTTCACCACTTTTCTGAAAATTCCAGGCACTATATTTGCCAACCGGACAGTTTCGTTAATAACCTGCAATAATATTGATAATGTACGGTAAGGATACGTCAACCAAATTAAAGAGCAGTAAATTACAATAATTAATAAATAAGCAATTAATACAAGGGAGCGCTTATTTAAGATTCATAGATCCAGCTTACCATGTGGGTGAAAGTCATCGATTTGTACTCTTCCCATGTCATATCAGAATTCTCGTCCTTTCTGTTTCTAATGATGGCTTCGTGCTCTTTCTGCAATACCGTACAAAATGTGTGTAATTAATCACATGTTTTTGAAAAAAGAACACGAGAATGAAATGTAGGAAATGTGTTATCATGTATACAAACCGTTAATTCTTCAACGACTTTGGGATGATCGAATATGTACTTCGTTAGCAATGTGATGGCAGCAGAAGTAGTTTCATAGGTGGCAAACAGAAGCACAAAGATTAAGTCAATAGCAATAGCTTCATTCAGAATGGTGTCTTCTCTCGCCACTTCTTCAAGCATGTGATCCAAGAAATCGTTGCCAGGTTTGTTTGATGCTTTCCTCTGTTCATAGATCTCCTTGATTACTTTAATGGCGGTGTTACGTCCCTGATGTCAAATTCCACAAGTTAATTTCCTGTTAATTCGGAGATGGGTACATAGCCAAACAGATTCAGGTAAACGAACATCAGTATATTAATTAATACCTGTATACATGCGTGGAATTTGGTTCCAGGAATATTCAAAGGAAAGGAGATGAGACCCTCGATGAAAGCTGTGTAATTTTCCCTGAGCTTCATTTTGTTCTTCTTTTCATCATAACTGATTAATTTCCTGGAGAAATATTCGAATATCATCTGCCATAAACAAAAAAGAGATTAAGAGCTTTCAATCGTATAAATACTAGCTAGAATATATAACTTTTCATGTACGGTAGAATTTAAATTTGTTGTTGAAGTGAAATTAATTACATCGGAAGCTACGTCTTTGACGTCAACGGCGCCAAGCTCAGCCCAGGACTGGAGATGTCTGCGAGTAGCCTCGTTCATTTCGGGAAGAAGTTTAACTCTGAGGCTTTCAGGGCTGACAAGTTGTAGAATCAAGTTCTTGAGGTATTTATGAACCTTTCCATGGTACTTGAGCAAGCTTTCTTGTCCGAGAATTTCAATAAAACTCTCGGTGTACCAAATCAAGAAAGATTTGTTTTCTTGCTGGAAGATGTTATAGTTTACCTCCGGATCAGTGGATACCACCACCTTCTGCCCAACTAGACTTGTCTTAAACAAATCTCCATATCTGCAAATTAAACCATGCACGAAAAAAATTAAATTGATTAGCATGTATTTTCAGACACTTAATTACTACGAGAGATAAAAAGGTGTTGCATGGCACATGACATAATATATACTAGCTTTAAATCAACTTTATTTATGTATAATTGATATATGTATAGTTAACGAATAATATATAAAAATTTAACCTTGTGATTCTCTTTCTAATGAATGGTGGGATATCGTATAATTTATGGGGAGAGAAAAACTCGATAGTCTCTCCAATAATGGGCAAACCCATTGAACCCGGAGGTAATTGGCCATCGCACTTGGGGTTCGCCCATCTATAAAACCAGTGGCTAATTTTAACCACTAGGAGTGCAACAAGCACAAGAATAGCACCCCACATATTTGCAAACTCTAAGGGATAGAAGATTTGAGAGTTGAATATATTTATATATATATGTGTGTGAATAATATCAGTTAGAAGAGGAGAGTAGGTTGTGATGAATATGGGATGGATGTGGGTAGTTTATATAGGGGATAGATGAAGGCACTTGTGAGTTGTGACTGTAGCTTTGTCTCTGCTAATTACTTCTCCACATTGGCTGCTTTTGTTTTCTTTTTCCGTTTTTAATATTTTTTATTTATAGTCTCTGTCAACTGCTCTTGGTCTACTATTATTGCTTAGTTTAATTATATATGATGAATAACAGGATTGGAAGTCCGGACGCAATCTTATCATTAATAATTTATACTTGATAAAAATTTAATTTAATTTAATTTCACTATAAATAATTCATTCTTACTTAAATTCACAAAGTAAAAGTAACAAACAGAGACATGGGTCGATCTAATTCCAGGATTAGATTAAATTAGTATCCTTCCTAGCTATACATATATTTAAATCACATCGGAAGAAAGTGGCGGACACACTCGGCAACTTGGGCCGTCAATGATTGAGGGAAAAGTTCCTACCATACATCAATTCCAGGATTGCTTTTGAGCACGAGGCTGCTTTCGAACAGATTTCATTTGGAAGAGAATAATATTATATTCTATTAATTAGTAGTTACTTCATACAAAATCTTAATCAAATGCGATTTACAGTAACATGTTTTTTTTTTTTTTTTTTGACTTTTAAAGGGTAAGGTGGGACGGGCATTAATCCAAATTAAGATAATTTTTATAGTACATCTTATTGCCTTCAAGAGTGTTAACACAGTTATTTTACAACCAGAAGAGTAGATAACTAATTAACTCGGCTGAATCCTTAGGGACTACATTTACATTAAAATGTTGAATATTCAATATCACTGGTTATTGTTTAGCCAACCTGCAGAAACAATCCGAAAAATTTTGTATGACGTGACTACTAATTAATAGAAGAATATTTCCAGTACACGACAAATATATATATATATATACATATATATTCTGCTCTGTTGAAATTCATTATCTTTAATTAATTTAATTTGATTTGATTCTTCAACTGTGGGTCGTTGTATTACTAATTATTATTACTATTATTCAACATTCTTTTCTACTCATTCAGTAAGAAATTTCAAGAGAGACGGCGGTGGAAACTGGAAAGATTCAATGCATGAAGGAATGCTGCTGACTGCTGAGCAAATACAAGTAAGTCAAGTAAGTCCAAGAATTTCTTTCACTTTCAAATTGCTTTAAGTACGGAAATTATGAAAATTAATGTTGCTAAAAGTAATAATATCCCAAATTTATTTATTTATGTCAAAAATTTAAAAACTAATTCAGATAATATATATCATATTATTATAAAAATTTAAATATTATTTTAAAAAATAAAAAATTAAAAGAAATAAATAATTATTAATTACATATAAGCTATTATTTGAAAGCTCACTATGGAGTTAAGCCAGTTTTTAATTTTGTAAGGGCCTTAATATGAACTGAAATTTTTTTTATACAGCTAGCCGTGATTTTCATTTGAAAAAAAAAAAAAAAATCTTCCTCTTAATTGAAATAGAAAATTATAATCCCATTATTAGGTTTGAATCATGTAACCATTCACTTAATTTAATACGTCATTGTTGTAAATAGAAGAGCACCCTAAGTTAATCGGCAAGTATTAGTATTACATGCAAATATCATTTGAAGATTTGGAAATACATTTTTAAAATTTCTGAATTATTTAAAATTGTTAAACCTAAAAATTTTTTGTAAGGAATTAGATAAAATTAACATATCCAAATATTAAAAAATAATAATAATAATAATAATAACATAATTAGCTTAATATGTATATATCCGAATTGCGGCAGATGAGCTTGGGAATGACGTAACCTGATCCAGCTGACTACTCGGAGTCTTTCGAAGGTGTGCCTGACCGGCCAGTGGAAAAATATATTATCTTGTACAGAAGCTAGCATTCATTAATTATATATTGACTAACTGATTATGTTGACCAGCCAGTGGGATAATTCAGTCTGCTGTATTCCCAACGACCACCGAATTTTTAAGTAGGAAACGTAGACTGACTGACTAACTGATTAAGGCCTTTTAGTATAACATTTCAATAAAATTTTTTTTTTTAACGAAATTTTTATCTGTAAAATTTTTAAAACTAAAATTTTTAATAAAAATTTAGTAATTATTTTATTATTATAAATAATTTTTAAAAAATTTAAATAATTATTTTGATAAATAAATTTTTAATATTTTATTTTAAAAATAATATAAAATTTTTAAATAAAAGAATAGTATTTTAAATAATTTTATTTTTTAAAAAAAAATTATTATTAAAAGTTTAAATTTTAAATTTTTTTAATAGATAGAAAAATAATAATTTTTTTAATTTTTTAAAAAAAATTTTTTAATATCAACTTATGACATTAAAAATAAAAAAAATTATTATTAAAATTTTTTTTAACTAATAAAAAAATTAAATCAAATATTCGTTAAGATGAAAATTGAAATATAAAATTAATTTATAGAAAGAATTAATATTATATAATTAATTAATTTTAGACAAAATTTATAAAGTTTTATGTTAAAATATATATAGTCGACGTCAAAGAACAGTCTTAATTGCATTATTTTCAACAAAAGATCAATTTTGGTTGCTCCTACAAAGACGCCATTAAAGGTGTCTATTCAAGAATATGAGGAGATATTTGTCCTATTAATTAATTTTATGAGATATTTTGTCGTTGCAGCATCCAACTCAGGCAAAATTAAAGCTAGCGAAAGACTGAAGACTATGCATGTAAATAACTTGAAAAATTTTAAAATTTTGGGCCAACTGAAATATATCATTCGACTTTTCCAAAAGTTTATTAATATTATTTATTGCGGGGCATGAAATTCTGTGCAATGTATGTATGTATGTATGCACACAGAAACTAGAAAAACAAGGGGACTTAATTTTAATTTCTTTTAATTAATTAACAACTAATTAATTGCTTGCTTTTATATATATATATATATATGCTGAATGCTGTAGTTGAGTTCATTGTCATTGACAAATCTACGTGTTACATCGCATTCATTTTCTCTGTTTCTCCTGTAGGCACGATCTTGACTCAAATCTCGAGAATTTGAATTTTCTAGTCTTAATTACACCTACCAATGCATGCATGACAAAAGTGTAATTGATGCAGGCTATGTCAAGACAACAAGTCTTAGTCTTCTTCTTTTTGTTACCGGTTTTAATAATTTGTTATTTTATTTTAAGATTTTGTCCTTATTTGATATTTTATATATATATATATATATTTTTTTTTAATTTAAGTGGTTTAATCTCTAATGTAAAACAAATCGTTTTACAAATTTACCTTTAAAGAGTTATATTATCTTTATGAGTGAGAGAAATACAACAGAAGATAATTTAAGAAGAAAATCATTTACTGTTTTCTTTAGTTTTTCTATTTAGTTTTGAGATAAAGAATCAAAAATTCTAATCTCACCGACACAGGTTCTTCTCGGACAATCTTACTCCTGCAGCAGTAATAATATTATTTTAACAAATTCAAAACAATATCATATTTGATTTTATTAGATCAAATATCATTAATACTTGACAACTTTTTTTTTCACAAATTTTTACATTATTTGTAAGTCGTTAGATTTAAACACATTTAACGATTAAGATTAAATACGACTTCTATATTAATTATGTATTAATTACATATGTCATATTTAATTTCAATAATTAAAAATATAAAAATTTAACGACTTATAAATGACGTAAACATATGTTTAAAATTACAAAGCTTGTATATCCTAACTTGTTATGTATATAATAAACAACTGGTTAATTAAAATATATGTCTTAATTTTATTATTAATTTTTTATTTATTTGTAATGAAATTAACGTTAAATAAGTTGATATTTTTAAATAAAATATTCATATGTCAAAATCTATTTGTTTAATAAAAACTCTTATTTACAAAAGCATAATCTTGTCAAGTGTTAATATTATTTAGCCCACTTTTTGTGTAACTGTAACTCATTTTAAAATCCACCTCACTTTCAATTTTTAAAATTAATTGTGTTTTTTTTTATAAATTATACATTCTATTTAGATATTCAAAATTATTCAAACTTAATGTTTACATTATTTTATTTTTATAGAGTCAAGATTCTGTATTAATCTAAGCCTTTACATTTACAAATACACTCTTATAATTGACAGTTCATAAATGAAAATATAACTAAGAATTGGATATTGACCTTATGTAGATAAAAATATATATACATATTTTAGAAGATTTTTAAAAGATAATTAAGTTTAGATCAATAATAATTCCAATTGTATTTTCAATTGTTTATCTACTATACCATTTTCATTTCCCATTATCGCCAAATGCATTCAATTCCAATGTATGATTGGAGAGCAAATCAGTTTATATCAATTGATTATATATTTTAATTAAGTTTTGATGCCGATCAATTTATTTCGTCTTCAAGTTGCGTTTTGGACTCATGTCATTCTCCTTCTTCGTTCTTTATTTTAGATTATTGAAATTAATCTTTCTTAACATTAATGAAAAAGTTAAAAAAAAAATTGATTTACTCTGTCAAGTGGAAAAAAACGCAAAAGAAATAATAAAAAAAAAAAAAAAAAAAAGAGGCTGGCGTTCACATTTGACGAGCCCTCCAAAAGAGGGTTTCGCTAGCCAGAGTTAGAAGCTGACAGACTGTAATTGTAGCCCAAACGCAGAACCAACCACCTATCTCATATGTGCTTTGGTTTACGAAACAAATTGAAAATATATATTACGAATATGCATGTTAGTTTTTATGTATAGGGACATTTTGGTTAATTTTCTCCTTATAGGGACATTTTGGTTAATATCAATATTTCTTTGCTATCTTCCCATGTATTGTGGATGTCATTTTGATCTCTCCGTTCCGGGCCCCATCGCCAGTTTCTTTAAGTCAAGCCTCAATTCTTTTGCTCGTTTTTGCCACTTTTAATTTGTTCTGATATGCGACATTGGTCTTGAAGTGAAAACCTTCCTCTTAATTTATTCTCTGTTACAATATGTGACTAAAGATAATATTTCCAAAAAGATGAATAGAAAAAAAAAAGGGAAAGCATGTTGAACAAATCATTTGATTCTTCAAAGATGACAACTGCAAAGATCTAATTTAGAAGAAGACTTCTCAATACTATTTCGACAACTTTCTTGTTTTCAATAATGTATCTGCAATAACAGATGAGGAAAAGAAAACTATTTGCTTATTTATTAATTTTCTGGAAATTATATATAAAAATACAGAGTTCCTTAATTATGTTGCAGAGCTACTACGGATGCAGTTCAACAATCTTCTCGATCGATGGGGAGAAACTCTGTAGCTATCCTGTGCTACTTTTAGAGATTACAAATTTCTTTCATTTTAAGAATCCTCTCTGACTCTTTCTTTCTTTCTTTCTTCTTCGGATATATATATATATATTTATATATATCAGTTCACTTCTGCTGCTTTCTTTTCTGCAATTTGGATGTGGAGTCCATCTGGAAATACGAGACCAGGCTTTCTAATGACAGTCCCACCTTTGGTTACTGACCACCTACACATCGGCAGTTCGTGTGAAATTAATCATCGGTTATTTGTCTCTTCAGTGATCATATATACTTGGTACACTTTCGTAATTAACAGTTGTAATATTTCATGTTTCAGTAGTACTAGCTGTATATATTACAAGAATTATCAGGGTATATACCTGTATTTGGTGACGAAGTAATGGAGGAAAACAGTCATTTGAAGCTTAGCAAAATCAGCTCCAACGCAAAGTCTCACGCCACCACCAAAAGCCATGAATGTCTTTGATCCTGCGTGCAGTTCTTGTCCCTGCAATAATCAATCCAACAACATTTTTTATATTCGGACTTCTTCTATGGGTTGAGGATAAACGTTAATGTTTTGAATTATATTTGAATTCGATTTACCTCCCAACGCCACGGATTAAATGCAAGAGGGTCCTCGTATTTGTCAGCATTCAAGTGAAGAACAGATGGGACCACCATCATCACCCACCCTGCGGGAATTGTATACCCTGCAACACCATATATCTTTTAGCTTTTAATAAATGCATTTTGTACCTTAATAATATTTGTTACTATTAAATATTTCAGAACTTATTACCTTTTATCTTCACGTCTTTCACCACTTTTCTGAAAATTCCAGGCACTATATTTGCCAACCGGACAGTTTCGTTAATAACCTGCAGTAATATTGATAATGTACGGTGAGGATACGTCAACCAAATTAAAGAGCAGTAAATTACAATAATTAATAAATAAGCAATTAATACAAGGGAGCGCTTATTTAAGATTCATAGATCCAGCTTACCATGTGGGTGAAAGTCATCGATTTGTACTCTTCCCATGTCATATCAGAATTCTCGTCCTTTCTGTTTCTAATGATGGCTTCGTGCTCTTTCTGCAATACCGTACAAAATGTGTGTAATTAATCACATGTTTTTGAAAAAAGAACACGAGAATGAAATGTAGGAAATGTGTTATCATGTATACAAACCGTTAATTCTTCAACGACTTTGGGATGATCGAATATGTACTTCGTTAGCAATGTGATGGCAGCAGAAGTAGTTTCATAGGTGGCAAACAGAAGCACAAAGATTAAGTCAATAGCAATAGCTTCATTCAGAATGGTGTCTTCTCTCGCCACTTCTTCAAGCATGTGATCCAAGAAATCGTTGCCAGGTTTGTTTGATGCTTTCCTCTGTTCATAGATCTCCTTGATTACTTTAATGGCGGTGTTACGTCCCTGATGTCAAATTCCACAAGTTAATTTCCTGTTAATTCGGAGATGGGTACATAGCCAAACAGATTCAGGTAAACGAACATCAGTATATTAATTAATACCTGTATACATGCGTGGAATTTGGTTCCAGGAATATTCAAAGGAAAGGAGATGAGACCCTCGATGAAAGCTGTGTAATTTTCCCTGAGCTTCATTTTGTTCTTCTTTTCATCATAACTGATTAATTTCCTGGAGAAATATTCGAATATCATCTGCCATAAACAAAAAAGAGATTAAGAGCTTAATCGTATAAATACTAGCTAGAATATATAACTTTTCATGTACGGTAGAATTTAAATTTGTTGTTGAAGTGAAATTAATTACATCGGAAGCTACGTCTTTGACGTCAACGGCGCCAAGCTCAGCCCAGGACTGGAGATGTCTGCGAGTAGCCTCGTTCATTTCGGGAAGAAGTTTAACTCTGAGGCTTTCAGGGCTGACAAGTTGTAGAATCAAGTTCTTGAGGTATTTATGAACCTTTCCATGGTACTTGAGCAAGCTTTCTTGTCCGAGAATTTCAATAAAACTCTCGGTGTACCAAATCAAGAAAGATTTGTTTTCTTGCTGGAAGATGTTATAGTTTACCTCCGGATCAGTGGATACCACCACCTTCTGCCCAACTAGACTTGTCTTAAACAAATCTCCATATCTGCAAATTAAATTAACCACGCACACAAAACTAATTAATATGTAATGCGTGTCGATTACTTGGCTAGCATTTTCAGACGTACACTTAATTACTAAAAGAAGATAAAAGGTGTAGTTTGATAGATTACAGAGTATATAATAGCTTTATATCAAAGTTATGATTGATATACATACGTATAATTAAAGAATAAATAAGATATCTGAGGATAACATGTATATATATAAAAAAAAAAAAAAATATGTGTGAAGAGAAAGCCAACCGTGTCATTCTCTTTCTGATGAACGGTGGAATATCGTATAATTTATGAGGAGAGAAAAACTCGATAGTCTCTCCAATAATGGGCAAACCCATTGAACCTGGTGGTAATTCGCCATCGCACTTTGGGTTGGCCCATCTGTAAAACCAGTGGCTAATTTTAACTACGAGGACGGCAACAAGAACAAGAGCAACACCCCACATTTTTGCAGGTGTAAGTAGAAGGTTTGATTATACTGGAATGGATGAATATCAGTGAGAACAAATATTGAAAGAATAGATTTAGCTTATGCTGAGTATGGAAGGAATGTATGCGGTTTATATAGAGGAAGCAGCTTTGACTGTAACTTTGGCTGTGTTACTTATCATCCATATTGGCTGCTATTTTTTAATATTCGTATGTATCAACTGCTTTTCAATTGTCAATTAGGTGCTTGGGTTGCAAGTTGGGATGGATGTGTAGGCAGGCACCATCCTATTATTTCGGCTTTGGTTTAAACTGAGGTTATTCCTATTCCTATTTTGTTAATTTGTTTGTCAACATTTAAATCTTATTTAAATACTGATTTATTTAGTCTATTTTTTTAATATTTAAAGGAAAGATCACAAATATACATCCCGGCCCGGCGCACGGAAGCTTAGTTGAACGAACTTGCATGGAAAGTCGTAAGGAATTATAATACACACGCTACTACTGCTACTCGATAAGTTAAAAAAGAACAAGACGCCGTCGGCTTACGTAACATACTTGTAATTCCAAGATGCATGCCTCTTCAACAAACATTTTGTTCGGAAGACAATATTATATAATATCATATATATATATATATATCAAGTAAAATCTTATATAATTTTAATCTGATATAAATTAATAAATGTTGAATATTGTTCAATTAATTAGGTAGGAGGCACAATCCAAATAATTCAATTTTCCAAACACGATGTATATAAATTCGTATTTTCTTTAATTCTACATCTTATAAATTGTTTGCTTTGAATTATATACTTATCATATATTATGTGCTCTGCTATGCAAATAATTCGTTATCTTTAATAATTGCTTTGATTATTCAACTGCATGCGGGACGTCAGTAGTGTTTTGTTATATAATATGTATATACATAATCTTGTTCATTTACCGATGAGTAAGAAATTTCAAAAGAGGACGGCGCTGGAAAGAAAGCAGTACAAGATTCACGCAGCCACTGCAAATTCAGTCAAATATGCTGAGGAGCAAATATTTACAAGTCAACCAACTCACTGACTTTTGTTCAAGTACTATCGAAAACTATGTATATATATAATTATTTAATGCAAAAATTATTTCTTTATTTACGCTCAAAAATTAATATTTTCCAACATGTTGATAATATTAATGTGTATCAAAGAAATTATAACCTATAGCCGGAGCTAACCAATGCGTAAATTCAGTTAGTTTTAACTTTTTAATTAGGATTTTATTGAACTGAAAATTCTTATGCAATTTTAAGTTTACCTTTAAGAAAAATTTTCAAATTGACAAAAAAAATTTATTATAATTATTTAGTTATTAGAAATAATTTTTCAAAAAGTAAATAGTGTAATTATTTTAAATTAAAAAAGTTTTTAAATTTATGTTATAATAAAATAATGTAAAAAAATCTTCAAAATAAAAAATAACGGTATTTTTAACAAATTAGTATCTTAAAAGACAAGTCAAAAAGTCATATTTTTCAGTAAAAAAGAAAAATACTTTTTAGTTTCTAAATTTTTCTTTCAGGGTCAAGCAAATGAACCAAAAGAAAACATTAAATTGATGACACGAACACTAACAAATATTTGGGAATAAATAGCTATCAGCAACTAGATTGAGCTGATTCCGAGTAAAATTAACAACCGTTGTGCTTTACATGGAATTGTAGCTAGCTAGCTAGCATTCATTCATCAATATTGATTATTGATGCAGAAAATCGCCATTAATTCCATAGAATTTTTAAGTAGAAATACGAAGCTCTTAATTGACTGATTAATTACTTGAAGCACTATTTATTTTTAAAGAGGGTTTACAAGTTCAATGTTAAAATAATATTAATTAATCGCCTTTAATTAAGAGTCGTAATTACTCTCACACTAAGCATATATGTTCACTAATTAATGCGTGCATTATAATCACCACAAACAAAAATTAAGTTTAATTGATTATTCTTATAAAGACTGCAGCCATCAAAGTAACTATCATTGCACCAGCAGTCTGTCTTTGCCTTTTGCTTACATAAATATTTTTTATGTTTTGTTTGGTCAATTATAGTACATAATTTTTATAATATATTGACTCAAGTGATAAGCACTGATTGCAAAGGTCACCCGACGCCTAATACGAATGCCACGAGAACCGGAAATTAATTGAGTTGGGAAATTGGAATGATCGTATTCCCGCGCGCGCGTGTGTATAAATATTACATCAGATTATTCTCATGAAAATCTCTTATATTTTTAGGCACGTTCTGGTATTGACTGAAATCTCATGATTTGGAGTTTTCTTAGAGGTAATTAACTATTGTTCAATGTTTTCGCTGTCTATGCATGCTCTTCGTGTAGAGAATAGAGAGATCTATAGATGTATGTTAAAAATGTTTATCATACATACATACATACATACATACATACATATATATATATATATACACACACACACACACACACACACCCCAATAAAAACAGAACGCTCCCTTAAAGCAATAATTAAAAAAATGTATTTTCACCCTTTATTTTGACTGAATACACATCACTTAATTTTTAAAATGGTGTTATTTTGTAAAGAGAAAAGTACATGAAAGCTCTTGAGATTTAGTTTAATAGATAAATAAGTTCTAATAATTTTAAAAATACTAATAAAAATTTTAATTTATTTAAAAAAATAATTATACTTTTGTAAAAAAAAGTAATTTACAAATATTATTATTAAATTTTTAAAAATTTTAAAAAATATAATATATTTATAAAAAATACATTAATAAATAGTACATTAATAATATAAAATTTATTAATGTATTACAAATTTATATATTTTATAAATAATAAATTTTATTTTAAAATATTTTATATATTTTAACCATGCATACATATAAATCATAATATATAATCATAAGTATTGTATTATAGTATATTTTATTTACATATTAATATTTATTTATAATTTATTTTATTTACTTTTTAATATTTAATTAATATTAAATTATTAATATATTATAAAATATAATAGATTTATTTATTTTTAGTTATAATATATTAACAAATATTAGTTACAATATTTATAAAATATATAAATTTATAATATGTTAAAAATATTATATAGTTAATATACTATAAAAAATAATATTATGACTTATTTTATTAATATATTTTTAATACATATAAATTATATTTTTAATTTGGCCCGAAAAATATATTATGAGCAAATTAAATTGCCTTAATATGCTTACTTCTTGCTGGATGCGATCGATGAAACAATATTGTGGCAGCTGTAATTGTTTTTGTCATCTTTAAACTACTTTTGTTGGGTGTGTGTTCTGTCTCTGAATAACTTCAACTAAATCTCGTTAATGCTGACCTAGAAAAAATTGACTACTCCAACAATCATAATGCGTTTAATTTTTTAATTTCAATTATTAATGAAACTTTTACTTAACAGTTAGGAAGGCAAATTGATGTCATCTTTGCCAAGGACTCAAACGAAGTGTGAAAAAATAATTATAAGAGCCGATGAAATGAAAAACATTTGCTGATTTTTATTAATTTTCTGGAAAATTTATATATAAATACAGAGTTCCTTAATTATGCTGCAGAGCTACTACTCATGCAGTTTACAATATTCTCACTCTGTAGCTGTCAAACTTCTGCACTATTTTTAAAAATTACAAATTATTTTCCAACATACATTTCGTAAATCAAAATCAGAAACAAAAAATTTCTTTCTTTTTAAGAATCCTGTGTCTCTTTCCTTCTTTCTTCTTCGGATACATCAGTTCACTTCTGCTGCTTTCTTTTCTGCAATTTCGATGTGGAGTCCATCTGGAAATACGAGACCAGGCTTTCTAATGACGGTACCACCTTTGGTTACTGACCACCTACACATTATCAGTCCGTGTGAAATTAATCATCGGTTATTTGTCTCTTCGGAGGTCATCTATACTTCGTACACTTTGGTTATTAACAGTTTTAATATTTGATGTTTCAGCCGTATATATTCCAAGAATTATCAAGGTATATACCTGTATTTGGTGACGAAGTAATGGAGGAAAACAGTCATTTGAAGCTTAGCAAAATCAGCTCCAACGCAAAGTCTCACGCCGCCACCAAAAGCCATGAATGTCTTTGATCCTGCGTGCAGTTCTTGTCCCTGCAATAATCAATCCAACAACATTTTTTATATTCGGACTTCTTCTATGGGTTGAGGATAAACGTTAATGTTTTGAATTATATTTGAATTCGATTTACCTCCCAACGCCACGGATTAAATGCAAGAGGGTCCTCGTATTTGTCAGCATTCAAGTGAAGAACAGATGGGACCACCATCATCACCCACCCTGCGGGAATTGTATACCCTGCAACACCCGATATCTTTTAGCTTTTAATAAATGCATTTTGCACCTTAATAATATTTGTTACTATTAAATATTTCAGAACTTATTACCTTTTATCTTCACGTCTTTCACCACTTTTCTGAAAATTCCAGGCACTATATTTGCCAACCGGACAGTTTCGTTAATAACCTGCAGTAATATTGATAATGTACGGTGAGGATACGTCAACCAAATTAAAGAGCAGTAAATTACAATAATTAATAAATAAGCAATTAATACAAGGGAGGGCTTATTTAAGATTCATAGATCCAGCTTACCATGTGGGTGAAAGTCATCGATTTGTACTCTTCCCATGTCATATCAGAATTCTCGTCCTTTCTGTTTCTAATGATGGCTTCGTGCTCTTTCTGCAATACCGTACAAAATGTGTGTAATTAATCACATGTTTTTGAAAAAAGAACACGAGAATGAAATGTAGGAAATGTGTTATCATGTATACAAACCGTTAATTCTTCAACGACTTTGGGATGATCGAATATGTACTTCGTTAGCAATGTGATGGCAGCAGAAGTAGTTTCATAGGTGGCAAACAGAAGCACAAAGATTAAGTCAATAGCAATAGCTTCATTCAGAATGGTGTCTTCTCTCGCCACTTCTTCAAGCATGTGATCCAAGAAATCGTTGCCAGGTTTGTTTGATGCTTTCCTCTGTTCATAGATCTCCTTGATTACTTTAATGGCGGTGTTACGTCCCTGATGTCAAATTCCACAAGTTAATTTCCTGTTAATTCGGAGATGGGTACATAGCCAAACAGATTCAGGTAAACGAACATCAGTATATTAATTAATACCTGTATACATGCGTGGAATTTGGTTCCTGGAATATTCAAAGGAAAGGAGATGAGACCCTCGATGAAAGCTGTGTAATTTTCCCTGAGCTTCTTTTTGTTCTTCTTTTCATCATAACTGATTAATTTCCTGGAGAAATATTCGAATATCATCTGCCATAAACAAAAAAGAGATTAAGAGCTTTCAATCGTATAAATACTAGCTAGAATATATAACTTTTCATGTACGGTAGAATTTAAATTTGTAGTTGAAGTGAAATTAATTACATCGGAAGCTACGTCTTTGACGTCAACGGCGCCAAGCTCAGCCCAGGACTGGAGATGTCTGCGAGTAGCCTCGTTCATTTCGGGAAGAAGTTTAACTCTGAGGCTTTCAGGGCTGACAAGTTGTAGAATCAAGTTCTTGAGGTATTTATGAACCTTTCCATGGTACTTGAGCAAGCTTTCTTGTCCGAGAATTTCAATAAAACTCTCGGTGTACCAAATCAAGAAAGATTTGTTTTCTTGCTGGAAGATGTTATAGTTTACCTCCGGATCAGTGGATACCACCACCTTCTGCCCAACTAGACTTGTCTTAAACAAATCTCCATATCTGCAAATTAAATTAACCACGCACACAAAACTAATTAATATGTAATGCGTGTCGATTACTTGGCTAGCATTTTCAGACGTACACTTAATTACTAAAAGAAGATAAAAGGTGTAGTTTGATAGATTACAGAGTATATAATAGCTTTATATCAAAGTTATGATTGATATACATACGTATAATTAAAGAATAAATAAGATATCTGAGGATAACATGTATATATATAAAAAAAAAAAAATATATGTGTGAAGAGAAAGCCAACCGTGTCATTCTCTTTCTGATGAACGGTGGAATATCGTATAATTTATGAGGAGAGAAAAACTCGATAGTCTCTCCAATAATGGGCAAACCCATTGAACCTGGTGGTAATTCGCCATCGCACTTTGGGTTGGCCCATCTGTAAAACCAGTGGCTAATTTTAACTACGAGGACGGCAACAAGAACAAGAGCAACACCCCACATTTTTGCAGGTGTAAGTAGAAGGTTTGATGATACTGGAATGGATGAATATCAGTGAGAATAAATATTGGAAGAATAGATTTAGCTTATGATGAATACGTAAAGAATGTGGGTGGTTTATATAGAGGTGGCATGTGGAAGCAGCTTTGACTGTAACTTTGTCTGTTAATACTTCTCCGCATTGGCTGCTTCTGTTTCCTTTTCTTTGTGTTTTTTTTTTTAATATAAATATATATATATTTTTTAATTTTACTATCCACAGGTTTTGGTCAATAGGTGCTTAGTACTATTACTATTTACTATTAGCAATGCAGGTTGGGATCGATCATCGACGTCAGATTGATGGCCAGCCACAGTCCTATCATTTTGGTGTTGCTTTAAACAAAGGAAGTATTTCTATTTCTACTTTTTGAATTCGGTAACTATGAACTTCATTAATAATGTATCTAGTACATTTACATTTGACAATTAATTATTTTCTTTTTCGATAACTATGATTTTAAAATTTACTTGAATTCTTTACTTATCAATTAATGGGTTGTTGGATAATCCTTCTTTGTTTGTGAACATTGATATATTATTTAGGCTCCATTTGATATATTTTTTTAAATAAAATTTTTTAAAATAAAATTTTTACCTGTAAAATTTTTAATAAAAAATTATTAATTATTTAGTTGTTATAAATAATTTTTAGAAAAAAATTTAAGTGAATATTTTAATAAATAAATTTTTAATATTTTATTTTAAAAAAAAAAATTACGTAAAATTTTTAAAATAAAATTAGGATATTTTAAATAATTTTACTTTTAAAAAAAGTGAAAAAATTCTACTGTCAAAAACTCTAATTTTAAGTTTTTTTAATAAAAGGAAAATAATTTTTTTTTTAATTTTCAAAAATCTTTTTTTTATTACCAATTAAACGATAATTAAAAAATTTTTTAAAGAGTTTTTATTATTAGAAAAGTTTTTTTAACTAATAAAAAAGTCAAAAATAAGTAGTGACTTAAAAATTTATTCATTGGAAGTATATTTAATTACTTTTTTTATTAAAATTTGTCTTACTAGATCGATCATGTGGTTTTATCTGCTTGTTGGCCTTACAAATATTTAATTATTTTCTTACTTTTGTGCATTATTTTTCTAAAAATTTATTATAATTTTATTAATGCTAGTGCTTAGTAATTGAACTGATAATATTGTTATAAGTGACGTAGCTAGAGAGCTCTAATGTTAAAACTTAAAACACCACACACATCGATGGAAAGGAATTTATGCTATTTTTTTAACATTTGAAATTAAGATATATACGTGAACTTGCATGGAAGGTATACAATACTTGCTGGTGGCGGATACACTCAATGACTTGTGCTGATAGTCTCAATGATAAGATCAGGGAAGAATATTAAAAGATTGAAATTAATAAAACGCCGTCGCCTTACGTGGCTAGCATACAATGCCTGCAATTAATTAATTCCAATTAACACTGCTTTTGAACAAACATTTTATTATTTCATTCGGAGAGCAATATTTTATACCGTATTAGCAGTTCCGTCAAGTAATCTCTTTTTTTTTTTTTAAAAAAAAAAATCCGATTTACAATAATTGTTGAATATTATTATGCAGTCACAAGACTTTTTCCAAACACGACACAGTTTCGTTCTCGTTTAATTTGACTCATTTATTTCTGCTAAGACTATTCAACAGTGGGCCAGCTTTTACGTACTATTATAATTAGTACCATCATCGTCATATTATTTAATTTGATGAGTAAGAAATTTCAATAGAGATGGCGCCCAAGATTCATGCATTAATGCAATGCACTCAGTCAGTTCAGGTGAGTCAAATTTGCTGAGCAAATTATTTTACAAGTCCAGCACATCACTGACACACCTCTTTTCTCTCCAATAATATCTTTTCTGAAACGGTTAAAAAAGTGCGCCCAAATTATATAAATATTACAAACATATTTCAATTTTCTTTTAATTTACATCAAAAAATTTGAGTTAACGCCTATAATAAATATATAATTTGTTTAAAATTTATAATAACAAAATTATTAAGCTTTTGTTGTAGTCCACAAGCTAACTATCAAGTTAATTGCTACTTCTAAATTTTTGCGCATATCAATATCAATATCAATTAAATGAAAATTCTTTGACAGAGTTAAATAGTCTTTTTCATTTGAAGCTCTTTGTCCCATTTTGAATATAGAAAATATTCAAATAATACATTAATTGGTTGGAATGTAATCATTCATTTCTATCAAGATTTTTAAAGTTGATTTTTCCCTCCGGCTTAATTAAAGTGACAAGTATTAACATGTGACGATTATTATCTAATCTTATGTAAATTAAGGTTAGTTAATATATCTAAGTAACAATAGAATTGTTAATATAGGATTTAAAATTTTTCACTTCAAAATTTAATACAAAATTTAAAATATAAAACTTTTTCAATTATCCTTTGGCATAACAACAATGATTTTATTTTTGCTAAAAAGTACTGCTGAAAATTAAACAATAAAAAAGATAAAATACAAAAAAAATAAGATTATTTAACAAATTATAATCGTTATATGCTTTCAAATTTTGAGGTTTAATTTTTTTATAAAAAATAATAAAAAAAAAAGAGTCATATAAAAAAACAAATTTGGAATATTCTCAACTGGACCAGTTTAATTACCAATAAAATATCATCAGATGCTCTTGGCAGTCTTTGATACACGTAAGCTTGATTCAAAAGCGTAGTGGAAAAGTTTTATCTTGCAGCACCCATTATTGATATTATTACTGGATTAGTGTGAGTGTGGATGCAATGCAAATATTTCCAGCTTCCTATCAATTTTTAAGTATTAGTAGTAACCTAGACTGAGAGACGTAAAGACCTAAATATATCAATTATCAAGAAGGGATGTTTTATATATCGTATTAATTAAATATTAACTTCAAAATTTAAAAATTTTAACCAATCAGAAACACTTACGTCTTCGAAAAATTAATTTCATTAATTATTTACGAGGTTATTATTAAATTATTGTTATTCGTACACAAAACAAAAAGTAACAAACACACTGGGGTTTTTTTTTTTTTTTTTTGGCCTTAATTGTAAACCTCATTCTTTATTGTACACGCTAATCATTCGGCTCTCTTTATCATTTTTTATCTTTGACCGTAAGCAAAAGGTATATTGTGTCAATGTGTTGCACTGCAAAGTCATCCGACGCCAAATGCGAACGCCGCGACAAGCTGGGTTGGGTAATTGGAACGCATCGGATTGCAATGAAAGCCTGCTTTTCGCCGTCTGTTTGAACCACGTGGTTCACACCTACGTACATAATCATCGCCTAACATTTTTTTTTCATTTTCATGTGTAATCTACGCATTCACATTTTACACGAACCTTCCCAGTGGCAGTTGGAAATGAGTGGTTTAGCAAGCTTAGAGTCTCACGTCCAACCACGTTTCATTGATGTCAGTTTGTCGTATTAACCTGACATTGGCGTTTTATACTTAAGATTCTGAGTACCACTTAAATTTAAATTTGATTAAAATTTAAATATATATTTATTTTTAAATTATTTAAATTTAATTTAATTATTTTTAAATATTTTAAATAAATTTTTAGATATAAATTAAAAAATAAATATATAAATAATTTTATTTAAATTTTAGTTAAAAAACAAACAAAGCCTAAGAAATTATATCATTTTGCTTCACCAAATAACTATAAATTTTATAAAATAAGTAAGAAATGTTATGATTCAAACCATACGTTGAGGGTTGTTTGTTTTTTTATCTGAAATTTAAATATATTTATTTAAATGTATAAGAGTCTTTTATTTTTTAATTTATATCTGAATATTTATTAAAAAATCTTGAATATAATTGAGTTAAAATTTTTTATTTAAATTTGAATGAGAAAATATTTAAATAATCTAATATTTTAATTTTTTAAAAATATCTCTACTTTATTAATTTATTTACTAATAAAATTAAAAATATAGTTAACTATTTTTCATCTATCTTTTTTCTATTATCGATTCTCTCTATTTATCTTCCTAACTGTATTTATTTTATATTTTAATTATTATAATAAATTTATATTTTTACATAATTACAATTATATTACAATATCACTTATTATTTTTATTTAATTTTTATATCATCGATTAAAAATGATCTTTTATGAAAAAACATTTATCAAACAAATAAATAATGTAAATATTAATATAATTTAATAATTTTTTATTTATTATTATGTTAATATAATCAAAATTATTATAAATATAAGTATATTATTAAAAAAAAAAATATACATCAAAATATTAATTTTCAAATTTTTTATTTTTTAAAAAAAAATAACTTAATATCTCTTCTCAGATGTTTTAAGATGTTTTAAAATAAAAATAAAAACTTTAATTAATTATTTTTTATGTATATTTTCTCTATTATTGATTTATCGATCCTTTTTACTTGTCTTATCAACTGTATTTATTTTATATTTTAATTATTATAATAAATCTATATATTTGCATAATTACAATTATATTATAATATGGCTTATTATTTTAATTTAATTTTTCTTGATTTTTATATCATCAATTAAAAATTATCTTTTATAAAAAAATATATCAAATAAATAAATAATGTACATATTAATATAATTTAAAAAATTTTTATTTATTATTATGTTAATATAATCAAAATTATTATAAATATAAGTATATTATTTATATGTCAAAATATTAATTTTTAAATTTTTTATTTTATCAAAATAAATAACTTAATATATTTTTTAAATATTTTAAAATAAAAAATAAATATATAATTTAGATTTAAATTTTAATTATATTCAGAATTTAAATAAAAAAGACGACACCTTAACGTCTCGATTAGACTATATTAGACTATATGAACTAAAATATGATCATTGATATTATAACCTGACCGATTTTTTTCTTTCGAAATAAGTTAATTTGGATTATGTTACAAATTGCAAATGCTTCCCATCCATTCCTGGGCACACCCGTCCTTAAGCAGTAAAACCCGTTTTAAGGCTAACGTGGGCCTCACCCAGCAAAGGAGTGTACCCAGAATGTGTAGCGGGCCTAGATAGAAAGACTCGAGCATCAATTGCATTGCCTTCAACCAAACGGCATCGTTTCCGAGCAATTTGTTGGTCAACGACGCGAATCGTGCTTCAAAGTCAAAAACCCGTGTTAAGGCTACTTTTAAACTCAAACGGTTCCCCTCCAAAGGCGGCAATTTTTATCCGATGTTTACCCGTTCATGCGAATAAAAAATCCAGGACACTCTGTAATTACGGGTGGATTATACAGTACTGAAACCGAAACCGAAACCATTACCGAGGAGCAGTTTAAGAGTAAGCAATGGAAAGTTCAGAAAAAGCTAAGCAAGACTCCATCTCCAACGGTTCTTTCAATGCTTTTAGGTTAATTATTTCGAATTTGTGTTTGGTTTCCCAGAAACCTTGAGAAAGGAAGATAAAGCAAAGGACTTAATAGCTTTGGTATCAATTATTCACATCTGAGAAGGACTCTTAAAAAAAAAAAAAGACGAGAGTACGGTCTACTCGCTTGACACGTGTAAGCTATATAATTTGCCACGCATTCACTAGAAACTATCCAGTGGAGTCGGTGACTTATCCTAAAGTTAAATAAAGGCGCGCAAAGGAGTGTACTTGTCTACTATATGCGTATGAATACGTTTCGTAAATCCGAATCTGCAGCAAAAGATTTCTCTCTATTTTAACAGTACCCTCAGTCTCTCTTTTTGAATCTGAAGTACGGTCACATTGTTGATATTCCGCTCGAAATCGGAGGCGATGACGAGACCTACTCAGGAAGCAATCGAGACGTTCAAGAGCATCACCGGCGCGTCTGAATCGGTCGCTTTACAGAAATTGGAGGTTCAATTTTTTTCTCCATTTCTTTTTCTCGATTTACTCCAGTGTTTTGTGGAATCAGATTTTTTCTCTCAAATCAATTATTACTTACTCTCAAGAACGTCAAGAAATCGTCTGTGTATGATTAGTTATTGAGTATTTTTAGTTTTCTATTCATCATTAGAAAAAATTAATTATCTATATCAAGTAACAGTTCTCGATTTGTTTTCTAGGGTTTTCTCGGTTCGATTAATTACACAATGTGTATATTCTTGCAAACTTACTTGTTTATTTGCGATATCATTTCCTAACTGGCTACACTCAATTTTTCATTTTATTGGCTATAGTGTGATTATTTGTCTGATTTCAACTTTCTTTTTTTATTTATTTTGTAAATTAAGAAAGAATTTTTTTGTATTCTATGGTTTATGGTTAATTTTGCAACGTATTTTACCTCTTTATTGCATTCTGTGTTCATTGTAATTTCATTTGTGTTTAATGAAATATACATTGCATTATTCTCGATTAGACTGATCTAGATGATTATATTCAGTCTTTTTTAAATTTTTTTCTTGTTTTATGAGACTTTGAGGTCTATATGCATCCATAAGGCAATTTTTACTTTTTGCATCTCATACATATCATATCAGTTAATGATGTTGCCTTCAAAGTGATCTTGTCAAGAAAAAAAGGGCAATATATTGCCACAAATTACGGCATAGGAATTAAGGATGTTTGATGGGTCAATTTTCAGCTGTGAATTTGGTGGTGCAGTTGTACTTCTGATTTATGTACGGTTTGGCTTGAATGATACATCAGGTGAACTAAATTATATAGATATTCTATCCACGTTGTATTTATTGGCTGGAAAATTTTCTTCCTGATATATTGGTTATATGCATCTTTCCATATTCTCAATTATGTGACTGCCTGGCATGTTGTGATGGTTGAACAGGAATATGGAGGCAACCTAAATGAAGCCGTGAATGCATACTTTAATCCAGGAGTTAGAGACATGTATGACATTGTTTTTGCATTGTATGCTTTTTGAATTTCATTTTTACACTTTAATTCATCCTAAGTTCCTCTTGAGTAGCTGAAGTATTGGCCCTATCCTCTCATTTGTGTATGCTTGTCTGGTCTTCCAGTATCAACTTATTTTCTCTCTGCTTTTTTGTCCAGTACAAATCCAATGGCTGTTGCTCCCCTTCAGCGTAATAATGCAGACATGAATAACTATACACAAGCTGGGCCAAGCACACTTTCACAATTATTGTCTATTGCTAGAAGTTTTAAGCCATCATCTCTACTCAATCCCAATTACAGGAGAAATCTCATAAATGAGCTTGGTGGTTCTGCTGTCACACCATTTGTTTCCCATACTGGAGGCGCAATGGGGGTCCCTGCAGAATTTAGTGGTAGGAATGAGCAGCTTCATCATCCTGGAGTGTCTTCTGTCTATGATGGAATGACTCCATCATCTGAGGGTAATGCCTTGAGGGATGATAGTTTACACTTGTTTGCAAATGACATAGAAGAAGAAATGATTAAAGCAGCTATTGGGGCTTCAGAACGAGAGGTAACAGAGGGTTATCTGAATAAACAGTTTGTTCCTGATTATAATAACAAGTTATTTCACTTTGAGCTAATTCCTTCATATCTTGTCTGAATTCTGTCTTTCCATGTGTACTGATGTAGGATTCATCTGGTAGTGAACTTATGCGGAGGCAGCTTGACTTATTGGAGGATGATGAATTTTCTCGAGCAATTTCTTTGTCCTTGAAGGTTATTAGATATTTGTGTTTTATTTTCATGGTTTATGATATCCTGGTCTTACTGCTTTTGTGAACTGGGATCAGACAGCAGAGCAAGAAAAAGAAATGCGCAAGCAAAGAGTGGAAAACTGTGATCAACAAGTCGAAGTCTATGAGTCAGGTACTGAAGCCAAGAAAACTAGACAGAGCACCAGGGAGGTGTGTACTCTTTCTTGCTGGTTATGTTTGCACATACACACGTGGTGTGCTGACATGGTTTAATATTTCAGTATGATTTCTTTTAACAAATGAAATTCTCTGAGTTTCAGCTAGGGAACTCTTCAGTCCAAGGAGCTGAAGTTATGCATGCACGATCACCTGCGAGTTACAAATTGAAATATGATCTTGATGTCCATCCTCAGGGCAATAAAGATGCTTTTCTCGCTAATGAGGTATTGTTCTTTGCATAACAACAATTTGCAATCAGCTCTCTTTAGAAAAATAAATAAGCACATTGAGAAGAGAACTGTATCTAATCTGATTGCACCCTTCTTCTGGGCATTGAAGTGGGGTGGCATTTCTCCCAAAGAGCTTCAAGAAGCAGTTGTGCTTGAGGCAGCACTTTTCAATGAAATTCCTGAAGGTACTTCAGATCACCCTAAACATGAATCTCATTCACAACATGGTCTGGACAGAAATCGAAGTCCAAATTATGCGTCACATTGCCATCGATCATCTTCCTCAGCAGCAGCACAGCAATTACTTCGGGAACAACAGGTTTCTACTTACCTGTATCACTTACATGATAATTGATGTGTTGTTGTTTATATGATGATTGTCTAATTTGCTTGCAGGATAATGAGTATTTGGCATCTCTGTTGGCTGACAGAGAAAAAGAAATGAATGCTCTGAAGGAAGCTGAAATGCAGTTGAACAGAGATGAACCTTGGAAGGAGTCGCTTGAAAAAGAGGTGGTACTGCATCTGTTGAGTTTTGGTTCCTCAATTATTCACTGTCCTCGTTCGTGCTTAAAAACTATTTTTAGTGGTTATCTGCAGAGTTTTAAAGCTTATTGCTCCATGAATAGAAGTGAGTTTGCCAAATCATTAAGCTTAACAACTCAAATCCAGATATTGGCATTGATCCGTTCTTAACTGATATTGAAACGTAATCAGTCATGATAGAAACTTGGATATTCTTTAACTCCTTGATGATTGGTCATAGTGGGATTATGTTTTGAAAATTCTGGGATCTTGGGCTGTTTGGCATGCTTTTAGCCTGATCTTTTGATGGACTTCAAGATATAAATATTGCCTGATTCCGTGATTCTGATACAAATAATTCTCAAGAGTGTTGGTAAATAATGAGAAAATCTTGTCTCAAGGAAAGCAATGTGATAAAGCAGTCAGAAAAGGACAATAACCTTTGTATTATAGGCTAGTAACGTTTTGACTGTTGCATTTTCCAAGCACTTTTATAATGATTCAACTCTTGAAATCTGCGTCCTCTTACATATGCAATTACTCCCACTGTGTTTGCACTAGAATAGAAAAAGCTACGCTTGGTGGGATGTTGATTATTGCCAATTTTCCCCTTGTACTATGCAAGTCCTTTGGCCTGTGGTTTAAGGTATAAGTAGTTAATATGACTTTTGTATTCTCAACTGGGGGAGAGGGAGCTGCAATTTTGAATTTTATTGTCCAAGTCCAGATCATTAATTTGATCATTCCTGTATTACTGATGACAGAAATTTGAAAGATGGCTAGCTGCAAAAGAAACTTCTCTTCCTCAGGAACCAGCTATAGATGATGGGAATGCAGTTACTCTTCTTGTTAAAATGCCAGATGGCAGCCGCCATGGCCGTCGCTTTCTGAAGTCTGACAAGCTTCAGGTAGTTGCAAGAAAAATAGATGATTACGTGCTGTAGTCTCCTGGCTCAACTCACTGTCTTTTGTTCCTTTGCAGGTTCTATTTGACTTCATAGACGTGGGTAGAGCAGTGAAACCTGGCACTTACAGAATCGTAAGTCTTCTAGTCTCTTCTTTGATTATGACTATTGTTGAATCCATCAAGTCAACTAGTAGGTTGCATATGTATTCCCATGCATTTCTTTCAACATGGAAGAAATGGATGCTTGGTCTGGAGAACTGTTTTGCCCCACATTAAACTTTGTTGCTTTTGAAAATCTGACAGTGATGTTGTATGACACCTTTTGAGTTTGAAGCTATTGTGTATGTATATGCCCACTTCTTGGAGAACGAAAACAAAGAAGAAGCTATTTTTAGTGTGCACGCCTGTGCATTGCTGCCAATTTGATCTAATCATGAGTTGGACATGAGGATCCAACGTTTATTTGTGTTAGTATTCCGGAGTGATTCAAGTTTCATACTTTTAGCAACTGTCTCAGGCCTGGATATACCATGGTCCAATGAAATGTTTATATTTCTGCGTACTTGAGGTGTCCTCTGTCCATTTATTGTCATATTTGTAAATTTACTATCACCTCTTATTATCAGTTTATGCAAATTATCCAAGGCTAATAACATACTTAATGGAGATGAAATTCAAATTTTCTAAAACTAATAAAATGTTTGTTCTTATAGTCATTGACACTCACGGATGGTGAGGCAGGGGTAGGACATGGAATGGATTTAATCATTTGAGTCGATTGCATGAGATACAGATAATTAATATGTACTCTGATTCATCTTGTTTTCTTGATAAACAGGTGAGGCCATATCCCCGTCATTCTTTCAGTGTCAATATTGATGGATCCTCAAGTTTGAATGAACTTGGCCTGACTAACAAACAAGAACTCTTGTTTCTGGAGTTCATTTAGGCTTAGCTATAGATCTTGTAGTCTCAAGTTCATAAACTCAGCTAAGCTTTCAGCAACAGATTCAAATGCTAAACCTTTCTTTTACAGAATGGGTATATGTGCTCATGGTATTTATGCTAATTCAGGGATTATACTCATATCAAATTCCTTATGCTACCTAAGGCAACTGCATGAAATGTTGAACCGCCTGTCTCTATACTATCGTAGCTCAAACTCGAAGCCCTTTTATATGTTTTGTGACTGGAAGCAGCCACTTTTATGATTTATTGGCATGCAGATGCTGTGTCTGACGTAAAAAAAATTTTACCATGGAAGATGCATCAGTCTTACCTTTCCTGGCAAGTGACCGTTATCAACTTTCTTTGTTCATGGTACAGCTGACGGAGGGTAATCTCCCCTGAGAAGTCTCACGCTCGAAGCATGAACTCACCGTCCAAGCGGCAATAGCATTGCAGTCATACATGTACAACTTTGGAGGTAAATAATAGTTTTTTAATTTTTTGTGACCGTTATTGTTAATTAGCCCGTGAACAGATAATACAAGAGATGCATTGCCACAATCCGCTAATTTAAAATTGGTCCATCACGATCGTTTAGGTTGATGAACATCTCTTACTTCAGAGTCTTTCATTAATAAAGAAATCAACTTGGTAAAGAAAGAAATATCATTGATGTACAAATATCTACTGACCTTAGCAGTTCACACCAAAAGTGCCCGCCAAAAATAATTTTGAGTAATGAATATTTTGTTTAACTTAAAAAATCTTGAAAAAATAAAAAAAATTATAGGAAGAAAAACGAGCAACATTTGCTCTATGATTATGAAGCAATGTTTGTTTCTTGATTGTGATCCGGGTCCGGGGCTGTCCAATATTTTTTAACAGCAAAAAGAATCTTCTCTCTCTCATGGGGTCCCTTTTCATGATCTGCAATCCTTCCTTCCCATTGCATACCATCCGTGATACTCTTGATCTTCATCAGAACATCAACATCATCCCGAATAATTACACTACCTTCCGGACGTAAGATCCTATCCATTTCTAACAAAATGTCTAACATTTCACATCTGTTATACAGTTTCAAAGATAATCACAATCAGCATATTGTATGACGTGTCATGACATGACATGACATGACATGACCATTTTAAAATGTCACATGAATCGATGATACAAACAATATTACCTGTCCTTGTAGAGGCTAAAAACAGAGTCAGCATGGATGGAGTCGTAAGTTCTTGGATACGTAGACATGGCCTCGCACCTACAAGGAGACAAATTGTCAGCAACAGCCTCCTAATAATTTATTGTGCTCGAACGTAGAGATTATGGCAGTTTTGTGCTGTAAAAGAAAAAAGATTTTGGTGATTAACACAGATCTACAAAATTTTGCGGAAAAAGTAAGATTGGCTTTTGTTAACAAAAAGAGATTTGGCCAAAACAGGCCGAGTTTGAAAGGTTATGAAAAAGGTAAAAATGACAAAATGTAGTGGGTGGGTTGTTTATCTGCTGCCAATCAAAAGTCATCATGTAATGCGCAATTGATTTAGAGAGCAGATATACCAATTTTGATAAGTTCCAATCAAACCACGTTCGTAGATAACTCCAAGGGTGTTGATTTCAGCATCAACTGGGACCATGTTCATGACCCACAGTGGATCATCAACGAGAGCTGCTGCAAACCCTCCCAAATAAGCATTCATATCAAGCAAGTTACGGTATCTCCCACGTTCTGCTAACTGATAGTCCACACTTTTGTAATGTGCAACTCTTGCCTTCCATAGATCTGTGTTTTCTCTAAACATTTCTGCAGTAATTCCATTCAAACTTCCACTGGAAATCCTGGGAGGAATTGCAGTCAACCTCTCTGGCCATTTTGCCAATCGCCCACCAGCAATTTCCTTTATATCAGACACTTCAGGAAGTGGGGTTAAACAAGCTTCCAACTTGGTATGCCTACAAAAACCCAAAAAAAAAAAAAAAAAAAGGGAACAGAGCACAATCCAATCAGCGTAATATCTTTTGTTTAGTGCCTTTATTAACCATTTGGTTTTGGAATCACTTTCTAGTGTTATTTGCTTTATAATCTAACTGAAGATATTGCTTTATAATAAATTTTGATAGAAAAGGTTGTATAGCGTATGCAATCGAAAAACACATTACCATGCGGTGTCATGGTCTTGCGACTGGCAAAAGTGCGGCTGTTTAAAAACCTTCCGGTTAGCTTTACAATGTATATGATTAGTGGGTTTCTGCCAAATAGCAAGATCGTTCTTCTGTATCACCTTTTTCCAACATAAGCTCTTAGCTATGGTTTCTATCCTAGATTGCTCTGCTGCTAAATCTTCAGCTGTTCTATTCCACCCTCTCCAGTGATTCTCCCAGTTTACCGGTGGCCCCGACAGAATCCAATACCCACCAGGACGCAAAATTCTATCAACTTCGATTAAGTACAGGCCACCTGCTCAATTTCCAACCACAATTCAAATGTTACAAGCAAGAAAACATTGAAATTGAAATGAAGGACTAGCAAATTTGATTACCATATTGGCCCCAAGGAATGAGGCAGCGAGAGCAATGTGCCATATCAAAAGCTTTTGAGGGATACGGAAGCCTAATCGAAGCCATGACTCCAATCAAGGCTGGAACTCCTCGTTCTAAAGCAAACTGCACCTGAGCTTCATGAGTATCTCTTGGTGCAAACGACATTGCCACAATATTTCGTGACAGCAGGTAAGCTCCCCAGCTGGCAACCTGAAAATTTGATCGTCAATGATTATCTGCACACATCATCAGACACTCTAGCCTCTTTTTTTTTTTTTTTCCTTTTTTACTCTGTTATAAAAAAGAATTTCAAAATCCAGGGAAAAAAGAAAGTGGGGTTGATTAATTCACTTCTAAGAAACGGTAATAATAACAAATGCACTGTGTTGTCACATTATAATAAAGTGAGTCTTACGAAAGTTTAAGGTAGTTATAAAGAAAGTGTTATAAACAATTATGAAGCACAGCTTTTTGTGATCATGCATCTGTCTCTACTCTGCGTTATTATTCTTTACTCCTACTAACATTTAACTGCATTTTTAAGAGTATTAAAGAAATATTTATGACAAAGAGAATTGAGTTAGTCTTCCTAATGATGATAATTTTTTAGATAATTAAGGTAACCAAATAACTTTTCTGCAGTTAGAAGATACAAGCAGCAAAAGAATAATTATTATTCTTGGTGAGCCACTTTACTTGAAGTTTAAGAATTGAATTAATAATTTTTGCTACGACTAAAATAAGAAATAAGATTGGTGCACAGTGTTTAAGCTTATCGAAAATTAGGACTGGATTTGGTAAACCACAGTATATTAGCTGGATTACTTAAAATTAACAATGAATAAATGAATGTGATTTGAAGATCTATAATCCAACTGCACAATATTTTATGTAATAATGAATGCCTAAAAATGCTGTCATTTAAATTTTAAAAAAATTATGTAAATTTGAATTCAACATTCTAAAACTTGCCCATGCCCATGCCCATGCCCATGCCCATGCCCATATAAGGTGATTAAAATTCATGACCTTCCTATTTTGTATATATCATAACAAAATAAATCATGTAAATTAAAAGAAATATAGATTCCCATTCAACCTAATTTTATTTTATTTTATTTTATTTATTTCTATAACCATATGAATTATTGGACCTCATCAAATATACATTTAACTTTAAGAAAATAAAAAATAATGTCAAACCATCTAAACCCAACCAACCCCCGCCCGCAGTCAACACATTCATGCATTAGCATAGCCATAGGCATAGACCGATAGACCGTCCGGACGGTCGACAGAGAAAACCTCAGAAGTCAGAAGGAAGGAAAGATTATACGTACCCCGCAACCGGTATCAATGGCCGTCCTTATTGACCCGTCTCTGAGATTGATCAACTTGCCGATATCATCAATGTAAGCATCAGCACCGCGGGGAAACATGGTGCCGCCGCCGGGAAAATTGAACCGCTCTCCTTCATACCGTACCCAATTTTGCTTTTTCTTCTCCACAGTCAACTCCTTATGCGGCACATTAGCGTACCATGCATACTCTCTGCTCTCCGGCCACCTAAACGGCACCTTGTAACCGTACGGCGCAGGAATCCGACACTTCAACAACTCGCTCTTTTCAGGGCAGTGTCTCTCTCTGTATATCAACATGTTTCTGTCAAATTTCAACGATCGTTGATAATCTTCGCAGGGAACATACTCGACATATTTGGGGTCACAGGGAGGGATGTGGTGAACACGCGCGGCGGTGGGAGGTGGGTCAGGAGCCTCGTGGTGGGCTGAGAAGTCGAGGACGTGCGGTTGTGTTTGTTGCTGGATTGTAGCTTGGGGAGATGAATTGCAGGGAGCAACAGAGTTGAGGAATTTGGAAGTTGACGACGCCGACGTGGCAACGGGAATGGCCCCCGTCGAGTGTTGCCACATGCCAACAAGGTAAGAAATTGTACACAAAATTGTAACCAGAGTTATGTAATAGATATTGGAATGCTTTGTTTTGAATGTAAGATGCGACAGTTTTGTTACCGTCGCCATTGAAATTGAAAATTAAAAGGAAAAGCTTCAGGAAATGAATATAAGAAGAAGTCGATATACAAGGAAGTCCCAGTCTGCGTGCTATTTATTTAGACAGCGAACAAAGAAGAGAGGGTTAACGTAAGGGTGACGACTGACGAGTGAAGTTTCCAAGGGAATGATGAAGGCGACTGAGATTGACGCGCTTGACGCTTGGGGTAAAATACGAGGGCGGACGAACTAAGGGCGCGTCTGTGTTTTTGAAACGTGTGGGGAAATTAAGGTAAGTGAATAAAGAAGAGATTCTCTGCTCTTCGTACCATTCTGTGTATTACTTGCCAAATAACCAAAAAAAAAAAACAAAGTATTCTCAATAAACATAATAATAATTGTTGGCAATTGAGATAGTATTAAAAAGGAAATAACTCTAAGATATTCTCTATATATATTTAAGGTAATGATGAAAATTATAAAAGGAAATTAAATTGAGTTTATCTTTCGGAATATATTTGATTATTTTGGTGGATAGAAAGTAGAATATGTATATGAAGTAGGTAAATAATATTGGCGAAGAGAGATTTTTCGGTTTGGATTGGAAGGAGGGGTAATATTGAAGAGAAATGGTAAGCAGCATGTTTTGGGATTTATTTGGAGCGTATGACAAAACAAAAGTGAAATGAGGGAGAGGGAGCTGGACGTGAGAGATGATGGAGCTGCTACGCCCACAATAATGGATTGGAGCGGCACATGCTTATTATGTACTAATCAAAAGATGTTGGGGACTTGAATGATACTTTACCGCACCACGTGGCTTGTTTTTTCTCTAAATGTTGGCCTCAAAAGTTAAAATACTCAATTTTCTTTTTCTTAGTTATATAAAGACACTATTAATCTGAATATTGTTATTGACTAATGACACTTATTTTTAGTTTTGGCAAGTAGAATGTAGTTAATTAATCTCCAAATTAATTAATTAATTAAAATCACATTAAATATAGTTCAACTTTGAAGAGGGCTAGTAATTTCTTATAAAAGATCTATATTATAAAATTAAAAGAACGGTTGTTAATCCATCTTTTAATTGATCGTGTTATAAAAATACAAATTAATGTCTTGAAGAAATGTCCCGTCAGCATATCTGTAATAAAGGTTTGTTCAGGAACTGACAGAAAAGCGTATCTGTACGTCGCAAAGTTATCCGGTTTTTATTATTATTATTATTATTATTATTATTATAATAATCATAATTACAATTATATTAATCAATCCCGTTTCAGGTAGTGTTCGTGGACAACACGTCGTCGTTTGATCAAAATTCAGAATCTTTGAAAACTTTGTCGGAACACACCCCTTCCCTTAATTTCATTAACAAAAGGAACCGAGTTTCCTTGCATGTGGGTTTTAGTTGCTGATTCTTGTAAGCCATGGTTTGGTGGTGGGTCTCCTTTAGGTGAGAACCGGTTAAGTTTGACTTTTTTATTTTTAGTAACTATTTTATTTTATTCTATTGGAGAAATTATAACTAATATTCAGCAATATTAAAATATTTAGGGCACGTTGAATTGGGTATATGAACATGATGTATACATAATACATGCTATACACGTTACATTTCATGATCTCCATGCCCCGTACAATATAATAATGATCTAATTAGTGTATAATATATATGGATTTGCATGCATGTAGGGTAGGGTAGAGTTTTCGAGTTTAATTTTGATGCGCCGTTAAAGTTAGCTAACAGTGATGCGAAGGACGTGAACATGACGACTATGCTACTATAACTACAACAAGAAATGTATCAGATCAAAATCTTAGACAAACTTGTTTTAGAAGAAAATGTTTTTTCCTCCTTTTTTTCTAAATAAAAAAAAAAAAAAGAAAGAAAAACTAGAGTTTTTGATCTGATTTATGAAACAAGGGAGTTCGTTAAGAAGCTATGTGTTGGGGCCCACGGATGATAGCATAGGGATGGGCCATAAACCTTTGATCAACATAAAATTGGTGAAATTTGACTTTTAGCCCTACATTTAGCCTCATGCAAACCAAAGGGTTGTTTTGGAAATTTTGGAACATGCGTTTGCTTGCTTTCGCTGTCAACTTCAAACCCATCACATGCTTCTCTCCCTCCTACATCCCCTTCACTCACAATTCCTACTATCTTTTTTTTTTTTTTTTTCAAATTATTTAAAAAAGAACATTTAATTTGACGTATAATTTGCAGTGAGGCTTCGTTATGTCATATTCATTCTTGCGAGATACTTACAATTGTATTGTCGCTCAATATGCATGATATGAATAAATTTAACACGCGCATAGTATTAATCCTGGACCCTCAACAAACACGAGCCTCCCATACAAGCAGTCGGATTTCTTCTTTAAAAAATGTGGGTGTATTTTGACGTTGTTGATATGTGCATGGTAGAATGCTGGTAAACGCATGAAAGGAGGGCCCGGCTCATATTTTTTTCTGGACCAAAACGCAGGGTTTCAAGAAGCCCACCAAAGACAATCCTTCCCCCGTGTTCCAAATTGTCTATAATAAATTAAATCGTGTAACCCAAAGATTGCTCTGACTCAGCTGCACTGTATTTCTATTTTTTATTTTTATTTTTATTTTGCCTCTCAAAGTCAATGATTGATCCACGAAACTTGTTGTTGGTGGAGAATCGTAAATTAACTGAAGAAATCACATCATTCCAAATAAACAATCTAGTAATTTCCCCCTCCATTTAATTAATTGAGAATAATTAAGTCTAGTTGCGTTGCTTTTAATTTTTTTTTTATTAATCAAAAGCAACGGGTTCTGGACAATGCAAAATTGGCGATGACCTTTTGAAGACACTTGGTGGTTGGGAAACTGATGAAAAATAATAATAAAAGCATTTTTTTTTTAATTTTTTTCTAGTGAAAGCGAAGGTGCAAGTTAATTATGGTATTAATAATTTGCATTTGGATTAGGATTAGGATGAGAGCTAGCTTAATTATTCAATTTGATACGCGACAAGACAGCAATTGTTTTTGGGTTTGAAACATTGATTCCCTTTGACAAATATTCACACATATATCTAACAGAGAAGATGACAACAATCACCGATCCTTCGAGAATAATAAGGCTACTGTATTTATGTCCTTTTTTTTTTTTTTTCGTTTACCATTTTATGAATGATTAATCACATGGGCTCGGTGTACTGCTGGGACTAAAATACATAAATACACAGCATGGAAATCCTTTCAAATTTGGATATCTACGTATTGCTCCGTTGGCTGCTTTCCTTTAATTTCTTTTTTCTCTGAGATAAATAAAAACCGTGACTGTAATATACAGTTTAGATAAAGAAGGTAACTGGGTAAGTAATTAAGTATAAATACGACGACTAATCCAAAGGGATTATCATAATCCATAATTTAACCATTTATCATAATTAATAAATAATCCAAACACTGCATTATTCACTCGCCCACATAAGACGAGTTCGACAGAAAGTGAGGCAATGACCTATACAACTGAGCGCGTGTAATCACACTCCTGAAAAACCTAGGACGACATTTATTTATTCATTTTTTAATGTTTCACTGGATAAGATCTTCTGTTAGCTTTCATTACACCTCAAACCATTTGATTGCTGATTCAGAAACCCACATTCATCTGATAGCATAATGTCCCATGGAACTTAAACTCTCTCTCTGTCTTTAAGTGGCCGAGTCTACG
Source organism: Azadirachta indica (assembly GCA_022749755.1). NCBI lineage: Eukaryota > Viridiplantae > Streptophyta > Magnoliopsida > Sapindales > Meliaceae > Azadirachta > Azadirachta indica. The sequence goes on from CM040440.1 coordinate 21,463,398, forward strand.
TGTCAAGTAGTTGCTAATTAAGTCTGAGTAGCAATCCACAATGCTACTACGCATATAATATAGCAGACATTCCATTCCACATTTTCTCTCTATAAATTGTTTCTCTTTAAGATATTAATCAAATTTTGGGTTCTGGGTTTGATCATTAATGGGGGCTAATGTGTCTGGTATTGTATCAGACGTTAATGAAGACGATGGGTCTTCATTGAGGCCGAGATTAGGTGACATACCAGAGAGCTGCGTGGCGTTGGTTTTGATGCATTTAGACCCACCTGAGATCTGCAAATTGGCTCGGTTGAATCGGGCTTTTCGGGGAGCCTCCTCAGCTGATTTTATATGGGAATCGAAATTGCCTTCCAACTATCGCTTTATTGTAGACAAAGTGTTTTGTAATAGTCCCATAAATATGTGGAATTTGACCAAGAAAGATCTTTATGCTCGGCTTTGCAGTCCCAATCCTTTTGATGGTGGCACAAAGGTTTGTTTTATTGTTTTGCTATCTTTTTTGTACTCTTTCTTACAATTTGTTCGGGTTTTCATCCGATAGCACTTCTTGGGACTATGACTGATGTCAAATGAACATTGGGATTTCGAATTCAGAAGTCTTCGTGTTCTTGTCAGAAAAGCCAGAAAGTTTTTGCAGGACAATATGAAAAAGTCGATGTGTCATAACTGGTGGTCATATAATCAATACATTTAAAGCTACTCTTCTTTGATTTCCTAGTGAAACAAAATGAAGAAGAACGAAAATTAGCAGAGATTTTAGGAACCAAAAAATGAGGAGGAACGAATGATTGGTTCATATATTTGTTCTGTCACAATCTTGATAAGGTTGATTTATATTAGGTTGGCTTCTGATGATCTTGAACCTTAATATCTGCATTTGATATTGAAGAAATCGTGATCAGATGAGGAAGTTGTTTTATTTTTCTTCATTTGTTTGTTTATTTTGGCTAAAATTACAAAGAGCTGAAAAATTGGTATTTCTCGTTAACAAGCTCTAGAAGGTTCTATTTTTGCAAAGAAGTCCTTAAATTTGTACGTACGTTTCATGTTTAAGGATGTGAAGGTGATCTTTGTTTTGTACAGGAGGTATGGCTGGATAAAAATACTGGTGGGGTCTGTGTCTCTATTTCTTCCAAGGCTTTAACTATCACTGGGATTGATGACAGGAGATATTGGAGTCACGTTTCAACTGAGGAATCTAGGTGAGATTGTTATAATAATAACTATGTAACTCTGCATTGTATTGGCCCTAGATGATTCCTGGAACTGTGAGAAATTGGAAACTCATTAAGTCATGTATATGTTGCTGTTGCTATAAGATTACAATGTGCATTCGCATTGAAAATAAAGAAAGGATTTGATTGATCTACAGTGCATCACTTCCATTATCGTCGGATTGTGATGCCAAGAGTACAGTTGCATTTTCATAAGTCATATACGATGGACAATACTTCATTCATCCTTCTTTATATGAATTATGGTCGAGTTGATTCCAGTTCAGCTATATCTATCAGTTCCTTCTATATATGAATTATGGTCAACTTAGACATTCGTGTCTAAACATTTACACACTGTGAGTATTTAGCTAGAAATAGAATGTGAGCATTCCGACTTTAAAAAGATCCGGTTTATGTGGGTGATTGTATAAATAATAGATCTTCCTAAAAATAGTTGTTGATGTTAAAGTCCCGGTCTGCAATGGAGTTAAAGGTTAGTTTGGACGCACAATAGCAAAAATTTTTTGGTAAACACCTGTTTTCACAAACACTTATTCTTGACAGCTAATGATTTTATTTTTCAGCAGCTGTGACTTTCAAGCCAAACGGAGTAAAGGCCTGTAAATCTATTTCGTAATCTCTGAGTTCTACTAAATTGTAGATTTTTTGTATTGTAGATAATGGTTCTTTTTTGGGTCTTCATTTTCTGATGAAATGAAGATGAAGCAATTTGTTTGACGTTTCCTTTCTTTTATGTAGGTTCCAGACAGTGGCATATCTTCAACAAATCTGGTGGTTTGAAGTAGATGGAGAGTTCGATTTCCAGTTTCCTCCTGGTAGCTATAGCATCTTCTTCAGACTCCAGCTTGGCAAGCCATTGAAGAGACTAGGACGTTGGGTTTGCAACTACGAGCACATCCATGGCTGGGACATCAAGCCTGTTCGTTTCCAGCTAACAACTTCTGATGGACAACATGCTGTATCTCAGTGTTTTCTGGACAATCCCGGCAACTGGGTTAACTACCATGTGGCAGATTTTGTTGTCGAGCATCCTAATAAATCAGCAAAGATTAAATTTTCATTGACACAGATAGATTGCACTCACACAAAAGGGGGCCTTTGTGTAGACAGTGTTTTGATTTGCCCCAGTAGTATTGACAGGAAATTCGATCATTCCTGCAAACGGCAGACTGAAACATAAGAAGAAGGCATGCTCGGCAGTCCAGTGACCAATTCACATTTAAGTTCAGGTTGTTATTTTTGGGAAGTTGATGCTGATAGGGTTTTGTTTTAGAGTTGGAAGTTGCTGGTAGTGTTTGTGTTTCATAGTTGATGCTGGTAGTGTTTTTCCCTGTAGAAATGTATATAGCTTCATCATCTTTGTGTGTTGCTTTTCGTTGCCAGTCTTGTAACCACCCTTGTTTTCTGGTGATTTTATTTTTTAAAGTTTTTGGGTCTGGTACAATAAGATTGCTTGGTGATAAGAGTTATCAGCATATGTACGCGTTTCTGGAGTTCGTCTTCAGAAAATGGAGATCAGTTTCTCATATTTCATTGTTGATATTGTAAATATCTACTTTAGAGAAAGTTGAATATACTTTTTATATGCGAAAGTTGCAAAACAAGGTCAAGCAAGTATTGTTCTGTGGATACTAATTAATTTATTTTGTTTGTTTATGCAAGTCGCAAAAATCATACTCAAATTAGGTAGCAGCCCAGTTATTTTTATATGGGAAGGCAGGCCAGCGAACTCCATATGCTAAAAATTCCATTACGCCTTCTGGAAAGCGTAGCGTTGCTTTAGGAATTCATTTTCATTTTAGTTCAGTATATGCAAAAAAGATATAATAATTGGTGGATTGGATCATACGACATTACGGTAAAAGATTTTTTATTTCGTTAAGCTGATCCTTTTCTACTGTTACTGTTATGGATAACTGTATTTTTTTTTTTTTAAACTTTCTTTTGTCAAGTCTAAATGCCAATAACAAAAAATAGTAATAATAATAGAATTGAAGTAGCATATTTTCCATGAAATTTAATTAATTAAATGAAATAATTTGAACCAGGGGGGAGGTGGGCCCTAGATGTAAGAGAGATGACGTGAGATAGACAAGCTGCTTTTATTAGTTAGTTTCATTATCTATCTACGATGATTTTCCTCCTCCAAGTAAAATACAAACACAACACGACGCCAATAGAATGAACATAAGAAGAATAAATAGATAAGATTTTCGGAAAACCAATTAATTAATTGTTACATAAATACTCAACTACAAGACCTAACCAACAAATATATACGTATATATATATATAAAATTATTTATTTTTTAACTAATTTGCGAATTACCTTCACTAAGCTTTGCTATGTGCCTTCCATTCTCACGCCACCTCGCTCTGTGGCGATAATCACCAACAATCAGCCCCCCTCTCTCTCTCTAGGGTTTCTAACTTTTGGGGATTTCTGCTTTTTCTTCCTCGATAAAAGGTAATCCGTCTAACACTTTTCTCTGAACTGTGAATCTCTCTTTTTAGAACTTCTTTTCTGGTTTTGCTTTCCTCTTTCTCTCTCTCTTTCAGTGTTTGTTTTTCAGTCAATTTTGAGCTTTTGTTTTACTGGCATAAAAGTTTTGATTTTTAATTTTGCTATCGTGATTTCTGCGATTTGTAGTCTCTGGTGTTTTCGTTTTGGGAACCTCCGCTTCGTGCTATCGAATTACTTGTCCTAGATTATCATCATAATCTCGGCGTTAGAAACTTTTATAGGCGGTTTAATGTGAAATATAATTCTTCGAATTTATTTTCTCTGTGAATGTATTCGGCTGAATTTGGTCTAGTACTAATTTTTTTTTTTGTGGGGTGGGGCTTAATCTCTGCTAACATTTGATAATTTCATTTACTCCCAGTGTGGTTGAACCTAGTTGTTTTCAGAAAATTAATAATGCCTCATTTCTATCATTCTGATCCAAATGTACTAGAGTGATGTTAAGAAATCTCCATGTGTGTTTTTCTTAAGGGTTTTTTCTTGGCACTGTTTGGTTTTCTTTAAAGTTTTATTTTGTTTATCTACGTAAGTTCTTATATATTGTGTTTCAGAATTCACAGTCTCATTGTGAGGTCCAGAGAGAAAGCTGGATTGCTCATCATTTCAGTTGGTTACTTAAGATGGAGAATCGTATTGATTTTTTAGACTGGCTTGATCATGATATGTCAATAAAGATACTCACATGTTTGGAAGATCTATCTGATATTGTCCGTGTTAGCTGTGTCTCGCGGTCTTGGCGACAGTATGGTAAGTGAAAGTCTTTAGTAATGTTTATGCATTTTTAGTTCTTATTTCTTGCTCCCCCTGGACATGAAAGAAATTATAACTTCTGTAACTGATGTTGGATACACTTTGCTCATTGTCTGTTTATTACATTAATTGTTCATTTTATTCTGTTGCTGCTATTGCCTCTGTTTTTCTGCCTACTTCATGGTGGTAATTGTTTTAAAAACACCATGTTAAGTACTTTTTGAGTCCCTATCTGATTGAATTTTTCATGATGTAGATGAACAATAAAGCTAGGTTCTGTCCTAAAAGTTTTATGGAAAATTCTCATGAATTTTGAGATTGTGGTCTCTTTGTTGATGGATGCATGTAATTTTCTGTTTTGCAGTGATTGCAAATGGTCTCTCTAAGCAGCTGTGCTTGAAAATGTTTCCTCAATTATCTCAAGTTGATCATGTAGTTGAATCAACCTATGGTATGAAAGAGCCTGCAGAAGTGGGATCTAGTAATTTTATGGAATGGCAAAGTTTGGAGAGGGAGCACAGAGCTTATGCTTTTTTAGCACGAGGTTGTACAACATTTCCTGTTAGAGAGTTGATTTTAGAGCCAATCTGTGCTTCTAGCACCGATAATTATCCAGAGGAAAGTATCCACAATACTCTGGAACCAAGAGATAGAGTTGCTAGGAGAGCTTCATACTGGTCAAGTAAAGGACAAAGCAATCCTGCAGTGCCTGAGACACTGTTGTATAAGTTGGCTGGTGATCTATGTGTTATTAATGAAGTCAGCATACAACCTTTCCAAGGTTAATCATTTTTAGTAAATAGATATTCTTGAGTTCTCTATTCTGACTTTTAAATTTGTACCATTGATATCTGGACTTATTAATTCTTATTACCGACAATTAGTTGTGTGTTTGTGTCCAGCTTATTTTCAGTGGGGTTTGCCTATATATTCAGCCAAAGCTGTGCGATTCCGCATGGGTTATCTCCAGTCTCCTGTGGATGATTCTGTGGGTGAGCCATGCCAGGATTCTGTTGAAGATAAATTTATTTGGACTTACACTTCACAAGAGTTCCCAATGGCTCAGGTAAGCTGCATTTGTAACTGTGCTTTTCCTTTTTTGTTGCAACCCTCTGAAGAGAAGCTGAAGCAATAGCGTTAAGAATAGACTTTGGAAAGACCTTACCAAAATCTTAGCATTTGTTATAATCACTTCCTGAATACTGGTTTTTTTAAATTCCATCATAGTTTGTGAACCAAGAACATGGTCTGAGCTTCCATTAAAAATCCACCTTGGACTAAGGATGTCTCTTACAAATACACATTTAAAAATCTAGTATTCAAATGGGTGTAGCTGGGTAGTTAAACAACATTTGTGCCCGTTAACACTCTACTTGAGATATGTATGGACAAAAGGACCCAGGGAATCAGATAATTGCTTTGCAGTTTATGGCACATTCTGCGTAGAAAGTCATAACTCTTTTCAGCGCAGTGAGTAAGCGGTGGTTGATGCCTTTCAATTGACCAAATATGGGTTAAGAGATGGATTGTCGGTGTTTAAATTACTTTCTTGCAATTATGAACTCACAAATTTTGAGGACTACTCATATAAGTTCGTAGAAGCAAATTGAATGCTAGTGAAACATAACTTCAAGTTTACAAACTCAATACGTAGAACAAAATGCTCTGGGTAATCCTGTCACTCTTGCACTTTTTTTGATTTATTCTTCATCATCGCAAATTGTGTTTTTAAGTTGCTATGTTATTCTCAGTGTGATTCCACAATTGTTCTCTCTCTCTCTTTCTCTCTGTGTCCCACCTACGCTGTAATACTTATCTAAAAGGATTTAATCACCCACAATGGCTTTGCCTTGAACAGGAGAATCGCCTCCAGAAGTTCAAGCTTCCAGAACCAGTTCTGTGCATTGGTGGATTTTTGCAGATTGAACTGCTGGGTAGGGTTCAGAGACAAGAGATGGATGGCTTATTCTATATATGGTCTGTACCTTGCTCTCTTTTTAGTTGGTCTCTTTAGATACTGATGGTAAACTGTTTCAAACTTCTTCAATATTGCTGTGCTAGTTATCTTGATTGAACCCTTGTTTATTTTAAAACAAACATAATGTTTGTATCAGTAACCAGATTTCAATAACAAGCCTACACTCACTTGATCTTCTCATTAGATTGCGAAAATTAAGGGATGTTGATTTATGGGATTTGGTTGATAAACCGTTTTGGCGGTTTTGTGACGACAAAATGTCATCATTTTTCTTTTGAAGTTTTTCATAATGAAACTAGAAAACTTAATTCTTAGACAATTTTTTTGAGAATTTGACTTCATCAGAAAAGTGTAAATCTCTTTTGCTTTTGGTACATGTACTTCCCTTTGGCTGGAGTCTGTCATAACCTGTATTACTATCTCCTTGTATGGATACCTGCTGTGTAGGACAAAAGTTTGCTATACGATCAAGTATATTTTTCTAAATTTTGTGCTCCTTATTGGCATATTGCAGTGTGTCTCATGTTCAGATCATGGGACGATCATTATCACCTCCATTTGGTGTTGAAAGCCTGGAACTCTCTGGGACATTTGTATTGAAGGTTCTTAGCTACACCCAACCCAGCATGGCTGAAGAGCCCTCTGCTATCTCTACTGTGTATTTACAGAGGCGTGTAAGAGATTTGGGGCAGATCATAAATATCTTGCGGGGGAATGTAGTTGATGTTGCAGAATATGAATGGGCTGAAGATGATGATGAATCAGATGATGAGTTTGTTCTCTAGTGCTTTATATATAAGATAAATTGTATCTTCTTTACTCCCCTTTGGACCCAGCTTTTGAACTAAATAACAAAGCCAACGCGGAGTGACGTTTGCTTATTTTGCTAAGACCTCTCTAAAGGAGTGCTAAAAGCAGAAATTGAAGTCCCATATTCTGCAGTCTTCTTTTCAGTTTCCAGTACAGCCTTTGTTGCTTGCCTTCTCTTTCTTTCCATTTTGGGTATAGTGGAATTTAAGTTGCAGTCTTCAGGTGCCTAGTTATCTGTTCAGTAGTGATAGAAGTCATGTGGAATCTCACTCCGGTTATGCGTGAAAATGTCAAAACATCGACCGTGGCTGCAGTTGTTGAGGTTTAAATTGACATGGAAATTCATGATAGAAATGGAATTTATGGATTAGTTTCATTGAGATCATAACTTCCCTGTAAAAATTCAATACTGGAGTGGATGTAGAAGAGGACGATCAACCGTGTATGCCAATTAATTGTGTCATAATGAGATCGCCCACAAACATTTTTCTGGTAAACGGCCGGAAATTAGTGGCCTTCCCGACGCTCCAACTTACTGTCGTTTTGAATTCAGCGATGTTCCTCCCATTAATTGCCACAGGAATATACTATGCTGTCAACACATTTCTGCAACTACGTACATAACTTTCAAGATCACCGAACATAAAAATTCAACATTGCCCAAGCTGATATCAACTACGCATGGGAAAAACAACATATATTATTAATGTTTTAAAACAGCAGAGTGAATATCACAGCTAATGTGCTAAATGGAGAATTTCTGCATCACCCTACAGGGTGGCAAATTGCTCAAACGCTTACACCAACATTTGATTTATCTAGCAAGAACAAATAATATTAATTATTTAAATGACAATGAAAGCTTGTTGAGCAGCAGTCTTCCGTTTTCAGGGTGCCTTCGCTTTTACAGGAGCTGGAAGTAACTGCATCGCAGAAAACATAAAATCTTATCAGGAAATTAATAGTGGGTTTTTTCCAACAACAAAGTGACTAAAGGCTTAATCAGGTCCGACGCAGCCATTCTAGAATATTTGACTTCCAAGACTTTGTAAATAAGCAGGTCAAAACCAATTTTGTCAAAATACACCTACAGATATGACAAGTACCTGCAACATAATTTGTGAGGTGACAAATTTTTTTTTTTTTTGTCAAGTCATTATTGATTAAAGCTGCTCAATCCTTCTCATTCAAAATTGTTCACATTACTGATTGTCAATTTGATTAAAGATGTTTATTTTCATATGTTTTGCAGAGTTCCATAGCCAATTCACATCAACACAGTAATCAAGATATCAACTGAAGATTAACACTGTAGAATTTGATACCTGATAACAAGAGATGAGAGAGGTAACAAATCCAAAGACTCCAGTTACACGGGGAGTGACTTTCTTGGGAGCCAACTGAAGCAGCCCAGCTGCTACCACAATGTCCATGGCAGCTTTAACCAGGGCTAAAGATCTCTCATTCGATTTTTTAAGTTTAGCAAGATATTGCTCATTCTGCATAATCAAATGCACAGGAAAGCAAAAGGAGAAGAAGTGGGAGGACAGAAGTTAGTTTGATATTGTGCAAGTGCAAAACTATGCCTGTTAATTCAATTCTGGAAACATTAGATTAGCATACCTTATACCTATCACTTTCCTTCAGTTCCTTCTCTAACTTTTTCATTGATGCAGAAAGCCTACCAAGCTCCCCAAGCTGACGTATCAAGAGGTTAAATCGACCGGACAAAACTATCAAACAGGAAAACGCTCTTATAAAGGAAGCCAATGGTTAAAAGCAACTTACCTCAACCAAGGTGGTGCAAACAGAGGAACCCATCCAACAAAAAAGAGATATACGACCGATCAATTCAGCACGTTCTTTGTTCTGTTGCCAAAAAGCTAGCTTTGTTAATTTACTAATATCTCTGACAGAAATGAATAAAGAACATAGACAGCTGTCTTCACCTTATAGATGCCTGATCTGCCGAGCCATACAATTTGATCAAGAAACAAGAAAGTCGACAATAATGCATTTTTGGACTGAAACAAGCACAGAATTACAAAGTCACCAAGCCACAGAAGAAGAAGAAGAAATAAATTCTTACATAGTAAGTCATTTGGCAGACCAGTTATACCTTTCCCAGCAGTACAAGAGGAAGAGGAGTTCCTTGGGGAACTGGGCTAATAAGAGCGTGCAAATCATTGACAAACTGCAAATTCTCAAATCATGTCAGGATGAGATACATGGGAATGAAAGTTGGAGCGTTTAATTCAAGTCAGAAAGAAAATAAGCAAATACTGCAAAAGTGCCTCTTTATTAAGAATTTTCATTTGCTTCTCATAATTGAATAAAAGCATACAGCACTCTTGACAAAAATTGAACATGCAGGAAAAATATAACTCTAAAAAAGAACAGTCAATAAATGACATATCACACAATAATCCCAAAATAAGCAGTAACTTATGCTATAGTTACTTCGAAGAGAGTACAGTATAGCCAAACCTTAAAAAGACGGAAAACTTTCCGGGCTAAGCTGGTTGATTTGTCGACATTTTGGGCTGTACCAGGCTGCCCGTTACTCAAGAATTTTGAACCATATTGTATAGCTCTGCATATCTTGTCCCTGGCTTCAGCCTTATTCAAATATAAAACTACAAGAGCAAGTTCCGCTCTAGTTGCATCCAGTGTACTCATTTTTATCCTCTATATACCTGCAAATTCAAGGTACTTCCACTTCAGCCGATATTCACCGGTAACTCAGATCAACAGGACATAACAGCAGATAGCACATCCTCAAACATCAGTGACAAATATAAAACAGAGTGAAATATGTCAAACAAAACCAACAAAAATGAACCCAAGTGAAGCAACAAAACGATCAATGAAATAGTATCTTTATCCAAAGAAAAGGTGTCATACGACAGATATCTAACATTCTCAGTGAAACTGGAGGACAGAAAATGTTCAATTATAAGATAAAAGAATGCAGATAACATTGTTCAAAAAATTTTCAACAACTCTGTTAATAAGAATCTACAGTAAAAATAACTTTAACACATGAATAATCAAAATTAATGTGTTAATTCCAATTGGACCTCGAAATTTCTCTGATCATCACCATGACCTACTATAGCCTTGCCATTAACTATGAGAGACCCTTTTCAGGAGAGTCCAAATATTCACTTCTAAACCAAGTAATTAATCAAACTGTACTATTTCTGAGAAAACTCAACTTAAAAACCAATCAACCAGAGAGAAAGAAAGGACTAACTAAATACTACCATAAACTAGACAATAAACAGTATGAATAAGCAGATAAACAATCCTCAAACCAACAAAAATAGACAGAAAGAAAAGCCAATAAGCTAAAATATTCTTTAGCAGGTCAATCGTTCATTACTTTAAATTGCAGAACAACCGAGTAGAGTACAATAATAAAAACAAAATTTCGTCAACAAACCAATCCTAAACGAACCAAATCAAGATACTAAACCAGAAATTAAAACCCTTAACAGAGTAATCAAAGCAACGCAGACCATTAAGCAAGCATGATAATAAACTCCAATTTCACATAAACATATTATTAGCAAACAAAAAACCCATTCTTTTCATACCTCGAGGTACAGATCAAAAGTCAAAGAAAAAGGAGAAAGTAAAAGAACAAGAAAAACGAAAGCTAGGGTTCCTCAATTACACTAGTTGAACAAACTTTGTTTTTTCAAAATTTGCCCTTTTTATTTATGTAATGGATAGAGAAAGTATGATACCAACAAAAAAGTGCCCAACGATTTGGCCTGGAAAAGCACAAATTTTGCCCTTTTTTTTTTATAATTATTTAATAATATGAAAGAAAAGTTGCAGATGAGAAACTGAGGCTTCTCTTTCTCTTGAGCTTAAGCTAGCGTCAGACGCGAATCCTTCTCTTAATGTAAATGATAGAGTCTGATAAGGGCTTGTTTGGTCCGCTCCTTCCCACTAAAATAAAAAAAAAAAAAAAACATTGTCAAAATCAAACGACAACAACCTTCTATACGGTGGCCTTTAGAGTTGTTACCACGCCCCCCTTGCGAGACTTGTAATCTCGACCGTTGATTATTTGACGATAAGGGACGATAACACTACTTTGCGAAAAATAAATATAAACATAAAAAGATCTTTTTAGTTGTATAACCAAACAAGATATACGCTCGGCAATCCACGTATGAATGATATCATATGGCTGGCTAACACGGATCCCCAGAATCCAGAAAATTTGACGGTCGTTATTTCAACTCTCTTAAAGTTTCAGCAAGTTTTTTTCCTTGTCTGGATCGCTGAGTTTCATTGCCTTGACGAGATTAGCACTGTTTGGACGAGTGGACAATGGATTCCTAATGACTGGATGGATTACTTTTCCTTTCCTTGCGGTATCCATTAACTTGGCCCAATAGAGATTCCTAAGTTTAGCCCAGTAAAGATTCCTTTTGAGAGGAACTTGGATATTGTTTTGTATAGTGTAGTAGCTTTAGCTTAGAAGAACTGCTGATAATGCGATTCACAATCATTTCCAGATAAAGATGATCTTATGGCCAATTGATGCAGATGGAAGCAGCTTTTGAACCAAAAAGCAAACCAAGGAATGGGGTTAGGTCTTGGTGCTGTTCTGCTGTACAACAAACAATATCTTGGATGCTGTCGGGTTGATTTTCTCGATATTTGCTACGTCAAGCAAGCATAAATGAATCAAAATAAATAAATTTCTCACCAATACTTTACCAAAAAGCTTCAGCAAACAAAAATATTTGGCAGCATCATCCAGTTTCCAGGACTCGAGAGAAGTATATTATACCCAGATTCCAGCAATCCCCATTTGAGTGATGAGTTAGCCTAATCTGTAAATAGCTAGGAATAACTCTTTTTACAGCTGTGAAATTAGAATGACAGCCAACCAGGTTTCACCTCCTTGGGCAATTAAGACAGAACTTGTACTACTACTGTGTTGATAAATTTTTTTGTGGCAACATTAAATGACTTGAATCGAATTGTACAAGCAACATCATATATTGGAAGGAGCCAGGACTTCTAGGAGCAATTTTCGGGCAAGTTCATAATGACTTCAATTTCACTCGGAAAGTTTCAAATGTTCAAAAGAGAAATTATACTCCTTCTGGAGTGAAAAACGAGATTTGACAATCAAAAGTTTTTTCGTACAAATGAAGGAAAGGGTTAAGCAATTACGACTGTAGTATTAATACCAGATGAGTTGTAATACCAGATTGGTGGATGGTAAGCGGCCTGTCAAGCATTAAGTTGCACTATTAATTCAATATTCCTTAAAATTACAAACCTGAATTGGTAGCATACGGTCATCCCTTTTAAACTTACTACAATGGAAAATGGAATACCTAAACAACAGACAGAATCATTAAGGGTAATAGGGAGTAATGATTAATGAAACAAATGGTATACAAATTTCCCCATGGAAAGCTTAACTGAAATTGAAGCTAGACTCTGGAAAAACCTGTCAATGAAAGAAAATATTATTCAAATATATGAGGGAAGCATTAAAGATTGATAACAGAATATATGCAAAGAAAGCAATTCCCTCCACAATCATGATGATTCCTTTCATAACAGTAATTACATGACCATGATAATCGTAGGAACGGCATGGAAACGAGTAAAGGAATAACTAAACTAGGGATAAACTTCATCATACCGGATCATGATTGCCGCATGTTTAAGAGCAAATGTAAGATTAGGCAATAAGAGAGAGGAGAAGTAAAAAGAAACCTTATACATTTTATAAATATTATGAGTTCAGTTGCATGGACTAGCATGGTTATAGATCCAATGCATATCATTGACTGCTTTGTTTCATACGGATAATGAAACATTAACCATACAAGAGAATAGGAAAGGGCTTCATTATAGGAAGGTGATTTTCTTGTATTTCTCTATTTCCTGCTAAACAAACTTCTCAACTTCCCTCTTTCCAGTCGCTCTAGTAGCTTCTTTGCACCCGGGATGTCCATCTCCGTAAGCTTCTTAAGATATCCTATTGCTCCATAAGAAATCATCAGCTTCTTACATTTCTTACTTGAAGAGAGTGATACAAGGCAGGTAACTGCATATTTCTTTGCAGTGTTTTGTGGACTCGGGTCAAGCAACTGGACCAAATTTGGTACACTTTTATCATCCCTTTTGATTTCCCTGCAATTCTGAGAAAGAGTCATCAAGCTTGAAATTGCTTGGGCTGCAACTTCTCTAATGCTGTTTGATTTAGCTTCAAGCAACTTTACAAGAAGAGGCATACACCCTGCTTCACCCACCAATTTCTTCATCTCAGTTGAGGTGCAAGCCTTACAAATAGCTGATGCTGCAGCTTGTTGTGCACCCAGTGATCCAGCTTTAAGCACATGAACCAAAAGAGAGAGGAAATTAAGAGAAATCAAAACCTCCATAGAAACCGAACCAACCAAATTCCTCAATGCCCCAACAGCAGATTCCTGGGGCAAAGGACCATCAAGGTACGCCAATAAGCTTCGTATTCCACCTTCTGAAACAACAGACCTTCTAAGATTCTCATTGCTGGCGGTGAGATTCTGCAAGCACTCTGCGGCATATTCTTTGGATCCCAACAAAATTCCACAATCTAGGAGTTTGATCATGACCTTGACAATCCCTTCTTCAGCTAGTGTTTGGCGAACCTCAGGAACAGCTGATATATTCTTCAAGGTACAGGCAGCTGCTGCCTGAGAAACAGAGTCGCCAGTTTGACAGATTTCAATAAGAGGTCGAACCCCACCATGCCCCACAATTGCTCGGGCTGTTTCTGCTGACATTGACAATCTCTGGAGTGAAATCGTAGCCTTCTCTTTACCTACCGCGCTACCAGACTCAACAAGCCTTATGAGAGGAGGCAAAACACCTTCTGAAACAAGCCAATTCTCACAACTACCTGATTCTGCAAGGGCGCATATCACTGTAACAGTCTTTTCCCGTATTCTAGGAGATGTTGCTGTTAACAATTGAACTAAAGCAGCAATATTGCTCCGTCCCAAAACAGCCAAAAAATTCTTTTCATCCTCTTTCATGACCTCAACAAGGCTGTCAAGAGCTTTGTGCTTTGCCTCCAAGTGCCCGATCTGAAGCCGGGCAAGCAATTCCCTTAAATTACCATGAGTTGTAGCCTCAGCATCTGCAGAAGAACCAGCCACAGATAAAGGCAAAGTAGCCTCACCAAGTACCCCTGTCTTGATTAAAAGTCCACAATCTCGCAAATTCAAATCCAGTTTCCCCGATAAAGCATCAAGGTCACTCTGCATCTGAAGCTTCCCTTCATACTTTCCCTTTATCCATAAGTCTGCTAGTTCCATTGCTTCCTTCAATGTCTTCGACACCGCCTGCAATTGCTCCTTACATAGTGCATTTTTGGAGAAGCAAGGATGGCTCGATAAGTCTGATAAATGTGATGGGATCTGCTCTAATTTTGAAATTATCATCTTCCATCTACCGGGAAACCCCTTAGCCTCTCTTGCCTTAGTAAGGGCCACAGGAACAAGCCCCTGTGCATGTAACAACCACTCCTCAGCAGATTGAATATCGGCCAATGCTCTATTGCCGTCGGCTTCCACCATGATTTCAACCTGGATTTGGATCAAAGAGGTAAGCAGAGTTGTTTTAACTGAACTATAAAGCAAACCAAGTCTTAATACGATGACCAGAAGAGGAGAATAAATGATATATGGGCAGAAAATTCGCAGGCAGTGGAGAAGTTGCAATTATCAAACTTGTAATATTATAAACTAAGAACGCAAATGCAAATAAAATAAGACAAAAATAAAAAACAGATGGGCCAACATCAAGTCTTTCGAGAATCTTGGATGATCACAAAAAACTTGTTTGCTGAAAACAAAGCTCGACCAACAAAATCAGTACCTAAAGAGAAACCCCACGAGTCATTTCAATTGTTTAGTCAAGTGATCATTAAACGCCAACCATAATTGAATTTTCTAAAACACGTACTCATAGACAACAGAAAAAGTTTTAAAATATTGTTGTGACAACGAAAGAAGTTACTTTTAATGGCCAAAGAGTGCCGACTAATTAAGAAGCCGTCGGCGAGTAATTTATTTGAAATATCTAAATACCCTTTTAGGTCACAGGAAACATCAGTGAGAGTTACGGTGATTGTAAAGGGCAAAATGGTAAGAAAAAATCAAAGATACATCTTTAATTTTCAGTGAGAAGATAAGACTGTGGAATCAGACATCTTCACTTTGCCTTGATATGGTTCTGATCAATATCGAACGGTCAAAATTTCTTGGGGAGACGGGAAGAGTGGGAATTTTAGGTGTATTGCCCGTTTTACCCCCTTAAGTAGAGCTAGCTGGTTTTGAGTGAGAAAGAGACTTTTCTTCGAAGAGAAGACAGGACAGGAGTCTCTATCTACAGTGCTATATATGTAGAGTGTAGTTAAATTCTCCCAGACGGACCAACCCCACTAAAAATTAAAACGATTTTAAGGGGGGGGAAGGAGAAGTATCTCAAATCTGCTTTGACTTTCCTTCAAATTTAATCCTTCAACGTACACAGACACCAGAAAGAAAATGGCTTTCTCTTCGGTTTAGGGAGTAAGCACGAATAACACCTCAATAATTATGAAAGCAAACAAATTTTGATGAACTTCGGAGAACTCAGATAAGAAGAAAACAAAAGAGAAACCCGTTTGCAGAAGAAAAAAGAGAAAAAGAACAAAAATAAATTAAAATAATACACTTTTTTGGTGTCTCAGAGTAAGAATCAAAGAAAGCAAGCAAAAACTACTTGAAAAACAAACCTTTAAGACTCAGAAACTGAAACTTGTTCCTTTTTCTCCAGAAAGTAAGCTCACTGTAGCTTGATCTTCAGACTTCTGCCTCTCTCAGTTACTATCCAGGAATGCTTCCAAGAATTGGCAATCTGCAATAGCTTTACCTTCAAATTTAACCATCTCTCTTTAAACTGAAACCCCGGCAATGCTTCCAAATTCAGCAATCAACAACAGCAAGATCATCAAACCCTCTCAGTCTCGGTTGACAGCAGCCCAGAAATTCTTTATATTTCTTAGTGGAGAAAGAGACACTAAACAGTCGGTATCACAGAAGAAAACTAAAGAAAACACAAGAATCTTCAAGTAGAAGAAGTTTAAGTTTTGAAATACCCATTAAAGTATTAGAGCTTTAACAGAACAAGACACGAAGGTATGATATAACGATCACAATCACATTCAAAAATCAAATTTTCTTCAAGTCTCTCTCTTCTTTTCTTCTCAAATGGAAGCTGCGTCAGGAGTTTGTCTCTTAGATTCTCAAAGTTAAAAACGCGAAGTTTTTTGTTTTTTAATATATTACAGGCAGCAGCAATAGCTTTGGAGAACTTTAGAGAGAGAGAGAGCGTCGTAGAGACTAGAGAGAGAAGATACGTTTCAGACAAAAACGCTTAACTGTCGAGATGATTACAAATCGTACGGTTCTGATCATGTTAGGACAGAGGATTCAACCGTTGAGATTGAGTGAAATTTGAATGTGCTTTTCGTATTTTTACGTTATCGAAGATGGATGACGTGGCGGTTATGCCACGTGTGATACGGTGTCCAGTGGGGGCGGGTGGTGATTATTCAAAGTTTAGAGTTGATGGCAGTTGTAGACGGCACGTGTGTGAAAGAGAAATCATGGAAAATTGTGCGGCTGCAGGATGCATTTACAAACGTGCAGTTAAAATGACTTAAAATTTCAAAAATGCCACCAAGGTAGTGGTTACAAAGTTATTTGAAATGGGACAGCTGGGAGAATAAGGCCTGGGGCCTGCTAAATTAATGTACTTCGAATCCAATCATACCGATATTATTTTTTGACAAATTGCTTTGATTGTCATGGCTGCCGATGCCATCTTTGTTATAAAAAAATTTGAACACAATAAATTAATAATCAAATTATTTCAAATTTTGAATTACATAAGTAATAATATGTGGGGATTACAAAATAAAACGACCATGTGGATCTCATCATGAATGTTCATATATATTAGTTATATACGTGCAAATTATAGTGTATGATTGCTTTGGACCCTTCATAATTGATTTTATGTTTCAAATTCATGTTATACATATTACATTTTAATGCAAACTATACCAGATGCATTGATCTTTCTCCTCTTTTTTATTTTTAATGTTACGGTACGGGTACTTATTTGTTTAGTAACTTAAAATAAAGATGTTCGTATGGCCATTCGAGAGTAAGAAGACAAACATAAGAAAAACCAAGCAACAAAGTCAGATGCATAGTAGAACAGACAGAATAGAGTAAAATAGTGAGAGTAGAAGCTTTCGATAACACGTCGCTGCAGTAATTGAAATTTTAAAAGTGAAAATGTCCATAAGGCAATTTTATAATTCCATTCAGGACTACTATAAATTGAATACAACGGACCACCAGTACAGTAACTAATTTGTAATCGGAGCCACAAAACGAGAAAAAGGGTTTTGAGTTGAGCTATACATGTCACGGCACGAGAAATCGCATGTTGGCTGGGTGTGCTGGGGTGTGACAACTCAAGCACATTGATGTTTCATGGTGCAAAGTCGGCTTCAGTCTCAAGGGCTATTATGTAGAGGGGACTTAGACCACCCCTGCCCGAACTGGTCGGGGACTGAAGCCGTCCTCCTGATGAGGCCAAGGTAGGCCGAAACCAGTTAAATATGCGACGGGATAACAAGGCTTACCCTCGACATGGGGGTCTACGAGGGTGCCGCACGTGCCTTTCCGCTGGGCGCGTGACAGATGGTATCAGAGCAGGAACGGGAATTTCCGCAAAATCTCGCTACGTTCCTGACTCCTGTGGGAATCCACCGAGATGGCCGAGGATATTAGCCCGTAAGATTGGGCGAGGGAAAATGAGGTGTCTATTGTGTGACCCTTTGCCACGCAGCCTCGAATGTGGGCGTGCTCGCACAATGATGTGTCCTGCGGTATGGGGATCTTCCTGGGGGGGAAGATGAGCATTGTGGTTTGAAAGGCAACCGCATAGCGCCTCATCTACGCCAAGCACTGCTACCACCGTACGTCGAGGATGGCGTGCCCGCACGACGTGGTGTTATCGTGTTCTCTTTATGGGAGTCTCCTTAGCCCGGAGGAGATGGGCGTTATGGAGTGGAGCGGCATGCAGGGTAGGACCTCGATGGTCTACCAATTGAGCTGGCGAAAAATTTGAAGATGGCCGCGTGCACGAGGACGTGCACGATTTTCGGTGGTGGAGAATGTCACGGCACGAGAAATCGCATGTTGGCTGGGTGTGCTGGGGTGTGACAACTCAAGCACATTGATGTTTCATGGTGCAAAGTCGGCTTCAGTCTCAAGGGCTATTATGTAGAGGGGACTTAGACCACCCCTGCCCGAACTGGTCGGGGACTGAAGCCGTCCTCCTGATGAGGCCAAGGTAGGCCGAAACCAGTTAAATATGTGACGGGATAACAAGACTTACCCTCGACATGGGGGTCTACGAGGGTGCCGCACGTGCCTTTCCGCTGGGCGCGTGACATACAGCACAGGTGGACAGCTAGAGATTACGAAGCGAGAAAACCAAGACGCGTGTAGCGTAGCTTAGGTAAAGGTAGGCAAGGCTATTTCTGGGCTTGCGTGGCCAGGACTTGATGCTGTAGGATGTCGAACTGCATACCATTTTTCGGACCGCGTACCGGGTTGCGTAGGAGTGTTAGCCAGCCAGCCAGCCAGCCAGCCAGCCAGCTTGCTAATACATTTTAATTTATGTGCCTCGATATGGAATAACGACAATCTTAAATTTGCCCAATCTTTCGTATTTATTTTTAACCCGTGACCAAATTTAACTGGCCTTCTCCTTCCAAGTAATTAAGGACAATCATATTGGGACAGCATGCCAGAGAATGTACAAAATGAAAACTGATTTAAATTGAAAGGTGACCCAACTCAGTTTTATAAGATCTTAAGGACTCAATGTCATATGATACATACTTTTAAGATGTGTTAACTCGGAAAATAATGAATTCATGCACCTTTGCAATCGTTAGCATAAAACCAAAAACCCTTTTAGTAGGCTCTGTCGCATGATCAAAACAAAAGGTAACTACCAACCAAAAGTCAATTACTACTAATAAATTATATATATTTGATAGCAGATCTTGCTGTAAGGGGTGAAGAGAAGCAGCACATTCAACGGGTTATTGCCAAGATTTGACTTCAATTCTTTTTTCCTTTCTTCTGGCCAATGTTTGACTCCTAACTTTGGTCCAACCGCATCAGCAAGTAAATAAACGGGCGTTTGCTTGTTCAAATCTTACGTGGGTTTTTAACAAGATCGAGGTGAGGTTGCCTTAAAATAAATGCATACATAAATGCCAAATCATGCAAATCGCCAACCGAGTCAATGGCTCAAATTTGTTTGCCAAGCTCAATTATTCAAAAAAGTATCGTTCTGGGCCTGGAATGTGACATTTCAAACGCCGCGGCTCATGTTGAAAGCTGCAAAAGGGGACGAGCGCTCACAACTCCAAAAGATGTTGTCTTCTTTTTGTCATTCCAATGAAATGCAGCCTCGGCGGTTGCACTTCTAACCTCTAACTGGTTCAGCGTTTTGCAATAAATCTATGTGCACAAGCCCAAGACACCAGCGCCAGAAATTCGAAATTCGGTACGTAATATATAAATATATATATATATATGTGAATATCCATGCGGAATTGACACAATTAAAAAAATTGATGCACACCGAAGTCCGCAATGTAGCTTTATAAGCCAAGCCATGCCATGCCATCCCATCCCATCCCATCCCCAACTACCGTTTAATTTGCTGAAACTTTTGTTTCCTCCACGAATGGTTCACAATATAACTTAGTTTAATCTTGAGATAGAACATCGATTAAGAAAATAATCCATGATTACGTAAACCAAATAAGTTACGACTGATTATTAAGTTTCCCCGGTCTACAAGTAATTAAGAAAATATCTATCATTATTATTAAGATCATTACAAAACTACACGTCCCATCAACATAATTCAATCATCGATAAAATCGATTTTTTTTTTTATTACTACTGGGGAGGTACGTACAAATACCTCTTATTCTTTAGCAAAAGGCCAAAAATTAACCATGATATAGAGTGATGGCGCCGTGAATCACGTGGCATACAAGTTTAAGAAACTAAATGCAACTTTTGTTCTTTATGTTGTTTGTTTGTTCTTAACTAATTTCTTTACGTCGAACACCCGTGTATCGATACAAAATCAGTCTTCCTAAATTATTTTCTTCCTCAAGGTTAACCTAACAACAGGCAACTTTGATTTCACTCGGGTGATTTGTACTGTTCGATTCCGAAGGGTATCAATACAAATATTGGCTAGTGAAAATTACTAGTTCGGAACTTAGAGCATATCGAAATTAATTACTTGGGCTAACGCATCTAAACTAAACTTACAAATGACACGAGTTGCTAATTTTATATAATTTGGTTTAGCATCTATCGAAAGGGGCAAGACTCCATTTTTGTCCAAAATTTGAAATTTAAAAATTAATTCCGAAGGTCCAAATATCATAATTAATTAAAGATGGCTCCTCTCGTCTTGAAGATTGATGCAGAAATTAAGGGGCTAATTTACAATGAATAAAGTTTATACTTTTCAAGTAATTAAGCGCTGGGTTACATGTATACTTTGATAGGAGTAAGTATTTGATTTATTTGTCATATCATGTAATATCTAAAGCCATATTGATTAAGATCGGGAGAGACACATCCCCATAAACCGTATTTCCATTTCCTTCGGAAACAATCAAAATATTTGTCATGGATCGAGTTTGCGATTAATAAATTTTGGTTCTTGGGCTCAACTTGTCAACTTAAAACATAATTGAACATACAGTTTATTTAATAATTACATGGAATCCCAAAAGCATAGAAGGAACAAGGCTTTAATTGTTATTTATTTTTTTGTTAAACACGGTAATTAATGTTTTGCATCAGATAACTTGATATAATTATCAATGAACATCGACATATGTCTTATGCTCTTTATTATTGTGAAGTGTAATAAGTTTCTGATCACTGTACATTTTTTCGCAGAATTTATCATTATCATCGTCACTACTTAAAACAGAAACAACTTCAAAAGAACTAGCCAGCTTCTCGCCGTTTTGTAAAGAAGCTTCATTTACCTAACACGACAACTTAGCGTTCCTTTAATTCAGTTTTCAGCCCTATACGGAGACCCGCTAAATGTAGGAGGAACAACAACAGAGGAAGAAACTTTGAACCTCTTACTCCGGGAACCCTCAGTACTGCTCCCACTGATATCTGGACTATCAATCCACCCGATCATTGGATCACCAACACTAACTTCCCCAATATCCGAGCCATCAGAATCCATTCCACGTTGCCGGAACCCGACCCATTCATTGCTACAATCCGAAACACTAGAACTTTCCCAAGAAGAAGGTTCATTATCTGCTATATGTGGCACGATGATGCTTGGTTGCACGACTTTTTCAATATTCTTCATATCCACTGGGTTTTGATATTGGTAGCTCCTAAAGTGGAATATACTAGCAAAGGTGAAATGATCACTCACTCTACTTTTTGTTGACTTATTATTTTCTGAC
The DNA here is from genome assembly GCA_022749755.1 of Azadirachta indica. Lineage (NCBI taxonomy): Eukaryota > Viridiplantae > Streptophyta > Magnoliopsida > Sapindales > Meliaceae > Azadirachta > Azadirachta indica. Next base: position 21,485,339 of record CM040440.1, read on the forward strand.
TTTCGAGCCATGATACTTTGTAAGTTCTTGCTTAATTTGGCCTTCAAGGAAGAAAAGCTAAGACCATGTCGGCCATCGGATTCAGACACGAACCCTTCATTTGAATGCGTCGAACCTGATTGATTCGAAGGATTAACCGATGCGAAATTGGTTCGAGCGTTTTCCCCACGTAGGGCTCGAGCCGCTTCATCATAGGCTCTAGCAGCTTCTTCTGGAGTATCATATGTTCCTAGCCATAATCTTACACGTTGAGATGAGTCCTTGATTTCTGCCACCCATCTACCCGACGGCCTTTGGCGAACTCCGACATACTTACGAACCGCGGCAGCTGGTTTGGTTTGATGAGCTTTTGTATTAGTGATTGCGGTGTTTTTTGTTGTTTCGGGTCCTGCCATCAAAACCATAAAATTATAATAAATTTTCAAGTCTAGCTTCGATGATTAGGCTTTTCGAATTTTGTTGAAAGAAGAAAAATTTTTAATGAAGTCTATAGAATACTTATCTCCTACTATATATATATATATATATATATATATATATATATAAGAAATAAGATGGTTATTACTTACTAGCTAGCCTAGCCATATGACTGATGAGTGCAAGTGTGCAGTAGTACTAGCTTATATATATATATATATATATGTATATATATATATAAGAAATAAGATGGTTATTACTTACCAGCTAGCCTAGCCATATGACTGATGAGTGCAAGTGTGCAGTAGTACTAGCTACATTATTTACTTGTCATTTTCCTTCCAAATTTTTATATTCCTCAAATTGTTTGCATGATCAAGTTTTCAAAATGCTTCGACTTGGCTCGACATCCTCACACTCGGCTTATGAAAACTCCGCCATGCATTCCCACTTCTTCAATATGATACGCAAAACCTTAATAATAAATAATTATTCATTCTCCATTAGAAAGCAACTTCCATGGAGTTTTCCCTGTACGCTGTGCTTTACCATTGAACCCCATTTCCAGCATGCTGCATTCAACTTCACTTCACTGATGGATATGCACTAACCCACTTGCTAATTCCTTGCAATAAATTAATCCCACAACAGACCAAAGCGCCGTGGCTCGATCTAAAACAAGCCAAGAGAAGGTAATCAGGAAAAAATTACAGAGAGAAGACGACAGAAGAAAGGCGGTCCGATTTTGTCAGCTTGTTAACGAAGTAAGGATTTGGGACTTTGGATTCCGTATTTTTAAATCCGGCGCCAAATTAGATTAGATTAGTTTAATTCAAGAGTGACGTGTAGGTTACCGTTGGAATTTAGCACTTGTTGATGGAATGACTCGTGGGCCACAACTCTATGTTTTGTCTTTTATTCTGGTTGTTAGTTTGCTCACCAAATTGCCCATTATTTTGAACGTAATTATGGATCATTAATTTGTTTTAGCATAAGATTAGCGGGTAATTACGGATCATAATTTTTGTCGTGATACTAATTCGTGGCCCTTGGATTAGGACTATATTATATACTCACGTAATAGTGGCCCTATAGATTCCCAAAACTTTCATTCCCTTGCTGGTGGAAATGAGAATTTTGTTGATTAGCGTCTGGATTTTGCGCATAAGACACGTACGGAATGACACGTGGTACTTATCATATTTTACGTTGCCAATCATATCGTATTACTACTAGCAAGATGGTGACCAGTAGATACTAAACCCAATTTGATCATCTAATAATTGTATGAACTTGATTTAAGTTAGGTTAGCTAAAGAATCCAATGCGTTCAATATAGTTAGTTTAGTTATTTGAAGAATGAAGCAACATGTTTCCCTTTAGGCTAACTCAATTAATTTTGTCATCTAATTAACGTTTGGTAGCAAAATTTAATCGTCCGTGGATCGATAATTACGATAAATTGAGAGTTGAATAAATCTTATTCAACTCATAATGGGTCAAAGCAGAGCTATATATTTAAACGGTTTTCTTGATCATATAAATAATATAATCTTTATTTATCCGTTATTGATTTGTTGGCATTTTTACCCTATACTATTTCCCAACGGCTAATCATATGAAACATAATCACATGCTCCAAATTTTTTGGAAAAGGGTTCGATAATTCCATGATTTTAAAAGGATACAATCTTATAATTACGGACAATTACGTTGAGTTAGACGAAAATAAATTAAATAAGTAAAAAGGGAGAAGTCAATTTACAATACCTAGAAAGTTTTAAGCCGTGGAGTCTTCCAGTTAATAGATGAGAAAGATTTGGCCAGAGCTAATGCTAAGCTTGCAGTTACTGGGAAAAAATAAAAATAAAAAAAGAACCCAATTATATTTTTGCAATGTGAGCAATCAGTAGCCAATTAAACATGATGGTATATCTCGTAAATAAATAAATAAATAAAGTGGTCCAAAGAGGAGCTGGGGAATTGGGGCTTGAAGGATAGAATATGGGCTCTCATTTGAAACGGTTAATATACACATTAGATTTGATGGAATGGGCTTGGGACTGCTTAGTCGAGTACTGGGCCGTGCGCAAACATGAGAATAATCAACGGTTTTGCAGGTCTTGGATCAAAGTCATCCGACTCTTGAGGAACATGGAGAATGGAGATTGGTACTCAGGTGTGAAATGAGTCGATAGAAATGTCAGGCAATTTTTTCACAACAAATGGGAACAACTGCAATCAGCTGGCCAGCTACAAAGTATTGTAGTTCTATGCATGTATAAATGATCAATACAAAATCTCAAGTCACAAGAATTACTCTATAAGCATTGCTCAAACAAGCAACATTTACATTTTGCTCCGAGGAGTTAGTGCCAATCTAATCTCTTTTTCTTCGTCAATGCCTCGTTTCTGATTCTTCAGAAATTTGTTCCGGATTTCTAGGAACAGAGTCAATTTGCCCTTGATTGCTTCCATTTCCCTCTGAACGCGCAGCGCCAGGTATAAGCCACTGTCTAGAATGCCCAATCCAAGTCTCAGGCCTATCAACGTCTCGGGCCGTGCTAAATGCAACTGGCCTCGCTTGCTTTCTATCAACAGATTCTTGTAAAGGTAATCGACAGACAGGACAGGTAGACTGTTTTCTAAGCCAAACATCAATGCACGAGAGATGAAAGTAGTGTCCGCATTTGGGCATTATTCTCAGTACTTCTTTATCTTGGTACTCTCCCAAACATATTGAGCATCTGTAGGACAAAAAGGTAGACAGTCTCAATGTGACCTGTTTGCATTAGGCAATATGTCACACTTGCACAATAAGACATGGGACGTCACTCACTTTCACAACACAACAAACGTTCAGACAGACATTGATACAACACTCTACCCAAAAGTGCTTTTGCTAACGACTTAAAACACACATTTACGTGCCACCATCAACTCTATAAAAATATATACAGCAATGTAAGTTACAGCCTACAGCGAATTGGGGCTTTCTCAATCTATAGGGAAAAACCCGTGGGATTGTAAAGTGAATAATAAGTACCGACATTTTTGTTCAAAATTTTAGGGGGCTAAACTTACTGTGCATCTTCTACGGATTTGAATGCCTCATGGTTGAACTTCATAGTTGGGATTGCAGCGACAACTACTGGTTCGAGGCCATTAGTCCGATGCTCTGGCTGCCAACAAATGACCAACGGTTCAAAATCCAAAACCTCAAACGAACTCAACCATACATATGCTCATAATCTATATTAACATTAAGTGTAACCCGGCTGCAAATTTTTGTGTAGAGTTATTAAACCAGGACACCACAAATACGTGAGCGTGAAGGAAACAATTGAAATAGAAAAAAAATTCGTGCCTCCACGAGGATTCACAATTATGACTACCCCCTGTAGAAACAAACTACTGAAATTGAATTCCTGTCACAGAAAGTTCCATAAGTGTGAATAACTGTAATAATGGACATTATCTGTGAATTGAACCAACTGAAAGCAATTCTCCAAACCCCTAGTATTATTATAAAACGAAAACAGTTAGTAAGCTACTGCAAAAAAAGCAACAGAGAAACAATTCACCTGTTCAAGATCAATCCCAGATTCAATCTCGAACATTGGCCTTGACTCGACTCCTCGAAGTCTTCTACAAATTATTCTCGCACAAATGAATACGATAAAAGTTGCACTCATCCCAAATCCAATAATCGTTGTGATCAAATTCATACCTGAACCCCACATCTACAACTGCTCCCTTCTTTAACTAATTCAAAAAACAGGAGGCGAAAACAGAAGGATGACGAAAAGCAAAGAAACGAGTAGGGTAGCAGAAAACAGAGCAGATTCTTGAAGAAATGACAGGATTTCAGTGCAGATTAAGAAATAAAATTATGCATATATGGAATCCTAATGGCTTTGGGTGGACTCAAAGTTAATGGTAAAAGATGGAGAAGAGGGTTATAGAATGAAAAGGACGGTTCGTTTTCTTGCTTATTTGGAATTGTGTACATGCGGTCCAAATTTATCCTGGACCCGCTGAAGTTAAGAGGGTTTTAATATTCGACGTTTGAGATTGAGGAGGATAGTCAGTTTTGGCGGCAAGTCTTTCAACAGGAAAAAAGAGAGAGAGAGAGAGAGAGAGAGCGAGAGATAGGATGTTCGTTGTTAGATTCTGATTATTGCAGTTTTAAGACAGAATCTCAGGTGAGTAGTTTTGCTTTTGAGTCCAATAATTTGGTATCCCTAACTCTTGAGTCATGTTTCTTGATTGAATAGATTTTTGTCTAGGGCAAAATGGATTCTGTTTATTTTTATATTATTAGTTCAGCACCTAAGAACAAGTAAACTTGCTAATTTGACAAAGTACTTGTTCTGTGAAATTAAATAAGCATACTTTCGTTAAATTCTTTGATTACTATGTTTATTTCACTAAATTATTAAGAGTTACAAGTGTTTTGTCTTGCTTCTCGAATAAACGGCCTTTGTATGTATTATCACCAAGTGTTCCGAGTTGGTTCCTCATCCTATCGAGTAAAATTAAAATTTCCAGATGGGATAAATGATTTATGTACACCCACAATGCTTTGAAAAATTTCCAAATCTTTCTTTCGTCAACCTTGAGGATTTTGATGCTACTGTTGAGCGTCATTGTCGTCTGTAGGTGCTTGCTGACCAAGCCCATCACCGGCCTTTTAAGCGTTCTTGATAATTCCAACCGAAGACTTTGAATAAGCCATGTCTGATGGAAAAATTTTCCTCTACTAAATAGAATGTTTCTGTGTTTGATCAAAAGCTTAGTCTGATAGATGGAATTGATGGCTCACATTGCAAACTTCTTATCGGAAGAGTATTACAGTTGCATAGTGTCCCTTCCTTGTAATATGCAAGGATAAAGGTAGAGAACTGATATCTGCAAATGACATCATTTTGGCCCTTTTTCCGGAGCTTCTGAAAACATTAACCTGTGTTGCTGTGCGACAAGATGCTTTAACGCACAAAACTGACCGTCCCTAGAATTAGCATGCACCTAGGTCATTAATCTAAAGGAAGCCATGGTTGGCGCAAGCGTCAAAACACTTGTTTTCCCGTGAGTTTTGAGTTATTGACAATCGCTGCTTCCCAAAGCCGATGTTCTGACTATTGTCACCTCTATAATCCACATTACAAACTACAACTGAAAGTCTTAAATTCCTACCCAAAGCATATAACTCCTAGGAGATAACAGACAGGAAAATAAAGATGTCTTTTCACCCTCTAACAAATCCAAGACAAAATTTTCAGTCCAGAAACAACAATTATATATTTCAAGTAATTTTGAGTGGTTGATAGTTTATATAGAATTAGAGAACAAATGAAGATACAAACTTATTGCTCTCCGGGTTTTCATGTCAGGCCATTTTAAGCAGCCAGATCCCTTCCATGTAATCAGTTGCGTTTCTGAGCTACTATCAAGAACTACTAAATCAAAATTTTTCTCTCATATAAGATCAGCATCCATAGCATTAGTGTGTTAGTCAAATAATCAATCCTGTGCCAGAAATATTCACTCCTTGCGGAGTTATTATAAAAGCAGTTTCATCTCCACATTAGTTGAGTTACTAAAATGAAGACAGAAATTCTTTACTACCAATGGGAATCACAATTTTTCATCTTACTGCCCAAGTTTCACGGTAATCAGAAGGCCTGAACATATACAAACAAGAAGCTTGAAGAAATGACATCAATAGACAAGTAAGCAAATCAGATTACCCAGTTTAACAACTTAGTACAACAGATTGAAATTGCTTAATACAGTTGGCTAGGAAAGGAAAGCAACCGAACCCATGAAAATTAAAATGACCCAATCAGCTTGCAATTCAAAGTGCCAACAATTGGGAACAAAATGTCAACAAACAACAAACATTCAGATATTCAACTCAACAAATCAATTAAGAATCACAAGAGCAATGCACGGCAGTGGCAACAGGCACATGAATGTTTTTGTAGAGGCAAACATAAGGTGCATCGCAACCCACATACGGTCCAGTCCACCTTGCCTCATCAATGTAGCTAGCATCCCAAACCGAAGCGTACAAAAACATTGGTTTGTTTGGAAATCCTTGACCTTCCTTCCTCTCTGCTCTCCTCACCACCTTCCCATCAATCAACCACTCTATCAAATCCGGACCCCACTTGATCACATACTCATGAAATCCATCAGAACAATCAAATCCCAGATCATGAATCTGTTCTCTATTCCCAGTTCCTACATGACAATCACACAAGGACGGTTCATATTCGTAGCGTTCAAATATCAATGCGAAATCATTAGAAAGATTTAGACTTTACCTGTGGTGTAATAATTAGTTTGTACAATGGTCTTGTCCTTGCCAAGGAATTCAAAGTCGATCTCGTCCTGGGATTTGTCACCTTCTAAAGAGGAGAGATAAATGTTGAAGTTGAGGCCACTTGTGTTGCCTCTTGGGCACTGAATGAGGGAGCTGAAGGTGCCATAGAGGAAACGAGTGGTGGAGCGCCACCTGGCTCCGCCGCGATGGTCGAAGATGAGTGTGATTGAATTGGTGTCTGCACAGTGAGTGCACGCTTCTGGGGTGTAATCTATGGCGATTTCTTTGATGGGTTGAGTTTGATGGATGTCGTGGAGTGCCGGATCCGCCATTTGAAGAGGATGAGAGAATGCTTAACGCTTTGGAAATCCAAGTCAACTGTCAGTGGAACAAATCTTACCGCGTAACCTAAACGGATATTCTCTGATATAATAATTTTGGTGCAAGTTGCGAATTATAAAAATTAAATACTTTAACTTGAGAATCTATAGACCTGTATGTATAAAATATGTGGTTTAGATTTTTGTTAAGGTTCAACAATATGTGTATGTTGTGATTATATATAAAGATTAAAGGTTAAAGATATATGTATATCTTTTAATCTTTTTAAATGAAGGTTAATGATAATTTCAGATTTGTATCATCATGAAAATTGATGTGTGTCACTATTTAGTCCTAAATAAAGTGAAAATATGATAAAATTGGGTAACCAGCGTCTATAAAGAAATAAAGAAGAAAGGAAAGCAGCTTGGCTGATAAACCGAAGAAAGGATAACTTTCCCTTCAACTAGAGCACGCTAACCTGGGAACCAAACGCACGCGCCCCATGTCCTCAGGCGCAGCATAACGTTGTCTTGGAGCAGGCCAATGAAATCAGAACACCACAAATAGGCAAGCTACGAACAAGTGTCTTGTCTGTGAGACACAGATAACGGTGACACAAATGGTATTTCTCTCTTTCAGCTCTTGTTTTCCTTCTCTGCCTCCTCGACTCTCCTGCAACAAACGTAGACCTTTTTCTAGTAAGTAATTTTAACAAAATTTATGCTTCTTAAAACTAAGTGCGTTGCTTTCGCTGATTTCCATTGTTTTTAGATACTAAACTTACCTGTTGTGGTACCAAATTTATTGGTTTTAACTTTGAAGAAACACTCAATTGTTATTGATTTGAGGATATTACAAGTCTCATTTATGTCCCTGTGCTGTGAAATTCTGTTGAATTGTAATGATTGTGGTTGAGTTTTGGATATCTCACAGTGGCGGCAATGAGTGATGACCCTATCCGTGAATGGATTCTCTCACAAGGAAAGGCAACCCAAATTACGAAGATTAGCCCTGTTGGTGGTGGTTGCATTAATCTTGCTAGTCGTTATGACACTGATGCTGGTTCTATCTTTGTTAAAACAAACAGGTAGTGGGTGTGAGTGATGCCTATGAATTGAATGTCTTATGTCATTATCTTAATTGCATGTGGGTTTTAGCTTTTTACTGATCAAATGAGTTAATAATGTTGTAACGCTGACTCAGGAGTATTGGACCTTCGATGTTTGAGGGAGAAGCTCTTGGTTTGGGTGCTATGTATGAAACTAAAACAATCAAAGTACCTAGGCCATATAAGGTTAGCAAGTCTCAACTTATTTTATTAGGGAGGAGGTTGTTGTCGCCAAAATGAAGAATTCTAGGTGTTCAATTCATCTTATTGTCAAGCATTGTAGGTTGGATCACTACCAACCGGAGGATCATACATCATTATGGAATTCATTGAATTTGGTTTTTCCAGAGGTGATCAGGTGAGGCTGGGAAGTTTTAGGTTTACTTCAAAATAGCAAATACCAACTTGCTTTTTCTGATAATTTAATTGTTTATTGTTCCTCAGTCGGTTTTAGGAAGGAAGCTTGCTGAAATGCATAAAGCTGGGAAATCCAGTAAAGGTTTTGGTTTTGATGTTGAAAATACCATTGGAAGGTGTGATCCTTTTGACCATTATAATTCATATAAATTTCATGACCTTCTTATGCATTTTTACTGTTCATCCATATCATTTCTCCTCTTCCATGAAATTTTGCCCCCACATTCATCATTTTATTAAGGCCTTGCTGAGAAATTCAAGACAGTGACCATGAAAACTAGTATACTTCTAACTAATTCATCTACGTGGTCTTTCTAGTACTCCACAGATAAACACATGGACTTCAGATTGGATTGAGTTTTATGCCGAACATAGATTAGGTTACCAGCTTAAGTTGGCATTGGACCAATATGGCGATTCAACTATTTACCAAAGAGGTATTTGTGTCTTGACATGATTTTCTTGTCAAGGCATTTCTGCCATATAGCAACTTTTCTTAAACGTTTAATTAAGATGATGCTTATGTGCAATTTTGTTAACAGGACAGAGATTGATGAACAACTTGGCGCCGCTCTTTGAAGGTATCACCGTAGAGCCGTGCTTACTGCATGGAGACTTGTGGAGTGGGAATATCAGCTCTGATAAAAATGGCGAGCCTGTTATACTTGACCCAGCATGTTACTGTAAGTCCATAGTAATCTTCACTGCTCTATAATTGTATGGCAGGATGAATTGAAATCCTTGCTCTCCTCCCTTGCCCGCTTCTCTCATAAAAACTAGACCACAGAAAAAGACTTCATGTTCCTTTAAGGATCAAATTAGAATATATCCATAATTCAGTAAAATTTGTATGATTGATGTGATCTCGACAGTGGAAACATTTACAATCTTTCAAGACTTCTTGTTGATTTGGTTTCTTAGGTTAACTACGTAAGTTCTGAATGCTGTAAATGTCTATTGGAATAACAAATGGGGCCATGACAGCTATGTTTTGACAAAACTCAGAATAAATTCTGTGAACAACTATATGTCTGGCCATAGCCTTGTCCCAGTGGCAAGAGTGATGGGGTTAGGCATGCATGCATGCATGTGTGTTCTGCATGTGCTGTGTGCACTTGTTGATTATCCGAAAGGGATGGAGGACAAGTGTTATTAGTTACTGTTGTTCATTGAATCATTTAGAAGTGTGAAACCTTTGAAGTACTGATTTTCGTATCCTTGTTGATTGTCTTCCTATATAGATGGACATAATGAGGCAGAATTTGGAATGTCATGGTGTGCTAGTTTTGGAGGATCATTCTACAATTCCTATTTTGAGGTATCATTGATGCCATGCAAATTAATTGATGGACTATTATTATTAGATATGGATGTAATCAGATCTAATTCTAGATTTGGTATAAATCTGAGCTTTTGCCAATTCTGCACTTCTAGCATCAATAAATATGAAAATTCTTGATCTATTTATCAATTGTTTCCCTGAATTCAATCAGTAGCCTATAAACGTTTGCATTTTACTTACGAGTTCTCTAGGTTTATCATTCCCTGTATCCTCATTGTGTTTGTTGTTTTACTGACCAGGTGATGCCCAAACAACCAGGCTTTGAAAAGAGGAGAGATCTATACATGTTGTATCATTACTTGAATCATTACAATCTCTTTGGTTCTGGTTACCGTTCATCTGCATTGTCGATAATAGAGGACTATATACGAATGTTGCAAGTGTAGTCATAGGTTTAGAAGTAATATCCGTATGTAAATAGTTTCTTGCATTAGATGTATGCATGCTTTGGACAACCTGAAGCTTATTTGTATGTGGTATTGCTTGACCTGAGCTCTGTAAAATTTATCTGGCCCTAGTTGATGTTGAACGAATTTGCTATTTAGATTTTTAAGTGAAGCCGGTTCTAGAGCTGATTCATGGTGGTGGTCTTGCTGCTAATAACTTTTTCTTATGTTCCATAAAAATGTGTTTGAAGTTGGGAACTACTAAATGTTGGTAACTTTCATGGTTTATAATCCTAGGAAAGAAATAGAAAATAAGATTATGTCAAACTCAAACAACAGTTGTTATTTTCAGGTCCACGTGTTCTAATTCTCAAATAACCATACCAAATTGGTCTTACAATTTCTTATGTGCAAAAGTACTAAAATTATTTTATTTTTTTGACACTTAATCCATAGGAGAATTACAGATCTACTCCATTTAAATGAATATTTTAAATATTTTAATACAAACTTAGTAGAAAGGGTAAGAAGCAATTTTAACTGAAAAGGGAAAATGAAAGAGAGAAAAATCAAAATTTAAGCTTTCGGACTTGCCAAGCCAGAGGCTGCAAGAGCTCTCAAGGCAGGCAGTGCTCAAGGACCCAACGTCAGCATGCAAATCTCGAATGGACCTTAGTAAACGAATGTTGTTTATTTTTTCACTACCAAAACAAAAATAGCACAGCTGTGGAAAAGAGATGCAGTAACTGCAAAGAAAAGAAAATTCTCGAAAAGGGTTGTTAACATGGATGAAAACAAGACTGCGGCATCACCGCCATTAACAGAGCTCATAGTAACACTACAGCAAGCAACACTTATGGCTAAACAATTGCCCGCCACCACTGACCCAACCCATCTCCTTCAAATTCATTCCTTCCTCCACCAAGCCAATCATCAACTTTCTTCATTTCTCTCCAATACCCAATTACCTCCTCCTCCACCCGCTGAAAATTCGCTCTCCTCTGCAACCGGGGCCGCAGTAGATGAAAACGGCAGTGAGCCGATGGAAGTGGGTGATGACGAAGAAGAGAATAATTCCAAGACTACTATTGATAAAGTTGAAGAAAAGATGAGAGATTGCTTTATCAAGAATAAGAGGGCCAAGAGGCCGCTTTCTCCTTCATCGATGGCGGTGGCGGAGGAAAAGCGGTTGTATGAAGGTGGGTTTGTTTCGGGAGTAAATGGATTTGATCCTCATGGGACTAAGTTGAGAGCTTTGGAGCTTGTGTATCAGTTTCATGGGTGAAGAGCAGAGGAAGGAGCTGCAGGAGATATTGGCAGGTTTAATGGCCTTCCACATTCTTAGATTTGTTGACATGCTTGTTATTTTTTTCATCGTGTTTACGTATTTAGGAACAATCGGATACTGTACACATATTTGTCAACCAATATTAATTATCTTATCATCAAAAACCATTATTAGCATTCGGCTGTTTGATCATTCAGGTTTTTCTGAGCAATTTGATGCAATTTCTTGTTTCACTCGATCAACAGAAGGGAGCTAGCTATATTTTGCCATTCTCAAATTTCAAATGCATTACAAATAATTTATCACTGTACAGAAAATGCATATCCCGTGAACTCTAACAAAGATGCTGAAGCAAGCTGGGCCAAACTTGCTCTGTAAAGATGACATTTCACTGCTGCATTTTCAGTCGCTGGTATGTTGATTAGAATCTGCCATAACTTGAACACCTTCAGGATAATCTAAGGCTAATTGTATGGGAATCATTTTACGCGTATTAGCAAAAGGAACACTATACTTCTACAATTAAATTATGCAGCTTCACAAAATCATCTAGCGTGAGCTCCTCTGGTCTTGACTGCATGAATAATCAAAGCAATAGATATAAGCAGAAGAATCCATTGTAGAGCAATTACTAACAAACAAGTCAACCAGCAAAAGCGACAAAGTGGAAGTAATGAAGAATTAACGTTAACGTGGTTTAATTATACATACAGTTGCTGGAAGTCCAACATCTCCGAGAGCTTTCTCAATTTCAAGGGATGTGCAAAAGTGCTGCAGTGTTTTCCGCAACATTTTTCGTTTTCCATTGAATGCAGAATTAACCTGTATCCACAATCAGTGACGGCATATTATTAGAATTGATAATTATCTAGCCAAGAACTAGCATGCAGTTTAAAGAGTAATCAAAAGATCAATATAGAGCAAGGTGGAAGTCAGTTTTAAGCTTTGGTTGTAGTTACAAATAGTGATTGCCCTAATTTTCTTTTACTGTTTACAAGCTATTTCTGCCATGTGTCAGCTTCAAGAAAGGTAGAAGGTACAACAATATTGTTGATAAAGCTGGCACCGAGGTCACTAGAGTTTGTTATCATGATGATAATAAGATATTTAATGGTTAAAAGCAGAATCTGAACTGAAGCACATTGGAAAGGAAAACAACCATTGAAAAGAAGCTCTTTGTGGAGGTAACTGCAGGATATTTGGTAGGTTGCTTCAGCTTGAATGTAACAACAGCTGCATCAACCTATATAAAGCATAAGGGGATAAAGCATCAGGTGACAGATTACAAAAGATAATAACACCAAATATCTTGCTGGTAGAAATAATATTTGATCCAATATTGACTATCTTCAACCAAGTTTGACTAAACTGGGAGAAACATATTTGCTTTGGGCTATTTGGTATCGAGGATTTTGCCTCAAATAAACAAGTAAACATTGCGACTAATGTGAACCAATGCAAGATAAAGATAGAACCATAGAATGGTAAAAATAAACAAATAAATGTAGAACAATTATCAAACTATATGACGGGCAATCCAAGCAATGCCAATCAGAAATTCTGGAAAACCATTGACGCCAAATTTCTGCCTTCTTGAATGAGAAGTAAATGGATAGCGTAAGATAAAACATGTAATTGCACTATGGTAAGTCAAGTACTTACATTAGGCTGAGGGAAAAAGTTTGTCCTCGGGACTTTAAATTTGTATTCAGGCTCTGAAAAAGAGAAGCTCAGTTAGAAGACCCAATTCACAAAAAGGCTAGTAAGATACCAGAAAATTCATGATCTATTGGAAGAAAGTTTTTAGTGACAAAGTTTATTTTAAGCATAGATGTTCAGTTATTCAATCAAAATCAGCAAGGATAATCCATGTGATTATTAAATAAGTGTTACTTTTATGATCAATTTGATAATAGATGGGTAAACAAAATACCATACAGCACCAGATTAAATTTAATGTGACACGTCGTTGCATAAGCAGATGGGAGTATTCCAAAGAGGGACTCCACTGATCTCAATCTTACCCTGGAGAATGAATATCTCCTATCATCTATAGTTCGGTCATTGGTTTGAAATAATGCTGACAGAAAGCAATTAATGCATATCATTATATTAGTAATATGCTGCAGAAGTACCTGAATAAAAATTGACAAAGATGTTGATAGGTCGGTACTCAGATGTATGCAAAGAAGGTTCCACCAAGCGCACAGCCGTCTCCTCCTGACATTATTCAATCATTTTAGTGCCATTAAATAGGAAGGTTTGTTACAAAAATATGCCTCAGAGGCCAAAACTTTGACTTCAGTGAAGACATGAATGCTTTTCTACATCAATTAAAATGCTATTATCTTATTTATTAATTCAATCAAGTAGAGTATACCATAATACTCAAATGTACATGACAATTACTGAGTAAAGCTGTTTTCATATTTTCTGTTTCAAAAGCTTTTCTTCATTCAGACATTACTTCACTTCAGATATTATCATCTCATTCTGTTCAAATAAATTCTTACATGTACCTAGCAAATGTCCCCTGTGTTAATAGAAAATAACATCAATAATACAAGAAACTTCATCTTCAATTTATCATCCTTTTGGTGGAACTGTGTCTCTGTTACCTGTAGCACAATTTGGAAGACCAACATTTTACTTTCAGGTTCTCCTTTTTGCTACTCCAGTAAAGTTGTGTGCATATTTCATTATAATACAAGAAAAGGAAAAAATACATAAAACTACTACAACATTAGTAGATCATTGAACTGGATGACGGACACTACTACAGTATTAGATGACAAAACTAACCTGGAGTAGGAGAACGACTTCAGAAAAAATGTCACCCATGGGAAGAAGCTGCTTGACTACATCTGTACTTATATTGAAGGGAATATTGGCAACTACCTGTGAACCAGAAACTTGTAATACAGACTAAATGATAACTTGAGAAGAGAAGAAGAGTTTCATTTCTTGATGAAAATATATTGAATGGTTTGAAAGAAATGGTCAAAAGCTTGAACTTCATGCACTGACCGTATGTACAGGTAACCCATACTTAAAATCTTCCATAGTTACTAATATGGCACTACATGACAATAAATGTAAATAATGGAGTAGTACACCAGTTGTCGAGGTTAATTGGTCTGTTCATGTCTCAGATATGCTGAAAGCAAAGCCGTCAAACAACATAATTATTATATCTTATTCAAAATGGTCAAAATTTTTCAAAAGGAGTCATGTGTTATTCACACCTTTGCATACCCTGAGCTTGTATCCATTGACTTTCTACTTTCAAACAATGACAGCATATGGGAGCGGATATGACATTTGACGAAATCGTCTTGCAGAACCTACAGAGGTTTGTTAACGAGCTGAAAACCTCATAGAACAATTCAATCAAAATGAAGCAATTATAACGTTGTGCTTACAACAAACGCCAACAACCTCAATAATAAGCAAGTATAATTCACCTTGAGCCGGTCTGTACTTGCAAATCTTTCTTTCACAAGACCAACCATATGCGGATCCTGTAGCTCGGATAAAATGAAAAACATTCATATTCTTAAAATTATAACTAATAGAAAAGGGGTATGTTTGCGAAAAATTTCACAAGCTATGAAGCGGGAAATACTATTTCTTTCCAAGAGTCCGTCTGTGCATTCGAGACAGAGTCAGTCTATTTGGTGTACTTGTCCCATCTGGCTTTCTTTTACCAAGTTAAAATGAAAACAAAATTTAGGTTCCAGTCCCTCACTCACTTTTATGACACAGAAAACTACCAGAAGCAAGAATCATACTCCAAAAAAAAATGCGAAAAGATCGTAAAAGAGAATGCTTGCACTTCCCGACACTTTATTTTTTAACCACTGAAAACTGAAGCACACTGTTCACAGGCTTAAACTGTTGAAAGAGTTGAATTGCGAGGAAAAACCCGAGAGGGTCAAACGCCAAAAAGAGACAGAGGAGATAGGTAGTATAGAGAAAAGGCTGGTTGAGTTCTTTACAGTATTTTGGATGGAACTAAAAGAATCCAAGGTCTTAAAAAAGTAAAATTTTGTAAAAACGGGGTTATTAGTTTAGCTTTTTTCAATTTTGCATAGCTGGTATTACCTTCTCAATGGCGAGTACTGTGGCGCCAGCATTTAACAGAACATTAGTCAGAGAACCGGTTCCAGGCCCAATCTCTAACACCACATCTCCTTCTTGAACGTCAGCAGCGCCCGCAAGCTGCTCGTTTATTTCAGAATTCAACATATAATGCTGCAGAAAGAAACGAAAAACGCCTACTAAGTACTCGAGAAATATCCTCAATGAAGGAACAACGAAAATCACGAGACCTGTCCAAGAGATTTTCTGGGAAAACGGCCTTTGGAGTTGAGAGCTTTAAGAGTGGCGTGATAATCATCTTGGCTTCTCGCGCAAACTATGCACGCCGCTCTTTTTTTTGCTCTGGTAATGCTACCGTACGCCAGGAGTGGAGATTTTGGTCTCCTTTCAGGATTTTTCAAAAGAGGATTTGGGAAGAGAAGTGATGCGGTCATGCTGATGACGTCTGTCGGTGCCAAATGCCACCCCTTCTAATAAGCAAATATCTCCTTCACAGTTGAGAAAACATAGATACCTTCATGTTTAGATAAATAGATATATATAGCTTTTACTTTTATTTTTATTAATTTACTATTTAACTTATTATTATTTTTATATTCTTAACTTTTTATATAATAATAATATAATATATATATTTTTTTTAATCATAATACTTTAATTTTTATTTTAATATTTTTATAATATACTTTTTTAACTATAATAATTTTTATCCTATATTTAATATATTTTTTACAATATATTTAAAATTAAATATATTTTTAATTTATTATTTCAATAAAAATTTTTAAAAAATATATTATTAAAAAAATTTAAATAAAGAATTAGATTAAATTAATATTAAAATATTTATAACTTTTTTATAATAAATTCGATATTTAATTATTAAAAAAAATTGAAATGTATTTTAACATTTTATTCTTATATTAATATTTTTATTTAAAAGATTATATTAAATTTATTATATTTTCTTGAAAAAAATTATGAAAATATAAATAAAAAAAATAAAAAAAAATTAGTAACATTTGTTAATAAAATTAATAATTAAATATATTTTATATTTTTGTTAATCAATATAATTTAATTTTAATTAAAAATAAAAAAAAAACTTTTTGATTATTTTTATTCGTAATATATATAACATATATTTTATTATTTTTATTTTTATTTATATTTTCATTTATTTTAAATAAAATATAATGAATGTAACATAATTTTTAAATAAATATATTACATGTAAAAATAAAATGTTAAAAATATTTTTTTAGTTAAATTTTTTTAATAATTAAGTATTAAATTATTATTATGAAAGTGAAATAAGAGAGTTAAAAATATTTTAATATATGAATATGACTTAACTTACTATTTAAATTTTTTAATAATTATATTTTTTTTTAAATTTTTTATTAAAATAAAAAATAAAAAAATTTATTTAGTTTTAAGTATATTATAAAAAAAAAATATTAAGTAGAGATTAAATTGTTATAATTAAAAAATATATTGTAAAAAAATATTAAAATAAAGATTAAAGTGTTATGATTAAATAAAATATATATTATATTATTATTATATAAAAAATTAAGGATACAAAATAATAATAAATTAAATAATCAATTAAAAAAATAAAAATAAAAAATATCTGATTATTTATCCAAACATCAGAGTATATATTTTTTCTCCAACGTCATGTGCATCTATTTATTAGAGCAAACATCTGAGGGTATATGTCATTCTCCGCGAAAAAAATTTCCTATTTTAGCTTTTCTTTTTGCCCCAGTTTTTAAAAATAGTCATCTTACTGATTTTTTTTTTAATTTTTAGCAAACCATATTCTTCTTTACTGGCGCTGCGAGGTAGAGTTTCTGAGTGTATAATAAATTATCGTTTCAAGTGTGACCATACATCTGAAAACTGGATGGCATTGTAACCAAGAATAGAGTATTTGTGTGGATCGTAGCCGTGGAAACAGTTTTGTCCAAATAATTATTGTTTGGTTAAAGATTGAAAACAAATTATCGTGGCTATTTCTAAAAATTGATTTTAAAATGTGGCTAAAATGGAAAATTTAAGTCGAAGAGTATTTAATTTCTCAAAAACGCCGGACGGCGGTCGGTGAGCGTGATAATCTTATCAGCGAACGACATGTCAGTCCAAACAAAATGCATGGACGGTTTAGGTATTCTTTCGTTAGTATTACTGACAACAAGCAGTACATACGAACATTTATAAGTCCTGATTAACGACACATCGATCATCGATGTTGTTTAAAAGGAAACGACTTGCCGTTCTTTTAGAGATCAAAACACGACGTCGACGTCGTTTGCTGTTGCCACTGTGCACCTCGTACGATTCTGAAACTAACATTGTTAACAACATCCGTTTTACAATATTTAACAGCAATGAATGCATCACCAGAATTACTGATGTTAGAAGGATCTTTCTTATTCAACATCAAGTTATCAATCAGAGAATCACAGCATTTCTAATGCCAAGCAACATTGTATTTTTCCATCTGCAGAATCTATAAATGACCCATAAGAAGATAAACAAAACAACATACCATCTCTGCACACTGCAAATGGACAACCTAAACCAGCAATTGTCAACCTGGAAAACAACTGCAATCTATAAATCTTTTCCTGCGGCTTCTCAATGGCTGAATTTGATTTTCTGGGAAACACTGATGCCAACATGGAATTTCACAGCCTTGGGTGCTACAGATAAAAAACCAGAACGAGGTTAAAGAATAAAGACACCTTAGAGGAAGCTTAAGAAAGTGAGCAGAACCTGGAGCAAACTTGCTGATCTACCAGAGATCATGGAAATTCTCATCAATGAAAAGTTGAGTTGATACTTTTGTTGTATCAAAATACTCATCTATCCCTACTCTTTCAGCACTGTTGATAT
This sequence comes from Azadirachta indica, assembly GCA_022749755.1. Taxonomy (NCBI): domain Eukaryota; kingdom Viridiplantae; phylum Streptophyta; class Magnoliopsida; order Sapindales; family Meliaceae; genus Azadirachta; species Azadirachta indica. The sequence goes on from CM040440.1 coordinate 21,503,954, forward strand.
CATGTTCTCCATGATCTTGTGTTGATGGCTTGGGTACAAAAAGATGCTGCTGCTGCTGTCCTTTTTCTTCTTCTTCTTGTGTTAATGAAGAAGGCCATTGCACTGAACCTTCTAAGCCAGAATCTACATTATTGGAGGAAGCCATTTTTCCCTCAAGAAATTCTTCCCGGTTAAAATCTAGCATTTGGTGAAAATCTGCCAACTTCCCATTGTTATTGATCCTAATGCCAGCATAACCAGAACAGGTTGGAACCAATTGCCTAGCTGGTTCCTGGTTCCTGGTTGGAGCCAATTGCCCATGTCTACAATCTGATATAGCATTACAACTTGGCACTACATGATTAAGGGCACATGAAGAACCAACAGAATGCATAGACATGCAACTGTTGGCATTCTTCTGCTCCTGGCTTCGAAATTCTGGTTGACAAGATGTTGTGATGGATTGCATCTCAGACAATTCAAATAAACTTCCTAGTACATTGACTGTAGATGAAAGATTACACAACAAAACATGAGATTCGCTGGAATCTGGGTTCAGGGTTGTTTCTACTGTATCTTGTTCTCGTTTCAAGGAGAGACGATATTTCTGCGAAAATAATTTTTTATGGAAACTTCATTTTAGTTACATAATGATGCTGCTAGTCAACCTTATGACTTCTATAGTTGTATTGAAGGGAAAATCAAGCAAAATATTTGCCAATTGAAAATTAATATAACTAAGATAATTCCAGAAATTACAAAAGTCACTTATCTGTCTCTGGAGTACACACCTGTAAATGGCTAGAAATGTTTTCTTTCTTTAGTCCTGGGACATTCATATACTGAAGTATTTTCTTTGGATGTGCTCCTGAATTGAATGATAAAACAAGAAAAAAGATCAGCTAACATTATAGCCAACAGTAGAAAATAGAATGAGAATCTGTATAATTCTAACTCTTTACCATCAATGCCTAGCACTCCAATAGCTTGTAAGAATCTGTTATGCAACTCATGAGTCCAAATTAGTTTTGGCTTCTTTTGGACTGAATAATCATCATTATCTTCCTTTTGGTTTTTGTCCATCTCCTTTTTCCTTTTGGCATCCTTCCCTTTGTTTGGAAGCATCTGATCATCTGTGTCATCTGATGAAAGGCTACTCAACCTTTCTGCAGTTACCATTGCATCGGTCTTCTTTATGAATGCAAACTGCCAAAGGTTTTTTATGTCGTTCATGCTAAGTGGCTTGACAAGGTAAAATGCAGCCCCTTTAAACAGGCCACCTAACATGTCATTTTCATTGTCATCGGCTGACATGACTATGTTAGAGATGAAAACACATTAGAAGCAAATATCATCAGAGAAAGAAAAATTTGTGCAGTATTTGCCTAAAAGAATAAAGATGGCAAAACTGGACTTTGGTGGCTACTTACTCACAATCGGCAGTTTAGATGTTTCCCCTACTGTCTCAAGCAGCTCATATTTATCCATATCAGGCAAGTGAGCCTCTGCCAGCAAAAGGTTGAGTTCGCCCTCTCTTTCCTGTATAATGCACAATGCGTCGGTGGCTCGCTTTGCAGTATTGACTGCAGATAAAAGCGGAGTGAGAAATTTTTGCAGAAAGGTGAAGATGAGAAAAATAGTTGCGACTGAAAAATCCCAGCCAAGGCTTTTTGTCAGCCCCTTCTAAAAGAAGAGGGGCAAAAAAGGATACAGAGTTCAAAACATTTATATATTGACCATGTCCCTATCTACACAAGGATATATAACTGAATTAATAGACTGAGAAGTAGACAATCACTCCTTGTCAATTGCAGTATCTGAGATTAGGGTTTCACTTTTTTATTTTTTTGGCCACAATCACAACTGAATCTTTGAGATTAAGGAGAATCATGTAGTCTTTCAATCACCAAAACAACAAAAGAGAGTGGTGAACATTACATTAGAGTATAACATTCTTGTTACATCATTTTATCAAACTTTTAGCACATTGCAAAGCAGGAAATATTGGAAGTGATAAAAAGACAATAGATAAATTCCTAATATATTAAGATTCCAATCAGAAATGAGGTACAAATGAGAAAACAAGAAAATCCAAACATATACCTTTATAGCCAAACCAGTGGAGCATTTTTGATAGAATTGCAAGACATGTCGAATCACCATCCACCAGCAAAACACTTACACTCATAGGTAATAGCAAAGCATTTCCACCGGATTCAACTGAGATTGCCTTCTTGCTGCTCATGAATGAGGACAGTTTGGACTACAAAACTCTGCAAAACTTGAGTATATCTTGTGTATTCTCTGAAGTGATTTTATTGAGCAAATATAAGCATGCTATTATACATAACCCAATAAAAGAATTTTATTCCGAGAAGTAAAACCAAAAACTTGAAATTTGAGAAATGTACTTGTATATAACAGCAGATAAACTAAGAGTTGGTAAAGTGCTTTGGGCAGCCCTTTTTTATTAAAATATCTCTAAACCATCAGGGACCATTACACAAGGACAATAATACTTAAAATAACCAATGTGTCATAGAAATAAAGTCAAATGCATATCTGGCAAGTCATTTATGCCCGCTAAGACCACCATGTCAAATATTATGTGTCCAGGCCACAAGATAAATGAGTATCCATATCAGGAAGATTGTAAAATCTTCAAGAAAGAACATATAAATGAATACCTTAAATAAGGTACCTTTCAAGAATATTTTTCACCTTCTCGATTTTGCAAGTAAATGCACTAAAATACCTTTAATAAGATACCTTTCAAGAATATTTTTCACCTTCTCGATTTTGCAAGACAGCAGTGCATTTACTTGTTTAACTCTGAATTGTATGCCGACTTGAAATGATACTCTTTTGCCTTGACTGACATGTGCTTTCCGATTGTTGATTATTCCATCAGTGCAGTCCAGGGTAATATGCAGGAACTGCTTCTACTCAAAAGGGAAATTCTTGCTTGTGTTAATCTGCAAAAACGAGAGAGAGAAAGAGAGAGAGAGAGAATAGCAAGGCACCTATCCACTCTCCAGATGTAGGTTTGAACTAACTGCAAATGGGTCTTTATGATACTCCATGGACAGCATAATGTCTGAAGTATGTGGATTTTAATTCAATAGACACCCTTGGGAATAGTTAATGCAAGAATTTCAATCTAAGTGCCACTTTCACTTAACTTCTGTACCAAGATAACATAAAACTATATTACCAGAGAATCTGGGTGAATAAACCATTGAATTTGATAAAAAGCTTAACAAATGAGACTGTGACTTAAATACAGATACATAGAGGAAAAAGAAGTCAACACTAAGATGTAAACCTTTAATTTAGTTACAAGATATTCATTAGCTGGAAGTGAATGAACATTACACCTCATTTAGTACTTCCATCATATCAGAAGGGGCAAGGAAAATCATAAACTCAAATTTTCTAGTTAAACAAAAGGCGACGCCTTGCAGACTTGGAAAGATTGGGACTTGACACTTTCCTCTTCCCCTTGGATGTCCCATCAACCTGACAATTAGAAGTCAGGGCCAAATCTTCACCTGATTTTGCCTGGAATTGTACTTTGGCTGAACGATAAAATTCAGTAATGCTAAGCTGCACATCCTTTGACTTTGGTGATTCTAACTTCCCATTGGACCCTTCAGATCTTGAACTTGATGTCTTTTTTCTTTTCAACTCTTTCAGTTCCTGTGAATTCAAAAACAAAAAGGATAATCACATAGAAGCCCCAGAGGATATTGATAATGCAGGAGGAACCACAATTATCGTGATGACAACAATAGAATGTTATGTTGATATTTTGACTAGTTGAAAATACTCAATTACCAAAAACACATAAAAACTCTAACTTGGAAAAGGACCATCTCTCATTATTATGCCAAGCCACCATATTGCCTGTGTTCTTAAATCTCAATAAAAGCCAACACTGCTCCTTGTTGCAGCCATCAACTATCACTAATCTATCTTACCTGACTTTCAGACATCTTTAATACGAGCTCTGTTAAATTCTATAATTCATTTTTGTCTTGCAACTTATTCATCTCAGCAATGCTTGCTTTCTTGCTTCCAAGATGCAAAGCAATCCCAGCATTAAATACATTCATCTATGGCAAAATCAACTCAGAACTGCCAAGCATTTTAGATATTCAGCATTTATGATCATATACCGACTTCTAAAATAAACAATATTCAATATCATTGCAAGTATACATATAATGAATAGATACCACTTTTCATCTTTCTTTCACAAAAAAAGGTGCCCGTAAGCACATATTCTTTTTATGCTCCAGCTGCCTAGACTTCAACCAAGTCCCCCATCTCAGCCCCCTTTACTTCCAAAAGGGGAAGGGGAAAACCTCCTTTGATGACAACCCGCCTAGGCAGCAAGTTTTAGTAGTCCTAATATAATAAATGCAATTTCAAGTATACGACGATACCGTTCAAGGGAATACCAAATCTGGCAGTAAACATTAGATATTTTGGGCTCAAAGCCATTACAATGTCTAAGATCTAATTCCCAACATAACTAATACAAAATCTGGCTGTAAAAAAGAGAGAGGAACAAATTAAACAAATAAACCAACTGATACCTTTTCTTGCAAAAATCTTTCAACTTCTTCTGGAAAAGCAGAATGCACGAGCTTCATATTTTCATCAGTTAGCAGAAACCAGGACCCATCATCAACATGAATTTGGGGGCTACAAGAATCATCCAATAGATCAATGGATTCCTTGACTTCCATGAACTCTTCTTGGTGCAAATCACACTGTTCAACTGGCACTGTATACATAATACTGCCCATTGAAGAAGCAGCCTTCTTCCACTTGACCACATAAGATTGGTGTCCGTACCTTATCTTAACACGATGAATAGAATGAAATTCATATTGCCCATACAGCAAAGTTCTGACTGGATTTGTGGCTATTTCTCTAAAATATATAGTGGATAGCATTGGAAGCATCCTTTGGCGAATGTATGATGGCTTCCAGAGCTGATGGAAAACCAAGAAATCAACTAGCATTTCAGTTTTTGGGCTCCCCCATGATATAGAAGGGCCATCAGTGGCTGCCAAAAATAGAAAAGGCAATAATGCATATACAATTAACTTAAGAAAAGAGATCAAAGCATCATGGACAATGCAAAAATCTCAAGGATGCAACTCAAATTTCATGCATCAAATAGTATTCTGATTATTGGTCCCCTGCCTCCGAAGAAGGATAAACAAACAAAATCCAAACAACAAAAGCAAAAATAAATGCTGGAAGCAGGATCCAGTCTGCAAAGCATAGGCAGCGGCCCAAAGGTGATATAAAAGCAAGGGGCAGACATTCTATTAAAGGAATTAAAAGAAAACTTTTCAGCACCTTTCAAAAGATTAAAAATCATTTCATCTATTGACTCACTTGACAATTGTAATTGCAAACAATGCCGAATAAACAATGTTAGAATTGAAATTAGATTTATTTAGTATCACTAGATTTAATCTTATTAATTATATTTCTAATTCAAATATTATTAATCTTTTGCTATTTTGTTTAAGATTCCTAGGTTTATGAGGACTCCTAGTTTATGTTCCTTCATTATTTTAACTTGTGTAACAGCACTTTTATATATCTAGTTTAACATTCAAGTGAGACATAATATAATATTTTATTTTATTTTAACAAGCAACATAGAAAATGTTCATAACAATGAATATTATCAATACTTTGACGGAGGAGACAGACAACTAACAACGTACCAGTAAAGTTTCCATTATTTTTGCACAAATACAATTGGATAATTTCATCATTTGGGAAATTTGACTCCATTGTGATCTTGTTGCAAACTCTAACCCACCAATTTTCGTGCTTCTTTTGTGCCTTTTCTTTTCGATTCTGGCATTCAAACAACCACGAAATGATTTTAGTAGGGATACTAGAAGCACATAGCAGAAAGCAAACAGCAAAAGTGAATGCAACTCAAAGAATTTGAGATTTTGAAGTATGATAGAAGTAAAATGGAATATTTTAGAGTAATACATTCCAGATATGATACAACAATTTACATCCTATAATTAAAGCACTGCAACGACAGTGAAGTTGTACCTTATAGCAATAGGAGCAATTACATTGAAACCCTTCTGGCTTTTTCAAGCAACCCTCATTATCACCATTACCACAATATTCACATGAAAACTTGAAATGAGCTCTTTTACTGCCTGGATGCCCACAGAAGGAACAATGAGAAGATTTTATCATTGGCGAGCTTTCATCTGAACGGGGTACAATATCATCTTTAGATTTAATACCACCCCGATATTGCGGAAGATCACCATTTCCTATTCCATGTAAACTACAAGAAATTTTGTCTTTAATAAATATAAAAAAGATCATAGCTCAATATCATTTTACCACAACACCTAAATAATAAAATAACAAAGAACTGAGATCCCAACAAACCTATTTAATATCTCATCTTCACTAAAATTTTGGACAACCTGAAGAGCTGTCTCAAGCCCAATGCCTTGTACCCCATTTAAATCATGGTCATTACCAACCAAAAGAGAGATGGCTATCAAGTGCTTCCTCTTCAACCCGAGACCGGCTTCAATATCTGATATACAGTAGCATTCGAATGGTTCCTGCATACGATAACATTGTCATGCTTGCCAAAGAAGAAAAGCCAGTTGAAAGATAATGTTCACCAGACTTTATCAAGATTATAGACAGCATTTCAAATAAAGAAATCAAAGAAAGAAATGATAAACCAATGTTACACAAAAAAATTTATAAAAGGCCCTTCATCTGAAAAGAATTTAGTAATTTTCACATTACCTAGACCCATTTCTGTTATAATCTTCAGTATACCAGCTATTAGTGATTACTCCTCACATCTTTTATCTTTTGCCAGCATTGTCTAACAAGAAATCTCAGCCACATCTTCCCATTGACAATGCTCAATTAAGGTGAAACATCTAACGCTGACAGCTAATTATAAATTTTAGCCAAACACAAAGGAAGAGAATAAGTGTAACAAAAAAAAAAAAATACATAAAATAAAAACCATTAGCTCAATCACAATTCTCCCAATTCAACCTTCATTGTGCATGTGTGAGTTTATTGAGAAGAATGAACCAAAATGTAGATAAAGGACTCCTGCATGTCCAACAATAAGCCTGTACATGTTATGATCTTTTTATTTGGATGGCAACACTATGTTAAGAGTAAAAGAAAATTGTGCCACAGGTTGTACACGATAAAAGGGACACACAACTGCTACAGTACAAGGGTGCAAATTTCACTGTACTAATAACTTCAAATCTGTTGCCAAGCAAATTTCATTTAGTTCATAGTTCTATTCCACCATTCATTCGGTAAACAAAATGTCATCAAAAAGTTACGAGCAAAATTTAAGATTAACATGTGAACACCCAGACTGTTTTCCACAACAATTTCTAAATTCATCCAATTGCAGCATTATTAAGTTTGTAAACCTAGTGATCACATCAAAACAAAATAAATAAATAATTGCTCACGCAGGCAAATAAACCTGGTAAGGACTCACTTTTGCATTGGGTCTGATGCATTTTACCACACATTTAGCCCCAAAGAGGAACGCATCACTATCAGCTGTGATGCATGCCTCTACATAACCTTCACTATTTAACTGTGCACACAGTGCTTCAGCCTCTCCATTTGCTTTTAAAACAGGCATCCCAAACAGTTCAAGCAGTTCCTAGAAAGCACCATTATTTAAGTTGCATTCAAAAGTAATAATAACCTGAAGATAATGTTTCAAAGAAGCAACTATCAGAATTAAATAAATCACATAGATTTCTTCTCTAAGTTATACGAGAACCTGGAATAATTAGACAAGGTCTGTCACACAGAAAGATAATTGAAGTGACACTAATACTAAATCTTGATTCCTTCCACATTCCGTGACTTCTGCAACAAAGTTAAAGCTTGCATGAAAAAGCAAGTTTAGCAAAAGTTGAACCAATAGGATATTATCTTCTTTTATTGTCTTTTCTTCATTTCAACTATCCTGACCTCACTCTGATGACAAAAACATATAACTAATAGTAAACCTTTTCTTGTCTTCATGCATTATCCTGTTCCTCTTCAATATGACGAGTGAACACTAAAATAAAAACTTGAAAGAACCTTTACACTCGATCTAGTTGGCAAGATGTTTCGGGAAAGCAAGAATGTTGAATATTCAATGTTGTAATTTCTGGGTTTCAACAAAAGAGAATATGCTCAATAATGATTTGGAAATGGCCACATATAACATAATTCTTTTTCTGTTACAGGATTCAGCATATATAATACAATTAAATTTGCAAACTAATACTGATTTTTCACCAGGTAGAAAGGAAGTTCGCACAAACATGTACAGAAAAACCATAATAACATCAAAAAAACAATTGGACAAGAAGTTGATAGCAGCAATCGTGGCAAAAGAATCAACAAACCACACACTCTTGAACGCATTTTGAAAATGTCTGGTTCCTCTCCACAGAGATGGCCTCTTCCGGTACAGGCAAACTTGAAGAATCAATGCTAGAACGGAAAAACCGTGCTATCCTTGCCTCAGATTTCAGTGGCGAGGGAGTTCCATCGGCAACAAAAACTGGAAATGCACCAAACTGCAAAATTACCAACAACATTTCACTTTCATACCATGAATCAAATTCTTGGTCTTATTACTAATATGGTTTCACCAAAAATAGAGAGAAAAGCACAATTGAAGACCCAAGATTAAGATTCAGATTACTTATTCTTCTCTTTTCTAATCAACAAAAACAGAATGAAAGACTGAAACAGCCTCCAAAAAGATATTCAAAACAAGCCAAACGGTCAACTTAGTCAATCTCTCATTTTCCTTTCTCTTAAACCCTAAGACCGCAATAAACCTCGAGATTAAGATTAAACTTTAACTTTACCATTTTCTTTTTCTTATCTTTTCTGCAAACAAAATTTGCGATAAACAGTAAATGAAGAAAAGAACCCTAATAAATTTACAAGCGAAGAGAGGAAAAGAGTCTAAAAGACCTTGGCGAAGAGGTTGATTGTACGGAAGAAGGTGAGCCTGAGATGGGGTTTACGGACATGGCTCTTGATTGCTGTCTCGTGTTGAACAATCCAGTACGAGAGGTCCACTGCGACCCGTTTGTCTCGCAAGAAATCAAAACCTTCGGATCGGGCGTAGGGTTTTAACAAGTCCCAGAATTTCCCTCCAACTCCCATCACATTACATAAAAAGGAACTCAAATTGTGAAGATACGTTAAATATTTTTCGAAGAAAGAACGGAAGAAGCAGAAAAAATTAAAGGGGCGGCGTAGGAGAACTGGATGTCGTTATGTCACTGAATTTGTGACCGTTGAGCTGTCAATCGTTAGGATGATTGAATTTGGGCGGGTAGGGGTCTTTTATATATGCTAGCGGGCGCGGTATAGCCCTGAAGCAACTATGTCACCGACCTCACAGAAAGGTTTAAATTCCTTTATTACCCTGATTGAGAACGGAGTTCCCTTTGAAAAAGATGGGCGTAATGTCTTTTATTAATTCATTCTAGCTAATGATGATAGACACTGCATTTATAGAATTGAAAATGCGGAATTACGTTTTTTTAATCAACTCATATAAATAAAACCCTTTTTCATAAATTATTTGAATTTATTTTAAAAAATAATTTTAATATTATATTTAATGCATTAAATTTTCAGTAATGTATTAAAAAATCTCATCACTATATTTGGTTTGATATTATGGTGCTTTTATTGTGTTTTAAATATATAATTAAAAAAATATTTGATGTTTTTACCTCATACCATCTATAATTTTAAAGATATTACTCGTTACACCTTAACACCAAAAGATACTGGATTATAGTTAAACTCAATTGGACATTCTAAAAATTTTAATGTGTACGTGCATTGGAGAATTTAAATTTTAGTATTGATATTAGTTTATTTTGTATTAATATTTATATTTAGTATTTTTATTTGGTACCATTTGTGATTTTAAAGTCGCAACTCAATACATCTTAATATAAAAATGATACTTGTTATGGTTAAATTCAATGACTCATTTTGCTGTATGTGTGTTAGGAAAGATGGATAAACTTACGATGTATTGTACATATAGGTTGATAGATTTAAAGTTATTTGGATCAAAACATATATTCATAAATATTTATTGTTGTTTCTCTCATTTTCATGACTAAGAAGCAGACATGAAAGTGGACACGTGGTTTGTATTTTAGTGTGTGTATGCTCCCATGCTATACATATAAATATATAAAATCCACCAACGGGGACAAAAACATAAATTATGATGTTAATTTATACTGCCAATTAATTACTAAATTTAGCAAAAACCAGTACTCGACGACCGACATTTGCCCATAGCCACCAGAAATTTCAGTTGAATTAATATTGTACTCTCAAAACAACTAGCTAGTCAATAATACATACAACTGACTCCTTTAAAACACTGAATCCGGATCTTTGATCTCTTTAAAATACAGTTGATGCATCTATTTAACTTTGTATTAATTTTTTGAGATAATTATGTTCATGTTCATATATAACAACCATTGTTATAGCAGTACAATTGTTAAATCATAGTTAATCATACTCGTATGCGTTATGATATAATAAGTTTCTAATTAACGACACAGTATTTTTGATTGCCTTTAATTTTCCTAGCTAGGGTTTACCCACTAGTCCGAGGCGGACACGAGATATGCAGGAGGGAGGAGCCGACACGAGAACAGGAACTCCAGGCCAGCAATTGAAATCAGTACAACATCGGATCCCTCGCATCAATGGGCACAACGTATCGATGAACTTGGATATCTACATGTGCAATCGGCTAATAGCATATGGCCATGTGTACACCTTCCATGACCTGGCCTACTACAACCATTATTTAGATTTGGGTTGCCCTAGCCTCATTCTAAACACCCTTCACAATCAGAAATAGCTGGGGCATGCTTTTGCGTCCTTATACGCCTATATCAATATCAATTGAGAGATCCTGTAATCAACTAAAGGATTAAACGTGCAATGAATGAGGGGTAGAAGAAAGATGATGATCGGGAAACGACATGTAACATTTTCCGGTTAAAATCATTGAATGTTTTAGTACAAAATGGTTTACACTTTTAGGAATTAAGGTTGAACTGATGTAATAATTAAATTAAATGCTCAGAGCGTTTCAAGATTAAAGACAAATTGCAACTCACAACCTCAATCCTCAAATGACATTGCATGCAATGCAACGCCATATATATATATATATATATATATGTATTATTAATTTAAATAAATTAAATTATCAAGGACCACTAGATTTTCTCGATTCATATTTCATTAATGTCAGTTTGAAGTGAGACCTTTTAAATTTCTTCAATAAGCAAATTCAATATATGAATGGTATGATACAGATCACGAGATCATTCTTTCTGGCACGCTCCTCCAAATGGCTCCATGGAAACAAAACCCATGAGCTAACCAGTTATACATGCAGAGGGAAGCACTACTGTTGACAGTTGGGCGACTTCAGTAAACAGAACCGCACTTGATTTGATTTGATTTATGAGTCAACTCTCTCTCTCACACACACACTCGCTATGTTGTATCTTAAACGACAAACTTTCAACTTTCGAGTCCAAAAGACAACATAATAATTAATAATTAATAATTAACAATTAACAATTAAAGAAAGATCTCTTTATGGACTGCTAATCACGTAATATTTTTTATTACATGTCCCCCATTTAAAAACCCCAAAAATAGAAGCATCCACGCTTCTACTTCACTTTTGTCATTTTGCTATATTTTTTAACTACAACCACAGTTTATATTATATTAACTCTTCACTTGCATGAGCTTCTTACCTGGAGATCTCCACCTAGAAGCTACCCCTCTCTTTCTCCTCTCTCCTCTCATCTCCTTTTAAATTTAAATCCTTCCTCTCACTTCTCACTTCTCACTTCCTAACTTCACTCTCTTAACCCTTTGCAGCCATCAATATTCCACTGTTCCATTCTTTTAATCTCCATCTCTTCTTTCTCTGTATACAGAGTTTCTGTTCTTGGCAAAATCATGTCATCTTCAATAACTTTATCATGTTCTAATACAAACTCGAAGCAGAGAAAGCATTTCCCAGTCGAGCGTAGACCTCGAATGCTTAAAGATTTCCTGTCAGATGATTTGAACTCATGCTCGTCAAGTGGGTTCAGATCATTTCCTAGGCGAGTTCAGGATTCAAGCATAGGGAATCTCATTCAAAACGATCTCAATATGGCCAAGAATGCATCATCATCTTCAAACAACACAAAAAGATTACTCAGAAGCCGATCAAAAGCAGCTGCCTCGTCAACAGTCTCTGCGTTTCAGGCCATAATTAACACCGTCAAGAGTATCAAATTCAATGTGGTCAAATCCCATTCAATTTTACCTCGAAGCCTTTCACGTAAGCTGTCGAGGAAGAACAGCAACAAGAGTGAAAACAAAGAAACCGATATCAAAATAACGGTCAGAGTCAAAGATATCATACGGTGGAAATCATTCCGCGACTTGATTGAGGAGAAAGCTCAACCGTCGGATCTAGCTGCTTTTCCCGATTACCACTGCACTACCGCTACAACTACGACGGGGTCCATGAACAGTACTCCATGCAGTAGCAATGGCTCCAGTTGGTGCGACAGCGATTTCACTTCGGAGTATTTACCGTCATCGAGTGGTGACTCTGAGGGATACTGTATACACGACGTCGAATTGGGCAAAAAGATTTCACCATGTGTCGGCAGGAATTCTATGAAAGCGACAACTGAGGCAGCGGTTAACAGTCCAGTGGGACCCAAGGTAAGCAATAATTTAGTGTATACAAATCTATAAAATATATCTTGTGTCTGCTGGCAAGGATCCTTGAATGGTTTAATTTATATAACACTATTGTCTGGTAGTGAATTTTGGTTGACTTTTTCCGAGTGTACGGTAACGCGGTTAGCAAGTTTAAGTGTAGCAAAGCTGATTAGTGACAGAGCTACATGGTTAATCACATAAAAAACAAAACGGAAGCTACGTGGAAGTAATATCATATATGATTTAAACACATGAAATGAACTAAATTTGCTTTTATAAAACTAAGATTCTGACAAGTGATTTCCTTTCTAATCAACGTAGAAGGTTGTTAGCTAATTAAAGTATTTTTTTTTAAAAAAAAATTATAGAGAGATTTGGTTTATTTTAGAAAACTATGAGAATCAGATTAAAAAATGGTGTGTTGTGTTCTGCATTTGACTAACAGGAGTTGGAGTTGACATGTGAGGAGAAAGAACAACGCAGTCCAGTTTCAGTGCTTGATTTTGAAGTTGAAGAAGACGAAGATTCGCTACCCTCTTCGTTCGACCAAACCCTCGCCAATATGGAGAGTATGTTCACTCTTTAATTTACTTGAATTAAAATCAGTCAATTTTCAGAATGATGTTGTATGTGATGATACTAATTAAATAATTAGTACTAACAGCATGAGCACATATATATGTATTATATGATTAATTTATTTATTCCAACAGAAACAAAACAAAAACTGATGCAAAAAATCCGACGCTCTGAAAGTCTGACGAAAATAGATCCTACCAATCTAGACAACTGGATGTCAATGGAAGAGAGTGACGATGCTTACGGAGATGACGAAGAAGAAGAGGAGGAAGAAAAAAGTGAAGTCGAAGAAAGGGCAAAACAGCAGCTGAATCATGTCAAAGCAACAAGTACAATATGTAGTAATAAAGACAGCTTTAGTATTGTAGTGGAACAATTATTGTTGGATTTCTTCGTAAATGAATTATCTACCCGCGGAGATCAAAGTAAAATTGATGATATTGACAGCGAGATGATTATCAGGCAAGCAGTAGCTTGGTACAAAGGGGAGCATAGTATAACATTAATTGATAGGGAGGCCTGTGTTAGAGATATGGACAGCAAAGAAAGTTGGAGCAAGTTCGAAGACGAGCGACATGAAGTAGGCTTGCAAATTGAGAACTTCTTGTTGAATATTTTGTTGGACGAGCTATTGGCTGATGTATTGGGCCACAACTCGTTCCCCGGAGCTTGAAAATTACGATGATTGTTCGGAGAAATACTTTTATGCTTATACTCGTTTTGCTAGCGTTAGTCCACGTTGTAAGTAAAAATAAAATGACTCCTATTTATTGACTCATACATGTTGTTTGTTATTACTTCTTTGCTTCGTTAATTGTTATGGGCCAAATGAATCTTTTCTTATGGGCTCCGGAAACTTTCACCCATTCACCAAAAAATTATACCTGGGCCTCTTTGGTCAATCCGTTACCTATTCCGTTTAGTGTACATACTTAAAAGCTTGATATATTTTTATATATATCGAGATCGTCAAGTTTTTCTCTTTTGTTAAAAAAAAAAAAAAAAACAGACGGAAAGTTAGACTTCATTTTATATAAATAAACATTACAAACTTACAAATTTACACACATATTAGTAAAGATGTTGTAGAGATCAAATACAATAGACAACAATTAGATAAATTCTAAACCAACTAAAATCAAATACAATAGACAATCAGATTGAGTGTAAACTAATTGAGGTACATGAAGAAAATAAAATAACACCTTTTATTTTTTAATGATTTTAACAAGAAAATAAGCATTAAATCATAAAAATGAACTTGAAGTTAGAGCTTCCTTGGAATATATTTTATAACTCTTTTCTTTTACTATTCATCATTTGAGTTGATTTTTTTGGTTAGAATTACATCAAACCTTTTGTAACATACTTGTTGTAATAAATAATCTCCTAAATTTGTAGACTAAACTCATCAAATACTTTCAGGTAAATCTTAAAAATTGCATATCTGAAAGAAAAAATGACCATAATATTTTAAATCACATATCTAAATTTAGATAAAAATAAGTCACCATAAATCTAAATTTGAATAGAGATAAACCACCATTAAGTAGATATAATTCATCAAGTAAAGAAACACCACTATATATTTAGATATAGGAAAAAATGTGCACTTATTAATGAAATAAAAAAAATAAAAGAAAAAATGTTACAAGAATAGAGTAGAAAAAAGAAATAGTTAAAAATATGATAAGAGGACAGTGAAAAGAAAGAAATGGAAAAAAAGACTCTAAAAGAGAAAAAACTGATACAAATACAAACATTTTATTTAATACAAAGAAAAGATTTTACTTGATAAACACAGTCATTAAAAGAAAAATGTTAAACCTCTATTATTTTGGTTGTTCAAAAATATAAACTCTAATAGAATACATGTAACTCTTACAAAAAAAAAAAAAAAAAAAGAATACATGTAAATGTTCATCCTCTTCTGCCTTTTTTAACAAATAAAATTTAGCAAAATATCTAATTGTAGATATTGAATAAAACAGTGTAAAGTATTTGTAACTCACGTGATACCATAAATAAGATCAATAATATAAGTTACCACCACACGATAATTGATAATAACATAAACTAATAACTTTAGATGCAGTTTTATTTGAATATTAATTGTACACCCCCAAATCCCAAGTCATCCAAGTCCTACGTAGGAAAATCTATTCTTACCCTAAAATCAAGTGAGGTACATGTGTTTTTGCGAAACTCAAAGCTGAGCAATTGGTATGCTCTATGCTTGTCCAAAACTTGCACAATACACTAGCCTTCAAGAGAGTGCCATTTTAGTCTTCAATAGCCGATCGCGGAAGCAGGTCCCCAAGACTCTTCGGCCCTTCCTTCTTTCTTTCTTTCTTTCTTTCTTTCTTTTTTTTTTTTTTTAAATATTACAAATCTTTTTATTATTTATAATCTACCCACAAAACTTTATTAATAACATTAAAAAAACATAAATACGTATATTATTATAATATTTCTAATATTTAAAAATTTATTTTCTATCTCATTTAGTATCTAACAATCTATTTTCAATAAACGAGAAATTTATTCAAAATTTTATAAAGAAAAATGAATTCACGTATTATGAAAAATGTCAACTCGTCCTACAGGGGGTGGGTTTGGCTCGCCCCTCTTTGCTGACAAGAAAGTTAAATTGCGTGAGTACGCTACTAATGAAACAAAGTCAAATTTAAAATTAAACCAACATTTTGCAGTCAAACCGGCCTCTGCGAGTTTCAAAAAATTATAAAAAAGAAAAAAACAAGGGCATTTGTGAACTTTTGCTGAAGATTATAGAATTACCCTTTTGGTGAGGTCTCGAGGACACGTGCAATTTTTATTTTTAACTTATTAAAATAATTACTTTTATAATATTTGTCAATTAATCTGTTAAAATGCATTCTTTTTATTAATTACACCAGCACTCTTAAATCTTAATCTCAGATTTTACAGATTCGAAACATTTATTCGTGATAATATTTGTTTATTAATTCGATAATGAAAATAATATATTTATTATATATTATCATCTGATTCTTGAACATCTAAGAAAAGTAATTAACAAAATTGATCCACTTAATAAGAAAGCTCTAGATTCAAATCCGATTTCCCCATTTTTAATATCCACACTTAAGAGTAGATTTCCATTCTTAAATAGAAGAAAGAAGAACTGATTTCCACGTGGCACGACCACATTAATAAGATACAACTGTAGTCGACTCAATTTGGAGTCTTTTTCAGACCTCAAAAGCTGCCACCTGGCCGCATTGATACCCATGGCGCCATATCAAGTATTTATTAGACGACTAGCGCTGGAGCCCTTCAACCTGACTTCTTCTATGCAATAGAATACTGTTCCTCCGGAATGTTTTATTTTGATTTCCCGTTCTCCGTATTTTCTCCCGCTTTTTTATTTTATTTTATTTTATTTTATTTTCCAATTATTCTCTAAATATGATCAATTATTTGTCAAAGCATACTTACATAAATTAATAAATTGCCCCTCAAATTGAGGCACAAATACGAGTATCATCTGATTATAGAATAATTGTTAATTAAAACTTAAAATTAACCAATTAATTTTACTTTTATACATTTGTATTCGTGTGTTTGACAGCGACATTCTCAATTAATTTCTGTCGAGGCATCAGCACAGGAAAAAAAATAAAACATAAAATCAATTTGACAGTACAAGGAGCTTTAAAGCGAGTGCGAGTCTTTAATGTAATTGCTTGTTTATAATAATTGCGGCTCCACGTTAGTAATGGCGTAAACCTCCTTCACTTTCATTTCTATTTAAACAATTGGAAGAGTCAAAAATTAAAAATTTTCGTTTTTAAGAGATTAAATTTTCTCGAACGACTTTACTTACTCAATATGAATATGCAAATATCACCGTCAGATCCATATCAGTGCATTTTGAGAAAATAACCTGCAAGAGACACATAAAAGTCGCAAAAATTGAAAAGGCCATATTATTAAATTCTTTTTTTCAAAATTTTTTTGGGGATAAAAATCAAATCCCAATAATTAATGATAATCCTGGTTAATTATGTGATTATGATGCCCCAATCACATCATCATCTAGGTTCGATTTATCAACGGTGCCAGGCGTACTTCAGGGGACCCATTTCCCCGATTCGTGTACTTCTGCACATTCTATAGCAACCCACCGTATGCCAGAATAAGTGCAAAAAATCTCTTCTTAATTCTCTTTCAAAAAAAAAAATCTCTTCTTAATTATTCTCTCTCCCTCTCTCTTTTCCCACAGATGAAATTTTCCGAGAATACTTGCATCGAGATCAAAATCTTTTCGTCTTCTTAATTACAAATCTCTCTGTCCATATATTACCATACTGCCACTGCCAGAGGAGACTGAGCTAAGCCTAAATAAACTCTCTAGTTATATGCGCTGTTAACGTGACGGAACCGGTGATCAGATTTTCGTATGTATTTTTATTTCCTTGATTTGCCGAGTCAAGTCAACATGCAATTTGCAAATGTGTAGAAGAGCAAGTTGATAATCTTATTGCATTTCTTGATCAAGCTCCATTTTCGAAGCTTTCATCTTGCAAGCCTAATTTGTTTGCTGAGAACTCGAGAGAATTACCGAGTACCCGCTGGGAAAAAAAAGAAAAAAAGGCCAAAATGAATAAGAACGAAGAGCAAGCTCGGTTTTTGTTTGCGATTTCGCTCACTGCTAGACCCGTATGGCAACAGTTCATCATTTGCTCTTCTGGGTTTTTCTTCGGTTATCTCGTTAATGGCATCTGCGAGGTATTTTTTTAAATTTTTTTTCCTGTTTGGTTTCTGTGAAAGTTTGAATTCAAAGGAAACAAAAAGGAATTTGAACTTATTTATTTTTTATTTTTAAAATTTAAATTTGGTTCGTGCGGCGGTTTGATGAGGTTTTCCAGTTTAACAAATTAGCTTTGTATGGTAGCCTTGAGATTTGAGGAATTTCGAAGGAAAACTCAAGGAGTAAAAAAATATTGAAGAAATGAGCCTTTCAATTTTTTTTTTCCTGTTTGGTTTCTGAGAAATGAGTTTCAACAAAATCACAGCCTGAATCAGAAGTCTCATTTTGTTCTTCCTCAATGATTTACACTGTGGGTTTAAATTTTGGTTATTCTGGTTTCATTTTTTCTCTCTCAGATATTTTTCTAAGTTTATTTGATTCTCTTGTTCTGCAACTTAATTATCATCCAATTTGCAGGAATATGTATACAACAGGCTCCAATTCAGGTAAATTTCGAGATTTTTACTGTTTTATTTGGTAAAATTTCAAAGAATTTTCAAGCTTTCCCAGGTATCTGCTCTGGAATTTCTATGAGTTGTTTAATAAACGATGATAATCAATGAATGGCCTTTTTACTTTTCCAGCTATGGTTGGTACTTCACATTTGTTCAAGGATTTGTCTATCTTTTTCTGATTTACCTTCAAGGCTTCACCACTAAGCAAATGGTGAATCCATGGAAGACGTATGTGAAGCTCTCTGCTGTCCTGATGGGTTCTCATGGACTTACCAAAGGTTCTTTGGCCTTTCTTAACTATCCTGCACAGCTTATGTTCAAATCCACCAAGGTAACTTTGTTTTGCGTGCTGGGTCAAATGTCAAGAAATTTCCTTAAATTAAGTATCTTGTTTGAGATTCAAATTGAGTATCTTGATTTCTTAAAAATCGTGTTAATGACTAATAGCTAGTTCATGCTTGCTTGGGAATATCAGAAACAAGCTGAGGAGATCCCTTTTTCACTGAAGTTTCACAATGATCAGTCACTTGCATCGATAATTGTATAATCAACAGTTTAGGCCTAGAAAATTACTAGATCTTTTAATATTTCTCCATTCTCTTTTTTTTTTTTTTTTTTAATGATTTTGTAATGTCAGGTTTTGCCTGTGATGATCATGGGCGCCTTCATACCGGGCCTGCGGCGAAAATACCCTCCTCATGAATATATATCTGCACTTCTTTTAGTTGTGGGATTGATTCTTTTTACCTTAGCAGATGCACAAACTTCCCCCAATTTCAGCATGATTGGTGTTGTCATGATTTCCGGTGCTTTAATCATGGATTCTTTTCTTGGAAATTTGCAAGAAGCAATCTTTGCCATCAATCCAGAAACCACCCAGGTGACTTGCATGTGCTATATTCCTGTCTTTGTGCTTGAATGTAAAGAAAAGGTGTTCATGGAAAAACTGTGACTCCACTTATTAATTTAATACATTGTGTCGTCTCTTTATGCAGATGGAGATGCTGTTTTGCTCAACGGTAGTCGGTTTGCCTATGCTGATTCCTCCCATGCTTTTGACAGGGGAATTATTCAAAGCGTGGAATTCATGTTCTCAGGTAAACATTAACAATTCATCTCTAGTTACCTCTGCACATTGTAATGTACAATCTTACCGAGAAATCTTGCGTGTTTTTTGCTTTTTATTAATCCAGCATCTATACGTGTACGGTGTCTTGGTCTTTGAAGCCATGGCTACATTTATTGGACAAGTTTCAGTCCTTTCTCTCATTGCCCTGTTTGGCGCTGCTACTACAGCCATGGTAAATGCTCACACAAGCTTCTCCTGTAGATAATATATATATATATATATATTCACCTCATATAACTTCAGAAACTCTTATATATTCTGTGTATATTGAATGTCATTAATTCACCATAACAGGATATGTTGCACTACAATTTGAATTTGCTTTTTTTTTTTTTGTTTCTGATTGAAATTTGATCACAGGTGACAACAGCAAGAAAGGCAGTAACATTACTGCTATCATATTTGATATTCACAAAGCCATTAACTGAACAGCATGGGACTGGACTTCTGCTCATAGCCATGGGGATCACATTGAAGCTCTTGCCTGCAGAGAACAAACCCATTAAGAGACTTCCAACCTTCTCTGTAAAACCCAAGATTGAGAAACCATCCTCTAGTGAACACGAAGCAGAAGATGAAGAGCGAACATTATTGGTCTAAATATTCAAGACGTTGTCTACTCTGTAACTCGTTTCTTTAGTTTCACCAGCTATTTATGGTTGAATTGAAAAACAGAAGAAATAACAATTCGTAATGTTTTCAATTTCTACATTTTATGAGGGGGATTGGGTTTGAGCAAAAATCAATTGTAATTCAGATGGGATTAGGATTTGCTTAGGAGTATTTTTCTGATCTCAAAAAACCAAAAAAAAAAAAAAGTTTCAGTTAAATATTATTAGATAGATTAAATAACTTCTTCAAATGTACACTTATAGATGAATTCATTGAAATATAATTTTTAATCCAAAAAGCGAAAATTGATGACAGCAAAAGCCCATTAAATGAACGAGTGTGGCTTGGATGAACAAATCCACGTGCTTCAGTTAAAACTCCATGCAAAAGACTGCCTTTGCTTTTCCAAGGCCACGTGTAAATTGATTAGCATGCAAGGTGACACGTAAGAGGATACTTTCACTTCACTCCTGTCTTTATACGAGCGGTTAAAAGATAAAGAAGTCCAAACAGTAAAATCAAGTTCGACCAGCCCAAGGGAAGTGTAAAAAGGAGCTTAGGAATGGCTGAGATCACAGATGATGAAGGCACGACCGCCATCACTACCCGGTTGCTACGATCAGAAGTCGGAGGACACATAATAGAGAAGCAAAATGCAAGAGAAAAGAGGCCCAAAGAGCCATGGAAAGGAGAGTACGTGAAAAGTATAGTCTATGCTGGGCTTGACGCCATTGTCACCTGCTTTTCTCTTATTTCTTCCATCTCCGCTTCCCGGCGTTCCCCTGGTAATTCTTTAATAATCCTGCCATTTTGCCATTTTCCTTTTTTTTTTTTATCGAATAGCCAAAAGTGAGAAAAATAAAAAACCATTCTTTTGCCTTTTATTGTAAAAAAAAAAAAAAACCCATTCTTTTTTTTTTTATCGTAATTATCATCTTGCCTTCTGTTTCTTAGTAAATTTTTTTTAAATTTATTAAAAAATCGCCATTTTTTTTTGGCTTTTAATCGAATAGAGTAAGGGAGAAAAAAAACCATCCTTTTGTTTTTTTTTTAATCGTAATTATCATCTTGCAAAAAAATCTTTATGTTTTTTTGTTTTTTTGTCGTAATTATCATATTGCAAAAAAAATCTTTTTTTTGTTTTTTTATCCTTTTGTTTTTTATCGTAATCATCATCTTGCAAAAAATTCTTATTCCTTTGGTTTTTTATCGTAATTATCATCTTGCAAAAAAAATCTTTATTCTTTTGTTTTTTATCGTAATTGTCACCTTGCCTTCCGTTTCTCAGTAATTTTTTTAATATTTATCAAAAAATCGCCATTTTCTTTCCTTTTTTTATCGAATAGATTAAGAAAAAAAAAACCGTTCTTTTGTTTTTTTATCGAAATTATCATCTGTGAAAAAACTTTATTCTGTTGTTTTTTTAATCGTGAATATCATCTTGTCTTCTCTTTCCTTCTCAAAGGAATCTTAAAATAAATTTATTAAAAAATCGCCCACCGTGGGACTCGAACCCACGACCACAACAAGGTTAAGAGCCTTGCGCTCTACCGACTGAGCTAGACGGGCTTTAGAATTAGTAATTTGAGAGTTACATACTTATACACATATTAATATTTCGCTGCTTGTATTCTGTCTGCGGTTGCCCTTGCATTTCTTGGAGTAGCAAAGGCCAAAATTGCAGGTCAAAACTATGTAATCTCTGTTTTGGTCACTCTTTTTAATGGTGTCATTGCTGCTGCCTATGCCCTAGGATGGCTACTGAGAAACGTGGGTGGTCAGGTCTAGAAGACGAGACTAAAGCTCATCTGAATTATTATTGCCTGCTTCAATGTTGCAGAAGATGGGGATTGTTTTTGTTATGTTGTCAAATAGCAATCAATGTTGGTCAACATGATCTCAGAAGAAATATTAGTTTAAAAAATCGTCACCATATGCATATTTGGTTTTGAAAACTTTGGCTGCTGGCTATTACTAATATTTTGTGCATTAGTTAATTATATTTTTACATTTTCTTGTGTCCTAAACTCCACCCTGTTGGGTACAAAACCAAAAAAGCGTCAGCTTATGGTTTTAAAAGCTTTGCTTGCTTGTTACTCTTGATACCATTCTGTGCTAGCTCGCAATCTTTTTTGGTCTAATTTTTATCTTTTTTTTAAGGGAAATTGACAGATACTAGTGTGAGTTTGGTTGCGTTCGACGTTGTGGAATTCAAAATTTTACCCCATTGGCTTTCCATGTCGGTTCAAGAACTCCTCCAACAGGAAAGTATTCTCTTTTCTACCTTATTCGCTCTATTGTCTCAAGTATCTAAAACTTTGTAGGCGTGGCCTGCTGAATGGTCTTCTAAGACCAATATATAGGCCTGCTGAGTTCCAGTGATGTTTGCAACTTCTCAAATCATATGTTTGCCGTTGAGTTTGGTACAGGATTAGAATTTTGAATTTTGAATTTTGAATTCCACAAGGTGAATGACAACGTAGTTGACATTGACGTCAACACCATGGACTCCAATGCCTCTGCTACTGCTATCTGTTACACTGATAGCAGAAATACAAAAATTGCAAAGGGAATTAGGCGGATTTAGGAGAGATTGAAGAGGCGGAGAGGGCAAATCTAACAGACTTTTCTGCAATCTTCATCTCTTTGCTAATCGGGTAGGTGTGTCATTGGATTCAGTCTTTTCTGATCCTAAAAGAGAGAAAAATTCGGAATTTGTTGTGACAGCAAAGTAAAACTTAATCAATATTGATTATATGAAGTAAGAAAGCGAAGAGAAGAGAACCTATGACAGAGAGATCTTTTAAGAGAGAGGGCTAAACCAACGTCTTTTTCTAGTTTTACCCTCAAATCAAACATTGAACTAACGGTCAACAATAATCTCATAAGAAATAAGTGAACCTCTCTCCAAAAAAACTGATAGTTTATCAGACATCTAAAAATACCTTATTGGCTAGGAAAACAATCTCACGGAACATTAATAGCCGGAAGTTAACATCAATTAAGCAAAAGGCTCATATTAGGGTTCATTTTTTTTTTTTAATCTGGAAAGTGTGTATCAAATATACTTATCCACAAGATGATTGTAGTAACAATAGCCATCCGAAACTTTTTCCGATGAAAATCCTTTAGTTTCATCACTGTACTTAGATTTCACAGCCACGAAATTCAACTTTATTGACCCGTATCCCCGCTCGTGTCCGTGAAAGAAAAAATAATTGAACTAACATTTCCAAACACTCGTAACTATCTAAACATCCAAGCTAATTTATGTTGTTTATTTTCATAAGGGTCTGGTACATTGGTTGACTCCTGCACTGCGATCAAGGTTTTTTAACCTTATATAGGCAGAATGTCTGTTATCCCTTACTTTTTAAGTTAATGTCCCGTTATCTTTTTATATTTTCTTTAATATCTCATCACTTTCTGAATTTCAATTTTACTCTTTAATATTTTAAATATTTTTGATTTTACTATTTTGTAAATCAATTGAAGTGAAAGATAAAATAAAAAAAAAAGAATTAGGAGGTGATAAAATATTAGAAAAAATTTAAGGGATAATAGAATATTTGCTTAAAAAGTAAGGAATTAATGGGCATTCTCCTATCTTAAATATATAATCATCGAAGTAGCGTGGGCTCACGTTACCTAAGTGTGTGATTAAGATCGAGTAATAACCAATAACTAGTTTCCACGTCATTGATAATGCAATTTGTCACGAGTCACTTGATAGTTTATTAACTCACGAGGCATGGGTTTAAATAAGTGACTACTGACTTAGTCCAAAAACGCTGTCGTTTTATGAACGATAAAACAATATACTCTTGGCGGTCTCTTAATTTTTGGATCTTAAAAGTTGGGGGTTTTGACACATACTTTTTCTGAAATTTGTGATTTTAACATTTAAATGTAAGGTTTAAAGAAATATATACTTAACTCCCTTCTGACCATCCAAGGCTGTTAGTCAAACGTTATAATTAAGGGCAAATTAGTAAAAGCAAGCAATTTTAGTCTTTTGAATTTGTTTCAGTCGGAGATAGAAGTTTCAGTATTAAAAGAGAAACCTTACTGTGGGAAAATGATGATGGAAATAGAAATTTTAAAGAAAATTTTGTATGAAATGTCAGAGCGTTAAATCATAGGGTGCCAATTCAAGGGTAGCAACTACAATCTAGATGGAGGAATCAATCGATGGAGAGAAAGAAATTTGCATTTTGCGCCATTATTTGTGCCCGTGGGTATATATTTAGTGAGAGAAAAAGACGATGTGGGCTGTTATTCGATGATTTGTTCAAATCAACAATTTCAAGAGGGTTTAATAGCATTAAAAGACTCAATTTTTATCAAATGAAATTCTTCTTCATTTAGTTCAGGTAAATTCTTAACTAAATCCATAATAGTCATGCTTGTACTTTGGTCAATTTTCGAGAAACAATGAACACGCATTCTCTTTTGTCCTGATTTTGGCTATATTTAAGATGAATTGGGGTATTTTTATCCTGTCAAACATATACATATGCTTATGTTTGTGAATGCTTCGATTGACTGAGTATAATGAATAATGATACTTGCATAAAGTGTTTCTAGGTTGTTATATGTTCTGATTTTTTTATTTCCTTCATTATTCCTAACAAATAAATGTTAATGGGGTATTAAGAATTTATGTTGGGTCACATTGTCACATATACATGTTATTTCAATGTTCTTAGGTTGCTTTATGTTATGATTTTTGGTAATATAGTTTTGCGAAATTATTGATTATATGGAATATATTTGGATGATTCATGTAATTTTTGTATTATCAGTACCCTAAGGTAGGATGAAAGAAACAAAATGATGTTCTGTGAACTGTTGTGTTTATTTGAAACAAGAACATGGTTAAGCAATATGTTTTTTAAGTTACTGTCTTAACATTTAACATGCTTTGTTTTACATTGTAGCATGAAGAGGTTTGATGTCCAATGTACGATTTGGGACAAGCTTCATAACATATCAAGAGTGTGTCTAGAATTGTATAACCTGAGATAGTTATGAGATGATATTCAATATGTATATAGGGATAATATTATATGCAATGAGTGGGAATGTGTCATGTTTGAGGTAGAGTTTCCTTAGTCGAAGAACAAGATGGTTTTGAAGAGTGACGCTAATTTATTGTATGCTATCAAGTAGTTAGATGGCAAAAGGTATAACTATATACATATTTTTGCTAACCAACCAAGCTCCTAAGCATACCATTCTATAGAAATTTAATCTCCTCTTCCTTAGCAAACTATTCCAAATGAGTTTGCAGTTAATGGCACAGTTGATGACTATAAGATGGATGAATTGAAGGTGACCCCAGCAAGTAAAGATCATTTGCCTGCAAAGGTGACAAATGAGGAAGCTAAACAAGTCGCAAATTATGGTTGGTATGCATATTATTTAAATGATGATTTAGTTGTGCATGAGGATGATGATATGGATAGAATTATGGAAGATTATGAGTCTGGATGTGATAGTGATGTCCCGATGATGAGGATTTTGACAGCGCACCAACCAGTAGGTATGAAAGAAATAGTGGGGGTTTTGAATACAACATGATGCCAATGGGAAGACAAAATTGAAGAGAAGACATAAATTCTTTACAGTGTATGATTTTAGGAGAGTTTTGAAAGTATTTACTGTCAAGAATGGTTTTAAAATAAAGAGGGTAAAGAATAAAAAGTCAAAAGTGACGTGTAAGTGTGCTGGTCCTACTTGGGACAAGTTGAGTTTTCAAATCAAGACATATAATCCTACACATATATGCAAGAGATTGTTTGACAACTGGGAAGCTACTTCTAATTGGATTGTTGCCTAGTTCTTGCACTTGTATAGAGCAAATCCAAACATAAATGTTACGGTTATAGCAAGTGAGCTCAAAAGAAAGTTTAAGGTCACATGTCATCCCATAAAGCTGTACAAGGCTAGGATCAACACTTTGGAGCTATTAGGGGCTGATCACAAAGTTGCATACAGCAAACTCAATCGATACATTTTGGCTGTACAACAAAGCAATCCTGAGAGTATAGTTGACTTACAAACCAAGTGGTTGCTAAAAGGTGAAAATCCAAAGTTTAAAAGGTTCTTCCTTAGTTTCGATGTACATAAGAAGGGTTTTTTTCAAGGCTGCAGACCATTCATTGGTCTAAATGGGTGTCATTTGAGGTCCATAGAAGGGTATAATGCTGGTTACAGTAAGCATTGATGCAAACTATGAGGTATGTCCACTTGTATTTGGAGTAGTGGAGAGTGAAAACTAACACTCATAGAAGTACTTCTTAGAAAAATTATATAAGCAATTTAGGTGTAATGGTGGTATTAGGCTGTGTTACATGAGTGATCAACAAAAAGGGGTACTCAATAAACTTGATGAAGTTTTCCCTAATTCTGACAAAAGGTTTTGCTATAGGTATCTATATACAAACTTCAAATATAAGTTTCCAGGGGTAGCATTGAAGAATATGTTTTGGCAAGCTGCCAAGAGCAATTCTGCCGGTCAATTTAACAAGCATATGAAAGACATCAACAAAATCAGCCCTGTTGCATTCAAGTCGCTCACTGAAATCCCCAATGGCAATTGAAGTATATGGCATTTCAACACATGAGTGAAATCTGCTCATATTACCAATAACATGAGTGAAACATACAATAATTGGATCGATCAATTCAGGGATCTACCTATATTGAAAATATGTGACAAAATCAGAATAAAGACCATGAAATTAATCCATAGCAGGTAATATTGTATATGTTTCTATTTTTACCTATATAATGCTACATATGCTTTGTGTTTCAATGTTTTTTTATTGCCAGGAGTGTTCATTGGATGGTTTGAGTGCTTATATAGCAACTGATGCATATGCTTTGTTATCCAACTATTTTTTTTCTACTGGTTTGGGTGATTTTGTTGTCTACATTTTCCTTTTTCCTGGTGTTTTGTTGCCCAAGTTTTCCTTTGCTGTTTTTAGTGATGTATTGCCACTCAATTTTTTTTTGAGTTATTTTTTTTTTTGCAATTTGGCTATCTAAATTGCTCATTTTTGCCTAAAATTTTCTTTGTTTTTTTTGAGCTGATTAAGAACAATTTTGAGCTTGTTTCAACGCTATTTTGGTGCTAAAAATTGCCCATTTTTGCCCAAATTTTCTTTGCTATTTTTGATCTGCTTAACAACTATTTCAAGCTTGTTTCAATGCTGTTTCGGTGCCAAAAATGCTCAAGTTTGCTTAGAATATTTTTTGCTGTTTTTAAACTTGTTTCAATGTTGTTTTGGTGCCAAAAATGCTTATTTTTGCCCAGAATATTTTTTGTTGTTTTTGAGCTATTTTAGGACTATTCTAAGCTTGTTTCAATATTGTTTTGGTGCCAAAAATGCTCAAGTTTGCTCAGAATATTTTTTGCTTTTTTGAGTTGTTTTAAAGCTATTTTAAACTTGTTTCAATGCTGTTTTGGTGCAAAAAATGCTCAAGTTTACTCAGAATATTTTCTGTTATTTTTTAGTTGTTTTAGGGTTATTTAAGCGTGTTTCAATACTGTTTTGGTGCCAAAAATGCTCATTTTTACCTAGAATATTTTTTACTGTTTTTGAGCTGTTTTAGGGCTATTTTAAGTTTGTTTTAATGCTGTTTTGGTGCCAAAAATGCTTAAGTTTGTCTAAAATATTTTTTGCTGTTTCTAAGCTGTTTTAGGGTTATTTTAAACTTGTTTCAATGTTGTTTTGGTGCCAAAAATGCTCATTTTTGCCCAGAATATTTTCTGCTATTTTTTAGTTGTTTTAGGGCTATTTTAAGCTTGTTTCAATGCTGTTTTGATGCCAAAAATGCTCAAGTTTGACCAAAATAATTTTTATTGTTTCTGAGCTATTTTAGGGCTATTTTAAGCTTGTTTCAATGCTTTTTTTTGGGCCAAAAATGCTATTTTGGTGGAAAAATTGGTTAGTTTTGCCTAGAATTTTTTATGCTATTCTTATGATGTTTTAAGCTTGTTTTTTGCTAGTTTGAGTTCTTAATGCCCTGATGCATATGTATTTATGATAATTGGCAGATATATACAAGCCAAGAAATGGGATGGGTTTATTTACCTACAGTGTAGGGAAGAATAATGAAGATAAAAGAGCTTAGTAGAGACATGGATGTGGTGTATGGGAATGAAAAACTGTATGAGGTGTTGGTAGACAACCAAGACAGCCATGCAGTTGACCTAGAGAACAAAGAATGTGACTGTGGGATGTGGAAGATTTCGAGCCTACCATGTATGCATGCTTTAAGAGTCATTGATGATATTAGAGAGGATTATGAGGTATATGTGCATTCTTATCTCACTAAGTATGACTATTTAAAAACATACAAGGAGTATATTAAGCCTATGCCATCTGAGATCAATTGGCCATGGATTCTCATGAATTTATTAGACCCATCTAAAGTGAAGAAGCAAACTGGTAGACCCAAGAAAAATAGGAAAAAAGAGCCAGGTAAGGAGATTAAGATAAAGAGAAGTTGTTCTGTCAGGTGTAGATTATGCAGTGAGTAGGGACATAATCGAAGGACTTATTCTCAACAGGTGCGAAAGAAAATGAAGACCAAAGGAAGTAACAAAAAGGTTATTCTGATCCATATGTGCATGTTTATTGATTATCTTATCTTTTATTGGTATTTTGGCTTACTCAACACATTTTTTTTCTTCTCTAGGTTTCACAAGAGCAAGTTGGTGGTGATGCAAGTTATGTAAGCACATAATATAGTACTCAAACTGACATTGGCTCAAGTATTTTCTTCTTGTTTCTAATTCTGTAAGGTGAATGCTTTAGGATTATAATTTCTTTAATATTTTGAAATGTACTGACATTATTTTGTGGACAACAGGCTAACTTAACTAGATTTGATATTTTCTTAGCATGTATAAGAACTCAGCGTTTTGGGTAAGGGTAACATCATCGCTACAAGACTTGCGATTAGTTTATATATTTTGGTTGAGATAACAGATGATTTTACATCTATTGATTTTGGACAATCAGATGGTGCATCATCTACCTTCTTTACGAGTAAATGACATTAACTTTATTTGTTGTTTTCAGCTTTGAATTGCATGTTGGGTGGAATTTTTGTTTGATGTAAATAAGCACAATAGGAAACCTGCTTTTAACTTCTTGTGGTTGAAACATTGATGTAAACCCTGCATTTATTAATATGTAATCTGATTTCACTTTCGTCAATGTTAATGCTATATGTTTGGCTAGAATTTTTACCGCTTTGTTATTTGCCTATACGAGTTTCTTGCTGAATTTGAAGCAGTGGAGGCCATTTATAGTAAGTAATGTGGATACAAGTGTGCTAGGGATGTGTTTATATGTTGCTGGTGCATTTGAGATAGAAAATGTTTTTCTTTTCATTGATGAAAGGTAAAAAAGAACTATTTAAACAATTTTAACTTAGCCATATATAGTTATTATTGTGTTCATATATGTATTAATACATATTTGGATAATCATCTAAAGAGGAAATATAGCCGTTGAAAAACTAACGGCTATAATCAATTACAAGTGAATGCTGAACCTACAATTTTTTTTAATTATTTTCTACTTTTTAAATGTCAAATAAACAAACTCCTCCAAGTTTTGAAAATGGTTACTGAAAAAGAAATCTTGTGGGCTCAGATAAGATAATTAAAAGAAGAATAAAGTGTTAAAAAATTAATTTTTCTCATTCAAATAAGGGTATTATAGTTAAATATGATTTGATTAACAGTCTTGGATGGTCAAAAAGGAGGTAAGTGTATTTCTATAAACCTCATTTTTAAGTGTTAAAGTCACAAACTTCAGGAGAGGTATATGTTAAAACCTCTTAAAAGTTATCTGCATTATCTTTTTCGAACGTTTAAAATACCTAACAATTTTTTTATTTTTTAAATATAACGTTTACGTATTTAATCCAATTTAAATTTACATATTAACCATGAACAGTTTATTATATTCTCGCTATTTTTATATATTACGTGAATTATCTCCAAATATATAATAATCAGCATAATTTTTATTCTGAAAATCAGCATGGTTTTTAACTTCCAAGTAAAACAAGAGAATTCAAGATGTCCGTTAATGATGACGTGGCAAGATGTAGGACCCCAACAGACGGTGAATCAGTAACGGAACTGAAGTACACACAACACAACAAAACGCGAGCTCAATTCAAAGAAAGCAAAATGTATCTGCATTGACGTAACAGGAAGTGTGGTGAAAAAATTGTTTTCCCTCTTTCGCCCTCTTTTATATTTTCTCAGCACAAATCATTAAGAGCGTCTCAGATCTGACAGACTCCAGAAATCGATTTGCCAGAACGCCACCATTTTATCATCTCCGGTAATCAAAAACTTCCAATATTCTCGGAATACTTTTCAATATCGTCAAGAATTCAGCTTTATCGCTATCAATCCACCAAATCACTGATCTATCACACTGTATATCACTGATTTCGTTTCTTGTGTTTTTAATTTTACATTTTTTTTTCTCTCATTTATGCGCTTTGCTAGTGTGTATATACTTGTTAAATCTTACTGACGAGTAATTACCGAATCTGTGAATAACATTTTCATCTATATTTTTATACTTGTGAACGTTACTCGTGTTACAGTTAAGCGTTCGAAAAATTTCTTCGATTCTACTAGTGTTAAATGAAATGAAGAGTACGAGTTCGCCGGTCCATAAAGATGCGATACTGCCATCTCCAATCCTTTTATCGAGGTTCAAGGTGTTGTCTTCTACCGTTTCGAGTTTATTTGTTGAATCACAAGTCTTGCTAGCATAAACAACTTCTAATTCAACGAAAAAGTTTTTTATTCTTGACGTTTTCTATTTTCATCCTTTGACATATCTCTAATTACGTTTAGCTTTTACTTTTCTAGCGTTCATATTCGTTATTACATCAGGACTTTGGCTTTTAAGGTTTCAATCTCGATGTCTAATTTAGACTGTTCTTCCAGGTAATATTGTTTCTGATATGGGGTATTAGTTGCTGCAAGGTCAGTGTTCATACTTTTTCTTGTATACAATCGCTATGAGGTTTGATCTCATGAAGTTTTGAGATATTTTTTGTTGTTTTGTTACAGAGTTCATTGTAGAATTTCTTTTTGGTTTGAACAGATTGGATGGGATTCTGTTTTGAGAATGGGTGCAGATTTGCAGGATTTGTTCTTGTACGAGGCATTTTTGTATTACAACCCTCTCCTTTTGGTGGTGAGCCTACATTTATCTATTTTAAGAACAGGTACCTTCTAGATACAAGATCTCTTTTGCAAATTTATTCATTCATTTCTTTTTCTTTTTCAGACAATGATGGTTTGGCTCTGGGGAGTGAACTTATGGGTCTTCTCACAGGGTAGTACTAATTATGCAAGAATATTTGATCTTGATCAAAACTACCTCACTTACCATGAAATATGGAAGGTACTAATTCTTATGCATTAGGTTAATCAAACTTCTTTTCTACCTGTATGATTTTTCTTAACATTTTTGAGTGGCAACTTTGTTCCCACTGCCAATATTAAATTCTCATGTGAAGTTGAAACTTTTGAATGCCCTTGCTTCCATCTTAATCTCATGCAGAACTAGGTGTTGTTGATAACTTTCTCTACTTCAACTGGAACTCAAACAAGAAAAACTATTCAGAATAACTAAACTCTCAAGTAAATTGATAACTTAGGCATCCGCCTCCTTTGATGGTGCACATTGATTCAACTTATTAGAATATTAGAAGTACCAAATTAGCCAGTATCTTCAATAGAATTGTCAAATGCATGTTCAGGCATTTTACTTCATTTCTTCTACAACTTACAGTTTTGGTCTATAATATGCAGTGTAGCACTTGGATGACAATTATCGTGCCAACCAGCATGACGGCATACCTTTATCTCTACTCTCACGGAGAAGTATCATTGGCTGCATCCCAACCAGTGTAATATCTGTCCTGTTTCATGATTTGCTCCTACCTTTGCAGTCATTGAATTTTTCTTCATTTTTCACCAATCTGTTAATATATGCATCCGGTTTCTTTACATAGTAGTTAAATACTTGCTGAATGATGTCATAGGTGATTTTGGTTATTTATTTAGCTTTCCATAGGAGGTTTTACTATCACCACAGGACTTATATAGTCCAGTTTTACATTATGGACTTATTCTTGTTCTTTTGAAACTTTTTATGTAAAAAGAGAGCGAACTTGGCTGCATCACAGTCTTCCAATATCTACCTTTGCACGTATCTCTCTGGCCTCTGCTATCTTGCTCTGGAATATATTTTATAGCAAAATAAATGGTTCAAATAACCTTGCCTTCATCTTTTTGTACCTCTGATTAATGATATGGGTTTTTTATGTGCTCGTTTCAGGTTCTTCTGTATGTCGCTATCGCTATTGTCCTGATATTCCCCTTTGATATCTTCTACTTGTCTTCTCGTTACTTCCTATTGAGGACACTGTGGCGGATAGCTCTTCCTTTGCAGGCAAGTGAATGATGTAGCTTCAATCCAGTTTCTTTTATTCCTTTTTCTCTAAAAAAGAAATGGAAGTTAAATAGTACACAAAAGGATTTAACTATAATCTCTTCTTTTTGAAATTCTCTTAGACAAATGTAACAGTGATTACTAAAATAGCTCCCTGGTCAACTGGAAAATGCATTGGTTTCTTAACTGATGGCATTCTTTTCAAGTTCTGTGACAGTTTTCAATGTGAAGCTTACTATTAACCATTGAATATGATGGACCTTTGCTGTGTGACAGGCAATTACATTTCCTGACTCTTTTTTGGCTGATATTCTGACCTCCATGGCAAAGGTGTGGACCTACAGCCTTGTTCAGCAAATTTTATGTTAATTTTGATAATAAATTGTGTCACATCGGGTACAGTGGGGACATACGCTTATTCTCATGTATTTTCGTGGAAACTCTCTATTTGTATGCTATTTAGATGAACATAACTATCATATTATGGAAAATAACAACTGCCCTACTCTCTATGCTTTCTCGACCTAACCTAAAAGCTATTATCTTGTAATAATTTGGATCTAAAAAAAAAGGCTACATTTATTTTTTCTTGTTGCTCGTAATTGTTAATAATATGCAGGTTTTTTCAGATCTGGAACGTTCTATCTGTCGAATGGTTCATCGACAGGTTAGTATTCTGTATTTGAACCAGTCTTTAATCTATGCAAATAATTTGATAAGGGTCCTGTAGTCTTCATGTCGCTCTTGTTTGATACCGAAACTGATATGAACCATTCTACTGCTTCATTCTTACTTTTGTCAGCTGTAATTAGCAATTTCATTCCCCAGCATTTTGTTGATCTTAGATTTAAGTAGAAAGAGGGAGATAAAAGGAAATAGATGCTGAAAGAAATGGAGTAAATATTCCCTAACTTATAGTAGCCTTCTTACATGTATTATACTAAACATACTTACCAAAATACATTTATGCATATTGTATTACCATAAACCCTGTTTTGAACACCTCAGTACTACTTGTACAAATTGTGGAGATGCTCATATGTTTTTCCCTTCTTATGACCCAACTTAAAAGTTATCCGCATTATGAAATGGTGTAACTCTATGCACTTTCTTCTGGTTCTTCATAGGAATCAGAGTAATTGAAGTGAGATTTTATTTATATTGTTCCCTGGGACTTGTTTGAAACACAGCTAGATAATCTTAGGGAATGAATATAAGTCATGGGAGTCGTCTGATTCAGGCTCTTTCCTTCTTAATCCTTTCTTGACCTGTTTATATGGGATCAAGAAGACAAATACACCTTGATCTGTGGTGACCCTATTCTTATGCGTCTTACGGTAGGCAAACTTGCCATCAGATTATCGAATTAGTTATAGTTATTATGCATTTATTTTCTTTCCTGATGAGTGTTGGCTAACTCTTTTCTACATATCTACCATATATGTTACTTATATGCATGTAGTTGCTATTTTGTGCTGTATGCTTGTAGTAGCTTGGCATGAATAAGTGATATAAGGTTTTCCTCCAATGCAGGTTGCCACAATTGCATGGTTTGAAGCTGATTCAGTTTGTGGTAGTCACTCAATAGCAATTCCACTGGTGCTTGTGTTCCCTTATCTTTGTCGTTTATTCCAGTGTCTTCGTCAGTACAAGGATACAAAGGAAAAGACAACCCTTTTTAATGGTAATTTCTCTTAATGAATTATTGCTTCTGTGTTTTATTACTACTTACCTACTATTTCTACTCTGGTGAAATTAGAATGCAATTGCTACATTTTTTCCTTATAAACTGTAATCAACCTTTCTAGTTAACCAATCATTTTAGGCTTTATTTACACTCTATTTTTATTATATTTAGATGAGTAGTCTCCATGCATATAAAGTAACTGCCACTTTAGTTAGCTTTTATGTATCTAACCTAATAAAGTTCATATCCAAAACACATGTATATTTGTTGTTTCGTAACTGCTGCCTCAGATGACCGTGGCTTGTATTATTTGTTCGTCACAGCTATATTATTACATTAACACTATTTCCGTGTGATTTTCAGCTTTGAAGTATTCAACGGCAGTCCCAGTGATTTTTCTTTCAGCCCTTAAATATCATGTCTTTCCTGATAGGTGGATATCTATTTACCGCCCACTCTGGCTTCTCTCAAGCGTTATCAACTCACTCTATTCATTTTACTGGGATGTAACTCGAGATTGGGAACTGAGGTATATCTAAGATTTCTTTTGCCAACTAAATGAAATTCCAGTGCCTAGCTTTTGAAAAGACATTTGCACTTTAGTAGATAGGACGGAAGGAGATGGGGAGAAAAAATGATAAAAAGGAAATTTCATTTGGTTGGGAAGAAATGATGAGACAGGGGGAAGAAAAATGAATGCACCATTCTTATAATCCAAAACTCATTCCATAATACATGTACATAAGGGTGGTGGAAAGTATAAGACACGAAAGCGAAAGAATCATTTTATACATTTACTCTTACATGAAAACACCACATATTGGTAATTGTATACGGTTTCAAAATAAAACAGCATTATGTCCTCGTTCACTTTTAGAAGTTTCTTTCCTCTTCCTTTATCAAGATATACCAAAATTATAAAGATATTAAGACCTAGCTACAGCTTTAATCTAGTATAATCTTTTTTTTATTTTAATGAAGGCTACAAAAAATGGTTTGTTCTAATATCACATTTATTCCTAAGCAAGCTCAGGTCCAAATAAACCAGTGGTGTATTCCCAATGTTCATGATATGATTATTAACCTACCCTGTTTTTCAGTGGTTTTTCTAGGATTTTCAAGTTCAATAAACCAAATTGTTGTTCCGACCTCTTATATGGACGCCAGTGGGTAAGATTTAGATACATCCATCTTAATTGTATATCCTTTTCAGCTAGACAGTTTAATGTTAATCATTTTGTATTGTGGAATGGTAGATTTATTATTGGGTTATTGGAAGCAACCTGATCTTGCGCTGCACCTGGACCTACAAACTCTCTGTTCATCTCCGCCATAACTACCTCACTGTGTTTACAGTCACTGCTTTGGAGATGCTCAGACGCTTCCAATGGATATTTTTTCGAGTAGAAAATGAGTGGAATAAGATCACCAAGTCAAGCTTCCAGCTTCCAATGAGTGAAGTTCCCAGGGAAGATGAAAAATTACTTGCCTCAACTGATCACAGCGTATAGCCTATTAGAGCATACAGACCCACCCATTCCTGTCTCCTGTCTCGTAATATAGCGTCCAATAGAATTCATTCTTTGCTCTGATGTCAATTCTTCAGTCTGAAATAGTTTTTGCTCCATCTTAGTGCCGTCTTGCATAGCTTATTCTTGCGGATAAGGAACTTGACGCGGAGCTTGTTAGGAAAATTTTTACACCCCATGGCTATTCTAGGGGTCCAAATTTTTTAAACTTGAATGTATAACGTGATTCATATTCAATTCTAACGAAAACCTCAACATCAGTTAACAGTCCATGCTTTATCATAGTTACAGAAGGGATCGTATTAGACTTTTATTTACAATTTAACGTGCTCCACGGTACGCCGCATCATTTAAGCAGTTTATAGTTTTATTTCTTTATTTATTTACATATGCCTCAAAAAGTGTTTATTATACTTGTACACGAAAACTTTTACAGAACTCTGCTACTTTGATGTGAAAAACGTCTATTATATCTTCGTTTTTGCTTAAAGAGTACAGTAGATATCTTTGTACTTTGACTAGTCCGTTATAATGCTCGACTAGAGGCATGTTGTAGTTGATACTCAACTAGTCCAATACAATACTCAATTAATCCGGTAGAAATTATTGTTTACACATTTATTTATCCGTCGAGTTGATTAAAATACCCGAGAGTCAGTAACTAGCCGAATATGTAAACTGTTTGCAAATATGGTCTAATTTGATTCGTTTGTCTTATTTTCACTGCCATTAGATATTATCATTTAATTTGTCAGCAAAATGGCAAGTTTATTGATTTAAGGTGGTCTGACAAGTGTCTTTAAAAGTCCAAATTGATATTAAATATACTAATATGAAAAAAATTAGAGCCATAATTAATAAAGTTGCTCAGAGACAAGTTTATTTACTGAAAAAATAAAAATAAAAATAGAAGTATGTTATGCCGCTTTGAAGACTAGTACCATGAGAGAAACTTATTCGCGAAGTAAATAACCGCCACATGGCATACATCCATCCGCTAATTCAATTCACAACGCCATATCCTTCCGCGAACGGGATACTGCGTTGCGCCTTCTATGTATTCTCGCGAAGACCAGCCAATCGTAAACGGAGCAATTGAGTTCATCTCTTTCTCGGTAAAATTCCCTGGCTCATTAAAATCCCTCTACAAGTACCCTATATAATTCAATCATTCTCTTATATTTTCTCAACCGACGATTTCAATTTGGTTCGTGAATCGGCAATCTTCAATATCATACTCGGCGTATTGGAATCTCAGGTTTGCTGCAATTTCTCTAACAATCAACGATGTGTGTTATTATCTAGGGTTTCTATATCATCATCTGGGACCATTTGACTGACAAGAAGCTATAATCACCAAGATCATGACGATCAGATCGGATATTATATGTGCTTGGAACTGTATTCGGGTTATTAGGGTTTTTGCTTCATTATTTCTCTTAGGATTAGGGTTTTTTGCAGAGGATTTTGCGGTCGGATGAGATTTAGAGAATTGAGTTATATAGAGATTAATTGCGAGATTTTTATCTGACGATCATTGTTTATAAATCCGATTCTTGTGTCTCACATTCTGTATTAGATTTTAGAGCTTTTATTAGGTTCTGTGTATGGTTTACTGTGGAATCGCTAATTTTTGGTTTATGCTTCGAATCGGAAGATCAAAGGATCAAAAGATCGACGGTGCTTTGATCTTGGTTGGTAGAACTACATGCCAGAGATTATGGGTTTAGCTTTTCTGATTTAGGATCTTCTCCTATGAACAGTTATGATTCGTGGATATTATTTGAAGGAACAGTTACATGTGTCTTTGTCCATTGATACCTCTATCTATTCCTTTATTATAGTATGGACGTTAAGGCATCCAGAAGATTCACAAATAAACGAGAACGATCATTCTTTAATTCACTTGGACAATTAGAAGGCGGAGGAGGAAGTTGGCCCACCAAAAAGGTTATATGTTTTTACCATTTGGAGGGAAGGTGCAATCGGAACCCCTGTAGGTTCCTGCATGTAGAATCACCAGCCCCGCATGTTAACCGTAAAATTGCAAAGCAGATACCAGAGGACGTGCCAAAGAAGAGCTACAGCTATAATCGTCCAAAGAAGAGCTACAGCTATAATCGTCCAAAGAATATATGGGTTTCCAGTGGATCAGAAGATAGAAACCAAGATCTAATTAAAAGGAACCGCAATTATACTGCTCCTAAGAAATTGGCTTCTTCTACTGGAAATGATGAGTCAGGAAATACGACAATTACTCAGAAGACTACAAAAAACGTTTGTGAGCACTGGATGTCTGGAAATTGTGTGAGAGGTGATGAGTGCAAGTTTCTTCATTCATGGTATCGTGGGGATGGGTTCTCAATGCTGGCAAAGCTTGATGGACACAAAAAGGTATGCTGTATT
Organism: Azadirachta indica; assembly: GCA_022749755.1. Taxonomy (NCBI): domain Eukaryota; kingdom Viridiplantae; phylum Streptophyta; class Magnoliopsida; order Sapindales; family Meliaceae; genus Azadirachta; species Azadirachta indica. The sequence continues at coordinate 21,542,510 of CM040440.1, forward strand.
AGGGATGGGCTTTCTCCACATTTATTTTGTTCTCTGTTTATCTTAAATGCTTACCACTTCCTTGTGTGCTTACTAGGTATGGGATTTTCTTTTTTGTTTGTTTCATATTTGCCTTCTGAAACCTTTTCTGATGATTACAATGTACAAATTTTTTCTAGTGATGACTTTGGATGATGTTCAATGACAGGCTGTTTGTGGAATTGCCCTTCCTTTGGGGTCTGAAAAGCTTTATTCAGGCAGCAGAGATGGAACAGTGCGGCTTTGGGACTGTTATACTGGTCAGTGTGCTAGCGTGATCAATCTTGGTGCTGAGGTTGGATCTTTGATTTGCGAGGGCCCATGGGTTTTTGCTGGCATGCCCAATTTCGTTAAGGTCAGCATATAGCTTTGTGTATTTTTTCTTCATTTGACAGTCTACTGTTTTATCCATAGCTAGTGTTATTGTGCTCAAAAGCTTATTTTGCATGTGTTGGCAATTTTCAGGCTTGGAACATTGAGTCATCAGCTGAACATAGCCTTAATGGACCAGTTGGCCAAGTCTATAGCATGGTTGTTGGTAATGAAATGCTTTTCGCTGGGGCACAGGTAACTAGAGCTAGTTTGATTATCGTATGGAACTGGTTTTAGTATCTCCCTTACTTTCTGCTACTTGAAACGTGATTGTGAAGTCCTAGATTTCTCAGGCTATAACTAGGTTGATGTTGTCTTTTGTTCTTTCAAATCATTGTTATGATGTCAAGCTGGATTTATAATGTTGCTTAAGAGTTCATTCTTGGAGTTAAAAGTTACATATGTCCTGTCCTTGGAATTGCAAAATATCTATAAACGTTTTAGTGTAGGCATAACAATAGTACATGTTGAAAACCACAGCAGTGATTATCATTTTGTAGTTTAGATTGTTACACTATTTTCCTGCATCATCAGCTTGGTCATTACATCACTGAGAAAAGATTAATTGCTTTGTGGGATGTTGCAGGATGGTGATATTCTGGCCTGGAAAGGAAATCCCGGAGCCAAGGATCCTTTTCAACTGGCTGCATTTCTAAGAGCCCACACTCATGCTGTCACTTGCTTAGCGGTTGGAGCCAGTAAGTTGTATTCTGGTTCCATGGACAATACCATAAGGGTAAGTTAGTTTTACAGAAGATTTTACCTTCTATCCTGTCATTTGTGCTGTTAGGGATGGTTTTTGCAAGGTGGTCTTGAATGCCTTAGTATATGTTCTTCACATCTTCTAGACGAGGACAGAATATGTTGTCTAAAATTGCAATTAAATTTTTGGAGGCCTATGTTGTGCATGCATGGTACTTGAAACCATACATAATTGAGCAGTTTTTTTGACTCGTTGGATAATTTATTAGTGTGTTATTGTTTTTGTTTTGATTAGTCAATGTTCTGCACCTTTTATTTTCTACTCTATTTTTGCATATAGTTCATGTCTTCTATTTGAACTTCTTTTTGGTGTAAGCATATCAACCCTTCCATTGTTTTCCTCTTATCTGTAAACCAGGTCTGGGATCTTGACACTTTGGAGCTTGTTATGACATTGGATGATCATACTGATGCACCGATGTCTCTTCTTTGTTGGGATCAGTATTTGTTATCATGTTCATTGGACCAGACAATAAAAGTTTGGGTTGCTACTGAAGCAGGCAACTTGGAAGTAGCCTATACACATAATGAAGATCATGTATGTGTAAAATTTTTTTTCAATTATCATATGTTTATTTGCTTTGCAAAATGGAGAATCAGAGCTGATTATACAATATAATCTTACAATGCTAACTGGAAATTATTATGATCATAACACTGGTGTTTCAGGAGGTTAATATGTAAAATCTAGGATATTGACTGAATACTCAAGCTGCATCAATAATTTTATGAAATCACAAGCTCAGCACATAGTTAGTCGAAGGATGTGCTGCAGTGTCATTGACAGGATTAATTTTCATGCCTAATTGTCGGTACCTATATTCTTCTTTCTATTCTGTCCGCTGTATCTTTGCATTTCTGCCACTGTACAGTTGGACTGGAAGATGCATCAGCTCCTTCTATCCAAAATATATTTGATATTTGCTTTCATTGTATGCCATTTTTTTGTTGTTTATTATTTAAGTCATAGCACGCCCCCCTCCTCTCTTGCCTCCAAGTCCTGCCTTGAATGTGAAGCACGCATGTGACATTGATGTGATTCTTTACTTGGTCTAAGATTGGTTTTAAGTTGGAATCAATTTTTGATTAGTAGAGCACTTAAAATAAGGTTGTTTGTTGGGCTGCTGAAAATTGTTTGGTCCTTAAAGCTTTTCAACAATGTTGGCTTAGGGTCGCCCTCAAACTGTTTTACTGATTGTGTTAATTTGCTTGTTGCAGGGCCTGCTTGCACTGTGTGGGATGAATGATGCAGAGGGTAAACCAGTTCTGATTTGTTCTTGTAATGATAATTCCGTTCGTTTGTATGAGTTGCCATCGTAAGTAGTTGTCATCTTCGTTTGTTGTCCTTTATTTTGTAAGAATGATCAATTTTGGCTAGCTTTATTCTATGTCTCTGTTTGACAAATTTAAACTCTGTTGGGCAGGTTTATTGAGAGGGGCAGAATATTTTCAAAACGTGAAGTTAGAGCACTTCAGATTGGACCTGACGGCCTTTTTTTCACCGGTGATGGAACTGGAATGTTAAGTGTATGGAAGTTGTCGCCAAAGCCAAGCGAAGAAATGTCATGAACTAATTGCGGTGTGATTTCGGCAAATTCGATTAGATACTTGTACACGTAGACAATGGTACTAACATTTTTGAGGATTTGGTAGTTTACCAACCAACCGATATTATAATTAACATATACGGTTTCATTTCATTTATTGAAAGAAAAATAAATCTTTTCATTAGTAATTTGTTTTTCACAGAACCCGGGGGCTGTGGTGTAAAACTGAAATAGGATGGGATAGAAATATTTCCAACGGTTAATGGAAGTGCTAAAATGAAAAGGAAAGGCGGCGATTAGATAATAAAGAAGGATGTAATAATAAATTTTGCTAGTTTCTTATTTTGTAAGTGTCATGTACGATTGAGAAGCAAAAGTTAATAATCTGGTGGAGGCATAAGCCTCTGATTAAATCTGGGATGACGCCCACGAGTTTCACGAGTACTGGATAAAGAAAATCGTGCAAACTTAGCCGTCGTAGGGCAGTAACACATAAATAAATAATATTACCTCATTGAAAGGTCGTGGCATTTTTTAATTTATTGTGATGTGTTTCGTAAAAAATTTTATAAATTTTGCTTTTTTTTTTTTTTTTCCAAATTTTATTTATAAAAAATCACCAATAAATATTTGGCAACTCAAGCGTAAGGGAGCTTAGGTGCAAAGATGATGACGATGATGATGATGATGATGATGATGATGCAAAAAGAAAGAAGTGTTTTTCGGGTAGTTAATATTTTTGATTTCAAGAAAAGAGAGGTGCAGGGCGACTTGTATACGTAAACACTTGCTCACAATGTATCTCTTATCTATTATGTTTATCGTGGCCATTTTTCCAATTCCACCCATTGAAACCGCCAAAACTGACGCACCCTCAGTCATACCTCTCGTGCTTTCAACTTCCCCTTGTTCTTTATTCATTTAAATTCCCCTCTCCTCTCTCTGGAATAAGAGAAGATCATCAAACTCCGCTAATAATATTATTAATATTCGCGGGCTGCAAGGCTCTGTGAACGATATATCATCAAGTTGTTCTATGGCGGCAGCTAATAATGCAGTTTCGTTGTTGTACTGTTCCTTCGTCGTAGTATCTCTCGTATTGCTTACCTCTTTCAGAGATACTTCTATCATTTACGAATCTATCAAAGGCAATCAGCTTTTGGATCATCGACCCTGCGATGAAATCTATGTTGTTGGTGAAGGAGAAACCCTTCACACCATCAGCGACAAGTGCGGTGACCCTTTTATTGTGGAGCGGAATCCTCATATTCATGACCCTGATGATGTTTTCCCTGGTCTTGTTATCAAGATTACTCCCACCTAATTCTAATTCTAATTCTAAATCCAGAAAGCTTTTCATGTAGTTATCTTCTTAATTTCTTTTTATCTTTGATTTACTTGCCAAGATATTTATTTATTTATTACATGTAAAGTTCATAGCAATTAATACTATCTTGTAGATCAATTTTTACTTTTTTTTGGAACTTTTGATTACTGTTCTATTTATATTAGTATTATCAGCTAGCTGGCCTAGCTGCAGGCTATATATGTTAATGTTAGTGAAAACAAATTAATTATGACACTCGGTTTAAGATTTATTCAAAGCAAGTTTTCTTTGCAGGAACGCTTTAGTTACTTTAATTTAACATTTCAATGTTTTTATAATAATTCAGTAATATGTTTATTCAAACTTTTGAATGGTTTCTCCCAACAAAACCAGAAAACAAAAAAGAGAGAGATGAAGAACGAGGTTGTAAAATAAAATAAAATATCATATCATATGTGGTCGGCAAACTATCGTACGTGCCCTAAGTGGGTTGGAATGGCGCCTTTCAGTTTCCAATCCAAAATCGTTGTATAAGTTATAATATATGATTGAGAGAGTAAAATGGTTATATACAACTAAATAATAATAATAATAGAGACGGCTGGGCGACAAGAACATGAAAAGCACATTAAATCTTTTTTTAATAAGTTCGAGTGAGTACGGGTCTTCATTCGGCTTTAGCTAATTATTTCAGCGCAAACTCAATTGAACAAGAGAATTTTGCGTGAATTATATATTATTTTAAATAAAATAAATAATAATTCAAGATAATTAAGATTACATAATGAAAGTTTAAATGTGGAGCAACATCACAGCAACAAGAAGTTGCAGGTTTAGACCCTCATGGCCATCAAACATTGTGCAACAATTAGTAAAAACCCAACAACATATTAATGACTTATTTAAAAATTTAAGTTTAAATTTAAATCAATTCTAATTTGTTTTTATTATTATTATTAATGTAAGTACTTATTTGTCAACAACAACAACATGGAAGAATATATAATATGTTGGTAAGGTAGGTGGATTCATTCACTGTCATATTGCACTTAAAGGGACTTAGGAAGTGAGTAGCTTAATTTTTCTCTCGAGAAAGTTATGTTCTTTAATTAATTAATTAAATACCTAATCGACTAAACCAATCGATGGAAGATAATATTAACTAATGGCAGTAGCATGAAAGTGGATAAGACCCAATTGTCGCACGCTGTAATGGGCATCAAAACCCAAGTCCAGATGCAGAAGCGGCCCAAAAGCAACTAAGCCACTTTTTTCTGAAAACAATTATTAATTGTTGACACGCATCGAAGTAATACCATGCGATGAAAACGACGACGGAAGAAGAATAACTAGTAGTGAGGCGTAAAAGGCTGACGTGATTTACATGAAAATTACGTTGCATAAAATACCTTGCTGTTCCCCAGATCCAATTTTATTGTCGTTTTTTCCCATTTCATTTTGTTAGCTTTCTACTCGACTAAACAGAGTGAGACGACCCATCACTGAATTATAACCACAATACAATACATGCACGCTGCTGTTGAAAATGTCAACCTTACTAATTAATTCAACGATCACAAAAGTGGCTCTCAAACCCCCAAATTAAATGATATAACACGTCCACTTGTTCATTCATGCAACACATATTACATATATGAGGATTGAGGTCCAAAAATTTTTTGTAATTCTAAAACAATCTAATTCGGATTTTGTAAGCTTTAATTTCTTTACAGCTTATATATGTAATATATCTTGGGGTTGATATGGTAATCTGCAACCTCCATTCATAATGCAAGCTTTTTCGCTGCGTCAATACCCTATCATATAGGCAACTTTTTAAGCACCAATTACCCTCACTGTAAATGTTCTAGTTGATATACATATATATATATATATATATATGTCCTATCCCAAAAAGAAAAGATTCGATATATGTTTGTTTCCTACACCTACATATATGTAATATGAACTGTGATTGTTTGTACTCTTTGTGCAGGAAAATAGAAAATGACAGCAGGTTTTTCAGAACTGTGACCACACCTTTTGGTTTTCCACAATTGAAAAATTCCCTTCCACATGCATCATTTTGCTACAGAAGCTTATATAAAACTTTTAAATGGCAACATGCCTCGTAATCCTGATGAAATGAAAATTGCAGAAAGAGAGAGAGAGAGAGAGTCACCAGGAATCATAGAAATTCGGATAAGATCAAACGGAATATTCAATAATAATCTCGTGTTATTAATTATGTTTACCTCAAGACAACGTTCACTTATTTATATGTAAATTAATATTGTTCTCTGTCTGTCTCTTGCGAATTAAGGCAACTGCAAAAACCGACACGCAGTTACTGTGTATAAATGTACATGTACACGCTCCTTTGTAATCATACAAATTAATTTAATCAATAATAATATATGTTTCAGTTCAGAAAGCTGCTCGCTGGGTCGTCCTCTTATATGTATATATATAAATAATTATTATTAACCTAACCTATTTTCTGCCATTATCAAACAACTTTTTGTTAATGCAAACATTTTTTTAATCTCTGATTAATTATGAAGAATATACGATCAATCATGTTCATATAATATACAATGATATACAGTTTTAATGAGAAAATAATTAACTTTTAGCTTAGCTTCAGGCATATGGCTTTAAAGTGGGATTTTCCATGATGGCCTTTCATTATCCCAGACAGCCGAATGAACAGATAATCGACACGTGTAATAGGTAATGGTGGCAAAAGAATTCTTTGTTTTACTCATGAAATCCTGCATTAATATTACTGCACATGGACCCTGCAAACAGAAACCCCCATTCCACTTCTGTCTTTCTTTCTTTCTTCTCAACTTGCTATATCTTTTATACTTGAACTACTCCTCCTAGTTTTTGGCTACAAAAACAGGCTTTGAAGCTTCAGTTCTTCAGTTCACTGCACGAATATTAAAGCTCTCGGACTGTAAGTCAACTGCCCGTTTGCATGTGCACGATGATTTTTCCTGTTCACATTAATTAGCAAGCTAATTATATTAGCTATAATCCCGTTTGATCTATTAATATAAATATATGCATGGCTGTTTTATAATTTTTTTTTTCTTCTCTAAATAATATATATCTAGCTTGCCCTAAATATATCTAGGTGGCTTATTATGAAATTCCATATAAATTCTTTCCTTTGAAGCTTTCTGCAGCTGACTTTAAAGAGTAATGTTATTCTTTAGAGTTTTCGGCCGTCTAAACTTGTAATCGCTCTATAGTTGCATGCATCGAGGCCACCAGAATCGGAAGAATATTGACTGCAATTTATGTTTAAGCCAAAATTAGGTATGCATGAACTGCTAAGGCAAATATTTGGACCAGACTCTGAAATTTTGTCAGAAATTCACAAAGACGACATAATGTACAGCACCACTGACCAGAGTTTTCTGAGCAAAAAACATGGAGGGTGAAGATGGAGTCATGTTTATTTTTGGACATTGATTTTTTTTTTTTTTAAAAAAAATTTTGACAACGACTAATATTAAGTGTGAGCACGGAGCATATATACAAAAATTCATTTTCTTCGACTTATTAGAAAATCTACCAATGGTTCTTTCACTTAGTGGCTAACATAAATACTTTTTGTACCTGCCAAACCTGTAAAGCATAGCTTTTTTTTTTTTTTTTTTTTTAATTTTCATTTCTTTATCCTAAACGTGATATTTAAGTGGTCGCCAGTTCTTTTGTTGGCATTTCAATTAAACCCACGAAAATGCATTTTAAAGTTCTTTTTTAAAAAATTATAGATACAATAACATTTTAAAAATGAAAATCTAAAACAACTAACGGTAGAAGATATTCGACCTTGCAAGCTGTAACAGAGTCAGTGAAGTTAAATATTTTAGAATCACTTCAAAAGATTTACAGCATACGGTAATCCGTCAAAAATACGTGCAAGTTAACGGCAAAGTTAAGTCGGTCAGAGGGTCACTCGCTGGTGCGTGGTGACACAGTATAATACTAAAATATTAAAGTTGGTGGGTCCCAGAGCTCACGTGCCCTATATAACCGGTTCTAAATTGATTTCATTAACAATAATACAAAATTTCGCGCGATATTTATGACACCCTCATTTGCTTGCACCAGCAACTCACCCGCATTTCTCTTATTTGAAGATTCAGATCACTCTGTTCTTTTGCATACCAACTGTTTGCTTAAACAACATGTGGCAAAAGAGAGCTTCTGACGACGATATTAGTGATAGATTCTTTGGTTTCCGAGGCCTTTGTATTTATGGGTTTGTTTTCTTCAGCATACTTAATTTTTTGTACAACATGTTTTCTTCTCTTTTTTGGGTTTGGCACGTTAGAAGAAGGGCCAAATTAATAATTTGATCACTACCCAGTGTCTGAGAATCAAATTGGTTGTGCGTTTTTGTTTGGTAGTCTGATAATTTGTGAGGTTTCCTTAATCACCTTAAAGTTTGTGTGAATTGAAACCTTCTTGGTTGCATTGAAGTCTAAGCGCTGGTTGTATGGATTTTAGGGAATTAATTTTTTTTTCCTGAAAGATGGTTGCTTTTGGGAAGAAGTTGAAAGATTCGCAAATTCAAGAATGGCAAGGGTATGTGTTAGTGTAACGTTGAATAGCAAATAGCGCTGACACAGCGAAATTTTGCCTTCTATTTGTGCTCTTAAGGATAATTTTGATTAGGGTCTTCTGAATGTATTTATTTTTGTCCATTTCAGATATTATATTAATTATAAGTTATTGAAGAAGAAAGTCAACAGATACACGCAAGAAATTCAGGTTGGATCAGAAAATCGCCTTCATGTACTCAAGGACTTTGCAAGGATGCTTGATGCTCAGGTAAGTGGTAACTGCTGAGACAGATTAATATTACTTGCATTGACCGGACTTGAGCGAAGTGAGACCTAAAAATACTATGTATAGGTGCAAGGTTTCATAAAGGAAATGCACAGTTTGTACCGTACTCCTTGATGATATATCATTCTCAGAACTTCCATTTCTTCTTTTTGCAACTTCAGATTGAAAAGATTGTCTTGTTCCTGCTGGAACAACAAGGAGCACTAGCTAGTAGATTATCACAACTTGGAGAACAGCACAATGCTCTTTCACAGCACCAAGACGGAGCAAGAATTTCTGAACTACAAGAAGCATATCGAGCTGTTGGACGGGACCTCTTAAGGCTCCTCTTTTTCGTCGAGATGAATGCCACTGGTCTACGTAAGATTTTGAAGAAGTTTGATAAGCGTTTTGGCTATAGATTCACTGATTACTATGTCAAGACCCGAGCTAATCATCCTTACTCTCAGCTGCGACAAGTGTTTAAGCATGTGGTAAAGTGCTCAATTCAAAATCAAAGTTCTTATACTCAATCATTTTAAAATGGCCTTTAATTGTTTATTTCATAAAATTTTTGTTTACCTTGGCATCCTTCTTAGTTGCTCTTTTTTAAAACATGAATAAAGTAGTAATTGAATATGCAGGGTATCGGGGCTGTTGTTGGAGCAATATCCCGCAATCTTGCAGAACTTCAATACCATCAAGGGAGCTACATATCAATATATGATCAGCCCGCTCTATCTCACCCGGTTTTCTCTCACATCCACTGTTATATGCATTGCTGACAGTCTCCTCTTTTCTATCTGAACAGAATATGCTGAGATTCTTAAATAGCTATAAAGTTCTTAATTGAAATTCAAAATTCCTTTTTTCCCCACTGAGAAGAATTCACAATTTATCAGTGGGTAACAAAACTTATTCCTCTTTCCTCTTTCAAGTAAAATTCAAAATGAATCTCATCTTAAAATAAATTGGATCAAGTTATCTTGCACTATTGTGAGTACATGACTATTGGATTTTAAATATGAAACACTGTGTTCTACACTTCCTACTTGCTGTAGCTTGTTTGAGTGAGTAGCAACTTAGTTTCTATCTGGATATGTACCTTTGAATTGCTGTTGCATGTTCCACTGCTATTGCAGCCACCACTGGATCTTAAAACATACTACTCATTCACTATGGAAAACATATGAAAGTTTTTGTGTATGTTTGACGTTAGTCATATGTTTTAAGTTAAGCTGAACCATTGGACATGATTTTCTTATGACAGTTATATTGATCTTTGATTTATCCTATACCAGTCTAACATGACTTGTTACCACAACTTGTACGAGTAGCGGCAGTTACCTGTCTATTCATTCTGGATGTATGCTGTGTATGGGGTATGTGTGGAATAGGTAATATTGAACAGCATGCTTTGTGACAAATTTGCAGGATCCAGTTGTTGATTCTATTAAAGCAGCTGTGAACAGGTTATCGCACTCAACGACTTTCCTTGAGTTCTTGGGAAAGCATGCTTTTATTATGCAAGAGGAGTTACCAAGTCCTTCCGAAGACCATCATGTTGAGCAGAGATATCATTTCATGTCACTTCTCTTGAACTTGGTAAACACATTTCTGTATATGGTCAACACATATATTATTGTCCCTACGGCAGATAATTACTCCCTCAGCCTTGGAGCTGCAGCAACAGTTTGTGGTGTCATAATTGGGTCAATGGCTGTCGCACAGGTGTTCTCTTCAGTTTACTTTAGTGCATGGTCAAATAGATCATACTTAAAACCACTTGTGTTCAGTAGCATTGTTCTCCTTATCGGAAACACCTTATATGCACTGGCTTATGATCTTAATTCAATAGTGATTCTTCTGATTGGTCGGCTATTTTGTGGGTAAGTGACTCTCGTTTACTTGATCATTGAAATTTACATCTGATTTATTTCTTTTCTGACATTTATTTCATATCGTACTGAATGGAGAGAAGCCTATTGTAGCAGGCTCTTTAATGCATGAAATTCTGGAACACGTATGATCAAAAGAGTCGTTCAATAATGATAAAGTTTTAGAGTGAATGTTCTCATCTGTTTTGTTTATCACATCCATCAGTTCATATTATAATTGAAATAAATGTATGGACTTTTTCTTCTTGTGTTTGACGACCTGTAATAATGAAATTTGCAACTTGAAGTTTAACTTTAATTTAAGGTTTTAAGTACACAATTTTAAGTCTGTGCTTATTATTTTTAAAAATTAGGTGAATTTTTTCATGGAACTTCCTCTAAAATTTTAGCTTCCTTTTCTTATCCCCTGCTTTCTTTTAGTTGTTGCTCTATGGCTAACTTTCTAATTACACCAAAAGTGATGTTACTATGCAGTTCAATAATGGTAATCTAAATTTTCTACATATGCATATGGCAGTTCTTCTCACATTATCCTATTGTAACTATGAAGTATTGCCCCAAAAAAATGCATTTGTCTAAAGTGTATTACATATTGCTTTTACTCACCAAAAATAATATATCTTTACTGGTTTTACTCTTATCATTGACAAGTCTAAGTTATTATATTTCAGGTTAGGTTCTGCAAGAGCTGTTAACAGGCGTTATATCAGTGATTGTGTACCACTTAAATTGCGAATGCAGGCTTCTGCTGGTTTTGTCAGTGCCAGTGCTCTTGGAATGGCCTGTGGTCCAGCTCTTGCTTGCTTATTTCAAACTAATTTTAAGATTTACAAGTTGACATTCAACGAGGATACTTTACCTGGTTGGGTCATGGCAATTTCATGGTTTGTCTACTTATTGTGGTTGTGGATTTCCTTTAGGGAGCCACCACAGGAGCCTAAAGAGAATCTGGTTCCACAGGAAGCTAATGCTGGTTTGTCAACAAGATCAAGAACTTTGGCTTTGCATATTTCATTATAATATTCCTTTCTATTTTTCATTTTTCATTATAACACTATCTATTTTCCATTGAAAATTCATCAAGGCATCAACTTGCTTTAGTTGCATTCTTCTCCACACTCTCATTCATTGCTTTTCAAGACACAACATCCTATTTCTTAAATGTCATGAATAGCTTCCTGTCAATCCTTTTGAGAGTTATATTCTGATGCAGCAATACCATTTTCTCTTTGTCTGTATGGATTAAGTTGTATCTTCTTTTTCTTTGGAAAAATCTGGAGAACTGTTGTGATAATAATCCAGCATTATCAGTGTTAACTGACCCCATTGAGCTAATATGATCCCGTGTTGTTGGCTACTCCAAAGCTAGCTTGTGGCTTGAGTGTTGCCCATGTCATAAGGCTTAGCTTTGTCTGTGTCATTGCAAAGACATGACTCTTGGAACTTGAATCTTTGAGTACAAGTTGGCCAGGCTGCATGAACCTTATTCATCCTGCATCTTTTCCTTTTATTCATGTTTCCAAGTTTATTTCACATAAATTGAAACAAGTTTCGTCAATTCTTCAACGGCATGGTTTTTGATGAACAGTTTATTTTATAGGGCTATTGATTAACTGTGCTGTAGAAAATGGTTATACACAGCCATTGCTTTTGAGCTGTGAAGTTAAGCAACCAGACGAAAATAAAGATCAAGAACCTGATGACGATGAAGAAGAGGATTCTGAGAAAATTCAAAGACCTGTCACTTCATTTGTGTCAGCTTATCAATTACTTACACCATCTGTAAAGGTATAGGAGACCTAACATTTTTGTTCTCTTTGGAAACTTAAGGTGGTATCCTGTAAAGGTATGGGAGACCTAATGATTATAGACTGAAAGTTAAATATCTTCCATTTCTTTTTTCGTTGTTATCCTGAATAAGTAACGACCTCCATTATTATTTGTTTAGAATTTTTATATGCACTATTTAAACAGTCTCTTGAATCATCATAGTTTTTGCCAGGTTCAACTATTTGTTTATTTTATGCTCAAGTATGCAATGGAGATTTTGCTTGCAGAATCAAGTGTCATCACTGAATATTACTTCATATGGTCTACCAGCAGTGTGGCAATTTTTCTTGCATGTCTCGGGCTGACAGTCCTTCCAGTGAACATTATTGTTGGGAATTACATCAGCAACATTTTTGAAGAAAGGTAAACTTTCAATTGTGAGGATAAATATCTGTCTGATTCTTCCCTCATCTTTTGAGTTGGAAATCTTGAATTTTTAGATGTCTTATCTATGGTCTCTTTTGTCCATCAAGTGTAATTGATAAGGCTTATAACTAGTAGAGAGCTAGAATATATTATAGGAAAGTATTTTAATTATACAATGTCCTCTAGTATCCAGTTCCAGTTTAGCTTAAAGTGTTGAAGCTTTACTTTATATGATCCTAGCTTCCTCGCTCTAAGGACCAAGGGACTGATTGTTTCCATTTAATCTAAAGTTTCTTAAGTCACGTTAGTAGTGATATGATGGGACAGTAAGTTGTAAATTCCAAGTAATCAGTTTAAAATACAAAACATAATGAATAATGTATGAATGCTATATTCTTGTGCATATCTGTTTTCTTCTGTTATGCATGCCTTTCTTTACTTGATTGCAGGCAAGTTCTACTGGGATCTGAAATTATGGTTTGCATTGGTATACTCTTCAGCTTCCATATATTGATCCCTTACTCAGTACCTCAATATGTTGGCTCAGCACTTATTACATTTGTGGCAGCTGAAGTTCTTGAAGGTAATTGTCATTCTTTATGGCAATGAAACCTCAGATTTTATTTGTATCTTTGTTAAGGGTGGTTTGTACTCTCTTGGCATCTTGCTACTCTATCGAAGTTACCCTTGTTTGGTCATTTTAGTTGTCCTAATAACTAGAAGCATATGCAGTTGTCCATCATACAAATAAAACCAAGCAAAGGCATTTTCCTACCTAAACATTACCTTACATGAATATAATGTATTCTTCACCTGAGGGCTTGTTTGTTTTTTCAACTTAAATTTGAATAATTTTATTCAAATGTTTAAAAACTATTTGTTTTTTAACCTATATCTAAAAAATTGTTAAAAATGTTTTAAAGTAATGAAGTTAAAAATTTTAACTTAAATATGAATAACTGAATAGATTAAATATTTTATCTGTCAATAATCTTTTTAGTTATGTTAACAAGTTAACATATTAATTTCAAATTTTTTAGGACATATAATTAAATTTTTTATATTTTATTTTTATAAAAACAAATAATTTATCATTTATAATTAGAAATTTAAGTTAAAAAAAAAAACAAACATATTAATCAGATTCAGATTTCAGTCAAATTTAAATTTTAGTCATATTCAAACTTTAGACAAAAAAACAAACACTACCTTACTCTAGAATTCAGAATCCAACTCACATGGCCTTAACATACATACGAATCTAGGCTGGCCGATTGTTTGATTGTTTTGATGTGTTGTACTTTAGTCGTTGCATTTGATAATATTTAGGCTGACTCTTGTCTTAGTTCCCCTAGTAGTTTTTAGACCCTGGTGAACAATTTAACTGTTGGATGGACATTTTTCTCTGGATTGTTACATACATCACATTTTGGTTGGAGATGTTCTTACTTGCTGAGCTTGACAGTAAGATCCTATTTGCTTGACCATATACAGGTGTGAATTTATCCCTTCTGTCCCGGGTAATTTCATCAAGGCTTTCCCGAGGAACCTACAATGGGGGATTGCTTTCAACAGAAGCCGGGACCCTGGCTCGGGTAATTGCAGATGGAACAATAACTCTATCTGGGTATTTGGGTGAGAGCAAGCTACTGAATGTCACGTTAATTCCTTCACTCTTCATCTGTATCTCCTCCATCGTTGCCACCTGCTTTAGTTACAACTCTCTTTATTAAATCGCAGCCCTTCTCTAAGTTATTGTACAGTATAAAAGAACTTGCTCTCTTATGGAATTAAAAATGCAGTTGAACATAAGTTTCTGGAGGCTCTGGATTTATTCAACGAGCGGTGTACATATTTTTGAGTAGATATCTTCGTGGTTTAAATAAATTGATATGTTTTGCGGCTTGCAAAGTCGAGATTACCTGTATGTATTACTAAAACAGTTTAGCTCTTGAGAAATGATAAGCATCTGATTAATCAAATAAATAACAATCGAATTTGGAATATCTTTGTGCTTAGTTCATATAAACTGTCACAAACAACCTCAGCTAAGCTAAAGCGTGAAACTGAGGATTGATTACTCTCTCGGCTGGATCAGTTTTTGTAATTGGTAATACGGAATTCCAGATTCCAAGTTATGCTCAACCACATAAATTTGCCGGCTTGGAATCAGGCTACTAGAAGAAGTTCGAATCAGCTTAAAATTTGGTTGAATTCCGAATCTGAAAATGCGGCGGTGGCAGTATGAATCCACGTACAATTTAAATGTTTAAATTTTTTTTTTGTTGTGTTGAAATTATTATTAGAATTATTAATCCTAACAAACAATCTCTTCGTTTAATCAATCGAAAACTTGCTCGTATATACGTTGTATTAATGACATGTGTTATGCTTATTTAAAATATTAATGTTATATAAATTAGTATAATTAATTTGTATTTTATATATTTATTATACAAGAGAAACATGAATTTCTTAATGTATAAATAGGATTTTTATTGGAATGGTAAAATTTTTTATAAGTATAGAAATTCATGAAAATCCGCTTTAAATGAAATAAAATTAAAATGATGTGATAAGTAACGTGAAGGGTAGTGAGAAAAATTAATTCTCATATTACTAATAAGATGAAACAGTTTAATACTTTTTACTCTACTCTTACTTTATTATATATATATTTATTATTTTTTTAAATAAATATATATAAATAATATTTAATAAAAAAAATTTATAATTTATAATTTTTTTTTATTTTATTAGGTAATCAAATTTATATTTTAATATAATTATTACGTATGAATAATATTAAAATATATTAATAATATTTTTTTAGTTAATATTTAATATAAATAAAAATAAAAAAAAAAAAAAAAAAAGCGAGGATGCATGAAATGTGATGAAAAATGAGCATTAAAACTAAAAGGGGATAGATAAAGTAGAAGCCTTTCTCACACCGCTCTGCCTTATTGTCGTCCCTAAATTTTATGCGTTTTAAATAATAATTACGGTAATTAACCGGACAAAGTATTGTAGACAATAACTAAGAACAGCATACATTACCGTACGCCGAATAGACAGAAATCCTCAGTCTTGGCTTGTTCCATTACAACTTGATATTCAAGGAAACGAAACAAGACACACAAGAAAGCAAACAAAATATTCTTTCTTTCTTTCTTTGATAAACCGAAAACAGAATCAGAAACAAAGAATAGTCTGTTAAAAATGGCAACGGAGGATCAAGATTTGGAAATGCCAGAGGGAAGTGTTCAGAACATTCTAGAACAAGAGTCTCTCAAGTGGGTTTTCGTTGGAGGTAAAGGCGGTGTTGGTAAAACGACGTGCAGTTCGATTCTCTCGATCCTTTTGGCTAAGGTCCGACCTTCTGTGTTGATCATATCCACTGACCCAGCTCACAATCTCAGCGATGCATTCCAGCAACGATTCACCAAAACACCTACTTTAGTCAATGGCTTCAGTAATCTTTACGCCATGGTGCGTCTTTGATTTATCATTACTTGGGTTTATGGGTTCTTAAATTTTGTGTTTTTAGGTTTAATTTTAATGTGATTTTGGGATTTTTCTGATAAATTGGAGATGCCCTTTATTGGGTTCAATTGTGTTTTTTTTGGTTTTCATTGTCGATTATTTTATTATTTGTTATCTTTTGATGGAGGTGTGGATGTGCAATTCATAAGTTCTAGGTTCTTTTTCCTGTTTCTTGGCTAAAATCTGGATTTAGGCAAATTGGGTTTTAGCAATCTGAGATTTCCATTTTTACTTATGATTTGATCTGTTAAAAGTTTTGCTAGAGGTGGTGTCTACAGCTTTGTGCTTATCTTTTGGGTTGCCATAGGCTGCATGTTAAATTTATGAGAATTGATGTCCCGAATGTCTGTATAAATACTGAATAGTTTCAATCTTCACGTGATCCTCTATAGGAGGTGGATCCTAATGTTGAAAATGAAGAGATGGGTTCTAGTGAGGGAATGGACAGCTTGTTTTCTGAGCTAGCAAATGCAATTCCTGGTATTGACGAGGCAATGAGCTTTGCAGAGATGCTAAAGTAAGATTTTTGCTTCTTTTTGTTTGATTGTATGTTTTGAAACAACCATATGCATGAGTCCTTGTCCTTCATTTTTAATCTTTTAGTGGGATTTAGAAGCCCAAGGAATCAGTTTCATTTATACCAGTTATGGTTAGTCTTCCATATCAGGCTCCTGCTGCTTGTTTTTGTGCTAGAATTGAGTGGACTAAATAAATGAAGACTAGTATTATTGATAGCTGTGATTTAGTTTCACACGCCGTTCTTTTTTGGTTTGGATAATTTACAAGTCTAATGAGAAAATAAAATTCCATACCATGACTTTGAAGAGTTTCTGTTGAATCTTAAGTTTGACAGGTTACTTGAACCAAAGTAGAATGTACTTGTCATCCAATGCATTTGAAGCCTATTATTATGAGATCACTCTCCTTGTGTACATTGCTTGAAGTCTAATAAATGCTTTGTTATTTATTAGTAACATCTTCCCTCATTTGTCATGAATATGCCAGATAACTGAAAAACATATGTGTACTCCCTGCAGAATTTTTTCCATATGTTATGAATTTAATTGTTTGAATCTATCAACCTAATTGTGTCTCACAAATAAATTTCCCACAGGTTGGTGCAAACAATGGATTATTCCGTTATAGTATTTGATACAGCTCCAACTGGCCATACACTTCGGCTATTACAATTTCCATCAACCTTAGAGAAGGGGCTTGAAAAAATGATGTCTTTGAAAAGTAAATTTGGTGGCTTGATGAGTCAGGTATGTTCTTTAGTATATAGTATAGGCATCTGCTTGTAGATTTTAGATTTGAGATTTCCAATATGTTTATAGTTCATTGCATTGAAGATTAGTGGTTTAGTTACTTTCTAATTTCCTTTTCAGGTATCAATGTATTCAATTTCTGTCTTATATCCTAGCAAATAATTTTTATTTTTCTCTTTTTGATAATTCATGTCAAAATCTGGTCTGATTCATCGTCTAGTTTCTTATCTGATTGTGTTGTAAAGTGACACATAGGGTGCTTTATCACTTTGGGGTTTCTTGTTTCCTCATCATCACGGTTTAAAGTGTGGTATCTGATGTAATGTGGCATTGAATGCTTACTTTAGCAATTTTTGTTTATGAAATATTTTGGAATAATGGTCCCTTGCTGTGAAGGTTCTAATATTCTTCCTGTAATATTTGTTCACCTTCAAGTTTTGATTGATTTGACCAAGTGTTTTGATCTTTCACCATGATTTGAACTAACAAAGCATTATTCTTTCTGGTTCATATTTTTAGTTGTTCAATTCACATGAAAACTCAGTATGGATCATTTTTGTGATGCAATTGATTAATTTTGAAAACAGATGACCCGTCTCTTTGGTATGGATGATGAATTTGGGGAGGATGCTATCTTGGGAAGGCTTGAGGGCATGAAAGATGTGATTGAACGAGTTAATAAACAGTTCAAAGACCCAGTAAGACAGAACTCTAAACATTGTGGTTTTATACATGTAGAATTCTTTTAGTCGTTATCTTTTAAATTATCGGTTTCTGCTTCTTTCCTCAACTACTAGGACTTGTGAAGTTTCTTGAAATCTAATGTGGCTATCTGAAACTTCTATAATTTACCATGCAGTTTTATTACCCTACAGAAGTTCCAACTCCTTTTGATATCTCCATTTTATATTTCCTTATTGGCAGGACTTGACAACCTTTGTCTGTGTTTGCATTCCGGAATTCCTCTCTCTCTATGAAACTGAGAGATTGGTACAGGAACTCACCAAATTTGAGATAGATACACATAATATTATTATTAACCAAGTACTTTTTGATGAAGATGGTGAGTATCATAGTCCTATTTTGTCCCTTCACTATTCTTGTTTGTATAAAAGGTTTGACCATCAATATGTGTGCATTATAATTGTAGATGTTGAATCCAAGTTGCTCAGAGCTAGAATGCGCATGCAACAAAAGTACCTGGATCAGTTCTACATGTTATATGATGATTTTCACATTACCAAGTTGCCATTGCTGCCAGAAGAGGTAAACTACAAAAGTTCCAAATGTGAAGCCTTGAACGTATTTCAGTTTTTATGTTTCTTTGTGTTAACATACATGAACTATTCTTATCGTGTAAATTTTCGTGATTTTATGACTTTCGTGAGTGAACAAATGTTAGATTTCCAAAAATATTTTGGGATGAAAATGTATTCTGATAGTTCCTTTATCCATGGTCCTAAATTTAACACAAACTTATTTTTGTGATTTTCGTCAAATTATTGTCTACTTAAATGTTGGATATCATTCCCACTGTCTTCTGGCTTCTTTCTAGATTTTTCCATGTTAATTGCTGAATTTTGCAGCTGTTCTCACACCAAGATGATGTTTAAATATGAAAATTTTTGTGGTGTATCCAGTGTGCAAGCTTCTTTTATGAGTATTTATTAGTTGTCAGCCATTTGATTAGCTAGATGTGGATTGAATAGGTTACTGGCGTTGAAGCACTGAAATCTTTTTCGCGGAATTTTATTACACCATATGAACCTTCCACCAGTAGAGGCACAGTGGAAGAGCTGGAGCAGAGAGTATCATCTCTAAAGCAGCAGTTGAATGATGCTGAAGCAGAACTAGAGAGACTAAGAAAAGGGAAGCAAGTGGCCTGATTATGCTTGGCTTATGATTACAGCCTTGGCTTCTGTTTTCCTCACCAGTTGACAAACAGACGTCATCATTCCTGTCTCATTGCTCTGTGAAGAGAAAATTCAGTCTTCTATTTTTATGCAGGCCAGGCTTCATAGCAGAATTTATTTTATGAAATATATAATTTTTTTATATACCTTTTAGATTGTAACATGAGATTATTCTTTTTCTTCACAATCTGTTATTTCTGTTTTTTTAAGCCCCTCACGCTTGGACAGAAATAATCTCTTATCATTGAAATTCTGTTGTTTTCCATTTCTCCCTTCTTCTTTCTTTTTCAAATTTGATGTGATAAGATTACATTCAAACTTAGATTTTGCACTTGGATAACTATTATGGCTTAGAAGGTATAATTGGATGAATCTTTGGCAAGAAGCCAAACTAAAACTGTTTTATTTCCTACAAATATGTACACTTAGCTGTAACATGGATGGATGCCCACGGAAGATAGCTCCGGTAAATAACTGTAAGGTTGTAAAGGAGAATAAATTCAATCAAAGTTTTATCTGGCACAGGTAGTGTCTAAAAGCGGGTGTTTAAATGGAATGATCAAAAGCAGCCATATTGGACTTTTCGAAGCATAGCTCATTATTATCACCAAGTCAAGGGGATTTGTGCACGAACCTGAAGTGTAGACCTGGCTCAAAAGTGTCAAAGGTTGAGATGGCCGAGTTGGTCTAAGGCGCCAGATTAAGGTTCTGGTCCGAAAGGGCGTGGGTTCAAATCCCACTCTCAACATTTTAGGTTTCGACAAATTCTTTAACTCTTTGGACCAACGATTTGCTGTTGGCTACAGCCCTACCTGTTCCCTTATTTGCTCCTAACCAGCGCGCCTCCCTTTCTTTTCTTTTTCCCAGTCGGAATCAGTTTGCTAATAGATTATTGCTTCTTATGTTTGTTTAATTGTCATTGCATCCTGCTTAGGGTTCCACATTGAAATAAAGACATACTATCAGCAAATAAATATAGACAACAGAGATGATGTCATAAGTTTCACAATCAGCCTGTTTATATTAATGCCAACAAAAGTTGACAACTAAAATCAACAACAATGCTTTACCATCATATCCTCCAGACACAATAAAAGTCCCACTGCTTTTGACAACAACAGGCGATAGTGCAAGTTCAGTTTGACGAGGCCAAAGCAGGCAATGGGGTTCTGCAACTGCAAAATCTATTATAAAACAAGGAGGACGCCCCCAAAGTTCCGTTCAAGACAGTTTGCTTTCTTTTTTGCATAAGGATTTCATATGTATAACTACAAGAAAGTAATTTACTAACATTCATAAAATCATAGGTGACGTTTTGAAGTAGTAAGAGACTCAGAGTATCAACCAGAAAATATGACAATCACTAACATCACATAATAACAAGACTCAAAACCTTTGGTTCTATCTAAGTGCTCCAATATGTCTATTCAATCCTCAAACAAAGATACAATGCCCAATTTCAAATAACGAGTGCTCATCATCTAAGAAATTAGAGTCATTTAGATACTATCCACCATGTAAAGTTGAAATAAAAACCACCACGTCCTTTTCCTCCAGTGTTGTATCAAGCTGGCCACTGAGCTCCCAATCACAATCATTCACAAGTACTAGAACACCAGGTCTCCTGCATGACAACCCAAAGCCTCAAATAAGAAGGATAAATGACACTAATTTCTAATAAAGGCAGCATAAAGAATCACAAATTGATTTGGTCTGATCAAAGGAAGGTAAGTTTTCTCACTACTTTGCATCCTGCAAATATAACTCAAAATTATCTTTGCATTGGTTGTTTGAATTCCCCATCAATTTCAATGAGTTTAAAAGCAGTTTAGAACTTACACAGAATCCCCTTTCATGAACATTTCGGGCCTCTCCTTGATCAAATGAGTGCGAACCCAAGAGAGCAAATCTTTCATGGTTAACTGAAATGTACGAAGAGAGTTATATCACATATGCAAAGAAGATTAATCTGTTCAACTGGCACTTACTAAACTAAAAATTTACCTTGTCTGCTCCAATTTGCAGATCAACATTGACATTATGAACCTTTACAGAGTCACAAAGGAGCTCCAACCCTCCTCTGCATTAGAGAACTAATTCGTTACACAAGGAAAACGTATACAATCAAACAACGAATTCGTAAGATTTTGTTAAAACAGCAGAATAAAAACAAACATTTCATACCTATAAGCACAATTTCAAACGAGACAATTTTAATGCTTTATATTCATGCTCTAACATCCAAGACTGGTGTGCAAGGAAATCTAGGACTTAGAAGACACTTTAAGCTCGCGAAAAATTTGAGAATTCGCGATTTTAACAGTCAATGGATTCCATTGAATCAAAAGAATTTATGATATCAAAAATGATATAATCTGCTAAACCTTACAGCAGCGACTGTTAAGACGATGTAAACTACACATGAACAATGTATCAAAAAGCGTAGCTGAGTACATAAGTTTAAAATTAACATCCACACAAAAGAAACAAGTTACCCGAATTCAAGTGTCAGTTGCATGGTTCAAGAGTTTGCAGAAAGATTCAACTGATGTGCAAAACCCTAGAAAAACGGAGAGATACGAAAAGGTTGGACTAATTTGACAAAATAACACACTTTCCACGGTCTTTCCGAAATATAATACAAACGGAAGACATTTTGAATTCTAATACAAAAAACAAAATCACGAAATTGTCCTTAATAAAACAACTAATAAGTGAAAGACGACGGCGCCGTTTCATTAATTGTGATTGTTATTTGTCGTGTCATTGACATTCACGAAAGCCTATCCGCTTCGCGGATTTTTGTTTCATGACGCGCTTCTCTGCTTGGCAGCACATTACGAACACAATAAGACAAGATCCACACTATCCACGTGGCTGTTGTCCACCTTCGATTCCAATATCGGCAGCGGTCAGAGACTTCTAAGGTTTTGGGTCCACTCAACGGTTCAGATTAAACATTAACCTTATTTAGCCAAGGACAATAGTAGCACCTCATCACCGCTCTCGTGCTCTCTCCTTCTCTTCCTTCTCCCTCTTCTCTCTTCATCTGATTGCAGATTCTGTCCACGATGAAATTACAACGAGGGGTTTGATTGTTTTTTCGTATTTGGTCATCTGGGTATGGTCCAAAAACACCAGAGATTTAAGCTTGTCGAAGAAGGAAGAACGAACTGGTATTGCTTCAGGGGAATTAGGGTTTGAGTTTGGACTCGTGCATTGAAAAGCTGAGTTTTTTTCCTTGTCTTGTTAGGAGTTTGTGAAAGCTATGGAGGCCTACAAGAGATGGGTTAGAACAAATAGAGACTATGTGCACTCCTTAGAGTCTCTGGCCAATGTAAGCGTTATTAAATTATGCAACAATTATGTAAAAGTTTCTGTATTTTCCTCATACAAGAAACTCTCTTTGTGGTATATTTGTATTTTATGGTTTTATCTCTCTGGAGTTGTGAGAGACAATTTTGCTAGTATTGGTTACCTTTGAGCTAGCACTTAGTGAACGTGCATGTCTGCCACGATTCTTTTTTTGTTTTGTTCACTATTAAAATTGCCTTAATTTTTTGCGTTGGTGATTGTCTAATGGATTTTAGTAACCTGGATTCAATAAATTTGATGAATGAACAAATTTTGGTAACATTTGCTTGGATTCAATGATTATTTGCTTGGATAAGGATATAATTTTCCATCTTTACTGCAATCATTGTACAGGGATTGACATGGCTTCTTCCCGAACGGTTTTCTTCTTCAGAGATAGGACCAGAAGCAGGTTTTGTGAAATTTTGGTAACATTTGCTTATTTCTTGCTGGATAGAAATTGATAAGGCTTTTTCTTTTTTTTTATTTTTTTGTGGTAAAGAAATGTTAATGAAATTAATATTTTGAACTCCATTAGTTTTGATATGAAAGCAATGGGATGCTAATGTAAGATAACTGGTATTAGTTGTTTCCTTGGGTGGCAAGTAAGGGTAATAATTAGATTAATTTACTACAGATTTCTTGTTAACCAAACAATTATTAATATTTTCTCCCTTTCCTGGATATGGTTCTTTTATGTTGACTCTCATCTGTTGATACATTCTTTTGTTGATCTTCTGCCAGTAACTACTTTCTTGGGCATAATCACTGCTATCAATGAACACATAATTGAAACAACTCCAATCAAAAAGGGTTCAGTTTCCCCGGAGCCCCATTCATTTCCTTATTCATTGTGTATTTCTGCTCTAAAGGACTTGGAAACATTAGTTGAAGTTGTGGCACAACAATACTATGGTGAAGAGAAGAAATGGAATTTCATTGCCATTACCGAAGCTACCAAGTAAGCAAAATTGGTAATCCAGTGCATGCAACTCTTTATCTTCTACAATTAGGTAATAATCATAACTTGGCATTTGTATATTGCCTAATAATTGGGAATTCCCAGGGTCTTAGTTAGATTAGCTTTGTTCCGGAACAGTGGATACAAAATGCTTCTGCATGGAGGGGAGACGTCAAATGTTGAAAAACCTTCAGATAAGTCTAATTCTCAGCATAGAATTGAAGGGTTTCCAAAGCCTGTCAGAAATGATGGGCATGGTTATTTTCAGAATGGTTATGGAAACAACCCATGGAATCTGGAAGGAAAGGCATTATCTGCTTTGAGCAGGTTTGGAGAAAATGCTAGGATGGTTTCTGAACCAGTTTGGTTGCAAAGGATTCATCATCAGCAGGCAATAATGGAGCCTCCAAGTAATCAAACTATTTAAAATTTCATATTGACTGACAAGTAAATGAAATTTATTTAATAAGTCCCCTAATAGTTGACAATTTTTCTTTTCCACAGTTCGGATGGTTGAGAGGCTGACCCTTTGGACTCTACTGTCTAAGAAGGGTGCTAATGGGGCTTTATTTATTATGGGGGAAGTGCTATTTATTGCACGACCACTTATCTATGTTTTATTTATTAGAAAATATGGAATTCAATCATGGATTCCCTGGTTTCTCTCCCTGGCTGTGGATTTCACAGGATTAGGCTTTGTATCACTAGCTACAAGATCAAGACATGTTATAAAAGAACATGAGTTTCATCTTTCCATGTCTGAAAAGGATGAGGTTAGAGTTCCTCTGATAATTACTTGTAAATTTTTAATTACAGCTGGATCATCAGTTCTTTTTGTTAATCTGGGTGGTTTACTATTTAGAGACATTTTGTTAGCAATATTAATTGTTGCTTGGTTGGTAGCATCCATGCTAAAACAATTTCGCTTTTGATTCAGTTAAAAAGAAGAAAACTGTTATGGGCACTTTACCTCATGAGAGATCCATTCTTTAGCAAGTATACCAGGTACTCAGATATTTCACAAATTACATACTTGTTATGCCATTCATATATACTCTCTTGTTGAATTAGAAATGTTAGAAACAACACGACATTTGTTATTTATTACAGGGAAAGACTTGAAAGCACTGGGAAGCTATTGGAACCCGTGCCCATAATTGGGTTTGTAACAGGTTTTTTTGAATTCTACCTTGTTTTCACTTTGTAAATTTTGCCTGATTCATTGATTAATTTCTTAAAACCTTGATATATACATATATATATTTGAATGTGCAGAAAAAATTGTAGAACTTCTTGTTGGGGCCCAAACACGATATACTTACATGTCAGGGTCGTGACGAAGGTGATGAAAAATTACACTAGACAGTTCTCTTTTTTTCTAGGTGAAAGTAAATCTCCAATGTTCTAGGATCCATGTCTTTTCTTCTTCATTTTTTTTTTTTTTTTTTGGGGTGGGGGAATAGTAGGACATGTTTGAATTTTTGTTATCCCAATCTAAACACTGTACCGCTGATGAATAAGAAATATAAAAATAATTTTCTTAATTCTCAGATGTCCATGTTGTTCGGTAAAATTACCAGGTCAACAAAAGTAATGTGGGCTGGGCTGCCCAGACTCTGCTGCTCAAGGCTTGCACTTGCGTGGGCCCTGAACTAATTGCCCAATTCAGCCCACAGACGTCTTTACATGAGCAAAGTTACTATCAATCGCTGAATGGCTGGGTCACAATCTTGCGTCACATGAATCGAATCTAAGCCGTGGTTTTGGGGTATATGATCAAAGTCTAAAATCTTTTAAGACGGGGAAACGGAAATGGTCCAATATGCAAATATGTCCAGGCAGCGGGAGTACCCCACCAAGAATGATTTAAATAATAATAATGACGTGTCAAAATGCCATTAGTGGCGCTGGTGGTAGGCAAAGTTCTAGCCAAAGGTGCAAGACATGTGGTGGGGTCCCTCTAGCATATCCGAAATGGTGGGGTCAATCCCAGAATAAGGGTCCCTATCCAATAAAAACTGAAACGGGGACCACTTTTTTAGGGGCAAGTGGGTCTGCAGCCACACCGCTGTGGCCTACCAGCATGTGGTTCCCCACTCCCCTTCTCCACGCCATCGAGATTTTAAAAAAATACTATAAAATAAAGAGACCGCCGTGACAAAATGGGGGGTCCATGGACCTTGGTGCTGATTCACGAGATCAGTGAATATGGTGGGATCCACCATAACAGTGTGGTCCACCAGAGTTGCACGGAGGAGATGAGGTGGCCCTACCCTTTTTGAAGAATCAAAACGGACGTGGTAGGGTCCAGCCAGAGGGTGAGATGACCGGTAGAGCCACTAGCTATTACTCAATACAAATAACTTGTGCGCTTGAGCGTGTGTGATAATTGCCCGAACCTTTTCTTTCTTCTGTATTTCAAAGTCAACGTAAAGTTTACACTAATCCTTATGTCTTCATCTGTCGGTAGAAATTCGTGAACGGCTTACAACCGTTCGATTATGGTATGCAGTCCCCACGAGTGGGCCACAGTGGATTGATTGGACTATATTAATTTGTGAGCTAAATTAGCTGTGAGCAGATTTGCGGTGGTGTGATCGGTAAATTTTTCTATGTATGAGATGCGGACAGCAGACCCGAGTTCTTCCACGGTAAAATTCCTTGATATTTATTTCATTTAAATTAAGTTAATGAATAAAATATAAAAAATAATCCCCGATAGTTTCATAACTCATCACTGATTACCTATGCTATGTCATAGACACACATCCAAGATTCCAAATATCTCGAAAAAACTGAAATGGGGTAAGTTTAATATATTTAAGCCCTGCCATAATAGAATGAGAACTGAGAAATTCAAATTTATACTGAATATAAAGAATTGTAAATTAAAATGGTACATGAAATTGAAAATATATATATATAAATATATATAAAACTTGAAAATTCAGAGTATTATGTAGTCAAACAATCTTATATGTGTTCCATAAATAACATATACAAAGTAATTATGGTGTTACACGATCGTTAAAATAAGCGATATTTATGATCTATTTTAGGAACTATTTTATGTATATCAAAGAAAAAAACTCATTTTAAGTAAAATAAACCTAAATTAAGGGGCCATAACAATAATAATAATAAATTCCTAAAAACATGGTCAAATTCAGTCGTGAATCATATTGAACAACAGTGGAGTGTTGGCGCAGTTGACATTTAACTATAACAACCATTTAACTGTTATCCATGCCTTCAGCTCACACAACCATATGGACAGAGTTATATTCCAAAAAAGGAAAAAAAAAAAAAAACATGTGCAAAGGTTATGCTGTAGCACACAAGTGGGTCTGGATCATTAAAACTCTTTAAACAACGTCACTTTTGTCAACCCATTGAATCACATTTTAATGAATTTCCCCTTTCTTCAGTACTTTAAATCTTCCATACAATTCATGCGTATACACATCCTTCGTGTAGTTCCTATTTTATTAGGTATCTCAAATTTAGCCTATGCCTTAATGCCTGCCCCTTTTTGCTTTTGGTTGAACTTAGTCCGCACAGTATCCAAAATTTGGACAATTTTTTCCCCCTTAATCGTTTTCAAACTCTCACATTTCCACACGATTCAATGCAATCATTTGTTATCCTATGTCATTTAGGCATACCCGCAATATTCAAATTTCGCACACTTTTTATTTCTCGTAATTTTTAAGAATTATTATATAAATATAAATTATAAAACTTGGTAAGATTAGAAGAAAATAAAATGACGGAAAAGAAAATCGTGGAACTTGTGGCGGTAACGCATTATAACAACCAACAAGTAACGTTGCTGTGTGCGTTGGCTGGAATTTGCAATCTTTTTCACGTTCCGTTTTTTTGTCCCCGGTCCAATCCGGGCAACTTGGAAGTTTAAACTCGTAAACCGGCACTAAAAACACAATTGAAAATCGGAGAATTGGTAATTTGGCTCATTCGACTCATCACCACCGTGGACCCCACCTCAAGGGATAAATCTCATCATCCCGTGGAGTAGGGACGCTCCACATTTCGTCATTCTGTGGGTCCAAAATGACTAGTGCGATTGAACGAGAACCGTCGGATTTCTTCACCAAAATATTAGGCCTAATCTACTTCAACACTTCTCCCCCTTATAAATAACGAATTCATCTCACACTCTAACGGACGTGTTAACGAACAATAGTCGGCTCTTCTTCATGTAGATCTCCTCTATTCTAAACATTTGCTTTGTTTCATTTTTTTCCCGGAGAATATCCTTGTTTGTTTCATAGATGGATAACGTTCAAAAACAAGAAATTGAAGAAGACGAAGACGCGAGAACCACCGTTGATCTGAGAATTAACTGTGCAGAAAACGCAGAACTGGAAAACAATTATTACACCAAGGTGGACCCCACGTCCAATTCACCAACAACTCCGCCGGTTGCGCCCAAGGAAGAACCGGAAACGGAGGAGAGGTCAGCGCAATCATTAGGTATTATGCCGTTAGCGGTGCATGTTCCGGCGGCGATACCGTTGCCGTTATCTGCGGCGCCGCCTGCGCCGAAAAGAGCGTCAACGAAAGACCGCCACACGAAGGTCGAAGGTCGTGGTCGGAGGATCCGAATGCCTGCCACGTGTGCTGCCCGGATTTTTCAGTTGACCCGGGAACTTGGTCATAAATCGGACGGGGAAACCATACGGTGGTTACTTGAACACGCGGAGCCTGCGATTATCGCGGCCACGGGAACCGGAACCGTTCCCGCTATCGCCATGTCAGTCAATGGGACGCTGAAAATCCCCACGACAACCAACGCCAGCTCGGAACCCGGGGATCAAGTCGCTAAAAAGAAGCGTAAGCGACCCGCGAATAGTGAATACGTGGATGTAAACGATAGCATTTCGGTCTCGTCTGGCTTGGCACCAATAAGTTCTGCTAGCAGTGCGCAACAAGCAACGGCGCATGTAGCACAATTGCCACAAGGGTTGGTACCCATGTGGGCCATACCATCAAACGCCGTCGTTCCGGGTGCTCTCTTCATGGTTCCTCAACCTATGGCGTCCATTGCTAGGCCTTCTAATCAGCCTCAGATATTCGCTTTTCCAGCTGCTGCGACACCGCTTATTAACATTTCCGCAAGGCCAATATCGTCTTTTGTGTCGTCCATGCAACATGCAGCTAATATCGCCTTGCCTAAACAAATACATAACAGTGCCAGTGCAACAACAAAATTGGGTTCGACTTTTTCGAATTCGAAAGTGGCGTCGGTTATGGCTCCAAGCTCAGGTTCTACTTCTACAACTAGTAATACTGGGACAACGCAGATGCTAAGAGACTTTTCTTTGGAGATTTACGAAAAACAAGAGCTTCAGTTCATGACTCGATCTACAAAACATTGATAACACGGAGACAGCTGTGTATCAATATTGGGTTTATGGCTTCATGCAAGTATACTGGCCGGCGGATTTTCTGGGGGTGTAATCGCCATTACCGACCTCGAAGGGAGTCTGCTTTTTCTCTCTCTGGAACTGGCGAAGGGGACTAAGAGAGCACGTGCTCACGTGATAGAAGTTTAAAAGGGGTGCACGTGTAATGTGGGGTTGAATTAGGCGGAAATGGGGTCCACATGTGCTATGAGTCAACACTCAACTAAAAAGGGTGAAGGATGGAAGGGGATGCTCCGTGGACCGCGAAAACCAGTATACTACACTATTTGATTGATTTGGCAGGAAAAATAAGAAAGGCGGGCGCGGGGCCACCTCATCTCTCTGTCATGTGATGTGAGGCGCGGGTCCCAAGAAAGAGAAGTGGGTCCAGTGGCCCTACAGAACCGTTTTCACATTGTTTCCAAGGCGGCCGGATGGTGGTCCCCAGATTTGGTTCATGGTCCGATCTAGAGGAGTGGGGCTAAAAGCTAAGGTCCCCAAGTGGGGGACACGTGTCTGATCTTTGCTGTTACTGGTGGGGTACTTTTTTGTACGACACGTGAGGTTTTTTTTTTTTTTGGGGGGGGTGGGGTAGGCCCATGTTTTCAGTTGCTTACAAAAGGGTGCGTGATAACAATGACGACGATGATGGCATCAGATGCAATTGATCTTTAGTTTGCTTCTCATTGTTAAAACTTTGTACACAAATAATAATCCAATAGTAGAGTGTAGCACGGTAGACTTTTTGCAGTCAATTTAGCTGCAAATTTTTTTATTTTAATTCGTAACCGTGTAAAGTTTAATTGAATTAAATTAACTTGCATTATTTTTATTTATGCTAATGAATTTTTTAATTCGTAAAAGCTGAATAAGTTAAGACTTTTTAAGACGATGCAAATGCCGCCGAAGTTATTCATGATGGCCAACATTACAAAACAACTGAGTAAATAAATGTACATCAGCGGAGGGCCGGGCAGACACTAACACTTTAATTGTCCCATCCCAGCCATTCTGCTTTTGCCATCTGTCTGGTCATAATTGCAGTAAAAAACAGTTGTAGTAAAAAGGACCAGAAACAGCAGAACTAGATGCCAATTTCAGTGGCAACACTTTTCAGCCTCACGTGGCACCCATTTTCCAATATGCTTCTGTCAAAAACTCTTGCCGAGCAATGCCCGAATCTTAATGATAATTTTTATTGGTAATAATAATATATATATATTTTTTGTAAGTTCATTTTTATTAGGTGAACCTATCGCGGATCATCACAGCAGCAAGAGAAAAATCTAGAAATGTCAACGGTGGATACAATAGCATAACGTGGGGCCAGAAGTGATAACATGTAGGGACGAGCAGAAGATAAAATATCTCTCTCTCTTTGTAGCTTGTGGCCTATGTTCCATTTTAAGCTGGGTCCACATAAGTAAGATGGTCTAGATTTACGCATATATTTATGGTCTACGTGCACGGCGTCCGTAGAATTCTAGGCGTGATTTGAAGGATATGCCCTTCGAAGAAATTTTTGCTAAAAAAGAATTCGTACAAACCAATGTACCGGATGGCTTCCGGTCGCGCTCCTTGTTGCGCGTGGAGTCGTCCGTTGGCTGCGTTGCTGGTGGGTGTGGGCCAAACTCCCCACTACGACCCAAACCTATCTGTTGAACAGTGGGCCCTTTTGCTATTTGTTGGACCACTGACTATTATTTTACTAAATACTTATTTATTTTTTGTTTCAAATATAGTTGAACTTTTATCGACGGACAGGATGAAGATAATCTAAGATCACGGAGATCGTATTTTATTGCGGCCACTTTTCAGAAATTTGAGTGACTCTTGTCGGCCCCCAATCTATCGGGGCCATCCAATAGATGAGCCCAATTGGGTGGTGGAGATTGGGGCCCACATAAAGTCGGTAAGAAATTAGAATAAGCCATGGGCCACAGAGCAGCACTTCACGGTCCTTATCCAGAGCCAGCAGATTGCATTGCGAAGATCACATACTTTATAATTAATTTTTCTTTTAAAAAATTAAATAATACTGAAAATTAGAATTAGAATCAAATACAATAAACTTATAATTTTTCTGGAGAATGTGATGATAATTTACAAAATCTGGGGTTTATCAAACTATGTTATAGCCCATAGAAAAACAAAAAGATATACATCAACATGGGCTTCTGCACATATTTGTATGTCTCTGTTACTATTTATCTTATCCAATTTCGGTAGATAGACACTAGAAACAGAAAACCGTGTTTAAATGGTAAGATTTTCCTGAATGGCAAAAAATGAACCAACTATATTACCTCCCACATCTGGGAATGTTTCCTGTCCTGGAATTGGCCTCACCTTGCCCTTTCTATCAACTTCAACAGGATATTTTATAAGATGGCTCCTCATTTCTGTTGCATCATCTGATGAAAACTGCTCCCAGTTCATCTCGCCTAATGATCTAACCTTTCTTACACATTCAAGACTCTCAGGTTGTCCAAAGCAGTCCTCGATATATCCAAGATGTTCTGCCCACAGTGACATCCTATATCCATAGATCTATAAAACAAAATTTAACACAAAAAAGGTGTATGTTAAATACTTGCATTCCTAGTTACATGTTAGAATCATAGCAAGCTAACAAAGGATCCTAAATCAAGTGCAATGTTGGAATTTCCACAAAACCATCATTGCAATGTTAGAATTTCTACAAACTGGCGGTAGTAAAGACACCGTGTTGTAGCCATTGACTCTGCTCTAAAAATTTATCAGTACCTCTTAACTTCCAGTAAACAAAATGAGAAAATTGCATTGTAACAGGACAATTAAATCCCCACTAATAACCTCACTCAATATATTAGGAAACTCAAATTGTTTTATGGTTCAGTGTTTTCCCTAGAGTTTTTGGTTGCTCAGTACTTTAAAATTGGAATTTCATGCAGAAATGAAGTTTGATGCTTTTTTCCGGTCCTATAGACCCCTTTTATACCATATTTAGGTAAATGATATCATATAGTATAATGTTCATCCTAAGTTTTAAGTCTATTGAACTAAAATTGACACACTCATCTTTCTGGTGAATCTAGATATTTTCAGGAAAAAAGGTAGAAATGAATTCAAATCCAAATTACTGACTTTGTAATTAGAAAGAACTGAAAACTAACTTATTTCCAAGTTGGAAGTACCTGGGCATATGGATGAGATTGTTGTCTTGCCCAAGTATATTGAGGTTGGTAGGCTCCCATTGCAATCTCTGTATCTCTTGTGCCCTCCATGGAGCGCTGATTGATGTTTGCCGACCCCAATATCACATACTCATCATCAACAATCATTCCTTTAGAATGAACATAAATCATGAATCGGCGGCTCTTCCTACTAAGGGCCTAGAAAATGCCAAAAACAGAATATTTATGTTTATATTCCGGTAGGGGTGTCCACACACAGCAATAAAGTACTATAATTGGAGAATTAAAAGATTCCCCCATGACAAAAGTTAAAGCCTACTCATAAAGAAAGTAATATAAAAATAAATTATAAATATATAGGAGGAAACCTCGGTGAACAGCTATCATCTATTGATATAATTATCACAATGCCACAAAATTTTCACGTCAAAACAGGATGTAAAGGACATCTTCCTGCACAGAATTATTATCCTGTCCAGCAGAAGATGATGCCAACATCAGTGGCTAAAGGAAATAATTAGTTTGGGGATTAAGAATAGATACCTCGGGGGAGTTTGCAGCAGTAGGAATTTCGGTTGGTGAATAGCCCCCATCAAGGGCTTCACGATTGCCGAGACAGAAAAAGTTCAAATAGTCCTGAGGTGAGAATGCAGCCTCAAGCCCAACCTCTACTAAAGCCTTGTAGATTGTCTCATACATCATTTGCATAGTTTTGTGCTGCAGCAATCAATGATAATTTGAGATTAACAACTTGAAGTACTGAGCCAGTACATAAATCTATAGACTTTAGTAGCTGATTGGTCACTTAGATGCCCGTTTCTCTGGTCTAGAATTCAATGGACTAAAATGGGTCAACGACAGAAAGTTCAGTGAGTTATTTGTTTCACTAGTTTAGTCTGAGTGCTACACGCTACCAGCCTAACAGAAGCCTATCACGACTACTTACAACTGATAGAAAGTAAATAATAAAAAGAGTGTTTCAAAGTGACATTAAGAAAGGAAAGATGTGGTTTCTAAATCATGCTCCACTCAGATAACCGCTGCAAAGTTTGAAGACAGTTTCTCAAAAGAACATCTCTGAAAGAAGTTTCTGTGAAACCCTGTGTAGAGCACTGCATTATCAATGTCACTTGTTCTACATTTCATTTAAACAGATATTTCTTGGCTGGAGGTCTGAATTAGACCACTAAAAACCAATTTGGTGCTGTTAAAAATTTTCCTCCTTAAAGCTCCTCTAAATTATGATAAATTTACATACAAGATTATGATAAATTTCAGAGATAATGATATGAAGAATCCTTGGTTCATTGCCAAATACAGACTTGTAGCTGGAGCAAACCTGCCAAAATAAAATCCTTTGTGTCGCAGCGCCTGTTGGAACGCCTTCAGGCCACATTGGAATAACTATATATGCAGCAAATCTCTCATTTGCTCTGATCTTATCAGCAATCTTTAGAGCAATTTCCATCGGGATCAAATTGTTAGCACCTTAAAGATAAAACCAACCTTATAAGTTTGCATCCAGTGAGAAAAAATGATAACTTTATAATAGAACTGGTAAGAAACTACCCCTTCATAACCATACGCCCTTCTAGGCAGCATTAATCAAGAAGACAACATCACAAGAAGAATAACAATCAGAGATGTTGCCACAAACATATATCAAATATATTTTGAAGTGGTGGATCTAACATCTGGTAATGTTAAATTTTGTTATCTCGTACAATATCTAATCAAACTTCAGTTGTCAAAATGATATCTTCAAGTGAAAGGCAAAAGCACTGACCTAAGTCTTTATAAGAACTCCAATTGTATGAGGACCCAATGAAATACTGGTTCTCTATATAAATGAAGTGCTGGGCAGAACGAATGGCCTTCACATATGCAGTATGTATGCTCATGTCAATGAGCACATTCTTACCACACACTAGATTCTGTTTCAACAGAGTAACCAAGCAACTTACATGGTATATACAAACAATCGGTCAATGTAAAGTATTAAAAACCACCAGAAGAAAATCAATTAAACAAAAATTCTGATTCTTACCTTGCTTGTGGCTTCCTTAGGATCCTTTGGGAAGCCTCTAACAGAATTTGAATCAATTGAACGAAAAATCTGTACATAAACACAACAACAATAATGTTATCATTCATGGAATACAAAGAGCACATTTGATCTCATTTACGATTTTTATATTTATTCTTCACCATGCAAAGCAAGATTGAACCTAAGATGTAACCCTGCACCCTTTTAGTAAATGGCATCCTGGCCAATGAGCAGCTGTGAATTACCTGAACATGCCAAGCCTCGGGATCATTCTCAGTGACAGAAGGAACATCGGACATGCCTATGATGCCAGGAATTCTTTCTATTCTTAGCAAAGCATCATCATATGGCTTCAGTTTTTTAATCCCTTGAGGTTTTGAAGCCTTCAGCCAGCGCTCCTCAAAGTTGGTTAAAACATCATATGCTGCTGGACCATCAATTTTGCAATGCAAGTCGTGCCATGGTTCTCTAGGACAACCAGTAGTATTACCCTGCTCAAATTAGCAACAGAACTAGATAATTAGTACATAATATATTGATTAGTTAAATGACAATATGATGTTAGTAATATTGCTGTAACTACATAGCTACTGGCTGTGATAGTGATTGTGGGAAATAAGGTTTAGGTGTACCGTGTAAGTAGGATTGTGATAGTCATCTTTATGCAGCGTTTGTAATGACCTAAAAAGAGGGTGATGTGGATTATCGTATCTTCCATCACATAAATCAAGGCCACCAACAAAAGCAATGATTTTCCTTCTATTATACCCAGCATCAGCATCTACGATTACTGTTTTCTGATGGTGTGTGTAGATTGTTCCGACTTCCTGGCAATAAAAAAGAAAGAAAAAAAATTCAGATCAAAATGTTCACATAATGCGTGGTCTTGTGAATGCAAACTGTAAATGTTACAGTGAATTTCTTCTCATATGATCAGAAAGTCAATTCTCAAACTTCATTAAGGCAACATGTAAAGGAACAATCGTTGGGATGATGCTTTACAGCTCAGTTAGTATTATTTATAAAAAAAGATCACAAATTTTTTACTTCCTCAGAAATTTAAAACTTTTTTGGTGCAGACAGATATATATATTTTTTTATTATGACATAAAAATTTGTACTTTATACAAGTTTAACCTTCAACATAGATTTTTACTTTGGCCCCTGCTAGCTACCCTTTATTACAAAGGCCGTCTGACTTTTTTGACTGAAAATGGTTATTATTATTGTCATTATCATTTGATTGGAAAATGAAATTTTCAGTCAAATGGTTATATGCCTAACCTTTTGCTTGACCCAACTATGTCGTTTTCCAGCAATGCGGGGACAAAGTAGCACTTGCACAGATGAGTGCTTAAAAAAACGACGTGTTTCCTCGTCATGGGTTTGCATAACTCCATCCTGCATGAGATAATGTAAAGCAGTTACTAAGAACTATTTCCAGTGATGGTTTCCAAATACATTCAAAACAGCCTGTAACATGTAAGAACAATTCAAGAAATATTTAGAGGAGCTTAAAATTACAATTTCATTTAACACGGTGAGTTACATTCACAGTATAACTACAGCAGCAGTACATTATAGGCACACATACTGAAAAGTCCCCAGAGCTATACAAAAATGAAATGGAAAAATAAAATGGGTGTAAGCTACTCACCATCTTATAACCTAAAATGCTCCTTGAAGTAGGGTCATCCCAAACAAGAAGCAACACTCTCACCCCTTCCTGGGATTTTGATCTCAAAAGTTCACCTAGGGTGCAATTTAATGAAGGACCAGCATCCCGAACCAGTCTAACTTTGTGCCACACTGACCATCCCGTAACGTAAACTAAACGCTGTGCCTGACTTATTGCACTACATATGTCATACCAACACTTCCCGTGCTCATAAGGGATTCCCCGATCAAGCCTTAGGTGTGGAAGGCACCCATCAGGAACATGGGCATCTTGATAAAGAGTCACAGTACCACCCTTCCTAAGAGGAAAATATGTGCCAGGAACACCAATATAATCAGGACCTGCCCCTACTCCATGGTGATAAAAGCTTAATCTCTCCATCGGTGTATACTGTATTGAAAGTGTCATGGTTGCTCCAGGCTTACACGGTTTCCCACTGGTATTCAGGATTGGATAGGTTCCTTCAACTCTTGCACCCGTGTATATTTGTTCAACTGGAATTGCCACAACTCCTATCAACTCTGACCCCACAACATCACTGTCTTTAACAGAAAAGTGCACTTCAGCAGCGTAGTGTGCAACAGGAACATAAAAATGTTGCTGCCAAACAGGATTTTCACTATTGCTAATGACAAAAGTCCTCCCAACCACAGCACCTGCTACCGAAACTGTAACATAGGGATCACTGGTAATCTTGCTGCCACTCACTTGGGACCCAAACATATCCCCCAAAGTCTTATGAAACATATCCATGTTGGGAAGATTAGTTGCAGCATAAATCCAAATATCTAAATTACCATGTAATAGCAAAACCTTCAAAGACCCTTTTGATGATGGCACAATCTGCATATTCTGACCATGTTGTGATCCATTAAATGAGCTAGAGTGGGCATAAGCTGGATAATTAGATGAATCACTCCTACCCAAATAAGCTCCTTCATGATTACTTGAGAACGAGTTATTGGGATAAGCATAGAAACCTCCAGGACTACTCAAATTTGAACCCTGATGAGTTAGTGGGGAATTAGGCACTGGTGGCACAGAAGGTGCAGGAGGTGATGCTGGGGCACTTGGTTGATAATTATTAGCAGACAAATGCAAATTACCCAAATGCTCATCCAAAGGTGGGTAAACAGGTGGGTACGAAGGATTACTGTCGCTAACATTGTCATGACGCGGTGCTGCAAAAACTCTTAGAGAACTCAATCTATCCTGGCTGTGATGCTCTGGAAAAGAACCCGCTCGAGTTGGCATTGGGGGATCAGTTTCAAGCGATGGATAGTGAACCCGCCCAGGTTGTTGATAGTGATGATAATGTGGTGAACCATATTGAAAACTACTAGTATGCGGAGAACTTTGTTGTGAAGTTGCAGAACCAGGAGCTGGGCGTTCATGTGGATATGGAAGGGGGCCAGAACGAGATTGTTGTTGATACTGATAATCCAAAGCACCTGAATGAGATGGTGAATGGCGGTGCTGGTGATAATCTAGCGATGCAGAATGAGGTGATTCTGTTGTGGGCGGTGGATATCCAGATGGCGGATATGGATAAGCATGTGGAGAATTGTATGAATACTGATATGGAGGCTGCTGATATGGATCTGAACTAGGTGGTGGCGGTGTTCCATAATTTGGAGGAGGAGGAGGTTGATAATTATAAGGGTATTTCTTGTCATTATACGAGTAACTATCCATGAGAAGTCACTAAATTATGAATTTTTACAATGATGATCAAATGAAAGATCAAAACTTGTTCATAAATACCCCAAATTCGTACACAAGATATCTAAATGACGCTGTGTTTGCTCAATTACAACCAACGTTTCATGCAAAACTTTTACTCTTAGAATTGAAAAATGATAAACAAGAAACTACAATCCGATGAAGAAACAAAATCAAAAGGGTTTTGGCATACAATTCAAAATAAAAACGTTGGAGAGAAAGAAAATGAAAAATTACCCATTAAAATTTGACAATGAGCACGACATGACAGCTACAGCTCTAGGAATCTTCAAAGAGTAAGATTTGTAGAGAATTCAATGAAGGAAAAAAAAAGAATGGAAAGTCTGGCCTGGTAAGGCAATCTATTTCGTGTTTGACAACGTGTACAGGGACAATGTTGATCCTTGGACGGGAGAAGGGGCGGTAAAACCGTTACCTATATGTCACGTGGATTTATTTTATTGGCGGTGATTTGCTAAGACTTACAGGAGGGTAATTAAAAACGTGATTCTTTTATTATCTTTACTTTGGTTAATTTCATTTGGGCACGGCAAGTAATAATTACATCAGCCGAGACGAAGTTGTATCGTAATTTCAACCAATAAGAATTAAGATGGTAGATACGTGGAATAATTTGATTGGGTAGGTAGTATGAAGGTAGGCGGTAGTTTCCAGATTGGAATAAATAGTTTATTTATTAATTATAATTTATAGCGAACTCAAAAGGGTCTAACAAATTAAATTTAATAGTAGCCCCTTGATCTCCTCGAAATGTACTGCACATAAATATTGTCTCTTCGTCTTTATTGAATGACCAATAAGCCCACAACTTACATTTTCATACAATATAATTAGGAACAATAAATTGCACAAGATTGATTATTTTTATTAATTACAGATGTGTATTTATTCCAAAAAGATAAGACAAAAAGAAAACTTAGTTCGTAAGAAAGAAAGTACAACTAAAGTGGTCTTCTTTTTTTTGGGGGGAAACTCGTTTCCATAATTTTCCTAACTCTTAAGTCTTAAATCCACATTTCCTCCGGAAATAAGGTTTTTATTATTCGAGATAAACCATACATAATTCATATGGAAGGTTGAACTAAGACAATCAACGTAGCAGTTCTTTATATGGTGCACCTCAGGCAATATCTATAATAAATAATGGGTCAAATGTAACAATCAAATTCTGCTAATTGCTGAACTTGACAAGATCGACACGTTTACATTTGATCTTAAGTCATAGCAAGCAATCTATAATAGGTAAGTTGATTCAATTGTAATATTAATGAAGCTTATGACAGAATGCTGCAGTAGGATAAAAGAATATTGGCTGTAATACTACCACAAATAATGCACATATATTACAGAAATATAAACCAAACCACAGCTCATCCTCTTGTAATTACCATGAAATATTCTTTGTTATTATTTTAAATTTAACCATTCCAAATCTTTACAAGTACCACAGAACTTGATCAATTTGGATTCTGTTTGGTCGCTTTTGAAGATTGCATTTTTGGATCTTCACCTTCAGCATTTCTCGCTTGGTTTTATAATAAATTACTCGCAGCTGAAAAATGTTGCAGCCAGCTACTGCCAAGTTACTGCTATGGGGCTTCTAACTGCATATTTCCCAGAAACCCAAGTTAAAGAGCCAAAGGACGAACTAGAGGACGACTTTGCTGCTCCTCTTAGTGACACAAATGTCACCTTGTAACTCGACTTCTCGCCTAATTTCTGAAAACTTAAAATGGGAGGTGTAACCATTACTGCCACTCCATTGGGCTCCTGCACTTTTGCTGCATAACTACATGTATTGATTCCTACATTTGTCACGGTTCTCTCATATTCTATGGTCTTATTTTGCGCATTGCCTTCGAAATTCACAGCAAAAGAAGGGTAGTTTAGATCTCCAGGCTGAAGACTTGAAGGCTTAGGACAAGTGAAATTCTCCCCCGAAAATAAATGTAGCTGAGCTGAGGTATAATTTAGGCTGCACAAATAGTTCAGATAATCTTCTGTAGTTAGATCATAGATTAGCCCCGGATCAGAAGCGCTTTCTGGATCAACATGACCTGAACCAAATGCAAATGGTGTAGCCAATGAAGTGTCAATAGAACCAACATCGGCAATTGGAGACTTTCTGTTATCCAGTGTGTATGCAGTTGTCATTAGTGCTGATTTGACTGCAGCTGGTGACCAATTTTCGTGGACTGATTTGATAAGTGCTGCAAGGCCACTAACATGTGGGCAAGACATTGAAGTGCCTGAAATTATATTAAAAATAACACTTCTCTTATCGGTTTTTAGCAAACTTGGGCTAGTCACTGGTGGCCAGGCAGCCAAAATATTGACTCCTGGCGCAGTTACATCCGGCTTGATCACTTCTGGACCAACTGAGCTTGGCCCTCTTGATGAAAATGCTGCTATTACTGGTGCAGGATTACCGAAAATTGTTCCTTTGAAAAAAATAGAAGCAGTTGGTTTTTTTGTTGAGTTCCAATATTGTTTG
Organism: Azadirachta indica; assembly: GCA_022749755.1. Taxonomy (NCBI): domain Eukaryota; kingdom Viridiplantae; phylum Streptophyta; class Magnoliopsida; order Sapindales; family Meliaceae; genus Azadirachta; species Azadirachta indica. Next base: position 21,583,084 of record CM040440.1, read on the forward strand.
ATTGCTTTACCTGCTGTGGCTCCAACTGCAGCAGCTGGTAAAACATGAGCATCAGCCAAAAATTCTTCACCTTCTCTTTCAGAATTCAACAGTAACATTCCAGCTCCTCCTGCCGATTTCACTATCGCTCCCTTTGCAGTTCGGCTATTAATGCCTCTTTGGCAGATAACAATCTTCCCTTTCACCAGATTTTTACTGAGAGTCCCATCGATGCAGTACTCAGCTCCCGAGCCACCTGCACTTCTCCCATAGACAATTGGCAGTTGCCTTGTTCCCTTGCCAGAATATAAAGATGAGCCTTCAAAAGATTTTCCATTGCCGAGTGTCACAATTGCAGGAAAGCTTCTATCAGTGTAGCTTGCAGCTACTGTCATAAGCCACGGTGCGGTGTTGTCAACGGTTGAACTAGACGGACCCGAATTTCCTGCTGAACATGAAACAAAAACCCCATTTTGTACTGCCCGAAATGAAGCTATAGCTACAGTGTCACTGTAATAAGGCCTGGAACTGCCTCCTAGAGAGAGTGAGAGCACATCAACTCCGTCAGCAACGGCCGTGTCAATTGCAGCAAGTATATCAGAGCTAGAACAACCTAATGACCAACAAGCTTTATAAGCTGCGATTCTCGACGTGTACCTCATTCCAGCTCCCACGCCTTTTGCCAAGCCAAAAAGGTTGGCCTCTGGTACAAGATTACCGGCTGCAGTTGATGCTGTATGCGTACCATGTCCTTGTGCGTCTCGAGGAGATCGGTAATCAACTGTTTCATTGATTCTTCCAACAGCAGATTCATAGCCTTTGAAAAAGGCTCTTGTGCCAATGAGCTTGTTGTTGCAATTTGATTTTGAGAATTGGGTACCTTCCTCACAAATACCTTTCCATCTAGAGGGCACTGGAGACATGCCAGTATCTTGGAAACTGATGTGTTCTGGCCAGATTCCAGTGTCGATAACACCAATGATCACATCTTTTGCCAAGTTTGTAACACCCCAGAGTCCTACGCCTTTTTCTAGGCCAAGAAAATAAGGAGAATGGGTTGTGTGGAGAGTTAGTAGTTCATCAGGAGTAGCAGAGAGGAAACCATCAACTGTTTTTAGTGATTCGAGTTGATTTGTTGAGAGCTTTGCAGCAAAACCAGAAATGGCATTTTCATAGGCATAAAGGAGCTGAGGAGGTTTTGTTTCTTGTTCTTGATCTTCCAGCCCAGACGAGAATTTGCTGATGGAATAAACCATGGATTCATAGAATTGTTTGGAATTGCCTGGAGAATGATTTGTTGCACTCTTGGACTTGTCCATGTGAATTATGTATGTGCTCTGTTTGACTATTGAAGCAATTGATGAGCTAGCCATGAAGGCTAGCAACACCAAAGATGTCCTCAAGATCATGGTGCCTGTAGAAAAAAAATAACAATTTATTTTTTGAACTGAAAGAAGGATGTAGGACAAAACGCTTAATTCATTAGTAAATGTGAACTTTGACTATAGTAACCATCAATAAATGTGGTACTACTAATTGGTTCAAATTAGTAAACGTGAACTAGGAACCAACAAATACAGTGAGTGCTAACCGATTCAACTCGTAAGGCCTCTTTCCTAAATCTGTTGAGACTTTACAACATGCATGAACGAAATAAAAAAGTAGCACAATTGCAAACGGTGGTGAGACACCAAGATCAACTACAGTGAAGTGAGCAATGCATGAAAAGGAAAGGAGATGTTTGTACCTCTCTGCTTGGCTCAAGAAAAAAAAAATGAGAATGTACGAGTATAGCACAAGAACAAGCAATGGAAGAGGAGATTATATAGGCCAAATATGGGCGATCACAAAGTGTTGACAAGTCGAGTTCTTTGTGCTCTTTCCTCTACAATTAAAGTTTCTTTCCACTGTTTCTTTTTCTGCTAAAGTGCACACCTTTATTTGCCTTAAAGGGTAAGCACAAAGCTGCCTGCATCTCCATTAGCTACAGATGTGTGATTTCAGACCGACAAATGCGAACCAAAACTATAATTAGAACACCGGAAACCCATTTAGAAGATTCTCTTAATTATGGTTTAAATAATGAATTATGGGCAGGTTAAATGGATATTACATTATGGCGTGAATAAATCCAGTATTTCATGAAAATAATGCATGTGTTAGAGATTCTTCCCAGCCTTAATCTGTCTCTTGTTTCCTTTGTGATCATGAGAACTGATAGGTTGAACTAATTACCTAAGTATCAGTGAAACATAATTTTGATAATTTGGAGAGTTTGCTTACTGTGTCAATTATTATATCAAGTCTAATTGTCAAAGCTAACCTTATTTTCTCAGGTATTTGATTTCACATCAATTTTTCTTTTCCTTTTGTATTTTTAAAGCAAGTAGATCAATATGCAATCGGTTGATATTATTCGAAATAAAGATGTTACACAGCGTAGCTATACAAATACAAATTGAAGTTGTGGGAGGGAATGAATTGTAAAGGAAAAGATTTGACATTATGAGCTGAGATGCTTATTGATGGAATAGGCTTGGTAGAGTAGGAATAACTCATAAATGGTCCTTCTCGACAATGAGTGTTTTTTTTTTTTTTAATATATGTAATGAACTTTTCCTCTTTTTGTTTAGCTTTCTCTCAAAGGAAATTGATGCATGTTGGCAAAAAGAAATCCCATTTCCTTCAGGGACCATTATAAGATTGCATAGATAACAAACAACAGTTTATCAGAACAAATAATTGATGGGATAAATTCATTTTAAGGCATGGCATGCACTTTTAAAGCCTGCAAGGAGAGGTGAAGTGGAAGTAGTTAAGCACACAAGCGCACAAACAATATAAAGCAGGAAAAAAACTAACATGCCAAGCAATATAAAATGTGGTACCTAGCGAGCATTTGGAGAACAGGGGTTAATAGAAAGGCAGGGGACAATATGTAGTGTGAAGTTTGTGGCACGAAAGAAGAATCTTCACATATGGGTTATGATAAGAGTTATTGCATGACTGCATAAAGAATTTGAAAAATGGGTGCAAATTTGCTAGCTTCTTACTACTGTGTGGGCGACATTGGAGCAACAGTACACTTTCTTCAAAATTTTTTTTTTTCGAGTGGAGATTGACTACTGTAGAAAGATGGTATTTTTTACGAATTTCAAGTATATCACTGTTTAAAAATGGAGATGATTATTATTATAGGAAGTGTGGAGGGTGGACCCGAAGCGGCAGCGGCAATATTGTATAAGCCATGGAAAAGAGTGTTTTTGTAATCCAGATGTCATGCAGGTAATGGCAGCAGAAAAGAGCCTTCATTTTGCGTCTAAGTGGTGGTGTTTTCCGGTATTATCTTAGTAGGTAATCCATTATCGATTATGGTTCAACTAGGATCTTTAAACAGATTGCTTTTATCCCCAGTGGAACTCATTATGGATGAAACGGATTGCGCTGCTATAACTTTTTTTATGGAAGTGCTGCTACAATAATCATGTTCATAGAAAATAAAATATATAAAAGTTTTCAAAATTATACACAATGGATCTTTTATTGCTGTTTAACTATTGGATTCTATTGTTGCAATCATATTCTGTTGACTGTCAGTAGCAATAGGATTGAAATAGATTGGATCTAATTTGGTTTTGAATTTGCTACCATTGTCTCCCCTAAATCAATCGTTTGGCAATTCGTACTCTGTGCACTCGCAATCATTATCAGTCAATGTTCTCGCTGGCCATCAACAAGAAATATCTTCTGTGCATGAATGCAGATATCGGTAAAGAGCAACTGAACTTCCTGCAGATGTATCTCCGCAGTGCACTCGGTAAATTTTAGTGCGCCATTAAACTCAGATATTTCTGATTGAATTTCAACTATAGAGGGTTTCTATTTGTTGAAAAAAATTCAAACATCTCCAACCCATCATTGACCTTGCAAAGCTAATTGGACTTATTTATTTTCAATCTCTATTTTTCAATCGTTGGGAAATTCTATTCAATTTTTTGAAATCGCTGTTAACCCACTTGATGATATTTGGAATAATTTTCTCATAGAACCCTTGCTTTTGGTATTTAATTCTACATTTCCTTGCCGTTGAAAGCACAGTAGATTTACTCTGGGTTATTTTACTAAATACAGGAGTTATATTAGAGATCCTGAAGAGAAAAGTTCCAGGCATCGAACTTTCGGCCGAGAATTTTATTGATATTTTGTGTGATTTACTGTAGCCATAAAGTGTAACAGCTTGGGAACAACATCTCCTTTATGGGTTAAATTAAAATTTGACATCTTCTTAACTGTTTTATCTGAAAATCAGTCTTGTTGGCTGTAAATAACAATAGGACTTCTCACAATATAACCAGAGCTTCTCCATACAAGTGAACCTGAGAGCACTTGCGTACTTGACATTGGTTTTGCCTTTACCACAACTTTGAAGCTCCGTTTCTGCAATGTCCGAGAGAAGGACAGACTCATTGGCTTAACAGCGATTTCCACTCCAGTTGGGGCTTGAATGGTGGCATTATAGATGGATAGAGGAGGGCCAACATTTGTGACTCTGCGATGGAAAATGGCAGTGGTTGGTTCTTTAGTGCTTTTCAAGCTTAGCTGCATTGTGGGATAGTTGAGAGCATCATAGCCAAGTCCAGGAATCAAGGAGGAGCAATTTATGGACTTTGAACCGACTAAACCTGACAATGTTGATCCGTTGTAGCCCTCCCGGCAGAGGAATTGAATGTAAGACATGTCATCCATGTCGTAAACTAAGCCAGGGCTCACAGCTTTCTGTGGGTTCACTTGGCCAGCACCGTAGGCAAATTCAGCCTCGTTGTTCACCCTCCGGCCCATTGGTGTTGCTGATCAAAATTACACATAGAAGTAAAAGCCAGGGTGAAGATAAACTTACACGAAAATGAAATCCCATGTCATATCCAATATACGTTTAGAAGCTTAGAATATTTTTTTACCAGTGGTCATAATGGCAGATTTGATTGCGGCAGGAGTCCAGTTCGGATGGAAGGACTTAACGTAGGCAGCTACACCAGCAACATGAGGACAAGCCATGGACGTACCGGACATGAGAGTGAATTTTGAAAATTGGGTATCTCCTTTCAACCCAGTGAGTGACTTCAATGGTGTGTAAGATGCCAATATGTCAACGCCTGGAGCTGCAATATCAGGCTGATCATACCCATTACAGAAAACCAGTTTTGCTTATTCAGTACCTGGTAAACCATTTCATGGGTAAGGATGTAAGTGTCGAAATATCTGTACCTTGAGAAGGTGTTTTGACCCTGGATTTGGACCCCGGGAAGAAAACGAAGCTATAAATGGAGCAGGGACTTTGACTTCGTGGGATTTGTATATAACTGCTGACGGTGATCTGCATTGCACAAGAAAGTTGATTATCCGTGTTGTCGAATAATCAAACATTTGACAGGTTCAGAATGCATAAAAGGGGTAAGAGTTTGGTGTTTAATGGGTGAGGTTCTTGCTCCTATCCAAAAACTTTAAAAGAAAAAAAAAGTACAAAAGGGAAAAGAATTTCTTAGCCACTATTGTCAGCATCAGATCAGAGAGTTTGATCTTTCACCTTGTGGAATGAATATAATTAGTAATTTTATCACCAACAGTGACATTGACCATTGTGGCTGGTGACATAAAAATCTGGGCAGCATCTAGAAATTGCTCACTTTCAACTATGGTTCCTGTCCCTCCAATCCCTTTAATAACAGAATCGGCACCCCATAATCCTAACTTGCAGTAAACAAGTTTTCCCTTCACCTTGGCAGGATCCAATGCGTCATCAACGCAGAAACTGTGATTAATTGTGGTTAATCTTTCATAAATCGTTCATAATGTATAATTCCTTGACAATAAACAAATTAATTACTACCTTGCACTGTCCCGGGTATCAGAGTTCTTGGCAGCATCGGCTCCGGTAACAAGTGGGTACATTTTCTGCTTTGGATCAAATGTGTTGACTCCAACTCCCTTAAAAACAAATAAATCAGTATGTGATCAAAACTTATTTGATTCTCCACCGCATATGCAAAAAATTATACAAAACTTACTGAGACACACTTTCCGTTGCCCATTTCAACTTTGCTCCTAAATTGCCTATCAATGCCACTAGCTGCTACTGTCACAAGCCACGGTGCATGGTTTGCTACATTGCCCCAGCTGGGTCCATCATTACCCGCTGATGCCGCAGTAATAATCCCCTTCTTCAAGGCATGAAATGCACCAACTGATATAGAATCCGATACATAATTTTCAATCATCCCGCCAATAGAGATTGATATCACGTCCACCCCGTCGTGAATAGCAGCATCAAATGCAGCAAGAATGTCCATATCCGAGCAACCTGAGCTGACCCAACAGACTTTATAAGCTGCCACCCTAGCATTTGGCACTGCACCGCGTGCAGCTCCCTTGGCTAGCCCAAAAAGACTTGCATTCACAACTACGTTGCCTGCCAGAGTTGATGACGTGTGTGTTCCGTGGCCGTCCACGTCTATTGGTGATAAGATGTCAGCTGGATCGGGGTTTCCGTCGAGCTTGAAATATCTTGCTCCTATAAGCTTTCTTTAATAACCCAAACAGCACATGGGAAAATAGGAAATGAACCCGTAAGTCAAAAGGTGCAGAGCAACTTTTACATAACATTTGTATAACATGAAGTAAAAGGCTAAACATACTTTTTTCCCATGAAGTTATACAAAAGAGTGTGGAAATTTTCTTATACAGAGGACTTCGCAACTTTTTTCAGAAGCCTTTAAAATTTTAAGTGGTTTGTTTTTTAAGAAACGCGGGTTATTGAACTGTAGAAGATGACCCGACAACGAGAATACTGTAAATTATATTGGAAAATGCGGATGTTTTTAAAAATGATTGTTCAAATCTAGTTACAGTCTTTGTTCTTGTACCTAACTTGCCTCTACAATTCTAATAATTCAAGCTCTGTAAAACAAAATTCCTTTTAAAACAAATTAATAATGCCTAATATTACCTGTTGCATCCTGAGAAGTTAGCAAAGTGCCCACAACTTCCTTTCCACTTTGTTGGGGGAGGACCAAATCCATCGTCCTTAAAACTCTCTGATTGTGGAGTGATCCCTGGCACATCATCATGCAGATAATTGTGTAAAAAAATATATAAAATGGTAAAAGAGGAAAGGAAATTTATAGAGATGAAGAATTTGTAGAACCTGTGTCCAGGAGTCCAACAATGATATTGTTTTCTACTTTCAAATTTCTTCTGGCTGTATGAGGAAGCCCGATGAAGTCCCAGGATTTGGTTGTGTGTAGCTTGTGGTACCGATTTGGGAAGACGGAAAGGACTCTGTCCAGGCCTGAAAATTGGAAAATTTCAATCCAAAGCTGGAAAGGCTGAATTCATATAAATGGAAGGGAGGAGGTTGAAAGAGTTCCACTCACTCTTCAACTTTTCAGCTTCATCATTAGATAATTTTGCCGCAAATGCATTGAAACTCTTTGTATAGCTGTAGACTATCGAATCGTTGGCTTCATGATCACTGTTTCAACATAAACCCAGTGAGTATAAGAATCAAAAGAGACTCATCCGTGCAGGTCTAGAAGGATGATGTGGTAAATTTACCTGCCCTTCAGGGATGCAAGGATGTCTATATGTGTTTGAACACCAGAATCTTCGTTCACCGGCTGATCTCCCAAGTAAACAATGTAAAATTTCTGTACATGTAATATTGACTATTACTTACTGCCATGAAACTAACTGGTGCAACGAAGTGCAAGATAAATAAAAGAAGAGGACAGACCTTTTGGTTTTCTTCAGAAGCATCAAGGAAACCTATCAGGACTAGAATTACCAGGAGCTGATAAGAAAAGGAACACAAACATTTCATCAGCAGTCTTGCCATGTTAGCAAAGTCTAGAAACTTGTTTGTTAACCTTGTCTTCAGATATCTCTGTGCACCGGTTCCTCCGTCTTTATATCGGAACCCATATGCAGGATTCAAGAATTGAGAACAACAATAAAAGCGACAGTAATTGGATGAGAACAGAAGACGTAAGTAATACTTATTCAGTTCATATTGTTGAGGTTTTTAGTTGGGAAACCTTAAAAGGGAGATAACATAACTGTTTGTTCACTTGTGCTATAGTCTACGTGATATTTGGCCTAGGAAGAAAAAAGACTGCTTCTTTTTGAGAAAACTTTTTTGTTTGTATATTGGCACTGCCTTTTATATTTATGCACAAATGAAGATTGCCCTGCAGGACCCCTGATACGTATTCCCGTAAATTGGTTGTTGTGTGCTATGCTATGCCACATATACTGGCTTGAGATAAAAGAACAAATAAGGTTTTCAAAACTGAATTAGATTTTTGAACAGTCCCATTCCCAAGAGGTAATTATAAAATTTAGAGGTGGGGAATAGTTGCTTGGATACGAAGAGCTAATTACATCAAGATCCCATTTACCTTAAATTCCAATTCAAGCAAGGAGTGATAGAAAACTGTTGAGAGTAGTGGTATAGGGTAGCTTAACCCACATGACTTCGCTTATCACCTTAATTTTGGGAGAGAATAAGCTAAGTTTGAGTTCTTTAATCATTTTTTTTTCTTTTGTTTCCAACTTGAGCATATAATAAAATGCGAGTAGCGATCCTACGGTAAATAATATAATTTAACGTCGAATCATTTTAATTACGATATTTATAAATGCTTAAATTTGACATTGAGTTTTATTCATAATTTCTCTCGTTACAATATTTTAATGAGCAACTATATTTTAACTATTTTACTCACACATTGAGAAATTTAATAAGGAAGAGGGTGAAGTGTTACCCCCAAGGCAAGATATGACAAAAATCTAATGTTTTTGTGTCTCTCTGCCAACAATTTATAGTTGAATGGCAATTTATCCTAATCAAAATTTATTACGAGATTTGATGACATAACTTAATTTCAACAACTGTATAGGATATTGTGTAAAATTAAATAATTAATTTCATTTCAAATAAACCTACACTAGGATTTAAAAGTAAATTTAGAAAAAAAAAAAAAAAAGAATGCAGTGCAATAAATAAATTGTTTCCCCTTCTTCCAATTTCACTAAACCCCGCATTTCCAGTTTCTCTTTCTCCTTGAACCCTTAACTGATGTTGTTCAACCGCCTCTCCCGCCAAAAATCATCTCTCTTCTCATACCACCTTACTCTCCTCGGGCACCGCCTCTCCTCCTGCACCACCGCCGCTGCCGCTACCACTACCACATCCTCGAAACTCTATGATCACTACTCCTTCAAACCCCCGCCCTCCCTCTCCCCAACACCCGAAAATCCTAACCATGACTCGAATTTAAAGAAAAAATCTAAACCCAAGTACCGTCCGCCGTCCTCTCTTGATGTGCCGAAGAAGAAGTACACAGAATTGCCGTTCGATTATCGATATAGTTACACGGAGAGCAACCAGAATGTGAGGCCCATTGGGCTTCGGGAACCCAAGTACTCACCATTTGGACCGGGTCGGTTGGACCGCCAATGGACCGGGGTTTGTGCCCCGGCTGTGGACACAAAGGTAAGGTTGGTGGATGAGGAAGCGGAAGATCCGAAACTGGAAGAGAAGAGGAGAATCGCGAGAGAGAGGATTCAGGGCAAGCCATTAACTAATGCTGAGAGGAAGGCGTTGGTGGAAACGTGCCAGCGGAACCGAACCAAGAGGCAAATCAATTTGGGTATGATCTTTTTCAATCCCGAGTTTGAAATTTAAGATTGTATATTGTTTTAGGTGATTTTGTCTTTGCTAATTATTTTTATGTAATTTTATATATGATGGTTTGTTTCTTGGCTCCAGAATGCTCATTTCCTGATTATAAATTGAAGATAAATTCATTATGTTAAATTAACAATTTGTTATTGTTTTCACTTTTCAAAATATATGTAGGGAGAAAAAGATCAATTTCCCGCGCTTGTACTACATGAACTGTAAACATTTTAGCTTGTTCTGGTCCAGATCACCTAAAGGTTTGATGTGGAAGTTTTATGATGAGTATTGACAGAAGTGCTTTGGGAAACTTTTTGATGCTGCAGAAAGTACTTACTAGTGCTTTCACACCACCTCGTTGTCTCTTTGGACTTGGTTTTATAAAATTTTTTTGTAGAAGTTTTGGCTACTGTATATGAGTTGCATAGCCCTCATCATTGTGGGAGCAAGTGGGGCTTCTTCTCATCATTCGCCCTAGTCAAGTGTTTCTTGGGAAAAAAAAGTATCTTTCTGATTGATTGTTCACACTTTCAGAATTGCTTATGTTTTTTTATTTTACTATTATTGTAACGCAGAACAGGCGGTTGCTTTTGTTTGTAGTTATCAGTTATTTGGTCTCAGTTTGTGCCTTTCGGCATGCTCTTTTGTAGGAAGAGATGGTTTAACACACAACATGCTTAATGATATTCATAATCATTGGAAACATGCTGAAGCAGTCAGGATTAAGTGCCTTGGAGTACCGACTGTTGACATGAAAAACGTGTGCACCCAGCTTGAGGTACCTGGTTTCTTTCTAATCTAGGAACATCCCTTTTTCAGCTCTAGGTTTACAGGGAAAATAGATGTATTTTATTGTCATTGATTTGTTCTAGATACTGTTGTGGATGGAAATATTTTTAACAGTAGTTTTACATTATTGCAGGATAAAACATTTGGAAAAATCATTTATAGGCATGGTGGTACACTGGTACTATATAGAGGCAGGAACTATAAGCCCAAGAAAAGGCCTGTGATTCCGTTAATGCTGTGGAGACCTCATGAGCCAGTATATCCCAGACTGATCAAAACTACTATTGATGGTCTAAGCATTGAGGAGACCAAGGAAATGAGAAAGAGGGGATTAGCTGTTCCTGTTTTGACAAAACTTGGTATGTTCTTTTTCTTCTCTTTTTGTAACATTTGCACGTTTTTGTGCATTAATTTGCAAGTTGCAACTGCAGCCAAAAATGGTTACTATGGCAGTCTGGTAGCCATGGTGAGAGATGCTTTTCTTGTCAGTGAGTTGGTACGGATAGATTGCCAGGGTCTTGAGAGAAGTGATTACAAAAAAATAGGCTGCAAACTTCGGGTAATTTTCTTTTGCATTCTCAGCTAAAGTTCTTTTCTTCCACCAATCCTTGAACCCATAACATAAGTTTTTTTTGTTAGACTTTTTCTTCTCTATTTATTACAATAGAGTTGGACAAAATGATATAGAATCTTTTAATTTGTTGAATATCTGGCCAGGAAAGATTATTCGATCTCCCTACCTTCCTTTCTCCATTTTTATTTTTATGAGTTGCAGATAGTGCTTGTCAAATGCTTGTTTTTGAAAACACTCTTATATATTAATTTTTATCTACTTTTAATCTTGGTACAGGATCTGGTTCCGTGTATCATCGTAACATTTGAGAAGGAGCAGATTGTGGTTTGGAGGGGAAAGGATTACAGGCCCTGTACAAATGCTGGACAATTGCTCGCACATCGAGAATTATTTGATAATTCGGACAATGATTTGGTTTCTGATGTATTAGACGCGAATTGTAGCACGAATGAGAGTGCCAGGCAGCAGGGCTTCTACTCTGATGATGATGATTAGCGATGTACTTGCTGAAAGTTCCAAGCATCAACGTAGTCTTGTTTTGTAGCATAGATTTGAGGTTTCAGCCATAATTACCGTTCTCCCCACCTTACCATTCAAAATCCAAATTAGTAGTATTCACTAAAAAATATTTTAGAAGTTAATTCACTGCGTAGATCCTCTAGAAGGGATGGGATTCTCAATTTTTTTGTGATAGAATATCATGGATGCACGTGCACTTTGTCTGTCGGTGTTTGGATCTAGAAACGTGACTCCCACAGTTTGCAGTTTTACGGATTTTTCAGATTCTAATCTGATTTTTGCATTTTTTTTTGTTCTTTTTCTGTATATTACCTGTTTTGCACTGAAACAATGAGAAGAACGCACTGTTTCATTTGGTTTAAAGCTTCGTGAGAGTGAGAGTACAAGGGTTTAATGATCTGCTTCCAATCCGTTGATGGGTTTGCAAAAATTGGCTGTTTGAGGTAGTCTAACTAGATGGTCTGCTAAGGATATGGATATACGTGGGCTACGAAAAGGAAAAAATAATATTTTTGGCAGGCCAAATACTGTCTGGTCCAACGGTCCCTTAACAAATACACAGAATCTATATGCATTATTGTAACTTGATTAAGGATGACAATGGGGCAAGACGGGAATAGGGAGGCATGTCCCATTCTTTGTTCCGTTTTTTATTTTAATTCTCATTTTTCATTTATTTTCTACTAAATTTAATGAGATGAGATAGAGAATTTTCATACGGGCAATGAGTTCCTCATTTCTATATCAATTCTCCATTTTACATTATTTTTATAAATTAATTTTAATAATATAACAGTTTAATTAATTTAAATAAAAATATTATTAATATATTATTAGAAATACAATATAAAATCTTTTTAATTTTTAATCTTTTACTTTTTATTTATGTATTCTATTTTTTATAACATTAATTCATGACTTTATAAATTTTTATTACTAAATACATTTACTTATAATATATAATTTTAAAAATTATAATATAAAATTATATTTATATGTATAAAATTTAATTTATAAATTATAATATATTTATATTATATTTTTATTAGAAAATGGGATGAATATGAGATGGGGAGAGAAAAACTAATATCTGTCTCATTAATAAATTAAAGATTAATTTCTCCCTATTCTTTATAAATTTATCTGACTTCTTTTTATTGCGAGTGGATCTTCGTGAGTTTGGGGTCTTGTGAGAAATTTTACCATCCCTAAACTTGAGCTATATTGGGGTCTCTTTCTGTGCAACTTGAAGATAAATGACCCATCTAGACGGAGAACACGCAAGGAAAGTGTCAATGTTCGGGTTGCCGTTTGCGGACCATTTATCTTTTTCTAGCTTTTCTGAAGTCCCCTTAGTTTGCCTAATTATCTATTAGCATTTAAAATAAGAAAATTTTATTTTTATTTATTTGAAAAAAAAAAAAAGAGTTTGTGGTGGGCTGTAGCATCTCCAACACATTCGCCAAATTTGAACACGACTTGCACAAGTGCTGTGCTGGCGGTGGATCCGGAATTCACTGCTTTCTTACATCCTCTCATCCACATAAAACAACAACTCTGTCCCTTCTGTCAACTTTTAACCCTTTGAGATTCCAAATAATTCCTTGCCTAAAAACCCACTCAAAATACTAAATAAATTATATTTGGATAAGTACAGTTAAATCTTAAATTTTTAAGAAAATTATCAATTAAACTATAGTTTATAACTTTTTACAAGTCTCTATGTCAGATTCCCTAAAAAAACCAATTAAATAAATTGTTATTTCCTTTAAATTAGCTTATTTAAATAAATTGTTATTTATTTTAAATTAGCTTATATAAATACAACACTCAATTTGTCTCTCAAGAAATAGTTTAATTGATTTAATTTTTAATTGTAAAAGTAAAGAATTAATAGATGCACTAATTTTAGAATGAGAATTTTTGAATAAATAATTAATATATATATTATATTTAATCTCAATTATTATAATTGTATATATCTAATGGTTTATAAATAAGTATAAATATGTGTAAATATCATAGTCCCGAACTTTCTTCGTATGTATATAGAGAGAGAACAGTCCGGGTTTTTTTTTTAATTATAAAAGAAGGGAAAATGGCAGGGGTTTATTTGAAATATAACGTAAATTATATATTGATTCATAGTTTAACTAAAAATAGTGACAATGGTATAAAATTAAAAATAAATGATTCACCCACAAGTGGATCACGTGGCAAGAATATAAAAATTATCCAGATTTCCAGGAAAGCAGAAAGAAGAAAATAGTAATAGGCAGCCAAACACGCGCCGTTTATTAGACCACGAGACTAACTCCATTTACGGTCTCATATTTTCTCTCTCTCTCTCTCTCTTTTTTCTTTATTTGCTTTTTCTCTCTTCTTCTCCTCTGTCATCTCAGCTTCAACTCTCGACAAACAATTCTTTCTTTTCCTCAACAATGGCGGACCATGATGTCTCCTCACCCCTCCTTCAATCTCCAAGTTCCGATCATTCCCCAGTAATTATCACCATTGAAGATGACGTCGCCGGTCCAAGCCCGTTGGCTCAAAACCACCATTCTCAGTATAATAACAACAACATTCAGTGTAATAATTCAGGGAATCCGTTTTGGTTTATTGGGTCTAGCGGGATTTCGGTACCGGGTCCTACCACGGCGAATCCGTTTGAAAATGGTACGCCCGATATTAGTGGGGTTTATGAGGTTTTAAAGATTGTCGTGTGTTTGCCGATTGTTTTGGTCAGACTGGTGTTGTTTGCGTTGAGTTTGTTGGTGGGGTATTTGGCAACGAAGTTGGCGTTGGAGGGATGGAAAGACAAGCAGAACCCAATGCCGGTGTGGCGTTGTAGAATTATGTGGATCACTAGGTTTTGTTCCCGCTGTATTCTATTCTCTTTCGGGTATGTTCGTTCATTTCGAGTCTTTGGTTTTATTCATTTTTTGCTGTTTAACTCAAATTTTTGCATTGGAATCGTTTGATATGGATTTCTATAGGTGCTTGGCGTTATGATGCTTTGTGGGTGCGTGCAAATAAAAATTGGCATAGAGGATAGAAAATGTTGGAACTTAATTTAGTGAATTTATTGGATAGTCCTGTTAGATTCAGCTTTTTTGAACGATGGTTTGTGTTTTCTTTTACGTTGGTACATTTGGCTTTTATTTGACTTCTTAATTCTCTAGGGTTCTTTTTTTGGCATGTTTGATTGAAGAAAGAAAAAGGAGATTGTGAGTGTTCGCTAGTTTAGCCTGTAGAATCTCACTTTTACTATCCTTGGGTGAATTTTGGGTTGAACTAAGCGAGTGGAAATACAAACATAATTATGTAAACTTTAAGTAGGAAGATTAAATGTCTTACTAAGCTTTAATTATCTTGGAGTAAGTTGATTTTGATTTGGAGTTATGGTGAAATTTCCTATGTGGTATGTTTGGATGCTGAAAAAATCGAGAAAGGGAGGAAAATAGAAAATTCATTGTTGGTTTTGTTTGGATTCTTATAGATGTTTAGTTCTCTTTAAGTATTTTTGGTGGTATTTTGCTGCAGCTATCATTGGATAAGACGAAAAGGAAAACCTGCTCCAAGGGAGATTGCTCCTATAGTTGTATCTAATCATGTATCATACATCGAGCCTATCTTCTATTTTTATGAATTATTCCCAACAATTGTTGCAGCAGAGTCCCATGATTCCATACCATTTGTTGGAACTATTATCAGAGCAATGCAGGTAAACTCACTGTGAATTTGAGTTTTTATGCATTCTGCTTTAGTTTCAGTTTTGTGACGTAATTAACAATGAAAATTTGGTCTTAGTTCGTGGTCCTGATATTCATAGGCAAGACCCCTCCTCATTTTGTTTTTCTAAATTTTATTTTGTCAGGTGATATATGTTAATAGGTTCTCACAGTCATCAAGGAAGAATGCTGTTAGTGAAATAAAGGTACAAAGTTTCTATAGTTTTTGTTAAATTTTTGTTTAATTTTAGTGTATGTTGTCCCTCTGCAACTTGCTTTTTAGTGATTTAATAACAATACTTGATACTGTTTTTTTGACCTATCTGTATGTTGATGATGTCTTCTCTAATATCTCATGTTTTCTTTTGCCACCATACATTTTGAACTCTTTTTAGTCTAATCTATAAAGACTTGTTGTTATCTATTGAGCATATGAATGTCTAGGCAATCCAATGTCTGCTTCTGATGTGATATTTTGGGATCTATTCTTGCTTACTTTTCCGGTGCTCAATAAACACCAATACCTGAGTCTGTACTCTCTGGTTATGTTTTCACTGTTATCAGCTGCTGTACAAAAGTCAAATTTGACAAGTTTTATTTGTTTAAATGGTAGAATTTTTTTTTCCCAACGACTTGGTCTTCTTAGTTGAAATGTGGCACAATTGCCAATGATTGCATGTAAACTCTGTGAAACTTAATTCATGTAATTATTATGAATGTATTAGCTATTTGATACAGAAATGTGCTTTCAAGGATCTGAATACAGAGAAAGGCTTCTTGCGATAGATTTCCTCGAGTGCTGTTATTTCCTGAGGGTACCACAACTAATGGAAAGTTTATTATCTCATTCCAACTTGGTGCATTCATCCCTGGTTATGCTATTCAACCTGTAATTGTTCGCTATCCCCATGTACACTTTGACCAATCCTGGTACGATACTCTTTCTTACTTTTTCATCTTTTTCTTACTGGAATTTCCTTTAGGTGCTCTCTCTATTAGTTCTTATCTTATTGGGCCTTTTTACTTTTGCCGTACTATTTTGCTCAGGGGGCATATTTCTTTGACAAAGCTGATGTTTAGAATGTTCACACAATTTCACAATTTTATGGAGGTATTCTTTTGTTGCCGCTTCATTTGAATTCAGGTTACTTTCTGCGTTTGAGAGTTTTGTGTAGGTTTGAACTTTAAAATTAATTCAGTCATTTTATTTTGAACAGATAGAGTACCTTCCCGTTGTTTCTCCAAGCAGTACTCAAAAAGAAAATGCTATACATTTTGCTGAGAGGGTGAGTATATGCCTGGAATTGATTTAATTCTGCCAGTTTGATAGAGTTGTAGAATGTTGGTTATGAGTTTACTAATATAGACACATAATACACACAACACGTGAATCTAGAAATTGGAAAGAAATGTTTATATTCTGCTATAGCTGATGGTTTACACCAGTAAAAATCTGTGACTGACTGTTTAAAAATTTCCACCAGCATGGGCATGCATGACTATTTTTTGTTAGTTTCTCTGGAAATATTTCTTAGTTTCCTTACTTTCCTTACTTTCTGTGTCAGTTTATTGTCAATTATTAATGATTCCAATGTGCATGTATACACAGACTAGCCATGCCATTGCATCTGCTCTCAATGTCGTACAAACATCTCATTCCTACGGAGACTTAATGCTTCTCATGAAAGCATCTCAGTTAGGAGAGGTATACAGTACTTTGTGAATACTTACATGTCTTTCAAATATAGAGTACATTCTTGTTTTTGCTGACATGATTATTGAATATAGAGTTCAATTTGTTGTTACACGTACCCAACAATCATACTAATTTTGCACTAATATTTCTTGATCATAATTTTTGCAGGGAAACCCCTCAAATTATATGGTTGAGATGGCAAGAGTTGAATCGGTGAGTATTTACATTGAAATGTGTTGTTTTGAAATGTTTCCATTGGTTCTAACTTTCAGAAAGGAATCAGATTTATTGAATCTTTGACTGACTACAAATGGTTATTTTAAACTTTTTTTGGTTTTTGTTCAAATTCCAATGGATCAATGGTTACAAGGAACTGCACACATACAAGTTAGTTTTAATTTTTGCTATGCCAGAGTATTTACTCAAATTTCACATAAAAAATGGATGCTTTTCTGTCTATTTATTGAAGCTGCCAACTTATATTTTTTCTCCTTTGTAGAAATAATGATATGGATATCTTTATCTTTATTTTTTCAGTTATTCCATATAAGCAGCATGGAAGCTGTGGACTTTCTGGATAAGTTTCTGTCAATGAATCCCGATGCCAGGTACCTCACAGCTTTTAATTTACTGGCAATGAGAAAAGTAAATTTTACTTTGGCTTCTAAATGAAGGACACTATTGGAATGTCCTTGTTTTTAGTTGTGCATCATCACTTCTTGTGGATGATAAGGAAGAACGTGCATCAAACCCCATGTGAAATAATTTGGGTATAGAAATTTGATGGAAAGGCCAATTTTCACAGTTTTGCTTGTTTGCTTGGGGGAGTTCCACACAAGGCCATCACCAAATTTATGTGCAAGGCTTGTATTAGGATTTTGCTTATACCTTTTAGATGTGAGACCATAAGGCTTTTCATGCCGTCTTTGTTTTATCTTGTTGATTTTCTGTATTTGGCTTCTGATTAAAATGCAATAACTTGTGGTCATACAAAATTGATTATAGGTTTCTTAAAGTCTTCATCCTACTTTTGGATTCTTTTTAATCTCTGTTAGAGAATAAACATGCAAGCCTTTTTCTTGCCCATAACGTACGGGATCATGTTTTGTTCTGCGTCATAGTTTACATAAATGTTTTAAGGATGCATTCAAAATAATAGTTGCAAGACATGTGATGCCGAAGATGCAATTAACTGATAACTAAATGTTTATCTTATACTGATGTCATTCTTGCAAATGCAACCTTGTTATATTCTTACCACTGAAATCATTCTTGCAGTGGTTGTGTTAAACTTCATGACTTTTTGAGGGTTCTACGACTCAAGACTTGTACTCTGTCTGAGGAGGTATGTCTCATGCAATTTTAGGCTCTTGTTTTGTGACCGTTATGTTTGAAAACACTAAATGCTTGTTATCATCTTTTTACAACTCTGGAGTGACAGATATTTACAGTTGTCCATAAAAATGTGATTTGAAAATCTTGTCTAGGAGGTATGAGTTACTTCAGGTTCTTGATCAGTAACTCTTCAAGATGTTGAATATAATCTTTACTACAAGTGACAGAAGGGTTTTAGAATCCACTTTTCCGCTCCCTGGATCTTCTTTTATTGTACCCACACAGACTTAATGCATATATCCCAAGTGTTTTGCCCGTTGATCATGTGGTTTCAGTTTCTGGCATAGGTGGGAGCCTGTGAGTTGTTGAACATGATTACATAGAGAAAAGAAAACGGGGGAAACATGGATAAATTACTTAGAATTATGCAGACTTTGCTAATTTAACTAATAATTTTTTATGTGATTAAAAAAATTGCAAATGCCAATTTAAATATTCTTTTTATGTGGTATTAGGAAACCTTCTAATCCCTCCGTTTCATGGGCATTGTCTTGTATTTCAGATATTTGGATTCATTGATGTAGATAAGAATGGATCAATCACATTTAAGCAGGTAATCAGTATAAATTTAGCAATATTTGTTCTCTCTAAGATACAATTCAGTCAGACCTCCTCAGATGTTCTTCTTTTCCCTTTTTCTTCTTTCTTCTTGCAAAGGCCCAACTTCATATTATTGTCTTACTTGTGTAACTTGCAGTTCTTATTTGCATCAGCTCATGTGATGAAGCTGCCATCATTTCGTCAAGCCTGTGAACTAGCCTTTGCTGAATGTGACACTGAAGGAAATGGTTACATTTCAGAGCATCAAGTATGTTGTTGCTCTTTCCTTAAATTTTTGATTGGTCTTTGGTGTTCTTTCACTTTGATGAAATTTATTCTCAATTGAATTCTGAGTGGTTTCGGATTGCTTCTCAAACAGTTGGGAGTAACCATTAGACCTGCCATCCCAGATTTGGGGGAATACGAGGTAATATATAAACCCATTTAAACAATTACCCACAAATTAAGATTACTGTCATCTAAATTATGTGATGTTGTCGATGTGTAGATCCATGGTCTGTTCAGTTTGTTTGATAGCGATGGTGACGGAAGGGTAGGGAAGGATGAATTTGTTGCCTGCCTAAGAAGGAATTCTCTTTTGATAGCAGTTTTTTCACCAATCTTGGTATACAAGAACTTATCAGAAGCTGGTAATAGAGTGCTGGAAGAGATTGTGTGATGTGAAATGCAATGGATGATTTTTCAGAGTCCATGTGTATCCATATCAAATCATATAAAATGTATCCTTTGATTTCTGGGTTTAGATTTTTGTTGTTGGGAGGAAGAGAGGAGTTTGGCGGTTGTTCTAAAGCATATGGGGGCCCTTGCTTATAATTCTTATATCAAAACATAATTACCCCATAAGTGGTTGTTTGTTTGTTTGTAGAAGTTATAATTACATTTCATTTCATTCTAATATATAGGATGAGGTTATTGACTAGTAGCAGGCAGGGAAGTGCAAAATACCCGGGAAGGTTTTTTTTTTTCCAACATTCTTCTCTTAAAAATATATATATATATATATATTACGAGTTTTCAATCTTTATCAATCGATCTAATGCATGGATAGATGACATGAGTTGTGCTGTGGGCATGTCTACTGGTCTACTCGTCTACTCGACAACACATAGACTACTACTATCATGTTCAGAATAAATAATAAGTAGAAAAGTTTATATCACATAATTAATAATGGATCGACGTCGCATGTAATAACATAAAGAAGTTTTTAATCCGAACTGCGAGAGAGATGAGTTTGAAAATTCGTTCTTTGAGGAAGTCAGAAAGTTTGTTGTCTGAGTTTAAGATCCTTTAAGTGACACCTAAAGCCTGGGCATAATAATGAATGAATGAATGAATGAATGAATGAATTGCTGATTGTATTTCACTTTGAAATTCCATCCACACCCACCTGCCCAGTACGCACTACTAAAATTCTCCTTTCATAATTGTCTACCCAAACAATATAACCTTAATTTGCAATTATATTCCCTCACTCGCTCTTAACTCATATTGGAGATTATCTTGTCTTTTCCTTTTGACGTAAGAAGAAATAGATAAATAAATAAATGAGAAAGAGAAATACTATTGATTTCGTTAACTAAGCCTCTTTAACACCTCTCATTATCATTATCATTATCATTATCATTATCATCAAGCTGTCCCAAAATATCAACGAGTGTTTTTTACATATTCAAAACTTTGAAACAAAATTATTTATGTGAATTTAATATCATAATATTATATTATTGTTAGTTTTATATCTTTAGAAGAATAAGAAGATATGATAGTGTTATATAATTGACACATACACCATATTTTTATAATTGTTAAAAGGAATGAAATCACTAGAAACTTGTCACAAAAAATAAGAAATTGATACATTAATTTTTAATTAATGTAAATACAGTTTGAATATCAGTTGACTTCAATAGTAAAAAGCCTTGTAAACTAATAACAAATTAATTTATATAAAAAAAAAATTAGTACGCATGTGTATAAAAATAATTTTATTTTAAAAATACAAAAATGTAAAAGGGTCTATCTAAGGCAGAATTATAAACATACACGGATAGATAGGAATGGGAGAAATCGATACAAGAAAAAAATTGGTAGCATTATTGTTGTGGGCATGGAAATGGAAGAGGCAGTCAGGGTCGGGCTGGGCTCAGCCAACGTGTTTGTTTCACTTTGTGATCACATGTAGTCATGTGGGTCCAATGAAGACAATCTTCGCGATTTGGACCACATCATTGACAGGCCCAACCTATTAGGACCACTCATCTCACTGGCATTTCATTATACGTTTTAATCAGCCATGCAACTCCCGAAAACACCAATTTGGACCCTCAGAAATCTCCAATTGAAACTACTTTTAATTTTAATTTTTTATATTTTAAAATAATAATAATAATAATAACAGACCCATTTCATTAAACATTAATCTCGACTGGAGGCATCACATCGCATGATTCTCTTCTAAGATTATCACTCACACTTCCCCATGTAATAGAAAAAGAATATTAATTGAAAATCACAAGTTAATGTGGGCAGTAGCAGAAGGGAGTGCATTAATCGTGGTCATGTTCGTGGTGATGTGTAAGAGCACGCGTCGTGCGTTGTGCGTTGTGCGTTGCGAATGTGGTCCCAAAATGTCGAAAGTAGGCAGAGCCACCACAACCTTAATCTCTTCGCTGGCTGAACCGGCCCATACGTGTATGGAACCTAAACTCCGAAACCTAAAACTCAAAACTAATTTAATCTTGCAAAATTAATCTCATGGAACCCACCCCACGACATGAACTTGCTACCTGCCTGTCTGCCTGCTACAAAGAAAAGTGTCGGCACCATCTTTTATGTTCCATGTTTTAAACGCTTCGAAAACATTCTTAGGGTTTTTCTATTTTCTTCTTTATAATCTGTGCTGTTGCTGAATCTTCTGAAGATAAATGATGATTATATGTCTCTCTAAACTCAGGCAAACGAATAGGAAGATTTCAGCGCAGAAAATTTTTTTTTTAATTTTTTGATTTTAATTTTTGTTTTTTTGTTAAACAAAAAGAAAAGAAAAATTAACACATACCTCTCCTAAAGTTTGACCTTTTAATAGTTAGAGGCAAACTATAAAAAAAGGAACACTTATCTCCTTTTAATTGTAATTAATTATTCATTATCACTGAAAAAACTTAATTGTCCTTTATTTATTATTTTTTGAATAAGGACAAAAATTAAAGTTAAAAATATATTTTCTAAACTAATTAGATAAGTTAAATGATAAATATGAATTTGAGATAAATGATAAATTTGAGAATCTATTTACTACCTTTGCAAAGTGAAAGGACAAATTTGATAACTACTTAAAAACTATTATTTAATAGTCACGTGCTCTTTCTATGAGTTTGTGACCATGTAAAAAACAAGAAGCAACCAAACATACAAAACACTGTACAATTAATCAGAGAAAAAAAAAGACAGAATATTAAAGGATAGGCCTGAAAATTTAATGAAGTAATTTATAAAGACATAATTTGTTGTCTATAGTGAATGAATCCTTATATCAGGGATTAAATAATAAATAATATAGTGGTTTTATTTATTACAAACGATCAAAGTCCATAATTGTTTGTTATATGAAAAAATAATGGGGACCTGTATGTTATTTTCTTAAAGTAGAAGTTACCTCGCTCTGACACCCAACAGTTGCCTCTGGAAATGCCATTTTCAATTTTGCCAACAACTATAAATCGCAAACCAGAAACACTCTTCCTCTCAAAAGCCTCACTTCTTTTCTCTCTTTTCTCCAATAATATCCAAACTATAAAAACCAACCAAATACCCTAAAGCATCAAACCCATTTCTCTCTTTTTCTTAAAACACCATAGAAGCTCTCATCGTTTTCAAGTTCTAGAAATCTATCAGCTCAAAACAGAGAGTAATTTTGAGAGGAAATAGTAAATAAAGTAAACAAGGACAAAAACTGAGAAGACTTGTAAGAATGATGGCCAATTTGACACTATGTGACCTCAAATTGTGACATTTTGTGTGTATTTCGATTTTAAAGTTGGATATGAAATTAAGTGTTCCTCTACAGATGCATTCTCTCACTTGCAATATTAAATAAAACATAAAAGAAGAAAGTAATTGCTTATTTATTGTAATACCCCTAGAGTTAACAGCACACAAATGGGGTGGATGCTTCTAGCGAGACAAGTGTTCTTTTTTCTATAATTTCTCTTTAATTGTTAAAAGGAGAGGTATATGTTAATTAAAGGAAAGAAAAAGAAATTTGAGTAATAGAATAACTAAAAAAAGAAAAATGAAAAATTAAAAGTAAGAGGTCAGAGTCAGAGTCAGAGACAGAGACAGACAGACAGACAGACAGACACACGCACACACATACGAAGGAAGAAGCAACAAGGGGCAGTTGATTCAAGCAAAGTAAGAGGTGACGAGATGAGATGTCAGGATTCTTCAAATAAAGTTACAACTTTGCCTTGGTGCGTTTACGATTTCTTATTGGTCCGTTTATGTACGAACTGTACGGACGATGTTGACGTGTCTTAAAGCTCTCCCACCACCACCACTTGGCATTTCTAACCACCCTACCCCACCCCCTACCCCTACTCTCTCTTTTCCAAACTTACCCCTCCCACTCCACCCTCCTCCCTTTTTTCTTTAATTTATTTTGAAAAAAAAAAAAAGAGAAAGAATAAAATGGTAATATATAAGAATATATTATTACTATGAAAGAGCTAACAGTAAGTAGTACGGGAGTGCACTCTGCACCTCTCATTCTCAGTCATTTTATTCTCTCTTTTCTTTTTTTTTGATGTATCTTCTTTTGGTCTCTCTTGGTTGGTTTACCAAATCAAGCAAAACATGAGGTTTCAAATATTAGTTATTTATAATTTTATTTTGAATTTCTTTAATTTTTTTTCCTGTTTCTGTAAATGGGTGTTTTGAGGATAGATATTGAATAAGGAAAGGTGGTTGTATTGTGTTGTGCTTTGTGTGTGGGTGCTTTGCTCCCTTTTGTGGTGACTGAATTTAATTATTAAAAAAAAAGTAATAATAATAATAATAATAGTAGTAGTAGTAATAATAATAAGTCTGAGAATCAATCAATCAGAAAACAACCTAGTTACCTTTCTCTGCAATATCTTTGCATAAAACCTTCGATTTTATTAGCTTCTTCCATCTTTTCTTCCGTTTTTGGTCAATTCTTTCTCTCTGGGTTTTTCTTCACTTTTTCCATTTGGTGAGACACTCTCCTCTTCAGCAAATCCTTTTGGCTTACATGGTTTTCTGATAGTTCTCAGATTTCCCCTTGTTTTCTTTTCTTGGCTTTTCCTCTTTCCTCCCTCCGATATCAATAGCTGTTAGCAGATCCCTTTTGGGATTTGGTAATTTTAATTTTCTCATTATATTTCCACTGTGTGTTGTTTTGTTTTGCATACTTTTCTTTGCTTCTTGAAAGCAATTTGAATAGGAGAAAAAATAACTAAATAAAAATTTTGTTTTCACTTTGCATCTTGACTTCTATGAATAGGTCTGAAGGTCCTCTTTCTCAGACAAATTTCTGACTTTTACAACTCCTTATTGCTCTCTTTCAATTCTTCGGCATAAGAAGTTTTCTGGGTAAAAAGATTTACTCCTCCTGCTCACAATTCTTTGGCTTTTTAATTCAAACCTAGATATGCATTGAAAAACCCTTGTTATATATATCCTGCTTCATCTAGTTTATGATATTGATGAATAGCTCATACTTTTTACAGGTCTAGTAATATGGTGAGAGGAAAAACTCAAATGAGACGCATAGAAAACGCCACAAGCAGGCAAGTTACCTTCTCCAAGCGCAGGAATGGGTTGCTTAAAAAGGCCCACGAGCTTTCAGTTCTTTGCGATGCCGAAGTTGCTCTTATCATCTTCTCTCCTAGAGGCAAGCTCTATGAATTTGCAAGCTCCAGGTACACCAAAAAGAAAAAAAAGTAATTTTCTCTTTTGTGTTTCATTTAATTAGTTGCTAAAGATTTACTCCAATTCATGTTTTCTTCCTCATAGATTTTAGAGTTTGTATAATTAATTGCAGATCAGAAATTTTCTTCTGAACAATCTTTTCTATCTTTTTTATCTGTGAAGGCTGGTTTTTGTTTCATGTATAGTAACATTGACTGAGACAAATAAGGAAAAAAGAGAATTTGGTACAAAATACGATTGGCTGAGAGAGCCCAAGTGGATTACCTTTAATCATGAAAATGATGGAGTTTTGTCTTGCTAATAATGGTCTTAAATCTTGATGGTCTTCAGACAACTGAAGCCAGTTATCTTCTGATATCTATAATATATAGTACACTGTTGAGTTGCTGCAAAAGTGGAGAGTAGAGTCCATGACTGTTTATATACTTCCAACCTGTTGTATTCTTGCTAGTACTTTCTTGTGTTGTTATTCTTCATTCGAGGTTTAAAATTTTCCAACTTCTTGTCCAAAACACATTAGCAACTAAGCTTTGTTAATTAACTCCATAATATATAATACTGACTAAATGGCTTTACATATTAACATTCTAGGTTAGTTTTTTAGTACTGGGGCAATTTTCTGACACTGTTAGAACATATAGTACTACCATATATATTTCTTTATAAATTTTTTTACTGTAATCAGCACCGTTTTGGTAGTATAAGCAATATATATATATATATATATGTTCAGGTATGGTACTAAACGTAATGATCCGAATCTTATGAGTCTGCAACATGTTCTTAGTGAAGTATAGCATGCAGGCCGCCGTTTAAAGTGGTCTAAAGATCCATATGTATGTATCTGATGCTTGACTAGTTTTAGTACTTGTAATTGACTAATTAAAGCATTAACTAATAATGGAGTCTCACTTTCAACATCTAAAATTAGATTGAAATGCATACATTTATAGATATATATATAGTGTTAATGCACGAGAGACCTAACTGTCCTTGTTATCCCCTCTTATGTATCAAGGGAGAAAAAGTTGTATGTTTTAACCCTAGCTAGTGTTCTGAATTTGATGTAATTCAATTTATTAATATTAATTTAAGTATATATAGGAGTCTAGCTAATAAATATTGATGTATTGTTACCTTTGTTTGCACAAAATTTATACTTTTTTATACAAGATTTGAAAACTGATGAAATAAAAGTTGAACTTTTTAACATAAAAATTAGTATTATAACTCCAAATTTCTAATACTAACTTAATTAAACACGTACTCAATTTAAAAGTTTAGTATTATATATAGTGAATCCCTTAACCAAATTGTTAGATTTTTAGATACTTAAATTAATGAGTTGTTTGTTATGTCCTTAATTTCTTTTATGTAAAATTAATTGGACTATAAAAATTAATATATAATTAATTAAGAATTAATTTTTACCTTTTTTGCAAAATTTTTGACCAATAAAATTGATACACAAATTTTTATATGTTTCAACTTTTAATGATAAGTCTTCAAAAATTAAGGACGTATTGAAATTTATATGTGTACATCAATAACGTCACAAATACACATATTTAAACAAATTTTAATAGATTAATGTGATAATATTATATTATCGTTATGTATTTTATATGATATTTTTTTAATTTTGGTGAAAATATAAAACTATAACATTAATTTGTATGGATAACTCTATTTAAGAGTTTGTATACATATAATTGCACTCGTATTTTGTATATTTTCTATCTTGCATAAGTAAAACAAGTGTAAGATACGTATATAACAAGTACTACACCACACTGATGCATCATGCATGCAAACGTTAAGTATCATGCATGTGTTATACCTGCAACCGCAACCGCAACAGTTTACTGTGATGTGTAAGTTAGTGCTTTGATCAATACATAAGAGTAAGTGATCAGTTTTCAAAAATGTATCCAACAGTTGTAAGTTACATAAATATATGTATATATAAAGTTTCTCATTACATATATACAAGACTACAGTGTAATAGCCAATTTGATGCATGAAGTTGAGTGCACACGGATATATATGGAACCAATATATCTTACATTAAATTAAAATGTTTATTGTTTATTTTTTATTGCATTAATTAATTAATTGTTGTTGGTTTTCATTCTTCAGCATGCAGGAGACAATAGAACGTTATATGAGATATACAAAAGAATCTCGATTGAGCAAGCAGCCAACCGAACAACACATGCAGGTTAGCCTCCCAACATTAATTGTGACGATCGAGATGAAACTCTTCCTCTTACTGAGAAAGGAAGTTTAATTTGTATGAAAGTTCTGTCTGATGTTGATCGATGCTTCAAATTACTGTGTATGGTTTTCTTGTAATCCTTTTTTCTTAATTATAAACTTGGATTTGAAATGACAGCATCTGAAGCACGAAGCAGCTAATATGGCGAAGAAGATAGAGCTTCTTGAAGTTTCAAAACGGTTGAACACCTAGTTAATTTTATTTATAATCTTGATTAGCTTAACTTAATTATGTTTGATCGATCTATTGGCACTCAAGTTGAAAGCAGATTCTGAAATATGAATTGCAAAAATTAATCTTAGGAAACTATTGGGAGATGACCTGGGATCATGCAGCCTTGAAGAACTGCAGCGAATAGAACAACAGCTGGAGAGGAGCGTAAGCAACGTCCGGGCAAGAAAGGTTAATTCATACGATATGTATACATCATGAGCTCTGCTAATCTTTCTATACACATAAAATGAATTTAATATTTATCAATATTTCAGAATCAGGTTTTCAAGGAACAGATCGAGCAGCTCAAAGAAAAGGTAGGAGTCAAGACCTCACATGTAGTGCCGGTGCATTACTATTATTATTTTTATTATTATGTTAATTAACTTTCAAGTCCCTACTCAACAACATTACCGTCGATTTTCATGCAAAACCAACTATAAGAGATTTGTGCTCGAAATTTGTGGAAATGGTTATAACTATTATGTTTCCAACCTAAAGAAGAAAGAGAGGGCCTCTTAGCCCACTAAACAAGTTTCACATTTTTTCTTCTTTAGTTTGAATTTGCTTTCCTAAACAATATTTAACCAGTTGCTAACTTGTATGCATCTCATTTTATGCTCTAAATATAACCCAGGGGAAAGTTTTAGCAGCTGAAAATGCGAGGCTGGTGGAGAAGGTGAGCTTCTATAATCGTTGAAAATTAAGTAAACCAAATTCGGACACAAAAAAAAAAAAGAAAAAAAGAAAAGAAGTTGCTCCGGTTGGTTATATTAAGATGGTGAGCATACAGTTACAAGTTATGCTGATATTATAATTATAGAAGAAATACTAATTCACAAGATCTCGGTAATTTGATTACGGTCTGTCCAGCTGAACTTTGGGCAGTTTGATGACTCAGTAATTTTGTGATCTAATGATCAAATTGATGTATCATCAATGATTATTTTCAGTGTGGTATGCATCCATTTCAAGGATCAAAAGAGCAGCAAGAAAATTTACCCGACAACGAGGACAGTAGCCCAACTTCTGACGTTGAGACTGAATTGTTCATCGGCCCGCCACCTGAAAGAAGAACAAGGCGTTTGCCACCAGGCAACTGATGACTGTCTTGAGTTTTACGCCAACAAGCCTTTGCAAATATAAAACACGATTAAGAGAAAAACCAACTGTTTCGATTTATTGCTTTTAAGATTGCGGCACTACTAATTGTTGCACTGGCGCAAGCAATAATTTATAGCAGTAATGGGTATAGTAAGAATGCTTTTTCTTACTTTTGTATTTGATCGTTGATATTGAACGAACTGCTATGAGCATCATACTGAATGCTGCTAAAATGTATTTATTATTTTGGTGTATATTTCAGTTCACAAAGTTCCTCCAATTCTCTTACTTTTCTAGTAGTGCAAAGGAATGAGCAACTTAGATTACCTCAACATGGTCACCACCTAGCTATATTTAAACATTTCTCCTAAGTCGCTGCTTAATTTGCGCATTTCGAGAGCTGCTTCCTTTTTGGGCAGCACAGGAATAGCTTCTCTGTCTATGACTTAAGAGCACCGCTGCATTTGCAAACAAGAGAGCTTCACTCAACTTCTTTTCTTTCTGCAATATTAAATGAGTTACCACAGTGCTCTTGCAATTAAAACTGAGTTTCTGAGGTAAAACAAGTTAACTAGAAATGATGTAAATCGAGAAGAAAGAATTAACTAGTAACTATCTAAATAAGTTTGATATTCTTCCTGCTGCGATACCTACAGGCTCTAATTTATATGCTATGGTGCATGGGAAGGCATTGGAAGGAATTTCAAGTTATAGAGAACTTATGGGGGCAAATTGCAGACTTTTAGTGGGAAAGACTGACTATTTATTTTCTTAATATGGGTAAGAGGAAAAGCAAAAATTCTTAGAAATATCATATTAGTTGAAATTAAGCAATATAAAAATGGATTGTATGCCTTATACAGATGCAGGTCTGAAGCCAAACTTTCTCCACTATTCTGCCAACAAAAGCATCACCAGCACCTACTTGTATTGACACAATGAACTTCGACACCATCAAACTTACCCTTAAATTCCTGCAGAACACAAATTAATTGATTGATTAAAAAGTTATACAAACTATAAGACATATAAGGAGCTGATTAGCCATCTGCTTGAACCATTCTGAACTGTGATGCATCAGGACCTCCTCTAACACTTTGATGTTATGAAGTGGATAAAAGAGTACGGATGTTTGACAATTCAAAGCAAAGTCTTCAATGTTAATGCATGCACCTTAATGATATCAGCTTCATCCCATATGCTCGTGAAGCCTCTTCTTGCAGCCTCTGCAGAAGGCCGTGGAGTCAACCTTAAATTTGGTCATAAGAAAGAATGCTGCCAGACTTTGTGGCAATTTCCATGGCAGCAAGATGAGCTGACCCACATGGTTCAGCAGTCAGTTTTGAACTAGATGGAGTCCTTAGGTTTGAAACTTCCACATCCACATCCATGATGACAACAGTCATTTAATAAGTTATTTATTATGAGGTGACACAATATTATCAGTTACTAAGTTTTCAACCACAGTAAAACATCAAATAGATGAATAGAGTAAATGAGAATTGCCGAAATTTGGCATAATCTTAGTAATTCACTTCCAGGCGTTTTCCCCCAAAAAGCAGAATTTTACCATGTCTATAAGGTCTAGATCAACATCTGCTTCATGAAGAAGAATGTTAGCACTGGGTTGCAAAGAAACATGAATTGACGTTCACCATCAGCTCTTAGTGTCACAAAAGTTTATGCAAGTCTTTGCATGTGGGTCAAAGCAGATGCCAGAGTTGTCAACAATATTTTGCTTGAGTATATCAGCCAACATGTGCCCAAATTGATGCAGATGGAGGTAGATACAAACTAAGATGGCAGACTGGAATGGAGAAAAGATATGTATGGTAGAATAATATGGGTATCATTATCAGGCTATGTTAAGTCATGATAACTAAGCTAAGACATGTGAGGCCCAACGTGAATCATATTCCAGTATGGAGGCTGGAAATACTTTAGCATCAATGAGTAGTATGTTCAAAATCATACACTTTTAAACAAGTAGTTTAATGCATAAGTGTATGTGTTATATGATTGAAGAAATAACACTGGCAATACTACTCAAACCAACTTATAAAATTCCAGCAATTAAATTAAATGCATTTATAATAAAAAATATACCTCGTCAATGGAAGTTGCCAAATCTCCCAATCTTGATGTGTCAACGGCAACATAAGCAGGAGCCTCTGCGAGGAGCTTTCTTAACAGCTGCTGTTTCTGCAAGTGAAACTCAAGCTTCAGTAGGCAGAAAGTCGATCAACAACTCCCTAAAGCAGACATCTAGTGAATTTTTTGGGGGCATCTGCCCCTTTCTATCAGCAGGAAGTGCTTTAGGACAGCCTACCGAGAAACATAGCTATAGCTTGATTTCAACAAGCGACGGCATGGATCCAGTTTTACATGCATAAGTATTTTATTAGAAAGTCAATCTTGTAATCTGTCAGCCACAGTATTGGCAATCCTGGAACAGAGCCATTCTGAATATTGTAATTGTTAACGAGGATTTGAACATTGATAACATCCTAAGCCCAAATTGCGAGGTTGTTACAAATATTGATCTCATTGTCAAGAAATATTTCGTGAAAGTTATCGGGATTAACAGGAACTACAGTCTTCAAACAAAAATCACTGACTAAAACTGATCCAAACACTATCCCATTCAAGAATGAATCATTTAGCTCAACATTCAAAATGTGCGTATGATACGATCTCAGTAACAGTGCATCAGAAAAATAACTCTTAGAAAGAATGTCTCAATTAGTACAAGAACCAAAATGGGTTAACACCGAAATTCGAAGACAAAGTATAATCCCCATTAAAAATGCAGTAATGAATCATAAATAAAAAAAAAAAAGAAAGAAAATAAAATGAAATACCAAAAGAGGAACATTTTGATCTAGTGGTTGGCACTTGTTTTTATAGCCCATTAAGAAACAATTTTCGCTATTTTTCATATCTTTCTCCCACAGTTTCGGAAGTTTCAATCCCCTTCTGTCCTCATCTTGTTTCAATTTTTTTGTCTTTCTGGACAAGAGGCTGCTGGAACAAAATCCACTGTACTAAAGTACTAACGTCATATTAGACCAAAAAAAAAAAAAAAAGCACTGACGTTATTAACTGTTCTTCAAGTTTTCTCGGTTTAGCTCGTTACGTTATGGCGGGGAATGAGGATCAGTTCGATCCGCTCCTGATCTTATGGGCCCAGTTATTAGGCCCAAATCAGGCCGAACAAGTTATAAGAGCAAAATAATTTTTGGGCCCAATTGGGTGTTGGACAAATGCCGTGAGTCCAAAGATGAAGATATAAAACAGAATACTACAATATTAGCGTTCATACACGAAATTTATAGTTATAAGAAGGCGTTTGATTTAACACCCATCGGATGCAGAGGGCGAATAATCTAAAAAGTGTCTTGAGCGCATTACATGCTGTACACATAATATACGTGAAATATCTTGGCAAAATATTACACATCATATCATTAATGCAAAAGCCCATTAGCGAAATTAGTTACGCTTCATATATGTT
Source organism: Azadirachta indica (assembly GCA_022749755.1). Classification (NCBI taxonomy): domain Eukaryota; kingdom Viridiplantae; phylum Streptophyta; class Magnoliopsida; order Sapindales; family Meliaceae; genus Azadirachta; species Azadirachta indica. The sequence goes on from CM040440.1 coordinate 21,615,128, forward strand.
TATAATTAATTAATTAATTAATTAATTAATTCTTAGTTCTCAAAGGACCCATCCGTTGATGAAGTTGGTTTCAGCAACCATATTCTTTGCCACTGACGGCCCTTCAGCTGCAGGAACGTAGTGTTGGTACCTGCATTAACAGCAACATTGCAAAACTTCTGTCAACAATCGGAAGCCTTTCCATATTTCAAGTATGTGTGTGTATATATATCAACAACAGAGTAATTAATTGAGCGCTGTACATACCCTATTTGTAAAACAGGTTCTGGTTCACAGTTCATGGGACTTTCATGAGAAGGATGAACGTGGTAGTTGCTAGTTCCAGCAACTGCAGCAGAGTTCCACATGGCTTGAATGGCTTTAAAATTTTGTCCTTCCGTCTCGAGCTGAAACACGAAATATATATATATATATATATATATATGGAAAATAGAAAGGATTGAGACAATAATATATTGTTGCTGTAATCGACTGACAGATAGTTTTGACACTAGTTTGATGGTTTTTAATGAAGCACAACCTTAATCCTGAGCTGCTTGTTAATGTCTCCGAGCTGACGCTCCTGCAAATATATATGAAGCAGAAGGCCGAAACCAAAATAAAAATATGTGCAAGATAAGTGTAGATCATGTACACCAGAAAAGTTAACACAAAGGAACATATGCTAGCTAGCTATCCATCGTAGATATAAAATTTACAAGGAAGATAAAAAGTCATGGCTTTAGTAATACACAAATGAATGAAGACAAATATTTTCTGAATAACGCTTAGCTTGGGACTGGTATGATAGTGTTTACCAAGCAGAAAGTTCTAGTTATGAGTTTATAACTTGACGGGCTCAAAGCCAAAACCTATCTGGAACAGTATGCAAGTATGAGTTAATCATAAACAAAGGAAAAAGGTTTTATATTAAAAGGTAAAACAAATGTTGTCAAAATAAACTGTCTGGGTGGTGTAGTTGGTTATCACGCTAGTCTCACACACTAGAGGTCCCCGGTTCGAACCCGGGCTCAGACATTTTTTAATCATAATTTTTGGCTACCTTCACGTTCCGCAAATAGAGGATGTGGTCAAGCATCAACTACAAGAATGCAACCATACGTACATAAATCTTTATATGAGGAAATTTGCTCACCTTTTTGCGAAGGTCTTCCATTTGTTCAATCATGATCTGTGTCTGCGGTGAACAACAAAGAATGATTATGATACACCTAAAAATTATGCTTATCAAAAATTAAACTAAAATTTAGTAACATGATTATAAATGTGTAAAGATTCAATCATTAGTTTCTAAGATCAAGTAATGTGTTAATTAATTAATTGTTGATAAGATTAATTAATCAATTGCCCAAAACTTAAAATTAATTTCCTTCAGGATTAAGGTGCAGTGTGCATGTAGTATTATATATGTATATTATTTAGTAAACAGATTGATGTATATATGTATACCTACCTTCCTTTGCCTGGCGTGAGCAAGAGCTCCTTCAAGCTGTTTCTCAAGATTCTGCAGCTCCTTCACACTCAGTGGTCCAAGATCCTCTCCAAGCAAATGCCTTAATTAATTTCATTCCCGAAACATATATTATTTATTTATAATTATTGATTAATTTATAAGTACTCATTAAAAATTTCTTTATATTTAATTATTTTCTTGCAACCATAATGCAGCTAGCAAAACGGCTCCAGCTATATTTATAGCTGGTTATATATATATAATTTACTTGATAGAAAATCAGAAATATGTAGTAATTAATTATAACCTTTGAGTGCATTGAAGAGATTCATATTTTGCTTTTAACTTGGTTACCTCCTGGTACCAGCTCTGCAATATTAATCCAACAACAGATAAGACGATTTTATGCGAAGTGAGAAATATATTAATATAAGTGACTGAGAAAAGTTTTTCGAGAAATTAAGATGAACATGCAGCAAATTAACATAATTAAAACCTGTGTTTCACGTTCGATGCTGTTTTCTTGAGGATTGAAGCAGCAACGTTGATATCGTTCAAGGGTTTTGTTTATACTGTAGAGAGAAATTAATTAATTAATTATACATACATACATACATATATATATATCAACCTGTAATTAATAATGGTGCCCAGAGACTATTGTGCACATTAATTAAGCTAATGAGCTTGCCTACCTAAGTAAACAGGACAAGTCGGCTTAAATGTATATACACACACACAAACCTCAACAAAGATCACTATATATAGTAGCTAACTTAAATTATTTAATATAATCAGCCTGCACAGTTCAAATACTTCTTCACTACTGTTACTTTTATTTACCCTCGGTGTAAGTATACAAAAACATGTTTTATATATATCCGTCAAAATATCACTTTTATAATTTTCAAAAATGTTATCAGACACGTACACTCTAAAATATTTGACATTTCATAAACGATGACCACGGAAATGAACTCGCACATGTACAAGGAGATTTTACATCATGGGTTAGAAAAGGGACACATTCTTCTAACACTAAATAATAAAGTCATAGTTAATTAAATAATATATGAATTAATAAATTTATAGATAAGTAATAACGTGTGCTGCACCCCAAATTATCAAGGAAAGTGCTGTTACATTGGTGATCGTGAGAAATAATAATTAAGTCATAAAAAAGAATAGTCTACCATCGTATACATATATATGAGCAAAATGCATACAATGCTTGGGTAAAAACAGTAAAATAATACACAAACACAAATGGCTCAAAACCTTCATTTTCACTGAAATGTTAAGAGAGAGAAAGAGAGAAGAACTCGTCATAGACCAAAATGTTCAAACAAAACTTCCTAGAAGTTGTATTAAGTTTGCTCATATGCAAGATGATAGGCATAATAACTAAACCATTTAATGCAACATCCATTAGACATATACATATATATATATATATATATACATATGAACTGGATTCAGATTAGATATTTCAAAACCATTTCTCCAATTTTTTTTTTTCTGAAAATAATTTTAAAAAAAGTAAAGTAGCTACATTTTGTGCTAGATACGTTTGAAAATTTATATTTCAGACAGATATTAAAGTTACACTGTTGAACATAAAACTCTTAAAAATAACACTTTGTTTTTTTTTTTTCACCATAACTTTTGAAGTTAAGCAAACCTCTATTTCGACCGCGGCTATGGAAAAAATAACATCACAACAGAAAAAAGGAAAAAAGTTTTCAATCATATATATATATATACATACACACGAAAGATATTGAAGCATAAAGAGTGAGTGAGAAAATGAAGCAAACCAGTGATGAAACTAGGAGATCTACGAAAAAGGCCCAAGACGTGGACCAAGAAGCTCTGGATTGTGCTATCCATAAGGAGAAAATGTGCAAAATATTATTCAAAAACCACCAAAAAGATCAAATCTTGCACATGCTTTTCTCTCTTTCTGGAAGAAAACTGGAGATAATCCGAAAAGCAAAAAAACCCTAAGGATCAAAGATATTAATTTTTCTTCGTCAAGTGGGTACGCTTGATTCGCCACCCACTAATCCTGACAAGATTTATATTGTTATATTATGGATGAAAGGACAGAAAGGGCAAAACATTGGTTCAACCAGAGGATCAAAGGAAGAAAGGAGATGAAGACAAGCTTCAGTCCGTGGACTTTTCTGGGTGATCTGCGAGTGAGACACTGTGTAAACTTTTTTGAATAAAGAAAGAGAAAAAGAAAGTGACAAAACCCTAGATCTTGCACAGAGGTCCGAGCGAGGGAATTTGCTAAGAAAAACCTAGTCAGTGATTGGAATCTCTGCAAAAAAGCCAACGAAGTTCAATCATGTTGTTTTCTTTCAGTTTGAAAGACACTATTTCACCACTTGTTGTCGGTGAAAGCCAAAACTAAGACTCGGACTCAGTTAGGACTCAGTAGATCATGAAAGAGACAGAGAGATAAAGGTTTTACCAAAAGGACGGTGAACCTTGTCGATCTGTCAATAGAAGGAATTCCAGATAAACCAGGGCTTAGCAAGAAATTCCGGAAAGGCAATAAATTCATTAGAGCAAATAATATAAAACAAAAATGAAGCTTATAAAGAAAGCTCAGGTTAAGCAACCCAGAAATCTATATCAGAAAAAAATTGTGTTCAAGCAACATAAATGATCAATAATGACACGTTTTAACATAAAACTTCATAAAAAATGAGATAAAAATCAAAACTTTACAAGCAAAATACATGAAGAAACAATATTTAAAGAGAGAAGAGTACAAAAATGTACCCAGAGCTACCAAACTCATAGAGTTTGCCCCGACTAGAGAAGATAATAAGAGCAACTTCAGCATCGCAAAGTACAGAAAGTTCATAAGCTTTCTTGAGCAAACCATTCCTTCTTTTAGAGAAGGTAACCTGCCTGTTAATTTTATTCTCTATCCTCTTAAGCTCAACTCTTCCTCTTCCCATACCTTTTCACTGAAGAAAGTTTTTCCCACAATATCTGAATAGAAATAGATAAATATATTTTGTATATATATATATATATGTGTGTGTGTGTGTGTATACTTGTAAGTGTTGTTTCGGAGATGGGGGTTGGTGTTACACAAAAATGGAGGTGAGAATAAGTAGTAGTACTGATGATAATTCTTTGTTTGTCTGTGAGAGAAGTGGAAGTTGTGAAGGGTTATATATACATATAGATATTGTAGCAGAGAAAGCACACTCAGATCTTCTTTAAATTTATTTCTTATAATTTCTTTTCTTATTCTCTTTACCATTCTAATTTTTAGCAATCTGCTCCTCTTTCTCTATCTCTGTCCAGTTTTGTTAGCTAAGAAAATAATAAAGTTTCAGCGACCTCCTCACGGAAGCGTGTGGTCACGCACCATTATCACTTGGTTTTGGCATAAAACGTGTCTAAAGCCAGAGAATGCAGTTGTAGTATGTATTTGACTAGGAAAGACCAGACTTTTTGTCGGATTTATATATTGTGGAGCTATAAGACATATAGTTTGTGGGATGAGTACTACTGAAGCCGAATCGGCATATAATAAATCCCATCAGGCCACTCAATTTATGTACGTACGAAATCTTCAATATTGATTATATATATAATTCAATATATTAATCTCTGTATTTAAATAGCCACCGCGAGATGTACATGTGACAAGTTAATTTACAGCTTCAATATTATTGCAGAGATGTATATATATATATATATGTGTGTGTGTGTGTGTGTGAAGTAAAAATTACATGAGCAAATAATTATTAAGTATTAGCCAGCTAGAGTGAAGCACACCTTCTTGGAGTGAGTTTCAACACAGAATGCATGGTGTGTATTTAAGGAAATAGAAAAATGCCAGACTGCCAATCTCATATTCCTTTTGTGCAACATCACATTCACATTCACATTCACATTCACATTCAAATTCATATGTGATATATAGAGTATTGCTAATTCTGATATCCCCTACTCATGAATATATCAATATGGTAAGGTTTTAAAAGCGTGCAGTGATAGCTAGCTGTTTCCACCTTCATTTGCTGCTTTCTTCCATCAAATTAAGTTCAAAAAAATGTAGAACGAGTGGAAGTCGGAGTTGAAAGGTAGTTGATGAACATATCTATAGGTTTAGCTTTTAGGGCCACGCGTCGCCACTAGAGCCACTGATTGCGTATTAAATGAGTCTATTATGTTATTAATTCTTACAGTTCTCCCATTTTTTTCATTCCATATATATCAGTAAAAAATTTATAATCCAAAATTAATTTTTGTAGTAGATATTTATATATTTGTTCTGATTAAATGCTATATTTATATATAATTAACTTCTTTTATCAATGGATAGATATATAAATATAATTTAATCGTCAATCCTTTTGCAAAGGTGGCATTGGCGGCATCTCTGTTGCTTCGTTTTTGGAGATATATATAATTGATTTATTGTAGCCCCAAATTTGCAGATAGCAGTCATGATTCAGTATTTAAGGTAGAGCTTCTACTTTCTAGCTCTATATATGCTCTTGTAGAAAGCAATTAGTATATATTAGTATATGACCAAAACTTTAAATAGCTAGTAAATATGTCTAATTGGCTTTCTACAGCAATGAGCTAACTAAGAGAATGATTCTTATAATATATATTTTTTAAAATACAAATTATAAGATTAATAAAAGTTTTTTTTCTCAAATATAGAAGGTTTTTTTTTTTTTTTTAACCTTGTAAAGAATAAGAGGATGATTATATTTTTGAGTGATAATGAGGAAACGGATTGCTATAAAGAATTGAATATCATCACACTCAAGTCGGAAATTAGATGTGACTGTAAATATTTGAATCAGATGGGCGTGATTACTTCATTTTTCTCTTCTATCATGTGCAAACAGTATCAACCTGTAAACCCACTTGGCTATACCTTCCATCTTTAATGGGTCTATATTTATATGCTGCTTGGAAAGACTCCTCAGTGGTTATTATTGGCCTCTGTTTCACGTACTCCTCGTATTTCTTTGCTACAGTACTGCATAAATCATAAAACTCATGACAATGCATATAATTATTAGATAGGATTCTGTATTGAGGTGCCATTATTCATCAATTAACAGTCATGAATTCCAAAATGCAATCCCAATTTATTGTTAAATTGTTGCCCAAATCAAGATTGTTTGGCCAACTTTGGCTTCAACCCAATTGACACCAGCTTGGACAAACGTGCATGCAAAATTTTAACAATATCTTGGCATGCCCATATGTTCATATATATATATATATATATAATGATACCCTTCAATCGCGTTACCAAAAATTTACTACAATTAAAGAGATCGAAAATCGGAAAAGTCTTTAAAAACAAAATGCTAAAGAAAAAAGAATAGTCATATTCATGTGTGTATATTAGATATATATATATATATAACCATTAAAGCAAGTCATAATTTCCCATTTTTTTTCGCCCCCTTTAATTAGTGGTCCAACAAACCTTTGAAAAAATTGACAAGCCATCTCCTATGGGTCCAAATCCGATAGGGTAGTGGTTACAAGCTTGCTATTTAGAGAAAACTTTGATGGGGATGAGCAAACTTCTTTAATGCACATTTCCATTTTTTGCCCTAGCATTCGCTATCAAACTTATTACCACTAACAATGCTGAATTTGTTTCCTTGCAATGAAGATGGAACAAAGAGTGAGCAAATATCAATAGCAAAATTTTCTTGAAATTTCCATTTTGTTTGTTTTTTTAATTAAAATATTATTTTACTTGGTTTTATCTTCAATTATTCTTAAAGTAGTTTTAATATTAATATTAAGGGAGGACAATATCAATATCAAATTATCAATATCAATATACGATTAAAACCTTAATTTATATGATGAAAGGTTACGCACCTCTCGTAAGTATGAGGTTTTTTTATTTATTTTAGTATTACAAGTATATTTGCTATTTATAACGTAATCAGAAAAGACGAACTCATATATTATAGAAAATTCCACTAATTATAATTAGTGAGATTCGAATTCGATTTGCCATCAGGCCAAAGATTTGATGGCGAGTGTAAGGTATTAATTTTAGTTTTTTTTTTATTTAATTTAAAAAACTGCGGTGTAAATATTTTTCAATATCTAATAAACCTACAAATATGTTATATCAAATTATTAAATATTTAATAAAAAAAAAAAATTAAAAATTAATTCTATCATCAAAACAGTCTCGAATATCGCCATTTATATATAAATAAAATTTTAAATATAATGTTTCTTGTTTCTTAAGAAAGTTAAATTAGGTGGAAAAGAGAATATCTTGCCATAATTAAGCTAGACTAATTAATTAAAAAATGGTAGTGCAATTTCATGGGGTTACCTATAATTTGAACACTAATACATGAAACTATGGGAGAGCCATAAAAAGTATAGAAGATGAGTTAGAAAAGTTAAAAGAAGAAAGATATTGTGCTGACAAAGTAGTTCAATTACATAATTTCTTTTGACTAGAGAATAGAATAGTACCATGCCTCTCTCACATGGCGTGTACCAACCAAATCGACATCACTCTCTCACTGTAATTTTAGATGCAGGGTTAGAGGTAATTTCCTACATTAAAGTCAATATGTCATCAACTCAGTGCCAAACTGAAAAGGCTGTCAATCCAATTGCTGAAGCGTAACAATTTGAGCCAGGCCCAATTTAGTCTAACGAGACCCAAACCTCACCTTCCATTAAGATTTATTTTCACAAGCTAACGCCAAGAATTTAATTAACAGGAACTTCGAGGGAGAGACGAGACATATATGGCGGGAGTAGCAGAAGCACAAAAGAGGCAAGCAGGCAGGCCAATGCATCCTTCTGCGAGGGGCCCTCCGCTGCCACCGCCTCGCCCCCGATTCGAACCCGTTGATCGAGAGAAGGTTCTTAAGCTCTATGTCTTTTTCAGAAAATTTTCTTTCTTTATACCTATCTATATTTTAGGGTTTCAAAGCATAACTAACCTGCATGTATGTACCCTGTAGTACATGTGTAACTTTTTCTTTGGTTGAATTTCTCGGGTACTTTCTGAATCTACTTAGGATTCTTAGCTATCATAGTTCGCGATTAGATGACCTTGAGTCTTAATTGTCATTCACGACATTGTTCTGTACTTAGGGGCAATTTTAATTTCCACTAGACAACACAAAATTTCTTATTAATAGTAGACTACAGGTTTTCCTTTTAAACATGGCGATCACTTTTTTTATCGTTTGTTAATAGAGGTACGTGAATTGTGGTAAATCTTTTGTGCTAGACTCATAATTATTTGGATGTGTGTTTATGCATACTGATTTAATTTTGTTTTCCGTTCGTTCTCCTTTTCGAATGCAGACTTGTCTTTTATTGATTCATAATTATTTGGATGTGTGTTTGTGCATCCTGATTTTATTTGTTTTCTGTTTATTTTCCTTTTCTAATGCAGACTTGTCCTTTATTGCTTCGGGTTTTCACTAAGGTATGTCTGTCGTTTACATCTTTATGCTATAATTTTGTTCCCTTTAAGATAAACATGGGAGATTTTTCTTCTCCAAAATTCATTCCTACATCGTGAAAGGATGCTATTTTACAACATGTTGACTTTACTTGGACTTCTCAGTCAATTGGTTCTTCTCCATTTTTTTTTTTGTTATTTTTACCACGCATATTTTTTCCAACAGAGAGGATAGTTTTGCATTCAGCATTACGTATAACTGTTCTTCAGTTAACTGGATTTATTTAATGATTGTGGATTGTTACAACTTCACGAAGAAGAATGCTTGCGAGAAGCTGAATCCATATAATTTTTTGTTGATTGGTCGAACTTCTAATTTGTGGTCATTTGTTTAGTTTCTTCTTTAGTATTTCTTGTTTCATGTCAGTATATTTACAGATATTCCAGTTGGTATATTACCTTCTGGAGGTAGTGCAATGTCAGAAATTTTGAAGTGTTAATTGTTAAGGGCCTTTACAGTAGATAATGTGACACAGTCTATGGAAGGAAAGAGGTTATTGTTTAAATTTTAAAAATGTTCGCTTTCACATTTGCTGTTAGCTTAGCTACAGCTTGTAAAAGGAAGACCATTTGTATTGTTGTGTTTTGTTGTAAACCTTGGACGATGCATTTAAATAATGTATTTTATGCGAAATGTGTACTCTATGACTTACCCGTTAAAATTTCTGAAGATCGGGGGCCACCATTCTAGGGAGGACTTTGCAGTCAGAGGCAAGGAGCCTAAGGATGAGGTTCAAATTTACACATGGAAGGACGCTACTCTCCGTGAGTTAACTGATCTGGTACGTTCAATAGTGCACGGCATTGCCCTTATAATTTTTACCACTCAACTCATTCCTTCCTTCCCACGCTTTTCCAATGGAGGTGCGGGGTGTGGTAGGAAGGATTCTTTTTACCTGAAAACCTTCATGTGTAGGACCTGACTATATGAGATTTAAATTCATTAAAACTGCAAGTGATCAGTGTGTTCTTATTGCCTCCCTATGTCTGTAGAATTATAATATCTGATTTCATAGAAATGCTTCTTCTGTTAATATTTCTCCTGTCACTCTTGACTGCATTGTTGATTGCAATTCTGTTACAGGTCAAAGAAGTAGCACCAGCAGCAAGAAGAAGGGATGCGAGACTGTCGTTTGCTTTTGTTTATCCTGATAAGAATGGTCGTTTTGTGGTGAGAGAGGTTAGTCTGTCTCTCTTCTCTCCCTTTTTCTTGCTTGGCTTAAGATCAATATAGTGCTGCAAATGAACTGAACTGTTCAAAACAACATTGGCATATCTCATACAGAGCTTGTTTAATGTTGTTTAAACAGTACAACCCAAGCTTGAGTTGAGTTCCTTTGCTTGTCAATGTCATATTATTCTTGGCTCAGCAAGGCACATGACCTCAAGCAATAGAATTGGAATGCTTATTTTGTTCTGGGACCCTTTATATTAGTTGTCCAAACCTATCAGAGTTCTGTGACTGACATTACTGTGAGAAGTTTTATTTATTTATTTATTTATTTTTATATGTTTTCTATGATAGATGGGTGAATTTCTGTTGTTGCAAGAAAATATTGTAGGCAGAGTGTACCATGAATTGGTGAATTTTTAGACTCACCATAGTGACAGTCTTAGACTTCTAGATCCAAACATGTGTAAATGCAGAATGCAAGATGATAAATGCACGCTTACCATAGCAGCTGATAAACTTTGTAGCGGATAGAATTGCTACTGAAGTATGATAAACAAGCACATGTTTAATGATACCTATAAGATGGTTGATGTGAAGACATTATTTGACTTTACTGATTAATTTGGAAATGGGAGGTACAAAAAGATCTAGTTGCTGAATTCTGCATTGTTTTGTGAAGGTGGGGAAGACCTTTTCTTATGAAAGTAGGAGGCAGTTAGATGATAGCAAAATGTTGGCAGAACTCGGCTTTGAGGTATAGCAAACTCCTTCGTCAGTGCTTTCTGTCTTGACTAATTTCAAATTTGTCCGATGTATCTGACTTTATTTTCCTCAAATGCAGATCGGAGATTACTTGGATGTGGCCATCCTATAAAAAAGCTTACAACTACAGTAATTTGTTTAGGTTGGTTATGATACGGTTAGATTTGACTCAGGATGATCGTTGACTTCAGAGTGTTTGATGTGCATGCAATTATAAAGATAATACTAGTGTTGTGAGCGATGAATTTTCAAGAATATAAGTATGGAGTTGACTGTGGCAGAGGATCAAAAGTGTGATCTCACCTGATGTGAGTTCTCAACGGACGCAACCCCCATCTTATGATTTCCCTCGCACGTAAAACCATAATCATAAGGAATTTTACACGGCAGGAGTTAAGATGTTGCGACAACTACATTTATATTACACAATTTACTTAAATTTATTGCTGTTCTAATTGTTTGAATATCTTCTAGTCGCTAACAATTGTATCTGGCGATTCTATGAATGGGGCAAGTTGTGAATTCTTGAAATCCATAATCAGTGCTTTCGTGGGCTTCTTCAACGGCACCATAAAAGCTAATTTGCATCTCAAATCATGTTTAATGGATTTGTAACAAAAGAAACTGACGTCCGGTGCCGATTACATTTGCCTTTGGTGGTCACTTTCAGTGGCTGTGCCGTGAAAGAAAGAACTGAGAAGAAACCACGTCCGTATCTACATTAAATTCATGGGACCAAATCGTTAACGGGATGTTCTCTCTCTCTCTCTCCTTTTTTTTTCTTATGGGCGCTAAGTTTTAAATCTAAATTCAAGGTTTTATCTTATTAAAAGCACCCTAATCACCATATTAAGATTTTATTGATGATATTTTATTTATTAACGACTGGTTATTTTCAGAGGAGAATCGCGTGATTAACCGAATGGTAAAAAAAAAAAAAAATCAAAGCAAAGAGGGGATCATTAAACTGATGAAGTTCCTATATATATATTTATATATTATTACTATGTATATATATATATATATATATATATATTATCGGGAATAAATTGACTCGCTGAGTTGTTAACAACGCGGATATAGGCGAGATGTGAAAACGACGTCGTGTAGTCTCGGCAGGGTAACGTCGTTTAAGGAAAGAGAGTGAAGTATAGTTATACAGGCGAGACTACACTGACGGCAAGGCAAAGAGAGGAGTAAAATACATGTAAAGGTCGCAGAGTCCGACAGCGAGGATCGGCGCTCATTTCTTGCCATTGTTGGCTTGGTTCTTCGTTCATTATTCAACATTTTCCTTCATCTTCACGCTGTATTCTATCTTTCAACCCCTACCCTATAATTACTCTCTATTTTCCACTCCTGTCATTTTCTGATGCTTTATTATGAACTCTTAGCACCAAATTTACGCATTAATTCCTCCCAATTTCTCAAGATCTCTTAACTCAACCACCCGTATGTCTCATTCTTTGTAATTTCTCCTCGGACTGACTCTCCTTTTCTCCTTCTGAAATTATTTTAACTCTTTTAATCGATTTTAAGTTCTGGAAGGAAATGGCGTTGGGGAGGGGATTACTCGGCGCGGGCCTTCACAGAAAAAGAGGCGGTGGATCTCGATTGTCTATTGCACTTGTCATTTTCTTCTCAGTTCTTGCGCCGTTGATCTTCTTTGTCGGCCGAGGGCTTTACACCACTCCGACAATTGGTTGGTTCTCTGCAATTCAGTAATTAATTTCTCCATTTTTAGTTTTTATTTGCAGATCTAACCGTGAATACATAGTCGCAGGTTTCCTGCGGAAATGTTTCCTTGCTGTTAGACCGAATGTTCATTTTTCCTGTATTCTAGGGAATGCTAATATAACAGCAGCTTTAGTATTGTATGTGTTTCGATTTTATATATATAATGTGTATCCTTATGTTTTTCTTTCTTGTTTCTTATAGCCAACCAGGGCAATCCTTCTAAAAGCACAATATTAGCTCCTTGAGTTACTGAAATCTGTATGTTCGTATTTCAGTAATGAAAAAAGAAGCATAAATCCTTATGACCATTATTTGAAGAAAATTAAGAGGTTTTAGTGTTACATTCTTACATTCTTAGCTATGTACATTGGTATCAGATTGTTGTCACTTTATGTTTGCATTGAAGTTTGTCTAGTTGATTAAGATAGAGGACGTGGTGCAAATTTAGAAGTAAAAAGTAGAAGTTATTAGTTGTGTGCGTGTGCTTATACATACATAAAAAGTTGTATTCTTTGGATTCATGTTTACAAATGACTTTTTTTATTACTTGTGCCAGAGCAAAATGACATTACAAGTGAATCTAGCAAGCAGGTAGCTTGTTCAAATATTTGTATTCTTTTATCATTATCTTTTGGAGTTGAAGTTTTATCATTGTTACTATTTTTTACTGTGATAAGGGGAAAATTTGGTTGATTGTTGCAGAACGTGCATTGGAGAGAAAGGCTGGCACAACAATATGTTAAATCCCTTTTCTCGAAAGAGGTAAGTGCAAAAGTTGGTGAAGATTTAGGTCATGATATCTGTATTGCCCTCCTCGTTAAGGTTGTACTTTTCTAGTATCAATTATATTAACTGTGAGGCATCTTTCTTAAACCAACTTTTAGGTCATCGATGTTATTGCCGCAAGCACTGTTGATTTGGGCCCCTTAAGTCTTGATTCTTTTAGGAAAAACAATATGTCTGCCTCATGGAAATTTGTTGGAGTAGGGACTTCAACATATAACAGTGCTATTTCTGAGGTTAGAATGAGTTTTATGCTTTGGTTGAATATAGTGCATGTGTTTAATTATTTTACACCTTTTTTCACAAATTTCTTTAATAGTTGCTCATACTTATGTCTTTCGATTGTGATTTTGTTCAAAGCCAAACCAAACAACTGCAGATGTCAGGAAAGGAACACCTAAGGTGAATGGAGAAAATACTTTGGCCGGTAAAGTCTGCCATTTTGACTATTTGAATTTAGTTGTTGATACTTTCTTGCTTGCACGCTGATCCAGTTGTCCATTGCAGATGGTCATACTCAATCCATTGATACACCTGCAAAGCAATTTCGAAGGGTAATGGTCTTTTTACCTATTGCATGCTCTAATGGTCATATCCTTTCTGTGCCACTTAAACCTTTTCACAATTTGAAGCCATTATATCTTCTCAATTGTAAAATTATGATCTCTCTTCTGAATTATGAAATTTATTCCTCTTGAGAGGTATGCAGCAATTGAGAGACAAGAGGCGTGAAAAACGGGCAGCTGAGTTGATGCAACAAGATGATGAAGCAATTGTAAAGCTTGAAAATGCTGCCATTGAACACTCCAAATCAGTGGATTCATCTGTCCTGGGAAAATACAGCATATGGAGGAAGGAAAACGAGAATGACAACTATGATTCCACTGTACGGTTGATGCGGGATCAGATGATAATGGCTAGGGTATATTTGAGTATTGCAAAGATGAAGAACAAGCTTGACTTACAGCAAGAACTGCAGACCCGGCTCAAAGAGAGTCAGCGTGCTTTGGCTGACGCAACAGCTGATGCTGATCTGCATCACAGGTAGCTGCATTTTTTATGTAATATCATGAACTGTATGTGATACATCATTTGCATCTTTCATGTATTGTGGTTCTATCAGTTCCTCATTTCATTGTATTCTACTTGTACTATCTGTTTAGTGCACCTGAGAAAATCAAAGCGATGGGTCAGGTTCTGTCAAAAGCAAGAGAGCAATTATATGATTGCAAGTTGGTTACTGGAAAGCTGAGAGCTATGCTTCAAACAGCAGATGAACAAGTTAGGAGCTTAAAGAAACAGAGCACATTCCTAAGTCAGTTGGCAGCCAAAACGATTCCAAATGGAATCCATTGCTTGTCTATGCGCTTGACCATTGAGTACTATCTACTTCCTTTGGAGAAGAGAAAATTCCCTAGGAACGAGAATCTAGAGAATCCAAATCTTTATCATTATGCCTTGTTCTCTGATAATGTCTTGGCTGCATCAGTTGTTGTAAACTCTACCATCATGAACGCCAAGGTATTTGGACCACTTATCCAATTTGAATGTTTTAAGGTCTCTCCAATATGAAGATATCTCTTCAATCTCTTGTTTTTCTTTTCATTTGCTGTTTTTATGGCATCGGCCATCTGCCTTTCCTAGAAATTGAGATTAATCTTTCTAACTGATCCTCAGATGCAATCTTGACAAGAATACACTTTTTGGTGGTATTGCAGGATCCCTCGAAACATGTGTTCCATCTTGTCACCGATAAACTTAACTTTGGAGCGATGAATATGTGGTTTCTTTTGAATCCTCCTGGAAAGGCCACTATTCATGTTGAAAATGTTGATGAATTTAAGTGGCTTAACTCATCCTATTGCCCTGTTCTGCGGCAGCTTGAATCTGCTGCAATGAAAGAGTATTATTTCAAGGCAGACCATCCCACCACTCTGTCTTCTGGCGCTTCAAATCTGAAGTATCGGAATCCAAAGTATCTCTCAATGCTAAATCACCTGAGGTTTTATCTCCCACAGGTCTATCCTAAGTTGGACAAGGTCCTCTTTCTTGATGACGATATTGTTGTTCAAAAAGACTTAACCAAATTGTGGTCAGTGGATCTTCATGGAAAAGTGAACGGGGCGGTGGAAACTTGTGGTGAAAGCTTTCATCGTTTTGACAAGTACCTAAACTTTACCAATCCTCATATTGCACGAAACTTTGATCCAAATGCTTGTGGTTGGGCATATGGGATGAATATGTTTGATCTTAAGGAGTGGAAAAAGAAAGATATTACTGGCATCTATCACAAGTGGCAAAACATGGTTAGTCTTTGAAACTTGCGACTTCCTCGTTCTGCATACAAATGTTGTCATGCATATTAACATATAATTTGATTCAACTGCACAAGAAACAGTGAGTTTGTGTATGCATTTATTTTGGAACTGCTTAAAATTTACTGATTTTATAGTTATTGAAATAAAGTTAGTTTTATTTTACTGATAACTACCATTATCACCATGGAGACCTATGGCACTGTGTTTTATAGTGTTTTCTATCGGTCTGCATGAAGGGGAAAGTTTGTGGTTTCATGCTGTTGAGTTTGGATGTACAACATGTCAATGACCAGCTAGTGTCCTTTTATGTTCTAATTTATCTGTTCTTCCTATTTGTATCAGAACGAGGATAGGACACTATGGAAGCTTGGTACATTGCCTCCGGGGTTAATTACATTTTATGGTCTGACACATCCACTTGAGAAGTCATGGCATGTGCTTGGTTTGGGCTACAATCCCAGTGTTGATCGGTCAGAGATTGAAAATGCAGCAGTTGTCCACTATAATGGCAACATGAAACCATGGCTGGAGTTGGCAATGAGCAAGTATCGGTCGTACTGGACCAAGTATGTTAAGTATGATCATCCCTACCTGCGGAACTGCAATTTCGGTGAATAAAGCTCATTATGGGCTTAAGGTACAACAAAATGCTCTCTCTTTCTCTCTCTGAACAGTTGTTGGGTTAGTAGTCTGATTTGGTTTTAGTAAGTGAGTAGGGATGGGTTCAATTTTTTATGCTGCATGTTCCTTCTCTCCATTCCACATTGTTTACTGTTCTTTGTAATTCATTAAATTCGTTCACACCATTGCTCACCAGCTGAAACAAGATAACAAATTCAATGTTGACCAGTAGTAATGTCTTAAGATTTTTTTTTTCTTTTGCAAATTTTCATTTTTCTGGGAGCTAAGTTCAATTTGGACAGGGGAATAGTAAGCCTCATATAAATGTGAATTTTCTGTATTCTTTAAAGCTTTAGAGAATGTAACGTATTGGATCTTATATTTTTACTCAGTTCAAGGACTTGCTGTCTTTTGCAATTGTTTTAGTGTACCAAGTGCTGGTTGGTTGTATAATCTGAATGCTTTGAAAGGAATGCACATTTCCTTGTTTTGCTTCTTCATTTTTCATGTAACTATTACAATTTGCCGTATTTTGTATTTAACCTCCCTGAATCTGTCTAAAGATTTATTTTGTGCCAATAATTTGTTTGTTATGTTTATGCGAAGAGTATCCAAGACTAACGATGCTGCAGTTTTTTAACGGCCAAGTCTCAGTCACTAAATATCTTGTCTACATTAGGCTACTATCACCAGGTTGAGGTTTGACCAAGGGATTTTCTCTCTTTATTTGGTTATATTTGATTTAATTTTCAGTTTATGCTAAACATTATAAATTATTTGGTGGGGATTCTTGAAGTTGTGAGGACCCTATTGTAGAGGATTTCTTGTTATTCAAGGTTGGTCACTATAGTGAAACTAATGTAAAAGTAAGGATACTGCACATGAATGATGTTATTTACTATTCTTTTGCGGACTTATAGATGGACGACCATTGTTATCCTGTCTCCGCGTTTTGTTTATGTCGTTTTGCTGGCTTACGGCTAATTCTTGTGGGCCTGTTTTGAAATTCTGCTTGCTGAGCCTGAGGCCTGTGAAATTCAGGGATATGATCATTCTATGTCGTTCATCTGATTGATTATATCTGTGAAGCATCGGATTTAATTTATGGGCTAGGCGTCTTCATTTTTGGTATTTGATTAAATGTAAAATGTAGCCTTTTCTAACATGATAAAAATAGATTTAAGAAGTCCACACACACCTGAGTAAACGGAGAAGTAATCAACAAGGGATGGGATTTAAGAATCAAGAGTCTTGTGTTCTGGCATGTTATTTTATATAGTAAGAATATTTCTTTTTATTTTTTTATTTTATTATTATTACTATTATTTTTTAAAATTTCCCACTTTTGGATCAACAAATGAAGCCACCAATACCTCCTACCTTTAATAAAGCTCGAAGGTCCCTAAACCACTTCTGCTAAATATATAGATTACAATTCATGCTACCAACCTTAAGTGTTCCAATGAGAAATCAAATGTAGTCGGCCTTTTGTTTTCCTTTTAATCGTTGAAAATTCCAATCTAAAACATTCGGAAGATCATTTATTATAAGCTTTAGGGCTGCAACTCTTTCCTGTAAGTGAGGTAGGTGATTTGGTGCCAGAGATCACATAGACCGGCACACATCCATGAACCTACTAACATTTATGCACTAGATTGATTTTTCAGAACCAGAGAATCAAAATCGGGATCAATAAGTTTTCTCTTGATAAAAAGAATTGAGAATCAGTTCTCTGTTCCCCATTATTTGAGGAGTCGAGTCTCCATCAGGTTTTGCATTTTTGTACGGTTTTCATGTAAATGAAGACATCGTTGGACAAAAGAAGAAAAAAAAAAAAAAATTAAGTGGTTAGTGTATAGAATCTTCTTTGTCAGAGTGAAAAAGATGTACGCCACTAATTTGTGTTGGTTTGGCAGGGAGTCATGTCATGACAAGAAAAAACCACAATTTGTTGTTTGCCTTCATTACTTGTTGAGTGTGGGACTGTAGAACGGTTTATTGTACTAATAACATTAAAGGTTTTATTAGATTTTCCATTCAGACGCTTTTTTTTTTCTTAATAGATATCTATATATGCTTCAGCATATAAATATTTCCTGCTAAAGAACATTTTAACTCCATTTTTCTATTTTGTTGGTGATGTTCAACTGCGTAAGCTAGCGCAAAAGATGTTTATCTTGTATCCTCAATTCATTTGATGTTTTTATCTCACATTTATTACACTGGCATTTATATATTGTCGGTGACAGTTTTTGGTTTGCCTGGAAATTAATAAAAAGAAATAAAGAACGAAAACAGTGGTGGGTTTACGTGTGTAAAGTATGCTCACATTAGATATTCGGTGGGAAGATTTTGTTGCATTGTTCTATCGGATAGCACGTGTCGATGGATGACGCGGGTTGTTCACGCACCGTATATCTATAACATTCGTTTGCCAGCCTCAGCTCCTATTTAATTATTTATGTAATTTGTAAATAGAAGTAGTACTACTATTTGATAGGTAGCTAGCTAGAAGAGGATTCAATGATTATTTCCATCTCCTTTACAAAGTTATGTTGCCCGAAACCCCACTTTGCACTCCTTAATGGATTCTTAAAGTTAAAGACGGAGAGATCTCAGCATATATATATATATACATATATATATATATATATGTTAACGTTATTCTAGAATTTCTCACCTTTAATTTCCTTATCCATCCGAATTCTGGACAGTGTTAAATTGATTTGTAGTAATTATAAAATATTTATGGATGGTTCAACAAACACCAAATCCACCCTCCCCAGTAACCATGATAATTTAGCTGACCTCAATTCAGTCATTTATTTTATTGGTTCTTATGTTAATTATGATTTTAAATAAATTGAGAGAGGAGTACAGCTCTAGATGACTAGAGATCATAATTTGTCGTAGAAATTAAATCCCTTTAATGTTTGCACGTGATGTGAATATGAAACAAGCTTAGCTTTATTGTTAATTAATTAATAATTAGGTCTCCACGTCCTATACTAATATATATATACATATATATTGTTGCCAGAAGGAAATCGTGTAGCTGCTACCCTATCAAAAATTGATTAACATGATAATACAAATTTAATTCGCTGTCATATAATACAGAAAATTGATAGATTAGAATAATCTTACTTATTAATTTGAAGCATACATGACATGGTAATTTTATTGAATTATTCGAACAAATATTGGATTCAAGTAAGTACGTAATTGTAATATATATATATATATATGTATATATATATATACACACACAGAATTAATTAAAACATGAACTTGTCCTTCTCCCCATGTCGATGTCCACATAGAATTAATTTATTGGGAATCCAAAGACTTTACATGCAGAATGTATAAACAGTACGTAAATATATAGCAATCAGGGAATTAGTAGTGACAAAAACTAAAGTACAAGAAGATAGTCATCTTGTTTTAACCAAAAAAAAAAAAAAAAGAAATTAAAATAATAATTAAGCTCTTTATTTATTCCCACAATTTCGGTTGGGTTCTTCCATACATTATTCTCTCCATCACTAACCCACTAATAGCTAATTACACAAACCGACCCCTCTTTTTGGTCTTTCTCTTGCCTTTTCTTTTAGTTCCATTCCATTACAAGTACCGATATTTTATTTTTAATTTAAATTTAATTCTATACATATAATAAGATAGGTGATGATTTAATTCTCAAACTTATACTAAATCTTAATATTCGCTCTTCTCTTCTCTTCTCTTCGCTATAAAATACAGAGAAAATAAATAAATAAAGAAACATTAATTTTTTTCTTTCATATATATACATCTATAATATGGTCTTATATATAAGTTATTATGACGATTATCCTCTTATTTGATTTGCTTGGGAAGCCAGTCAGAGAAGGCTTTGAGGGTTTGCATGTCGGCTCGATAATATTTCTGCGTAAATTCGAGCAAATTGTGCCATGTGAAGTCCGGATATAACCTCGGATGCTTAGCATCAACCAAAGTAATTGGAGGTGTCACAACCTTGTCCATCTTTGGACACAAAAAGAAAGCTAGCGATTTCCTCACTTTTCTATTATTTACCACGGCTCTGTGCAAGCAACTCTTGTATATCCCATTTGATAAAGCCTGCAGCATGTTTCAAGCTCTCAAACGACAATATCTTTCAATCGTAAAAATTAAACTAATTTAATTAACTCAATGAAAATATTAATCTAATAAGTACCATGAATGTGTCGCCAATGTTTACAACGAAGGCCTCTGGGTTGGGACGGATGAACTGCCATTGTTCATCCACAAACACTTGAAGGCCGCCCACTTGATCTTGATGAAGGATTGTTAAGGATGTTGGATCGCAGTGAGGTCCAGTTCCTAGAGCCAAGTCAGGCTTTTGGCACGGGGGATAGTAATTCAATCTCATTATCGAATCATTTTCTTCGAAAAATTCTCTGAAGTATTCTCCTCCAACTCCTAAACTTGTTCCTAACAATTCCATGATTACGAGAGACAGATTGCTCATTGCTTCACAGTACTCTTGGTACACCTCCCTACGCATTCAATTTAATTAAGCCGGTTATATGTTGATCATTGTAGATATATGTTTCCGTCTAAATTACAAGAAACTTGTAACAAAATAATGCGAATGTGTAGGTATAACATAATTAGCTGTACGTGGTATATATGTATCTATGTTCTTACCCGAATTGTCTGAAATTTTCGCCCATTTTGTCCAAGATATATTCCTCCACGACGTTTGAGGCCTGTGCGTCAGCGCAATATCGAAAGGAAAGTGTTTCCTTCCACGGAAGCTTAGAAGAGAACCTGCCAGTGAAGCTACTTGCGTATCCACAATGTTCTCCTAGCTTTCTCTGAGCCTTTTGTTTCTCGGAAAGTTGCATGCCAAAGAAAAAATCCATGTACTCGTGAGCCTTGCTTATAAGCTTTGAATCAATACCATGATTTACAACTAGAAAGAACCCATGTTTCATGCATGCCTCATTGACGAGGTGGGATGTTTTCGCGACCACGAGGTGATCTCCGGAGAGAAAACTCTGCAAGTCAATAGGAGGAATCACAAGTTCTGGCAGCTCAGGGCTTGGTTTTTCATGGTCAGGCCATACGAACTCTGAAGGTATGCTGGTTTGAAACTGAAGTAGTGATGCATCAAAAACTAAACACTGACCATTTTCATTAATCTTTGTTGTTGACATTGGCATAAAATAGCTTGAATTACTGCAACAATCTGTTGACATATGTATATGCAGCAATGTAATTCTACGGTGTAACTACAATTTGTATTTAATGAAACTCGGAAGAGTTATTTGGTTTTTGAGAGAGAAAGAGAAATTAAGATTTTTTTGTGGGCAGTGACAGTAAAAGATGGAGGAAGAGAGAGTTAAATAAAAAAAGGAAAAGATAAAGCCAAAGGGGGTTCATTGGGGAAGTCGGCGAAGGAATATATCAGAAACTTAATTGTTTCACTGTTGCGTTTCATTTTAGTTAGTTTTGTCGCCTTAAAAAGGTCTAGATTTGACAACAACTCGTTCGGAGGAACTTTAAAAAATGCCCAAGTGAAAATTAATATTGGAATGTATAATAACAATAACAATTTGTTGGCTTTGTTTGTTTTAATTAGTACGTACGTCTTAATTATTAAAAATTAATTAACTAGTGGAGGACCTATCTTGAACGAAGAAGGTTCTCTTTGTTTTCTCGATCGGATGCCAATTAATTCCCCCACCCAAGTTGATTCTAGTGTGATTTGTACATATATTTATTTGTTAGCTAGGTTCGTTTAATCACCAGCTTCATTCACGAATGAGTCTTCACTTACTTTATCAATTAATATTTCATATTATACAGTGCGTTTATTTATTTTATAATCTCTGAGTCTAAGCATATAATATAATATATACATGCGATGTGATCATCTGGACCTCTACTAGTTATAGTAGGGCGCTTTTATTAGCTGTAAATTAGAATTAACCGGAGGAAAATGGGGAAAAATTAATTTTGGGAGGTGTAAAAAATAATAAGAAGTTATATTTAATGTGCATAAGTAACAAAAAAAAAGAAACCATAGCATTTGCATTGCAATATTTATTTATAAATAAATAAATAGAAAATGTAGTTAGTTGTTCTTAGGATATAGATAGCCTGGTCTGGAGACGTGTGATGTAAGTGCACTGCTTTCTAAGCTAAGCGAGGGCAACATCTCTATCTCCTGCAAATTGCAAAGCATTTGGAGAGAGGTGAGTCAGGGGGTATTGTTTTTGTTAGCCAATTAATTATAATATAAATAATGATAGGTTAGGTCCACCTCCGAGGCCGTTTGATCTGATCTCGATGGCTGGCCAAGCATTTGGGTTAATTTAATTAATTTGATATGATATTGATGGATATCACATTCATTTCCAATTTACTTGCTTGCTTGATCAATTCTTAATATTTTGCTGCCTTTTCAATTCTTCTGATGATGATGATCATGCAAAATCCTGTATAACTCCCTTACATGTTACATCCCATCCCATCCCATCCCATTTCATGTGGCAAAATGTTTCTGATCTCATTGGAATATGATCGCTTTTGGCTGTCAAACCAAATAATTAATAAAAGTTAAGAGTCAGGTATTTTTTATTTGAATGATTTTTTAATTATAATTTTACTAACTTTGTATTCTATGTAAATTAAGTATATACCAATAATAATAGTAGTAATAATAATAGTAGACAGGTGCATGATCCCACTTAAGTAAGGATTAAGAACGGAACTAACAAAAATAAACATCGCTAAGACGCCAACACATAATTTAAATTAAATATAAAAATAAAGGTACGTTTAATCACTCTAATCCTCATCCAATTCCAAATCACATTGGATTGGATAAATTACAACATTTAATTAAATTGCTATCAATTTAAACTAAACATCGTATGTATATACGTACTTATACTATCTATTATCGGCTTCCTTCTCTGTCTCTCTCTCTCTTTTCTTTTTTTTTGTTTTAATAAATAAATAAAGAAAAACAATGAAGAGAATTAAGGAAGCGACAAAATCGCCGCAAATCAGAAGTTAGTTAGAAGTGCGTCTTGTCTTGAGAGGCATCATCACACACAAAATATCCTGTTTTATGTGTTGGGCCAAGTTGGCCAACCTTTCAGCGGGTGCGAAGAGAAACAGGATCTCATCTGTGTCCATCGTTAACTTGCATGAATTGTAATTCTAATAACAAATTGATCCCATTTTTTTTTTTTTCTATAATTGCCTTCCATTTCACCGAAAATACAATCCTCACCCCAAATTAGCAAGATCCCGTCATTCTTTCCCCAAGATGTTACACAAATATAAATCAAACCCCTCGTCAATCTCAACTCTTTTGTACCATACGATACGAGACTTTTATCAGTTGAATTGATTAACACCCTCTCCTTTCTTTTGCCATTGCTCCACCAAAATTTTTAACAACAATTACTATACTGTTTTTAATGACAGGAACATAGATTCCGAAGAACTTATTTCAATTTTCCACATTGAACCAAACTGAAATGAAGCTATGAAGCCTCTGCCATTACATGCTTAAACTGAATCACTGGCCTATATATTGTTTTATTTCTTGTCTATACATTGTCTCACTGCAAGTAGCTGCGCTGTATTCAGAAATTGTGTGTTAAATCCTCAGTCAGAGCAGGGGCGTAACTAGTTCTTGCCAACAATGGAAGGAACACAGATGAACAAGGAGAAAATCAATAAAACATGCTGTTTTTGCAAACAAGTTCCATAGAAACAGAGCATAGTAAGTGCCTAATTGCCTCAAAGAATATTGGAGAAACAAATCTGTAAATGGGAAACACTTCATTCATACATGACTGGAGAAAGCAATGGATTATTTGAGAAGAAAGCTTCCAAATTCCCCAAAACAAGTTCACACAAGTCTAAGAAAGATTCTGTGGTGAAAACAGCCCTATGTGGTTGCAGCACAACATTATCCAATTCTATTAACTCTTTAGGAACATTTGGCTCATTCTCAAACACATCCAAACCGGCACCTGCGATCTCTCCTTGCACTAAACACTGCACCATTTCCCTCTCATTAATAATAGCCCCACGTCCTACATTAACAATCACACCTTCCTTTCCTAATGCCAACAACACTTCTCTGTTAATCATGTGGCGAGTTTCACTCGTTAGTGCACAGCAAATGACGAGAGCATCACTGTTAGCTGCAAGTTCACAAACATTAGAATAAAAGGGATATGATACTGCCTTTTCCTTCTTTGAATTGTATAAGACGATGCAGCCAAATGCTTCCAGCCTTTTAGCAACTTCTAACCCAATGTTTCCCAGTCCAACAATTCCCACTCGTTTGCCTCCCAACTGAAAATTCCAAATAACTATTATTTAACAATTAAATGAGACAATGTATTTTAAAATCACATTGCTTATTGAATTAAACACAAACCTATTTTCAACTACAAACCTCAAGATCTTGAATAGACAGAGTATTCCCTATAATTTCCTGCCTAAATGACAGGTTTTATTCTCTAATACTTAATTCTTTCCCTTGTGAAGACACTAATCAGTAATCAGACAGCTGGTGCACAACTTATGCAACTTTGTGCAGATATTCTGCATGTGAGTTTGGCTTAATTTTGGACTTTCATGCTTGTGCCATGTTCTCAAAGCACAATAGTTAAAGTATTTGATGAACATCAACTATTTGTGAAACCACTCACTTTTGCCACTACTATTTGTGACAAAACAACTATAGTTCAAAACCATAGTGCTTCTATCTCTCAAGAAAAGCCTTAATCTGCATAAGAGTTGGGTAAACTGTTGTGTTACAATTTACTTCTACTAACAAAGCCTTAATAGCATATTGGTCATTTTGAGTAGAAGTAAATTGTCTTTACACTGAAATTCATTAAATTCCTGTAAAATATCACTCTGTAAAAGAAGAAAACCAAGGCAAACATGTAAAGATTGTATAAAGAGAGAGATGAATCAGTTTATGACCTTTGAACCAAGAGGATAGTCCCCGCTGTTGGGCCAAAACCCTTGTCTGAGATACCGATCAGCAGCAGAGATCTTTCTCCATACATCAATCAACAACCCAACCGCTGCATCAGCACCGTCTTCAGAAAACACGTTCCCTGAATTAGAGACGGCAATTCCACGACGGTGGCACTCGGGCAAGTCGATGTGGTTGATGCCTGCGCTGGCAGTGACAACAAGTCGCAGAGATGGGAGTAGCTTGAGAATGTCCAGAGTAATGGGAGAAGCCCCAGAGCATAGAATGGCTTGAATTGAATGCGCATGGCTACTCAAGAATTGGTCTAGAGGGAGCGGCGATTCGTAAGCTCTCAACAGTTGGAAATTTTTTGAGATGAATTTTTCACCAAAAAGCGTTAAGGGCGGTGGAGGTTTAATGACTAGGACATGTGGAGGGCGTTCAGATTGGTGATCTTCATTTTCTTGACGAATTTCCATTTATTTATAATTTTGCGAATTGGAACTGAAGCCAGAGTGGATTGGAGAAGAAGATTAAATTCTCTAACTTAATTTGCTGCAATTCTTTCCTTACTTCGCTGGTGGAATATCAAAATCAATCGATATCGATAGTGGTGGGCCTGGTGGCAAACATCACAGCACGTGTCAAGATAGATGGACGTTGATTTTCCAACAAATCAATTAAATTCCTTTAATTGCTTCTCTTTGCTACAACAAAATAATAGAGCGGAATCTTGAATATGATTCTCGATAATGGCAAAAAATATATTCTGTGATCCCCTGTGCAACGCATAATTTGTGAATGTCCGGAAGAGAAAGAGAACGCCAAAAGCAACCATAATGCGGCAAACAAAGAATCGAAATGAAACGAACCAGTAATGATTTGGCAATATACTCGTGATACAACAATTCTTCTCATTTTTGCTTCTGTTACATCAGCTCTAGGACCTTGCACACACTCCAAGTTGCTAAAGAATCCTCCTCAAGGAAACAATCAAAATGACAAAAGAAGTAGAAGATTAAGAGAACTGATGCTAGACAGAGGATAATAACCCCAATTAATATGTCACAAATGTCATCCTCTACCCATCAGAAACAGAAGTCAGCTTAGCGAGAAAGTCACTAAATATAATTCTTTTATGCCAATTACAGTACTTGCGAACAGAGTTTGTTTAATGTTACAACCAGTTCAGTTCAACCTCACACTTGCACCAGAAACCACCTCCAAGATTCTTTGCCTAACGAAACACAAATTACACCCAAATGATCCATTTAGTAATCCACAACTTCAGTGAGTACTCGTTCATAGGCAAATTCAAAGCTTCCAAGTTTTCCTCCACAAGTCTTTGCTGGTCCTTGAAACTTTCCCATGCAAAGACGGCTCAGTGTGGCAACAGAACAACATCATCCAGTGCAAAAAAAAAGCACTGAACGAGTTTCTCAATAATAGGCCCACGTGCAATACAAATAAAATAATGACTCCTTCCTTACCCAATGCTAATAAAACGTCCTTATTAATCAAGTGGCGGTTTCCTTCAGTTAATCCACAACAAATGATCACGACATTGCTATTAGCTACAAGTTTGCACACATTCGAGTAGAAAGAGCATGAGACAGATGGTTTTTCCTTCCTTGAGTTGTACGATATGTAGCATCCAATTGCGCCTAATCTTTTCTCAATTGATGAGTCAATGCTCCCCAGTCAGACAACCCCAACTCGCTTACCTCCCAGCTGAGATAATTGGAAATCATCACCAAGACATTATCAAGAAAAGCCAACATTTTGTAACATGATGAATTTGAACAATTATAGTATCATTTTGAAAAAAAAAAATTTACTTACAAAAACAGCAACATATGGCATCTTATAGATAGCATTAATCACAATTTTGATCCCATGTTCGTTGAGGTTTTTTTTTTTTGTTAAAAAGAAAAAGAAAGCGGCTATCAAAGCTATACAGCATCAATATCAAAATGGTAGTAATTTGTTATAAATTGCCTTTAGTGAATAGATTCAATTCCTAGTTCCCAGTAAAGGCTTAATTAATTCATGTTCCAATTGTTGCCAAGCTGAGGCAATCTCTGGAAAACCACCGATCATGTCAAAAAATCAGTCTTTGTAAACTAGGAGAAAGGCTCCGACATCTTTATGGTTTTCTTATAGAGTTAGTGACAAATATCATATAAATTATCAAACTATAGTTAACGAATATATATAATAAATTTAAATCACTCATGGAAGAGTAATATGGCTAAGGATTCTTGAGTCGTTGTGGATAATGAAAATAAATTATTAGCAATTTTTTCATAACACTCAAATAAATAAAATAAATAAGAATGTAAAGATGACAAGTGACAAACTTACAATCGAGAGGATAGGCCCTTTGTTATCTTAAAGCCCCATATCAATCAGCAAACGCACTGCCAAAATCGGCCACACATCACGTAAAACGTTTCCAGCGTTTGCTACAACGATGTTGCGGCGTCCGGACTCGGCTGCGTCAACGTGGTTAAGTCCGTCGCAGCTCTGGCATCAGCCATAAAATTAAGGCTGTGACCGGTGCGCCGCCGGGGGACAGGGTGGCCTGAACTGACTGAATTTGTTGGAGGGAAAGCATTCATTTGGGAACAGTTTGACGCCGGTGGCTTTTATTTTTTTCAAAAAAAAAAATAATAATTTGTTCCTACGAGTCGGGGAACGGGGACCCGGGAACTGGAAACTCATGACGAAGCAAAAGAAATCATGTTAAGGGATTGAAACGGCGCCGTTTGATTATTTCATTTGGTTTGGCAGGAAAAAGGAGCGTTTCTCATTGCTTATACGTAAAACGCGTTTTGAGTCCATTTCAAACGCATCAATTATTAAATAATCTGCAGTATTTATGTTGACGTGGCAAACCATCGCAACCCCTTATCTCCACGTTCACGTCGTGTGTACATTCATAACTAAAAAGTTTTATAAGACCATTCCCAATGGATCATAAAACAAAAACAATAATATTATTTCATTATAAAAATATAATATTAATACAAACTTCAGCTAAACGTACAGATAATGCATGTAAAATATATATTTTTACAACTTATTCTTCCTGAGCTGCTGATTTAAACCCTCAAACTTATACTATCTAATTATAAATTTTAATATCCTCTCTTCTTCACCATGAAATACAAACAAAATAAAGGAAAAAAAAAAAACGTTGTTGCATTATATATATATATATATATTTATATAAAGTCTTGATTATTTAATTTGTGTTTGCCTTCTTAATTGATTTGCTTCGGAAGCCAGTCAGAGAAGGCATCGAGGGTATGAATGTCGGCCCGATAATATTTCTGAGTAAATTCGAGCAAATTGCGCCATCTGAAATCCGGATACAGCCTTGGGTTGTCAGCATCAATCAAACCAGTTGGAGGTGTCACAACCTTGTCCATCTTTGGACACAGAAAGAAAGCCAGTGATTTCCTCGCTTTTTTACTATTGACAACCGCTCTGTGCAAGCAACTCTTGTATATCCCATTTGTTAGAGCCTACACCACACACGAACACACATGTGTATATATATATATATATATAGATATGTGCATATTAAAATTACCTTAATCAATGCTCAAGCTCAAGCTCAAGCTCAAACCACAACCTGTAACTACTTAATTAGTAAATTAACTATGTAAGTGCGTACCATGAATGTATCTCCAATGTTTACAACGAAGGCTTCTGGATTGGAACGAACGAACTGCCATTGCTCATCCACATACACTTGAAGGCCGCCCACTTGATCCTGATGAAGGATTGTTAAGGATGTTGGATCGCAGTGAGGTCCAGTTCCTAGGGCCAAGTCGGGTTTTTGGCACCGCGGATAGTAATTCAATCTCATTATTGAATCGTTATCTTTATAGAATTCTCTGAAATATTCTCGGTCGACTCCTAAGCTTGTTCCAAACAGTTCCATGATCTCAAGGGACAGATTGCTCATGGCCTCACAGTACTCTTGGCACAGTTCCCTACACATTGACATTTAATTAAGCAAGTTATTAATCACGCTAGATATATTTTTCTACGCAAATTACAGGAAACTTGTAACAAACTAAAAAATGCATTTGTAGGTATAAAATTAATAATTAACTGTGCTATATATGTTCTTACCCAAATTGTCTGAAATCTTCGCCCATTTTGTTCACGATATATTTTTCCACTGTGTCTGAGGACCGTGCGTCAGTACAATATCGGAAGGAAAATGTTTCCTTCCACGGAAGCTTGGAAGAGAACCTACCGGTGAAGCTACTTGCATATCCACAATGTTCTCCTAACTTTCTCTGAGCCTTTTGTTTCTCAGAAAGAGGCATGCCAAAGAAAAAATCCACGTACTCATGAGCCTTGGTTATGAGCTTGGAATCAATACCATGATTTACAACTAGAAAGAACCCGTGTTTCCTGCAAGCCTCGTTAACAAGCTGCGTTGTTTTTTCTATGGCAAGGGGATCTCCGGAGAGAAAACTGCGCAAGTCAATAGGAGGAATCACAAGTTCTGGTAGCTCAGGGCTTGGTTTTTCATGGTCTGGCCATATGAACTCTGATGGTATGCTGGATTTAAACTGAAGATGGGATGCGTCAAAAACTAAAGATCGGCCATTTTCATTAGTCCTTGATGTTGACATTGCCATATTGCTTGAATTATATATTGCAAGAAAGGGTTGTGGGTAATGAGATGGAGGAAGAGAGTTAAATAGAAAGCAAAGATAAAGCTCAGGCCGTTCATTGGGGAAGTCGGTGAACGGAAATATCGGAATCTTGAGTTTCATTTAGTAATGTCGCCTTAAAGACTAGATTAGATAAGCAACTAAAACCGAAAACATACAGGTAAAAATTAATGGTATGTATAAGAGTAGGCCGTGTAACAAATTGTTAGTTGTTTTTGTTTTGTTTTTAAATGGGTGGAGGACTGCAAATAAATAAAAAGAGTGGAGGACCTATCAGGATGAATATTCTCTTTGTTTTTTCGATCGGATGCCAATTCATTCTCCCACCAACTTGGATTCTGATTTGATTTATATTTGTTAGGTTCATTTACTTAGCTGCAGCTTAATCTTCACTTATGTGAGCATTAATATTTGCATTTATGTTTATCATGTTACAATTTCTAAGTGTACACGTGATCATTTGGCCATTCATTTGTCTATTTCTTAAAGCACACGTGTATATTTCAAGGATATGCTACCGGCCAGTCCACGGGGAAATACAGACTCCCCGAGTCTCGTTGGCCTCTTTCAGTGGATGGGTAGTCTTAGCTTTAATTAGCCACAAAAACCAGAGAAAATCACGGGAAGATGGAAAGAGAATAAATTAATCAGGTATGGAATTTTTTTGGTAAATAAAATGGTCTTAACTACTATCAATGACATGGCAAATTTTAATAAGCAATGCTTGATTTTAGTCTTCTCATTGTTCTCTACGGCTGCCTCAGCTATAAGTGTCCTGCATCCACCTCAAATTTTGTGTGTTGAATTAGAGGTGTCAATACTCTACTGCTCTGAAAAGGTTCTATATGAATCATTCTTAAGGAAGAAATCAAATGCTCCATTCAATCACCCACAACTTCAGTGAGCAATGGTTTATTTGAGAAGAAAGCTTCCAAGCGTTCCACCATAAGTTTTTCCACATCCTTGAAAGTTTCCCGTGTAAAGAGCGGAGAGTGTAGCGGCAGAGCGACATTATCCAGTGAAAATAACTCCTTCTGAACATCAGGTTCGTTCTTAAACACATCCAAACTGGCACCTTTTATCTCCGCTTGCACCGTGCACCCAACTAGTTCCTTCTCCTCAATTATAGGCCCATGTCCAATATTAATAATGACTCCTATAAAATTTCCTTGTCAATCATGTGGCGGGTTTCATCAGCTAATATTAGAAACGTTTCCAGCATTTGCTATAGAGACGTCGCGGCGTCGACATTCGGCTACGTCGATATGGTTGAGTCCGAGTCCGGCGCCGGTGGCCATCACCATTCTCAGCATTGGCATCAGCCGTATAATCTCGCTGTGACATGGGCTTGAACTGACTGTGGCTTTGTTTCAAAAATTGGTGAAGAGGAAGCGTCGAATCCCACGCCTTCAAGAACTGGAATTTGTTGGAAGGGAAAGCATTCATCTCCGAGCAGCTGGAAGGCAGGTGGTGGTTTCAGGAGTAGTACTTTCGGGAGTTTATCGGATTCTTTGTTATGAGCTTTCTTTTTCTATGTTTTCAATTACTGGCAAGTAGGAACGGGTAGTGAAGCAGGAAAAATCTTGTTGATCGCTTGAAACGCCGCCGTTAGAAACAAATATGCATTTGTTTGTGTTCTGCAGCAAACGGCTATGCGACACAAATTAACCGTTAGTTTATCACTTCGTGAAAGAGGAAGTCGCGTTGACCGCAAGGTAAACCAAACGACGATTCGAAACCCTTGATCCAGTTTCGGTACATTCACAGACATACATATATCATTGATCAGCTATAGGACCATGCATTCACTCCAAAATAAGAGTGTTGAAAATTAGAGAAGCAATAAAACGATTTTGTCAATGCCTCTCTTGCTCTTCCTCTGACTAGTTTCTATATGAATCATCCTTGAGGGAAACAATCAAAATGAAAAAAGAAAGGGGAAAATCAAGACAAGTAATGCAAGATTGGCTAATAAATATATCACAGAAGTTATTCTCTCTCTGTCAAAAAAAGGAAGTCAGCTCAGCAAGCAACTGAAATATGATACTTATTTCATAGGAGGGATAAAAATAAAAAGTGTTCAATTTGCCAGTTACAGTACTTATCACCAGAGTTTGTTTGCTGAGATAGATAGTTCAACCTCAGCCCTAACCAGAAACCACTTCCAAGATGCTTTGCCAAATGAAAGAGAAAATAATGTACAAATCATCCATTCAATCGTCCACAACTTCAGTGAGTAATGGTTTGTTTGAGAAGAAAGCTTCCAAATTTTCCACAACAAGTTTTTGACGATCCTTGAAAGTCTCCCATGTAAAGACTGCACAGTGTGGAGACAGAACAACATTATCTAATGCAGAGAACTCTTCGGGAACACCAGGCTCATTCTCAAAAACATCCAAACCAGCAGCTTTTATCTCTCCTTGTACCAAGCACCGGACTAGTTCCTTCTCATCAATAATAGCCCCACGCCCAATATTAATAACAACTCCTTCCTTCCCCAATGCTGATAAAACTTCATTATTAATCATGTGGCGGGTTTCATCAGTTAATCCACAACAAATGATGAGGATATCAGTATTAGCTGCAAGTTCACACACATTAGAATAGAAAGGGTACGAGACAGACGGTTTTTTCTTCGTTGAGTTGTATGATATGCTGCACCCAAAAGCTTCTAATCTTTTGGCAACTAATGAGCCAATGCTCCCCAATCCAACAATACCAACTCGCTTACCTCCCAGCTGAAATTAATAGCATCAACAATATGTTATTAAGAAAAGCTAGCATTTTATAACTTATTACATTTTGATGAATTTGAATAATCATAGCATCACTTTGAAGAAATTTTAGTTGTAATTAAGAGCAGCAATACACATCATACATTATGTATAGTACTAATCACAAATTTTATATCTCATTCAATTTTGGTTCTAAAAAAAAAAGAAGAATTGCTTCCAACAATACCAAAATTATTACTAATACAACACCAATTTGAAATGGGATAATTCACTATGCATTTCTTTCTTCTGTAAATGTCTGGATTACTGAACACAAATGGATCTCTAGTTCCAAAGATTTCCAGTAGTTAATTAAATTAATGGCCGCCATCAGACGCTGGCAGAGTTGGTAAGCCACTCTCCATGCTGTGTAAGCCAAGCATGTTCGAATTTGCGATACGACCACCACCCCATAGCATGTTAACGCTAAAAGCAGAACCCCGTATATCCTACAAAGAACCTTCTAATTGTTAACTAGAAAGTGATTCTTTAACCAGAAAGAATTCAGATAGATGTGGGATACCTATCCAGTAGTTTTAGCAACTCAATCATGTATGATGGAATCATCAAAGATTTTGAACTTTTCGAACTCTGCCTGTAACTCACTCAGATTATACAAAATGATAATTGTCGTTATATGTACTGATAAAACAGTATCAAATAATGGCTAAAGACTCTTAATTTGTTGTGGTCAATTAACTCCAGAAGAGTAGATTTATGTATATAATTCCTAAAACAATTGAACAAATCAGAACCCAAGAAAGTGAAGCTGACAAGAGAAAACCTTACAACCGAGAGGATAATCCCCTTTATTAGCCCAAAGTCCTTGTCTAACATGACGATCAGATGCAGAAATGTTCCTCAACACGTCAATTAGCAACCCCACCGCCAAATCGGCCACATCTTCGGAAAAAACGTTTCCAGCATTTGCAATCGTTATGCCGCGGCGTCGGCACTCAGCCATGTCGATGTGGTTGAGTCCAGCACTCGTGGTCATCACCATTCGGAGTGCTGGCATCAGCCGTATGATCTCGGCTGTGACCGGGGCGCCGCCGGAGGAAAGGATGGCTTGAACTGACTGTGCATGTGTTTTCAGGAATTGGTCAAGACGAAGCATTGACTCCCACGCTTTCAGGAACTGGAATTTGCTCGAGGGAAAGCATTCATCTCCGAACAATGCGTAGTCCGGCGGTGGTTTTAGGAGGAGCACTTTCGGCAGTTCATCGTATTCTTTGTTACAAGCTTCCATTTTTTTTTTCTCTTTCTTTTACGGGAACTGGAAATTGTAAGTAATAAATAATCTTTGTCGAGGAACTGAAACGTCGTCGTTGGACTGTTTTATTTGGGTCAACTGGTCAAGGTCGCATTTGTTTGTGCTTACTTCTAAAACGATTAAACGCATGAACTAATCTGCTCCAAGAGGTCGCTCCGTATAATTAACTGCTAGTTCTTTACCACGCGTCACGTGGCTTGCAGTTGATGAAGTGGCCAACCATCATAGGAAGGCATAATGAGAAAATGAAAGACCAGCGTTTCGATTCAATTAACGAGGACCATCATGTATTAGTTTAGCTCTTTGTTATCATTTGTGGATTCATTGTTGCATTACAAGTAACTTTACTTATTTGCATTTGTCATAGAAAACTCAGAAAGAAAAATGAGAAAATCCATTTATTCCAAAAATAAATAAATAAATAAATAAAAGAATAAAAATGAGGAATCCGTTCATATTCAATCATATGCAACCGCAGAAAGCAAGGGCTTATTTGAGAAGAAGGCTTCCAAGTTCCCCACAACGAGTTGGCTGAGATACTTGAAAGATTCCGGTGTAAAGACAGCACTATGCGGAGACATAACAACATTATCTAATACAAAGAGCTCTCTAGGAACATCAGGTTCACTTTCAAACACATCCAAACCGGCTCCTCTTATTTCTCCACGCACCAAACATCGCACCAGTTCTTGCTCATCGATGATGCAACCCCGTGCAATATTAACAACCACCCCATCCTTTCCTAATGCCGACAACACTTCTCTATTAATCAGATGGCATGTTTTTTCAGTCAATGCACAGAAAATGATCAGGGCATCGTTGTTTTCTGCAAGCTCGCAAACATTCAAATAGAAAGGGTATGAAACAAAGGATTTTCTGTCTCATTGAGTTGTATGTTATTGAGCAGCCAAAATTCTCCAGCCTTTTAGCAACTTCAGAACCAATTTTTACCAATCCAACAATCCCAACTCGCTTGCCTCCCAGCTGAAATTGCAAAATCAATTTTGATAACCACCTCAATAAACAACCAAAATTAGGATAAAAGAACAGAGAGACTTTGACCTTAGAACCGAGAGGATGGCCAAAGCCCCCTTCTCACATAGCGATCTGCTGCGTAGGTTTGCCTTAAAATATCAATCAAAAAACCCTACGGCATGATCAGCAGCATCTGCAGAGAAAACATTTCCAGCATTGGTCACAGCAATTCCACGCCTGTGGCACTCAGCCGGGTCAATGTGGTCAAGGCCAGCGTGGGTGGTGACAATCAGCACCACCAACGGCAGCTGCTGCAGTATTTTAGAAGTTACTGGAGCCCCACCTGAGGAGAGAATAGCTTGAACCGACCCTGCATGAGCTGTCAAGAATCGGTCAATTGGCAGTTCTGATTCGTATGCTTCCAGGAATTTGAATTTGTTGGAAGAAAAGAATTGATCTCCAAAAAATGTAAAGGCTGGTGGTGGTTTCAAAAGTAGTACTTGCGGCAAATCTTGGGATTGATTTTCAGGAGCTGCCATGGTGATTCGGATAAGTGTCAAATTTTTGTGGGTCTTCTAGATCCAGTGCTTCATTGTTGTGATCTATCGCAGCATACTAACGGACAGGAGCAGTTGCATATCCCTGTGAAATTAGTCTATCTGCTAAGGCCCAGATGTACATGTAACTCATTAAAACAGTTACAGCAAACAGCATAGACGAGAAGATTGTTATGCTACAATCCAGCCGTTCATTTCATATGACCTTATCCATTATGAATGTGGTTGATGTGAATGTTGATCGTAACAGCATGCCCTACATTATATGAATATTTCAAGCCAAACTAGCACTTCTCATAAATGAATATAGCAGTTCATGAATAATATCTGATAGATATTACTTGCCAAACAGTGAATAAGTGGTCAATTAACTTGTTCAGTAACAACAGTACTTCTGCCAGAAAATGAATACAACATCAGAGGCAGAGCATTGCATAATACATGCTTTAAGATGTAAGGTTAAAATTAACCAACAAAATCCATTCAATCATCCCTAACAGGAGTAAGTAAAGGTTGGTTTGAGAAGAAAGCTTCTAAATTGGCCACTGCAAGTTCACACACTTCCTTAACAGATTCAGCTGTAAACACAGCACTATGTGGTGAGAGCACGACATTATCAAGGGCAAAAAGATCTTTAGGCACATCAGGCTCATTCTCAAACACATCCAAACCAGCACCTGCAATCTCTCCTTGCAATAAACACTTTACCATTTCTTTTTCATCAATAATAGGGCCACGCCCTACATTGATAATGATTCCTTTCTTGCCCAGTGCACTAAGGACTTGCTTATTTATCATGTGATGTGTTTCATGGGTTAATCCACAGCAAATTATGAGGACATCACAGTTAGCTGCAAGTTCACAGACATCAGGGTAGAAAGGATATGTAATGGAAGGCTTTTTCTTCCTTGAGTTATATGAAATGCGGCAGCCAAAGGACTCGAGCCTTTTGACAACTTCAGACCCGATGCTTCCTAACCCAACAATTCCAACTCGTTTACCACCCAACTAAAATTACCATAAGGAAAAACAATGAGGATACATATTTAAGCATCAACTGATATTTTACATGATCAAAGAAGCAATAGCAGCTAAAAGTCCAGCAATTCATTGATATCAAATTGAAATCTTATTTGTGCCATTTCGTAGTATAATTTTTCTATTCTCTTTTAATGTCATCTCATTAGAAGCACTTACTCCCTGAATTGTTAGTCATTAATATGTTAATAAAGTGAAACATAGATTACACATTAGACATTTCTGTGGCTGTCGGTTTTGCCCTTACCTGCCCAGCAGAAAAATGAAATTAATATTAGCTCTATTTACGCCAAGGAGAGGCATTCTTAGGAAAGCCTGCCACAATTTCTGGAAATCAGTGACTATAACATAGAATCTACCTTTTAACATAGCACAAGAAAGCGGTGTTTTTTTTTTTTTTTTTGGGTGATATCTTAAAACAAATTATATTTTAGAGTCAAACATCTTCGGTTTAATTTACAAGAAAATTGCTCTTCCCAAACAAATTCTGAAAGAAAAAGAAAAAAACAAGTAAAATAAGAGCAAGAATAGAGTTACCGTAGAAACAAGAGGATACTCTCCGCTGACAGGCCAAAGCCCTTGTCTCACGAACCGATTGGCAGCAGAAATCTTTCTCAGCACATCGATAAGCAGACCCACTGCGCAATCAGCCACATCTACAGAGAAAACGTTACCAGCATTGGCTACAGCCACACCACGGCGATGGCACTCTCCAACGTCTATATGGTTAAGTCCAGCGCTTGTGACAACTACTAGCCGCACCTCCGGGAGTAGCTGAAGGATCTCGGCCGTAACCGACGCACCGGCGCTGGAGAAGATGGCCTTCGCTGACTCTGCATGTGTCGTCAAGAATTGGTGAAGAGGAAGAGTCGATTCGTACGCTTTCAAGTAGTGGAATTTGTTTGAGGTGAAGGGTTGTTCTCCAAACATATCGAAGACAGCTGGTTTTCTGATGAGCAACACGTGCGGGAGGTTCCGAGTCCGGGATTGATTTTCTTGATGAGTTGCCATTATCAGTGGTTTCGGAATTTTGGGGAATGAAGCAGCCGTGGAAGATGATGAGAACAAGAGAATCTTTGTCACCATTTAAGTACCCTTTAAATATGGTTGATTTGACATAAATTTAAATTTTTGTTTGATATATTTATTTTTTTTTATTTTAAACAGCTGAATATAAATATATATAGATATATATTTTTAAAATTTTTTAAATTAATATATTAAATTATTATTATATATATAAAAAATTAAAATATTTTATTTATTAATTAACCCAAAAAAAAAAACCACAACTAATATTATAAGAATATGTAATATCCTTAATATATTACAAAATGACTATGTAAAATCGTTTTTATATTTAATCATGTAGTAGAACTTTTATATTACAAGGCTGGTCATAGAATGTAATATTTTTGAATTTATAATATAGAAATTTAAGTGTAAGATTTCAAAGCATATATTGAGTAAAAGTCATACTAACTTATAAAATAAACGTAAATTACATGTCCAATTATTCATATTTTTGATAACTAACGAAAACTCCAAACTTTAAAATACTTTCGTTAACAGAAATATATATATATATATATATAAATTTCTATCATTTAAAGAAAGTATTTAAAATTATTTCTCGTCTCAATAACAAATATATTCATGCAAAAGGTTTAAAAGAAGCATATTAGGTCATATATGACTTTTTAAAGGATATTTCAATAAATAAATAAATAACTACAGCAGCTAGATCCATGGAAAAATCAAAAGACTGCATTGCACCAAAGCTTCAACTAGAAGTCCTTATATTGGCTATATATGTCCTCAGATGCGCTTCAACTAAAACTCACCATCCACAGTGTCTTAAAAACGCAAATTCTCGCAAAAGGAAAAGTACAGACATTTAAAACAGTCTATTTTCAATCTTTTGAGAACTCGTATCAATTACAAATTCTCATAGACATTGACAATGGTCCTTCAAAAAGAACAACAGGACTTTGATATTGAGAGCATACACATGAATTTGTCAAATTCATTCTTTGCTTCCATGGACAGGGTATCTTGGTACATCTCATTGAGAATTCTGGGCCTAATTTTATGATTCCAAAACAAGGAAACAAGAAAGTCCTAGAGATAGTGATAACAATACATCATCTCTGTTATATTAAGAAATCGAGTAACTGCATAATGTATAAAATCTGCGCCCCCTTGAAATCAATTCTGTATAAACCAAACACTACCTGTTGATATCATTCACCAGTTCTTGTTGAACAGTCTCAACTATAGATGGCTTGTTATACGGTGAAAAAATTATCTGATCAACAACAAAGCCAGTTGAAACTTGCACATTCAGTTGGTTATACGGCTTCATACAACAGATGCCTTAAGGAATAAGATAGAAATAACTGGCAACATACAGTCAATCATCCTTGACAAGAGAAAGTAAGGGTTTATTTTAGAAGCTTCCAAATTTCTTATTGCAAGTTCACACACATTCTTGTAAGATTCAGGTGTATGCACAGATTTTTTATGAGGCGACAGCAAAACATTATCCAATGCAAAGAGTTTCCGAGGAACGTCAGGTTCATTCTCAAATACATCCAAACCAGCACCTCCAATCTCTCCTTCCAAAAAACAGCTTACCATTTCTTTCTTATCAATAATAGCTCCCCGTCATACATTAATAATGACTCCTTTCTTCCCCAGTGCTAACTGCACCTGTTTTTTAATCATGTGATGTGTCTGTTGAGTTAATGTGCAGCAGATGATGAGGGCATCACTGTTAGCTGCCAGTTCATAGACATCTGAGTAGAAAGTGTATGGAAAAGAGGGCTTTATCTTCCTTGAGTTGCATGAAATGCAGCAGCCAAAGTCCTCAAGCTGTTCAGCAACTCTGGACCCAATGCTCCCTAACCCAACAATCCCAACTCGTTTGCCGCCCAACTATTATTTCCAATCAAGACAAACTCAATATGTAACAGATATTATGGTGTGCTGAAATTATCAAAGCTAATTAGAACTGGGGTTTTGGTTAGGGCTGGGGACTAAGATTTTAGTTTGACAATAAACAAATGAGATAGTACAAATGAATATTTGCGCGAATAATGTTAAAATTGTAAGAGCAATGACACGTATCAGCATCTTCTCCATGACATTTTGGAGCACAATTCTCTACCCACTTCACATTATTAGAGTGTAAACTCTTGTTCACCTAAATTTATACTTAAAAGAGTTTTTAATCCAGTATCAAAATCAAACATAGAACATTGAAGAACCTCTTATGTCCTGTCTACATATATATATATATATATATATATATAAAAGCAATAAAAAACAAGCAATGCCTCTAAATCCAGCGACGAGCAATTTGAGAACCTGTCTTTTAAATTCTAAGAAATCAAAACAGAAAGTTCACACAAATCTCACAAAATCAGATATTTAGTTTAAATTAAAAGAAAATAGTTGTTGCCAAAAATATATATAATTTGCTCCATGAAGTCCAATTCATTATATTCCATCAACTAAGGATAACAATAGTTAGTAGAAATAATAACTAAAGAAGAAAAAGAAAAATTGACTTACAGTAGAACCAAGAGGATATACTCCATTGCTAGGCCAAACCACTCGTCTGATATACCCATTTGCAGCAGCAATCTTTCTCACGACATCAATGAGCAAGCCCACTACCATACCAGCAGCATCTTCTGAGAAAATGGTGCCACCATTGGCAACATCCACACCACAGCCCTGGCACTCAGCCAAATCTATATGGTCAAGGCCAACGCTTGTGGTGCCTGAGGGAGAAGATGGAGGATGTCGGCTGTGATCAGGGCGCCAGCACTGTCGAAGATGGCATCAACACACTGTGCATGAATTGACAAAAACTGGTAAAGAGGAAATGTTGACTCATACGCCTTCAAGAACTGGAACTTGTTGGAGGTAAAGGATTGTTCTCCAAATACAGCGAAGCCTGCCGGTTCCCTCAGGAGTAGCACTTGTGGGAGGGTTTTGGGAATGATTTTGTTAATCAGTTGCGATCACTAACAGTATCAGTAACGGTAATGCGAGTTTGGGTAGCAAAACCGGAGTCAAAATTGAAAAGAGGGTAGGGAAGTTTTTAATTGAGAAAACTACTTCATTATGTTGTCATAAAGAATCCCAAGATTGCAATGTACAAGTATTTTCATCTTGTACATTTTTCCTAAGGAAAAATTGTACCCATTTCAAATTGACCAAAAAAAAAACCTGCTCTCTCTTGTACCTATTTCTATCTTTATAGATATACTAAATCAAATTATTTCATCTAAGTAATTTTAAAGAGATCGAATTCAGTTTGTGTGAAGGCGTGTGAGAGAAGCTACCTGCCTTGCCTCTACTTCTTATTATATCACTAGTACACAAATCTGTAAGGGCGTTTGAAAGCAGAAGGCAGCAGTTTCCTCTATGCAATAAACATCCTTTTGAACTTTGGAGATTAATGGTTCTGAAATCAAGTAATAAGATAAGTTTTGACTGTTAAAATTATGGACACAGGCAGCAGTTCTTCATGAACCGAAGCCAATAAAATGACTTGATAAAAGATGAAATAAATGTTCAATAACAATTGTACATTTCTGCCAGAATAGTAGTAGTAGATTTACACAATACATGAGCCAAGAAATAAGTTCCAAAATTAACCAGCAAAATAAATTCAATCATGCACAAAAAGTGAAAGTAAGGGTTTGTTTGAGAAGAAAGCTTCCAAATTGGCTACAGCAAGTTCACACACATCCATAAAAGATTCTGGTGTAAACACGGCACTATGTGGTGACAGCACAACATTATAAAGTGCAAAGAGTTCTTTAGGAACATCAGGCTCGTTCTCAAACACATCCAAACCAGCGCCTGCAATCTCTCCTTGCAATAAACATCTTACCATTTCTTTCTCGTCGATAATAGCACCGCGTCCTACGTTAATAATGACTCCCTTCTTGCCTAATGCTTCCAGGACTTGTTTATTAATCAAGTGATGTGTTTGATCAGTTAATGCACAACAAACAATGAGGACATCGTTTTTAGCAGCAAGTTCACAGACATCCGAGTAGTAAGGGTATGTAACAGAAGGTTTTTTCTTTCTTGAGTTGTATGAAATGCAGCAGCCAAAAGATTCAAGCCTTTTGGCAACTTCGGAACCAATGCTCCCCAACCCAACAATTCCAACTCGTTTGCCACCCAACTAAAATTGCAAAGAAGGAAAACAAAAAAAATGAGAGAAGTAAATATCTTACATGATCAAAGAAATAATATCAGCTAGAAGAGCAGAAATAAAGCAAGATATCAAATCGAAATCTTGTTTATGCCATTTGTTGCATAATTTTGTATTCCTTTTTCATGTCATCTGATTAGAAGCTGAATTTGAAGTTATTACCACGATAGCAAAGTGAAGAAATTAGAGGAGCAACAGTTAAGAGTTAAGAGTTAAGAGTTACGTTAGAACCAAGGGGATACTCTCCGGTAGTAGGCCAAAGCCCTTGTCTCACGAACCGATTGGCAGCAGAAATGTTTCTCAGCACATCAATAAGCAAACCCACTGCGCAATCAGCCACATCTTCAGAGAAAACGTTACGAGCATTGGCTACAGCCACACCACGGCGACGGCACTCTTCAACGTCTATATGGTTAAGGCCAGCGCTGGTGGCAACCACCAGGCGAGCCTCAGGGAGTAGCCGGAGGAGGTCGGCAGTAACAGGGGCACCGGAGCAGGAAAAGATGGCCTGGACTGAGCGAGCGTTTTTTGTTGTCAAGAATTGTTGAAGAGGAAGAGTTGAGTCGTATGCTTTTAGGTAGCGGAATTTGTTTGAGGTGAATAAGTCTTCTCCAAACATAGAAAAAGCAGCAGGTTTTCTCAGGAGTAGGACTTGTGGTGGCGGTGATGAGAGGCTTGCCAATTGATTCTCTTTTTCTTGATGAGTTGCCATCAGCATCAACCCGTGGGAGATCGATCGATCGATCTAGCGATGATGCCTGTTAAGTGTCAACAATCCAAACTCAATAACTCAAATTCACTCAAAAGGAGAAGATTATTTGTTATCCGGCTACGCCAAATCTGTCAACAATCCAGACTCAAAAACTCAAAAAGGAAATGATTATTTGTTCGCCCGTTACTTTCATACACGCAATTATACAAACCGAATATTAAAACTCTTTTTTGTTGGCACCATACATGCCAGCCGCTGGCAGTTGATAAGGAGTGTGCTACGACATTAGAATCCCTTTTTTTTTTTTTTTTTTTTTTTAAATAATAATAATAATGATGACGATGATGCAGCTCCAACAACCATTTATCGAGTAGCATTCGATGCGTGGCTAGAACTGAGAACGAGTGAAGTAATTATTCAAAAAAAATATGAGAACATATATAATATTAGTTTTGACCTTTGAGAATGAATGGTTAACTTTATTAGTATAGTGTGTGTACAAATATATATAGATATATATAATATTTTGAAATTAAATTTCCCGAATCAATTTCTGTCGTTCTCAATTTTTGAAAAAATGAAAAACTAACTTACAAAACATAACCAAACCAACCAGTTAAATTCCCCGCCCACCTTTAATCACAAGAAAATACTTGATATCAGTACCAATTCTATCAATAATCTCAGATCACAGCAAGAATTCTCGACAAACATTCGGGTTGGTTATGTAACAACAGTTTTAAATGAACACCAAATGAAACAAAAACTGGCATACAGCAACAAGGAAATCAAAAAATTGGCAACTAGGAAAACATTTATAAAATATTCTTTCTTTACACTAAAGGACGAATAAATATAAATCTGAAGCCTAAAATACATTAACATTAACCCAATATAACAGAACGGGCTATAATTAAAAGTTTAACAATCTTTTAACCACACAATTACTTACATCTCAGAAGCACAAACAAGTGCTGAAATAAGTCAATTGGGAACATATCGCTCAAAGAGTGTCACGCAGGGATTTGGACCATACTGCATAATCTCAGCAGCACGTTCAAACTCCTCCCTCAGAACTTTTATGCTGTACTTGTCTACAACTCGACCAAGGTCGTGAGTTATCTCAAAGGGATCCTCTATGCATATCAAATGTCGATCATTCCCAACCCTTCTTGTCCAGTCTTTTTCTAGTTTGCTGCACGAAAACCACAATGAGGAATAGTTGGTAAATTGGAAGAAATATGTCACAAGAGTGTCAATTACAAAAGCTGCCATAACTCACAATTCAATACCTTATCCATTAGTTGGAACCCATAATCAGCAATGGTGTCACATTATACAATAATCAGCGATTGTGTCACGTTATAACTTGTTTGTTCAATATCTTAATGTTTAAAGGAAAACAGAGCTACTGCTAGCACTTATTAACAAACAGAATGCTCATTCATACAACTATGCTTTATAGAAAATAACAGTGTGCAATGTTCGGCAAAAATGCATCGACCAACTTCCTTCCTGAATTTGATAATCATAACTGTTAAAGAAAGTAAAAAATAATAAATATTATATTCAGTTTCTCTTCAATGTTAAACTAG
This sequence comes from Azadirachta indica, assembly GCA_022749755.1. NCBI lineage: Eukaryota > Viridiplantae > Streptophyta > Magnoliopsida > Sapindales > Meliaceae > Azadirachta > Azadirachta indica. The sequence goes on from CM040440.1 coordinate 21,659,365, forward strand.
TTATATGGTTATAGGCTAAAATAATAAAACAACATAAAATAGAAATCCTAAACAAACTAGGAAAAGACTAATACTATTTAAACCTAGTGAAACTAAATAAATTTAATTCTAATTCAAAAATAACAAAGACTAAATTACATTTCCAGTTTTCTGCATCTCATTTATACCGAGTCAATCCATTATATTCCACATTTGACAAACATAGGTCCCCTCAAGTTAACATCAAGCTAATGTTGTCTACCTAAAAAAGTTATTTTCCAGCTTCAAATGGCAAAGTGTGATCAGAACGTGAAGATAATAATTTAAAAAAAAATATTGATTCACAGGGATAAACAAATGAGTAATGACCAATATGCCTAACCAAAGGAAAGCTTCAATCATGTGAAAAGAAAAGTTAAATCCTAGTTATGGAGAGTTGAAGAGCTCAACTTGATATATTTAACTGGATTAGTAATTCACAGAAAGGACAGATCAGATAGCAAATTCAATTCTGTACCCCATTCCAATTACTAGTGACAAATTGATAGGAAATATTTAAAGATTTAGGGATTGTCCTAAAGCCAACCAAGATGGACAAAATAACATGTCAATTTAACTAAAATAAAATGCTTTAAAAAATAATTTTAATACTTTCATGCAGATTTCAAATTAGTTTCATAGTCCAAAAATAAATAAATAAATAAATAATGACGAAGAGGTGCATCTGCACAAGCATGAATGCCTGTCCTTAAACAAATGAAATTTGAGTCATATAACTTACCTCATTATACTTCCTGTGCGTATGGATATTACGTTGCTGGCATAATCATGTCCATAAGCCCAATAATTGAAAAATGCCCACACAAGCTGAGCAATAGTTTCCTTGTTATGGGATCCAAAATCACGAAGTCTTTCAACTTGATCGAAGTAAGAACATTCAATATCATCCACAGTCACAGAGTATGTTTTCTCCATTCCCTGAAGGAATTTACCAGACATGGAATTAAATAATAAATGTTGAGAAGATATACATGGAACTGCAAAGGTAAGGCTGAGGTCAGATCAAAATATGACAAGAATGTCACCCACACCAACTCTTCATCAAACTTTTTGAGTAATGCAAAGCAAATAAAATATACCATATAGAAGCCAAAAAGAACTTCAAATTTGACTTAGTTGATAAATAAAGAATGCTGCTATGGTGTACAGCCGAAAATTTCAAAATTGAAAAATCAATGCTCATGTACCAGAAAGGCATAACTATCACAGGTCACTATCAACAGAAATTTCATTACCTGGACTGAGAAAATTCAATCAACTCAAAGATTCCTTTACAGGATACATAATCTTTTGAGTACATTGAAATATTTATTTTCTGCAATTATACTACATCATTCTGTGCTTTATATTTTCTTTTCCATTGTAAAGCAATATAAGTGAGACATTAAATTTATTCCATAAACATATCTCTATTCAGAAATTTGGCGTCAGGTATCTGGGTAGGCACATCCCATTCCAGATAATGAGCAGAGAAATTAGGCTTCAGCATGGAACTTAATGAGATGCCAAGATAACCACAATGTTATCATGCAAAGTATACATCTACAAAACCTGTGACGCACTCCATAAGAACTGCTGAACTAGCACATTTAGATCCACATCCAAAAAATTAATTCACTCAGAGATATGCCTTCATATTGTAAAATAAGGAAGCAAAGATATAAAGCATACCTGTAAGCATGGAAGTATAGCAGGTCTTCGCTGCTGTAAGAAATGAATGCACATCAAAACATACCTGAAAGCAAGTCCAGAAACAAATATTAATGTAGGTGCATAAGCACAAAATGCAAACTTACAACCTAAGCACCTTCAACACTGTGATTTCACAAAAGATAGCCAATTGTAAACCCAACCTATTTACTCTAGGTTTGCAGGTCCTACCAAAAATATCTAACATTACCTTCTGCTGCCTTTGTTTATGTTCACAAGCAGGTATAATGACAAGCAACACTGGCATCTGACAGTCAAATACTTATTTGCTAATTGGAAATGTGTGTATTGTCCTAAAAGATAACTTACGCATAGCTAGAGAGGGTTCCTTGATAAGTTTCATTGACTCCTCTTGATTTGGCCCAATGTTTAACAATGAAAGCCAACTGCCGCAATCTCACATCTATCTGAGCATAATCCCGAAGAAGCTTTGTATTTACAACAGCCAAAAGATTGTTTATGCATATATCACAAGAAATTCCAGTGACTGGATCCATAAGCTTTACTATGGGTACCCTTGCCCGTGTCAATGCCTGGCAAAAACTTGAAGAGAGAATTTGCATTAGAATTTAAAAACAATTATTAGTGCATTTCTAAAATGTAAACCAACAAAACTAATAAAATAAAAGACAAGAACATAGAAATAGGCTCAATCAAAAGTATTTACAGGACAAGCAAAATATTAGCGGCACTCCACCAGTGGGCAATAAAACATTAGTGGTCATGATCAGAGACAGCTGCCAAGAGTTCATAATAGCACAAGTAATCTTTCTGAAACCAGAATTCTCAGACCTCACCATTCTGTTTAAATAATCAAACACCATTAAGGCACTGGATGTTAATTCATTTAAAATTAGCATGGTCATCGTAATTTCAACGGAACTCCATAAGTGAGAGCTACGCATAGTTAAAACCCAATATGGAATAAAACAATAGTTATGAGATAAGATCCCCAGTTACAATTACATATAGCATTCAACAAGTAGTAGAGCCATCAATTATTTGAGTTATACTTCCTTCAGCAACCAAATCTTGTATGAAAGTAATATGACATTAATTTAAAATCAACAAGTTAAAAATAATACTAAATTACTCTTTACAATACAAACAGAGAAATGACAAAGTAATCTGAATCACCTGCACATTCTGGAGATTATCTGTTTGCAACATATCAGCCAACTTCAACAAAATCTCGGACTTGTTGATCTCCTTATCATTAATTGCAAGACAAACATCAATGTCACTCTTACAAACTCCAAATGAGTTAGCACATGATCCATACAGATATAACCGAGCATCGGGCCACTCTTTGCAAACTAATTTCTCCAATAGTGTTAATAATTGCTTCTGCTTTGCCTTTTCTTCCTCTGCCGGTATTAAAGACTCATAAATTGCAAGAAAAGGAGCATTTAATCTACCTATGTCACCACGACATTGGATCTGCCATTTTAAGTTTCTCATCCTCTGGCTAAGTAGCCTTTTTCCTCTATTATCTGATCTGGATTCCTGAAAATTAAAACCACCAGTGAATCACACATCTAAACAATTTTATCCGCTTACAACTTTAAGGAACAACAAATAAGTTGGCGAAGCAAATTTTTGAGCTTTTACACCAGTTCTACATTTCTAGTAAATATTTGCCGCCAAATCACATAAAAGTACACAGATTTTTCAAATAATTATTATCTAGAAAGATAGTGATTAGTCGACGCATATGATCAAAAATTCTGGTACAATCCAGAATGTTAACTCCAATACAATCTTCAGTTACTTCAGTTGAAAAAAAAAAAATCTAGTATAAATACACAATAGAAGTGAAGAGTGTCAACCTTATCACGGAAATTACGATGTTGCTTCTTATCATTCATCTCGTGCTTATCATTCTTACAATCAGTTTCATCTTCGGGCAGTAAAGAATCCACAAGCTCTTCACCGAAGTCATCCATGTCATCACCACCGCCACCTTGAACGTACCCAGGACCAGTCTCCCTCCTTGTCCTCTCCTGTCCCCAATGCCTTTGTCGGTCCTCTCTATGTAAATCCAGTAAAGATTCTTCAATGTCCAAGGCTGAATTCGAATGAAGATTACTTCCCGAAGGAGGACCAGGATGATCAAGTTGTCCACTGAGCCCCACAGCATTGGCACCATGTATTTTAACATCTTCAAATGATAATCTCCTCAGTCTCCCGTCTTCAACACTGGAACTAATAACTCTGTTACTCTTATCCACACTATGCTCAAAGGCCCTCCTACTACTATTGCCGCCTCCTCCTCTTGCTTTGTTTGAAAACCCTGGAGGCGGTGTTGAACAATAGTGCTGTTTGCCAAGTCTTCCATCTTGCTCCCGAGAATTCTCCAAATTTCTATGTTGGAATGAATTTGGATTCATAACAGAACTTGTTCGAGGGTCAAACTGAAAGTTTCTATCTAACCCTTTTGGATAATTGTATTTCAAATCATCTAAACGATTCAAATTTAATAAACTCTCCGATTGGATCGGGCTTTGGCTTTGGCTTCGGTAAGAACCAAACACCAGATTCTGCGGCTGCTCCTGGTGGTTCGGCTGCTGCTGAATAAGATTACGAACTGCGTAATTCATATTCGATAATCCTAATCTTCCAAAATCCTCGCATAACATTTGTTGTTGATTTACCGGGGAAGGCCAAGGGTTTTGAGGAAACCCTAGGAAAGGAGGGGAAAGAGTGGGGGGCCAAGGGGGAGGAACATCGCGGCCGTTGGACGATGGCCACAGCGGAGGAAAATTTATAGTAGGTCCCACAGCCGCAACGGCTGGATCGTTGGGAAGAGATGGTTGCTGCGGTGGAGTGATATCCGCTCTGTTAGATAATTGTTGTTGAGAGTGTTGATGTGACTTTTGAAGCAAAGATAGAAGAAATTCCCCATCATTACACGCGGGAGTAAGCGGTGCATCACCGCCACCACCGCCGGTCATAGTTCAGCAGTGAGTAAAGTAGATTTTACAGTGGGTTAGAAGATAAAGAGAGAAAGAGTAACATCTCATTTTTGTTAAAAAGGTTTTCAAGATTCTTTAGTTTAATAGTTTACTTGTCCGGCAAGTATTAAGTTTAGTTATGCGTATCAAATGCCCGGGTCGGGTCTTTATGCTCTCATGTCAGTTTATGATAGTGGGACCCGAGTAAAGATCATAGAAGATTGATCGACCACATACGAACTACTTGTCGTCCGTATGTAGACGAGCAACGAGAGTGTGAACATTGACTTTTAGTATGATGGATTTGTCGTTTTGGTGAGTTGTGACAAATTGTATTACATTGTTGGTCATGAAATGTAATGTAATGTAAGCCCATGGGTCAGGACCCGTTAAGCGGAACTTGAGTTTTGGGCTGATGGATTTTGGATCAAAATTGTGAAAATCACCACACCATATCCAAAGGACCATCGACAAAATATTATACATGCAATTGTCGTTTTATTTTTTTTTAAATTTATTTATTAATCAATTTCCTCCAAAATAATTTTGTAAGTTTAGAAATCCAAAAAACTGGAGTAAATTTAAAGTCTAAATAGATAGATCCTCCCTAACTAACTATAATGTTAGTTACTTTGGTGCGAATAAATTTACAAGATTCATTATATTAAGGAGCCACTAATGAGGCTAGTGCTTAATTGACTTAGGAAAATTAATGAATTAATGTCTTCCATACTATACCACATTCTGATAACTGTATCCTAAAAATCTGCTCAAACCAAAACCGATTCTACAGATTCAACAATTACATAAATGCAAGTGTTCAGGATTTTCAATTAAATCATCGCCTCTCTTAAAAAAAAAAAAAGTAAAAAAACAATAAGCACGTTCATGCTGCAACAGCAACGTAAAACAGATAAAACATTTCATCCAAATTCCAGCCCGTTGTTTGCAGTTAAAACAAAGTTACAGGAATCATCATCCGGTCCATCACAACAACAATGGCGAAGTTCGATTCGTATGATCATCTGGGCATCGTTTTGAATGCAAACGGCTCAATCACTCGCAAACGTAGCTTCCCCAGAGTTGAAGACAATCCCGAACCTATCCAGGGCAACCCTATTGTCAGCAAAGACGTCATTCTAAACGAACAAAACAAGACAACAATGCGCGTTTTCCGGCCAGTGAAACTACCCTCCAACGACAAAACCGTCGCTCGTCTTCCCATAATCCTTTATTTCCACGGAGGCGGTTTTGTACTCTACACCGGCTCCGACGCCTTGTGTCACAAAAGTTGCACGCAAATGGCCAGTGAAATCCCTTCCATCACTATCTCAGTCGATTATCGTCTTGCTCCCGAACACAGAATTCCCGCTTGTTACGAGGACGCTTTGGACGCGCTTCTCTGGGTGAAACGGCAAGCTTTAGACTCTCATGGCGAAGAATGGCTCAGAAATTACAGCGACTTTTCGCGGTGTTACCTTGCGGGTCGTGGTAGTGGCGGTAACATTGTTTATAACGCAGCGATAAAGGCTTTGAATATGGATTTGGATTTAGGGCCGGTGAAAATTGCGGGGTTAGTTTTTAACCAGCCAATGTTCGGCGGAGTTCAGAGAACCAAAAGTGAGATCAACTACGCTGCGGATCATCTCATGCCATTGCCTTCACTTGATACATTGTGGGACCTCTCTTTACCAAAAGGAACAGATCGCGACCATCGATATTGTAATCCAATTATAGACGTACCCCACAAGAACAAGATCGGGTCGTTGCCCCGGTCTTTGGTAATCGGGTTTGGGATGGATCCGTTGTTCGATAGGCAGCAAGATTTTGTTCAGATGTTGGCGCTGAATGGGGTCCAGGTTGAAGCTCAGTTTGACGAAACGGGCTTCCATTCTGTAGATATAGTTGACAATCGTCGAGCTCTTGCTGTCCTTAAAATAACCAAAGATTTTATCATTTAAAATTTTTATTTTCCAGATAATTAATTAATTTAACTCATATATATATATATGTATGTATGTATGAATCAGACAGATCGGAACTTTCTTTCTTTTAAAAAAGTATGATGGGATGTTCTCAGGTAAGAGAAATTTACAAGATATGTCAGATGACATCTGCTGTAGCTGTAAGCTGTAATGTAGAATAAATTTAAATGCAATAATTTATTATTATATGTTGGTTATTTTGTAAAAACCCAAGAAAAAAAAAAACACGTTACAACACAGATATATATGTAAAATAAACAAAACAAGAAAATGTTGCTTATTGCTTAATTATTTATTAATTGGTTACTAGCAAGTCAACGCGGACCGAAGAAATTAAAGAGAAATAAAATAAAACCACAAGATATATTTTAAAAAAAAAAAGTTCAGGTTTCAATTTCAGATGCAGTCTCGATGAATGCCCTGACAGCATCATAAAGAGCTTCCGCTTTAGGTGGATCAAGAAGCTCACAGCCGTGGAAGCCTCCCGCGTCAAACTTTGACACTACTTTGACTCCACGTGTCTCTAAAGTTTTGCAGAGCTCTTTCTGCCTGTCAACCAGCGGGTCCCCTTCGTGTCCATTCATGAAAGTCATCGCTATCCCTTGGATTTTCTGATCGGACTCGTTAGACAACATTGGAATTGGGTTACTGTATTCATGATCACGGTTTGCGCCCTCTGGCAACGCCAATATCCATATCATATCAGTAGCGATCAACGGCAAGAATTGATTGTTCATCAATCTGATCTCCGACTCGGTCCTCTCCACCCCACCGAATCCTGGCTCGTTAAGTATCAGCCCCCTGATTTTCAACGGCGAAACATCGATATCCACAAGACGTAAAGCTGCATGGTAAGCAATGTTGCCACCAGCACTGCCACCCATCAGAAAACACTTGGTAAAGTCTGCGCACTCTCTCAACCATGGATCAGAACCGTTGATATCAACGGCTTGTTTGCGGACCCACGTGATGGATTCCACGGCGTCGTCGTAGGCGGCGGGAAGACGATGTTCAGGGGCGAGACGATAATCAACGGACAAAACTAAAGCAGATAGCTTAGCCGCCATTTGATTGCACATGTCGTGAAAAATAGGAGAAGCTGCGCTGAAATGAACGAAGCCACCTCCGTGAAGGTAAATTATGAGAGGGAGTTTAGCGTTGGCAGGAATACTTTTAGGCCTGAATAAGCGAATAAAAGTTTTGTGAGTTGGGTTGAGTGCAATATCTTTGGAAAGGGCGTCCAAGTTATCAAAATTGGTGATTTCTTGATCCGTTGGCGGCGTAAAGGGGACTGGGGTGAGTCTAGTGAATGAACCGTCTGAGTTTGGGGAGAATTTGAGAAAATCGTAGGGATCAATGGGAGCGGTGAATGCAATAGCGGAAGATTGGTCGGCCATTGTTGAAACTTAGAGATGGGAGAAAGAGCAACAATGCTGAAACCTAGAGATGGGAGAAAGAAGCAACAAAGCCGTGATGTGTTTTGAATGAGCAAGCTAAGATTTTAAATACTTGCAGATAAATGGGTACATGATAATTTATTGTTTTGACAATAAGACGAGGGAAGCAGAAAATTTTTACTAGTCTTCTTTCACTACGTAGAAATGAATTTGATTTTTATTTTTTTTTATGAATATTATTATATTTATTAGCGGAAAGAACATCATAGTACCGAAGGATTGGTCTAATAATATGATAAATCCCATTAATTAAAAAAATTTTTAAAAAGTCTCAGTCATGCACTGTATGTATGGATGAAAAAGATATAAATTTATTATTATCCTATTGATTATTAATATTCACGTACGTGGTTGTCTCGTATGGAAAACATTGTTTGTGTTAGCAAATTTAAATTTAAAATTTTATAACTGAGTTTAATAAGTTGTTGATCACTACTAACCACAACCATTTATCATTGACCATCATGTAATATCATTTGTTTGGGTTATCGTTTAGAATATTTGTTGAACACTTTATATAATATTATCATTAATGTCGACGTTTGAACAATTGTTCGTCGTAATTTTTAAGTGAAATATTCGACATCCAAAAATTTGACTATAAATTTAAAACGAATAGTTACTTAAAAAGTGATAACAATGATGTTATTGTGTAAAGTATTCAACAAAAATTTGAATAATATTTACAAAATTCTAAATAGATAATGTTAGACGGTAGTCAATGGTGGTAGGTGACTATCAACAACGACAATATACAATTCATTAAACTCGATTGTACATTGCCAATAACATAATAACGCTTGTTAAAGTGACGTATATATATATCAATGAGTTGATTGTTACTCCATAATATGTCAATTATAATTACTACATAATGTTAAAAAACTGTTTTATCCACTATTTCATAACAAAGGTACAAAGTAATGGATTGATACTCTTTTAAGTATTTTTATAATTAATGAGATTTATTTGACTATTAGGCCAAATTTTAGAGACTAAAATGTCTTTTATGCTTATTAATACAATTGAAAAGTTTGGCCCAATGGTTACTTTGTTTCGCAAACAATTACTTGCATTTATATATTAATTAGGATATGATCAGTGATTCCAGTAGTATGAATACAAGTCCTATTATTACTCACTACCCAAACCATCATCCTTATTTTCCTTTAATTTTTGTGGCAAAAGCAAACTCACCATCACCAATACCACTTCAATTCATTTTGTGCTTATCATGTTGTTGTATAGTCATTTGTTCTCTATACATTCTAAAATCTACAACCTATGTTTTGGGTATATTTGGTGTACTATACTTTTATTATACTTTAAAATTAGGGATATTTTCAGTTGACGACTCAATTTTACGCTATATCTTATTATAATACAACAATTATTCTGATACTATACTACAGTCCAAAAAGATGGCAAATATTTCAATAAGCTACAAATTCGTAATATCGACTAAAATAATTTAATGATAAGAAGGAAAAATCGTCTTTTCGATAAACAAAAAAGAATAATTTTATTTAATTGTTTAATTTTAAGCGATATCTCATTGCAATATAATAAATATTGACATACTACAGTATAGTATATAAAGATAACAAATATCTTAAAAAGTTACAGATATATAATGTTTATAAAAAAAAGTTTAATGGTGAGAGGGTAAAATTGTTTTTTCTAATAAAATTTAAAAAAAAATCTTTTTTACTTTTTTCAAAAAGTTTAAAGTCGCAAATTAAAAAATTTAAGGATACAAATGTTGTTATTTCAAATTAACTTAAATTTAAATCTATTTTAAAGTGTATAAACTACCTTATTTAAAAAACACTCTCATCTACTTTATCTTTTTCATGTATACAGAAGAAAAGCTTAACTCTTTTCTTTTTTTTCATTATCCTTTATAAAGCATTCTTTCCCACCTCTTTTTTTTTCCCTTTCCTTGAATTCCACATCATCCACCACTTAACTCCTAATAACTTTTTGAAATTTTCAGTGAACTTACTGCTAATCAATGTCATTCCCTTTACCCCTCTAACCAAATCTTTTTCGCCACTCCAAAATTAACGGCGACAAAAAATGTTCACGGCATAGCGGGCAATTATTGTTAGTGGTGTGATTACTAAAATTATGATGGAGCTAAAAATTAAGATTTTTGAATCCAATTAGAAAATTAGAAGTAGGTTTTTTTAATCTATTTCAAAATTTTAATTTTTTAGGGATAATTTTATATACTTGCTCAATTTTTGGTAATATCTGATTGTGATACAATAAGTATCAAAAAACTACACTACAATTTATAAAGATGACAAATATCTTAACGAACTACATGATAAAATATGTTAGGATATTTTTATAATTTTATATTATATGATAAGATTAAGGACATAATGGTCATTTAACTCTTACCATTAAATTGTTTTGGACGGACGTTAGGAATCTATAACTCGTTGAAATATTTGCCATTTTTTTATATTGTAGTATAGCGTCAGAATATTTGTTATATTATAATGAGATATATTATAAAATTGAGTAGTCAGTCGAAATTATCCCTTAAAATTATAATTTTTTATGAGATATTTAGAAATTATTAACTTAGTGATGAATAATCGTTTCTATATCCATATTTTCATTTGGTGTCTTTTTTATAAAAAAATAAATAAAATTATCAAGATGTTTAAAAGTTTTTTTTTAAAATTTTAAGTTAAAAACTTATATATAAATAGCCAAATGTGTGAATTAGTTAATTATTTTACTTACCACTAATACCTTTATTTTATTAATTTATTTACCAGTATTTAAATTTTAAATCTCATATAACTTTTTTATTTTGCTCTCTTTTTATCTTTACACAGTTGGAATAATGTCACTATATTGATCTTTTTTAATTAATTTTTCATCAATTTACATATAATTTGAATGAAAAATAATGTATATATTAATATAATTCATTAAATATTATTCTCTTTTATAAATCATTGTATTAATAAAATCAACATTTTTATAAATTGAAGTATAAATATATATAATGCTTTCAAAAGTTATATATAAAAAATCATTTTAAATTTTTTATTTTTATAAGAACAAATAACTTAACACTTACATTTAGAGTATTAAGAGAAAATATATGTAAAATTATTATTTAGATTCAAATTAAAAAATTTAACTACATTACTAAAAAAAATGATGTAATGATTATATCTTTGCAAATGTATTTTATATTTACCTCAAAACTTATGTATATGACACTGAAAGTTGCATATATTTCAACTTTTAACTTATGATAAAATTTCAAACATACCGAAATAGGATATTATTACTTCAATGAAGATAATAATATACATTTTATATCAAAGTAACAGTGTCATATTATTATCACATATCTTATTTATTTATTTTTCACCGTAAAAATATAGGAATGAGTTTAATTATATATATATATATATATATTTTAAGTACAACATCTATTAGTATTCTTGTAGCGGAAGTCTTGATACATATAATTGTAATCTATTCCAGAATTTTTCAAATATTAAGTACGAGATAAGTCTCACATTTAGCAAGGAAAAAGTGTTACAAATTGTGGAAAGAGTGCAAAGCTTAAACATACACTCTTTCTTAACAAGGGTGTGTGTCTTTTATCATTGAGACTGGATTTAGGTGACTCGTTTAATTATATATTTTAACATTAGAGGTATAATAAAATAATTTTTTATTTAAAAGAATTATGAAATACGTGGACTAAATAAATAATGAATATTAACAGTGAATTAATTAATTGGGGTTTTAACATATATTTCTTATGAGATTTGAGATTTTAACACTTAAATGAAAGGTTTAAAGAAAGGCACACTTACCTCCCCTGAACCATTAGTAAACCATTCAGTTTTATTTATATGATTATAATACCCTTAATTGCTTTAAAGTAAAGTATAAAAAATTCAATTTGTATGTAATCAAAAATAATTTTAATTTATATTTATTTAAAAATTAGAAATTTAATTAATGACAATTTAATTTGCGATTTTAATATTTAAATAGAAATTTTAAGAAAAGACACACTTACCTCCCTTTGACTGTTAATTGACCATGCATTTTCACGTAAAATAACTATAATACCCTTAATTGCTTCAAAATAAAGTTTAAGAAACTTAATTTTTTATTTATTTAATGTTCAAAAAATTAAAATAATTAAAATTTTGATTAATGACAATTATAATTTATATTTATTTAATATTTATTTAAATTAAAAATTTATTTAATGATATTTAAAATTAACAATTTAGTAATGTTGATTTTTTTTTTAATTTTCTATTATTGCGTAGTTCCATTAAATTTTTTGTATAAACCCAAAAATTTACATTTGTTTTACGAGTCATAAGATTGATATTGAAGTGTGGATTTAATATAAATGTATATGACATAAATCTTATATTAAAGTGTTTTTATAAAAAGAGTCAAATTGATAAGGTTATGAAATTGTTTAGTGAAACAAAAAAATATAGTTTATTGATGGAAAATTTGCAAAAGAGGAGAGTAAGAAAGGCGACGGCTTTACATATTAGGATTTGAGATTTAGATAAATATAATATATGAATAAAAATTAAATTCCTATTTTGCGTAAATATTAAATAAATGTAAACTAAAATTATCAAGTTAAATTATCATTAATTAAATTCTTAATTTCAATAAATATTAAATACACGTAAATTAAAATCGTTAAATTAAATTGTCATTCATTAAATTTCTAATTTTTAAATAAATATAAATTAAAATTATTTTCGATTATATACAAATTAAATTTCTTATAATTTACTTTGAATCAATTAAGGGTATTATAATTATATAAATAAAATTGAATGATCAACTAATGGTTTAGGGAAGATAGGTGTGCCTTTTCTTAAACTTTTTATCTAACTGTTAAAATCTCAAATTTCAAGGGAGGTATGTGTTAAAACCCCTTAATTAATTTGGTGTCTTGACTTTTAAATGTTGACCTAAAAAGAACTTCAATTAAGTTTAGATTTGTTAATTGTCCAAATCAATAGAATGACTTTTGTATTAATATTAAGTTACGTTCTCACTACAGTTGTAAAACCACCACTTGCTTTATTAGTTTTTTTTGAAATATTAATATTTTGCGAGCTGCTTTCGCCTTCTAAAATTATGATTTCCTACCTTCGTTGATATTCCTCACCTTTGATTGCATCATGATTTTTGAAGAGAGAGAATGTCCGTTACCAACTACTAGTTTATTATTTTCTTATATTTTTTTTAATATTTTATCATTTCCATAAATTTTGATATTATTTTTTAATATTTTTAATATTTTTAATTTTATCATTTCATAAATTAATTAAATTAAAAAGTAAAATAAAAAAAAAGAATAGAGAGTGATAGAGTATTAAAAAAAAAAGTAAATAGATATTAGCTCAAAAAGTAAGAAAACAATGGACATTCTCACTTTCGAAGAAATAAAATCAATCACAATGCAAACAATACTATACGATACGTTGGTTAAGTTACTTATAATTGATCATTTCCATGTGTGACTTCGTTACTATTTCCTGAATCCATATTTTTATCATTGCAAAGTAAGTCTTTTGATCCATATGAACTTAAAATTAAGAACATTGGATTGCAACCAAAGACTGAAAAACAACTTACAATTGTGCTGTAGCATTAGCATCAAACATTAACTATATATATATAAAAGATAAGATTTATGACTTTTTTTATATAATTTTTTATGTTAAATATAAATTGTTAGATTTAAATACATTTAACAATTGAAATTGTATTTGATCATATAATTAATATATAATTAATACATTCATAATTAATATATATGTTAAATACAATCTCACTTAATTATTAAATATATTTAAACTTAATGATTTACATTCGATATAAAAATTTATATAAAAAAAAATTCTTTATTTTATCCGTTATAATATATATATAAAACACAGGCAAGAGAGAAATAAATTACCATCCTTTCAAAGAGTTGACTTGGCATCATCACCACATACATGGTTAACGAATTGCTGCAGAACATCATACAACGCCTGTGCTTTCGAAGCATCAAAGAGCTCACATGCATGGCACCCCTCACCAAACACTGGCCACACCTGCCCTCCACGTGCCTCTAACATTTTCACAAACTCCTTCTGTCTGTCCACCAGTGGGTCCCCTTCGTGTCCACTCACTTGAATCCGTGGCAACCGTCCGATTTTATCATTCTTGGATCCACTTATTATTGTTGGATTGCTAAACTCATGATCCCGATCCGCATCCTTAGGCAACGAGAGGGACCACATCAGATCACTTGCAGCCAACGGCACAATCCTATCGTTGATCAGCCTTTTCTCTGATTCTGTCCTCTCTACCCCACCGAAGAATGGCTGATTAAGTATCAGCCCTCTGATCTTCACCGGTGAAAGATCTACATCTAATGCACGTAAACCTGCATGGTAAGCAATGTTCCCGCCGGAGCTAGAACCCATCAGAAAACAGCGTGTAAAGTCGACAAAATCTCTCAGCCAGGGATCACAGCCGTTGATATCAGCTAGCGCCTGTTGACGGACCCACATGATGGATTCCATGGCGTCATCGTATGCCGCAGGAAGGCGGTGTTCGGGGGCAAGACGATAGTCAACGGATAGGATTAAAGCAGGGATGCGAGCAGCTATATGATTGCATGAGGTATGAAAAAATATGGAGGCAGCGCTGTAGAGAATGAAGCCACCCCCATGGAAGTAAATAATGAGAGGAAGTTTAGGATTGGGAGGAATATCTTTAGGCCTGAATAAGCGAAGAAATGTTTTGTTTGCGGGATTAAGAGGAATATCTTTAGACAGCGCGAGTTTGGCTGTGCTAGAATCTGTGGTATACGTTATAGTGGAGGCTCCTTCTGTCGGGGGAACAACGGGGAATGGGTTGAGTCTGTTGAGCGAACCGTCGGGGTTGAGGGAAATTTTGAGTAATTGGAAAGGATCTACGGAGGAGGAGGAAGAAGAAGAAGATTGGTCTGCTGCCATCGTTGAAGAGTGAAAGAGAGAAGAGATCGATAGGGTTTGAATAGAAAGGAGAAACGTGAGGGATTTTATTGTGGTAGGAAATAATGCGAATAAGATTCAAGGAAGACTGTATTTGTATTAAAGGCTAGCTAGCTGTCGCAGAATCATAATTCCATTCGGTTGAGGAGCTGCTGTTTTAGTTGGCGTGGATTTTAGGGACTCGAATGCGCTCCCGCTCTTGGGATTTTCTAGACTTTACAACATCTATTGACACGTGTATTTAATTAAGATCAAAGGCTGATATTTTATTTCAATAAAAATTTAACAAACTCACCCCCAAACTACCAAGTCTAAAAGTCAACGCTAAATTTGAGATTTTATTCATTTCCACCGTTGACCGCCGTTTGATAAATAAAAAATTTAGCCAAGTAGTCGAATCTATGCAAAATCATGCAAGAAATTTCAACTATTACGCCGAATCATGTCCTGGATCCAACAAAATTATCCAAGAAACTGTAACCAACGATCGAATCTCAGTTCAGGATGTGCGCACGGTAAAGAGGTGATGGTGGTGGATGAGGTGGTTATTATAAATAGAGATTTGGCGATAATACAAAAGCAGGCAAAGGAAGAGAGAAGGAGAAGATGGAAAGGCATTAACAATCAGGTGCATAGAAAAAGAATTTACACAAAAACTATAGGTTAGGTGAGTTTGCGGAAATAGAGGAAGATGCAGAGGCATGAGATTGACGTAATTAACAACAAAATAAAATAAAACGGGACGTGATTTGGCGTTACAGTTTCTTGCATGATTTTGCAACACCTATTCAGGATTCTGTGACTTGGATAAATTTTTTATTTATCTGCGGCAGTTGACGGTGGGAATAAACAGTGAAATAAAATCTCAGTTGTAGGCGTTGACTGTTGATTTAGTAAGGGTATATTTGTTAAAATCTTATCGAAATAAAATTTCGTGTCAATAGATGTCGTAAAGTCTAAGAAATCTCATACTAGGAGAGGATCTGAGTTTGAATTTTAGATAATAATTTGCTAGCTTAATAAGAAATAATAGATAGAGAAATATTTTTAGATAATTAAAAAAGAAAAATCCACTGTTAGTAGTAGAAAAAGTGTATTTTATCATCATCTTAATAAAGCATAATTAAGCAAATTAATTGTGGATATGGACGTAGAAAGTACACAGAAATCGTGGATATGGACCACCAACAACTAACCAAAAACTTGATTGTGGTATCGTTAAATTTGTACAAACAAAACCATTAATGCCACACAAAGATAAAAATACATATACGTGTGGTGCACATCGGGTACTGAAAGATACTGTAGTTTAGCTTATCTAGGCATTTAACAGGTTTCAGCGATTTTTTTCTGAATCCTAATATTAGGGTTTGTTGTTGATGCTGTTGTTTTTTTTTTTTAACTTTCTACCGTCTGCCCAATTAATTTGGTACCGATGTTATTCCCCCAGCTTCTGTTCTCATTTTTGTTTTTGGGTTGAGCCCAACTATCTGAGACCCAGGGAGGGAGGATATATCATTAATACATGGCTAATTTTATTGGCAATCCAACTTGCAAGGAGGCCCGGCTCAGTAAGAGGCCACCGCTCGACGATTATCGACTTTCCATTTTCTGCGTATTTAAAAGTCTTTAATAATTTTATCTTAATATTGATATAAATGTAATAATTTGCCTTCATAATCGCAATGGCACATTATCATCTTCCTCACAGGATCTTGTATCATAATCTCATCACCTGTAAAATATCCAAGAGATCAAGAAAGAAGGGCGCAATTTATCGTGTTGTGAGTTATAAAATTTTGCCACAAACAAGGTTGACATAATAAAATCAAGATAAGCTCCAAATTTCAAATCTTGCATCGCATGCTATACTAACTTCAGATTTATTAACAAAAATACAAACAGGTACCAATAATACAATTTAATGCTTATTTCAAAACTTCTATGACTGATGTGAAAGAGATTCTGATACGCTAACCAAAATGATTATCTTCCATCTTGTTTTGTCACTATTTGTGGAGAATCACATTCATTTTTATTGTTCTAAAGAATAGCATTTATTTTATTTAGAAAAGAAAAGCATCAGATCATTCCAAGTCAAATACATGGCCGCAAATCTTATTAATATATATCTTTGCATACATTTTACAAAATAAAACGTAAGACTTCAAATTGAAAATTGCAGTTTCTGAAGAGAAATTGTTCTGTTGTCCAGTCGACTGAAGCCGTTAATATTCAGTAAACTGACAAGTTTTCACAAGAGTGAAAAAATTTTACAACTGCAAACGAATAAGTGAATTTGAGGCTTTGGCAACAGAATGGACTTCCCAAGAACCAAGAGTTAAATATCCAAAATTTGTTAAACCAATGATTTAGATGGGAGCTCGATCGTGCTAGACAGGCTGTAGTGGTAGGGCTCATTAGCAAGGTTTTAGTTAGTGCTGTCATCTCGTTGAGAATATAATTAGGGGTAGAGCCACCAGCAACACCATATACTCGTTACGTTGACACTTTACCAACCACTCTTAATAATTTGCCTTCTGCTTAATTTGTCACAAATTTAGAGTACTGAGTATGGAATATATTATTAACCTCTGCTGTATATAAATGCAACTATATAATCATTTCGTAAAAAGTAAAAGCCTGCGACCAAGAAGATTGGTTTCCTCCTACTGAATTTTATGCTTAGTTGAGCACAAAAATCAGGCAACTTTTGTTTTGAAAACTAGCAGACAACCAAAGAAAGAGAAAGGGAAATAAATATCTTCTGGACCCAATAGGTCCAAAAGTTACGAAAAGCAAAGTGCTTCAGGACACTACACAAATCCATCGATGAAGCCTTAAGAAGGCATAACCATCTGGAAAGCAAAAGTTATGTATATCTCCTTACATCTTTACATTTACCGTTAAACCTGGGATTCCTAAAACTCAACAATTTGTAGACGAAAAAGTCAAGTGGGGTTGTACCTAAAAATCATAGTTCTTCAGAAAGTTTATATTGAAACAGAATTTGTAGGCCCAAGTGAACATATTAACAATCAAGTTAAGAAAGGTCCCGGATTTCATGAAATTATATTAACTTCTTCCTTCTTTTTTCCCCCCTTTTTTTCCATTAATTTCTACAAAACATAATAATTAGAAATGACCTACAACAGTACACACTCTACAGTCAATGAATAATTAAATGGCACTAGAAAATCCGATAAACTTACCGTGCTTTCTTCCGAGATTTAAAAGGAAAATTGCTTGGCGGTGATGGTGAAAATTCAAAAGGCAAATGGGGTGGTTCAGCCTCACCGGAAAGCATCTCGACTATTTCTTTCATTGTTGGTCGTTTGCTTGGCGATCTTTGCAAACAGAGAAGTGCAATAGTAATGCAAAGCAATGCTTGATCCTTATCTACTGAATGAACAGAGGATTCTACAAGATCCAAAAGCTTCCCATTGTAAGCCAATTGCCTAGCCCAAGAAATCAAATTAGCCCTTTCAAATTCTGACATTGGTGAAGCTGTTACTTGTAAAGGTCTTCGTCCTGAAATAAGAACTAAAATGAGTACACCAAAGCTATACACATCACATTTCTCCGATAGCAGCCCACCGCCACCATATTCAGGGGCGATATAACAAACGGTTCCTCTCATACTCGGTGTGCTACTAATACCACCACTCTTGGGTATATCTCCACTAGCCCAATCTTGGCTATTTCTTCTTCCATTTCTTAATTCACCACTAAATCCATCAAGCCACCAATCAATGCTGCCTCTGCTATTCTTGTTCTTTCTCTTTTTCCTTTCTTGCACAACTTCCTCATCCTTCTGCCACCACATTTCTCCTCCATGACTCGAATTCAATCCCCTTTTCTTCTTCTTCTTCTTCTTCGTTAGTTCTTCGCAGAACTCTTCTTTCCACCATTCTCTTGGTTTTCGGTTCTTTTCTTTCTTACGAATTTTCTCCTTTTTCATCTCCATTTTTGAGCTGGAACCATTATTTTCAGCCGAACTCGGAGACGCAACCCATTCGTTTTTGGGTCTTTCTTTCTTAATTTCACTCCCAATCCATTCCATCACATAATCTTTTACTCTTCCTGACTCTGAACCTCCTCCATTGTCCTGTTTCCACCACCACTCTCTCCTTGAACCTCCCTTTTTACCATTTCCCATCAAATCTTTCCCACTCTCAACGCTGACCTTATCAAAACAAGCTTCTGATACACTCCCTTTATCGACTCCAACCTCGGGCGACAAAGTAACAGTTTCAGGTGACACCTCAGCATCAAAAACTCTAACAACGCAACTCTCCGGCGACCGGTCCACACCTCCTCCGACACCACCGCCGGCACTTTCTTCAAACGTAGTTACCACACTCTCAGTCTCCTCCAAGATCGACCCATTATCCTCTCCAGTTTCTCTCTTCTTCAAACCGTCACCTTCCACCAGATCCTCCGTTTTCAACCTCGCAAGACCGAAATCTCCAATCTTTGCGTTAAAATCACCATCCAATAGAATATTACTAGGCTTAATATCGCCGTGAATCACGGGCGGATCACAAGAATGGTGAAGGTACTCTAACCCCTTGGCGATATCAATGGCAATTTCAAATCTTTTCTTCCACTCCATAAGTTCTTCACATTTGCGATCCAATAATGCATCCTGTAAGCTCCGGTTTTCCATCAGCTCGTAAACTAGAACAAGTCTACGACCGCGCCGATCCGAGGCGAAACCCAGTAGAGAAACAATGTGAGGAGAGTTCAGAGACGACGCCAGAGACAACTCGTTGTGGAACTCACGCTCGCCTTGGAGTGAGCCAGAAGAGTCCAGAATTTTCACGGCAAGCGGCTGCGAAGACGACGGGACTATGGCTTTGTAAACAGAGCCGAAGCCGCCGTGGCCAAGCCGGTTCGACGGCGAAAAAGATGCCGTGGCACGGCGGATGAGGTTGTAAGAGAAACGTCGGCAGTGGTGGTGGTTAGGAGATTTAAGGTCCGACGGAGCCGTACGGTTACGGTAGAGTTTCCGGTAAGTGAAAATGGTTGCAATGACGAGGATGAGTAATGTAATAACTAGACTTCCAGCGAGGATAGCAGGAAGGAGATTCACATGACGGTTCTGGTGGTGGTGGTGATGGTGATGGATGAGTGGTGGCGCCACCAGTGACGGCGGTGGCGGTAGTGAGAACAAGGAACGGGATGGCATGGTTGTAAATAGCTGCGAAAATGGAGGGGAAGTGAGAGTTACAATATTAGTAAGTCATGAGTAACTGACTAGATAGAAGCAGAAGAATTGCGAGATGGCTCTTCTCTCTCTAACTCTGTTTGAAGTGTTTTTATGTCCTGGGCTAAGTGTTTGTTTCCCTGGTTCTGCACACAAGTGGGCCCAACCTTTTTTCGGTTTTTCTACTGGTTAGGATAAGACAAGTGTTGAGTGAGGTGGATATGGATGCTGAGGAGGTCATTTGTTTGACTTTTCTGCGTACGTGGTGATATCTAATTGGTCGGTTTCTGTTTTACTGTAACTATCGCGTGAGTAAGTTAAGTTGTCATTTGCTGATGACTGATCACATTTAGATAGTTAGGAGGTTGATAAGAGTGAACATCACTCACTTTTTGATGCGCGTGCGCGTGGGTATAAGTGGGAGAAATAATACGGATCAAGATTCGAAGCTTTCAACTGGGTTCGACCTTCCAGGAGTTTACCTGGGGGGCATCCAAGGACGCGCTGTTGGGAAAACGTTAGCTGAAGGCAGAGCTCAGTGAAGTTTGACATAGAGGATGGTTAATAATTGTTTTTTTTTTAAATTGAAAGTGCCTTTTCTCGTGACCCATTTATTTTCTATTTAGTAAAACACGACGAATAATGATGAAAGGGTGTTTTGGTAATTGAGAAGCTAATGTTATTGACTTATTGATAATTTCATGATATTACTAATATATTAATAACGTCAGGGAGAAAGTTGGGAGAATAAAACAAGGGAGAGTGAGGTCACGTGAGACCCACTGTTGCTTTAAAAACTGAATCAAAAGTCTTTTAGGCCACGCCCGTCGAGGGAGTTAGAGCTGACCCAACCCAAACCAAAACCAATCCGTGAATGATATCTCCCAGACTGGATGATGATCTTAAAGAATGTGCTTACGCTGTTAGTTAATTAATTAATTGAGTCAAGATTATTAATCAAGTATTTGAACATGATATTATTCCTTTCCGAAGATTGCCTACGATACGGCTTTCCTTATACACCACGTGCCAAAAATCGAGAACACTTCGTTTTTATCCGGTTTATTTAATTTGCTCGCTCGTAAAAATTATTGTAGACGACAGATCACAGATGGATGAGAGCGATAAGCATCCCGTTGGATGGCCAACAGGTTGTTTGTTCTTGTGTACTTTGTAGTAATTCACGGGAGCAAAATTTTAATTTTCTTTTGGATTGGACAACAGAGATCAGAATGAGAACGCAGGCAGAGCTTCCTGGAGACCGAGTAAGCAGTATAAAACAAATTTTGACAAACGTATTGGTATTGGAATTTGTATTGGAATTGGAATTGGAATTGGAATTGTTACGCAACCCCCCTCGCCGCAGTTTTCCAATAATCCATCCATCTCGATGAGAAATATATAAATTAAAAATTTGAAAGCTGGTGCGATCCGGCGGCATAGTGCTTTGCAGAATCCACGACACCAATTCTACCACGGCTACGTTTTCAAAGAAAATTTGTGACTTCTGTAAAACCACCACGTACCCTTAGCATTCAGCTGTGATTCCCAGCGATAAAAATGTGATTTTTTAACACAAAAATATCTACTTCTACCCCCGTATTTCGTTACTTTTCCTCTCCTAACTTTGATGCGAGCAAGATTCTAAACTCAAAACTCTGACCTTCTACTAGTACCCAAATATTTAATTAGAGTTACACAAAGAGCAGCTGGACAGAGAAGAGGAGAATAAGATAGTAATGGAGGGCTTTAAACTAAGTTGGTTGATAACCGATATTTATGAAATCATTTTCCAAGCAGCTAGAAGAATGGTTATTGGAGAAACTACTATAATTATAAAGTACACACAACAGGCCAAATTCACACAATATGTGCTCTGGCACTATGGCAGGCTTTGTATTTGGTCAATGTTGTCACTGTAGTGGCTTTGCACCACCGTTTTCTTGGATGCTATTCACTGGAGTTGCAGTGCCACTCCTTTTGCTAGATTGCCCTGTGATAGTCCTGCCCATAAACTTTCCTGCTTTGCTCAAGCCACTGCCCACAGCTCCAATGCCACTCCCAACAATTCCAACTCCAGCACCAATGCCAGTTCCAACCAGCCCGACTCCGGCACCAATACCAGTACCAACCGCGGATGCTGCTCCATCGAGTGCATCCATGGTGCTTCCTATAACTCCTGCTTCTTTTAGTTTCTTTCTTTCTTCCAGGATCCTCTTTTCTTCTTCCAGAGCAGCCAACTGTTCCTCGTTGTTAAATTGATGGTATAAAACCTGAATTATAAACCAGATACAATTCTTGTAAAAAATAATCAAAGAAATACAGAAAAGACAAGAGCCCATCATTATAAGAAAGGATAACAAGCAGGCAATATTCAATAAAAACCTGCACAAGAGTTTCCTTTTTTTTTTTTTTTTTTTTTTTTTTGGTGTGCAGCAGAACACCGAAGGATGCATAATAAACCACATAAAGAGAAATATACAAGTAACCAAAAACACATGAACTGAAAAGAGGCAGAATGAAGTAAACTAATATCCATTTATAAGCATACTAGACCACAGTAGTTAGCATGATACCTGAGATTACCAACTTAAAAATAATAAAAGCTACATTGTATCTACCTTTACAGTGATGGTTCCTCGGTCCTTCTTATCTTTTATTTTCAGCATATCAAGAGATGGTAGCAGTCTCAATTCGAACTCCTTTGTTGTTTCTGCTTCAAGATCAATCAAAGGCAATTTTACTATTCCCAATCTCTTATCTTGTCCAATGTCCTGATCCAAAACCTGTTCAAGGAGTAAACGATCATTATTTGCTAAAGGAAAGTAGATCCCTTACCCTGTAAAATAGAGCATGTAAGAAATACAGGAATTTCCCAGCAAAACAAGCCCTAGTTTTCTTACTTTTTCCTCAAAAAACAATGGATTTATGATCAGTTAAAGCGGCTTTGTTAAGTTAAAATCGTAAGACTTGAACTTGGTAAACAATTACCAACTAATATGTGTAGCCTCTGAAGCATGCTTACTTTTACTGAACTACCCAAATAGGTACGTATATATATATGATTCCGCAACTACAGACGTTGTTGTATGTCTGAAGATTCAGGCATATTGTCAGTAGATTCTAGCATTAGGGATGAACAACAGTCTGAATCCACATAATTACAATAATTGCCAACAGTAATGTATTATATGGATATTAAAAGAAGAGGCAACATGTTCAGAACTTAAAAAAGCATCTACTGAGCAAAGAGAGAGAGTGTAAGCAGGGTAAAACCTCAAAAACAAGTGATTGTGTCTCCTTGTCTTCTGCAATCAATTCAAAAGTTTGATTCCAAACAGGATTCAGGTTGTTGTCAACGACATGTGTTTTAACCTTGAATAGGGGCCGAACATACACAACCACATAAGGATCTGATTTTCCAATCATTTCCATGTTCTTCAAATTATTGGCTTTCACTATGGTCACCTCAAGCTTTCCCTGAGGTTTAAGCTCTAATTCACTGCACAATAGAAGGAAAGTTATATAAGAGTTTTTTGAAGGGACAAAAAGAAAAAGGCCAAAATGAAAAATGCTGAGCATCCATATGAAAAAACTAAATTAACCATGAATGGAAATAAACTTAAATTAACCACACCAAGGACTTATAAAATGTCAAACAACTCAAAACATCATAGAAGGAAATAAAGATTTTTAAATTTCCAATTGATATCAGGTTGGCTCCAATAAACCCTCAGATCAGATATGTGTTCACCAAAAACAAGCCAATTTGGTGGAGGGAGAGAAAAAGGTGTAATAAAGGATTGGATTCAAACAAAATGCCTTAATACTTTTCTGTGTTCCAGTCTTATGGACCGTGCAAGTAAAGAAGACTCCCAGCAACTGAGAACAAAAACAACAGATTGAGAATTACCTAGTGTCAACAGGTATGCCACCAATTGGAACAACAATTCTATGAGGCCACTGGAGCATGTCTGTGACAATCGAATGTACAGTATCCTACCAAATGCAACAAAAGCAGAATCGTGATTCAAAGAAACAATACCAAAACAAACAGGAAATATTAAAAACAAAATCAGTTAAAATACAAAGAAGAAAACATACATCAATCATATCTGAAATTCCAGGAATAGCTGTTAAGCTTCCCCCAACAGCTTTCAGAGTATAGTCAATTCTTGGCTTTGGCTGATTGAAAGTACAGGAGAATTAGTAAATTCAAACTGTAATCAAAAGGGTGTCAACAAGTAGCTCCACTCATGATGCATGCATGACGTTATCAAAGGCATGTTTTCCAATACAACAACCATTGAGAGCCAAAGATCCTTGTGTTTGACTATCTCATCCATTTATTCAAAACATGACAGTTAAGAAATTTAACAGTAATCTACAAAACTTATGCTTAGACCTGTTAATTTAAATATTTTAATGTGTAAACTATTGGCTTTTTCTAAAATATGAATACATCAAAAACATAATTCTCTTTTCAAAAGTTCCATGTAGAAACAATTACCTGTGTAACAAATGATAAAATTGCCGGAAAAGTAAAGAACTGATAAATTGTGAACACAGTCACTAAAACTCGCATTCACGAGACCACTGACGAACTTAGTATTGGTGTATAACTTTGCACATATTAAGTATATATGTACTTAGCTGGGATCCAGTTAATATCCAAAGGTAACAGTCAAATAATTTCTGAAAAAAATCAAAAGCTTTTAAATACATTTACACATTGTACCAAAGTTGTCCCCATGTACCTCAGAAAGTAAAGCAACGACAACTGCAGAAATGCAGGGTATCTCTTCAGCAAGTTGAAAGATAACACGAATAACACTGAAAACTTGAAGGTCTTTCAACTGCAGCATTGGACACAATGGCAACACTCAAAATCAGTGACGTCTTGAATGATATGATTAAAAACGCAAATGAAGGAAAAAGAACATAACATGAAATCTAAATGAAATAATCTTCAATTACAGCAAACACCTACCTGGATGGGTATTGAAGCAACAGGTGCAGCTTCAACACCTAAAATAATGCTTGGATCACCACCCCACCGAAAATCAATATCCATTGTAATTTGACCTTCCTTAAGACTCTGAACTCGGATACCTGCATAGGATAAGTAATTATGCAGGTGCAAGTGCTTAGGGAGGAACCAAGCATGAACACATGAAATTGACAGCAAAAGTATTATTTCCTGTGGGTAAAACATACCTTCAATCTTGGGTGCCACATTGCCAAGAGAAAATTTGCTAAACTTTAGAGAAGTAATACCCAGAGGTCTGTATTCTTCTAGCAATGGTTCAACAGATTCTTTTACCACAAATTCTGCAGCCTGACAACCAACACATCCAACAACATTGGGCTTAATGTCTCAGAGACAAAAATTTGCACTATGGCCAGTCAATGTTCCTTTATTTTCCCTATTCTATATTCTTCTCTTTGTATTGGCTTCTCCATCTCCCTTCCCTAAAAAATTATCATCTCTCACAAGAAATATCTATCAGCTAGTATAAACCTGCTGACATACACAAAAAATTTAATGGCTACAGTAAGATATTTTGCCCTACTGTGCAGTATGTGGTAGAAAACAGATTCTGTTTAATACGTACACGAAACATGAACATCAATGAAATGTTCAGATATAATTATCTAATGCAGAAAATTCTCCTAGAAAACCAGTAACCTATCATGGAATTGTACGCTGTCGTGGGTTTCTTGTCTGCCTAGCTTTCGTTTGCATAATCTCTCAAATATTTCAATACTAAACATCTTATACTTCATTACTAATTGTTAAGGACAACACTTCATTCCTAACTCCGAAGGATACTCTAACCAGGACAAAAGAAACTTAAGAACAATTGACGGTAATACGAATCTTATTGTTAATTGAAATTTAAAATGAGAAGCAAGAAAATTACTTCTGCAACGAATGGCCATAGTTTGCTCAATTCCTTGTTCAACCATTTTACCTGAAAGAGACAACGAATAAATGATATGATGCTATCCTTGACACTAAAGGATAGTGTAACAAATCAAATAATTCGAAAAAGATAATACTCTCATGGACATTACATGCCAAAATTACCTCTGAACTTTTAAAGTGCATATCATGAAGCACAAAACAACATAAATCATAATTAGAGCTCAGCTAAAAGTTCCTTAAATAAATTGCTAAGCAAACTAAGTTTTAAATGAATCTAGTAAATTGTTAGGTGAAATCCCAGTTCTTAACGTTTACATAAAGAAAAGCAAACTTGAAAAGTGACTTTCCAGAAACTGCAGTCAAGTGACTGAACACAGATAGCCGGATACAGTGCAAACAACAAAAGCATCATATAGAAATACGGATGCGGATGGGCACACACACAAAAGAAAAGAAAAAAAGCAGTAATGTGAGAACAAAAAAACATTAACTGACAAACCAAAAGACAACACATTAATTAATCAAAGGAAAATTCACCAACCTGTTCATAGACGGGGAATGATATCCATACAGGAAAATTATCGCCACAGATTTTCTTCAAATCATCTCTGTTGAGGGACCCAAGAATTTTTATATCGGCTGCCTATAGGGAAAATAAATATTATGAATACATAAAAGTTGAATCGTGAGTAAATAGTTCAAAATTTTAATATATACCACTGACCAGACATAGAACTTCAAGGGGACCAAAAAAAAAAAGAATGCAAAACATTTCCATGAATATAGTACTTCTACGGTTCTAATCGTATGCACAATGCCAGTGAGGGTAAAATGAAAGGAATATGCATTTCTTCGAAATCGTAAGGTAGAAAAGTAAAAATGTTAGCACCTTCTAGTCTTATAATTTTGGAGCAGTCATCAAAAAGATGATCAGATACAGGCTATATCAGAAGAAAAGCCAGTCAATAAATCCTCGTGGATGTTCTAATTATTCAACTCAATCAATCAATCATGGTGAATGCACTGAGTAATTGCGTGAAATTCAAAATCCAGACGAAAATTAAGAGCAAATTAAACAAATTAAGAAACCGTTTCTCAGAAGCATCGAATAATTGACGTACTTTGGCAACTCGCTTGGTGCTTCGGTACCTCATCATGTGCCGCCAACCGGCCATCAATGAGATCCCAAAGATCATCCCCATCAAAATACCAGAAATCAACCCCATTTTTTTTCCTGGAATCCAAACAGAATCTCATTCAACATAGAGCAAAAACCCAGAAAATCGAACAAAACATCAATTAACTTACAGTTACTCAGAGAGAGCGAGACAGAGAGGGAGGCTTACAGAGAATTAGAGACTGAGGGAAAGAAACTGAAATTGAAATTTGTGGATCAGATAAATGACTTTTTAAGCGAAAGAAAATAAAAACGACCGCCTATAACGAAACGTCGATCCCATACACACACACACACACACAGAGACACTTACAAATTTGTCTCCATCTCTCTCTCTCTCTCTCTAAATTATATAGGAAAACTCGGTTTTGGTTTCTCGCTCCTAATGTCCTTTTATTGAGACATTGAGCGTTGGCATTCAATTCGTATTCGTGTAGGCCAAAGGGAGAAAGAAAGTCCGTTGTCGACATTGAAGTTGTCGCTTTAATTACTTAGTTACACCACCACGTCTCGTCTCGTCTCGTCTCGTCTCGTCTCATCTCATCACGTCGGTCCGTTACTCAAGTGTGTGCAGTTGCAAATATCTCCTTCGCTTTAAAAGCGGATTTTGTGCCACACCAAATTTTCCCATTTTTCTTGTTTCTTCTGTTATTTTTTTCCTTCTTTGGCCTGTTTTATAATAATATTATTTCATAACACAAGTAAATTAAATTTTATTACCTTTATTTTATTTTAGGTATGTATGTTCGAATTTTTACAATAGTAAATCCCTTAGTGGGTTTCTATCTATTACTATTAGTCTCTGTTTTTACGTTTGGTAACATAACAACCTTTTGGCACACTTCCGTTTTTCGTGGAGCAACATCGTAGGCGTCTCTACTCAGTAACGCAACTTTTTATGTAGTAGCTTGAACATAAAGCCAATCGTGTATAATCTTAAAGGATGCAGACACAAGTCTTTAATTCGTTATCTTGCAACGGCAAAAGAAAGTGCTGATTAGATTAGAGTAGATTAGATTAGATTAGATTAGATTAGATTAGATTAGAGATCTAAGCTACTGGGCAGCGTAAAAATCGAAAGCTTTAAATACCATCACAAGGATATGTAATAAATAGATCCCATAAAAGCATATCTAAATCACGTGTTAACAGTTAATTATTGATTTGTTTATCGACAATGCACAAATTCATGGCTGTAATCATTTTCTCACTCAACATTTTTGTTTGACTTCTCCAAATTGAAAAAACCGAAAACCCGAGTGCGAATGAATCGACCAGTGGTGAAGTTCACTCTACACCAGCACCCAAACACATCCAAACCAAAACAAAATTACCCTCCGGACGTCGCGTATTGACCAGAATTAACGACTCTCCATAAAATTCTAAAATACCAATTTTAACCCCAACTCTGCATTTACACATCACATCCAAACACTTGCAACAGCCGTGAGCAGCGCAGTCAACAGAAGGCAGACATTTGCAGCAGTCCTTGACACACCGTTGTCCAGCGCCGGAGATCCACCGTTGATAGTAATTGGAGGTGGCTGAGCAGTGTCAGGACCAGGCGGCTCGATGTACGGCGGCGGAGGCGGCTGGTTGAGACTGGGAGGCAAGCCGAGACCGCGATTAACCGAGATCTCGAAAGCCATCCCGTGCTGGCATTGCACGCCATCTTCAGCGTCGGAGAAGAAGTAATTGGAACCCATCATAGTCAACGGGACTGCGATGGTCGCCTTTTGGCCGAACTCACTGCTGCCACCGTTGTACTGGAAGGTATCATCGTCCGATGCATCGTCGGCGGTGCAGCTATTAAATGTGGTCTCGTTGTAGGTTTGAATCACTGTCTGATTGGTGTTGGTGTTGAAAACTGATGGGATCACCGTAAAGAATGAGAGAAGATTAAAAAAGTAATGCAGATTATAAATTTAAAATACGAATGTTAAGAAATTTATAATGCACTTACTGAGGTAATCTCCAAGATTGAAAGTCAGATTTCCGGCCCAAGAGAAGTAATTAGTGGCAGAGATGTTATTTTTGGCGTCGAAGAACCAACCAGCGGGGCCGCCGACAGTGTGATTAGTGTATCCGGTTGCAGGGGTATCTGATGCGGCGACGGTGATGAGAAGAGCGATCACCGTTAGATTTAGCAAGGAGGTCGACGTCATGATAGCTTTTGGGAACATAAGTGCGGTTCGACCTGATGACTTTTTCGAAGTGGGGTTATTTGTTCTTAAATTGAGTCTGTCGGAAGGATAAAAATATTCGTACTGGTCATTAAGGAAAAGGGGTATTATCACGTACCTCCCTTGAGGTTTTAGCAATTATCATTTTGATAAAAAAAATCACCTTTGCATCATTAACTTCCCCTAACATTATATTGATAATTAACTTTAAGAATAAAATCATAGAAACAATCTCAATTTATTTTATACTTTTATCTGAATAAAGTAGAGTCTGGATAACCAATTTTACATACTAAGTGACAATAAAAAAGTCTCGAGATGATCGATTTTAGACAAAAATAAAATTCTTACCAAATTCAAAATTACTCCTCCCAAATAATTTAAAGCAAAAGAAGAATAGAGATTATTCTAGTGAAGAAATTAAGTAGCTTAATTGTGTCATGTACTTATTGAACAAGGTTTGTTTCATAAATAAATTTGAATGAGAATGAATGGCAGATTATAAAGTAATTAGTTTTATTGTTTTTTTGGCATTTGATTGCACTCCAAAATTTACTGCAGTACATATTATGGGTAAAACAATTTAGTCAATTCATTTATATGAATACTTTTAAAATATAACAAGTTATTTTTTTATCATAAAGAACAAATTTTAAATAAAATAAGATAAAACAATAAGGACCATTATGAAAGTAAAATATTAACTTACATTAGTTTTTAAGTAGTATTTAAGAATAAATATTAGGACTCTAGTTTAACAAAATCATAGTTAAAGAATTTCGAATTTCAATTAGTAACACCTTACTTAAAAATCTTCAAATATTTTGATTTATGAAAGGAACAGTCACAACACATAGAAAGAGAAAAATAAAGTGCAAAACACAAGTTTGATTGGTTATGATAAAGAAAAGCTTAAGAATATTATTGTTATTTCATAGTCAAGTGCTAGTTAATTAATGGTTAAGGAGAGATTAGTGATATAAAGATAATATTGTTTGGTAAAATAATAATTACTAAAAACTTAGGGGAAGTGTGTGATAATATCCTTTTAAGAAAAGGACGCAGTTGACCTGGACCAAGACAAGGGGTGCGCGCTTCCTGC
Source organism: Azadirachta indica (assembly GCA_022749755.1). Classification (NCBI taxonomy): domain Eukaryota; kingdom Viridiplantae; phylum Streptophyta; class Magnoliopsida; order Sapindales; family Meliaceae; genus Azadirachta; species Azadirachta indica. The sequence continues at coordinate 21,690,168 of CM040440.1, forward strand.
CATTGCGTTAGTGGGCTATGTGGGCTGGGCCCGCATACGTTGATACGTGTTCAAATCTGAGCCTTTTTCCCACTCCCCGTGTCATTTATTTAATCAAATTTTTTTAATAGTTTATTAGCTCTTTTACTCTATTATTTATTTAATAATTACTAGATTTTTTAATATTACAACATTACAACTCTGCAATTCTGACACAGTACAACTCTTTTGCTCTATTATTTATTTGACAATTACTATATTTTTTATATTACATCATTACGACTTTGGTAATTATGATATAGCACAATTTAAATATTTAAATACAAAATGTACGAATTTTATTTTCAAAAAATTTTAAAAAAAATGTTTATTCACATTTAGTGAGAATCCCATAATTGTATAGAAAGAATCCTATCAATCGAAAGACTTGAACACTTCCTCTTTAAAAATAACATGTTTTTCATCATAGCCTAGATGGTAATAATTATTGAATTTACTTTTATTAGGTAGAATATATTAATAAAAAATGGATATCGATTTAAGTAGTTATGTAATTCGCAAAGAAAAAAACAGAAGAAATGGATTCTTGTCCTGTTTAATTTGTAATTACTGATACCGAAGCCCGAATCTTACAATTCATGGCATAGGCATAGCTGTGCTTTCTCTTTCTTTTGTCTTTTGTCTTTTGTCCGTCTACTTAACATTATGCATTTCTGATACTACAAGTTTGTAACCGCAGAGAAATTTTTCTTACGGTGATAATTTGTGGGTTCTTACTTTCACAATCCTTAACTGTTTTGTTTTTTTTTTTTTTTTTTTACCATGCGTTAACTACTATGCTTGTTATGGCAATACAAAAATAGAAAGTAACACTTTGTAGCAATAGCCAGAAGACGTTTAGGGTCTGATTGTTTTCTTAACTCAAATTTAAATAAAAGTATTTGAATATTGAAAAAGCGTCAATATTTTAACTTATGTCAGAACAACGTACTAAAATTTTTTTTTGCATATAATTAAATTAAAAATTTTAACTTAAATCTAAATAAATTACTTAATTTATCTTTAATTTATGATTTAACATTTATATATATAACAACTTAACATATTAATTTCAAATTCTTTAGGGGTATATATGACATATTAATTTTAGACTTTTAATTTATTTTTATAAAAATAAATAACTTAACATTTATATTTAAATATTTAACATTAAAAAAAAATACATCAATCAAATTCTACTCTTAGTTATGTTTAAATTTAAGACAAAAACATGCACTATCTTAGCATTGTGTGATGTAAACATAGTCAATTAGTTCTTGCACTTTTTTGGGTGGAGAACATTTGTGCATTACACAAACTTTCCGAGACACCTTGATGCAGGACAAGAAGTAAGGGTAAAAAAATTAAAAATTTTATTTTTAATATTATTATGATTTCTTATTTTAATTAAGATTTTTATTTGATTCTATTGTTTAAGTAAAATTCTATTTTATCATTTTAGTCTTAATTAAATTCTTTATTCATGAAGAATCTTTTTGTTTCTGGGATTAGAATATATATTAGTATAAATAGACTTATTATTTATTAGTTTGAAATTAATTAATTCAATCAATAATAATTTCTTCAGTTAAACATGTGTGGGTTATTTATCTTTCCTTTTGTAGGTTATTTACTCCCTTTGAAAGTTTTGTTCTTAATTATTCGAAACGTACATTAGAACGAAATCTAATATCGATTATGCATTGTGTCAAGTGTTCAATTCTTCTCCCCTTAGAAATAAACTTGTCTTCAAGTTTTACAGCAACTAAAAGAGTATTTGGACGATAAAACTATAGTAAAAGGACTCTTCAATTAATGCATAGAACTTGAAATATTTGTTGTAATCAAATTGTCTTATAACTTGTTTATAGTCTTTTATCTTCCTTATAACTTGAAAACAACCACACTTTTTTTTCTTCATACTTTTGTTTGAAGATCTTTGAAAAATATTTTTCTATAAATGAAGTATCGTAAACTTTCTTTGGTCAGTCTTCAAATTTTGCTCAATTTGAATTGCAATTGTTTCCATCTTTTCACCTTGGCTATCTTCAAGAACAACCTTACTTTCTTTCACCTGAAGAGGTAAAACCATGTCAATCATCTTATTTTCAAAAAGAACTTGTTCAGCTTCAACTTTAATTAGTAAAGCATCTTCAAGAACAAATTGTTCAGTATTGGTGTCACATTTAATTTCCTTGAAATCTTCTTCTACAATATCAACCTCACCAATATATACAAATTTCTCTTCCACAGTAGAATTATGTTGGACATTGGAATCTTTTTGTACAACATCTTTCTCATCGACAGAAGCAAATTTTTCTTCCACATTAGAGTTAGGTTGTGGACATAGCGGATCTGCTTATTTTATAGCTTGATCTTGACCTTGACCTTGGTATTTTCTTCTTCTAATTATTAATTCAACTCATGAAGCAATCTTAGCCGCATTATCAAAATTATAGATATAATGTGAATAAACTTGTTTTGTTATATTTGCACGTAGTCCCTTTAAAATTTTTCAAGCAATCGGTCTTCTGATTTGGGATAATGAAGACGAGTAAAAAATTCTTGAATTTGACAAACATATTCTTTAATCGATCTTCTTCCATGTTAATAATTCTCAAATCGATCTAGCAACATATTGCTTAATATTGAGGGATGAAGAATCTTTACATCTTTTTCTTCATATATTATCACATATGAATTTTGTTTTTTCCTTGTTGAAGTCGTTCTCGTTGTACTTATTTCCACCATTTAGATGCAAATCCATCCAACTTATACAATGCAATACGAACGTGATCTTCTTCAAAAATATTATTAATAATGAAGTCTTCAATTATAAAAATCTAATTAAAGACATCCTTCAGATTGTGAACAATTCCATCAAAGCATGGAAGATCGATGACAAGTTATTGAATATTCATTTTTCACAATAGTTAAAACTAATTCTTTATCATCTCCTCTTGACCATCGAATGTTAATGGAAAAACAGTGGTCTGTGCTTCATTATCAAATAGTGATGGAAGAATAGTGGCGTGTGACAATAGGAGGTGACTGGCGGTTATTTTAGGCGATTTTTTTTTTAATTTTTCTTAACTTTTTGGATTTTTTGTGGTATTTTAGGGGATTTATTTTTTTTGGTTTTTTTTCAATTTTTTTGGTAGAAAAGAGATTTTATAGGTGTGGTTTTATAGATGTAGTGAAAGTTGTGGCTGTGGTTGATGAATGATTGAGAATGATGGATTTGGGTCACAGGATTTGGGTGGTTATGAGTGATAAATTTGATATGTGATTGAGGATAATAAATTTGGGTTATAGGATCGATTTGCCTGGTACATAGGTAGATTTTGATACCACTTGATGTAGTGTGGAAGCGATATTAAATTTCATTTTAGCGTATGTCTTGAATAATTAAAAACAAAGTTTTTAATGAGAGTAAATAACCTACAAAGAAAAAGATAAATAACACACACAAATTTAACTGAAGAAATTATTATTGATTGAATGAATTAATTTCAAACTAATGAATAACAAGCATATTTATACTAATATATATTTTAATTCTAAAAATAAAAAGATTTCTCATGAATAAGGAATTTAACTAAAAATAAAATAATAAACTAGAATTCTACTTAAACAATAGAATCAAATAAAAATTCTAATTAAAATAAAAAATTACAATAATACTAAAACTAAAATTTCTAATTTATTTTACCTATACTTCTTGTCTGCCATCACACCTCGATGGACCGGAGACAGGCAGCTAGACCATAGAAACTTTGTGGTTGGTCGAATGCTCGAAGGGTGTTTGGGATTGTTCTGCTAGATAAAGCTTGATCGTGTTTTTTTAATGCTTTTCTTTGGCTATATATGTATGCATGGAGAGGAAATGGCTATGGTGGTTAAGCTACCTCGCTCGAGGGTGATGATTATGGGTCTAATATTAGCTTTTGAGAGGTTTCCAAGTGCTTGATGAGAATGAATCTTAGCAAGCTCTATTTGCATGGTGACTTGCCTGGAAAAGACACGCATCAACTCCCCAATTCTCCTCCATCTTAGCCTCGTAAAAATGGCTAAGTCACTGTGCTTGCTTCTTCCCATGAGTTTCAACTGATTATCAGTTTCTTCTTTCCATTATAAATGCAGGCGGCGGCCGGAACTGGGAAAGGATTGACGGCGGCTTTTGAGTGGATTAATAAAAACTGATTAAAGATAATAATTTTTATCCTTTAACTACCATAATTATAATAATAAATTAGTAAAATCAATTAAATTAAACACAATTTCAACCGTTCATTTTCAAGAATAGCACATGCTGGTGAATATTTGAAAGAAAAGGATAGAGAAGACTAGATCTGAATCCTAATTGTGATGGCATCACAACACAATTGTATAAAATAATTTATCTTTTAACAAAAAGTTTGGCCGTAGGACGTAGGCCACAATTTGTTTCTGCGACGAAATTAGGTATGATTGAGACTGTGACTATCGTTAATTAACAAAAATTTTGCAAAGAAAATATTCAAAATTTTAATTAAGTAGTTTTGTTAGGTTTTGGAAATTTAATTTGCAAGGATTAGATTAGGTTTTGTTTCTTCAACAACAACATATTCAAATTCAACAATTGACGGTGGGTTTTTCGCAGTAGTGAATGGTATTTGAGAGTACTCGAAAGAATTAATCAAAGAAACGAATGGTTTTGTGTTGTTGATTACATATATATGGTGGTCAGTACAATTAAATTCTTCATTTTAGCATTACTTAAATGGGATAATAGATTTGAAGGTATGATTTAGATAGAGTATCATAAACAAAAATTTTATAAAGAAATAACGAAAGCTAAGATAACAGTGTAAAATTTGAAGACAATGATGACCAGATTGGTTCTATTATTATTCTTTCCTAGTTTGTGTTTATTTTCGGTGGTAACACAGTACATATATAAACTAAAAGAGTCACACTTGAATGGGAACAACCAAAAGAGGCTTAGCCTTGTGTAATGAAAAGCAAAACTTTTCTGTCATATCGACATCTTCTGGTTTCAAGCCATCAGCAAGTTTCCAATCGAAGTTATAAATAAGTGATGCCAACATCAAGGGTATCACTCTGTTGGCCAAAGGTAAGCCAGGACAGATCCTTCTTCCAGCTCCAAAGGGCATGAACTCGAAGTCTCGCCCTTTCACATCGATTTCGCGCTCTAGAAACCTCTCAGGCATAAACTTGGTTGAATTTGGCCATACCTTTGGATCACGTCCCATGGCCCATAGATTTACAAATAACTGTGCATTTTTGGGCACTCTGAAGCCGAACATGTTTATTTCAGTCTCGGTTTTATGCGGCGCAACTAGTGGACCAGGTGGGTGCAACCGTAACGTCTCGTTCATTATTGCCTGCAAGTATGGGAAATTTGAAATTTCAAATTCTTCAACATTCTCTATACCGTCCTTGCCAAGTAATCCTCTAAGCTCGTTTTTAGCTTTCGCAAGTATCTCGGGGTTCCGCAGTAATTCCGCCATTGCCCATTCTACCGTGGACGATGTAGTATCAATGCCTCCAAAAAATAAGTCCTGACATAGAATAGCGTTAGAGAATACGATAACAGTTTACTTTTTTCTTTAAAAATTCCTTCAAATATCATGAAATTAAGCTGTAACAAGTACAATAACAAATTAAGTAGTTTAAAATTTCATGCGATGTGAGGCATTAGTGCTCATAACTCCTTACCAAAAGCAGATGTTTTATATCACCGAGCCTGTATTCAGAATTATTATTTTCTTCAACGAGATTTAGGAGTGCATCTAATACGTCATTCGTCTCCTTATTCTTGGTCGACGAAGCCCTTACTTGTAATCTTTCGTTGATGATATCATCATAGATCCCAAATAATTTTTTAAAATAACCAGTCATCCGTTTGCGCGATCCCTGTGGATCAACAAATCGGAGAATCGGGAAATAATCTGCAAAATTAGGATTCCCAATATCTTCCATCACACGGCACGCGAGCTCTTTAAAACTTTGAGACAGGTGAGAATGATGGTGAGCTAAATCAATAGAGAATAAAGTGTTTGATATAGAATTAAGAACAGTAGTGAAGACCGCTTGACCAATATCAATAGAAGAACCACTATTGCATTTTTCTTGCAGATAATCGAGTAGTTCTTGCAGCTTTTTCTTCCGCATAGATTGGGTGACGTCCAGCTGTTTTTTGGAGAACATATGAACAGCACAAATTTTCCTAAGATTCCTCCAAGGACCTGCGACAGGCAGCCATGCCATGGAAACTTTGTGGTGGTCGAGTGCTCGAAGGCTGTCTGGGACTAATCTGCCAGATACGGCCTGGTCATGTTTCTGGAATATTTCTTTGGCCACTTCTGCAGAGGAAATGACTATAGTGGTTAAGCTACCTAGCTTGACAGTGATTATGGGTCCATAAGTTTTTGAGAGATTAGCAAAATCTTGAGGAGGATTATCTCCTAGCTGGTGAATGTTTCCAATGATTGGAAAAGGCTTGGGCCCCGGTGGCAGGGGCACTCTACCATATTTCCGGGCAGCTAGACTTTTGGTTAGGAAATGAATGCAAATCCATAGAAAGGATAGTAGAAGAAGTAAAGACAGGTAGTCCATTTTCATCAATGCCATTGCCAGTTTGTGGAGTGATACGTATATATAGAGCCGAGCTTTTGGAAAAGTATAGAGTGCATGCGCGCATATTTTTCAACAGGTATTATTTTATTCATGCATATTTTTCAACATGCTATTAACTTCAGCTGCAGTGTTGTATATATTTTCTAAAATGAGCGGCGGCGTTGTACATATTTTCTAGGGCAAATGACGGATGATCACCCACTTTATTCTTCCAATGAAATCTACATTTTTACTTTAAACATAATTGAAGACAATTTAATTTCAATTAAAAAAAATAAATATTTAATTTATTTTCAATTCTATTTTTTCTTTTTATTATTTTCACATTTCTTCTTTTTCAATTTTTGATTTTTTACTTTAAACTTTCTACTTGTTTATTCAATTTTTATTTTTCATTTTTTATCTTAATCTATAATTAAAACAACAAGCACATATTAGCAAATAATAATTATAAATTCAGTAAATAATAAGAAAAATAGTCAAATAACATAAAAAATAATTAAAAATAATGGTATTTGTTGAAAGAAAATTGAATATATATTGAAAATTTTCACCCTTAAACATAAAAATATCATTATTTTTAATTATTTTTATATTTTTTGACTATTTTTCTTATCACTTAGTGAATTTATAATTATTATTTCCTAATATGTAAGTATTGTTTCAATTATGGATTAGGGTGAAAAATAAAAAATAAAAAAAGATGAAAAATTTTAAAATTAAAAATAAAAAAATAATGGAAACATTAAAATAAAAAATAAAAAAAGAAAGATGGAAATTTTAAAATAAAAAATAAAAGAGTTGAAAATAAATAAACTTTTAATTTTTTAGTTGAAATAAAATTTTTTTATATAATTAAGTTATATTTATCTAAAAAAATCAATTAAAAATATACAAATGATATTTATGTTATTATATTGATCAAATAAAAGTTAAGGTTATTTTTGTTATTGAATCAATTAATATAAATCAATAGTTAATTTTAATAAAAAAATTGACAGAATAAATGTATTTGATAATTATTTTTAAAATAAAAATATAGATATTATTCAAACAATAAAGTAGGGTTTCAGATGTCATTCGGCTTATTTTTTAAAATGAGCTGCAGCTTTTAATAAATTCCTTGTGCTATTGTTGAGAAATTATTGATGTCCCAATGTCGAAAATATCTAAAGTGTACCACTTGAATTATTGATGCCAATTTTTTTATATTATAATTTACTCCTTAACTTTTGAGAAAAATATATATATATATATATATATCAAATTGATTTCTCTTCAATACCTAATACTTTTTTTGTTTTTAAATTTTTAATGGAGGTGACAAAACAACAAAATTTTACCCGCTATTATTACCTAATACTTTTTATTATACTCATTACTTTGAATCAACCAAATATGGTCACTATTCACCCCTCCCGTTCAAATATAACCACATACTCAATTTTTAACAAAAATGACCATTTATTATTATTTTTAGACTAAAATACCCTTGTTTTCTCTTAATAACAAGAACTGAAAATCCATTTTGTCAAACTTGAAATTAAAGTTTTGAGTTTGGTAAAAATGAAGTCTTGTTAGAAATTGCAGTTTCAAATAACCCATTATTCCTTTTTATTTTTTGGTAAATTTTTAATTTACCCTTTGATATATTAATAATTTTTACTTTACCCTAAATTTATTGTAAGTCATCATTTCCCTCTTGATTTGTTAAGTTTGATTATTAAAGTCAATTGTTGACTAGTAAAAAGATTATATTATTCTCTATAATATTTAATTATATAAAAAACATTTTTACCCCTAAAAACCCAAAATTAATTTTTATTTTTTTTCCTTTTTTTTTCCTTCTTCTTCCTTCTCTCTTCTTTTTCTTCTTCTTTAACAATAGAGAAAGAATGAAGAAAAATAGGAGAGAGAGAGAGAGAGAGAGGGAAGAAAAGGAAATGAAAGAGGAAAAAATAAAATTAAAAATTATTTTTAAATTTTTTAAGGGTATTAGTGTCTTTTTACATGTATTAAATATTTTAAAGAGTAATATAGTCTTTTTATCAATCAATAGTTAATTTTAACGATCAAACTGAAAGAAACGAAGGCGAAATGATGACTTACAATAAATTAGGGATGAAGTGAAAATTATCAATATATAAAAGGGATAAATTGAGAATTACTTAAAATTTTTATAACATTTTACCAAACTTGAAATTGTAGTTTTGAGTTTGGGAAAATTTGAGACTGGCTAGAAACTGCAATTTCGAGCAAGCGAATATTGAAATTTTTTTTTACCTTTTTTATTTTTTAACATTCTGTCAAATTCGAAACTATAGTTTGAACTTGGCAAAATTTAAAACTTTCTCAAAATTGCAGCTTCACATAAGCCACTATTGAAAATATTGAAAATTTTTTTATCTTGTTTTATTTTTAAATATTTTGTTAAACTTAAAACTGTAGTTTTGATTTTGGTAAAATTTAAGGCTTGCTCGAAACTATAATTTCGAGTAAGTATTGAAATTTTTTTATTTTTATATTTTTGTTATTATATTTTTTAAATTTTAATTAATAAACCCATGAATTTATTTAATATGAAAATTTTCGGTTATGCATTCTACTTTAGAGAGAAATTGTTACGAATGGGAGAAAAAAAAAAGGGAAAAAAATAGAGAAGAGAAGAAGAAAGTGGTCACGGGAATATTTCGATACAAACATATAGTAGCAGCCATTTTTTATTAAAAAATTTATTAGCGGTCATATTTGAATGGAGAGATAGATGGTATTCATTTTGAATCCCCTACTCATGTACGTTAGAAAAAAGTTTCTTCTTTCTAATAAAGTATTACTAAATCATCCTAGACCAAAAGAGTAGATTTGAATTTTTGTCATTTTATAGTTGCCAGGGCTGGAAAAGTCTCTCTATAGCGGTCCAAAATTCTGATGAAATCCGAAGATAATTAATTAATAAAAAAGAAATTTGGTGCGTTGCGGAATATCATAGTCAGAGTCAGACAATGGGGATTAATATATAAAAACATAAATATATTAATTAGATACTAACAGCTTGCAATTGACTGCAGGCAGTTTCTGTTATCCGTTCAAAGTAGTAGCTGCCTCACTGCCTGCGTGCATGCTTTAGGACTTTTGACACTCGGATCGCTTCTGGTTGCAAAGCAAAGAAAGAAACAAACGCCTAATTATGAAAATATCTCCGTCCGCTCAACGCCGTTGCCGTGTGTAACCTCTTACTTCGTAAAGAATGACGAAAATTCAGCAGTGACGACGAGTTTCATCCCACCATTGGAAATTTCTAAGCCCACATTATTTATTTATTGCCGCCGCCAAGTGAGACTTTCACATTTCATTTCACTTGGAAACAGCCACGTATTGATTAGTATACCTACATTAATAACTTAATTAAATCCTAGTTTTTTCTTTTTTTTTCTTAATATTTTTCTTATTTATATAATTACAAAAGAAAGCACATTTGTAAAACTGTTAACTAACAAAAGTTGACTCCAAAAATCTCCTCTTTCTTCTTCGCGCAAACCAACTCCAATAACAATTAAAAGAAAATATGTATATAAAAATTATTTTACAAATCTCCTTAATATATATATATATATATATATATATAGGATTTATTTTTAAAAGGGAAAAGGAAAATTGCTCTCCTATTAGAATTTTATTAGTTACTAATTTTTCCCACTACTCTATAAAAGTAGACATCTCATGAATCAAACCCCTTGCACCCTTACAAATGTGCAAGGGTTTATATATATACACATACATGAGAGACTTAATTGACTAAATTAAAAATTTATAAAATTTTTATAACTATTTATTAAATAAAATAGCTCAATATGCAATTAATCAAATAATTTTTTACTTTCGTTGAGAGAGAACGCAGACGGTTCCATCCCAACATAATTTTAAAATAAAAATAGACTTCTATCTCTATTTAAAACCAAATTTTATTTCCATCCTCAAATAAGACTTTGTGAAATTTTTGTTATCTTTACTATCTTATAATTTTAACATTTTCAAAAATATGGACTAAACTGTTAAAATTAAATCAGTTATATCATGACTTATTATTATTATTCTTAAAATTTAAGGATAGAGATTATATTGTGGAGAGGTGCGACAGATATCAAAATTAATTACCAAATAATTGGACCGCTGGGATTCCGTAGCATAGCGGAAGCGCAGGGCCTTCAAACATAGCCTTAAAATAGCTAAGCGAAAAAGTTGAACTTCCCATAGAGGCGAAGAATTGGAGAAGCTATGTAAATTTTAGGACTTCCCGATTAAAAAAGCCTTTCAAAGCGACCTTCGGATCTACAATTAACTAGAAAGAGTTTCCTCAGACTTTGCCGCAGACTTGGGTGTTGGACCCTCGTCTCAAGCCCCATAATTGTCTAATTAATTAAGCGCAGCATTTCCAGCCCTATTATTTTATATCTTATCCCTAATGTTTACATTATTCGATCTTTTGTTATTTATGTAGATTTGTATTTGTACATGTCACATTAATTTCAGCCACTTGATCCTTCTAGCTACTACTGCAACTATAAATTTTTAAGTATATTTTGAAATAATTACATTATATATATATATATATGTATATATATATGCTGTGTCTTGTACGTAAATATCGAACATAACATTGAAAGGTGGAAGGCTCTCTCGGGTAATATTCAATTTTTTTGGGCCAATAACAGTAATGCACATATTCTTTACTTCCGAAATATCATCAGCCCTTCACATCTCAACTCTCAAGCATTACATCGCATCTAAAAGAAAAGATTTAGAGCTTGATAGGAATAGCCAGAAGAGGCTCGGCCTTGTGTAATGTAAGTCCAAACTTTTCACTCATATCCACTTCGCTTGGTTTCAAGCCGTCAAGAAGTTTCCAGTCGAAGGTATAGATCAGTGATGCCACCATCAAGTGCAACATTCTGTTCGCCATCAGCAAACCAGGACAAATTCTTCTTCCAGCCCTAAATGGAATAAGCTGAAAGTCTTGTCCTTTCACATCAATTTCGAACTCTAAAAATCTTTCAGGCATGAATGAATTCGGACTCACCCATATTTTTGAATCTCGCCCCATGGCCCATACATTCACTAATATTTGTGCATTTTTGGGCACTATGAAGTGACAGATGTCTACTTCAGTTTCTGCTTTATGAGATACGAGAAATGGAACTGGTGGGTGCAACCGTAAGGTCTCTTATACTACTGCCTGTAAATAAGGAGACTTTGACATCGAAGAACCTTCAACTATCTCATCAATTCCATCCATGCCAACTAATCCTCTAAGCTCGTTTTGAGCTTTCGCTAGTTTGTCAGGGTTGCCTAGTAATTCAGCCATGGCCTACTCTACTGTACTCGATGTTGCATCAATACCTGCAAACAATAAGTCCTAATATAGAATTGCATTAGAGGAAACAATCACACTTTAAAGTTTTTATTTTTCAAATCTCCTGAAATTAAACAGGAAATGATACATTGACTTGAGATAAGTACTTACCAGAAGCAGATGTTTATATCATTTAAACTAAATTCAAAACTATTTTCTTCAACAAGATTTAGGAGTGAATCTAATACATCGTTGATCTTCTTACACTCCGTTGAGAAAGCCCTTACTTGTAATCTTTGACTGATGATGTTAAAAATAGATTTGGGTAGAACTCATTCCAAAAGTAGCTCAAAGGATGAGGGTACTAATGAATATATAAGAGAGATAGCAGTTCAGGGATGATTAACACCCTCTAACAGTCCAGTGCGATGACGATATGAGATGGTTAATGTGGGATGGTTAACACCCTCTCACGCTAAGCGTGGATCAGATGCGTGAGAGGGCATCCTCCCTCACGCTAAGCATGGATCAAATGCATGAGAGGGCAAAGGAACAAAGGAACAAGGATTGTTATCGGAGTGTTTGGATTTAATACTGTGTTAGAAATGGATTTGAATAGAATTTAACCCAAAAGTTAGCTCAAGGGATGAAGGTGTCCAATAGATATATAAGGGAGATAGCAATTCAATACGATGATAATGTGAGATGGTTAACAAATGATAATGTGAGCTAAATGAATGGAGAAAAAAGTGTTTGATATGGAATTAAGAACCGTAGTGAAGGCCGCTTGACCAATATCAACGGCAGAATCATAACTGCAATTTTCTTTCACCTTTTTGCGCAGTATGGCTTCGCTAGCATCCAACCGTTTCGTAGAGAAAATTTTAGTAACACAAACTTTCCTAAGATTCCTCCAAGGAGGCGAACGGGCAGATACACAATGGAAAATTTGTGGTGATCTAGAGCTTGAAGGCTGTCCAGGGTTGTTCTGCTAGACAATGCTTGATCATGTTTGTTAAATGCTTGTTGGTCTGGAGAGGAAATGACTATGGTGGTTAAGCTACCTAGCTTGAGGGTCATTATGGGTCCATAAGTTTTTGAGAGTTTAATGAGTGCTTGGTGAGGTTTCTTTCCGAGCTCGAGAATGTTTCTGAGGACCGGAAACGGCCGAGGACCTGGTAGCTAGATAACGAACGGAAATCCATAAAAAGGATAGTGCAAGAAGTAGAAATAGGCAGTAAGTTTTCAAGAGTGCTTCACCAATTAATCTGGCGAGTGGGATAGATTTTTTATGTAAATGAAGTGAAAAGCTTTCAGAAAAGTTAGGCGTTATATATACATGTGTCATGTCACATGATTACCAGCTGGTCCACACAATATTATTTGAGGCGCACAATTCTCGCATTTTATCTTCATTTTTCAGTGCGCATTTAATTATTCAATTTCCAAAATGACATCTTTGTAAGTAGGACAGCAAACTACAACTAATGAGAAATACAAAGACGTTTCGCTACGTGTATAAATGATGAGGAAGCTAGCCTAGCAGTGAAAAAAAAAATTAAACAAAATGTTTTTAATTTTAATTAAGAATTTGTATGTACATATAATCTGTATGCTAACTTCCCTTTCCTTTTAATCCTAATCGTATCCAAAAATTGCAATTCCTTCCTTTGTGATAATAAATTGTCCAGTCAGAATTTAATATTATTTAATTTTATCTTTATACACCCGACTTTGTCTGGTTGTCATGATTTCACGTACCTTTTTTCTCGATATAATAAAAAAAATTATCTTTTCAATAAATTTGATTTACAATATTTTATTGCGGAATCTTTATACTTTTTTTATTATATTTTTCTACTCTAGTCAATGATTTTTTCTTGAAAAGTAAAAGTAAAATTTAACACAAACATTAAAATTTAATTGAGATAATGAACGAAAAGGCAAAACTTTTTAAATTTAATTGACATTGATTATAAATAATAAACAAGAAGGGAAAAATTTGACGGATGAAATAGTAGTAGATTACCTACACAGAGGCCACTTCATTGATGGCTCTTCACGGGTGAGACCTGCTATATCATTTTTCTTTTCTTTAAGACTTCTCACCGGAGCTTTTGATATATACTGCTTGCTTTGACAAGACGTGGGATTTTGAGTATGCTGAAATGATCTTTATCTCAAGCTTAGGCATGCAAACATCTTACTCTTTTGTTCTGATGAAAAGTTCTCTCTTCTGTTGTAACAAACTATAAGTTAACAAACCTCTGTAAATTTTTTTATATAATTTTGTAATATCAAGACGTGTAAAATATTGTCTTGCAAACTATTTCTATCCTAGTAAGATAATATCCTATTAGAGAAATGATGAATGATATAATAGCCTAAAATATAATGATATATTTGTTACAAGGCTATGCTCCAAATACAACATATTTAAAACTACTGAAAAAAATTAAAAAAAAAAAAGTGATGATTTAATATTTGGAGCAGAATATTAGAGAGAAAGAGAATGAAATAATTATAATAGATTAATAAACCTTTATAATCAAGGCATGTATTTTTAAGCAAATTATGACCACTCAAACAGTGACATAAACTGCCCAAAATTATTTTAACGTCTTTTAAGTTTTAGGCAGCCATATTATTATTGTTTTATTTTTAATCGGTCAAACAATTTTATATTTGTTTTTCGAAATACCATACAGTAATATACAACGAAGTAGTTCACCAATTATGTTTAGTTGGATTAGTTTAGCTGTAATTTAATGCCGTTAAAGGTTTGAGACCTGATTCAATCACAAATCTTGTCAAAAAAACAAATAAGGAAAAGGTTAAGATTAAACATTGATACCATTGAGACATTTTGAGGATATTATTGACAAAATTTATAAAGAATTAAAAGTTTAGTGTTAAGTGAATATGATATCACCAAAAACTAGAGTGGACACGGTCTTTTGCTAGGCTATAAAACATTCAATAAAATGTTCTTTCAACTTGTAACACTTGATATATCACATATAAAAACTTAAAAGATTCTTACAAAGGAAATTTGTAAATGTAACGTTACAATCAAGGAGTATTTTCACGAATCTCGCCTAAAGTTTATAAAAATAATATATACATAAAAAGTTTAAAAAAAATTACAGACACCTCCCTTGCTAGTGCCGCAGTATTTTGTCCCTTGGCTAGTTGCTACACTAATTCTTTTCCATTGACTATTTATTGACCAACTAAAAAGACTAAAACGTAAAACACCCTTAACCGAAAGTTTATAATTATAATCTTTACTTATTTTTATTTTTAATTATTTACATTTAAGAGAATTAAAAAAAGAAACACTTTTTACTTGATTATAAAGCTTGGACACGTGGTTGGGAAATTTGATAAGAATATCTTGATCTTTGTTCTGAAAATTATTAGTCAATGCTCTGAAGAATAATCCTGCAAGAAAAAGCATGCAAGCATGCAAAAAAATTGCTTCCCAGAAACTGTTTTCCCGGCCCCCTCATTTCCTGGAATTGTTTTGAAGTTGCTACCATGGCCACCTTGTATGCATTAGACGTTTATCACTTGTTGACTATGAAGAAATCAATTCTTATTTCTTGAACCAATTGATGTATAAAGGGGTCTTTATATAGGTTTTACAAGATAATATAAAAGGAAACAAATATTACATATTAATATACAACATTTAAGGAAAGAAATCAAAATAGATAAAAAGAACTGAATTATGATAAAGAAGGAAAGCATAATAATATTGATTATTTAAATTAAAAAAAATCATGTCTTTAATTAAATAATTAATTATCATTAACAGTCCCCCTCAAACTCAAGATAACTTAAAGATGGCTTAATAAAAGTTATCTTAAATTTGGACACCAGATTTTTAAAACGACTAGAATGATACTTTTGGTGAATATAGTAAGGTGGCTGTGGCTATTGTGGGATAGTTTGTCATAGATTTTTTGTTGGAAGGCGGCTGTGATTATAGTGAAGTTAGGGTTGAAAATAAAAATTTGGGTTTTGTTTAATTTTTTGGGTTTTAATTTTTTTATTTTACTTTTTGAGTTTCAAATTTTATTAAAATTAAATTTTAAATCAATGGGGTAAAATTAAAAAATATTTAAAAAATAAAATTGGTACCATATTATTCATTTTTAAATGGTCAAATAACAGTCAATGAGACAGAATTACTGTAAAAACTAGAAAGGAAGATGTTTGTGAATTTACACAAAACTTTCTATTTATGTGTTATTTTCAAAAATCTTAGAGGAGGTATGTGAAAATATACTTTATAATAAATGTTTCAGGAAGAGATCGCATCATCTTTATCTTTATTTTTTAAAAGTAATAATTCTATACATCTTTAAAATTTGGTTTGATTTCAAATTCTACATTACTTTCACTATTCATATATTGTCACTAAATTGATTTAATTGTTGTACAGTTCCTTTAGAAATACAAGCACTATTATTTACATGTGGGTAAACATTTAGAAATATACATAATATACATAAATACAAGATTTTCATGAGAAAATTTATGTTATTTCTTGTGAATCTTCTTACCCATCTTAGTAATGTTTTCAGTTAGATTTCAAGTTCATGACATTACACGAGAATCATGTACAATAATATTTATTTTAACAAAAAGTTGGAGCATATATAAATAAGTTAACGAGTTAATTGCTATCATTAATTACTACAATTAGAATTAAGGAATGATTGGGGGTATCATGAACAAAAGATTAGTAAAGATAACATGCTATGTATATTGGTTATCTCTCTTGAGCAATATTATTCAAATGACTATTATTCTTTAGGATTAGCAACGTAACAACCCGCATTTAACATAACTTATTGCAAATTGGTTGCATTAATACGTGGATTAAAAGAGTAGTCACATGACTTTGATAGGAATAGCCAAAAGAGGCGTGGCCTTGTGTAATGTTTGGCCGAACTTTTCGGTCATGTCTACATCTTCTGGTTTCAAGCTATGGGCAAGTTTCCAATCGAAAGTATAAACAAGTGATGCTAACATCAAGTGCATCGTTCTGTGAGCCAACGGCAAGCCAGGACAAATCCTTCTTCCAGCTCCAAATGGAATGAGCTCAAAGTCTCTGCCTTTGTAATCGATTTCATTGTCTAAAAACCTTTCAGGCATGAACGAGTTTGGATTTGGCCATACTTTTGTATCTCGTCCCATGGCCCATACATTCACTAATATTTGCGCATTTTTAGACACCCTGAAACCCGAGATGTCCACTTCAGTTTCAGCTTTACGAGGCACGAGAAACGGAGCTGGTGGGTGCAACCGGAAGGTCTCTTTAATTATTGCTCGTAAGTAAGGGAACTTTGAAATCTCAAACTCTTCAACAATATCTGTCCCACTCTTGCCACTCAGTACTCCTCTAAGCTCGTTTTGAGCTTTTGCTAGTATTTTGGGCCTGCTTAGTAATTCTGCCATTGCCCATTCTACCGTATTTGATGTAGAATCAATACCTCCAAAAAATAAATCCTGATGCAAACAAAATAGCATTATTAGGATGCAACGAAATTGACTTTTTAATTTGGGAAAATGAAAAAAGTGAAAAGTACATTATTTCGGATAACTCCTCACCAGAAGCAGATGTTTCATATTAGTGGAAGTGAATTCCGAATTATTTTCTTCAACAAGATCTAGGAGTGAATCTAATACATCGCTGCTCTGTTTAGACTTGGCGGAGGAAGACCTTGCTTGTAATCTCTCATTGATGATACCATCAAATATTTTTAATACTCTGTCGAAATAACTAGTGAGCCGTTTGCGTGATCCTTGTGGATCAAATAATCGGAGGACCGGGAAAAAGTCTGCAACATTAGGACTCCCAATTTCTTTCATTACACAGCATACAAGCTCGTTGAAACTTTTAGACAGATCATGAGAATAATGGTTAACTAGATCAATAGAGAATAAAGTATTTGATATAGAATTAAGAAATGCCGTGAAGACCGCTTGACCAATATCAACAGCAGAACCACTACTGCAATTCTCTTGCAAATAATCAAGTAGTTCTCGTACCTTTTTCCGCCGTATGGCTTCGCTGGCATCCAGCCGTTTTGAGGAGAAAATTTGAATAGCACATACTCTCCTAAGAGTCCTCCAGGGATCTGAGACAGGCAGCCATCCCATGGAAAATTTGTGGTGATCGAATGCTCGAGGGCTGTCTGGGATTGTTCTGCTAGATAACGCCAGGTCATGGGTGTTTAATACTTCTTTGGCCATTTCTGGAGTGGAAATGACAATGGTGGTTAGGCTACCAAGCTTGAGGGTCATTATGGGTCCGTAAGTTCTTGAGAGATAAGTAAGTGCTTCGTGAGGTTGCTTTACAACCTCGTGAATATTTCCGATGATTGGAAGAGGCCGAGGCCCCGGTGGCAGATTCACCGGACCAAGTTTCCGGGCAGCTAGACTTTTGGTTAGGAAATGAATGCAAGTACTCGATACAAAGGATAGTACAATCAGTAGTAATAATAGGTAGTAGGACTCCATTTTCAAGCGATATTGCCAATTTGTTCAGTGAGATGGATATGTATATATAGAGGGAGAGATATGCTTTTAGAAAAATTTGGCGTCATATGTTCCATCATCTGATCATCAGTTCGTCAAAATATGCCTGCCGATATACAGTTGTTGCATTTTAATTTGTCATCTTTTTTCAGAATATATTCTATTTTATAAAATGGCGTATGTTTGCAGAGAGGACAAGAAAAATCACCAATCCCGTTTTGCCACGTGTTAATGATGAGGAAGCTAGCGGCGGAGATAAATTGATTTTTAATTAATTCAGAACTTGAAGCAGAACCTATTCTTGATTTTTAATTAATTGTTGATGTCCTCCCTGTCGCAAGAAATTTCTTTTAGGACTTCTGTAGCCCTGAAAACGCAGCCTACCGAATCTATACATGATTAGTTTTTAAAATTCATATATATTTCAGTGGATGCATTGTATGAGTCAGAAAAGACGGTTTATTTACCTCTGATTAGTTAGCTTAGAACGAGAGATTGACTACAGTAGATTTAATATATTAATTTTACATGATTCTTTTTAAATTTTTTTAAATATTTTAAAATTGTGTAAAAAAATTATCAATACATTCAATAATTATTGCAGCGGTCCTTAATTACTGTTAATATGTTGAATAAAGTTTGTCTTTGTATCAAAATGATTGCCCCTGCACTTTGAATAAATAAAACTAAATTTAGCATGTGTAATTCATTGCCATGTATATCACAATAATATTTATTTTTCTGGTGGGGTCCGTAAGTCTAAAAAGACGGTTTACATATGTTTCATGTGCCTTTTTTTTTTTCTTTTAAAAAAAATATATATTAATTTTTAATTTTACTTACCTCCCTAAGCGCATGTAGCAGCATTACGTGGCATCTATTAAAAAATATCTAATTATTTCCCCTAAACTTGTAACAGCATCATTTTTTTCTAAGAATTGTAATAACATTAGTTGATTTACCAAATAAGCAATCTATAATAATATAAGTAAAAGAATAAAATAAAATAAATATGTATGGATCGACAAGAATGTTTGCTTTCTTTATATCATGAAAAAAGGAGAGATAAAAATTAAGAAAAAAAGAGTGAGGATCTTTTTTAGATTTAAGAATTATTAATCATAAATATTACCATAAGTGTAATAGTTAATGGTGTAAGAAAAGTCAAATTAAATCTCAATCACACAATATTATTAAGGGAAAAGGATATTTTAGTCTCCAAGATTTGGTTGAATGAATCGATAAAATTTTAACGATTTTAAAAAACTCAAAAATAAAAACGGGCATATGTATATATATATATATATTAGTTTTTTACTTTTAATTTAAAATTTAAATAAAGGGTCGCTAATATTGTACATTCGTAGTTGGCTAAAAAAAATTGACATGAAATTACGTAAGCTAATAAATCATTGCCGCAAGGCACATGTTACGTGGTCATACATTTGAATCTCATCCCATGCCCCACACATAATTCCATGATATTTGTGAATTTTCGATCATCCAAACTAATCGCTAAAGAATTCGTATATGTCTACTTCAGTTTCAACCTTATGGGGCACTAAAATGGTGGTGTAATCGTAAGGTCTCTTTAATTTGATTATTGCCTCTGAAATCTCAAACTCTTTAACTATATCTATCTATCCAATTCTTCCCAAGTAATCCTCTATGATAGTTTTGACCTTTTGCTTGTTTTTAAGGTTACGTAGTAATTCTGTCATTGCACACATATTCTATTGTCTTTGATATCTTATAAATACCTATAAAAAAAATAAGTCCTAACTAATATGGAATTGCATAAAATAGAGGATACAATAAAAATTAGACTTTTTTTTTCTTAAAAAACAAAAATATCATGAAATTAAACGGTGCTAAGGATACAATAACAAACCAGTTTTAAACAAATGCAATTAAGGTATTAATTTTATTAGATAACTCTTTAACAGAAGTCAGAATTATATATTTTCCTTAGCAGGATCTAGGAATAAATCTAGGTAATTACATCATGGCTCTTTTTAGACTTGGTGTAGGAAACCCTAACTTATAATCTTTCATTAACAATACCATTAAATATTCTAAATACTCTTTAAAAATAACTAGTCATCCGTTTGTTGTGGAGGTCCACCATATTTAGCGATGAGACCACACAAAATAAAGAAAACAAAATAAGGCTGCAAACTAGAGTTGAGTAAAAATGCGTAATCGAACTGAACTGAACCAAATCAAACTATTCAGTTTAGTTAAGTTCAATTTGAAAATGAGTTGGTTACATTCTAATCGGTTTGAATTTGGGTAAAACTGAACCGAACCTAAAAATAAAATTTTTTGTAAGCCTTCAAATTTATATAAATTAAAAATAAAATAAAATATTTATAATTATTTTTATAAGTTCATGTAAAAATAGAGATTATTATTTATAACTTTTAAATTTTTATTTTTATATAATTTTATAATAAATTAGGGACTTAAATAAAAATTTTTAAAATCTCTTAAAACGAAAACTAAAATAGAACCAAACTTTGGAAGCTTCAAAACCAAACCGAACCGAAGTGACTACTTTGATTCAAGTCGATTCGGTCCTACAACCTTCATATTTCAAGTTTGGTTCAATTTTTATAAAAACCGAATCAAACCTATATCTTCTTACCTATATTGCAAACTTTCAAAGAAGAAGAAACACGTGTATTACATTTTCAATATTTCGGTGTAGCAAAATTTAATAAAGGAGGAGAAAGTTTGGTGCTTGCACAGTAAAAGAAGAAAATATGTCATAATGGTGGTTATATTATTTGATAAAGTGGTACATAAGTCAAGAAAACATAGAAGGGAGATTGCGTATAAATAGTAAACCTCTATCCTTCTCGTTTCAAGTAAATAAATACAATCCAATTTCAAAGAGTTTTAGAGAAATGTTAGATATTTTAAGTATTTTTTTTCTAAATCTCCTTTATTCTTGTAATTAGAATAATTAGAGTGAAAATATTTGTATGAAAGTATTTTTTTAAATAGCTTTGTGAACTGGTGTATTTGAAATTTTGAGTTTTAAAGGTAAAAATTGTATGATTGTACAAATTTCTTATATAGTAAACTTTTCTCTTAGAGAGCCCGTGGTTTTTCTTTGGTATTGGAGTTTTCTACATAAAATTCTTATGTTATATGCTTGTGATAATTCTCATTTAAGTTTAATATTTCTACAATAGTACATATTGAAGGTAAAATTGGATAAATCTAAATTCTAACGTATTTAAGGTGTATATCACTATTTATCTATACGGTACTGTTCATATATACGAAATATGTTTACATAAATAGTGGCATATTAAAAGTGACAAAATTTACTCGAATTTTTTCCCAACACCATTTGTGTGATCTTTTTGGAGTAACAAATTCGAGGGCCGGGAGACAAATTGCAACATTCGAAGTCTCAACTTCTTCCATCATACGACATGTAAGCTTGTTAAAATTTAATATTTCTTAAAAGGAAATACCTGCCACATTTTTAAAAGATACATTCAACCCCTAATTACTTAAAACATCCTAGTAAAAAGTTTTAGAACTTAATTTTTACTGTACACACTCTTAAAATGACTTAATAACTCTCAAAAAGCACCTCTTTTCACAGCTACAAAAGTTTGACAATCACCGAAAATAGTGTTAAAATCATTTTCTAAAGGATTTGAAAACACTCCGAGTTTGTTATCATGATAAAGCATTTGAGGACGATTTGGTATGATAGAGAATTGAGAACATTGTGAATAAAATTTTTGTAAGATCACAATTTTGAATTTGCTTCTATTTGCTAACATTGATATTTAACAATAACGTAAATATTCTTTATTGCTGAGACAAGCCGGGACACATTCTTTTTCCTTCTTCAAATGGAAAGGACTTGAAGTCTCAGTGTGTGACATCAATGTCCTTCTTTGAAAACCTTTCAGACATGAATAAGTTTGGATTCGGCCATATATTTGAATCTCAAATAACTTGACTAATACTTGCGCATTTTTGGTCACCCTGAAGCCGCGAATGTCTACTTCAGTTTGCGCTTTAAATATGTGGCATGAGAAATGGACCTTCGGGGGGGAACCGAAACGTCTCTTTGACTACGGCCTGTGAATCAGAAAACTTTGAAACGGGCTGGATTCAGGGAGCTTTCAAGCCTGCTGAACTAAGCAATAGGACCGCTTTTCAATTGAATTAAGAAAAGAGGCCCGTTTTGCGCTTGCTAATCGTCGGGTTCTACCCGCACTAGAAAGATCAAAGTCAGCAACCACAGATCAGACGAGTGAGATCTCACTCACGAATTGCGCCTATGAAAGAGTCTAGTTGCCCGCATCCCTTCTCTTGTATCAAAGACAAGTTAAGTCGATTGCCTTGTAGCTCCGCTCACTGCAACTTTGATTCTGTCTTAAACTAAACAGGGGGTGGTCTTGTCTTATAGTGTTCGCTTTGAATCAATCTAACTCTACTCGTGCTCTCTTTTTTAATAATCAATACTATGGTGCTCACTTAGATAATCAGTCTGCACTTCTGCTACTGCCTTTCCTTCCTACTACATCTATCCCAGTTTAAAAATAATTACTTTTATTTTTTTATTTTATTTTGCCAATTTGACCGTCAAGATTATATAATATATAAATATAGTATTGAGACGAGGTCTTAGAAAATGTGATTTCAATCGTAGGCGAGCATTTTATTTTGTTAAGGATGATGGATGGATCTCTGTAATTCCATCGACCGAGAATGCAAAGGTAACTCTGTATTGTAGAGCATCACCTTGTTCATCTACATTTTAATTAAGTCTATTGTCTATACTCTTTAGAATTTTACAAATGCAGTAGGCAAAAATGTGACATCATGGCAAGTGTATTTTTTCCTGGAGGAGGCACCACTGGAAGTTAAAAAAAGGACGTGGGCCTTCTAAATATATCTTTTTGTTTTCTTTTTCGTTTTTTCTTCTTTTTTTTTAATTTGCACCTTTATAAAAGCTAATTGGTGGTTCCTAGGTGGGAATGGTACATGAATATCTTTTTTTCGGTCATTATTAGAACTATTTAAACAAATTAAAATGAATATTGTTATAAATTAAGATTATTAATGGCAAAAATAAGTTAATTTGATGATTCCCTTGTACGTACGTTTGTGGTGACCGACGAGCGAAATGCTATAATTAATTTAAATCTAAAGCTAATGAAATTTAAGAGATAGCATACAAAAATTCTACAAGTCAAATTCATTTGTACATCTCAATTTTTATTTAATATTTTTCTTCATGAGCGTGATTCACAATTGATGTAACAAAATCCTAGGTCCCTCCTAACTTTAGCCAACTCCTATTAAAAAAAAAAAAAGAATCCGTGATTTCGTGCATAATTTTCATTCGGCTTTGAAGAAGCTTGCAGATGATATTGATCAGTTTGATTAATGTTTAATTATTTCACAATAGAATATTTTGACGGTTAATTTCTTCAGTCACTATTACAGTTTTGGACAAGATCGATGGGTTTTAAATTTTAAGAGCTCTAATATATATAAATATATTTACACACACACGTATGAAATGAGAAAAGGAAAAACTTTCAAAATTCGAAGCTAACCCGGATACGAAAGGAGCTTAGTGGATCTTTGTCTAGTTAAGCCTAGTCATATATTTCTAAATCTAGCCATGTTAACTCTTCATATATTGCTAATATTGTCGTGATTTTAATTATATTATTATTATTATGCGCTTATGTACGTACATTTTATCTTCTCAACCACTTGATGGATCTACAGCATTGTTATATTTTGAACTACGGGCATATATATAGGACAAGTTTGGCAGACGGATCCACATTGAATCAATCAATCAAGGTCTTATACCTGGGCACTTTCTTCTTGTTGCACTGAATAAAAATAATAAAATACACAAAAAAAAATTGTATACGGGTAATGCTTTTCTCCTGATTTATGCAACTATACGAATATCTCTTGTATCTGAATTCGATCTTATTTGCATAGACAAAATGATTATATTTTTAGCCATTATTATATCATACTAAGCACAATAAAAATATTAAATTTATTAGAATCACCAAATTTACCGGCGCACAAGAATTGATAGATTGATGTCTCTCTTGGACAGTATACAACTTATTTATTTTAACCATTAACAGAAACATCCTAAGAGGGAAACTAAATTAAGGATAACAAACGCATGTTTAATTGCACAAATTAAATGCCGTCACATTCCAAGCAATTTAACCTAGGGTCCCCAGGATTGGATTAAAGAGTCACACTTTAACAGGAATAACCATCAGAGGTTCAGCCTTGTGTAATGTTTCGCCAAACTTCTCACTCATATCGATATCTTCGGGTTTCAAACCACCTGCAAGTTTCCAATCGAAGGTATAAATAAGCGATGCCAATATTAAATGCAGCATTCTGTGAGCCAACGATAAATCGGAACAAATCCTCTTTCCAGCTCCAAACGGAATGAGCTCAAAGTCTCAGCCTTTCACATCAATTTCGCTTTCTAAAAACCTTTCTGGCATAAATGAATATGCATTCGGCCATATGTTCGAATCTCGTCCCATGGCCCATACCTTTGTAAATATTTGTGCATTTTTGGGCATTCAGAAGCCGAGGATATTTACTTCAGTTTCGGTTTTACGGGGTGCGAGAAATGGGCCTGGTGCGTGAAACCGGAAGGTCTCTTTCACTATTGCCTGTAAGTAAGGAAACCTCGTAATCTCAAACTCTCCAACTTTCTCTATCCCTTCCTTCCCAAGTAATTCTCTAAGCTCGGCTTGAGCTTTTGCTAGTATTTTGGGGTTGCGTAGTAATTCTGTCATTGTCCACTCTACTGTCCTTGATGTGGAATCGATACCTCCAAAAAATAAGTCCTGATCATATAGATATATATATATATATATATATATAGAGAGAGAGAGAGAGAGAGAGAATAGTGTTAGAGGATACAATAAAAAACACTCATAAAATTAAACGGAACTAAGGATACAAATAATAAACCAGTTTCAAAATTTCATACCACTAATTTGAGTTATTAGTTCAGATAACTAGTACTCCTTACCAGAAGCAGATGTTTCATATCAATCAAACTGAATTCAGAATTATTTTCTTCAACAAGATCCAGGAATGCATCTAACACATCGTTGCTATCTTTAGCCTCGGTCGAAAAAGCCCTTAATTGTAACCTTTCATTGATGATACCATCAAATATTGTTAATACTTTGTCAAAGTAACCAGTCAGCCGTTTGCGTGATCCTTGTGGGTCAAGAAATCGGAGGAGTGGGAAAAAGTCTGCAACATTAGGACTCCCAATTTCTTCCATCACGCCGTGCGCAAGCTCGTTAAAAGTTTGAGATGTATAAGAATGATAATGAGCTAAATCAATAGAGAATAAAGTGTATGATATATAATTAAGAATTGCAGTAAAGGCAGCTTGACCAATATCAACAGCACAACCACTATTGCAATTCTCTTGCAGATAGTCTAGTAGTTGTTGAATCTTTTTCCGGCGCATAGATTGGTTGGCGTCCAGGCGTTTACTGGTGAACATTTGAACAGCACAAACTTTCCTAAGATTCTTCCAAGCAGGTGACATAGCTGGCAGCCATGCAATGGAAACCTTGTGGTGGTCAAGTGCTCGAAGGCTATCTGGGATTGGTCTGCCAGACACGACTTGATCGTGTGTGTGGAATACTTCTTTGGCCATTTCTGGAGAGGAAATAACTATGGTGGTTAAGCTACCCAGCTTGAGAGTCATTATGGGTCCATAAGTTTTTGAGAGTTTGGTAAGTGTTTCATGAGGCTTGTTTCCCAGCTCGAGAATGTTTCCGATTATCGAATAAGGCCGGGGCCCCGGGAGCAAGCTGGTTGCCCGACTAAATTTTCAGGCAGCTAGAGTCTTGGTTAGGAAATGAAAACAAGCCCACATAAAGGATATTAGAAGCATTAGAGATAGGTTGTCCATTTTCACAAGTGCAGATGGCAGCGAGGTGAAGAAAAATAAAAATAAAAATAATAAAAAAATGTTTTAATTTAATTGAGAATTTCAATGCATATATATATATTTATATAGTCTCCATATATAACTTCTCTTCTTGTCTCGTCCACGCATTCAAACCAGAATGTGCATTTGAAATTGAGTTGGGAAACTAATTAAATTTATTCGCCGTTACCCCAGTTTGCTTTAATTGGATGAATTTAACTAGTATTTGGTAATTAAATATATTTGTTTTTTTTAACTTAAATCAACAAAATTTTAAGATAAGGTTTGAGTAATTTTATCAATTTTTTTATAAAAATATGTTGTCTTGCAAATACTTATATATTTACTTTTCAAAACATTAACTAAATTATGTTCTAAATTATGTTCATATAGTTTTTATTTCTGCTTTTGTGTCAAAATTATTTTATTCGTCAGATATGATTATATAGTTAACATTTATTATTTAGAAGGATACAAATATAAAAGTATTAATTTTTATTTTTTATTTTTAAATTTCTTAATATTTGTATTTATATTTGAATGCAAGAAATAATATAATTTAGATTCAAAAATTCAAATATACTTAGATTTTAGATTTTTAGATTTTCAGTTAAAAAATAAGTACTACTTGGTATCTATTTGGTTTTGTTAAAATGGTCTTTTTTTTGCTAATGGTAAAAATCTCTTTTTCTTCATATCGTTTTATTGACATCAGAAGTATGATTTTGAAAATTAAAGAAAAATCTATTTTTTAATTTTATTATGAGAAACCTAAATTTTAAATTTTTTAAAAGCTTAAATTATGTGAAATATCTTTATTTATTGTAAAAATTTTACATTATTTCCTCGTAGCACAACTTTAAAAACTTGTTTACTAAATTTGTTGGCAAAAATAATTTAATTGTAAGACACCCTTCAGCATTGGCAACGAAAAAAGAGTGAGTTGCTCTAATTTCTTTATGAAAATTTAAAGGTAATGGACTTTATGAGATAGAATACCAAAGTTTTGTCTTTGAAATTAATTTGTCAATCTCAATATTTTATGTTTTTCTCCTTGGTGCATTGATATTCAACAAGTGATGTAACAAAAGAAAAATTGCTATTGAAGGCACCAAATGTTTTCTAATATAATTGATATCTAGACTTTAAGTCTATGTTGATGGTCTGATTCTTATATTAACTTAAATTAAGAAATTGACAAGTACTCCTTAAAGTATAGAGAAATAGATAGATACTTGTAACATTTGGATAAAAAATATATATATATGGAGTTTGAATAAAAGTACACATTTTCTTAATTAATTAAATAAAAAAGTTCTTAAATTATATTATTGTTTTGGGTGCTGACATATTTACTATCATTGTTCCAATCTATATAATTGTAGTTCTCTGTAAAATTATTTTTAAACTCTTAATTAGGCAGATATCTCCCTTAACTTTTATTTTCTTAGTTAACCTGTTAGTTTATTATCATTTGTATCTCTGAAATTTTTTAAAATAACAATACAATATATTTTTCAATTAATTATAATAATTTGCTCTTTATTTTAATATTTTTCACAATATATTTCTTTTAACTATAACAATTGTAGTCCCTCTTTTAATACTTTTTACAATCTACCGAGAACTAAATAAATTCTTTTAATTTATTATTTCAATAAAAAATTTTAAAATGTATAATTATTAAAAAAATTCAAACAAATGAATTAAATCAAACTCATATATAAAATATTTCGAACTCTCTTCTTTTACTTTTTTACTAATAATTTGATATTTAATTATTAAAATTCTTTAATTGAAACATTTTTTAACATTTTACTTTTATAAATAATATATTTATTTAAAAAATTATATTATATTTATTATATTTTCTTTACAAAATTATAAAAATATAAATAAAAAATATAAACAATTAACACATGGTATCTTTAATTTACCCCAACTATTATTAAAAAACATTTAATCCGCCCCCAACTTTTACAAAAGTCTTCACTTCACCCCCAAACATTAACTTATACTATTATTTTAAATAACAAAAGGGTAAAATCATAATTTTATAATTTGAAATTAATAAAAATAATTTTTCCCTTCTCTCTCATCTTCTTCTTCCTCTTCTTTTCTTTTCTTCTCCCGTTTATGTTTTTTTTTTCCAAATTTATCATGACTGCCTATGCCAACCATTGAAGGCTACTTGCTACAACCATCAATGGCTGCCTGTAGCAACCATGGAAGGAAGAAGGAAAAAAATAGAGAAAGAAGACAAAAATAATTTTGAATTTATTAGGAGTAAAATTGTATTTTCACAAATTAATTGCAGTCAACTGTTATAGTTAATAGTCAAAGTTAACATTTGGGATGGAGTGAGAACTTTTGTAAAAGTTAGGGACAAGTTGATGTTTGTCAATAATAATGGGGGTAAACTGAATATTGCCCATATATATATTATGTATTTACATATAGTACAAAATAAAAATAATAAATTTTTTTTCCATAATTTTAATTAAACGTAAATTATATTAGTTAGTAAGAATATAAAATATATTTGATTACTAATTTTATTAAAATATGACACTAAATTTTTTTATACTTTTTATTTATATTTTAATAATTCTTCTTAGAAAAATATAATGAATTTAATATAATCTTTTAAATAAAAATATTATATATAAGAATAAAATGTTAAAACATGTTTCAAAATTTTTTAATAATTAAATATCAAATTTATTACTAAAAAAATTATAAATATTTTAGTATACGAGTTTAATCTAACTCATTATTTAAATTTTTTAATAATAATTTTTTAATAATAGTATTTTATACTCTAAATTTTTATTGAAATAATAAATTAAAAAATTCTTTTATTCTTGAGTATATTGTGAAAAATAGTAAAATAGGAATTAAATTATTATAATTAAAAAAAAAATTACATTAAGCAAAAAAAAACAATTAAATGGAGACCAAATTGTTATAATTAAATAAAATATTACATTAGTTTCTTTTATAAATGTTTAGAGATACAAATAATGATAAATTAACTAGTCAACTAATAGAAATAAAAGTTATTGTGGGATATTTGTTTATTTGCCCAATCATAAAAAGAGTATTTATCTTTTTCTAAATATTAGGGGATATCTGTTTATCCCTTCCAAAAATTGTATGTAATAACTAATATGATTTTAAATAATAAATATAAAATTGCACAATTTATCACATGTAGAAATCACATTTAATTTACATAGAAAAATGTATAGAAATTTGAAATGTATAGCATTCCAAGTAATTGTGGGTGATAGCTCTTGGAGACCATTAATAAATTTAGAAGTCCATTTAATGTAAAGAACTAATTACCTTTTGTGTCAATTCATGTATCTATCTATTGATTTATATGATGACATAAATGAGCAATAATTTTTCTTAAGAAATAAACATACCGCTGAGCTGGTGGACGCCTTTGGTGATGACCTCATGCATATATAAATGTTAATAGAAAATTTAATAACTTATATAATTAGGAGACAAACAATAGTGCATGACTCGAGGATCCTACCATCACACATTGCGTCCACCATCACGTGAGGGTCCTACCATTAGATGTGTGAGAGATGCAAAGCGTGGATTAGATGCAAGGATCCTACCATTAGATGCGTGAGAGGGTAAAGGAACAAAAGAACAAGAATCTCACCATTACGCGAAGTGTGGATCAGATGCGTGAGAGGGTAAAGAAATAAAGTAATAAGGATTCCACCATCACACGAAGCGTGGATCATATGTGTGAGAAGGACGCGAAATATTGATCAGATGCGTAAGAAGGTAAAAAAACAAAGGAACAAGGATCTCATCATCATGCAAAGCATGGATCAGATGCGTGAAAAGGTAAAGAAACAAGTCACACAAAGTATAGATCAAATGTGTAAGACGGGTAAAAGAACAAGTCGCGCGAAGTGTGAATCAAATGCGTGTAAGGGTAAAGAAACTAAGGAACAAAGATTCCACCATCATATGAAACATGGATCACGATCATATGCGTGAGAATATAAAGGAACAAGTCACGCGAAATATGGATAAGATTTGTAAGAAGGGGTAAAAGAACAAGTCATGCGAAGTGTAGATCAGATGCGTGAGAGGGTAAAGAAATAAATCACACAAAGTGTGGAAGGAACAGAGTAAAGATTCCACTATTGCTAGAGTGTCGAGTTTTAATACTATGTTAAAAATAAGTTTGAGTAAAATTCAATTTAAAAGATAATTCAAAGAATAAGGGTGCTCAATCCATATATAAAAAAGATAACAGTCTAGTGTAATGGCGATGTAAGATAGTTAATAAACGAAAGAGTGAACTACTGTAATTTCTTTATGAAAATCTAAAGGTATTGGAATTTAAAAGATAAAATACCAAAATTTTCTGTTTGAAATTAATTTTTCATTCTAAATATTTAAATTTTTTCCTTCTTGGTGGATTGAGATTCAACAAACGATGTAACAAAATCCAGGTAATCAAGGTCCCCGTCTTCGACGATCGAACCCATAAAACATAACAAAATCTCTGATTCCGTGAATCATCTGGCTTTGAAAAGCTTTGCAGAATGAATTAATTTTTTAATTATTTGATAATGGAATAATTTTTATAATCAATTCATTAAGTTACTATCACTGTAAACGGGATTCGCCCACGTGTGTGAATGAAAACAAACGCTGCGTTAATATGACCATTAACTGCATCAATAACGATAGCCAAGATAACATTTCAAGGGTAAGTTCAACAGAACGGTCTACACTGGATTAATTTATTCAAAGTCCTGTTTTAGTACTTTGATCTTCTTTGCCTTGCATTATATGGAATAAAAATATAAAAATAAAATTCTATTTGGTCAATGCTTGTGCCCATGCAACCGTACAAATCTCTCCTACTTTTGAGTTCTCATTTGACAGACAAAAGAAAAAAGGGAAGATTTTGCCAACATATCACAGTCAAACACAATACAATATTAAATTCATCACAATCCGAAACATTTCACCAAACGTGTAGATTGGTGCTCTCTCTTGGGCAGTATTCAAATATTCTCTTTTTTATTTTATTTTACCATTAACGGAATCATGCTGAGAGGAAAAGAAAAGGTAACAAACATATTTTTTATTATTTATTGTGGAAATTATGTCATCATCGCATTCCGGGTAACTAATCTGTCATGGCATGGATGAAAGAAGTCACACCTTGACAGGGATAATCATAAGAGGTTCAGCCTTGTGTAATGTTTCGCCAAATATTTCACTCATATTGATGTCTTCTAGTTTCAAACCATTGGCAAGTTTCCAATCGAAGGCATAAATAAGTGCTGCCAGTATCAAGTGCAACATTCTGTGAGCCAACGGCAAGCCGGGACAAATCCTCTTTCCAGCTCCAAAGGGAATGAGCTCATAGTCTCGGCCTTTCACATCAATTTCACTCCCTAAAAACCTTTCAGGAGTAAATGAGTTTGCATCCGGCCACACGTTTGAGTCTCGTCCCATAGCCCATACATTCGCAAATATTTGTGCATTTTTGGGCACCTTGAAACCGAGGATGTTTAGATCAGTTTCGGTTTTACGAGGACCCAGAAAGGGGCCTGGTGGGTGCAACCGGAAGGTCTCTTTCACTATTGCCTGTAAGTAAGGGAACTTCGTAATCTCAAACTCTGCAACTTTCTCTATCCCATCCTTCCCAAGTAATTCTCTAATCTCGTTCTGAGCTTTTGCTAGTATCTCGGGGTTGCGCAGTAATTCTGTCATTGCCCATTCTACTGTCCTTGATGTGGAATCAATACCTCCAAAAAATAAGTCCTGATATAGAACAGCTTTAGGGGATAAGGTAAAAAGATATAAACAGAAAAAGAAAAATCTCGTGAAATTAGATGAAATTAAGGATGCAATAAATTTAAAAAAAAAATACAATAACAAACCAGTTTTAAATTTTAGAAGGTATTAGTTCAGATAACTACTCCTTAATTACCAGAAGCAGATGTCTCATATCAGTAAAACTGAATTCAGAAGTATTTTCTTCTTCAAGAAGATCTAGAAGTGCATCTAACACATCGTTGCTCTCTTTAGACTTGGTCGAAGAAGCCCTTGCTTGCAACCTGTCATTGATGATACCATCAAATATTTTTAAAACTTCGCCAAAATAACCGGCCAGCCGTTTGCGAGATCCCTGTGGATCAAAAATTCGGAGGGCCGGGAAAAAATCTGCAACATTAGGACTCCCAATTTCTTTCATCACGCCGTGTGCAAGCTCGTTAAAAGTTTGAGACATATGAGAATGATAATGAGCTAAATCAATAGAGAATAAAGTATATGATATAGAATTAAGAATTGCAGTAAAGGCCGCTTGACCAATATCAACAGCAGAACCACTATCGCAATTTTCTTGCAGATAGTCTAGTAGTTCTTGCACCTTTTTCTTGCGCATAGATTGGGTGGCGTCCAGCTGTTTTTTGGAGAACATTTGAACAGCGCAAACTTTCCTAAGATTCCTCCAAGTAGTTGAACCAGCTGCTAGCCATGCCATGGAAATTTTGTGGTGGTCAAGTGCTCGAAGGCTATCCGGGATTGGTCTGTTAGACACGACCTGATCATGTGTGTGGAATATTTCTTTAGCCACATCTGGAGAAGACATGACTATGGTGGTTAAGCTACCCAGCTTGAGGGTCATTATGGGACCATAAGTTTTGGAGAGTTTAGTAAATGTTTCATGAGGCTTGTTTCCAAGCTGGAGAATGTTTCCGATGATAGGATAAGGCCGGGGTCCTGGTGGCAGGTTCCCCTGACCAGATTTCCGGGCGACTAAACACCTGGTTAGGAAATGAATGCAAGCCCATAGAAAGGATAGTAGAAGCAGTAGAGACAGAGTATCCATTTTCACGAGTGCAACTAACAATTTGGTGAGTAAGAAATTTATGGGCATTAGGTTTTAGAAAAGTATGGCGTCTAAGCAATTTTTTCAGCACGCATTTACTTCAGCATGCATGGAATTTTCCTTTCTAATCAAAATCGTAGCCATTTATTTTCAAGACGACAGGAAATCGACTGAAAGTGAAACAACAACCAAGATGACGACGAAGCTAGCTGTCAAGAAAATAAAACAATGTTCTAATTTTAATTGAAAAATTGAATGCATATACAGTTCAGTTTAGTGAATTTTTTGCCTCTGTTTGTTGTTTTTAATTTCGTGAAGTTAACTATTAGGTAATTAAGAATATTTGTCTTTTTTAACTTGGGAAATTTTGAAACACCTGTTTGTTTTTAAGTTTTTGTTTTAAATCGGATAAATAATTTATCAAAACTTTTCTCAAAATTATTCCTACCTAAAGTTTATTTACATTATATTAATCATATAAAATTAACTTATCATATTATCTTATTTTTAAAGACGTATTGTTTTTTCCTTTTACTCTCTCTCTCTCTCTCTCCAACCTTTTTTCATTAAGAATTTCAATGAAAATATTATTGTTTAAACTTTTATAATATATCTCTTATACTTCCATTTTAATTTAAATTTATTAATGTTGCCCTTTACAGTGAATTTAGTATTCATATATTGACCAATTTTTAAGTCTTAAAATAAGAATTTGGTGCAATTTAAATTGATTTAGTACATTATTATGCAAATAACATTCAATTACATCAAATCTTGCATCCCAAACTTTTACTAATATATTAACTAAAATTTGTCTTTATATTAAATGAATTTATCTCCTAATAATTTTCATATATTTATATATGAGATTTCTGATGGTTGAGATTAAATTTGAAATATATAATTAATACATAATTAATGTATTATATTAACTCATATATCATATTTAATCTCAACCGTTAGAAATATATAAATTTAATAATTTATAAATAAATATAATTATATGTATAAAAAATATAGGGTTACTGATTTTTTCCTTCACACATACATGTGTAGATAAAAAATTAAAAGCACTATGGTATGTATTTAAAAAACAAACAAATTTAATTAGAATTGATTATAAATTATTGAAAAAAAATGAAATTTTTTACTAATATAAGTCTTATTTATTATATTTTTTGTAATTATAAATATTATAATAAGATGTTTAGAAAAATTTTGGATTTATACTATTATAATTTTGCTTGACAATAATTGTAAATGACAATAATTGTAAATGAATAAGGGACGCAGTCACTTGTAATTTTACTCACTAATGCAATGCATTCAATCTCAATGCTCTCTCTCTCCCTCTCTCTCCCTCTGTTTTTTTGCTAGATCTCTTCGACTTTTCCAGTGTCCCAGTCCTTTCTCAATTATTTTATGATATATAATTATATGTGTCTTCTTTTGAAATGCTGGCAGGTTCTAGTTGTTGGTGAAGGCAAAAGCTAGTTAACACCTGTCCACTTCGGCGGCCAGCAAAGGCAAAGAATGGACTTCAATCACTAAGTACTTTCGTTTTGGAATTCCAAGTATAGCTAGCACGGGAAAGCCTCCGGTCCTGCACGATGTTTGTAAATATAAAAAATTGAATATGGAAATATATATAAATGTAATGCCAAAGTAGAGAATAGAAAAAACGAGCCAAAATTAAATGTAATGCCAAAGTAGAGAGTAGAAAAAACGAGCCAAAATTTTCTTTCTTTGAAATTTTCTCTTGCATAGATATATTTTCCACAACCAGCAACTGCATGCCCTTTGACTTCAGACCGTCTAGCTGACCTCCAATTCCAGCGCAACTAATTTCCCGTCCTGCAAGTCCAAGTTCTACACCATATGTACCAACACAGTGGACCAGATCAACATGAAAGTAAAACTTTATTGATTGGAATATATTCCTTATACCATTCAACTTAATTTCTGACGTCATCTCTTCTAGATGATCAATATATATTTCTGTCATCGACATTGATCCCTCACCTCACCTGATCCTCCCGTTCAACGCTGGCCCTTGCTGGTGTGCCTCACGACTTCCCCAATTCTTGATGCACATATCCCTTCAACGTTAGGCAGGTTAGGTTGTAGAATTTGTGACTCATATTTAGTAATAGATACATTATATTAGGATACGCTAACATAATCAGGGGTTGAACTTCTCGGAAAGGTCGTCAGTGGTACAAGGGGATGACACACCCCTTGCTGGAGGTTAAGGGACAACGCCTCTACCTGTTTGCAGTATTATATATATGTGTATAGATATATATATGTGTGTGTGTTGTATGAGTTTGATTACTATATGAGCCTGACTTGAACCGAGCGTAACCCAAATTTGACCCAAAAGTCGATGCTATAACTTAAAAGTTGTAACTCCCAAGTATAGGTTGTCTCAAGTAATAAAATTTGAAAATTTGAGTGTCGGTTCACAGCAAGTACATTATACAAAGTCCACAAGTTCAATTTTCAAATATTACAATTCCAATTGTCCAAATATGATGAAAATAAAATTAATTTGTTACTTGTTGAATGTAAATTTAGTATTATTAACTATTAGGGCATTAGGGATTCATTTTGTTGATAATTATAAAAATTATTTTTTACTAATTTTTTTTAACTCAATTAAGAATCACTTAAGAGATGATCTTAATTGGAAGATAAATATGTTGAAATACATCACAATACCTCTTTAAAGAAAAGGTAACAAAATAAAAGATTAATCATTCAATTTATTTGTGAAAGTTATAACATACTTTATTCTTGGTTTTTAGAAAATGTGCAAACATTGAGTGTACCTTAGTTAACAATGAATCAAGCATTCTAACAAATCAAAATACTTTTAAGAAATAGAATTCACTCAATTGAAAAGATTTTGCATTGAAGCACAATTTAGAATGATAAAAGAATAATGTTATAAAATCAACAAAATTTCACCCTTAACCCTAATTACTAATTTAGAAAGACATTATTTAATTGAAACTCAAATTACAAAAAGGAAAAAAAATGATAACAAAGATAAGCTCTTCTCACTTCCACATCTTCCTTTATATAGGTAAAAATAAAAATACTTCACATGTGTAAACATAATTTACCAATTTTCAATTAATCACGCTCTATCAACTTACAACACATTTTTTACTATCAAAATCATCAAAATTTGTGAACTAATCTTTTTCAAAGTTGTAGGTGGATGACTCAGCTTTCTAATAGTATATATCTCACCCTTATTGATTTTGTAGAACGTAAATTGTGTTAAAAATAAACAGAAATGTTGAAGTTGCATTTCTCCACCACCCATCTAGAATGATGGCTCTTTGTCAGATTTCTGGAGCACCTAACCGTATAATTTTTGGGTACGTATTTTGGGAGATACGCCTAAAATACAGAAGCATGTTGGGTTAGTCCGAAGATGCACTTTAGAGTTCTGTTGAAACCCATTTTTGTCCCATTAATTGCTCAAACTAGTCCAATATTTAGCTTACAAACTTATGAAGTAATGAGTCTATATTTTTCCAACAGAAGAATCGTATCAATTACTATTTTGGATTGAAAGATACGCTTATTATACGAAACCTGTGCAAAATTGACTATTTAGTCCAATTCATGTTTTAAAATTTAATATAAAGGAATATGCTTTATTTGTTGAGAACAGAAGGACATTATTAAGTGTAAATCATAATATTTCTCTTGATAAATCTATACTTTAAACATTTATCACCCGAAATATATATTTGGGCACTTAGGACAAACATTGTACTGTTCTCTCCTATTCATCTAGTGCAATTCGCCTTTCTCTTTGCAATGATTTTTCTTTTGAAATTTTCAGAGGTTTTCCACATAAATTCGGTATTATTTCTGATTTCTTATGTTTTCTATTTACTTGATTATTTGATTTTGCATAACAAATTATTATCAAAGCGGGAGTTGTTTGCAAACTAAGTTCTCATCATGGGTTCTTCAATCGAGTATGATATGGAAAAGTTTGATGGCAAAATAAACTTCAGTTTGTGAAAGATTCAATTTCAGGCGTATATGAGATTTTAAGGGTTATAGAAGGCAGTAAAAGATAAATATCCAACAAATATGAAGGAAAAGAAGAAGGCTAATTCAAAAGAGCAAGCTCTAAGTGCAATCCAAATGTCAGTAACTGAAGATGTGCTGCAAAAAATTATAGATAAAGAGAAATCGTCGAGGACATGGAAGAGATTGGAAGAACTTTATACTGGTAAGTCTCTAACTAATCAGTTGTATCTAAAAAAAGACTTTATACTTTAAAAATGAAGGAGAGAACATTTGTGAAGTCGTACTTAAATGAATTTAATTTTGTAATCATGGATATGAAGAATGTAGACATTACAATTTCATATGAGGATTAAGCCATGCTTGTGTTGTGTCATTGCAACCATCATATGATTTATTTGTTGATAATTTGCTATATATAAAGGAATCAAATAACA
The DNA here is from genome assembly GCA_022749755.1 of Azadirachta indica. NCBI lineage: Eukaryota > Viridiplantae > Streptophyta > Magnoliopsida > Sapindales > Meliaceae > Azadirachta > Azadirachta indica. Next base: position 21,728,105 of record CM040440.1, read on the forward strand.
TGATGAATGTGTCAAGTGCATTGAAGTCTAAAAAACTAAAAAAACACTTTTCTGGTGGTGAAAATGTCGAAGGTGAAGGTTTGGTATCAAAGAGTAGAACACAATCTAGGGATAATTTAAAAAAAAAAAAAAGAATAAGGCTAGATCAAAGTTTAAGATAAAAAAGGTACGCTGTTCTGGATGTGGTAAGCAGGGTCATTTCAAAAGGATTATCCTCATAGAAATTCTAAGGAAAAACAAGTCGAGAATTCTACGAATGTAATCACCGGAACTTCAAGGGATGATGGATCAGACAGTGCTGGTGAAGTATTGTCTGTTTATGTTAAATAGTGGAAAGACCAATAGATTATGGATTCGGGTGCCTCATTTCACATGTGTTTTCATAGAGATTGGTTTGCTGCTTGCTCATAAATGAGTGGTAAAATGTATCTTGATGATGATTTATGTTCTTGAGGAATTGGAACGATGCAGATTAAAATGTTCGATAGTGTAATCAAAACATTAGAGTGTTGGCATGTTTCAAGATTGAAAAAAAAAACTTAATTTCCTTTAGTGCCTTGGATTCGAAGGGATTCAAATTTCATAAAGACAATAGAGTTTTGAATATTGCAAAAGGCTCAATGGTGTACATGATGACTAGTACACGTGGTGGTTATACATTCTTCACGAAATTATTATTCAAGGTACAGCTTCAATAACTATCGGAAGTAATGATATGGATACTACCAAATTGTGACATATGAGACTTAGGCACATAAGTGAAAGAAGTTTGTCAAAATTGAGTAACAAGATCTATTTAGCAAAGAAAATTTGGGCAATTTCAGATTTTGTGAGCATTGTATTTTCGAGAAGCAAATTAGAGCAAAGTTCAATAAAGTAATCCATAAGACTAAGGGCATATTAGATTATGTGCACTCAAACTTATAGGGTCCATATAACGTTGCTTCAAAAGGTAATACTAAATACTTTATAACTATTATTGATGATTACTCCAGAATAGTTTGGGTTTATTTTCTGAAGACCAAAGATGAGACATTTAAGATATTCAAGTAGTGGAAGACGATGATTAAGAAGTAGAAAGGTAAACAAGTCAAGCATATTAGGATTGATAATGGTTTGTGATATTATAATTCTGAATTTGATGAGTTCTGCAACAAGAAAGGAATAGTGAGACATCATACTTATGTGAAGACACCAGAGTATAATGGAGTTGCAGAACGCATGAACAGAACACTGTTGGAGAAAGCTCTTTGTATACTTTTTCATTCTGATTTGTCAAAGGTATTTTGGGTTAAAGCAGTAAATACAGTATGTTACTTAATAAATAAGTTTCTATCTATAACTATTGATTGTAAGACTCATTTTGAGGTATGGTCAGATACACCTGCTGATTATACCCACTTAAAAGTATTTGATTGTCTAACATATGTTCATGTTATTGATGGTAAACTTGAACCAAGGTTTAAGAAATGCATATTTCTAGGATATAAATTTGAAGTGAAAGGTTACAGATTGTGGTATACTGATTCGAAGTCTCTAAGTTTTGTGATTATTAGGAATATTACATTTAATGAGTCTACTACACTTGACCGTCAAGAGGATGAATTAATAACTGGAAAAAACCATGGTGTCAGTGAGCAGGTGGAGCTTGAAGTAGAAGCTCTAACAACACAACGGCCCACAGACCAGAAGATAAATGATGTACATAGTGTTGATACAAATAGTCAACAATATGAGGATGCACAAGAACAGCAGGATAACATTACCACTAAAAGGTCAAGGCGATAGATTCCACCACTTGAGCATTATGGTTATGCTAATATAGTTTTATATGCGTTATCTGTTGTCGAGACAGTGAACATATATGAATTTACTACTTTCAAATAAGCGATATTTTGTCCAGAAGCAAAATAGTTGATAAATGTTATGATTGAGAAAATAAAGTCTTTATATAAGAATCAAACATGAGAGTCAGTGGCATTGTTTGAGAGACAACAAGTTGTAAGATGTAAATGTGTTTACAAGAAAAAGAAAAGGATATTAGAGGCTGACGCTTATAGATACAAAGCACGTCTCGTAGCAAAAAATAATACACAGAAGGAGGGAATTGACTTCAATGAGGTATTTTCTCCAGTTGTAAAATATAATTCTATCAAAATGCTGCTAGCTTTGGTTGCTGTTTATGATCTTTATCTTAAGCAGTTAAATGTTAAAACTGCATTTTTGCATATCACATTGAAAGAGTAGATTTATATGAGTCAACTAGAGGGTTTTATCTCTTCAGATAACTAGGATCAGGTTTATCTTCTTAAGAAATTTGTTTATGGTTTGAAGTAGTCTTCTAGACAGTGGTATAAAAGATTTGATAATTTCATGCTTGATTATGAATACACGAGAAGTGTTTATGACAGTTGTGTATATTATAAGAGACTCTATTATGATAGCTACATTTATATGCTACTGTACGTCAATGATATGTTGATAGCTATGAAAAACATGTTGGATATTGATTTATTGAAAAAGCAATTAAGTGATGAGTTTGAGATGAAGGAACTGGGTGCAATAAAGAAGATTTTAAGTATAGAGAGATTCACAAGGACAGAAGGTCAAGGACTTTGTTCTTGTTGAGAAAGTTCTTGACAAGTTTAACATGAGTAACTGCAAACTTGTGAGTACACAATTGGTAATCCACTTCAGATTGCCTACAGACTTGTCACCCACAACATAGGAAAAGGTGGAGTACATAAGACACGTTCTTTATTTTAATGCAGTTGGAAGTCTCATGTATGTTATGATTTGTACTAGACTTAATCTAGCTTATGCAGTGAGTGTAGTGAGTAGGTATATAGCTTCTCCTAAAAAAGAACACTAGAACGCTGTGAAGTGGATATTGCGATATGTGAAGGGCATTATTTATGTGAGACTGATATTTAATAAAACAATATCAAATATGACTGAGTTAATAAGTTATATAGATTTTGATTATGCAGGAGATTTAGACAGAAGGAGATCATTGATAAGTTATGTTTTTACCTTATTTAGGTGTGCCATTAGGTAAAAGGCAACATTGTAAGCTACAGTAGCATTATCGACTACAGAGGCTGAATACATGGCTACTACAAAGCAGTAAAAGAAGCTTTGTGGCTGAGAGGTCTTGTGAGTAATATTGGATTGTCAGAATAGCAAACAGTTGTACATTGTGATAGTTAGAGTGCCATCCATTTGACTAAAAACTAGATGTTTTGTGAAAGGAGAAAGTATATTGATGTCAGGTTTTATTTTGTCAAAGATATAGTTTCAAAAGGTTCTATTGTAGTACAGAAGATTTCTACACACGAGAACAAACATGTTAACCAAAGTAGTTACTGTGGCCAAGTTCAAGCATTGCTTGGACTTGATTTGTATTTGTAGCATTTGATGAGCCCTTAGGGGTATAGTAGAGAAGTTCAGACAAATATGTGCCAAGGTGGAGATTTGTAAAATTTGTGACTTATATTTAGTAACAGATACAGTATATTGAGATATATTGACGTAATTAGGGGTCGCACTCTTTGGAGAGTTCGTCTAGAGTGTTAGGAGGTGAAACGTTTCTTATTTAGGGGTTAGGAGGCAACGCTCCCTCTCATTTATAGTATTGTGTATGTGTGTGTGTGTTGTATGGGTTTAATTACTATATAGGTTTGAACCAATCCAAGTGTAACCCAAATCTCACTCAAAACCCGAAATATATATTTGGATGTTTAGAGCAAACATTGTACTGTTCTTTCTTCTTCATTTAGTAAAATTCGTCTCTCTCTTTTCAATGATTTTTCTTTTAAAATTTTCAAAGGTTTTGCACGTAAATACAGTATTATTTTTTATTTCTTATGTTTTCTATTTACTTTATTACTTGATTTTGCAAAACATAAGTCTCTCCGTGTAACTTGTCTCTAGCCCCCACCGCGTAGAAATTAAACAGGGATGGTCCGAATAATTAATTATATAATAATATCGTGTACGTTTCATCATTTTCTTTCTGATACAGGCACGCAAAATAATTAGAATTTCACTCCTAATTAAGGTTATGAATGAATGAAATTAGTTATAAAGTTAATTAGAAAGAAATATCAATTGAATTTACTAATTGCATTCACACCTGGTTAACCATATTAATGGACTTTTCGGTTGTACAATCTGCGTCATTATCATCCGTAAAGTCAGTTCAGAATTAATATTGATGGACTCTTCGATTATATAGTCTGCATCATTATTATTTTTACAACTAATCAGAACTCATGGAGATCAACTAAACTTGAACTAATTTCCAAGTTGAATTGACAATTAACTGCAGATTTCGCATTTTTGAGTATTTACACGAAATTCATAATCAAGACAGAAAATTGAGGCCCTCTTCCAATAAGCTATAAGAATAATGACATTAAATTAACCCATATTTAAGGAAATATACGAATTAAACCACAAAACCTTTTCTTTACTGTAGCTCGTTTCTCTACTAGTCTGAAAATTTTCAGAGAAAATTGGTTACTCTGTTGAGTATTTGAAAATAGTTATTGATGATAGCAAGCATGTTATGTTGCACCCATCTGAATTTCTATTCAAAATATCTTATATCATTAAAGTAAATTAAAACTTTTTGATTTTATAAGACTCTGGTTTAATTCTAAAAATAACAATACTTCTCTCACTTCTTCATTAAGTCTCAGTGTTCTTAATCTTTTTTTCTGTAATTTTCAAACTCCTAGTTAAAATAGCCAGTAGGTCATTGTTTATAGATTATCTAACTCCTTGTAAATACATGATGTTAATACTTTTTTTGTTTCCTCTAAATTTTCTAACTCTGGGTACCTTCCTCGTTAATCCAAAATTATTATGAATTTTTTTAAAAAAATGTATTTATTTAATTTAATATTTAAAAAGAAAAGAAATTTCTAATGAGTAAAAGTTAAATGTTAATAAAAGTAATAAATTATAGGTATAATATATTAGTATAAAAAAGTGTAACAAAATTTAAAATGTGTACGTAGATTAAATTCAATGTGTGATATCTTTTATATAATTTTGAGAGAACTTTGGAAGGATAATAGTAACGCGATTCTAGATGGAATGTTGATCATCTTAGTAGCCTTATTCCAAAATTACATTATATTATCATGAACTGTCACATATCATAAGACATGACTTGAAAAGATTTTGTCAAAAATTAAGAGAGAGAGGATGGAATCGGAATTTTCAACCACCAATGCCGTGGCCTCAGGGCAGTGGCACCCTAGCGCTTTCAGACGATATTTCATTAATTTTAATTATTTGGCAAATGGAATAATTTTGAAATTTATTTATTTATTTATTCTGAGATTTATTTGGTTACTATCAATGAAAAAAAGCACTTACCGCATGTGAACAAGAACAAACGTCCCGTTCTGCGACCCATCCACGAAAAACTGCATAAGCGTTTTATTTCGCAAGTCGTGATGAGAAGCATACATCACTTGAATCCTAAACATATAGCTAGCAGGAGCCAAGAATCAAAAACATGTGAACACAAGGGAAAGGTTGAAGAGATATAAACATAGTTATAGAAAGGTACCATGGCCTTTTAATGCACGGGATGAATTTTCAAACCCACTAATAGAAATTAGAGACAGTATCTACTTAGATACGCTCGAATGACCCCTTCTTATAATGAGAATGTATATAACCATATTCCGGTCTGGTCTGGTATGGAATGAACTTATAATCATGGGATCGACTCGATCAGCAGATTATAGATTATAAGTTCATAACCCTAGCCCATTCTCATTTTGTTCGGAACAGATCTACTAATTCTTTGATTCCAGTTAGTAAGAGGGATCTTGAACTAAGAAATAGATTCTAGAAACTAACTAGAAGCTAAAAAAGGGTATCCTGAGCAATTGCAATAATCGGGTTCATTGATATTCCTGATATAGTAGATGCTATCACACATACAATCATACTCAATTCGATGGAATTGTTTGACCTTAAAGGGGATCCTCTATAATTTTGCACGTGAGGGGTTATTTCTTGCTTTCGTCCAGTCATTAATAACTTGATTATTTTTAGATAATAGTAGATAGAATCAAAGCAGAAATGGGGAATTTGAAAGAAGAAAAATCTTTCAATTTTCAATTTATGATTTATAACTTTTTCTTTGGTTTGGAAAAATTTTTTGAATCCGGCCGCGAGGTCTGAATATTAAGTATGAATCATAGTTCGAATACTTCGTGATCTATTTTATATATTCCGTGCTCTAGATACTCGAATAAATATCTGACGGGGTAAAACCATCTCTCGCAAGACGACAAACCCATTCTCTGTACTATCAATAGGATCAATTAGAATAAGTCACACAATCATATTCCGAAAATATAGAAACAAAAAAATTTCGCGATCGAACTACCAATCAACTAAAATAAAAATCCGAGACCTAAATACTTATTTAACAGCTAAGATTTTGAGATTCTTGTTAATCTAATTCAGTGAAATTCCGTCCAGTAAAACAGAAGAATTATAAATCTCCAAAATTATAGATAGGAATATCGCACCCTCGTCACATCGCCCTTAATCAACTGATAATGTCTACTTAAGCCCGAACCCCGCTACATATTTCCATCTCTTATTTTGTTTTTTTTTTTTAATTTCTTTTTAACAAAACCCAAAAATTTATAAAAAAAAAAAAAAAAGAGACATACTTTGATAGAAATTTTAGCCAAAAATTTCGCTCATGTCCACATTTTCTGGTTTGACGCCGTTAGCAACTTTCCAATCGGAAGTGTAAGCAAAGTGATGCAAGCATTTAAGTGTAGCTTTCTGTGAGCCAACGACAAGCCAGGACAAGTCCTTCTTCCGGCTCCAAATGGAAGGAATTCAGTGTCTCCGCCTCTCACGTCAATTTCATGCGCAAAGAACCTTTCACGCATGAATCAGATTGGATTTGGCCATATGCTTGCATTTCGTCCCATGGCACCTTGAAGCCGCAAATGTCCACTTCAGTTTTGGCTTTATGGGGTACGAGAAATCAGAAATGGAACCGGTGTGTGCAACCTTGAGGTTTCTTTGACTATTGCACGTAAATAAGGGAACTTCGAGACTCCATTCTTGCCAACTAATCCTCTAGTCTCGTTTTGAGCTTGTGCAAATTTTTCTGGGTTGTGTACAACGTGTAATAATTCTGTCATTGCGCACTCCACTGCTCTTGATGTTGTATCAGGACCTGCAAATAATAAGTCCTGAAGTAGAATAACGTTGGAGGATAGAATCAAATTGGCTTTCTTTTCAAAGGAAAAGAAATCGCGAAATTTAACAGTTATTAAGACACGATAACAAACTATCATGCAATTTAAGGTATTAGTTCTGTTAACTCCTTACCAGAAGCAGATGTCTTATGTCAGTGAGACTCAATTAAGAATGTTCTTCAGCAAGATTCAAGAATGAATCTAATACATCGCTGCTCTTCTCCAACTTTGCCGTAGAAGCCTTTGCTTGTAATCCTGCATTGGTGATACACAGTAGCGGAGTCTGAAAAGGATCAAAACGTAAATATAAAAAACATGTGGAGCCAAAGCCCAAAAAAAAAAAGTTAATCTCTAAAACTAAAATTACAAAAAGTAATTATATATTTTAAATTTCTTTTGGAACTTGTTGCAGGGGAGGGGGCCACTGTAGGCCCAACAGTGCTCCGCTACTGCTGATACTATCAAAGATTCTAAATACTCTTTTCAAACTAACTAGTCATCTATTTGCGTGATCCTTGTATTTCGACAAATTGGAGGAGCCGAGAAATAGTCAGCAAGATTAGGATTACCAATTTCTTCCGTCATGCCGCATGTAAGCTCGTTAAAACTTTGAGACAGATGAGAAAGATGATGAACTAATGAACAGAGAATGAAGTATTTGATATAGAATTAAGAACTGTACTCAAGGCCGCCTGACCAATACATATCAACGGAAGAATTACTACTACAATTTTCATGCTCTATGCATGGTTCGGGTGGCATCCAGCCGCTGCGTGGAGAACATTTAAATGTGATATATATTTATGTATGTATAATACAAGCAGTAAAGGTAGGTAATACATTAATTATCACGAGTGCTTCTCAATTAATTTGGCAATTTGAAGATATACATAACATATATACAGAGAGAGAGCAGCGTCCATGCTTTGAATTATTTCACATGTGATATGCCTGCTGTTGCTCTAGCAGCACTCTGTATATGTTAATAAAAGTAATTAATAGGCATATTCTTATGCGATTTTGCATGCATTTTCTTTTGTCGAGGAGGTAATTTGCAAACAAGGCATGCGGGAGAATCCACTGACAAGCGAGAACTAGTTCTCTCTTAAAACCAATTTCCTCCCACCACCAGAAATATGGAGTCACACTCTTTCTATCCCAAGGCTTTTCCTCTGTCTCCCTCCATCCACTGTCGTTTTTAATTTGCAGCTCTCTGCGACTTTGTTCGTATCTGCTAGCTACATCCAATAGTTTATATATATAATACAAATTTTCTTTTAAAATTTTCAGATTCAAATGATTGTAAGCATATATATTGGCATAAATAATTTAATTCTGATGACACATTCTCACATTGGCAGCGACCAAAGAGTGATTGCTATAAAATTTTCAGTTTGAAATTCTTATATTGCATAATGTTACTAAATACGCCTCTGTCGCATTTCGAAATAAGTCGAATACCCTCATTGTTTCTTTACATTTAATGAAACTCCGCTATTTAGAAGTAATGAAGGTGCATTTAGTTTCACTACATTTGTCTGAAGGCCCAACTCTATGTGTATCCAGCCCAATATAAGAAGACTCTCATTCCTTCATTCTTTCGCCTTCCGAGTAAGCCATGGCAGAGCAAAATACTAGCGGTACTTTTATTTGGATTTTAAGGGTAATGTCTATTATATCATAAAATTTATTAAAAATAACTTAGTAACGAATATATATGTTTCTGTTATACAAGTTTTAAATGTACCCAATTTTTTTGATTAATTTAATTTAATATAATTGGTGAATGGTGATGGCATAGAAAAACTTATTTTATATGTGTATTTAAGAAGTTCAATGCGTCCAAAGGCAATAAAATATAATAATAGTAATATCTATGATTTAACTTTGCGTATAAGTTAAGATAAAAACAAAGATTTTTCAAATGGTGATAAAAATTAAGGGGAATTAACACATACCTCCTCTGAAGTATTAGATTTTAACACTTAAAGAGAAAGTATAGAGAAATACACGCATACCTCCCTTACACTGTTAATTAACAAACCTTATTAATTGAAACGAGTAAAAGATCCATAATATTTTAATTTTATTGATAAAAACAGAAACTAAAATTTAATTTGAATCTATTATACCTTTTTTTTAGTTTTAAGCATATGTAACGTTTAAAAAATAATTACAAATTTAGTTAATGAAAAAAATTAATTTAAATTATTTAATTTTTTTTTCCTTTTGCAACATACACACCTAACCCTAATGTGCCTCCCCTTCCCCTCAATTCTGCCGCTGCCTTTCTCCCTATCTCCACCTCCTGCAAAAATCTACCAACCTCTCTCCCTTTCCTTAATTTCTGCAACAATCCGTTCTCCCAACCCTCTCAAAAAAATCCACTAACTCCATTTCCCTTTATCTCTCTCTCCCCCTTCTACAAAGTCTGGTCGCTCCTTCCTCACCTTCTTTTGTAAAAACCAGTGCCCCTTTCTCTCTCTATTCTCCTTCTGCAAAATTGCACTGCCTCTATTCTTCTCTCTCTCTTGATCTCTCTATTTGTTTTATAAAACAATATGTCAAATTCGTAATTACAATTAAATTTACCAATCAAATATCACATAGACAAGACACAATTACTCCAAAAACAAAATTTTTATAGTCAGCATCCATTATCAATGCGTTAAACAAGAAAACGAATTTGAGCAACAACTACTTGAAAATGGAAGGAAAAGAATCACAAGATGGTATTATTGGTGGAAGTGTTTGATCTTGATCGGATTTAGGAGGTGAAACTTTCCATTGAAGAGAAAAAATTACTAATATTTTGTACAAATAGACTAGTTAATTTATGCGTTAGATAGGTAAAAATGCTTTTAAATAATTTTTCTCAACAAAGGTTTATGTGTAGGTATAAATAATATACAAAAGTGAAAAGTTATATGTATTTTTACTATAATACTCTTAAAATAAACAGAAGACTAACGGTGATAGATGACTTTAAGGGAGGTAAGTGTTTTTTTTCTCATAATTTCTCTTTAAGTGTTATAATATCAAACCTCAGGGGAGGTATGTGTTAATTCCCCTAAAAATTAAAATGTAGCGAGCAAACAAACAAACGAACGAAAAGGCAATTGGAAATAGAAATAATAAACAAGCCCGTCCTTCTGTTTGCAATTTCAATTGTGTTTTGACTGGGCAACCACAAGGCAGGGCCTGTATTACTAAATCCTCCATCTCTCTCGCGCCTAATTCGCCTTCTCACTCGTCCCCTCCGATTCTCAAACATTTCTCTCTTCTCCTCTGTTTTCTCGATCGATCGTTTCTCTCACTTGCGCTCTCGTTCGTAATTTAATCACCGTCGCCGTCTTGAAGGTAATCATTGTCAACTCTCTCTGTCACATTTTCTTCAATCATTTGTTTTTTTTTTTGAATTACGCGATAACTTTGCGGAGTTTTCGCTGATTTTTTCAGTTTCTTTCCTCTTTTATTCCCAAATTCACTCGGATCAGAGTTCATCGTCTTGTTTCTCCCACTGGTTGCGTAGATTCTTATTGTACATGCTACATTTTTAGCCACTTGATCGATCTACTGCATTGATCTATTTTTCGGTTCGTTAACAATCTCATGTTCGGATATTTTGAAATACCTGCATTGTACCCTGGTTTCTCTGTCGTGTATGGATATGTATGGATATGCATTTACATAAGTGAATCGTCTTCATGAGCAAGATCTGTTATATTTTATCTGCTTCTTCTGATATATTCGGCTTCATTTTGAGTTTAGGGCACTAAATGACAATTCTGTAGAAGAATATTTTATTTTACAAGCAGATACGCGGTTAGTAAGCCAAAGAGTTACGTTTGCTTTAGTTTAGTTGCTTATGTTATCTTTCTCTGGTTATATACTTTTTAATTTTAACTAGATCAAACTTGGAGTATTTCTGACTTTCTTCAGAACTGTCAATATGTAGCATAGGGACTGAGAGGCTTGCTGATAATTGGTTCATTTTTATTTTTGAATAATTTATTGTGCCTGACCTTGGTTACTTTGGATTGCTTGAAAGAGTATCCAGTCATATATAAGTGAATTTTATTCCTTAGTCCACTGAACCTGATTGAATTTGTTTTGAATTGATCATGATATAGTCTGCTATTATTTATTTATTGTTTTTGTACTTTTGCTCAAAGTACTAATGTGTTTTGCATAATTTGAACTGCATTTGCTTTACTTTCTGTAACTTAATCATGGCATATTCATTGCCATATGTCATATCTTCATTAATCATGTAGTTCTAGTTAATTTAACTGGTGTTCAGTTCTCATTTATTCTTATTTTCAGTAGGTGCCTGTAAATTATATGATATTTGCTAGATTTTTAAAGCTATAACACAATGGAAGAAGAAGAAGAGAAAAGGAGGAAGGTTGAACACATTCCTGGGAAGGACTTGGGTGATTTTAGAGGGGTTAGTGTTGTACAGGATAGACTAGAAACATCTAATCAAGAAAATATTGATGTCGCTGGTAGTCGTGAAACTGACATAGGAAGCAACAATGTACCTGTGCAAGGGATTGATTCTGTGCCTTCAATAGTGGATGAAGAACATTTTGAGCAGGTCTCTTTAAAAGATCAAGATAATGGAAGATTTCCATATGGTGAGATTGAAGAACTCTCACAAAGGAGTGAGAATGATTCTTCCCCTGTTGCTGAATTGCGGCATGATCGTAGCATTTCGAGCCCTGGACCTGAGATACCTACAGGTTATGCCATTAAGCAGTCATTTTCATCAACAAGTCTTGATTCTTACTATTATGGGGATGTCGGGTACTCTCCCATGGGTTCGCCACCAAAAACCAAGCCTAAAACTGTTATGCCAAATGTTTCTCCAGAGTTATTGCATTTAGTTGATTCTGCAATCATGGGGAAACCTGAAAGCTTGGGCAAACTGAAGAATATTGTGAGCGGTGTTGAGAGCTTTGGAACAGGGGAGGAGGCAGAGAGCATTGCATTTTTGGTTGTTGATTCTCTTCTTGCCACGATGGGTGGTGTAGAAAGCTTTGAGGATGAGGATAACAATCCTCCAAGTGTGATGCTGAATTCCCGAGCTGCCATTGTGGCAGGTGATCTGATTCCTTGGCTTCCTTGGGTTGGTGACAGCAAGGTATACATGTCTTCTAGGACAAGGATGGTTAGGGGATTGCTTGCTATATTAAGAGCTTGCACAAGGAATAGGGCAATGTGCTCTATGGCTGGTTTATTAGGTGTTCTTTTGGGGTCAGCAGAGAAGATATTTACGCAGGATGTTGATTCAACGGAGCAGCTGAGATGGGATGGAACCCCTTTATGCTACTGCATCCAATACTTGGCTGGGCATTCTCTTAGTGTTATTGATTTGCATAGATGGTTTCAAGTCATTACAAGAACACTTACTACTGTGTGGGCAACTCACCTAATGCTTTCATTGGAGAAGGCAATGGCTGGAAAGGAATCAAGGGGACCAGCAAGTACTTTTGAGTTTGATGGTGAAAGCTCTGGCTTGCTTGGTCCAGGGGAGAGCCGTTGGCCATTTACTAATGGGTATGCATTTGCTACATGGATCTACATTGAATCATTTGCAGACACATTAAACACAGCGACCGCTGCTGCAGCAATTGCTGCTGCTGCTGCGGCCAAGTCAGGAAAATCTTCAGCTATGTCGGCTGCAGCTGCTGCCAGTGCCCTTGCTGGTGAAGGAACTGCACACATGCCGCGTTTGTTCAGTTTCTTATCTGCTGATAATCAGGGGATAGAGGCATATTTTCATGCACAGTTTTTGGTTGTTGAAAGTGGTAGTGGAAAGGGTAAGAAGGCTTCTTTACATTTTACTCATGCATTTAAGCCGCAGTGCTGGTATTTTATTGGTCTTGAGCATACTTGCAAGCAAGGACTTATTGGGAAAGCAGAGAGTGAGTTGAGATTATATATTGATGGATCCTTGTATGAAAGCCGTCCTTTTGAGTTCCCTCGGATCTCCAAGCCTCTTGGATTTTGCTGCATTGGGACAAATCCCCCTCCTACGATGGCTGGTTTACAGCGTCGTCGTCGTCAGTGCCCTTTGTTTGCTGAGATGGGGCCTGTTTATATCTTTAAGGAGCCAATTGGCCCAGAGAGGATGGCACGTTTAGCTTCTAGAGGAGGAGATGTGGTACCTTCTTTTGGTCACGGGGCAGGGCTTCCTTGGCTAGCCACTAATGACCATTTGAGAAATGTGGCCGAGGAAAGTTCTCTTTTGGATGCAGAAATTGGAGGACACATTCACCTGCTCTACCATCCCTTATTGTTAAGTGGGCGGTTCTGTCCTGATGCTTCTCCCTCTGGTGCTGCAGGTATCTGAATCATTTCTATACTTTGTGAGAATGTTCTGAATAATTTTCACATATGATTTCAGTGCAAGGGCAGTACTGTACTTCACAAATGATATTGTTCCAGACAAATAATTTTCGAATGGATACCTATTACATTCAAGATTTTTTGCTTGTGAGAAAGTTTTATTTATTTCATTATGATGGGTTTTTCTCTAATTTTTATTTGCTCCTATCTCGAGTCTGAATATATAAATGATAGAATGGATGATGTGTATTTAGAGAAAAACCTATATATAGGACCAAATAAAAATTAAAGAAAAACCTATATATATATATTTCTCCGTCTCTTGCTTTGCTTTTGCTATTTCTTTGTCTCCTTGTTCTTCTTTATCTACTGGCTCTCTTTATACTACAGGCTTTGACATATAGAAGGCTAAATGTTTGAATGATTTATGGGTTGCTTGTCTTTCTTATTACGCCTGTATTTGATGATTCAGGCATGCTCAGAAGACCTGCTGAAGTTCTTGGGCAAGTTCATGTCGCTACACGAATGCGACCAGTGGAGGCTTTGTGGGCCTTGGCTTACGGAGGCCCCATGTCTTTGCTTCCTTTGGCAATAAGCAATGTGCATAAGGATAGCCTGGAACCACAACCAGGAAATCTTCCTTTGTCTTCGGCAACTACTGCACTAGCTGCTCCAATTTTCCGAATTATTACTTTAGCTATACAACACCCCGGGAACAATGAAGAGTTGATTCGTACCAGAGGACCTGAGGTTTTGTCAAGAATCTTATACTATCTTCTAAAAACCTTGTCTTCGCTTGGTGCCGGAAAGCATAATGGTGTAGGAGATGAGGAACTTGTAGCAGCTGTTGTGGCACTTTGTCAATCTCAAAAGAATAATCATGGACTTAAAGTTCAGCTTTTCAGTACACTGCTACTTGACCTGAGAATATGGAGCTTATGCAGCTATGGACTACAAAAGAAACTTCTATCATCACTTGCGGACATGGTTTTCACAGAGTCTTCAGTAATGCGAGATGCCAATGCTATTCAGATGCTTCTTGATGGCTGCAGAAGGTGCTATTGGACTATTCGTGAAAAGGATTCTCTGAATACTTTTTCTCTAGATGAGGCAATGCGTCCAGATGGTGAAGTGAATGCTTTGGTTGATGAACTCTTGGTGATAATTGAACTTCTAATAGGGGCAACCCCTCCTTCTTTAGCAGCAGATGATGTCCGTCGGTTACTTGGTTTCTTGGTTGATTGTCCACAACCCAATCAGGTAAGCCACTTGGATATTCTTTTCAACCACTGATATTACCTATAGCTGTTCATCGCATGATGCTGCAGATTTTGTTCTCCATTTTGTCAAACACTTCCACACATATGTGTGTATATACATGTATACTGTGTGTGTATATGCATATGAATATGTTTATAAGCACGTGCATACAGGTACCTCTATATTTGTTTGTTTGTTTGTTTGTTTGTCCAGGCTTTAATTTTTTCTAATGCTTTCTTTGCTGATATTGGTGTTAAAATGCGTAATGCGTGTATTTATGATTGTTGTCACGGGAGCTGTATAATTTAGTGGACGCACTGATATTTGAGATGATGGACTAAAAAATTTGTACATATGCTATATATTTGCTTACATTAGCATGATGTTATGGTATGTCTGTATGCCTTAAAGTCTTTTTATTTGTATAAAATAGTTTTCTCACATTCGCTTTTTTTCATAAATGCTACTGAAAATCTTTGCAAACTCCTTTTTCTTTCAGCTTAAATTTGTTTGAATAAATTGCGTTATTGAAGCTTGCATCTTCAAACTCTTTTGCTTTCAGCTTAACTTTGTTTAAATAAATTAAAATGAAAGGCACTAAAAAGACAAGCCAAAGACCTTAAAAGAGGATGGAGTAGTAGAAAATGGGCATTGTTGTTTGGGACTTGCTTACAAAATAGTATGACAAAAAATGACATCTACAACTTATCCAGTTATTTAGGTTATTGATATGGAAGAGGTTCTTTGGCATGTACAACCTATTTTCATGCTCTTCAAAATTGTAAGGGAAATGTTGAATAACCCAAAGCACAAAGACGCTAAGCTGACTATAGAGGACATGCTAACCAATTGATAGGTGCATCTGTTTTGCATCAGTTGGTTAAATTTTTTTTTAATTATCTATCATGTATGAGTGTATTTATTTTTTTGGTGAATTTACAATGATATGTTTCATTCTCTCTCTCTCCCCCTCTTTTTGGGATTGAATTGAGTTTTTCCGTGATGACTTCTGTCTTTGAGATTAGAGGATGATCAGTCACATGTTGAATTTCGATAATCTTTTTCTTTATTATTTCTGTTGAAAGAAATGAGCCCTGTTTATTTCTTCTTTAGGTTGCTAGGGTGTTGCATCTGATCTATAGGCTAGTGGTACAGCCAAATACAGCAAGAGCTCATGCATTTGCAGAGGTATTTATAGCATCTGGTGGGATAGAATCACTTCTTGTGTTGCTGCAAAAGGAAGCTAAAGCTGGGGACTGTACTGTTCCAGTATCAATGACCAAGAGTGATGAAAGCTCGTCTGTACAAGGAATTGAACTAGACTCTGACTCTGAGAATTTGGACAGAAGTCAGGATGATGTTGTAGGAGTACCAAAGGACAGTGATTCTCAGGAGAAAGATTTTGAATCTCACCTCAATACTGATAATAGCCCTGTTGCCATTTCCACCAGTGAAAAAATTGAAAGGACATCATCTGTTACTGAAAGTCCTTTAACCAAGAACCTGGGTGGTATAAGTCTTTCAATCAGTGCTGACAATGCAAGAAATAACGTTTACAATGTTGAGAAAAGTGATGGCATCGTTGTTGGGATTATTGAACTTTTAGGTGCTCTGATACCATCTGGGCATCTGAAAGTTGGTTCATCTGCTCCCACGGACTTGACAAACAATTTTGCGAGCATTGGGCTACAGGACAGAGGTGGTACAATGTTTGATGATAAAGTTTCTCTTCTATTGTTTGCTTTGCAGAAGGCTTTTCAGGCAGCATCCAATAGGCTTATGACCGGCAATGTATATACAGCTTTATTGGGAGCCTCGGTAGGACCTAATCTTCTTTGTTCAGCTTCATTTATCCGTGGGCTGTCAACTCTGCAAACCTTTTTTTGTGTTATTTTACTTGTCAAGGGCTTGTGGAGTTCTGTAATCTGCCTGTCATATTGTTTTATATATATATATATATATATATATATCAGTGTCTCAGATGGCATATTCATTTTTTTGCTGGCCATGCTTTATTGACCTGGCACATTTGTCCAGGAACTTATGTTTGCTGCTGGAAAATTAAGTTTGGTGGTCACATTTGTTGTTCATTTCTCTGTGATGCTGAACTGTTCTACTTGAGATAATCATATGTGACCTTTCTCAATCAATAATGTAATGACCTACTCAATTGCTTCTTTGGACCTTTTATTAAGCTTGAAATTATCTTATTATAAAGGAAATTATTGGCTGTTTGTGAAGATATGCTAATATGCATCCCACTGAGCTCCCTTGAATTTGCTGAGGGGAATAGCAGAAAAATTGGTTCTCTAGTGTTAGTTTATGTTCTTGCAGACTTGATATGCTCAATAAAAGTTCCATTAGGATCTATTGTACTTTTATGACAACGTATGAAGGAGAATCATTCACATTAGTATATGATAGGCTACTTCTGATATCTTTTACTTGGTTAAGTAATATATATTTCATGCTAACTTCCTTTGTCTTCCCCTCGTTCTCAGATTAATGCTTCATCAACAGAGGATAATTTGAACTTTTACGATTCTGGTCGTCGCTTTGAACATTCACAACTTTTGTTAGTTCTTTTGCATTCACTTCCATATGCATCTAGGGCTTTACAAAGCCGAGCACTACAGGTAATTTGTTCATGTTTCTTATCTGTTGTGTGCGTATGTGAATATTTGTTGAATGAAAATTGTCTCATATTGTGTTTGAAAACAGGAGTTAAAAAGAAAATAAGTTCTAGTACATCTGTGAGTTGTGCATCATGTCCTGTGTATGCTTGAATTGCATTATGCTCATAGTTTTGGCTTAAACATCTCTTACCCAGGTATCGTGATTTTTATGCATGAAGATAATCATGCTTGTTATCTTACCTCCCAATTCCAAACTAATAAGAGATTGAGAGCATGTGGTGACTGTCATAGTGTTTGCTCTGGTATTTATTTTTTGGCTCAGACAGTTGTAACGATGCATGCTTTTATTTAATATAATTTTAACAACAAAAACTGTTAGAATTGTTTCTCCTTTATTTTCTTAATATTCGTGATTAACTGACGTTTGTGTTGTATTATTTAAAAAATATACATTTCCATATTTTTACGCACTTTTTATATGAATTAGAGGCTATATTGTCTTAATTTCAGCATGTCAGTTGTGCAGTGAAGTGTGTGGAAGAAATGTATGGTTGTCATCTTGTCTCTTGAAAATATGTTAATGGCTTGCTTTTATTATCCTGATGCTACCTGTTGCATCTGCAGTTTAATGTTTTCTTTTCCTTGTACATTTTCAGTTTTATTGATCAAGGTTATTCTTGATTCTCTCTGAGTTGCTTCTCTCTATATCATTTCAGGATCTTCTTATTTTGGCTTGCAGTCATCCAGAAAATAGAAGTTCTCTGACTCAGATGGAGGAATGGCCTGAGTGGATTCTGGAGATTCTCATTTCTAATTATGAGGTAATCCAGTCAACTTCAATATTTCTCTCTCTCTCGGCATATCATCTTTGCATGTTTAGTTTTTGGTTTCATGAGAAGTTGGAAAGGTGGCTAGTTAAGAGTAAGAAGTCTTGAGTTTTTTAACTATTAAAAAGTAACAAGCATCGATCTTATCGGGTAAAATTTTGCCTGTGCACTTGAGCTTCTTCTATATATTTTTATACGTATTGCTTCTTCTTATAGATGGATGCAAGCAAACAGTCTAGTTCAACAAGCTTGGGGGACATAGAGGACCTTATCCACAACTTCCTTATTATCATGCTGGAGCACTCAATGCGCCAGAAGGACGGATGGAAGGTTGATGTCTTATCATTTTACTTTATTACTTTTTCCTGAAGAATGCTGGTCTGCAAACCTTTATAGTGTTATATGATTGTTCTTTTTATTATATGGTGATTCTTTCAATAGGAAGCTTCTGTTTGATATAGTTTCGTGCACATGCCTTCATGATCTCTACATTTGCTGGTTGCTTAACAGGATAAAAAAAATCTGGAATCAACCCAACATCGGTGGAACTTGTAATAAAATCCTATTATTTCTGTAAATTATGGTACATTTAGTTCTAAAACCGTGAAAGATTTAAAAAATTTCAGAATTTTATTCAAAATAAAATATAACCTGGACCATTATTATCACATACTTAAATTTGTGTAGTTATAGAGAAGATTAACTCAGAATGCATACCTGATTATGATTGTTCCGTGTTTCCTACTTTTAGAGTTGGAGGAATTGGTAGTGTTTGCTAAGTGAATTTGAATTTTTTGATGCATGTATATTTATTCATTTATATGTTAGTGTGTAAACAGATGCCAATATACCAGGCATTTTTTTTTGGTTTGTGATTATTTGAAAATGCAGCACAGACATGAATTTCTTGTTTGCATTACAAAACCTTGTAGTTCTAATTATGCCAGTGTGTTCAAGTTTTGTCATCTTAGTTTTTTGAGGGGTGTCTATCTAACTTCTGTTTAGTTTGTGCCCACAAACATTTAAAAAAAAAAAAAATTATTTTTCTAGACTGTCAATTGTTTACAACATTAAGGCTGGCAATCCAATTACATTGCTGAATCTGGTTAAATGCACTTTATTGTCAAGACAATAGTGAAATAATTACTATTAGGAAAGGAGAAAAAACAAAAGCTTTGTTGTTACACATAAGACAGAAATATTTGGTAAATTGAAAATTAATGAAGGGTAGAACTTTAAACATATTTAGGCAAAAGGTTGAATCATCCATGCAAACTCTTCAAACTGAGCTTGTCAAGGAAGAGTTAGTCCTGTCTTGCATATCAGTTCATTTAGTGACTTGCCAAATGCTATAATAGTGGTAGAAATATGATACAAATGAAGATAGAAAGCCAAATGGATGTCTTGCTGAAAGGTAGAGGTGGAAGCAACTGATAAGAATATGAGTGAGGTCCGTGATTTATTCTAGAAAGGTGGAATAACAACAAATGAAATTGTCTTGATGCAAGGGTACCGAAAGAAGAAAAGAAGTTCCGGAAAGTTGTGGTTGGGAATATCATTGCCAGGCTTAGTGGGGGATACTACTGTAAATTGAGTAAAATGTTGCAAAGGGATTCATATGGATGACCTCATATTGTAGGGATTGAGTTTTGAGTTCATTTGTGTTATTATTACAATAATTGCATGTTTTGGGTTCAAGTTAGTAACTAGTTTGTTTGGTGTTTGATATGCTTTTTAATTTCTTCCTATATCAGATTTAGTTATTTTTTGTTTAATTTCCCTTCTACAGGATATTGAAGCTACAATTCATTGTGCAGAATGGCTTTCTATTGTGGGTGGATCTAGCACTGGAGATCAACGGACTAGGTACTATTATCATATGCTATTCACCAGCTTCCGTTAAGTTCCCCCTTGTTATTTAATTTTGTTGGGTCGTCAGAGAATATTTGAATTTGTTTCGCCAAATCATTGGTTTTGTGTCCAAAGTCAACAATCTGTTTTTGTGTTCTTGACATAGAGTTGTGACAAATCTCTTTACCACAAGCCGGGCCAGGGTGAGACTGACTTATTATGAAACCACCCTGTTTTTGCACCTTCAATGGTGAATATTTTTTAATATTGTTACTCTTCTCATTCATGTGGCAAGTTAATTATGATCATCCACAAGCATGAATGTTTGTATGTATGATCATTGCAACTTTTTCAATCATTTTGCAGTAACTAGACCAATTTGACTTGTATACAAAGTTTGTGAATAGCATTTTTGTGAGAATAAGAGTAATTTTTAGTTACAGAATAGATTTTCTTAATACATGAGTTGAGAAGGGCATGAACTAGTATTATCAAAATTGAGATTATGACTTGCAGTTTATGTAGAGAAGCCTATCTTTTCTTGGAACAAGCAGTTTGTATCAAAATTAAGATTATGTTCGTTAATTTTTGTTGAAATTTATCTCTATGGATAGACAGCACTTCTGAATGCTGTGTTAGTTGTCTGGAGTTACAGTTTGCAAAGGGCAGAAAGCTCTTTCTGTATTCTTTTTATTTCTGTGCATGAAATAATATTGAAAAGACATGTTGTTCCTTTTATTGCAATCTAATACTCGTTACTTGATTTTGTATCACCTTATTTGGTTTGTCTCCATGTTTTGAAGACGCGAGGAGTCTTTGCCAATATTTAAAAGAAGGCTTTTGGGTGGCTTGCTGGATTTTGCTACTAGAGAACTGCAGGTTCAGGTGATTTTTTATTTTGATGCAACATTGTCTTGCTTCTGTGAAATATTACATTAGTTAGCATACGTTTTGATGCCTTCTTTTTGTTTCTTTGTTGCTCTTTATAGATCTTCTATCTAAATTGTGTTATATTGATACTCTTTTCGTTTCTGATAATTATCATATTTTCTTTGAAAGACAGCAAAAGAAAATTGCTGAAGTTTTATAGTAGTTAAAAATTGATGAACATGTGGATTGAAGTGTCATAAACTTTTATTTGTCCTGCATCATGGAGTGGGGAAATTATTGTATTTGTCATCATTTCCACCATTTTTTTCTTTCCTCCTCATCATGTAACTTAATTGAGCTATTACTTAGCCATAAAGAACTTGATTTCTGATTTTAAACTTTAGTCTTTTCCACTTATCTGCTGTAACATCGTAGAAAGATGAGAATAAAGACTCCAGTCCTCTGGTTTTTGTGGTTCTGGTTGAATAGAGGAGGAAAAACTGCAATAATGTCTACATCCAGCTTCTCTTTTGCAGACTCAAGTTATTGCTGCAGCTGCTGCTGGTGTTGCTGCAGAGGGTTTGCCACCAAAAGATGCTAAGGCAGAAGCGCGAAATGCAGCACAGCTTTCAGTAGCTTTGGTAGAAAATGCAATTGTGATTTTGATGCTTGTTGAAGATCATTTACGGTTACAAAGCAAATTGTCTTCTGCATCTAGGAAAAAGGATGCTGCTCCGTCTCCCCTTTCTCTGGTAGCTCCGCTAAATAACCGCCCAAGTTCGTCGTCATCAATTGGTGGAGAATCATTGGAATCTTTGGGTGATTGCAGATCCAGCGACTCAACTGGTCTCCCTCTTGATGTATGTATACAGTGATCTGAAGAAACCCCTTTTTGTTTAAGTAATAATCTGGCTCATTTTGCAGTTTTGCGTCTCTAAACCATGTGCATTTTTTACTTCAATTTCAACCTGGGTATATATGTCATAGAAGTAGATCCTTGGTTCAAATATCATGTATCACCAGGTGCTAAAACACCTGGGAGAAAGAATCATAGTAAACAAAAAGAAAAGTCATCTTTGACCTAGTAATGAGAATTCAAACCAGGAATTCTCTTTTTCTTTTTCATAGTAGATTGTCAATTCAAGTCAAATTTAATAGTCTAGTTCCTCTTTGTGGTGTTCTATTCTCATATACGTGAAATGCTCTATATTATGCTACTTGCACTAATAAGATTTCAATCAGGTCCTCGCTTCAATGGCAGATGCAAATGGGCAGATATCTGCTGCAGTGATGGAACGACTTACTGCTGCAGCAGCTGCAGAACCTTATGAATCTGTTTCCTGCGCTTTTGTGTCATATGGGAGCTGCACTATGGATTTGGCTGAGGGTTGGAAGTATAGGAGCCGCCTGTGGTATGGTGTTGGAATTCTGTCAAAATCATCCGAGTTTGGTGGTGGTGGCAGTGGCTGGGAATCTTGGAAATCTGCTCTGGAAAAAGATGCAAATGGAAACTGGATTGAACTTCCTTTGGTAAAGAAGTCAGTATCCATGCTTCAAGCCTTACTGTTAGACGAGTCTGGACTTGGTGGTGGTCTGGGTATAGGTGGAGGTTCAGGAACTGGAATGGGGGGAATGGCAGCACTTTACCAGTTGCTGGATAGTGACCAGCCTTTCTTATGCATGCTTCGAATGGTGCTTCTTTCAATGAGAGAAGAGGATAATGGTGATGACAGTATGTTCATGAGGAATGTTAACATGGAAGATGAGATGTTGGAAGGATTACATCAACAAGTAAGCAATGTTGGATCCTTCGACAATAGTGCTCGTATGTCAACGAGAAAACCACGATCTGCATTGTTGTGGAGGTATAACATAACCAGTGTTTTTCCCATTCCTTTGAAATTGAGCACAGATTATTGATTTTCCCCACGTATCTAAATTGCGGTGGGAGAAATAGGTCGTAAATTTTAATGACTTAATATCCTGTTCATAGTAAGGGTAGAAACTTGCCTACCATATATTGTATTTACAATTGGGATGTCTGAGAATAATCTTGGAGCTCTATTGATGTAAAAATTCATACCTGAATCGCAAGGAATGGATTTGTTGTGTGAGTCTGATTTCCAATTTACTTGATCTTCTCTTAAGCTGGTTTTTACTCGAATATGAAATACACACTGGAAACTTTTGCAAGATAGTTATGATTAAATGATACATAAAGAATCATCTGTGATTGCATTTAAATACATGGTATAGTAGTTCTGGGGTATAGTAGTTCTGGGGTATAGCATTACATCTTTGCTGGCCCTCCAATTTTCATACATATGCAGTGGGTTAAACTTATTTAATGTTTTAATTTACAGTGTGCTTTCACCTGTTCTGAATATGCCAATTTCCGATTCGAAAAGACAGAGAGTATTGGTTGCTTCTTGTGTTCTCTATTCTGAGGTCAGTTCTCTGTGGAGTTAAGTTTTCCATTTTACAATGATTGATTGAGCTTCCTCAGCTATTATCTATTCTCACCTTTGTTGGAACATAAGGTTCTCATTGAAAGTTTGTGTCTATGCCCTTCCACAATGTGTAAAATCAGTTTTCTGCTTAATTGTTGATAATTGTTTCTGTTGTCACTTCAGTATTGGATGTATGTTGTAGGTATGGCATGCTGTGAGCAGGGAACGGAAGCCACTTCGTAAACAGTATCTTGAGGCTATTTTACCGCCATTTGTTGCTGTCTTGAGGAGGTGGCGGCCACTTTTGGCTGGAATTCATGAACTTGCTACTGCTGACGGTTTGAATCCTCTTATCCTCGATGATCGTGCATTGGCTGCTGATGCACTGCCTATAGAGGTTTTTTCATGTCATCTCTCATTTCTATTTTTCTTTCTATGCTAGCTGGCCTATTACCAATTGTCTTTAGTATCTGGCCTTTATAATGAGTGTCATGAAATTTTTTTTGACTATGTGTTTAACCATATCTAGTATTTAAATGCTATCAAAGTGTTGAACACATGATTGCTGTGCGTTTATTATAGGTGTAATTTTTGAGCCATTCTAGTTAACTTATTGCAGGCTGCTCTTGCTATGATCTCTCCATCTTGGGCTGCTGCTTTTGCATCACCACCGGCTGCAATGGCATTGGCAATGATTGCTGCAGGTGCTGCAGGTGGTGACACCCCGGCTCCTGTGGCAAACTCACAGCTTAGGCGTGACAATTCTCTGCTTGAACGAAAAACAACTAGGCTACATACATTCTCAAGTTTTCAAAAAACTTCAGAGGTGGCTGACAAATCACCCCCTCTACCGAAGGACAAGGCTGCTGCAAAAGCTGCAGCCTTGGCAGCTGCTCGCGATCTTGAGCGCAATGCAAAGATTGGTTCTGGAAGAGGACTCAGTGCAGTCGCCATGGCCACATCTGCTCAGCGGAGAAATGCTAGTGATACAGAACGTGTAAAGAGATGGAATATTTCTGAAGCCATGGGAGTTGCCTGGATGGAATGTATGCAACCTGTTGATACAAAATCAGTCTACGGGAAAGATTTCAATGCTTTATCATATAAATTTATTGCTGTCCTAGTTGCAAGTTTTGCTTTAGCAAGAAACATGCAACGATCAGAGGTTTGATTGCTTCTTGCCATTGTGATTATCTTTACTTAAAGAGGCAGCATATAATATCTCTTTTTCTTTTGCATTTTTTAATTAGTTTTTAATCTTCAGATGGACAGGCGAAGTCAAGTTGACCTAATAGCACAGCATCGTTTGTGCACTGGAACACGTGCATGGCGCAAACTCGTTCATTGCTTGATAGAGATGAAATGTCTTTTTGGGCCGTTTGGGGACCATTTAAGCAATCCTCCACATGTATGTTGAGACAATTTATTCCATTATCTTAATTTATCGACTTTTGTTGCATTTTTTTAATGATTTTTTTCAATGAATTTGTAGATTTTCTGGAAGCTAGACTTTATGGAAAGTTCCTCAAGAATGAGGCGGTGCTTGCGGAGGGATTACATGGGATCTGATCATTTAGGTGCTGCTGCAAATTACGAGGATCAAATTGAGAGGAAAACTGATCAAGAGAATGTTATAAATTCATCAAATGCCCCTATTGTGGCAGCAGAAGCAATCTCAATGGAGGTAGCAAATGAAGATGACGAACAGACAGAAATTGATAACATAGATGGTAGAGCCTATAACTTGGATCATGGCAGGGAGAATCAGCCAAGTGTCCCTGAAACGACGGAGCACACCCGGCAGGCATCAGCAGACTCGAGTGATGCTCAACCCACTAGCGACCAAGATTTGGTCTCAAGTTCATCAGTAGTTGCACCTGGATATGTTGCTAGTGCACTTGATGAAAGAATTGTTTTTGAGCTTCCTTCATCTATGGTTCGACCTCTGAGGGTTATACGAGGAACCTTTCAGGTCAGTTTTACAAAATTTGATTATGAAGCTCTCTTATGAAGTATTATTCTCTTGTGCATTAGGGAGATCTTGATGTATTACATAAAATGTGATGTACTGGCTCTGCATTCATATTAAACTATGAGATGCCTGATGCATGAAGCAGATCTTACGAAAGTTTCTTTTTTTTTCTACCCCTTCCCCCTGACCAAACTTTTAACATAAGAAAGCCCAAGTATATTAAATATCTAGAGTTTCGTTTTGTATATTATATGGATGATCCGATGCATGAGGACCATGACTGGGAATTGTATGGATATGTACAATACTGGATTTCCAGTCCTAGCAGAAAAGGGGGGAAGGAAATGGATCTATTGTGCTGGTGGCATATTCACCTGTTTCCAATTCATTGAAAATAAAATAGGGACAGCTTATGTTCGTTTTCTGTTTGCTGAGTCGTGGAAATTGGAAGCTGATTTAGGCTTAATATAACCTTTGTATATACATGTATCAGTTATGATAGCCATTACCAAGGATAGGACGAATGTTTTCTCTCAGGTTACGACTCGAAGAATAAATTTTATAGTTGATAACACTGAAAGCTCTGAGGAAGGTACTTCTGAGCTGAGACACCAAGAGAAGGATCGCAGCTGGTTGATGTCTTCCCTTCATCAGATATATAGCCGAAGGTATATTCGTGTTAATTTTGTCATAGTTCAGTTTGTTCATGCTCAGACATGGTTTCTGCCGCTGGTTATTTCTGGAGTGATTTTCATTTGATGAGCGACTAGCCCTTCCAATCAATGAAGAAAATTGCTTAACTTTGTAATTTCTGAGAAAGGATGATGGATTCTCATTCCGCTTCATCTATGACAATTTATGGTTGAATACTAATTTGAACTTCCTACCAGTATGGTAGAATGTCTTGAACTTTCGAGACTATGCCTGGGTGAAAGCACCTGATTGTTTTCTTCCCCAATATGTTTATTGGTTGTAAATATACCATTTGGAATTGAGCTATCATCCTTTCGTGGAACCTTTTTTTTTTTTTTTTATCGTTATGTCTAATACTAAATACAGATCCTTTTAGGATTTTTACTTTCAACATTTAAGATTTACTGCATATGTCATTGGTTGTTGATGTCTAGTTCAACTGTTATGTTTCCGCTGCAGATACCTTCTGAGAAGAAGTGCTCTGGAACTGTTTATGGTTGACCGTTCAAACTTCTTCTTTGATTTTGGGGTATTTTTCTACTTAAATTCGCCTCTTCTTTTCTTTTCAGTTTTACTTTTTATTGTGCTTTGGGTGTATTTTCCTTTGACTGTTAAAATTTCGTTTGCTTATTAAATTGCTTGGCCTTTTTTTCCTTTTCTTTTTAATTAAACTTCCTAGAGTACTGAGGCGCGAAGAAATGCATATCGAGCTATTGTGCAAGTGCACCCTCCTCACCTAAATGATATTTATCTGGCAACTCAGGTTTGCACCTTGTTGTGCTTCATACGTTTCTTTTGAAGCTCAACTCACGATAGCATATACTTGTGTATACTTCTGGAGATCATGATAAATGGTTGATAATGAATATAAGGTTTGATTTTTTCTGTTATTGTCCACCAATGAATTTGTGTACTATCTTCTCTTGTAGAGGCCTGAACAACTTTTGAAGAGAACTCAGCTCATGGAACGCTGGGCTAGGTGGGAGGTATGAATTGAGAATAAAATATCCATGTATCACAAATCTTATTTTTCTAATCTATATTTGCTAATTTTCTTTTTGAAAATTCAATATTTATAAGGAATACAGAGATAATAACTGGTCAAATTACAATCCTTTTACAGATCAGCAATTTTGAATACTTAATGCAGCTGAATACACTGGCTGGGCGTAGCTATAATGACATCACTCAGGTGGGGTTCTTCTGATGTGAATAATACTTATTTTATATCGAAGTGCATTATGTGCCTATTTTGCTAAGGTTCAGTTATTTCTGTGCAGTATCCAGTTTTCCCTTGGATTCTTTCTGATTACAGTTCAAAGACTTTGGATCTTGCCAATCCTTCTTCTTACAGAGATCTTTCCAAGGTGATATAGTTTTAATCTTGATTGGAACACTGTACATTTGTACTCTTTTCTGATATTATTATAACCCATCCATACCTTGCAGCCTATTGGAGCACTAAATGTGGAACGGCTTAAAAAATTCCAAGAGAGATATTCTAGCTTTGATGATCCAGTCATCCCCAAATTCCATTATGGTTCACATTACTCTAGTGCTGGAACTGTAGGTTTTCTTTTTCATTTAATCTTTTTATGATTGGCGTTGTGTCTTGTGGATATATTAGGACAGCTGGAAATGGAAACACTACCATGTGTAGCTTCATGATAGTTAATCTCTTTTCTTCACGTAATAGATTAAATTCGTCTATTTCCTCACCTAATATAATTAAATTGTTGGTGTAACTGTATAGTACCCTCAGCTGTGTACAAGTGTGCAGAAAATTTTCTGTTTTCTATGCTTTACAACAATTCCAAATATAAAAGTTTGTTTGGTTACATTTTTAAAAACTATTTCTTATTTTCAAAAACAAAAAATAGCATAAAAAACAAGTTTGGTTACATGCTCTGTAAAATTCATTTTCAAAATTTTTTTAAAAAAAGTTTTAACAAGTGAAAAATAACTTTTTGTTCTTTCCTACCATTTTCAAAAATGAAATTAATACCATTTTTAAAATTTTAACTAGAAATTGAAAAAAACGTTTTGTTGTTTTTTGCCAGTTTCAAAATAAGTTATCAGAATTAATAACAACTTTTTTCTATAAAGAAGTACAAAAATAATATCAAATGATTTGTCATTGTTTTTCATTTCAAAAAACTATTTTTGATAAAACTACTAAACATGTATTCTGTTCTTAAAACATCATCTTGAAAACATCATTTCTATAGTTTCATAAAAACCATTTTAAAACCATAAGCATATGCACTCTAAATTTCTAAGTTAGTTTCTTTTAAGGATTTCGTGGGTCCTTGTTTTCGAGACATTTGTGTGGCAGTAATCCCCTCTAATCAGCCAATGTCTTCTAATGCTGCTGATTTGATTTCTGTAGTTATCTTCTTGGCTTTTCATCGTGTATCTTCTTCTACTCTGCTAAAACTTTCTTCACAGTTATATTTTCATGCTTTCCTTTTTTATTTTAAAGTTCTTAAGCATCATATAGTCTTTCTGAAGGCATCTCTTAAATAATGGTTTATTTGGTGATATGAATTAAAGTGTAAAATGGTTTATTATATGATTGTGAAGTGCGATATGAAGATGCTCTGGCAACACTTCTCTGTAATTGCTGGTGTTTCTTTTTCAGGTTTTGTATTATCTTTTTAGACTTGAACCATTTACAACTCTTTCAATTCAACTACAAGGAGGAAAATTTGATCATGCTGACCGTATGTTTTCGGATATTGCTGCTACTTGGAATGGCGTTCTTGAGGACATGAGTGATGTAAAGGAATTGGTATGTGTTCTTTGACTTACAGTATTGAAGCACGAATTCGCTTGCAAAATGGAGATCTTTTATTGAACTTCTTGTGATTACAAGTCATGGTAGATCATGCCCCCAAGGGCTCAGCGAGTTGGTTATCTACTCTTTGTTTGTAGAGCAACCACGTTCGACTCTTGGGGGTGGTAAGATAGGCTTAGAAAAATTATCTTTGGGCTATGCCCGCCCCCACCTCACCTTTTTTGAAAAAAAAAAAAAAAAGTGATGGTAGATCATCAACTCACTGATGATCTCTAAAGGTTTTTCAGTTTGTTTTATCTTACACAAAATTGTGCTCATATCTCTTCAATCAGTTTTCCATGCATCTGCTTAATCTCCCCTTCATATGCTCATTAGTTGGCTGTTGGGAAACATTCAGTTTTGAATTAATATCTTTTGTGTTTTATATGAAGGTTCCTGAATTGTTTTACCTCCCTGAGATATTAACAAACGAAAATGCAATTGACTTTGGTACAACACAATTGGGGGGAAAGCTTGGTATGTACTTCAAATTTAATTTATTTTCATCATGTTAAGAGAAATAATTTCAATAATTGTCGTGAAACGTATTTATTTTCATCACATTAAGGGAAATAATTTCAATAATTATCCTGAAACGTAAACTCTTTTTTTGAATGTGTTCAATGTATCAGATTCTGTCAGACTTCCTCCTTGGGCCGAAAACCCCATAGATTTCATACATAAGCATCGGATGGCTCTAGAGAGTGAGTATGTATCTGCACATTTGCATGAATGGGTTGATCTGATATTTGGGTAGGTTCCTTCTTGAAGAAAATTTACTCTTTTCTTTAGTCATCATAGTCTGTATCTCTTTCATCTTATTATTTTCTTTTTAAGCATGTAGCAGTGCTCGTAAATGACTTCTGAAAATAATCTTATCTAATCTTTTCCAATCTTTTCTCTATTTACGAATGCCTTGGAACATTCAGGTATAAGCAACGGGGCAAAGATGCCATATCAGCAAATAATGTCTTCTTCTACATAACTTATGAGGGGACAGTTGATATTGATAAGATCTCAGATCCCGTAAGTTTTGTTCTGGTCTAATATCTCTTCAATTTGGGTTTTCTGTTCCGTATTCTTCTTCACATGTGTTCACATAACAATAGGTACAACAGCGTGCTACACAAGACCAGATAGCTTATTTTGGACAAACCCCTTCCCAACTTCTAACTGTGCCTCACGTTAAAAAGATGCCATTAGCAGATGTTCTCCATTTGCAGGTAACTGTTAGGCCTAGCTTGGCTGAACCTTTTCTGCTTTCAGCTTTGGCTTGTTTTTTCTGTCTTTACATATGCACTTTTGCTCTGTTATTTTATTTAACTTTCTATAGTCTATGCTGATATGGATTAGCATGTCCATATATATGTAGATATATGGATTAGCATATACCTGAGTTAGATTGATTGATGGCAATGGCTTGTCAAAACAAAATCCTTTGGGACCTTTTGACAAGAAGTTTTTATGGCCTGTGAACACTTCCCCATGACAACGCTAGATTGGAGCATTTAGGGGTTTATTCAAGTATGCTTTAGGACAATGTCCAACACATGCACCTGAGATGAAGCATATGGTGAATCATATCTGACATGTTCTTGCACATAATTGAATGACGGTTATTTTTTTTCTTTTAAATTTGAGATTAATACTGTCATAACTTACCACTTGAGGTCCATATGTGAATTGCTTTCAGTAAAGTCCAGTTTTCTAGTCGGTCATTTACATAATGTTAATTGATTGATAGAAGATGATCCCAATTGTAATTTTTGTTTTCAGACAATCTTTCGGAATCCAAAAGAAGTCAAACCATATGCTGTCCCAGGCCCCGAACGCTGCAATTTACCTGCAGCTGCCATTCATGCATCCTCTGATACTGTTGTGATTGTTGATATGAATGCCCCAGCAGCACATGTTGTACAGCACAACTGGCAGCCCAATACCCCTGATGGCCAAGGTACACCATTCCTCTTTCAACATGGTAAGGCCACAACTAGCCCTGCTGGTGGTACATTTATGCGCATGTTCAAAGGACAAAGTGGATCTGGTGCTGATGAATGGCATTTTCCCCGGGCACTAGCATTTGCAGCTTCTGGTATTAGAAGCTCAGCAGTGGTTTCCATCACACATGATAAAGAAATTATCACCGGTAAGCAATCCATTTATTTACTGTTCATTTATCTAGCAATTTCCATTTCTTTGTGATTTAAATTTCTTAGTAATATAATTCATGTGAACTTTTGTTTGCTGCCACGGCCATGTTACTATGTTTCCTTTTCTATTGATCTAACTAATATGTATTTGCTACCTGTTGAATTATAACTAGGTGGACATGTCGATGGCAGTATTAAGTTATTATCGACTGATGGGGCAAAAACGTTAGAAACAGCTAAAGGGCACTGTGCTCCAGTCACTTGTCTTGCTCTCTCACCCAACAACAGCTACCTTGTAACAGGCTCCCGGGACACTACAGTATTACTTTGGAGAATACATGGAGCATCTGCTTCTCGTACTAGCAGCATAGAGGCTTCTGGTGGCACACCTGGTGCCTCAACCAGCAGTAGCACTCTGGCAAGCATCTTGGCAGATAAAAGCAGGAGGCGCTGTATTGAAGGTCCGATACATGTTCTGCGGGGACATCACAAAGAAATTCTTTGTTGTTGTGTCAGTTCGGATCTCGGAATCGTTGCTTCATGCTCCGAATCATCAGATATTTTGCTGCATTCTATAAGAAGGGGCCGCTTGATCAGACGGTTGGTTGGTGTTGATGCCCATGCCTTGTGTCTCTCATCTGAAGGAGTTATAATGTCCTGGAATAAATTACAACACAGTCTCAGTAGCTTTACCCTTAATGGGGTTTTAATTGCTAGAGTAAAACTTCCTTTCTCTGGCAGCATTGGTTGCATGGAAATTTCTGTCGATGGGCGGTGTGCTGTAATTGGAATGAATTCAGGTTCTAGAAACAATAGAATAGACAATAATAACAACCGGTATCTAAATTCAAAGCAGACTGGGACTGAAGATTTTGATCCCGAATCAGTCCAATCTGCAGATAACAACAGATTGGATATTCCGTCACCTTCGATTTGCTTCCTGGATCTGCACACTCTCAAGGTATAGAAAATTGAGAATTACCACAGAATGCCGGCATGCACACCATTATCCTCCATTAGAGAATAAATACTATTACTGTGACTTAAAAGTTTAAACTCTTCCATGCTTTCCATTTGGTTCAACAAAGTTTGCATGTACCCTCCATTGCCCTGCAAGGGAGTTATGGCTTTCTAATATTTTTATAACTGAAAATGTCAAAAAGAGAAAAAGGGTTGTTTTTTTTTTTCTCTTTCATGACTGGCCGTTGTGAAAGTGTCTTTGAATTGCAGTAAAGACATTTTTGCATGCCCTAATTGTTCAAAATGGGATGTTTACACTTTTTACAGGGTCCTAGTAATATAGCTTCTATTGTGTACTTTCTCAGTGTTATTGTAGTTCTCCCGCATTGTGGAAAGATAAGTATTCCTCTCCTCTGCAGGTATTTCATGTGTTGAAGCTTGGGGAAGGACAGGATATCACAGCTCTGGCTTTAAACAAAGATAACACAAATCTGCTGGTATCAACTGCTGATAAGCAGTTGATAATATTCACTGATCCAGCGGTAAGTTAAATTTTTTGTGCTTGTATTCTTGTTTATCAACTGCATCATTATCGTTGCTTATTCAAACCTATTAATTTTCCCGTATCCAATGTACAAAATTCCTGTCCAACTAACACTTGCTGCTTTAAAGCACCTCAGCTTCTTAAGGCTTTAAAAGAAGAGAATTATCAGGCTGTTAATTTTCAATGGATGTTTGTGTTATAGAGCTATGTTATTCCATATAAACAACGATAAAAATTGTTATTTAAAAAAAAAAAAGTGATGTTTAACAATTTTAAGTCTGCTTTACAATGTTTGCAGTTGAGCTTGAAAGTGGTTGACCAAATGCTCAAGCTTGGTTGGGAAGGTGATGGGCTAGGCCCCCTTATAAAATCATAGTTTTAGGTATTCTAAAATTACTTGGAGAATGTGTACTGAAGATACGCAAAATAGATACTAGAACAACAGATACTAGAAGAGCATGTAGGCTGCCTCAGTTTGGAGAGCAACTCGGGTTCTCTGAGTTACAGTTGCAGCAGTCTTTGAGGATGTAACATATGTATGTATTTGACACGCGGAACAACCCTATGTCCATGAGTGCCCGCTTCTTATATTTATTTCTGGGTTGTTCAGACAATCTTTGTTTAGGTGGAGTGGCATTTTTGTTGCTGTTGGGCTTGATGAGCTTCACTCGGAGGCTTAAGCTGTTCAGTTTTGTCTATTAATTTTTTTGACAGTAGTTAATGAAAATTCAACGGCCATTCATTTTTGTATCTTGTATATTCTTGTACATGACTTGAGTAAGCATATGAAATTTTTTCTTCTTACCTTGATTTTTGATGAATTGCATATAGTCAGTTAAAAACATATGGTTAGTAATAGTATCCGATGATTCAAACGATTTGGCCACATTTCCAACGGCACTATTTTTAAATTTTCTGACGCGACAGCTAAGAAAACAAACCTAGCTTCGTGGCCAAGTGAACCCGTTTTCAGAGCTAGACGGGTTTCCAGCACGTGGTTACGAACCATTTGCACTGTCAGTTTGTGAGAAATGCAAAGGTAAATGAGACCACAACCATAAAATAAAATAAAAGCCCAGGTGATATGTGTGAGTTACAATTCATCGCTCAATTAGTCAATTGGAAGATATTACAATTCATCGCTCGGTTAATTCAATCTGACCGTCCTAATTTTAAACGTTATAATAAAATTGAACCGTTGGATTGAAGAAAGGGAAATTTTTTTTTATTGTAGTTCATATTTATTTTAATTTTTATATAGGCATATTTAAATTCCTTTTAATAATTAGGTAAGAAATATAGAATTAGATAAAAATGTCGTCATAATCATAAAACACTACAAATTAAAATAAATTTTCAGTCTATTTAAAACAAACACATTTTTTGAGTCAAATGTTGTTCTTTTGCTCCAAATAAACATTTATGAGAGACCTTGAGTATACAGAGTTTGTGCTCTAAATAATACAAAATTTTATATTTGTGAAAAACACTTGCATGAAATATCATAGACAATTCGAAACAAACACTTTCAAATATTGTGGTACAAAAATATTCTTAAAACTACAATTTAAGTGTAAAATAATATGCTCAAAATAAGATATTGGAAATTATATTTTATTAAAACTATAAAAATTATCTACATATCTTTGAAATTATCATTTTAAACGTAAAATAATGTACTCAAAATAAGATTATCCAAATTTTGTTTTGTGTTTTTTTATTATTATAAGAACGGTTTCGTCTAATTTTATATTTGTTAATTAATTACGAAAATAATTTATAAAAGTAATGTATATAAAAATTGCCTGCAAATATACGGAAATCGCCCTTTAAGAATCTTGAAAGCAATTGCTTCCAGATTAAATGGCCACCTAATAATAACGGGGATTTTTGGATTTTGGGTGTAAAAGTAGGGTATTTTAAGTTATTTTCTAATAATTAATGGTCAACGCCTCTGACACATTCGAACGATTCAGATTATCATAGGACAAGACTTTTCGTTAAATAATAATAAGGGGTTTTAACACATACCTCCCCTAAAATTTAAAATTTTAACATTTAGATGAAAAGTTTAAAAAAAAACATACTTACCTCCTCTAAATCATTAGTTGACCATCTAATTTTATTTATATGACTATAATACCCTTAATTACTTCAAAGTAAATTATAAAAAATTCAATTTGTATGTAATCAAAAATAATTTTAATTTATATTTATTTAAAAAAAATTAAAAATTTAATTAATAATAATTTAATTTGCGATTTTAACACTTAAATAGAAATTTTAAGAAAAGACACACTTACCTCTCTTGGACCATCAATTAACCATGTATTTTTACTTAAATGACTATAATACCCTTAATTGATTGTAAATAAAGTTTAAAAAACTCAATTTTAATTTATTTGATATTCAAAAAATTAAAATAATTAAAATTTTGATTAATGACAATTATAATTTATATTCATTTAATATTTATTTAAATTAAAAATTTATTTAATGATATTTAAAATTAGCAATTTAGGCATGTTGATATTTTTTCTAATTTTCTGTCATTGTATAGTTCTATCAAATTTTTTATGTAAAACTAAAAGTTTACATTTATTTTACGAGTCATAAAATTGATATTGAAGTATGGATTTAATATGAATGTGTATGACATAAATCTTCTATTAAAATATTTTTATATGAAGAGTGAGATTGATAAGGTTACGAAATTGTTTAGTGAAATAAAAAATATACTTTATTGCTGGAGAATTTATAAAAGAGTGAAGTTAGAAAGGCGGCGGTTTTGCATATTAAGATTTGATATTTGGATAAGTATGATATATAAATAAAAATTAAATTTCTATTTTGAATAAATATTAAATAAATGTAAATTAAAATTATCAAGTTAAATTATCATTAATTAAATTTTTAATTTTAATAAATATTAAATATACGTAAATTAAAATTGTTAAATTAAATTATTATTAATTAAATTTTTAATTTTTAAATAAATATCAATTAAAATTATTTTTTATTACATACAAATTAAATTTTTTATACTTTACTTTAAAGTAATTAAGGATATTATAATCATATAAATAAAATTATATGGTTAACCAATAGTTCAGAGGAGATAAATGTATTTTTTTTAAAACCTTTCATTTAAATGTTAAAATCTCAAAGCTTACGGGAGATATGTGTTAAAACCCTATAATAATAATTTTTAATAAAAGCACGGTAGCGAAGGAATTGAACCAAAAAAAAGGGGAAAAAAAATCGTTGCAACAGTGCACAAGTTCTAAATCGTTGAACGGAACACCGAAAAGTACCCTAGGGTTTCAGTAAGGGTTTTAGGTAGATAGAGACAATGGGAGGGAAAGGAAGGATAAGAAGAGAGAAGAACTACTTAGCAGCGCATGGAGGTCCCGCCAGACTGCCGCCCCCGCCCGACCCCTCCCAAGTCGACGCTTTGCCCTCTAAACTCCGCAAGATCATCTTATTCACTTCTTCTGGTCATGGTATGTTCTAATTAGCTCCATTTTTCTCTCTCCTATGGAGATTTTTTCCGCTGTATATTTGCTAACTTTATGTGCTTTCAGGTTCTGACATGGTTTCAAAGAACAATCAGGACGAGAAGAGAAATGCAGGACGAGATGTTGCCGCTGATAAAGTTAGTTGCCTATTGATACCTCATTGATTTGCTTTTTGCTTTTTAACGAAATCAAAATATTGTTTGGAAGAAATTCTGAAATTATCGGATAATTTTGAGATTGAACATGTCAATTTGTTTTTCCAAAAGTTACATTCCCCTAATTTGCATGAACAAATATTTAACAACTAGTCTTTTTATTTGGCTCTTCTTTTACTTGCTGTGATATGATTTTTCATTTTGCAAATTTGGAGTTATGATGAGCTTTCACTTCCCATTCTGTTATTTGAATTGACGTTGCTTAAATTTATGGATGATATATGTAGAAACACCGCCCAGGGAATGAAACTAAGCCAGAAGTAATCCATG
Organism: Azadirachta indica; assembly: GCA_022749755.1. Lineage (NCBI taxonomy): Eukaryota > Viridiplantae > Streptophyta > Magnoliopsida > Sapindales > Meliaceae > Azadirachta > Azadirachta indica. The sequence continues at coordinate 21,764,761 of CM040440.1, forward strand.
TCAAAGATGGAGATGACGATGAGTACTTGACAATGCCTCAACATTCAGATAGCGGTGATGAAATTGTTCAGAATGATAAAAATGAAAAAAGAAAGAAGAAAAGAAAGAGGAAGGAGGTAAAGGACCTGCGATTTGAGACATTAGACAATTTAGGCGCCCATTCAAAAAGAAAAGAGCGAAAGAAAAAGTAAGCATTTGCTTGGTCTTTATTTTCTTAGAAGTTTATATGGCTATGAGATGATACCTGACATTTGATGTGGATCAATTGCATTTTTTATTAGTCGGAGTCATTTTAGTAGTTTGAGTAGAGAAGAGTGGCAATGTCATGAGAGAAAGACATCTTCTGACACATTCTTGTGGAATTGAATTTGGTTTATTTTTGTTATTTGACGATGATAGCTATTTGGGTGGGTTCTCATTTTCTTCGGTGATCAATATTTTCCTGATTGATGCACTTGATAGGTTTTTGGTTGTGGCTGTTTTTTACTGGCTTTTACTTGCTACATATAATGTCCAGTTTCGCCTAATATTTTTAAAGACCCTTCTGATGCTGTTGATATTAGTGATGTCTGATGCTTTAAACTAGGATATCAGCATTCTGTAAGTTGAGCTGTTACTATTTGTAGCTTGCTTCATTTGAGAACATGTGGAAAAATAAGAAAAAATGTGTCACATAAATTATCGATGTGGCATCTGTCTAATTGTGTATATCTGGTTATATTCTGGGTTAAAAAATCAAATTATATAATTTCAGCTGTTGTAAGACTCAATAGTTGCAAAACCTTAATGAAGAGTTTGTATAACTGAAACAACGTAGGAGGTTTCATGTAGCCTAATAAACAGTGGTGGTGCAGAAGGGTTCATTTGGTCAACTCCATATATAGGGAGTTGAGAGTTGGCTGAGAGAGAGGTGTTTGTGAGCCTCTCAACCCTGTTTGGAAGTCAAAAGATGATTTTTATTATGCAATAGAAAATATTCAATCAACCCTGTGCCAATTTGGCATTGTCAAAATTGTACTGCTAGTTGGATGCCTCATTTATCTCATTAAATTATCTGTGCGAATGGAAATGTGATTTTTTCTGGCATGTATCCACCCGCTGCTAGTGGATGCTGCATTAGTTAAAACAGTAGATGATTATATCTCAATTCATGTAGATATCTGGAAGAAAAGAAAAAGAAACGCAAGAAAGCTAAAACAGAAGAGAATTTAGACTTCCCCGGACGTGAGAATATAAAGTTTGGAGAAGTGGTTGAAGCTCCACCAAAGTTGGTTGCAGTTCCTAAGGTAAGCATCGCTCTTGTTTGATTACTAAACAGAATAATAGTACTATTTTAGTGAAAATAAGAAGCTTTTTTTTCTTTTTCAGGGATCAAAGATTGATGCTTCAAAGGAGCGGTTACGTTTGCAGGCAATAGATGCTTACAGGAATCGCAAGGGATGGACCTCAAGACCTGGGCTACTGCTTCCTCCTGTGACTACATCAGCAACATTTAGTTGATTTCAGCTTAACTGTGTATTTTTTACTGCTTGTATGACTTTGTTTGTTTTCTTCTAATAGTAATTGTAGTTCTTGCTTGGCACCGCCTCTTCAATTTTGTTACCAATTGGCACAAAAAATTAAATGATATGCTAATTTGGTTGTATGGCATATTACAGTACATTCAATTGGAATTGCTAAATTTAACCAGCATCCTAATAAGTTAAAATTACCTTTATGCAATTACCTCGACTGCAACTACTTACAATAACTCGTAGAAGTGCTGTAATATTAGTTGTCGTCTTCCATTAATGTAGGGATTTTGTTTCTGATACAATAGATCTAAAGTTAAGTTTTGATTCTGGGAAAGACGCGAACATGGAGGCCCCCATCAATGTGAAGATTAATCATTGTCCTGTAATTGACAGTTTCCTTCTCATTGGCCATTTTGAATAAAAAACAGCGTAACAGGACAGCTGAGTAGATCTTCATCTGCCTATAAGCGAATTCCTTCCCTAGACAAATTCTTGGACCCGCCTGTTCAGCAGCACAAATTGGAGTTTAGCTTCTTACAATAGAATCTCATCTTCAGAAATGTTCAATCATACAATCTGCTAACCTGGAAGGCTGTAAATCTGAACGGGCTTTCTTTCTGAAATAGACCATTCTCATCCAGCCATCTCTCCGGCTTGAATTCCTCTACATCATCGCCCCAAATGAATTTCATTCTGCCCATAGCGTAAGGTTGGTAGCACACCATATCGCCTTTGCTAACATTGAAACCGTCCGGCAGAGTATCGTCAGAGAAACATATCTTAGAATCCTGCATTGCAGGCAACCAAACATACAAAAAGAAGATGAAAATTAATTGTATCTAGAATAGTTGTGGAATCAACCAATTCAAAGAAAAGAGAAGAATATGTTATTATCCAGTTTACCACAGGAACAGCGGGGTAGATTCTGAGAGTTTCAGTTATAGCAGCGTGAAGGTAATGCATATTTTCTAAAGCTTCTTCACTAATACTATCCGCAAACTCTGCGAAGTCTGTAACGTCCTTAATATTTGTAGCATTTTTCACTTCTTGTGCAACCTTTTCCTGCACCTCAGGATGCTTACAAAGCATGTAAAGAAACCAGGAAAGTGTGGTTGCTGTTGTGTCTTTGCCAGCAATTATGAAATTTAGAATTATATCTCGTAGGTACTTGGAATCAGTCTCAGTCACTTGCAGAAATCTTGATAAAATGTCTTCTTTCTTCATCTGTCTCGCCCACACCACACAGCATATTCATATCAGAGCTCTATGTTTATTATTTAACAAAATTGAATTAGTAGAAACTGAACTTGCCAATTAGTTGATCGACTTACAGAAACATTCTCTTGTGGGTTGTGCATTTGGTCAATCTTACTGCAAATCAGCTTGTATACAAAAGCATCAATCACTTCAATTTTTTTCTTTAATGTAGCTTCTGAACCGATATTCAAGAACTTCTTAATCTGCCATAAGATATCAACATAACGCCAGACTGTCATCGCACTTGCATCATCAAAAGCACTGCTGAAAATTTTTCCTTCTTCACTTGATCCACACATGCTGTCCAAGTCAACTCCAAACGCTACTTTGAATATCGAATCTAAGGTTGATTTCATAAAAAGTTCCTACACATAAGTTGAATTCAGTTTATGTTCAAGATCGAATAAAATATTCTTGTGTCTGAACAATTGAACTTACTTGAATGTCTATTATCTGATCCGAATTCGCAGCTTCAGACAGTATATAAGCAAGTTTTCCCACATTTTTCTTGAAGGCCACAGTGCTAAAATCTCTCAGCACTTTTGTGGAGAATTCATTGCTAGATATCTTTCTCTGTTGACGCCACTTGTCACCATCAACAGCAAAAATCCCATCACCAAGTAAATCCTTCAGAATGTTGTAATTGTACCGACCCTGCAATAATTTTCAAAGAATTAAAACTATTCATGCCCCAAATCAAGTAGAGTAGAAATATTGTTCATGTATTAGATCAGGTTTTAGGAATATACCTTGCCATAATTCTCAAAGTTCGTCTTAAGTATATATTCAACGTTGGCTGGGTCAGCAGTGTAAATTTCACTTCTAAAAAGGCTGAGCAGTCTGTAAGTCTTATGCTTTCCGGCAAGATCTGTCATATAATGGTGTAATCTATTGAAGTTGAGGAGTTGGTTGAAGATTGTACCGCCGACAGGATGGTATTTCTTCTTCTGGTTCCCGTTCTTTTGCTGCAAGTTTCTGGCGAGTATTTGAACTATAAGAATTGAGATAATTATTGCTAAAGCTGTGAAGGAGTAGGGAATAGCGATGAAATCCATGGAAGACTTTTAGTAAGCTCGGTGAAGGAGGAGGTAGGTAGTTTTGACGAGTCGATGATTCTGCCCGTTTTAATTTATGGGAAATTTGTAACAGTGACTACTATTTCCTCAGACTTTTAAAAAATGATCAATATATAAAAAATATTACATAAATGATCCCCTCTTAATTTTTTGAACAAAATTATCCCTGTCACTATTTATAACAACAATTTCTAAATCAATTTGGGGACCACCGAAATCTTAATTTTTATTTGTGCACAAAAGTAACAACGTAAGCGAAAGTTTAATCGGCGATCATTGACCTGACGGTTGACGACGATGATAAAAGTTGAAAAATCTGATCACTTTCATGTCGATGACAACAAATTTGGCTTAATATCTGTTCGCATTTCGATGACAGAGACAATTTGGATAACTGAGGTACGAGTTTTAGAAAAATTTTTTACATTTAATGTAGATTTATGGGTGATTTTGGATGAATTTGCATGGGTTAGTGATTTATTCATCAATTTATTAGAAATTAATCTCAAAAACTCGAACAATTGTGTGTCGTTGGCTATATAATTAACTAAGTTTTATTTTAATTATTGTGATACAAACTCTTTATTTTCTATTCATGATATGATGGAAAATGAGTATCAAATGCATGATGATTATGTGATGTTGATGGAAGTGGAGGTAAATTTGGAAATTGAGGGTGAGCGATGGTTTCGATCACAAATGTATGTGCGAAAGTTTGGTAGTCGTGATCGAAACTGTCGAAAGAACATGATCGAAAGTACAGTTTTGATCAGGTACTTTTGGTTTTAAATTATGTGTTTTTGATGAAATTTGTGTAATGTTGATGATTGAGGTTGATTATTGGAGTAGATTGGATAGTTTCAATCATACATGTATTGGTGAAAGTGACAAATACGTTATCGAAACTGTGAAAATTATGTAATTGAAAGTATACATTCTTACATAATTTTCAATGTTTCGATCACGTTATATTTTTTTATGGTTTTGATACAGGGTTTCAGTTTCAATTATATATAGCAGTTTTGATTAAATTTAGTAGTACTTTCGATCACATAAAAAATATAGTAAGTCTTGATCACGAAGTGTTTTGAATGTGATCGAAAGTGTTGTTTTGATTTTTTCAGAAACTTGTCAGTTGTTTATAACTTTCGTATACATTGGGGTTGTACTTTCGATTATGGTTTGTGTGATAGAAACATCAATTTCGATTTTTCCAATTTGCAGTTTTTCTTTTCTGTATTCTTGATTTAGTTTATATTTGCATTATTTGTATATGTTTTTTCACTAACATATGTAGCTTTTTTGTGGTTCAAATAAAAATAATTGTTACCGTAATAAGAGAGTTAAAGATCCAAAAGGCCGAATATTTTTCGGCTGTTGTAACCTCATTGTCAAAGGAACGAGTCTTAAAGACAGTGCAAAAGAAGCTAACCTCAACACAACAAGAGTTGTTTAGGCAGACATGTTTTAGTCATTTGTTGGACATAGAAGACGTCCAATTTTCAAGCAACCTTGTGCATAATATGCTACTACACGAGGTGGTTACAGAGGGAGCAGAGAAGGAGATATGGTTTCTAGTGGGGGGCAGTACCATACGTTTCTCACATATTGAGTTTGGGTTGACAACGGGGTTGATTTTGGGGCCATATCCAAGTGATGTATGTGAGTCTATAAGGTTGAGGGACATGTACTTTGGTAGGGAAGTCAGCATGGAACTAAAAAATATGGAAAAAACATACAACGCAATAGACTTGAAACTGATAGATGACATGGACGCAGTTAAGTTGTCATTGTATATGTTGATGGACCTGTTTCTACTTGGCCAGGGCCAACGGTATCACACCGATATGTGAATACTACAGATGGTGGATGACTTAAAGCAGTTCAATCGATTTCTCTAGGGGTTTGTTGTATGGACATACACCTTCCGTTCATTGAGTAGGGCAATAAGTCGACAATTGGCCACATACAAGGTTAAACAATCTCATAAGCGAAAGAAAGGACTGAAGCACATCAATCAATACAACTTTTGCGGGTTTCCGTACGCATTCCAGGTACTTGGGTGTTTACTTTAATATTTAAGTATGTTATATTTTAATTTAACTGTACATTATCATGTTACTAATATGAAACTTTATTTGCATGTATATTTGGATGTACGAGATTATCTCCACTGCTGGGTCTGAGTTAGGAGCACGCATCAATTCCCGCCTTCCTCGTATATCGAGATGAATGGTGGCAAGAAAGAACGTCCGCGACGAGAACCTAAAGTCGTACATTTTCAATGATAGCTCGGTACAATTTAATAATATATTTTCTTTTATATTTTTGATTTGTTAACTTTGATATGTTGTATTTTGTAATAAAATTTGCTATCCTGATAATGACTAGCTTCCGTCTGTCATCCGTATAATGGAAGTCTCTTCGACAGAGCATTTTTTGCATTATGGTTGGGCTTTACATTTCGATGCCGCATATGACGGTGAATATGCCGGCACTGTTCTCCCCGACCACGTGGACGGTGATGAGTCGGCTTTATCACCAAAGACACCACCGGTAAGCCTAAAATACTAAGTAATTAATTTATAATTTTTTAGGTTAAACTTCTACTAATATTTATATACTATATTGTCTTCTTAGAGAGAGGCGACGAGCAATGAAGATTCATCACCCTCCATTCCTCCAAGTCCGAGGAAAAGTAGAAAAAAAGTTAATTTTGTTGAAAGTTTAGTTTCGACAGGTGAAAATCATCAATTTTATACGACTATTAACACAGTTGCCTAACAATCTGAACTCTGTTTTGGCAGCGATCCCGTCCCTCCGTTGTGTCCAAGGAGATTCCTCAGCATGATGACCCTGAAGAGTCTTCAGCAGGCCACAATACATTTCCTGACATGTTGCACCTGGACCCCAACATACGTACACTGACTACCGTTGCCCCAAAACAATCTGATTGCCTATTAGTCGTTGAACAGCAGGTTCGAGATTTACGTGCTGATTTCTAAGCCTATTCAAAAAAGTAAGAAGATATGTGGTGTCGGCAGGAGAAAATATTACGGCGTCAGAAGGAGCTATTGCACTGGCAAGATGAGACTTTGACAGTGCTAGTTAGAGAATTAAGTAGTCGAACTACATCTGAGCCACCACAGGATCCTCAGGTGTGATTTTTGATTGATTTGTAGGGTTGTTTATAGTAATGTAGACGCTATATATTGGATATTATCGAAACAGATTATTGTAGTTGGCATGTTTTCCCATTGTTTAGTTCTCCAAAGATGTAATGTCTATATAGTATTGTTATTGAAATTGTCCTAACGACACTGAGTTTTATTTAATTGCTTTTGTATTGTTGAGAATGTTCATGACACAAGAAACTGCATGTGCAAAAATTTCTAGATTACAGGTTCATCACGTAGGTGAGGATAGTGTACGTATTGTCGATGCGCCTACAGATGTTAAAGTCTGTTGCTCGCTTCCTCAGCCTCAGCCGCCTGGACAAAACAACATGAATCGATAAGGTCAGGAGTACAAGAGAGCCGTAGGCCAGCAAAGCCCATATACAAACCCATTCAAACGACATCGCAAATCTCGAACTCAGGCGGTGTTGAGGGGATGGCCACAATACTCTCCAAAGTATGCTGTAGATCCGATCCGTCCAGTTTTAGTAGACTTATATGCAAAGTTCTTAAAGTTGATGGCTACTCCAAAAGTATTCATTGAGACTTGCACTGTTACAATAAATGTCGCATGGCTCAGCATAGTGACGAATAAGGGACAGTAGCTTGAGAATATTGTATGTTCCAATATCTATCATTTTATTCATTTAATTTTGTTTTTGATTTCTAGCCGTGATGTTTATCCTAACCACTTTGATACGTTGCAGCATATGAACGAGTATATGCAGCTGCTTGCTCACAGGCAAGGGGCATATTCGCAGCAGGTGCCGCAACGTTGGATAGTTACATCCATACATTTATTTGTAAGTGTTACTTTAAATTTTTTTACAGACTTACTGTTATATTATATAATTGACGGTTCGAATAACAAATACTCGAAATTTTGTGACAAACATCGCTACAAGCCGTTTGGGAAGGATATTTCAATGGCAAGTTAGAGTTGGGTGCTTTTTACCCATCGATAAATCTTGAGTCACATGTGGAGGGTAAACACAGTGTTGTCCATCATGCATGGTGGACAATGGACGAGGTTTATATGCCGACCTGTATTAATTCCTCGCATTGGGTAGCATGTGCAATCCATCTATGTAAACATCAGATTATAGTGTATGACTCCTGTCCATCCGCACATTCCGAGCAGATGTTGGTTGAGGTCATGTAGCCGATGTCTAAGCTACTCCACTACCTGCTCAATGATGTAGGTTTTTATTGCATCAAGACTGAGCTGGAGTTTTAGGAGGAGCCGTTTTCAGTACTACGCCCTATTGATGGAGTCCCGAAGCAGCAGGTGTCCGGTGACTACAGAGTGTTCGCCTGTATGTATATAGACCCCTTGACTTAATGCCAGTAAATAGGGTCTTTTTTAGAAGGAGGATGGCTGTAGAGTTATGGAAGGAAATTTTGTTATAAGTGATTATTACATTTGTATATGTTTGTATAGATTGTATATAACAATTTTAATTAAATGTATTATATCTCATTATTGATCCACTTTTGATTACATATGTTGTTGTTTATTTCCCAGCAATTCATGATAACTAATAGATGAAGGAAAAACATTGAAATTTCATATCCTAGTACGTCCAAAATTATGTTATCTATATATATAATAATGATCGAAGGTTATTGAGATTGTCTTCAGAAACGAGAGATTCTGAAAATCGAAAGTTTAGCTTCAATCACGTATAAAAAAAATATGTGCTTGAAACTGTAATTTCAATCATAGTAAAATACCGTGATCGAAAGTACAGTTTCGAGCATGTAATATTTTTGTACTTGATCGAAAGTTTAGTTTCGATTTTTCCAAAATCTCCCGTTCACGAAGACAAGAAAAAAAAGCAAATAAAAGTAAGTATTGAACAACAAAATTCAATTTCAATTAAGGAAAATTATCTATTAAATAGATAAAGCTATCATAAACAATGCATAAGTTCAAATTGAAAGCAATAAACGTTCATACAACTTCTTAGGGAACTTTGATATGTTGCAGCATAACAATCCAGCATTGTAACAAATGTTGAAAAAAATAATGTACAAGTAACAACACAAATTTTATTCATTTGGGTAAAGTGGAATCGGATTTTTGTAAGTCGCGCGGTTGTGCCCAAGTTGATGACAGCGTGAATACATACGCTGGATCACATCCTCTCCAATAGAAGGAATTATTTGTTTTCTTGATCGACCGATAGTAGGACGTTGCCTTGGCGGCTTCAAAGTGATTTCTCGTACATCAAGTGGAATCATCCAATCTACATCATTTCCACGGGGTCAATAAACTTTACATATAAATTCAACCATGCGTTAGTGGTGTAACAGTGTGCACACAGTGAATTATGTGACAAACAGATGTGCGCACGAGAGTTCTGATAGATCAAAGCGTCTGCAACTGCAAGTCTTATGCTATAAATGTACAACCTCAACTATGCCCCAATGTTTAACCTCAAACTCGTGCCGTGACACTGGTTCCACAATCATGGGTCAAGACAACTCTATCTATTCATCAACAACAGCTTGGGCTGTTGGAGTAAAGAAAGCATCTCTGCTAGCAGCCTGCTCCCTATGCTCGTAAAACCACCGTTATATAGTAGATCTTATGTGATCAGTTAATGAAGTGATTGGAAGTGAACGTACGTGTCTTAACAATAAATTCATACTTTCTACGATGTTGGTAGTTAGCAAGTCATACCGCCGAGAAGGAAATATGCTCTTGCCAATTTATGCATTCCAACCTCATTTTCTAGATAATCTGTTGTTAGTGGATGCATCACCTTAAGATCTTGTATATACCCATTACACTCTGTTACCCGATATGCTTTAATAGCATGAAAGTAAGCGGCCATGAATGTCTCAGTCTTTTGGGCACGTATCTTATACTTAACCTTCACATTCCTAGAAATATGGTAAGAACAAAATCCATAGTCTGCATCGAGGAACATGATCATAATCTCTTTCTCAATAGTACTGTGTTGTCGGATATGAAAACTAAATTCTGAATCAAGTCGATTGCTTCTCGAAGTTTTAGGAAAAACCATTCCCACGAGGCGTCATTCTTAAAATCAGCAACACCAAACACTAGGGGATAAATTTTGTTATTTTCATCTAGTAAGGCAGCCACAAATAATGACTCACAATAAGTTCCCTTCAAAAAAGTTCCATCAATTATAATAACCAATCGAATTATGGTGCGAAATCCCCGAATACATTGTCCCAATGAGATAAAACAGTACAAGAAGTGATCGTAAAAATCTTTTTCAATTGACGTCACTGTACCTGAATTTTTTTCCTTCAACACGTGACAGTACTAGAGAAGTCCCTTAAATGACTCTGAAGGATCGCCAGTTAAAGCTTCAAGGCACGTTCTTTACTACGCCATGACTTCATGTACGATAGCCGTACTCTATAATCAGCCTAAACGTCATCACGAATATTTTAGGAAGTATAATTTTGACTGCAGTCTTTAAATTTATCTTTAATTAGTTTTGCAATTAGATGCGAGCTTGCTTGGCGATGGCCATTTTGGAGCTCTTCATTCTGACAACTGTGAACTGATTTCATTTTTGTCACTCGAAAATATGTATTGCGATTGGTTTTGGTCGCACAAATTTTCCATTGACATCTTTCAACAAGACACTTTACCTGAAACCGATCTATAGTTGACTTGTAAACCTTGAATTGGAAATGGTTCCTTAATGCAAGCAAGCCTAACCTATCCCGAAGTGCTTGCTTCATATTGAATATCTGTCCAACTGAAATATCACTTGATCCAGTTCCCAAGAGTACATCACTTGGCATAACTTCTGATAGTGGAACTGGAGGCAACCACCGAATAAATTGATTTTCAAACAAAGGAACTGTCATTGAACAACTCCTCTAAGTGAAACCGTTACAGCCATCGTCCTGTGGCTCGCTTTTTTCATTAGCAATATTTCTTCTTGTTCGCTGCGCTGAGAGATGTCAGGCCCAAATATGTCTGCCTCGGCATCATGATAATCATTTTGATGTGCAGTGTTGTTGTAAGGAGGAGAATCTCCTTCATCAAGGGTGGTTACATTATCAAAAAAGTTTACGGGTCGGTGTTAGAGGCTTGGAGGCATCTCTGGAACTTGACTTTATTGGGAGTATCAATCTACAAACCCTTGCCTAACGTACTCGAACTGATCGTTGCATTGGGCCTAAGTTGTGACTGCAGGAACAACATCATTAACTTGATTGCTTCCACTGGAAGACATAAATTGTGTTACCATTACAGGAATTGTATGAGGCGAAAAATCAGTGGGAACTTCTGCATTGTCTACATGATGCAAGGTAATATATAGTGGGTAATATCCTTTTCGGCTAACCATATAAGGACTATTGGTTGACATGAATGCTCGAAAGTCCAGTTCAGTTGTGATATTCGCTACCATAAAACCCGCCCCTGATTGTGTACACACCGAATACTTAATTTTTATCTTTATGATAAATTCAGAAGGATTAATTTTAAATGCCTCATACAATATCTTTATAAAACCAAGATATGTTATTGATCGATCAATAGAAAATCCTCTTATTCTGCCACCGACATATTCTTCGCCACCATTCAGTGTTAGTTATCAAGAGCCGTCATTGACAGTAACAATCGTTATTGACTCAACCATGCCTGCACTAAATCAAAATACTATGTTACAAAACTAAATCCAAATATTCTTATAGATGATAACATATAGATTATTTGCAAAATTGAATAAATCTTCTAGTATCCATTAATTTCTCTATACTCGAAACTTACTTTCGATCACGTAGGAGGGAAATCGAAAGTGGTAAGTTTCGAGCATGAGCAAAATTTTGCCTATGCTCGAAACTTACCACTTTTGATTTCTCTCCTACGTGATCGAAACTCTCGCACAGGTCTCTTTTTCTTCGTTTTTCACTCGCTTTCCATTTAACCATCACACCAAACACACTCAATGTTTTGAAGACAAACCTTTTTTTCCGATTTCTTTCATTACATTAACTGATTCTACACAAATACTTAAAATAAGTATCATATATATTTTGTTTTTTGTTCTAAACTATTTTTTAAATACGTACATGATTCTCTCCCTCTGTAAATAAGTGATTTTTTTCGAATTAAATGAAATTGATCTCAAAAGTAACAAATCCAAGTAAAGTAATTAATAAGCTTGAATGTAAATGATTGACAGTAAATAAAGGTAGAGAAGAAAAAAAGAAAAAGAAAGAAAAGAGAAGAAAAGCAATTTAATTTGGGTGACAGGGATAATTTTGTCCGAAAAATTACGAGGCGGTCATTTTTATAATATTTTTTATATATTGATCATTTTTTAAAAGTTTAAATAAATAGTAATTACTGTTGTAAATTTCCTTTAATTTATTTATTTTAATTTAAAATTATAAGGCGAAGACAAAATATTATATTGTAATCCACCTCCCAGGATTTTACGTAAACGAATTTAATGTTTGACACGCGTGGGTTGGACTTCAGCATAAAATTGAGCTCCCTTTAGTAACATGAATAAGTAGAACACTGTTTAAAACAGTACCGTACTGTCATAAAGTCCAAAAGTCTAATACATGAGAGAGATCAGTCTGCATTTGGTGTTAGACATAACACGATGAATTTATTGAAATTTATCAATTTTTTCTTGAAATTGTGTGAAGATGGAGGCCTCCATCCATGTGAAGTGTAAACATAGTCCTGTAAGTCACAATTTTTGTGTCATCAGCCAATTTGAAGCGAAAGAAACGAAGAAGAGCCATTGACAGTATCTTCATCTGTCGGTAAGCAAAGTCTTTTCCCAGACAAATACGAGGGCCAGCCTGCAAATATAGGTAGAAAGTAAATTATTGAAACTGTTTCAACTACATTATGTGATAAATAACTAAGAAAAAAATATGAAAACAAACATGAAAAGCTATAAATTTGAACGGAGATTCAGGTTGAAAAACTCCATTTTTGAGCCATCTTTCTGGTCGATATTCCTCAGCATCTTCTCCCCATATGTAAGGCATTCTACCCATTGGATAGGCCATGTAATACACCCCATCTCCTTTTCTCAGTCTATATCCATCAGGAAGAATATCATCTGTCTCTGCACACCTCCCATCCTTTTAACAGAAATTTTAAGCATTAAAATCAATTTATTCGAAGTACAATGTACAAATTAGTCTCGAAAATTAAATATTGTACCACGGGGACTGCAGGGTAAAGTCTCAAGGTTTCTGTCAATGCTGAATGAAGATAATGCATTTTCTCGAGTGTTTCATCTGTTATATTTGCAACAAAATCATCAATGTTGGTTTCTTTTTCTTGATTAGCGGTAACATTTCTCACTTCTTGCGCGATCTTCTCCTGTATTAAAGGGTTCTTGCAGAGCAAATAGAAGAACCAGGACAGAGCATTGGCACTTGTATCTTTGCCAGCAATCATAAAGTTCAAAATTATATCCCTCAAATATTTATCATCCATTCTCTCTGGGTCCTTCTGACTGGCCACCAAAAATCTTGAAAGTATGTCCTCCTTTTCATTCTTTAAACCAAAAGAAAAAAAAATCAAAAGTTCGATAGATTCAAAAAATTCTAATAATAGAAACACAAATTGGTGGTATAACTCACACAATCTTCTTGCATAGATAGAAGATTTCTCTTGTTGCTAATAAGTTTGTGTACAAAATCATCGATGACTTTGATATTCTTCTTGAGAGAGGCTTCACACCCAATATTTAGAACCCTTTTTAGCTTCCAAAATGGATCAACATATCGCCAATAGATCAAAGCATTTGATTCATCAAATGCTTTCATGAACTTTGTTCCCTCCATGCTTGAACCATCCAAACAATTCAAATCCACACCAAACCCAACTTTGAATATTGAATCCAACGTGCATCTCATCAGTATATCCTACAAAATAAAAGTTTCATAAAGATTTGGGCCAAGTTCAAATTAGGTTTGCCTTACTTGGGCCTTTAGTTTAGGAGTACTTACTTGCATATCCAAAACCCGACCTGGAATAGCAAACTCCGAAACCGCTTTTACCATTTTTGAAGCGTTTCTTCTAAACGCTGCACAGCTGAAATCTCTAAGCACTCTGGTTGAAAACTCAAAGCTTGCAAGCTTTCTCTGCTGCTTCCATTTTTCTCCATCGACTGCAAAAATCCCTTGGCCAAACAGATCCTTCACTATATCTTGATTATATTCGCCTTTTGAATATTTATCGAAGTTTGTTTTTAGTATGTGTCCTATGTTTCGTGCATCTGTGGTGTATATTTCACTCTGTGCAGGTGCAAGAAGCCGAAAAGTAGGTTGTTTCTTGGCAACTTCGGTTTGGTAGTCGTAAAGCCTGTTGAAGTAGAAGAGCTGGTGAAAAACGGTACCTTTTACAGGTGGATAACTGGGATCTCCGATTGATTTGCTGGAATAGATTTTGACTATGAAAAAAGAGAAGGTTAAAAGGAGAAAGAGAAGTGAAAATCCTGTGAAGCTAACAATTATTAAGAAGATACCCATCATTTCTGTTTTAAATTTTAAGCTCCGAAGAAGGAATTAAGGATTACTTTAGGATCTTTGATTCTTGATTACGCGTATATATTGAACACTCTTCTTGTTTATATTTTAGAAAGCAGGGAAATTTAGCAGCCAAAAACTAGAAGAGAGCTTAAAAAATATCCGAACAATAAATTTTTATTTTCAAAACTATCCAAACAAAAGTTTTGGACGATTTTAGAAAAATAATCGAAAATGCCCCTATTTTATAACAAAAATTTAAAAATACCCTCCGTTAAAAAATCATTAAAAAATATTTCTTTTATATATTTTTAAACTAAAATACCTTGACATCTAAAATTTATAAAATATTTTTAAATTATTACAGTAACTCAAAAGTGTACTTTCATGTTGTTATAATAATTCGAAAGTATTACTTTTGTATTATTAGTAACCATTTTGAATTATTATAATAACTCGAAAGTATTACTTTTATATTATTACAATAATTCAAAAATATTAGTTTCATGTTATTAATACTCGAAAGTAGTAGTTTTGAACGGTTACAGTAACTTAAAAATGTTATAATTATTTAAATTTGATACTTTTGAATATTATACATATTTTTGTCCAAAAAACTTCAAATGAAATGTTTTGTAATGAATTTTTTTATGAAGTGCATTTTTAAATTTTTATTATAAAATGAAGATATTTTTTATTATTTTTCACGATTTTACCTCTTACTTAAATAACTCCATCTTTTAGTTCTAATCTTCTCATTTTTTAAATAAATTCTAAACTCTTATTTGTATTTCTCTCAAAGTCTAAATCTTTTTTTACTCAATTTATTCTTAATTCTTTAAATTTTTATTTCACACAAAACTTAAATTTTATTTTCAAATATCAAAATTCAACTTCAAATTTATAACAAATAATTATTCAAATTGTGATAATAACAATACTATTATAAATATTATTGAATAAAAATTAAATAATATTTATAATGATTGAAACAGATAACAAGTTGACGATAGTGACCAGCAATTAGCGACAATAAAGATGGATAGAGACAACTTTTAATCAAATATTAAATTCAAGTTAACATTATTTTTCACATTAAGCAGATATTAATAATCAATTAGGATATAACAGTAAAATTATACTTTTTTATCCAAATAGATGATACAAACTAATGGATTTATACTTTTTTTTTAAGTATTTTTATAACTAGTAAGACTTATGAAGTTATAAGACTAAATTTTAGGGACTAAAATGCCCTTTACCCGGTTCATTACTGGTGATCAAATAAAACATTATCCTAATAACCAAGAGACAGAGACTTTCTTCAGTGCACGGACCAGAATTTTAAATTTATTTAGAAAGTCATCGGTTTAATTGCTGGAGCTGTGAGATTGTTGTCGTTTCTTATTGATTCATTGTTAAACAGGAGATTCCAAATCATAAACAAATAATCAGGTTAGCATCGTTTATCCTGTTGGCTGTTTGTATGTTATATCGTCTCTCTCATTTCATGTTTTCTTCAAGCAATTCCCCTTTTTATTCTTGGTTTTATCTTCCATTCCCTTTCATCGCGTCTTGTCACGGTCCTTGTCGATTCATACAGGGCTCAACTAATAGGATGTGCTTCCCGATGTGATTGTATAACGCTGTTGACAACTACTGGCAGAGCAATAATATTACAATATATATATATATATATATAAAAAAAATTATTGTAAAAATATACGATGTTAATCAAGTGTAATTCTCCTAATCAAACAATTGCACTCATTTTATTTCTCTGCTTATAATACGAGGATCTAAAAAACAATAGTGGAAATAAAGTAGTAGTACATCATTTGGATGCAATAACTTTGCAACCATAATACGATATTCAATCCAATAAATAGACAATATTTAGTGCATGGACTCACTAAACAGACAGTTTCTGAGAAAACACTTCAGGAACCAGATTGTTCTTGCTCTCAAATAAACAAGATCAAGTAAGTTCGGTGAAGAAAAAGCAGAGATGACGACTTTTCCTCTAGCTCTTCCAGTTTCCAGATGTCGGAAAGCTTCAATAACATCTTTAAATTTATACGGACCGGTGGGATCAATTTGAGGTTTAAGCTTTCCATTTTCTATGTAAGGCCTGAGTTTCTCCAAGATTTCCCCAGAAACTGTCAAGCTTGAGTAAACCGCTCTGGGATGCGACGGAGGCCATGTTATGTCAACAATTGGTGCTTCATCCTTAGCTACCACAAAAGAATTCTTGCAGTCACCTGAAGAGGAGGTTACAAAAATTGGGAATAATGTCATAATTAATCATACTCAATGACCAAAAGTAAAATTAAAATAACCCATTTGACAAAGAACAAAAAACAGAAAAAAGTTCCTAGATCTTTGTTATAAAGCAGTTATTAGTGAAAATTAGGAAATTACCAACTGTGTCATAGAGAAAATCATATTTCTCCTGAACATCTTCATATCTTATCTTTCTGTAGTCAATAACCTCATCAGCTCCCAAACTTTTGACAAATTCCACTTTCGGGGTGCTAGTTGTAGCCACAACATGAGAAGCTCCGTAGAAATGCTTGGCCAGCTGAATTACTAAAGTTCCAACGCCACCGGCTCCACCAACTACAAAGATTGTATGCCCTGCTTTAAAACCTGCAGTTTCAAAGCCTTGAATCGCAGTCTGAACTGCTAAAGGCAAGCTAGCAGCTTCCTCAAATGAAAGGTTTTTGGGCTTCTTTGCAACTAAGCTCTCTTCCACAGCTATGAATTGTGCCAGAGTCCCAAGCTGCTTTAATCTTCCCTCTGCATTGAAGTCTTGAATGTTGCCGTAGACCTCGTCGCCAATATTAAATTTTGTAACACTTCTGCCTTTTGCTACCACCACGCCCGCCATGTCACAGCCAGGAACTACCTGCAAAAGCACGCAGCAACCGAAAGTCGTACATGCAGATTGGAATTAATGCGACACTCACTCCAATTTATGCATGTCAATTTATTTGTCCACTACAACACATTAGTGACGATATTATTAGGTTGAAAGTACAGCAAAGTTATAGGAATGCCACTTTAAAAAGATTTAATTATCTCAAATCAATAATATATAGCATTTGCTGCTGCGTACTCACAGGAAAGTCAGAAGGAAAGATGGGTCGTTGGCGGCGCTTGGAATCAATAGGATTCAAGGCAGCAGCTCGAACTTGGACAAGTAGTTGGTTATGCTGGGGAGTAGGAAGGGGCAAGTTTCCCAACTTGAGAACTTCCTTGGGACCATACTCCTCGTAATACCATGCTTTCTGCATTTCTTTCTTTCTTTATTTATTTATTTTTTTTTTTGCTTTCTATGTTTATTGCAAAAACACGTCTAATTTCCTTGTTATTTATAGACCAAAACAAGAAGGCTGGGAGAGGAAGAATGCGTGCAGCTAGCAGACTCTGAGTGGACCTGTATGTAGACAGATATCAGCCAGAATCACGCCATTTTAATTAGTTAAGATAAATCTCTCATGTCAAAAGTAATTTTTATCTTCTCTGCTTTCTGAAAGAAATCAAGTAAATGAAATCAAATTGATCTTCTCTTTAATGAAGAAAGTGAAACGACTAACTTGCCATATTTGGAGGAGGCAAAATCGGGGATAAGCGTTGTTACTAATGGTAATATATGTGTTTTGTCATAAATTTTGCTTGGCTTTCTTGTAGCCGCAAATAAGAAAAGAACAAAACAGGAAGGAAAGAAACTCAATCATTTTCTGCTATCGTAATTGTAATTAGTAAAGTTATGATCCAAGATGAGACGAAAATTTTAAGTTCTATTTGTCATTTAAACTACCCGATGATAATGCAGATTTGGAATGAGTGTCATCACCACAAAGATTAATTAATTAATTAAATTGCCAACAACAAATCCTGCTTCCTGAGTCCCCTGCCCTTTCATAATTAGAATCAAATTAATTGTTGAATTATTGACTAAAAGAACAGTAAAAACTATTGATGATTGCATTTGCATACAGGTAGAAAAATATACATAGTACTGTTACGGGGAAGACCATTTTCTTAGAGTAGTTTTAATTTTATTTTTTTTAAATAGTATAAGCTAACTAATATTATCTATTTTAATTAAATTTATTTTAAAAATAAAAAAACATACATCTTCTTCATTCAAATTCATGATACGATAATAATAATCTGCTTCATCTGTTTCTCATTGATCATCATAAACTTAACTTCATATGTATATATATATATATATATATATTACGATATATACCAAGTTAATAGAAAAATACTGAATATGAATACCCTACTTCGTGTGACAAGTTACACCTACTTTGCCTGTACGGCGATCCATCAAACGTATATAACAAATAATTATTTTGAAAATGGACTTACTGCATGAAACTGCCCAATTAATGCCTGTACAGTTGCAGCACAGTAGAACTGATCATATCCTGAACTAATTCAGAAACCTGCACCACGAAATTATTGGAGACGATGAAGATAATAATAATAATAAAAAATCAATGGTACCAAGTTTCGTACTATGATTGATGCATTTTCGACGCAATTCTGGCTTGCTATTGGATGATAATTTATTGAGGAACGGATTGCAGACAGACACAAAGTCCATTACAATTTACATAATAAATTAACAATGGCCCCTATACATCCGATCGAAGAAGAAAATTTAAAATATGACAGATAAAATTTGCGAGGTTATCATACCAGAACATGTACCTTAAACTGTGTCCTGTTTGCTGGCCACAAATTTTAAGGGGACAATCTTGAATTTTTTTAACATATACAAAGTGTCAAACTACTAGTCTTTGAAATTTAGAAACCTAAAATTCAAAGATTTAGAAACCTACGAGTCAAATAAAAAATGAATTAGAACTGTAGTCAGGACTTTAATTTTCTCGAGAGCCATGAATAATAATCAAGGGTTGGTTAGGTTTGAAATTGCTTACTTTTTGAACTAATATCTACTCGAATTCTCTCGAGTTATATATTTGCATGTCCCATTTCGAGTTGTCGATAGAGTTAATTAGAGTTGCATGCTTTCTGTTCAAGTAATTTTTGTTTGTATCTTTCATTTATGATAGATACATTGTATTTATTCACTTAAACTATGTTATACGTTGGCGATATATAATGTCAGTGGTTATAAGCAAGTCAAACAGCTAGCTAGTCAACTAAATCTTTCACTATTAAAATAGCTTTTTTTTTTTTAAAGAAAAACATTAAATTTTATGACAATTAAGTTAAAATTTGCAAAGCACGAATCAAAAACTAAGCGTTCTATTTTCTTTATATCTTAAGTTAATTCTACAAAGAACTTCATTCATATAAATAAAACTCATAAATTAAGAGTAAGTTTATGCTTGTTGTGACTTATAAATTAATAGTAATTGCTATGCTCAAGAAATAATCGTCTATTAGCTAGAAAAATCAGTTAGAATTTAATAAATTGCTATTGAAAATATTTTGAATATTAAAAGTTGATAACCTGCCTTCGGTAAATTTTAATATAAATATCGTAATATTGTATAATAATTATAATAGACGTAAGATTATTGTGTTTGAATAAGGTGATAGAACATTTTAATTCAATTTTATGACAAAGTAAGTCTGGCCAAAATCATCTATCAATAATAATAATAAACAACGACTAATTAATATAGTATAGATGATGATGAAGTCAATGCAAAAAGTATATCTTGACATATCAACAAATCACCATTTATTAAAAACTTAATAAAAGATAATTTGAAATATATAATTTTAATATTAAAATAGATAAATATTTGAATTAATAAAATAAACTATAATGTAATAATAAGCATATATACAATAGAATTAGAGTTTATGAAAATATATGATATAATTATCTTGTTTATTAAAATAATGAGATTATAATAAGAATTCTAAAATGCCAATGTGGATTTTTTGAAAAGCCATTTTTTAAAAGTAACCTCTCCCCTACTTATAAAACCTATTGTTAAAATGCATTAAATAATAAAATAAACCATTTAAATTTGTTTTACCAAAACACAAATTAAATTAATAATTAAAAAATTAGAACATAATTAAATTAGTTATTACTTTCTAATTGCAATCCCAAGCGGGGCCTATATATTATCCTTATCGAAATAAACTTTGTTAGAACTTCTCCGAGGCTTGGAGTAGCCAGCCCAGAGAAAATTTTATATATATGTTTTATCATTTTTACCTTTTTAGAATAGTTTCTTTAATTTTTTCTACTTTTGAAGAGATAAACTTTTGTTATCTGATATGTGTTACCCTGCTATATATTTTATGTATATATACGCGAGGGACGTTGACTTTAATGAAATTTTGGGCAGGACGATTTTAGATTTGATCCTCCCAGCCAATTAACCACCTGCAAACGACGTACGTACGTCCTTGAAAATTTTATAGGTATATATATATATACATGTTGACATGTTTGATTGCCGCTAGCTGGTGATCACTCTGCTTGTTTTGTTTTTGTTTTGAGTAGATACTGCATGCCTCTGTTACTCTATTCCCAAGTGCAAGCTGCTGGTCTATAGCCATTCCAACATTCTTAAGGAGTGAATTTGCAATTAATTTGATGGCATTCCTTGTACGAGAAGAGTCTATTCCTTATGTCGGTAGCAGGCAAAAAATTCACTGAAAGCTGTGAATATTATATTAGTAAGTAATCACTAACTAATTATTTTGGATAATTACGCCAGCTAGATGAAGTTAAGAGTTTTCTGTTGGAAGAGTTAATTTTGGAGCAGAAAATTCTTGTTATTTCTAGTAAAACGGCTACTGTCCAGAAAATACAATGATACCTTTTACAGGAAGCATAGAGGACCTAGCTAACCCTAAAGGATATTGTACATAACAGTCTATATTAATTCATTATGGACATGCTGTGATCACCATCAAGTAATGCAAATTTGTTTCTATGCCTTTTGTCTTCTTTTATTTGCTAACATTCACACTGATGCATTGGTTGGGCCATACTGACACATGATTTGGGATTTGCTTGAGGCCCAACTTCTTCAACATCCTCCCTGAAGCTCAAGGTTTTCTCCATGACCTTTTAGCTTGTTTCTAAACTGAGAAAATTTCCTAAATCTTATTAGAATGTCTGCTGTTTGTGCTTGATTGGATATGTACTAGATTTTAACTTCTCCTACTAAGACTTTATCTTTTATGAAGTGCAAGTCAATTTCTATGTGCTTGGTCCTGGCATTGAGGACAGGATCAAAAGTAATAGCTGCTACACTAATGCTGATGAAAGAGGCATGTTTAGTTCACTATGTCGTGAGCTTATCCAGGTAATTTCAGCACATGTTAGTGCCATGACCCTGTATTCTGACTCAGCACTTGATCTTGCCACCACATGCTTTTTTTTTTTTTTTTAACTCCAGGACACCAAATCACCACCTAAAAAAATGCAATAGCCACTAATTGACTTTTTGCCATCAACATCACACCCGTAATCTGCATTACAGAATCCTATCAGGTCGCTGTTGTTGAAATCCAAACCATACCTTTATGCTTTTCAAATACCTCAATACTCTTTTGCAAGCAATCCAATGTGGGACTAGGGGCTTGGCCATGAACTGACTTAGCTTGTTCACTGCAAACGCCAATTCAGGTTTGGTTAAGGTAGCATATTGAAGTGCTTCAATCACACTTCTATACAGGATTTTATATTAAAATTCAAATCCTTCAGTTTTAGAGAGTTTTTCTCCAAGAACAAGTAGAGTGTTTGTTCCTTTACAACCACTCATATTAACTCTACTCAGCAATTCTGAGATGAATTTACTTTGTGAGAGTATGAGTTTTGATTTTGTCCTCCTGACTTCGATTTCAAGGAAGCAAAGTAGCTTTCCTAGATCCTTCAAGGCAAAGGTTTTATTCATTTGGCATATGATTCTTTCTATTTCTTCATTGTTACTACCTATGACCACAATATCATCAATATATAACAAAATGATTACTAAGTCGTTGCCAATTCTTTTGAAGAAAAGAGACGTATCACACCTTAAGTATTCAAATCCCATTGCTTCAGTGTATTCTTTAACTTCTCAAACCAAGCTCTCGGAGCTTGCTTTAAGTCATAGAGAGCCTCTTTTAGTTTGCAAACGAGATTAAGTTTAATGGCATCAACAAATCCTTCAGGTTGTGTCATGTAAAGTGTTTCTGTCAGATCACCGTTCAAAAATGCATTTTTGCCTCAAATCCCAATTGTTGATCATCGCAAGGCTCAAAATAATCCTAATTCTAGAAGCCTTAACAACTGGGTTGAAGGTTTCTTTGTAACATAACAGTTTATATTAATTCAGTACAGACATCCTATGATCACCATCAAGCAATGCAAATTTGTTTTTGTATATATTGTGTCATAATTGCTGCAGTGCGTGTTTTTTGTTGCACCAAAAGGCATGCCTTTTGCCTCCTTTTATTTGCAGGCATTCATACTGCTACGTTGGTTGGGCTATACTGATAAATGATTTGAGGTTTCCTTGAGGCCCAACTTCTTCAACAGGAAATGCTCTTAATTTCTTGTTACCATGCACCAAGCTTCAATGTGTTATTGAAGCTCTGAGAAAATCTTTAGTAAATCACTCAACATGATTCTCCGCTTCATGGAGAACAATAAGAATAATTCCCTCATGAAGAAGCAAACTGGCATCATCGATATTCTTAATAATATGACACATGATCAGGCGGATATGGTTGCAGACGTGAGCTTAGCTTCCTTTCGTTCGATAGTGACAGCGCTTCCAAACCATCAAGTTTCGAATCGTATATATACACGTTTCCAGTTATCATCTAATACAATTCGTGGAATCAGCGTCTCCTTCTTTGCAATACAATTACCATCTAAATAGTTTTTTTTTTTTAATTATTATTTAAATTTTATTTCAACTGAGGATTCTCTTGTAACGGGTATGTATAAACGTCACTTCTGAATCGTACTGCAACTTGGTTATCTGATTTTCCGGTAATTGCATGTCTGACTCTGGTGTACGTCGGCTCTTAGCCTAAAAATACCTTCAATTTCACCTCTTCTCTTAATCTGTCGAAAAGAGCTCGATGATGAAGACTTTAAAAGGCATACGAAATAGGGGTAGTAATTAAGCAGAAAGGCTTTGAAACTCGTATTTTATAGGCATTCCGATCCTAATTAAATAAATAAAAATATTAATTTTATAAATAATTTTTAGATACATAATCCTCGAATTTATTCATAAGATGATATATATTTATATATATATATATATATACTATGACCAGCAGGAAAATATCTATTTTATTAATTTCGATTGCCAAAATGGCTAGTGTCTCTTCGGTTTATAAACTAATATTATTATTTTAATTATGTAATAAATCCTGAAGCACGCTGATGAAGGGCGTGTTGTCGTACTCTATTTTGCATTAATTATAATAACTTATATAGAATCTTTGAATCATTTATTTTAAAATTTATATTGTTTTATTAATTTTAATTAAATAAGCTAACTAAGCATCAGCATAGCTACCTAGGTTTCATCAATTAAACGTGTATGAATCAATCATTAAAACTACGAAGGGATATTTGTAGCGGTCATTAAAAATTACAAAATGGAATTTGCGCAGATGTTAGTCAAATAATACTCATAAACTATATATTTATTTATTTATTTATTTAGTAAGGGTAGTCCAATAATTTCATATCATAGTTGAGTGTATTTGTGTAAACAATTTTAGAGTCATAAACGATCTCCAGCTATAACATTTTTTATACCGGCCTATGACCTAAGCTAAAGCCTAAAAGCGTCTCGCATTCCCGTGACTTTCTTCTACGTCAGATTTACAATATCGTCCTTCCCCTATCGCAATTTTGCAATCTAAACTCGATTCTCGAGCGATTAGAAATTTTCAGTTGTTGGAAAATACTGTCTTTAACACGGCAATTCAGTTTGCAGTTATCATAATTTTTTCTTCCGGCAATTAATTAAATTTTTTGTACAGTATAATCCGTGCAATGACTTCAATTTCCTCCCAAAATTCTCAAAGTATATGTGAAATGGTACAAAAATTCAAATTCGAGATTCTAGTTTCAATTTCTCTGAATTCTCAAAATATTTTAATTGATTTATTTTTTTCTCTGAATTGTTCAAATTTTTACTGGCTTCGTTTCAGACATGAGTTTCATAAAAGGCATCATCGACTCTCTAGGCTCAATTTTGACGAACTATAGCTCGCCTGATGAATCCGAACGAAAACCTGGCTCTTCGACGATGGACGGTGTAGCCGGATCCTCAATTACAAACGAACGGACCGCATACAAGCTCAAAGGATACTTTGATTTTGCTAAAGAAGAGATAGCCAAGGCCGTTAGGGCTGAAGAATGGGGCTTACTTAACGATGCCATCGTTCATTACAAGAACGCCCAGCGTATTTTGATTGAAGCTAGTTCCACTCCCGCGCCTTCTTACATTAGTACTAGGTATTGAAAAACTCAAATTGATCGTTGTGCTGTTAACTATCCTGAATTTTATTGTAAATATTTTTTATTACAGTGAACACGAGAAGGTTAAATCATATCGACAAAAGATTTCAAAATGGCAGGGTCAAGTGTCCGACAGATTACAAGCTTTGAATCGGCGAGCAGGTTTGTATTTGATACTGTACCATTTGCATTGAATATTGTTTTCTGTAGCCGACTTTATACTTATGTTGGTGTTCTTCTTACTTTTGATTTCAGGTAATGCATCGATGAACAAGGTATGTTTTATATAATTAGAGTGTAAATTTGTAGCAGTATGTTTCTATTCTTAATTTGAAACTTTTATACTATGAATTAGTTACATTTTTTAGATTCCACATTCTTGCTTATGGTGTAGAATGTAGTTATTTTTAGGTGAATTACTAGGAAGCTGGATCTTGTGTATACTGCCAATGTGTTATTGGAAGGCAAGTTAGGTTAATTGTGACCTGCAACTACATGAATAATTTATATCAAGTTTTTGGCATCATTTTTCTTCTTTTATATTCCTTACTGTTGTTTGTAATGTTGCAATGATTTCAAGAAGCATCATTTTTCCTTTTTCTTCAAGAAAGTTTCTGCAAAATTTTGAGCTGTGGTTTGCTGACAATCTTTGATCATAATTTACTGGCATGTTATTTATTTTATAACAAATTTGCAGAGTACCTTACCTCATGCACAAACTGCTGCAGTTTCAACAACATCAAACTTTATGAAAAATGTGTCACCTAAGTCTCAGCAGTCCGGTAGAAACAGTCCTGTGCTGAGGAATCACACAGAACATGTTGGAAGCTCTAAACCTATGGCAGAAGCTGGTAATGGTTATGAGTCAAAATTGGTTGAAATGATAAATACGGCAATAGTGGATAGAAGTCCTTCTGTTAAATGGGAAGATGTTGGTGAGAAACGTTAATTGTTCTTTCCTTTCTCTTTCGCTTCATTTTTTCTTTTTTCTGTTTTTGTTCAGATTGAAATATCTTCTCATCTGAGGTTTTGGCAGCTGGTCTTGAGAAAGCAAAGCAAGCTTTAATGGAAATGGTTATTTTACCAACTAAAAGAAGAGATTTGTTCACTGGCCTCCGAAGACCAGCTAGAGGTAACCATTGATCAATCTGTAAAGATAGTGACGCAACACCTAAAAGAATTGTCCCTGAACAGAAGTTCTAATTTTGGTTTTAGGTCTGCTTCTCTTTGGTCCTCCTGGAAATGGGAAGACCATGCTTGCCAAAGCAGTGGCATCAGAGTCACAGGCAACATTTTTTAATGTTTCTGCATCTTCCCTAACATCAAAGTGGGTGAGTATCTGTCTGGACTGTATCCTAATTTAGTTCATTCTTAATTTGTGCTTGTCTAAGCTCATTGTTGGTATAAGTCATAATAAGTTTAATTTTTACTGTACTAGGTGGGAGAGGGTGAAAAGCTGGTCCGGACTCTCTTCATGGTGGCTATATCCCGACAGCCATCCGTAATTTTCATTGACGAAGTATGATGCTACTCATGCAATCTCCTATCTCCTTTCTTAGATGCCATGCTCTTCCTGTTTCATATTGGTTCCGCTTTGTATGTTGTTGTTGCTTGCATTGATATTTGAAGATGAAAGAATGCCTGCACGATTTTTTAGTTTTCTTCATATCAGGGTACTGCATGCATATTCACTAGTGATACCACCAGATTGAAAATGAAAACTGACTCTGATTATTTAGTTTTTTGGGATCTGGAAGAATCAGATAGTAATTGAAACTGGTAGGCTGGTTTGGACATGATTTTGGTGATTGCCATCAGCCATTTTTTCTTTTAGAACTTTTGCTACTTTCAAGCTGCCCCAAGTGTGGTGCACGCTGCGATTTAAGTTGTGACAGAGGCACCTGGGTGTTGTATTGTTGTGGTTGTTAATGCTCAAGATCTTGGAAATAAAACTTGGGAAAAGGTCCCAGATGTTTCAGTACAAATTTGTTCAAGCACAGCCATCTTTTACTATCAGTTATACCTCCACTATCATCCTAATTGTTTCTTGACTTAATTCTTTTCCCTTGTAGTAGCTGGTAATCTAGGATTTTCCTCTGGGTGGAGTCCCTAATTTGCTTTCAATTACTTAAGTTTTGCCTGAGTGACTCATTCTCAACTGTTGCTATCTAGATGGTCTTGATGATGCATTTTTCTTTGTGATTGTTAATAGATTGATAGTATTATGTCAACAAGACTGGCGAATGAGAATGATGCGAGCAGACGGTTGAAGTCCGAGTTTCTAATACAATTTGATGGAGTGACTTCTAATCCTAAAGATTTAGTGATTGTCATGGGTAAGCTTAATATCTTTAACCAATTAAGCTTCATGCTGACTAGTTGGGTATGTTGCATTCTTATTTCTCTGTGGCTTTATTTGGGTCATATCTTCTGTTATTTCCAAGCTATCACATCCAACACTGTTGGAGACTCTGACTTTAGTGCCTTTGCTTGTCCAGACTGCCTTGATCAACTTATTTTAATATTCACAGAAAACAAAAAACATTGATATTTTAGTATGTCTGGGAGGACATTTATCTCTGCCTTTTAGAACCTAAATGATGAATTATATAGTGGCTTAGTTGGGACCTTGTGATTCTCTTGATGTCATTATTGTACAATTTTTTAACCCACATAACTTAGCTAAAATGCTGGTTTTGATGCATTTAATACCCTCTGGTCATTTGTCTAAGACTCCCTTCTCATTTTCTAATTACTTGATTTTTATTTTAATGCAGGAGCTACTAATAAGCCTCAGGAATTGGATGATGCAGTTCTTAGGCGATTGGTTAGTTATTGCACAAATCATATATGCAGTGATAACAGAGTGTGCTTATGGACCATTAATAAGGATGTTATGCTGTTAATACCTGATTAATGTTTTGAGTAGAATTTGTGATCATTTTCAGAAAATTTGAATAGCAGTTCGATACCTTTTCTCAAAAATCATATATTTTCTACAACTCTTTTTTCCTTAATGCTACTGATGTCTAGACTAGTGTTTCTTGGAATCTAATTTGTCCCGATATTCTGGAATCATGTTAGTGAGGATTATTTCATGTTATGAGCTTACACATTCATACCATATATAGTGTTGAAGCACCTATTGGTATACCACCAGCTGGAGCTGCAAAGAGAAAAAAGTAAAGGATTTGTCCAAAAAGAAGGATTAAGGGTCTGTTTCAAAAGTATTACGGTGGATAAAAGAGGGATGTAATGGCTGGTTTTTATGCTCTGGGAAAATGTTTTTAGACTTTAAGTGAAGATATTGTGTCGGTTGCTATGCTTGTGCACAGTCATGTCCTTTTCCTTTTCCCTAGTATGATTTATGGAAGAATTGCAATATGAGGAAATTATACAGGGGAACTAGAATACTTAAATACTATTCTTCTGAGTTATTTCCTTTTCAAATATTCATATGTTATATCATATTCTAGTGAGTGTTGACTCTTAAATGGCCTTTTATTTTACTTTAGTGACTCATTTAATGTGAAACCATGGACCAGGTGAAGAAAATATACATTCCTCTACCAGATGATAATGTTAGGAGACTTCTTCTTAAACACAAACTGAAGGGCCAAGCATTTTCCTTACCTGGTAAATTTATTGCAAAAGTGTTTTTCGTAATCAATTTATTCTGTCATGCAATCTGTGTCTACTGTTATAACGAATTTTGTTGGATCTCATTTTTTGACTTATTAGATGCTAAATTATTCTGTAAATTATTTTCATTGATGTGCATGTCACAGGCATATGTGCTTGCATTGTCGTTAAATTACCTTCACTAAGATTCAGTGCAAAATACATGGTAATTTGCTTGTCTTTATCTGTGACAGGTGGAGATCTAGAAAGGCTTGTAAGAAAGACAGAAGGTAAGATGTTTGTCAGATGATAACTTTTGAATATACTGCCTCACAGACGGTAGCCTTATGCACCAATTTTATATAGCAAATTACTTTGGCCAAGATGAAGACAGTTCATTTCACGCAATGAATTACACCATTTGGGACATTAAGAGAGCCCAATCTCAATCACAATATTGAAATATATATATATATATATGTATGTATAATTCCTATTCTGGGGGGGAAAGA
The DNA here is from genome assembly GCA_022749755.1 of Azadirachta indica. NCBI lineage: Eukaryota > Viridiplantae > Streptophyta > Magnoliopsida > Sapindales > Meliaceae > Azadirachta > Azadirachta indica. The sequence goes on from CM040440.1 coordinate 21,793,906, forward strand.
AAAACTTAACGCAGCTACTTTTACTGTATAGGATATTCTGGAAGTGATTTACAAGCCTTGTGTGAAGAAGCTGCAATGATGCCAATTAGAGAGCTTGGTACTAATATTCTTACTGTCCAGGCAAATCAGGTAAGGCAACTAGAAATATTTTACTCTTCTCTGTTTTGCGACTTGATGAGCATCAGTAATTTGATACTATTGATATTTTAAAATACCAGCTAAGACCGCTAAGATATGAAGACTTTGAGAAGGCAATGGCTGTAATTAGGCCAAGCTTAAACAAAAGCAAGTGGGAAGAGCTTGAACAGTGGAATCAGGAGTTTGGCTCTAACTAATCAAATATTGTATGCTTGAAACCAATTGGCTACCAAAATTTAGAACGGCACACCACTGGGAAATGAAAAATCTCAAGCTTGACATATCTTGCTATCTGAAACTTTGTCTATGTAAATCCTTTTATATTCTTTTGAATGTATGATGTGTATAATTTGTCTGAAAGGGAAATATACTTGTATTAAAGGAATTTCAGATTAGTAGTTGACACGAGTATACAACTAAACTTTTTATGTGATCTACTGATGGTATATTTCCATCTCACAACAATGTTGGAAAAAAATATAAATATAAAAAGTCAGAAAAAAAAATTGTGGAGTATCTTGATTCTTAGTGCCTTGGGTTGGGTCTGGATAGTATCCTTTTCTCAGAAGAGAAAATTACATGAGGAAAACAATTAAACGTCTCAGGATGGGATAAATAATGCAAAAAGAAAATCGGGCCTCAAAGTCGGAAGGGTTTTTCTCTGCAGCAGACAAACTTAAGAAATGTTGTTTGTACAAAGCAACCACTAAATCTCTAGTCTTAAGATTGACTACCAAACACAATTGTAAAGTTCCTCTATATCAAAGTGTCTCCACTCAGGTAGATTTTCACTGGTATCATGCTTTCAAATTCCCTCTCAGAAGGGTCTACCTTTAGTTTGACCATGGCTGCTCAAAAACAGAGCGCCTCATCTATGCAGTTTTTTGGTTGCTGAATGATATTGAAAGATAAAAAAATTTAAAAAAAAGGGAAAAAGGAAAAAGAAATGGATGATGGGCCTTTAGGTGACGGAGTAAAGATGATGTAAGGAAAGCGAGATGTGAGGTACTCTGAAATCACCTCTCTCTCCCCGAGGGTATTGCAGTCATTCCACTAAACAATTGGTTATATTTTAGGTTTTTAATTTTCGAGATTTGAATTGTGGTCATTTTTGTTAAAGACCCTCCAAATTCCCAATCAAAGTGTTTTCGCTGGGATCAACGGAGAGGTCACCCGGATGAATTCCGAAACAGAAGAACAAGTAGAAAACCGCAAGAGACAATGGTCCTTACGAGATTTCGAGATCGGGAAACCCCTTGGCAAAGGAAAATTCGGCAGCGTCTATCTCGCCCGAGAAGTCAAGGTTTCACTTCTTTTTTCACAATCCGTTTATTTCCATTGAAACTTGTTTAATTTAATTGTAAATGTTTTTGCTGGTTGTAGAGCAAATACATAGTGGCATTGAAGATAGTATTCAAGGAGCAAATTGAAAAGTACAGAATTCATCATCAATTGAGAAGAGAAATGGAAATTCAGACGAGTCTTTGTCACCCCAATATTCTGCGCCTCTACGGTTGGTTTCATGATAATGAACGTATTTTCTTGATTCTCGAGTATGCTCATCGTGGTGAGCTTTATGGAGAGCTCAGAAAGAATGGTCGTTTCTCCGAAAAACAAGCTGCCACGGTGATTTCTATTTGCAATTTTTGTGTTTTATGTTTCTTTTGTTTTTATGAAATTAAAAAAATTATTGCTGGATTTAGGGATTCTTATGTCTGTTCTCTGTGAATTTCAGTACATTGCAAGTCTCACTCATGCATTGGCTTATTGTCACGAGAATCATGTGATTCATAGAGATATTAAGCCAGAAAATCTATTGCTTGATCATGAGGTATACTCTGAGGCCCTTTTGTTTCTTTTGCTTAATTGGCCTGACTCTTGTTAGTTTCCTGTAGGAAATTTGAAACAACTATTATGCTTTTGAGCTTCAAATTTTATTTCTTGAAAGTAGTGTCCAATTTGACTTAGTTCAGACAGATTTGAGAGAGGCGTTTGTGATGAGAACTTTTTATGGCATTCTATTTAGTAGTGAATTTCCATGGTGCAGTTCTCTGGGTTTCCAATGAAACAACAGCTGTCTAATGATTATCAGAAATTATGTCTTAACTTTACATAATGAAATTAAAACCTTGCCTTTGAAAACAACGATTTGGGCTAATAACGTTTTGCGAGATTATGCTAATAACATTTGGACACACATGTTAGTGATGGATTGTCCCTAATTTCACTTAATGTTGAAAATTTTTTGCGTGATTTAGGGATTGTTAGTGTTAGTTTATGTTTTCTGAGCATGACCTTGGCTGCTGCTGTCCTCCAATCCTCATCAATGATTTATTTTGAAAGTCTGAGAGCATGAGCATGATGTATACAAGCACACTAATAAGACATTTTGCCTGCACATATGTGGCATTCATGAATAGATTGCTGATTGAAGTTTGCGTTTGAATGTGATTCTATATGTAGGGTCGATTAAAAATTGCTGATTTTGGATGGTCAGTTCAGTCAAAAAGCAAGAGACACACCATGTGTGGAACTTTAGATTACTTGGCCCCAGAAATGGTGGAAAACAAAGCTCATGATTATGCTGTTGATAACTGGACCTTGGGTATTCTTTGTTATGAGTTCCTTTACGGTGCCCCTCCATTTGAGGCCGAGAGTCAAAAGGACACATTCAGAAGGTGAGAGAGGAATGGAATGCTTAATTTAGGGCCCTTGCTGTATTCTGTAAACTGAGTTTCAAGCATAAGATGTGAATTGAGCTGTGTTTTTCAGGATCATGAAGGTTGACCTGATCTTTCCTTCTATGCCTAGTGTCTCTGCTGAAGCCAAAAATCTCATCTTACGGGTAAGTTTGAAGTGCATTAGAAAAATTTGGTCAACGAATGGATTCCATTTGCCTTCCTGACAATGTGAGCTAAAACTTTTGCAGCTTCTGGTGAAGGACTCCTCAAAAAGGCTCTCTCTTCAGAAGATTTTGGAGCACCCTTGGATCATCAAGAATGCAGACCCTACCGGTGTCTGCAATATGTAGCATTCTTGGATTCTAAACTTTAAGTCTACTAGGCAATGAAAAAGTTAACACAGTGGAATTGTAAATCTAATGAGTCATGTTTGGACCTATCAGTCTTTAGTATCTGATTCTGTTTGCAATATCTGTAACTTCAAAAGATGCTCTGATTTCTTTTAACCTGGAAACCCGGTTGGAGTTTTATGCGTTCTGCTCTTTGATGTTTCCTTGCTTTTGGTCATATCAAGTTAAGACTAAGGGGTTTGAAGCAGACAAATATGGACCTAGAGTTTTTCCAAATGCATTACCTCGAGCTAGGAAGACTAAAAGCGCGACACTCTTAGGTTTTGTTTAATATAATTTTTCAAATTAAATTTTTTAATATAGAGTTTTTATTAGTAAATTTTTTATGAGTAAAATTTTTAATAAAAATTTATTAATTATTTAATTATCACAAATAATTTTTAAAAAAATTTGAATAATTATTTTAATAGATAAATTTTTAATATTTTATTTAAAAAAAAAAAATGTAAAAAATTTTTAAAATAAAATAAAAATATTTTAGATAATTTTATTTTTTAAAAAAATTAAAAAAATTTTATTATCAAAAGTTTAAATTTTGAGTTTCTTTTAAAATAATTATTTTAATTTTTAAAAATTTTTGTTATTATTAATCAAACAACATTAAAAATTTTAAAAAATATTTTATCATTAAAAAAATTTTTTATCTCAATAAAAAAGTCAAATTAAATGTACATTCAACCGAAACGCGAAACACTCGTAAAGCGAAATATTTTTAGAGTACATAATAAAAGGAAATGGTAAAAAAACTCGGCGTCGTGCGGACTCGAACGGAGGCTGTCGGTGTGTTAGATTGATGTGATCACCAACTACATAAAGACACCACCTTGGTGAAAACATTGAGTTCTCACCTATACATCTAACAAGTCTACGCCAACCCAACCCCAGCATACCGAATCGTGCTCTAAAGGTGGTACCCTGAAGAAAACAGCACGATGAATGGATTCGTTTTAACAACCGAAGATAACGCAGAGAGAGAAATAAGATCACCCAAAGGTTTACAAACCACAAAGAGAGTGGCCCTGCTGCTGCTTTTTAATATAGCAAGTAATAGCTACTCTGGAAATTAAAGTTCTCTCCACACGTAGAAACAAGCAATATTCATATCAACTATAGTACAAGGATGTCTTGTCTTAATCACATTATAGAAAGACATTATATCATGCTGCATTTCTATTGAATGTTTCCATCATGAAGGGATAATGCCATGCATAACTTTCCCTTTGGAAGGATTTCATCAACATAGTTCTTGTATTGCTACACAAAAAGATGGTTACATCATATATCCTAGTTAAACACCACTAGAAAACTTGGGTCTTCTGTTCATAAAAAAGCATCACCTCAATACTGATCTCGGATGCTTGCTACAGCCAAAGAGCAAAAAACGTAAAACCCACACCAGTTTAGCCCACAAGAGCAACCTAAGAAGAAAAGTTACTGTTTTCGTTGGTTGTGATGGCAGTGTCATTGATGGTAGCATCACTACTGCAGCTTGAAGGACTTTTAACATCATTGGTTAAAAATTGAGGACCAGTTGGGATTGACATTGAGAGATTAGTGCTTGTGCTTGTTGCTGCAGAATCTGCTTTCCTAGTTGTACTCATAGTGCAAGGTGTACAAGGACTGGCAGGAACAGTGGTTAAATTAGCAACAGGATGTAAAACTTCTAAACGCTTTTTGGCACCTCTATGCATGTGCTTCTCGCAATACTTCTGATCAGGAACAACCACCCGGCTGCAGCGCCACTTCTTCCCATCTGTTCTTCTACACCTTCCTAGCTCAAGTTCAATATCACTTCTGTAAGAGCACGAGCCCCTGCATCCTAGAACTGAAAATGATGGTGAAGAATATATTAATTTCATTTGACATTCTAGAAGACATTAATTTTAAAACTCTGCAATTTAATTCAAAAATCCAACAATTGAAGCAACCAATAGATTTATGAACAGCCAGGCAAAGATGAAGTTGATCAGAAATTTTGCAAGATATGACAAAACATGCAATTGCCACAGTGTTCGTGCTTGCTCAAGTATCACCAATCAATGATAGAGCTAGAATCCAAAAGTGTCAAGGTGATCTACAGAAGAGAGATAATCATAGAATTAGCATGGAGCAGCTCAGGAGAAGTTCAGTATGGATGTAGAACAGAGAGGAAATTTTATCATTGCTCAAGAACAATCTGTAATTGATCACAATAAATAATTTACCTTGAAGAACACTTTTTGGTGAGAATCTGAATCCAGTGGATACGCTATTACCAACAATAGCATTGTTTCCACTTGTGCTGCTGCCAATGATCATGTTCTTGAGACTACTAAAGCTGCCACCTTCCCTTTTCTGACCAATGCCCTCATTGTTGTTGTTCTTGTTGTTGATGTTGGCAGTGTGGGTGTTAGTAGTGGTGAAGCTGCAGCCACTACCAGGGATGGAGTGAGTTGTGGGGTTGCTTGAAGAGATGGGTCCAGTGGCAGAGTTTACAAAGTCAATAACATCATTGTTGCTATTATTAGCGGCAGTGTTAGGCATGATGGGTGTGGAGATGGTCACAGCAAGGGTGGCATTGTTGGCGGCATTAGTGGTGATAGAAGAGTTTATACCGTCTCCAACAAGAGTGTAGCCTTTTCTTTCTCCCAAGAACGTAGAATCAATTTTGTTTCCATCTTTGCTATTGGGGATATTACTGGTGTTGCTGGAAGAAGGGTTAATGAGTTGAGAAAGGGTTGGATTGGTTTTTGAATTTTTTGAATCACTAGGTGGTAAAAAGGTCAAAGGCAATGGTGATTGAGGAAGAGGATTATTCTGAGAATGGGTGGAAATGGTTTTTAAATTCTCTAAATCTTTGGGAGATGTTGTATCCCAAGGATTTGCAATCTGAAAAAGTTCCACATGCTTTCTTGAACGCTGGCTTCCTCTGTGCATGTGCCGCTCACAGTACTTCTGATCAGGAACAGCATCCCTTTTGCATCTCCATTTATTTCCATCAGTTCTTCTGCACCTCCCAGGTTCTGGATCCATCATGTACCTCTGATCAACTTTCCAATTATTTCCATCAGTTCTTCTGCATTTCTTCCTATCATCAACATTTGGAGGACCAGAGCCTACAACTGAAGCATTGAAGAAAAATATATGAACCGGAAAAAATCAAATTCTCTATCAAGTTCAGAAATCAATATAGTATGCCACGCGATATTATAACTATCTCAAAATTTGCCATAAACCAGTAATAACCGAAAAAGATAACCTATTCCAAAATTCACATTAACTCAACTGAATTCAGAGAAGCAAAGTACAATCAAGTAGTTTAGCTATCAACAGAACAAACTTAAAATTGTCACAAAACGTCAAATTGCATAAGAAATTTTTATCAACAGAAGCGAACAAAACTAATATGGTTGACCTAAATACATCTCATTCTTCAAGTCTAATGAACCATATTCTTTCATCTTTACATAAAGGTAAGACAATATAGTTCACATGCAGCCAGCAGAAAGATCAACTCACTTCAATACACAAAAAATCAGTGAAACAATTAGACTTACAGCTGGAGTATTGTTTATAAATACCACCACGGTCGGAGCTAGCAACTTTCTTCCAAATGGGGCTCCAAAGATGAAGAGGAACAGGAAGGCCAGCTTTCATGTGTTCGAATATTAGAGATTGTCGTTGAAACTCAAAATACTGAGCAGGTGTTAGCACAGAGTTACCATTTTTGTCCAAGAGGTTTTGTGCACAATTCCCGAAATCAACCTTGATCAACGGTGATTCTTCGTTTAGTATTATCTTCTTTCCTTCCGTCACCACCGTCGGTTCCTCCTCCCCTCTCATGTGGGCTCCACTACTACCACTACCACCACCACCACCTTCTTCTTCACCACAAAATGAAAGAAGACATCAGAAATGAGAGAATTTATAAATAATTATATCATGGAAACAAACATTGATATGAACAAGCAAAACTACGTAGAGGGAAAAGGGAGTACCACCAGAACCAGAAGGAGGAACACTTCGAAGCGGTTGGGGCTCCATTATCGCATAGATATTTTGCCCTACTTTTACTTCCATCTATTTAATTTGTACAGAGAAAGTAAACGGTATTGAGCTTGAAGCACAGGCAACAAAAGAACATAAACTAAAACAAAGCATTAAGAAAGAGAATATAAACACACATGACACGACTCAAAGAGCGTTTTAAGTTCAGAGAAGCAGCCGCACAAGTTTGTTAAATGTGAACCAAATTTAAAATCCTAAACAACTTCCACTAACACGCTGTGTGTTGAGAGTGACTGGGGCACTGTTGTAATGGAAAGTTGAAGAGATTAAAGCAGTTGTCAGAATTTTTTCTGACACAAAACAGCCTTTTGCAGTTGCCAGCCTCAGGCAAATTTTCAGTTTTAGCAATCTCCTTCAACATGCAAAATGGCGGTTTAATGCGCGTGGCGTTCACTGTCCAATTACTGCACACTTGTAGGTTCTCCATTGTGATGTGCTCCACGCGCCACGTCAGAATTGCTTGTCTGGCACTAACCGCGACCAAGAGGTGACACGACAACTGGATTTCCATCATGTGGGCCACGTCACAACCATGACGTAAGTGGGTGCATTTAGTAATTATCTTAAATGGGCTGGGAGTTGGATTGAATTGAAATGAAAAGCCCGGCTCAATATTCAACAGCAATCAACTCGTATTCGTACGCGGAATGATTTTTTTATTTATAGTCCCCAATTTGTGACCATAAGGCTAAGAGCACGCAAGCAGCAAAACGTGGACCATTTCTGAATGATGAAAGGGGCACAGAGTCACGTGACATATAATAGAAAATTAATCTTATGATATCAAATATCCATCGTTGGCGCTACAGATGCAAATGTGCCGACAATATGAGTTCGCGCTACAACTAAAAAATAAATAAATAAATACACAGCATAAAACCTCCGATTTAAAATTGCTTCGTACTGAAATGGGTTAATATCTCTAACCACTTGTGGTGCTTAGGCAAAAAGGTTTAAACTTCTCCATTAAGCAATTCCGTATCCGCATTTTCTTTTCTTCCCAAGACGAAATTCACCTCTCCGTATAGATGCTTTAAGCCCATTCGCAATTAACTGTTCTATAATCTGTATGCCATGACAGTTTAAGAAATTAAATCTAACCTAACATAAAAGCAAATTCCCATAGTACGTCTTTGGATGCTCTCAGGAGCACCCGCGTCACTTGCAACTTCGAGAAGAATACTTATACTAGTTAAGACTGCAATTTGCAATTTGCAAATTTCAATTTTCAATTTTATAATAAGAAGAAGCAGCAGCAGCAGCAGCAGCAAATTGGAAGATGGGTAGGGCATTGGGGTTATGGCAATACAATTGGTCAGTATTTTACAAATGGAAAACTACAGCTGGTCTCTCAAGAATTCTCTGTCACAATAATATCTAAGAAAAGTAAAATGAGTGCGCAAGTTTTTTCACCCCTCTAACAACGGACTCAAAGTTGCTCGCATAATCTTATCCAAAAGTTTCTTTTACATTATCTATCCTTTCATGCCATCCTCTTCACTTACTGCCATTCTAACGTCACAAACTTTCTTTCTTTCGTTGGATGGAATACCGTTATAGACCAACAACGAAATTCAAACTCTCCAAAATTCCAACCGAGGATATATAGCCGTTGCCTTTGACTGCCAATAAAAAAAAAAAAAAGAAAAAGAAAAAGAAAAAAACACTGAAGGTCATTCCTGTAATTTAACTAACTAAAAGAACAGAACCTAATGGCAATATTATGCTGCTACTACATTTCCAGCTGTGACCAAAGCATGCCTGCCCCTTCACATGGCCCCAGTTCCCAACGGAACCCAACTCTCAACTATAGTCAGCTTAACCAACTTCACTCCTTAACCCCAGTTAACTCCTAACACTCAACCTTTCCTCTTCCCCAATATTAAGCTCAAGCTTAGCACTCCTCCACTCGCTCACTCTCTGAACTAATCACCATTTTCTTAAACTCAACATTCACAATGAGTGCTGTACGCTACTACCTCTCCTTCGTTCTGATTCTCACTGCACTTGCCACTACTATTTCGGCCCACAATATCACCGACATCCTCAGAGGCTTCCCAGAATACTCCCAGTTTAGCAGCTATCTAACCCAAACCAAACTCGCCGATGAAATCAACAGCCGCCAGACGATCACCGTCCTTGTTCTCAACAACGGGGCTATGTCTGATCTCGTAGGCAAACATCCCCTCTCCGTTATCAAAAACGCACTTAGCCTCCACGTCTTGCTTGACTTCTACGACCCACAGAAGCTCCACCAAATCTCCAAAGGCACCACTCTCACTACCACTCTTTACCAAACTACCGGAAACGCCCCCGGCAATCTAGGTTTCGTCAATATTACCGATCTCCAAGGTGGCAAGGTTGGCTTCGGCTCGGCTGCTCCCGGCTCAAAACTCGACTCCTCGTACACCAAATCCGTTAAACAAATTGGTTATAACATCTCTGTGCTTGAGATCAGCTCTCCGATTATTGCGCCCGGAATCTTAACTGCACCAGCTCCGACGGCTTCTGACGTTAACATTACGGCTTTGCTTGAGAAAGCTGGGTGTAAGACATTTGCTAACTTACTTGTTACGAGTGGTGTGATTAAAACCTACGAGGCGGCGACTTCTAAAGGTTTGACTGTTTTTGCACCGTCTGATGAAGCTTTTAAGGCTGCTGGCGTTCCTGATCTAAGCAAGCTCACTAATGCTGAGGTGGTCGCGCTCTTACAGTATCATGCAGCTAACGGCTACAATCCAGAGGGAACATTGAAGACCACCAAAGATCCGATCTATACTTTGGCCTCTAACGGTGCAGGAAAGTTCGATCTGACGGTGACGACAGCCGGTGATGAGGTCACTCTTCACACCGGAGTTGGTTCATCCAGAATTGCCGATACTGTGCTCGACTCAACGCCCTTGGCCATTTTTACGGTTGACAATGTGCTTTTGCCCACTGAGCTGTTTGGAAAGGCGCCGTCTCCAGCTCCAGTGGCTGAGCCGGTGGCTGCTCCATCACCGGCCCCAACCGTGGCTGCTCCTAGTCCCGCTCCAGTGACCGTTGAGGCGCCGTCACCTTTGGGTGCCTCACCTCCGGCTCCTCCCGTGGAGACTCCAGGGGAATCGCCAGCTGATGCCCCAGGCTCTTCGGAGAATAGTACTGCCGACAATGCTGCTATTCACGTGAATGCTCCAGCGTTCTTTGGAGTACTTGTTACTGTTGTTTGTTCCGTTCAATTGTCCTAGACGTAATTACGCAGGTCTGTTAATTATTTTTCTTTTTGTATTTCAGTTTTTTTTTCCCAATTGTTATTAGGTACAGAGAGGTTTATTTTTAATTTATTTGGGATTTTAATTGATGAATGAGACAAGACGAGGTGCATTTTAGCAGCAATGGAGGTGCGAGTGAGGTTGTTGACGTACGCTGCAGCTTTTATTATTATTATTATTATTATTACTTTTCGTTTTTTGAGATACAATTATCGGGTGTTTCGCTTTCTGTTATTTTAATTTGTTATTGTTGGTTAATGCGTGAAGCGGTGCGAATCTGAGCGCGTGAATTGTAGGATTTGACTGTAAGCTCATGTGGTGGCGGTGTTTCATTTTTGGTGTAGTCGATGGACGGATAGATCTTTCCAGAAAGTACTGATCATGCTGATCTGCTACTGTGTGGCGAGCGAATAGTAATAGACATAATATCCGGAAAGCAACAAATTAATTTCAGTGAAATATCGAATAAAATAATTATGAAAAGGCCTTTCATATGCTTGCGCAGTGGTCTGAGATGAGGCCCTAATCTAAAGCTGTAAGTGGTCCTGTTCTTTTTAGGTACACAATAAATTTTTTTTTTTTTTTTGTTGCCGGAATTTGAGGGTGGAGTGGTGGATCATATCATTACTTCGACTGACAGACCCGCGCCCACGCTCTCTCCATCTCTCTCCTGAGAAGTGACTCTTATGTTTACAATTATTGGTCGTCGCCTATCCATCTCTCTGCTGAGAAGTGACTGTATGTTTATATGTATTGGTAATCTTGTGTGATGCTGGGTTGATGTTTTGCCATTAGTCTATCGGATGTCTCCTAAGAGGATACTATAATACCGCAATTGCAATTGTATGCCAATTCAACAAAACTTTTATCATATATATATATATATATATATATGATTTCAAAAAGTCGTTTGCAGCAGGTGTAAGTCTGTACAGAATAACATAAAAATGGACGCTTATATATCAAATCAATCGATCCAATATATTATTAGGTGACCAATGTCTCAAAATTTATGACGAAAACCGTCCCTACTAAATATAAATTTTATGTATTAATTGCAGTGATCTATCTTTTCAGCACTTTGAAATTGCATAGTATGCTTTTCTTTCAAAAATACGAAATTAACTTGAATTTTGAATGCGAGTCCAAAGGGCTTTGCCTTGTTCCAAAATGAGATGAGATATTCCATAAAATTGGATTTACCCGCATTGTGTGTGTCGAGTATAGAGTATGTTGTTAAAAAGGAGCCAACTGACCGGACGGGATTATGTTGGCACGGTAGTTCGGAGACGGGTTGTAATGAAAAACTTGTATTTCGTCTCCAGTCAAAAAGACCTTCAGAAACATATTTAGTTTACTATACAGAAATTAACTCAAATATATATATATATATATATGTGTGTACTGCTAAAACACAAACATAATTTCTAAATCACAGTGACGGAAAAGGTCATTCATTTGCAAATAACCAACAAATTGCTCGCGGTAATGTAATTCCCAATTAAGAAAATTACGATTTGAAACGGGTGGCGTTATACTCCGCTTATTTGCCAAGTTCCAAACTCCCGAACACTTTGATATTGGGGATTTTTTTTTTTTCTACCAATAAACCAAAAATTAAAAAAAGAAAATACAATAAAATAATAAAATAAAGTCCCGTTACATAATCTAATTTATCGACGGAATCGCTAGCGGTAGCTGAAACAATCGAGCGAACATGGCATCGGAGCCGCCTACCAACACCACCGCAACCACAGCCACCGGTCCACAAGAGAAACGATACCGTTCAATCTTCGACCTTCCCCACGACTTTTTCGATTCTTGTTGCCTACTCTCTCCTTCTGCAACGTCAGTGTCTGAGAACGATGCCAGCTTTGAGGGTTCCGCTACGAAAACCCTGGAAGAAATCGACGATTACGAGGAAGAAGAAGATAAACATTCAAAAAAAGGCTTCGCTTTAACTAGGTGGACCTGTAATACTTGTAAGACCGAGTTCGAGTCTCTTCAGGAGCAGCGCTCTCACTTCCAATCAGATGTTCATCGTTTCAATGTAAAAGGAAAAATAATCTCTGGCTCTTTCTTCTACGTGTTTTCTTTTATTACATTTTCTTATCACGGCATAGACATCCTTGAAGGTTGAAGCTATTCAGTTATCAACTTATATGACATTATTATTCTAGGGAATTAATTTCACTATACAAAATTAATCTCACGAGATTCTATTTTCTACTGCCTTTTATTTCAATGGTTTCCAAAACGTAGTCTTATTCAAGAGCATGATGGAAAGGAAAATTGCTAAGTTTTTGGAAAATGCTAATTCATATACAACGTATAGACAATGACAATGTGTCAATGATTAAGTTTATATATAAAGATGATTTATTTTGAATTTAATTTTTGTGTTTCTATTGAATTAGTATTGTGGTTGGGATAACTTGTTTCAAAAAACTTTCTCGTATCAATTCGTTTACATAGTTTACAATCTCCACCTATCATGTGCACCTCATTAATCTTGCACTCTCTCTCTTCTGTAAGGCATTATTTTGCTGGGAACAATCAGAATGAAAATATATGATTATCAATCATTATTTCCTGCTTTATGTGCTGTGCATTCACTTTATTATATTGTGATAATAGGTAAAACTGACCATTGCTGGTAAGAATACTGTGAAAGAGGAAGATTTTGATGAGTTGACATCTGATTCTCTTAAAGACTATGATGTATCAAGTATATCGGGATCAGATGATGAAGTTGATAAGTTATCTAGCCGCCATGGTGATCTGCATGGGGAAGCAGTTCAAATTATTAGGAAGAAGTTGTTTATTCACCTTCAGACAGGAGAGAGAGTTTCAATTTGGAAATGTCTTCTTCTAAACGAGTCTGAAAGTGTTTCATATGTGAATGATAAAACATTTTCTATCAATAATGGCAGCTGCTTGAGAGAGACTGAAGTGATTGAGAGATTGAAGATTTTAATTCATGAGCCAAGGGATAATACTCATTTAAGGGTTGTGTTGCTAGCAAGAGGGGGGCATTTTGCTGGCTGCATTTTCGATGGTAACTTGGCTGTGGCACACAAGACGTTCCACAGGTCAGCACATTTTTGGCTACTGCTGCTAGAGCATTTTATTTCCATAGGGAAGAAGATGGGACTGAAGAATATGATCTAAATTTAGTTACGGGACATGCTCAATTATTTTGCTTTAAGTATAATTGGATGCTTTCTTTGACTTGTAGATATGTGGTGAGGGCTAAGGCTGGTAAAAAACAGTCATCAAAAGATGCAACTGGCAAGGCTGCAAATTCTGCTGGAGCTGCTCTTCGACGGTATAATGAACTAGCTTTAAAGAAGGTATCAATTGCTCTATCTTTTGCCTTTGTTTTATCCTCTAATATATATCTTTTGCCATAGCCAAATGGAGCCATCTTGGAAAGTTGTATAATTATTGTCTCATAAATATTATAGGAAATACAAGAACTTCTTGCTTCTTGGAAACCTTATTTTGATGCTTCCGTTTGTGTATACATTTATGCTCCTTCAACCAATCATCAGCTGCTTTTCAGTGGGGATAAACCATGTTTTAGTTATCAGCATTGTGCTGTTCGAAATATTCCACTGACTGTTCATAGGCCTACACTCAAGGAAACCCAGCGTGTATATAGGCAAATGACACAAGCTGCCTATGAAGTGGATGACAAGGATATTTCACTAGGCACTTATGAGGACTTGAGTGCAAACTCCATTAGCAATGGTGGTCCAAGCTTTAAGGAAGACTTGGGTGACAAATCAGACTTGAGGGAAACTTTTGAAGCTTCTTCAAGTTGCAAAGAATCTCCTGAACAGTGTGTGTCAAGTGAGAGTGAAAGTGAAGTTATTGGCATAACAACAGCTCTCCATGAAGCAGCAAAGTCTGGTGATGCTCAGAAAGTTTTGGAACTCCTAGGACAGGGTCTTGACCCTTGTACGAAGGATGAAAGGGGACGCACTCCATATATGCTGGCTAGTGAGAAGGAAGTTAGGAATACTTTTAGAAGGTTCATGGCTGCAAACCTTGATAAATGGGATTGGCATTCTGCTAAAGTACCTAGTGCATTAACAAAAGAAATGGAGGAATCTCAGGCTGCTAAGCAGGTAGTTACATACTTTCCTTGCTGATTCCATGGTTCTGCACCTGTGTTGGCTGTATGACATTTATTTGAGTTTATGGTTAGAAGTTTAATTTGGTTGACCTTTAATAAGTTATTGTAAAATGAATAGTTGGGATTATTGCATAAAGCAAGAGAAAAGCAAGCTTATTGATGCTGATTGAGATTATACCTCTGGTATGAATTACTTATGATATAGTTTTCTTTTATGGACATTCAGGCAGAGAAAGATGCCAAGCGGAAAGCAAGAGCAAAAGAATTGAAGAAATTGCGTAAAGCTAGAGAAAAGAAGGCACAGGTAAGCGTCCTTCAGTTGTGGTCCAATATTTCTTAAAGGGACGCTGAGAGGATATTTGTCATCCCTTAATGTTTATGCTTCTTTGTATGGACTGGATTTCTGCAACTGATGTATAATGTGGCAATTGGCATTATAATTATCTATTAATAAGGTGAAGATGTTGATCCCTTTGTAATTTTAAAATTTATTTTCAGAAGAAAACGCAAGGAGGTTGGCAGGAAAGATTATAATCCTTCTGAGAATTGTGTATTAAGACTTTGTGCCAAAAGTTGTATGCTTGTGCATAAACTTCTTGGTATCATAGTACAAAAAACTAAGATCATTGTATCTACTGATAAGTCTCACATCTTTCATCATTCATAGCATGCTTTCTTTTTATAATTTATTGTTCTTGTTACCTATGTGTTTTGATTTCAACTTGTTATCTGAATATACAGGCTGAGGCTGCTTCTGAAAATGCTGCAGCAGTTGCAGAGAATCGATCCAAACCAGCATCTGTTGTAAAGGGAGAGGGCCAAATGCGTGGACTGCACGTCTCTGAACAGGTTAGATCAAATTTTTCTACAACTGATTATATGATGGAGATGGTTTCATATTATCTTAGATTTTCCAATATCATATTGGTTTAAAATTGAATATTTTCTTCTTCTGTTTGACATTTTTGATCTTGGATCCCCTCTCTTTGTATTCCGCTTGACTTGGTCATCACATCGTGAATTGTACAAATCCTTCTTTTCCCTCACCAGGAGGAGCTGAAGAGGGCGCAGGCTGCTGAAAGGGAAAAAAGAGCAGCTGCTGCTGAGAGGAGATTGGCTGCAGCTGCATCTGCCAGTGCTCAGGGCAATTGCACAAGTACTGCACGCCCTTCACTGCCCAAAACGGGGTTAGCATCTGAGATTGACTGCTCATGTTGCGGTGCATCATTAGGGGGCAAAGTGCCTTTTCACAGATACAATTACAAATATTGCAGCACATCTTGTATGCATGTGCACAGAGAGGTCCTTGAAGATGGATAACTTTAACCATTTCAGTATTCAATTTTGTATCTCTATTAATTTATCCTTAGTTACAATTTTATAGTTTCATCCTTGACAAGTTTGCACGCGGATCATATATACTTTGATGAACTAAACTTCTATGACAAAACATTTTAGGAGGATTCAAGACACGTTCTATTGATTTTGTACTTTTTGCTGCTGCAAGGGGCAGATGAGATAGGGACCAATCTTTTAGAGAATCTGAAAAAAATTATGTCAAAATAGATACTTTTGAAACATTCACTTTGGTATGTATGTTTATTAATGTCTCATACTGCAACATTTGAATTTGCGGCTAAATTTGATAATACTGATGTTCTTTCCAAGCGACGTGTTTTTCCTATAATAAAAATTAATTTGAATTTCATTATTCAATTTAAATATGTGAGAAAACTTGTGAAGACAGTTTCTCCCAGTTGAATATCAACATTGTTTTATTCACACGCCAAGAGAAAGTTACATGCGCCAACAAACGCAAAAATGCTAAAGAAATTTAAGAATAAACGATTTATAAAACCCTAAAATTTAGTTTATTGGACTTATTTGCTTTCATATATTCAAATATATCCATTAAAATATAAATTCATTAAAAGGTAATGATTATATACTTATTCTAACAATTATTTAACAAAAACAAATACTAAATTTTTAAATTTTGATTAAACATAATATTTTTATTCAAATGCAGCTATAAAATAAATAATAATAATAATATTTTTTTAGCACATTAATAATATAATATTTAGCAATATATTTTAATATATATATCTTAAATAATATTTTTTATTTAAATTATAATGATCATGAGTATTACAATACAATATATTTTATTTGTATATTAATATTTATTTATGCTTTATTTTATTTATTTTCTAATACGTAATTAATGTTGAGTTGTTAATATATTATAAAATAAATAAATTTATATTTTATTTATAATTTAATTTAATAAATTTTAATTATTAGTATGTTACAAAATAATTTTTATTATTACGTTATATTTCTTTTAAATTAAGAGTTTAAAAATAATTTTTTTAGCTAAATGTAGGGTTTATTCATTTTTATTAGTAAATTAAAACTTTAATAGGTATTTTAAAATTATTAAAAATTAATAAGTCCAATAAACCTTTCTTTCTCTGAAAGTAAAACTTGAGGTTAAACATATCAAATTTTCATATTATGACTCCAAATTATCAATTAAGTGATATATTTTTATTATGTTTAAAATTATTTATCATATCATTAATTTGAAATAAAAATTTAAAATGTTCAAGATTAGTCAAATGTAAAATTTGGATAATAGAATTTTTTTCATTATAATTTTTTAAGTTAAATTTTCAAAATGCTCCTTTGTAAATTATTATTCATATTATAATTTGGCGGTGAGATCAAACCGCCGGCATGTAAGGTTAAATTTGGGATAATGTTAGTTTTATCTATCGTTTAACTTTGAACCCGGTTTAGAGTTCCTATTTCAAAAAATTAAAAAAAAAAAAGGGGAAAATTTCAAAACGGAACTGTTAATAGTAACGGTGAGTTGAGTAGGAAACTGATACTAACGGATCTTGCAAATTAACGTCGTCGTTAGCGCTTACCGACAATAAAATCCGGTGTATAAACGCGGTTCCCGGTTCTAGAATTTACAAATTTTGAGCGGAGTAGTGACGACAAATGGTGAGTTTTCTTTAGGTTCCATAACTTCATCAAACGGATCTAGTTGCTCTTTCTCTTTCAACGAATAAATAACTTGTATTCTCTGATCGTTTGGCTTTTCAGTCGGTAACACTACACACTAATCTTGGCGACATTAAATGCGAGATTGCTTGTGACGAAGTCCCGAAGACGGCCGAGGTCAGTATTTCTTTCTATTTCATTTTGTTTAATGCGAAAACCAAAAGAGAGATTGGGAAAGGAATCGTTATAACTGCTCTAGTACTTTTGAATTCTCTTAAACCCTAATTTCAATTTGTGTTACTGGGTGTTTGTTGCACAAGTTACATAGCTCGCTGTATAGGACTTAAATGACTGCTTGTGATTAGAGCGAACCTTTCGGAAATGATGCGGCCCACTTTATTATCATTTCCTTGCAAATTGCCAAATCTAATCTTGCCCCAGATGCATGATGAAGGATATTAGTGGTCGACAGTGATGGAGAACTGTGTTTGTCAACGGAAAAAATTGTTGAACACTGTTAATGCAATTTGAATATCCTGTCAGCAAATGGTCAACAAATTAGAATTAAGTTTGTATGTGGTTTTTTATTTTAGTAATTTTTCTTTGCCCAATAATATTCCATAGCTTTAACTAGGGTTACTGCTTTGTAACCATTTTAGTGTGCCGCATTCAGCATGACAGTGTTGTGCATTGATCCTTGTTTTAGCAAGTAATGTTCTCGCTTATTGTTCTCATATTGTAATCTGTTACAGAATTTTTTGGCGCTATGCGCTAGTGGTTACTATGATGGAACCATATTTCATCGGAATATCAAAGGTTTTATGATTCAAGGGGGAGATCCAACAGGCACCGGCAAAGGTGGGACCAGCATATGGGGCAAGAAGTTCAATGATGAGATAAGAGAGTCTCTCAAGGTATATATGATTGCTTGGTGCACTTTTTAGACTACGAATTTTACTACTGTTTTCGCGTCTTTGGATGATCCTGTATTCTCAATAAAAAAGATTGTTGCTTATGCTATGTCTATGTCGCTCTCTGTTCTGGCCAAAGGGAGAGTCTGGCTGAGTTTCCATTATGAGACAAAGCTTGTTGCCTCTGCATAATGATGTGCTATTTGTTCCAAG
Organism: Azadirachta indica; assembly: GCA_022749755.1. Lineage (NCBI taxonomy): Eukaryota > Viridiplantae > Streptophyta > Magnoliopsida > Sapindales > Meliaceae > Azadirachta > Azadirachta indica. The sequence goes on from CM040440.1 coordinate 21,812,713, forward strand.
TCAGAAGGGAAAGCTTGGTTGCTTTATTTGTTAGATTGTAAAGATAGAAGTATTGATCTATGGATATTTCGATATCCTCTTTCATTCTTGTTCTCTCTCTTCTCTATAGATCAGCAGAGCCATGTTTAAGCATATGCTCATTATCATGATCTTAAGACTACAAACTTCCTTATACTTGCAAAGCTTGGGGTGATTGGCTTATTTGGTGCAATTCTATGATATCTAGAAACTAGAAGACTGGCTTCATTTAATATGCAGTATATAGTGATGGCTGGCATTATTTCAGGCTGATCCTATTACCTATTATTTGCTCCTTATGTTTTTTTTTCTTTTTCCAGCATAATGGAAGAGGGATACTGGCAATGGCCAACAGTGGTCCTAATACTAATGGAAGCCAGTTCTTCATTACCTATGCGAAGCAGCCTCATCTTAACGGATTGTACACAGTGTTTGGTAGAGTGATTCATGGGTTTGAAGTCCTTGACCTCATGGAAAAGGTATGTTGTGCTAACAAGAGATAGGAACTACTTTGTGTTACTCTTATGTATGTAATCCAATTGTACAATATTTTCATTGGCCTCAACAATTTCTCCATTGTCGTGCTGCTTATCAACCCATCCATCAGATGGATGCGTGTGATTATGGTTTATTCTTCCCTAAATTAGATTAACATTATTGATTATTTTTGTTTTTGGCTTTTGGCTTTTGGCTTTTGGCTTTTCGCAGACTCAAACAGGACCAGGGGATCGACCTCTTGCAGAGATAAGGATCAATCGTGTTACCATACACGCCAACCCACTTGCTGGCTAGCTTTATCGGAACATTTCTGGTTGTATAGCATTGTAGTCAGATCTCCCTCTGTAATGGCAATTTTATGACTATCCTCCTTGTCAATTGTGTACAAGTTTTATCAGCCACGACTATGGCTTTGAACTACTGCAGAATTTTATGAATGGCAGCGTCTTGATAAGTTCGGAAATGTAGCCTTGAAAGTTCATCTTTTGTACCATTATGATGAGAAATGAGGATTATCAAAATTTTGTTTTCGTTCGTGTGCAACATGCTGAAAAAATGTGCTATTGAGATCATCTCTTGCAGAGATAATATAGGGGACATTAAATTGCTTCACAAGGACAATGTTTGAATCATTTTACAGTCGATTTCCATGGAGAAGCAATTCCCAGTTCATTGTAAATGAGTAAACCGACGAGGAGAGATGATGAGAATTTGAGTTCTGCTTGAATTTTTTTTTCCTTAAAAGAATTTTAAAAAACGAATTTCGAGAAAAATTGGGTCCGCTCCTGCGAAGTTCTCCACCGAGCCTTTTGCGTTGTTTTTTTCTCTTCTTTGTTAAAATTAACTTATATTTTCAAATGCGTTATTTTCAACCTTGATGTCCTAATTTATTGACATATATCATTATTTTATTAAAAATCATCATTTTATTCTCATTTATAATTTACTATTAACTTTAATAGAATAAGGAATAAAATAAATATATAGTTTTTAATAAAAATCATTATTAGTCTCGGTGGCCTCGGTCGCGCATGGCAGCGAGCAAGGTTGTGCAAGGCTGCCTTAGTGGCTCATAGGTCGTGCACTGGCTGCGTAAAGGTAGCCTTGGCTACGCATAAGGCAGCACAAAAGCTGCCTGCCTACACGATCATCATATCGCGACCACCACCATATCTTAGTTACGTAAGTTTAAGATTTTCTATTTTTAATTAAAATAAAGGTAAAATAGTTATTTTATAAAATGACCTTAAAAGCGATCGATAAATTAGAGGCAATACGGAATATAACCCTTTGAAAATTGACCTTTGTGAATTGTAGAGAGTGTGTTGTCAGAGTCAATAGCCAACGTGCATATTGACGTGGTAAAATTTAAAAGCCACTGACGAGCTAGCTCCAATTAACACTCAGCAATGCTTACTCTTTATTCAGCAAAGCGTACCATGCAAGCTTAGTGGACAGATAAATGGAGCAGTTCTAATTAGGATTACAAATTCCCCGCCATTTTCAATTTCTCTCTGTCTTTCTTCAATGGGCATCAAAGAAGACAACCTAGAAACCCTAACGGTTCCCAAAGCAAGTCCCAGTCCGAGCCCCATGGAAAATGTATCTCAGACGAGCTCGTCATACCCTAACCATCAAAACCCTAATCACACGTCTCCCAAGAAGCCGCTCAGTCCAAAAGATTTCGTCATCTCGGTGGCTGCAAATTACGCTTCCCAGCCTCTTCAAAACTACGACCCGGATGTCTGGGGCGTCCTTACCGCTATTTCGAACAATGCGCGTAAACGACACCAAGTACGTTCCTTTGCATAAACCTAATTTATCAATTCCCAATTCTTCTTTTTTTTTTTTTCCCAACAATTTGCTGGATTCTTGGACTTTCATTTAGCCTTTTTGCTTGTCTTTTTGTTTCCCCAAACTATTTTCTTTTTTCCTTTCACGTGATTTATATATTTATTTTTGTGTATGGCAATTTTCTAGGAAATGTTTACGCATCCACTCCAAGAAATTGAGTTTGTAATTTTTCAGTTCCAGTTTGTTGGTACAACTGTTTTGATTAGATGATCAGCAACTCTGTAGTTTTTCAATTGCCTCAGAATTTTTTTGCAATTCTTTTTCTTTTCTGCCAAAAGCCTAATGGTGCAAAACTGAAAATGTCTCAGTGATTTCGTTATTAACATCTTAATTTTGCTTAATTTGTGAATATATAGTTTGATAGTCTGAATATTTAGTAATGGAGCAACGAAGGATCTTCTACGAACGAAAATTTCTGAGAGCTCACTACTTTTCTGCTGATTTAAGCTATTAATGCTATTCCTGCTATAATGAATTGTTTTGAGGAAACTATGGAAGATAATTCTTGAAATGTCCTTCCAGTCATGTTAATTTTTTTATTTCCGGTTTTTTTATATTGCATGTTTTTATGAACGATAAACTGCACCATTCTGATTGCTATGAAGTGATAGTGGTTGAATATGGAGTTTTTAGAATGTTGGGATCCCAGTATATGGCACATTGTTTTTGACCTGCAACTTGACATTCCAACTACATCATAAGCCAGGGCATAAATATGCTTTTGACTGCGGATGAACATTGCATTGGCCGATTGGTAGAGGATACACGTTTCCAGATTGAATCAAATGCTGTCAGTGCGAACCACTGCAAAATATATAGGAAGAAGGTTGCTAGTGAGGATGCAGAGCATTCTCCTAACTGTTACACTTCTGTGTTCTTGAAAGATACGAGGTTGTTTATTGCTCAGAAAGCCAATAATTCTTTTCTTTAAAAAGTGTGTTCTGACTGTTTTTGCCTTTTTCAGCACAAATGGGACATATCTCAACTGGGAGAGATTAAAGAAGAATAGCTCTGAAGTCAAAGTTCAACATGGAGATATTATATCATTTGCTGCTCCTCCTCAGCATGGTAATTAGTTCTTGACAACATTAATCTTTGTTCATAAAGTTTGTTTTTGTTTCTGATAAACTACAAGAGATATTCATTCTCACTCCTCCAACCGAAGGCATGGCCAAATCAGTCTTCTAGACTGTCATTTTCAAGGAACTCTGTTTATGAATGTCAATCTTGCCAATTACTCATGACACTTCCTTGCGGTTGAATTTTATAGCCTTTTGCTTATGAATAAATTTTTTTTCAACAAATGCAAAATATTTTATATCTAAATGATGCTTTTGTCTTTATCTGGGAAATATAATGATACAGTAATTCTGAACAAGCTTGCTTCCGCCAACCTATTATAAGTGTCTAGCTTGAAAACCTTTGCCAGAGAGTGGTTGGTTCAAGGAGAAAGTTGAGGTTATTATGACTAATGTTTATTACCTTTTTTAGAACAGTTGGGAAGACTATTATGATTATACTAAAGTTTGGACTAGTTTAAAGAAATTAATATTTTTCTGTTATTTGTAACAGAACTTGCATTTGCATTTGTATACCGCGAAGTTCTTAGGCCCACTCTATCAAGGGAAGGTACTGCTGCTAAAAGAAAAGCAGGTATATCCCTCAGAATCATAATTTACATTTTGTTTTACCTTTTTCTGGTTATAGTTGCCCCTCCCTAATTTGCTTCACTAGTCAACCAAGTTATATATTAATTTGAATGACTAGTACATTTACTGTGCTCATAAAATCAGTGCAATTGAAACTAAAAAAATGCATTATTGTCTGCAAATCATATAGATATTAACAGGTCAGAAAAGCATCATGTGCTTTATGATGAGGATTGACTTTCTGAAAAAAGTCAGAAGATTTAGCCAAAATCACCATATGGTATAGATCTGGTGATGACCATGCTAATGCTCTTGGTTATTGCATGATTTGATGTGCCAAATATTTGATAATACCATATATTGGGTGTTCATTTGTTAAAATGTACAATAGAGTGCAGGTCATGTCAGGGATTAGATGTTTATCCTTGCTTCTATTTTGCAGACCTAATTATGCATTGATGATCCTTTTGTTTCTGTTCTGTGCAGACGAGTATGTTTCTGAGAACAAGAAACTTAAAGGTATTGGTATTTGTTCTCCTGATGGTCCTCTTTCTCTTGATGATTTTCGAAGTCTTCAACGGTCAAACACGGTATATTATTCCGAATTCATGACTCTATTGATTGATGACATCAAAGAATATCTAGTACAAGTCTTTTTGACAATTCACACAATGTGAACATTGTCACGTGCAGGAATTGAGGAAGCAATTGGAAAGTCAGGTCCTTGAAATTGATAAATTGCGAAATGAAAATCGTACAGTTGTTGAGCGTCACGAAAAAGTAATTATCTAGTGAATCATGATGTCAATTTTCTTCTCTCGTGATCATATATTTGTCTCTGAGTTAGTCTTGCACTCTTGGTTACTGTTTGAGAGTTCTACAAAAGTTTTAATCTAGTGGGTTCTTCATAAACCAAAGAATGGTGGAAGTTAAATTTCATTTTGTAAGTTCCTGGATATATCAGTTAATGATTTCAAATGGTTGAGAAAAAGTTTGGATATACAACTAGGGTTATATTAATCTGAGGTCCAACTAGGATTATCAATCTGACGTGCCTTAAGACAGTACCTTGCTTTCATTCTGCCATTTCCCTGTACTATGGTTAACTATCAGTTATGTACCAAATTGATCAAGCATGGGAACAATCTGTTACAAACGCCCCCCGCAGAAACCTCCTACTACGTTCATCCTTCACAATTTATTTTTTTCACCATTGCTGATTTCATGTGTTTCTTCCAATTACATTTTGTTCAAAACAATATATGTTATGATTGCAAGTTGTGAAGTATCCCCCTGTTCTGTGGCGAATTGAATTACAAACCAATTCTTTGTTTTCACTAATTAAATATTAATGCTAGCTGATCTCTCAGATTAACCTGTAATGCTCATTGATTTGCAGGAAATGAAAGAGATAAAAGAATCAGTTACAAAATCATACCTTGATCAACTCACAGCATTGCGTGACATGTTAGATGCCAAACAGAGGGAGCTGGCCGAGGTCAATAGAATATCAGCTGAGCGAAAACATGCTATAGAAGACCTTAATGAGAGACTTAGTGCTTTCATGCAGTCATGTACGGAAGCAAATGAAATAATGAAGAGGTAAACGATGTATGTTCATTATTGATATGCTCCTAGTAAATTCTTTGACTGTAACTGAAGTGAGGAATTTTGATGAAGCAATATCTTGTTTCATCCATTTATATGTGGTTCATGAATCTGTTATATAGTTCCAACAGCAAAGAACATATGTAGTCATTTACAAGTAGTTCAATGCTAATTGTTTGTTGGTTCCCTCAAACTGCTCTTTATCAAAGCGATATGCAGTGTTTGTGTAATTTACTCATGGGCTACGGAAAAGTTATACTGGAATGGTTAAGGTTTTTATTTCTAGTATGACTCTGTTCGGCAATGCGTTAGCTAATTGCATTACCTAAGATTTGGTTTCTATTATTTATCAGATCTCTCTCCTTCTGTCTGTGTATTTGTTGTTTTGGTCCCATTTAGTTCAATAGCATAATGCTTCTATTGGTGCTCCTATATTCTGTATGTCCTTTACTCTTCCTTTAGAGTTCTGCTAATATGTCTCAACTTTGACAGGGAAATATACATATAAAGTGCGTACAAAATGTTAAAACATGTGAGAAAACTAGTAATAATCAATTTTCTTGCTTTTAGTCAGAAGATATCAATAGCTGAACTCAAGGAACAATTAGATCAAGAGCGAGACCTGAGAAGAGTAGAACGAGAGAAGGCTGAAGCTGATTTAAAAGCAGCAGTGCAGAAAGCACAGTTAGAAGCTCAGGATGAATTAAAACGACTCTCAGCTGCTGCTTCAAGACGAGAAATAGAGCAGCAAGAAGTGATTAACAAGCTTCAGGTGAGAAAAGTTCAATTCTTTTAGGTGTATGCAGTTTCGGCATTCTGATTTATTTTTGAAAAGTTCAATAAGAAATATGAAATATTTTGCTTTTGATATCAGATAGTGGAGAAACAAAGCTCTTCACAGGTGGAAAGTTTGAAGCTCAAGTTGGTAATATTATCTCCACCATCTAGTTAATGAGTTACAAATTCTTTCTACCCGTTCTTTCTCTAAATATAAAGGCCTGTGTCCCAATTTTGTTGTATTCCATAGGATGAGACGAGGGAAAAGTTGGTCATGTCTGATAATAAGGTTCGCCAGCTGGAAGCTCAAGTTTATGAAGAACAACTGGCCTCAGCAAGTGGGAAGAAAGTAATTACGTTTCTTGGTGCCAACTTAAATATATTTGAATACGTATTGCTATATCCATTTTCTTATATGCTTATGAAAGGATATTATGTCCCAACTCTATTGTTCACTCATCACTGTATGTATTGGAGCAGAGAGTTGAAGAACTTGAGCATGAAAGTAGAAAGTTGAGGAAAGAGCTTGAGAGTGAAAAGGTACAAACGCTAACCTTTCTAGTTTTTTTTTTTTTTTTTGTAACAATTTTTATTATGTGATTTTAAATCAATGTGTAGTTTTGAAAGGTCATATTGCCTTTCTGTAACGTCCTCTCTGACCTGGCCTTTTCTGTAACCTTGTTATTGCTGCAAAATTCTTTGCATGTCAAAGATTCATCTCTTCAGTTTATGCATTCAGCATTTGAAAGGCATGGATTATACAATTACCTTGATATGGACCTGTTGTTTCCGAAAAGGAAAAAATAAGTACTCCTCTGAGGCTTTTTTCTTGTTTGGGTCTTGGGTTGTTGCAGGCAGGAATTGAGCTACCATGCGTACATATGACTTTTGGACAGTGTTTAACCAGATATGTTACAATCAATGAAGTGTTTTAATCTTATTTATTTATTCATTTATGAGCTACTATAAATACTCTTATATGCAGATCTATTTGTCTGTCATTTCTTTATTCATGACATGCTGGGTTGTTGTGAATCTTAATTTTAGATCGACTGGCCATATTAAATTTTATTGTCGGCTCTTAAGTGAAGTTGTATTTTTAAGCTGAGGTTTCTTTTGCTGTTGGTAGCAGGCAGCCCGAGAAGAAGCATGGGCTAAAGTTTCTGCCCTTGAACTTGAGATAAATGCTGCAATGCGTGATCTTGATTTCGAGAGACGGAGGCTAAAAGCTGCTAGGGAAAGAATTATGCTTCGGTAAGGATATTGGGGCCTTTGGTTAATGTGATATTTAGCATCAGTATATTTACTAAAAATTGTTTGATTTTCACAAAATATGAGGACGCAACAAGTGCTCATATCACTATTTTCTTCTTCCTTTTCTACAAAGCTAAATTTCTGAGTATCCTTAAGATTCCTTCTTGCAAGTGTTGGAGGTGTATGACACTTTGTGCTATTAGTTTATTTATGCCTGATTTAGAAATCAACTGGAGACTATTTCTGTGTTCTCTCTGTCAAATGTCTTTGTTGTCCTTGTTGCAGTTTTTGAGGTCATTAAGTTTACAGTGGTCATTTCACATATTTCACTGCTTGTGGGAGACTTCAGATTTTCACAAATGAGTATAACTAAAATTGCTATATTCTTGTGAACATGTGGATGGCATCCAGGGAAACACAGTTAAGGGCATTTTATTCAACAACTGAGGAGATCTCGGTATTGTTTGCAAAACAGCAGGAACAATTAAAGGCAATGCAGAAGACACTGGAGGATGAGGAAAATTATGAGAATGCATCAGTTGATATTGACCTCAATGTAAACAACCAACCTATAGTTGGGGAAAAACAAATCACTCGACATCACAGCAACAGTGCTGTGAGGGCTGGCTCTGGTACTTCTGCTCAGAGGTTTGATAGAATTCAGATTGTTACTTCCAGTGATGAAGTGAGCACTACTGAGAAGCATGATTGTGATATCAGAAGTCAAGACGAAGGTCAAAATACTGAAGAAGCAGAGTTTACAAGTGCTGACCATACTTGTAAAGGTGGCTTTGGTTCTGACATAGATGGTGTTGGCACGGCACCTATGTTTGAAGGAGAAACCATTGGAGCTGAACAAGCTCTTGAAACTGAAAACCCTGGAATTGATGGTGAGTGGAATATTGATTTGAACAAATCTGGAACTTTAGCTGGGGACACAATGCAGCTTGAGGATGAAGCCCATGGACATGAAAGTGGTGAACTGGTACTTCCCATTTGTCAGGAAACTGTCAACCATTCGCCATTAAATAATCCTCTTGAGAGTCAAAAAGCCACAGAGGATATAGAAACTGGAGGCACAATTAGAACAGCCGACCTTTTAGCTTCTGAAGTTGCTGGGAGCTGGGCTTGCAGTACTGCTCCTTCCGTCCACGGGGAGAATGAATCTCCTAGAAGTAGAGACAATGAGGAGGAAGGCACCATGGCTTTACAAGATTCCAGTGCACAGGTCGCTGAGAGTCAAAGTATGCCATCTTCAAAAGCTGCTGCCAACAAATGTAGTCGTAAACATCAGGGTTTGCGAAAGATGATTGAGATCGCATCTACTGATCCAAAAGATTTATTTGGCGATGATCCTATGGATGATGACTTTGACCATGGGAGAGGCAAACAGGATTGGGTTTCCAGCTCTGATGATACTGAGGACTGTGCTGATAGTGATAATAATGATGTACTAGATGGTAAATGTTCAGGAACAGATACTGAGCCTAGTGACAAAGCTGGTGAGGATCAGAATACACATGATGATGCAATGGATGAAGATGATGAAGCTACCCAGGAAGATTCTCTGGGATAGGCAGACATTTTGTAAATACTAGATGCCAATCAACTACGCTTTTCTTTATGGGGGGACTTGATTTTTCATTTGTCCATAATTTCCAATTTTTCCTTTTTTGGTGTATTTAAAAGATTAAATTAACCCCTATGTGGCTTTTCTTTCTCGAATGTCTTCACAAAAGACATGTTCGTGCGAAGGTGATGCCTAAATATGTCTCCGGCCTCTTGGGTCATAACATAAAATTGGTTTGCATGGAAAATTATTCCAACGCTGGGTCAGGTATGGCTATTACTTTCTCTTAAATTCTTTCAAATCTCTTTATAATAGGCAATTTCCGTTGCTACCTATTGCTATTCATTCTTAAATGTCAAAAGATATAGACTCACAAAATATAGATGAGTAGGTTATTTGCTTAAGGTATCTTTAATTTATCTATGAAGATTTTGTATAATATTGTGATATATCGGAAGTGACAGACAAATATTTCAAATAAATTCTTGGAACAATTTAAATTAAAGTGTCTTAATAATAGAGAGACATTGATCCGTTTTGAAGGCGTAAGATCTTTCAATGTGATTGAAGTAGGAGAGAATCTGATTTGCCTTTGCATGATGTACCCCACTACGTAACGCTAAATATGAAATTTGAGAGTCAGAGATTTCCATGTATTTCTTTGTTTTCTACCTTGAATTTAGAGAAGCCGGCTGTAGATAGATATTTGGACCACGTAGTTAGTTGATGGCGAGAGATGCCACAGCGAATATGTCTTCATTCATTCAGTAGTTGGTTTTTTTTCTCTTTTTTTTTTTAATTTTTTTTTTTATTAATGGTGCATGTGGTATCATTCAGTTTTGCTCTTTTCACTCGTTTTCCCTTCTTACCCACATTTTCTTTGATTCCTTCCTTTCCATGTTTCTTAAAAAATCTCATGATTTCTTCACTCAAAATGTTTCGGGTCTCTCTCTATAAGATGTTTCAATGTTTTTCTAGAAAGTTATTATTTTCAATTAAGCTTTTTTTTTTTCAATAAAATAAAAGGCCCTTTAATTTTCAAGTTATAGAATGGGATACTATTAAGCTCGATGTGAATATAAAGAGATGGGATGGGAGAATATGGGAAATATGCACATGTATGCTGTCCCCCATACTCAAATACCCGAAGAAAAATAGAGAAAAAGGCATTATCACGAGTTGTGATAATGGTAATGGATATCCATTTATTCCTCCAAAGCATAATAAATGAAAGGGGAGGAAGAATCCAAATGTAGGGCAATCAGATCATTTTTGAAATTTAAGGATATTTCATTTCTTCATTGACTATCTCCACTTGATGCCTTAACATTATAACAAGTACTACAATGGTAGTCTACTAGTTATACAATAAAATGAAATGAATGAAAGCTAGTGGTGATCCTTCTTCTCATCCGTTATGTTCTAAAATTTCATAATGCACTTGCAGTCCCCTACTGTCGACCTATATTTGCCTATAGGTTTTATACATGCTTCAATCATATCTTCAATTTTGCTCTCAAAGAAAATTTATTTTCGACCCTTATTATTCAGTAACATTTCTTCTCACAACCATTGGAAAAATTTCATAAATCAAAATTTCAAGTAAATTTGATGTATTATGTAATACCAATACAATGATATAATACACTATGTCTAATGGGTCGGGTGGCAGAAAATTTACTCGATCTTTTCTAATTAATCTCAACTTGAGTTAGATAATTTTTTCCAATGATAAATAAAAGTGGGGTAGAAAATATAAAATTTGAACACAAATATTTATTATGTGAGAGTTGAATTAATTAAAGATTAGATTCTAGTAGATACGCAGCAAAAGATAACAACATTTAGGAAAAAAGAAAGAAGAAAAATAAAAGAAGATAATGATCATATTATATACAGTTCAGCTAGCACACACAGTGTACGAAAGGAAGTAGAGTCCAACTGGCCAATTAAGGGACCATGTGAAGTGGCTGAGATAATATATATCTATATCTATATATATATATATATTTATATTTATATTTACATTCATGATGATGATGAGAACGAGGGATTGAAGAAGTGATGATGGTGAAGAAGAAAGAAGATGAGGCCAAAAACGGGGTTTCATTTTCTAAATAAATGAGCATGGCTTTTGCTACTCTACTCGATTACTCTTAGAAAATGGACAAAAACCAGAGCCTAACCCACATTCACTCATTTTATCTTGGCTTCTTCTTCTTCTTCTTCTTCTTCTTCTTCTTCTATCTTCTTTGCCCAACTTTGAACCCATCGTCTCCTTTGCACGTGATATCCCATGTGTCTTCATTATTCTTATGTGATTTTCATTTGTTATTTATCTTTGACTTAGGTAGTGGGAAAATACCCAAAACCAAAAAATATTAAGTGGGGCAAATCTGTAGATAGATCTTCCATTGTACTTGTTAACCACAAATATATATATATATATATATATTAAGTCCTAAGTATGGCAATCTTGTCAGCACATTAACAATAAAATATTTACATTTGTGAATGCCTTTACAGAAATGCAAATGATTAAGCATAATTAGGGGAAGAAGAAAGTACAATTTCGTGTTTACACTCTTTGAACCTGGACGGTCGAATACGTAAGCATTTGCATTAATATTTTCTTTAAAAAGCAGATCAATTAGAAAAGGTTATGTTTGCTTTCGAAACACATCATTTGAACAACATACCATGAGTATGACTTTCTTTTTAAAAGGATAAGCCTTTTGACCATACGCCATTTTGTATAATTTTTTACAAGTGAATTAATTTATTTTTATAATCTATATATTTGTTTATAATATTAACTACAAAAATATACTTTTTTGTCATTAGAAATTCTAAGCAACGTGGATCTAATGATGCTCAAGGTTGATATATAACAAAGGCATGGAATTCATTGGAACTTTGACTTAGTTGCCCCATTTTTTTATGTCATGTGTGGATGAGTCTCAACCTAATTCAACTTTGACTTCTTTAGTGCCCATTTTGATTCTGTCAAACTTATCAGCCAATATAATCCTAAAGAAGGTTTACATGTTTACACAGTAAATGTTATGAAGCAATGAGAGTATGTTATTATTTTTTTCCTCGTATTTCAATGAAGCACATATAATTTGGGGTCTTGGTAAAGTCAATTGCATTGAATCTCAAGTTTATTTATGAATTAATGAGTGAAAGGATGTTATTTCCGCTTGATATATATGTGAACCCCTGGAAAAAATAGAGATTGCACATGCAATGTTTTACTATGGGTTCCGTAAGATAAAAGAAAGAGCTACTATCTAAAACGATGTTGAAACTGAGGGATACACAAATTGAATAGTCGTTTTCTGTGTGCCCAAGGCCAAAGCCAACAATCCCTTGACACAGCTTAAGAAAATGAAGTAGCTAGCTAGTATTCAACAAAAGGGCCGAAGAAAGCAGAGATATCTTTTTGCTCTTCAGCGTCGTGTTGTTTAATTTCTGTATTCATCATCTAATGCTCACTGCCCTATTGTAATGATGAGTCCTCGTGCCATCATTACAGTAGAAAGACTCCTTTTCTCTCTCTCTCTCTCTCTCTCTCTATCTCTCTCTCTCTCTCTCTCCCTCTCTGATAGTATCACTTTCTTCTCCCCGCTATATATCTCTCACATTTTTCATACTATTTTCTCATCAACCCAAGAAATTCTTCTTTCCTAACTCTCTTTTTTACTCTCATCGTTTTCCCTAGTTCTTACTTCTTAACACAAAATATAAAAACCAAAAAATCATTTCCTTTTTTACATTAAGAAAGCTATATTTAATTCAGAGGAAACAAAATGTGCATGAACTCTGCAGACTTGTTTCCATGCAGTAGCTTCTATCTTGCTTTTCGAAAAAGACGGCCGTCGGAGCGACAGAGCCTTCGAGTTCGCCGCTTGAACAGGTTAGTTTCTTCATAACCCTTTTGTGATCTCGTTCTCTCTATCTATATATGGCATATATGTCGAAGTCTAACGGGAGAGTTTAATTATATGGAACGTACAATACATAACAGGAGGAGAAGATCATCAAAAGAGGAAAAAAGAAAGAAGGAATATCTAAGGGCAAAGATGGAGTTAAAGAACCTGAGGCTGTACAGGGAGAATGAAATCATCATAAAGGAGAATGAAAAGCTGAGAAAGAGAGCTCATCTTCTCCGCCAAGAGAACCGAGATTTGTTGTCCCAGTTGCAGAAAAAGTTCCCCCATAACCATTAGGAAGATGAAGCAGTTCAGGGGACTACCTCTTTGATTTCTTCGATATTAGCTGATATATTCAATAAATTTGCGGTGGGAATCGTATATATAAATATATAAGAGAAGTTATTGAGTCTTAATTATGATCTCGCATGGATATAGGGATAGGATATAACATGGGGAATTTAATTAATTATGTAGAATACTAGAATGAAATGACTGCATCTAATCTTATGTTGTTCTATATTTCATTTGACAAGAGTGTGTAGGCTCAAGTTGTCAGTATTATATGAGAATTTCATTTGCATTTAATATTGTTTTGACTGAACTGATTTTGATTAAGCTTCAGCTAGCCATAAGTGTTCATTCAAAGAATGCAATGCTTATTTAAAATTATTTATCCCCACTCACAAGAATTAACGTATGCGCACGATCTGGAAAGTACGACTAATGAATGCAACCCACACTTACATCCTTTTCTTCTTTAACTGCTTTCTCCCAGGAGCATGAGGCGCAATAAGGCCTCCAATTTATATGGTCTAACTCACGAGTTCAGCCCAATTTATTCCTAGGCCTATTGGGCTTGCCAGTTGAATGAGATATAATAAGACAAAATAAACAATAAAACTGATGCAAATCTTGGTCAAAAAGGACCCCATAAATATAATACCGTTTGGTCTTTTAATGGTTCCCTAATTTTCTAACATTGAGGTAGAAAACGCTGAAAGTTGAACTAAGTGGGTCGCTTAGCCGCTAATTAATTACGATTTAAGGAAGCCGGAAGACTCTATGTGATTTTGATGTGAGATGATCTGATCTTGGTAGGTAAATTGCAAGTATGCCTCAACTAAATTCCAATAAATTTATAGATAATTTCTTTTTCTATTATTATCTAAAAATAATTTAGAATTAAATTCTACTGTTCAATGAAAATGCAAGTGTCAATTTTTATTAATTGCTAAAATTGCAAGTAGAATTCATGAGTTTAATACTTCAAGCAAGAGAAACGAAGATACTAAAAAATCTTAATTCATCATCTTGTATGTCGCGGGAGCGGGAACTACGAAGTCGGTGTTTATAATTATAACGGTCTCGATCGTGCGTAGAGGAGAGGGGTAATTTCGTCATTTACTGTACCACGCCGCACTAGCGCACTACAAACACAAAAGATCGGCGCGATTTATGAGACACGACCACGAGAGTGGTCCTCATGCAGGCATAAGCCAGTGATAGTAGTTTCTGGAACAAAGTAATAAATAACGACAGAGAGGAGAATATTTTAGTAATTTTATCACAGTCATTGGGTCCCACTAACCTGCGATCGTCTCTGTCTCTTCCCAGCTCCTCCAACACTGTGGGTCCCTTCCTCCATCATCACTTTGTTTGAACTTTGAATACAACGAGACCCCCTGAATCTTGCGTTTTTCTTTTGGAAGGCATCTCTTTTCTGTTTTTCGATTTTTAATGGCGAAAATAATTTGAAACAACAGATAGAAACAGTAAGTAATTGAATTGTGAAGTGATGGCTTCGAGTGCATACAGAAATGGTACTGTACAAAAAGGAACTGCGAAGCCAATTTCTGTCACTCCTTCGAATTTGAAGTCATCTTCCTTCAAATCTAGGTTTCATCCGTCGCCGGGATCGGGTATTCGGCGCACTAATCCCGCATCTTTCGGAGCCTTCGGTGGAAATGACGGAGGTCAGTCACATTTCACTTCCTGAGAGCAAGTTACATGTCGATAACATCATTTCTTCTTCTTCTATACTTCACATTGATGACGATTCAAAAATCTCGATGTCGATATATAATATTGTTTATTGTCAACTGAGTTAATAATATATTTATAAGTTTGTTTGTTAATTCTCGTCGTATATGCTATTTTCATAGAATGTGTGTAGACTGTTTCGCTATGCTTTGATTTGCTGCGAAGTTGAATGACTCCTTTATAATTTTGTTTAAAAAAAAAATACCAAGGATATATTAGAGAAGAAAAAAACGATAGCCATTCGTTCATTTTTTGATTGATTTAGTTAACATGATAGAGTGAATTTTGTGTAGTGACTATTAGTTCCAAAAGCATAAGTTGACAGGTACATGTGTACCAATAGTATGTAAGCTCTGAGACTGGTGTTTTTTGGTTCGACAGTACCCGGAAGAGTTAGAGTGGCTGTAAGATTGCGACCTCGAAATGCTGAAGAACTTGTAGCAGATGCAGATTTTGCTGATTGTGTGGAGCTGCAGCCAGAGGTGGTCTCACTCTCATTTTAGCTACCCTGACTTTGGAATAGTTTAAATTTCACTTTGTCTCTTATAGATGGTGTTTTGAGTTCTGTGCTAGGTTATAGCTTCGTTGTGCTGCCATTAATCATTTTGGGTTTTTGCTCTACCTCAGCTTAAGAGGTTGAAACTTCGAAAGAACAATTGGGACTCAGACACTTATGAATTCGATGAGGTTCTTACAGAATTTGCATCACAAAAGCGTGTCTATGAAGTTGTCGCCAAGCCAGTTGTGGAGGTCTGTTATGTTTCATCTTTGTCATTATTAATTTTTTTTTTAAAGAAACAGCTGAACCCTGTGACATTTGCAGGAAGGTCATGTTTGTGTTACCTTCTATCATCCTCACCACCATTTTGCAAATGAATGCTGATTATTGTTTTATTTTCAGCTTTAAAATCACAACATAGTTGCTGTATGCAGCAATCACCATTTTATGGCTTTTAATTTTGTAGAGTGTGCTGGATGGTTACAATGGGACTGTCATGGCTTATGGTCAGACTGGCACAGGGAAAACTTTTACACTCGGGCGATTGGGGGAGGAAGATAACTCTTCTCGGGGAATCATGGTCCGGTCAATGGAAGATGTTTTGGCAGATGTTTCTCTGGAGACAGATTCTGTCTGTGTCTCATACTTGCAGGTTGCTAGGCTCTTACCATGTAAATGCACAAGTTTAGTTGTTTATTGAATTTGAACCTCATTGTAGAATCATTTTTCTTTTTTCACTTGTCATTTTCAAGTGCTAGTTTATTTTTGAATTATTCTGTCTATTTTTTTTGTTTTGATCATTTCAAAAGTTTATGCATAGTCTCCTGGTTATATAGTTTAAAGTTTCTGAATAGTTTTCTTTTCAACAAATATATGTAGCTTTATATGGAGACCATCCAGGATCTTCTTGATCCGACAAATGATAATATTTCCATTGTGGAAGACCCAAAAACCGGTGATGTTTCACTACCTGGGGCCACTCTTCTTGAGATTAGGGACCAACAAAGTTTTATGGAGTTGCTGAGATTGGGGGAAGCTCATCGAATTGCTGCTAATACAAAATTGAACACTGAATCTTCCCGCAGTCATGCTATCTTGATGGTGATAATGATTATCTTCTATTCCTTACGTTTACTTTTAATGCTTATGTATCAATGTAAATTATCTGTTGATGAGACTGCATTGTTTTCTTTCATACTTAAGTTTTATGTAATCTGTGCAGATACATGTTAAGAGGTCAGTCGTAGGAAGAGAAGAAGATTTTTCAAGTGAAACCAATAATGGCTCTCATTTGGTAAAGCCTTCAAAGCCACTTGTACGAAAAAGCAAGCTAGTTATAGTAGATCTGGCAGGTTCAGAACGTATTCATAAGTCAGGTGCATATTACTACTTGTATTTCTGGGTTTGGAATTGTCTTTTTTCAAAGATTATTTTAAATAATATCTTAATTTTCACCATTGCACTTTGGAGTCAGAGCTGAGTATGCATTAAATTTTTTCTCTCTTCTTATATTGGCAGGAAGTGAGGGGCATATGTTGGAGGAAGCTAAGTCTATTAATCTCTCACTTAGTGCTTTAGGGAAGTGTATAAATGCCCTGGCAGAGAATAGTGCTCATGTGCCACTCCGTGATTCAAAACTTACAAGGTTGCTTAGAGATTCATTTGGAGGTGAGACGCCTTTCATCTGTGTAAGTCACTCAGGCTTCTACATGATCACAATAAAACAGTCATGAGATGGTCTTATGCGATCCATTTGTGCTCTCGCTGAATTGTTAATGTGCAAATTTTCTGTCTTGGTGTACATTTTGATTTAGTATTCAAAACTTAAGGCCTTATGGCATTTCAGTTTCAAGACATTGAAGTTATTGCCATGGTATTGATGACATCTCTTCTTAATACTCTGGTTTACAACTGTCATTATGTTGCAGGAACAGCAAGAACCTCATTAATTGTGACCATTGGACCTTCTCCACGTCATCGAGGAGAGACTGCCAGTACCATATTGTTTGGACAGAGGGTGAGTTTTATTGTATTTAGTTTATACCGCCTGCCGTCAAGCTAATAATATATTTTCTATTAATATTTAATATATACTTTTTATCAATATTTAATTAGAGAAGATAGGCTATGTGGCAATATTTTATGGTGGAGCGCTGGTGGGGTTTGCTTTTTACCTTTTCTTTGATTGGCTTGATTTTTCTTCTTTTTCTTTATATCTGTGATGTCATTTGGTTACATATTATAAGTAGCACTTTATTTTTGTTACATCTTAGGAGTTCTTAATGGATATGCTCTTCATCTATCACAGGCTATGAAGGTGGAGAATATGTTGAAAATAAAGGAAGAGTTTGATTACAAAAGTTTGTCTAGGAGGCTTGAAATACAACTGGACAAGCTTATTGCCGAAAATGAAAGGCAACAGAAAGTGTTTGATGATGAAGTTGAGAGAATAAATTTAGAAGCGCAAAATCGTATTGCTGAGGTTGAAAGAAATTTCACAGATGCCTTAGAGGTCAGTTCATTGATTTTATATATTGCCTACGTAAGGACCACTGTCCCTGCATCAACTTATAACTGATTTTGCATCACATCTATCTTTATGTTATTTCCCTATCGAACATGGTAACGTCCTAGGACTGGACAACAAGAAGTTGAATCTTGCATTGCTCTTTTTAACTTCCTAATATATCTTTTTCTTCTCATTCTAGGTGTATCCTCTGTTTTGATCTCTGAAACAATGGTCAAAACAGAGAATATATATATATATATAATTAAAAAAACTGCTTCAGAAATCTTATAGATAAATTTTTCCCTTTTTCATTTTTCCTGATCCTTTTCAAGCAAACAATTTTTTTTTTTCTTTTTTAATTTAACAAATTTGTGCCTTTGTGTATATTGCACCACACTCACACTTTAAAGTTTGACATTGTCTTTTGTAGAAGGAGAAGTTAAAGTGTCAGATGGAGTATATGGAGTCAATTCAGAAGCTGGAGGAAAAGATGCTGTTAAATCAGCAGAAGCGAGAGAGTAGTGGCTTTGTCAATGATATATGTACTGGAGAGGTACACACTGTGGAGAATCATTTCTTCTGCTTTCTTCCTGTTGCTTGAAGGAGTTGTGTCAAAATTGTGTGAGGCACATTTTGATATTGTTAACACTTATAGGGACTTATGCGGAGAAATATTGTCTGACTCTTCTCATTAAGTTGGAAGAAATTGTTCGTGAAAATAAGTTAAATTTGTGGTCTTTGACGTTAGTGTATTTTAAGATCTGTTAAATATCAACTCTCTTAACTGTTTTATTTATACTAATTTTGACCATTACATTCAACTTCAGATTGCATGGTTTCATTTCTCCTATTTTGCAGGGACCTGGGGATTCTGTTGTGGGGGAAGTTGCTGAGATTAGAAAGTTGCTTCAAAATGAAATTCATATGAGAAAGGCAGCTGAAGAGGAGCTCAACAAGTTGAAGAGTCGACTAGGACAATATGCGATATCAGGGGTATGGTTTCTTGTTCTCAGCTATGTCAGAGTGCATGTATTAAGTTTTTTGCTTGAATTGAATTCTAAATGTGAATATGTGATGTATATGGGACCTTTTGGTGTTTTAGTCATGTGGAGATATGGAAATGTCAAACCTTCACAAAAGCTTGGAGGACGAGAGTCGTCAAAAAAAGAAACTTGAGGAAGAAATAGTGATTCTAAGAAGCCAATTATTGCAATTGACTTTTGAAGCTGATCAGGTATTCAACTTAGACTTAAGCATGCCCTTTATGCATGAATCAGATCCTCTTTGTTTATGTAACTGAAGATAATGTTATGATGATATTATTACTCTGCACGTAATATGAGTATAAACTGCAAGGATTGGGTTGGACCAATATGGTCCTTGGCTTCCAATTAAGAGGTCATTGGTTAAATCACCATGGTGCTGCCTACATGGGATGTTAAATCATGGCTTTCCTGCTATTGACAGTCGTAGCTGAAACATTAAGATGTGCGAATTCATCAAGAAAGTGTTCTTAAGATTTTCCCACAATCAGCTTACCTTGAATAATTCTTTTAAAGACTTAAAGTTCCCTTCTGTGTGAGATGAATCTTACTGAGCATGAGCTAATATTTTGCTTCTTGTTGAAATTTTATAATTTTGAGCAGTAGTTTAGTATCTCTTTTAGTCTTTAAAGCACAAGAATGCACATGTAAGTTATAACTCTTGCCTTGATTCTTACAATTACAGATGAGAAGGTGCCTTGACAGAGGTGAGTGTGGAAATGCTTTTGCTGGTCTGGATAGGCATTCTCAATTCAGAGACACTGGGAATGGACATAAGGCACCAATTACCACACTTTTTGAACAAGGTTGTGAATCTGTATTATGTGAATACTGTTTAAACCATGTTTAAGACGTGTTTCTTATAGTTTATCTATTCAATGAATTTGACAGTTGGATTGCAAAAGATCTTGTCATTGCTTGAGTCAGAAGACGCCAATGTACGAATTCATGCTGTAAAGGTGGTGGCCAACCTAGCAGCTGAAGGTTGGTAATCCTCTTTTTCCAGGATCATGTATTGATAAGTTTGCTTCTCTTGATTTAAGAATCTCGGTTACTGTTGTTTTTGCACCTTGGTGGTGAAACTATTTTAAAGTGCTTTGGGATAGTAGACCTAGTTGATTAGATGGTTTGATACTATTCAGGAGTGCCTGTAGTCCTGTGTACTATTATTGCTTTCCTGTTAAGCAAAGGCACCATTATACCGGTGGGAGCCAAACTAATTTGTCAACCCTTTTTTTTGAAAAGTTTTTTAATTCCTTTATCTTGTTAGAAGTGAGGAGAATGCATTGAAGATGAAACGTTCAACTAACTTGTGAAAAATGATGTGTTCTCATTGTGTTCTAAGCAGAAGCTAATCAGGAAAGGATTGTTGAAGCTGGTGGGCTTTCTTCTTTGCTAATGCTTCTTAGAAGCTTCGAGGATGAAACTGTTCGCAGAGTAGCGGCAGGTGCAATTGCCAATCTTGCAATGAATGGTAATTGCAATTTCGATACTTCTTATCCTTGAGAGTGCTCTGTGTTACTTTTTTATTTGAGATCATCTCTTAAGTTTCAGATCTCATTTTTCTTATTATCTATTGGTTGTTATTGTTTTTCCCTTTTGCATAGCAGAAGCCAATCAGGAACTTATAATGACACAAGGAGGAATAAGTTTGTTATCTATGACAGCAGCTGATGCCGAGGATCCTCAGACTCTACGCATGGTTGCTGGAGCTATTGCTAATTTATGTGGAAATGGTATAATGTTCTCTCCTCCGTCTTCTCTGTTATCTCATCTTATGTTTGTGGTCATTCTGTTATTGGACTTATGGGATTGTTTCAGTGTCAAATGAAATAGAGGAATCTAGAATTTCTGGTGATTTGTCAAGATGGGAATATGTAAAATCAAATGCATGTAGAACAAATTACAGTAGAGGAAGAGAGAATTTTGACACCATTATGCAATTAAAATTGCATGAGAAAATTCAGTTCACCCTTTTTTTGTTTAAAAGAATATTAATAATCTGGCATGTAAAGATGTGTAATGCATCTTTTCTATGGCTGGTCTAATCCAGCCTTGCAATTTTTAATGTACTTATTTCTTTATGTTGTCTCCCAGATAAGCTTCAAATGAAACTGAGGTCTGAAGGTGGAATTGGGGCCTTGCTAGGAATGGTGAGATGTGGACATCCGGATGTTCTATCCCAGGTTGCACGAGGAATCGCCAACTTTGCAAAATGCGAGTCCCGAGCATCTACTCAAGGTTAACATCTTTCTCATGTGTCATTTATCATCTTTCCTGACATTGCAGTTTGGACAAATGCAATAACATGTTCCTAGCTCTTAAATTTCAACTTGATTTCACAGTTGTTTGCAAATTTTTTTTTGTTGGAAGTTGCTCAGGAAACTATAGAAATGATAATTTTTGTATCAAAATATGTTTTTTTCTTGGTCATGTTTTCTGTAGCCTGATTTATACGCTGCACTGCCACAGGTGTAAAAAGTGGCAGATCTCTTCTCATAGAAGACGGAGCGCTTCCATGGATTGTACAAAATGCTAACAATGAAGCTGCACCAATCAGGCGACACATTGAGCTTGCACTCTGCCACCTGGCACAGCATGGTATGTCGTTTTCTTCCCTTTTTCTTGTAGAGATATATATATGTTGGGCACATGTTCTTGAAAGACTTCAATTTCCAAATTACAGAAGTAAATGCTAAGGAAATGATCAGTGGAGGTGCTCTTTGGGAGCTAGTTCGTATCTCACGGGACTGTTCTCGGGAGGACATAAGGAGTTTAGCCCGCCGAACCCTGAGTTCCAGCCCCACCTTCCGCTCTGAAATGCGGCGGCTGCGGATAGAGCTCTAATTACAGAACTAGTAGGCTTCTTTGAACTTATTCATCCGGTATCCACATCCATTCGGCTGATGTCGGGTGCATTGCTGTATAGACTTTGGCTGGGAATCCTCCATCTTTGTAGCTCTCAAATTTTGTTTAAAAGAGAAAGCGAGGGTTGGATTTGTTGTAATCCTTATCTATGTTTTACCGCCTTTTTGGCCGAGCTAGCAAATTGGGGTCTCCATTCCATTGTTTGGGTCCACGCAAAATGTCAGCTTCGTTTTTCGATATTTTGTACAAAATTGATTTTATATTAGTAATGAAAATCATCATTCTTTAGTTTTTCTACAACCCTCCCGATGATATTTTTGAACGGCAATTAACATAATTTCGTACTTGGAAGTGTTTGCCGCTTAAGTGGAGTGGAAAAAAAGTGTCTTTTGTATGGTTGTTAAGCCAGTCGTTCGTACAAGCCAAGTCTCGTCGCAGTCATTAGTCGTCGTCAACTATTGGTACCTAACTTAGATTGTAGATGTTTGTCATGTACGAATTTGGCTGCGACGCAGCTACGAGTTTGGGCTCCAACGGGGTTATTATTATTAATTGGTAAATAATTATAAAGTTTGTCCAAATAATCAAAACTCTTCATTTTTAAATTGTCATGGAACTGCTCATCAATATTTTAGCTGAAGATGACTCCATATATATTGACAAGAAGTATAAAGTTGCTACTTAATGCTCTAGAGGTGATGTATAGTATGCAGGCATCCCACCCACCATCAACAAAACACATTACTATTTCTTGTTCCTTTGTTTTCAATTTTCAGATATCATATCATATCATATCTACCACGTAAATCATGACCACTCACTAGGTAATTAATTCTTCAATGTGTCGCATTTTAAACCTCACCCTCCATTCGCCAACAATCATATTTATTCACCTCCAGATGTCTGAAACTTAAATATAAAACCATTATCTAGTTAAACTGCCTCACTACATAAAAGTTTCTGTGCCCGTAAATTAAGCTAATCAATAGCTGATTCTAGCAGTGTATTGGAAAAATGAGCTTAAGAAACAACAATTATTTTCCCATGAGGAGCTAGCTTTATGGGGGGCATATCTGGTTTGTAAAGAAGGAGCAGAGAAGTAGATTTCTTCTTATTCTTATTCTTCTTCTTCAAGTTAATAATATTGCGGGAAAATGTATAAATTAATCAGACAATAATCAATACAAGGGTAACATAATGATTGGCCACAAAGGCTACAAAAGGGTCCACCTTATACAAAGCACTGCATGAGCGAAAGAGAATAAGTTATTACAGACGGGATTCTACCCAAGCAAGAATCATCCACAATTATGCATAGAACTGCAAAGTGGGGGATTTCAAGCTATAAAGTAGCTCTTTGACAATATGGTTGCTATGGATAAAGGAATGCAAAAAGGCATAAATAATAAGAATAGTATCTTTAACATGTACTGATAATCATTGAAGTGTAGTTCAAAGAACCTAGAGGTGTTAATCATGAAGAACCTGATCATGCTATCTTCTCAAAGCGCATTAGACATGGTCCACATAAATTATCACTTACAAGTTGCACAAACAAGACCCAGAAGAAAATTTAATTATATATAAATATTTTTATATTTTTGGATTAAAAACCTTGTACGCACGAAGGAATCGGCAGAGATGAAGCTCCCAAAAACAGCAAGTATTGAACACCACTATGTGACAAAAAAAATGATTTAAAATAATATATATATATATAATTCCAATCAGTTTTAGAAATCAATATTACTTGATATTTAGGAATTTTTTTTAAGAAAATCTCCAAAAAATAAATCTGATATTTAGGGATTTGATGGGGAGGCAACTTGGTTAACATGAAAATTAATTATAATGCAAAACACAAGCATAAAGCAAAACAATGAGTATTTGTTCAGCAAGGAAATGTGAGCTATAATATAAGACAAAGAATCAATATTTTCCTCCATACAGAAGATAATTATTGCAATAAAATTATGTAAATGAATAAAATATGCACGAATATCAGGATGAAGAAGATGAAGAAGAAGAAGAGATAGGACAATGTTGATATAATAAACAAGGGCAACAATGGTGGCTTAAACCTAAAAGAATAAAACAATACAAAATAAGAGATAAAGAGAAGAATTGGTCAAGTTAATACATTAGTGAAAATTTCAAAAGAAATAATGGTCAAGCAGGAAGGAAATGTCGTGTTATAGCAGGTGGAATTTTCGTTGCAAAGAAAACCAAAGCTAGGTTTTCGAAGAGAATCCAGCTTAAGAATCAAGGCAAAGATTTTTATTTTATAATTACTTACCTCAGTGCTTGATTGATTCACGGCCGCAGTACCCGTTATTTCCCTGGTGGCAGTGACAGTTTTAGAGAGAGAGATACTGAAAGAGAAACTTTAACGCTTGATGTCTGTTTGTCCTGGTTGTTGATTGCCTTTATATGGAAGTGTAGTTGCCTTGGAAAGGAGCTTTTACAGAGCAGTGCACTTGTAACCCAGTACTCAATGCTCCTCTTTCTCTGAATCTGTAATAAACCCTAGCCAGTGATCAGAAAAATAAAACAAACAGACAGGAAAACCTAAGCCCATACCTTTCATGACCGATCATCACCTTTCTTTCTTCAAGTGATGATTCGCCATCCACCCACCAAATTCATAGTCACTAATAACTTCAGTAACCAAGCATAATTACTAATACAATTATATCAGTATAAGTACCTGAAGAGGCTAAATTTCTGGTAATAATTACGGGGTTTTCTACTGATAAGATGCTGAACTTTTAGGAAGCTTTAAAAGTTATATTTGCTTTTAGAAAATATAAACTTAGGAAACTTGGTGAATTAAAAACTTTTAAAAAACTTGGTGAATTAAAAACTTTTAAAAGAAACAAAAATTAGTTAATATGCATTTAGTTAGGATCATACAAGAAATCTGAAGCCTGCAATCTTAAACACAAAGAAAGAACCTGAAAAATAGGTGGCTTACTTTATTTTTTATTTTTCTTCCTTTCCAGCAAAAGAGTGGAGGAACAATTATCAGGCAAGTTATCAGAACTACCAGAAAGAAAGTGATAGAAACTGGAGATGAAGTACTGTCTTTCCTAGCTAGCTGCCGCGACCTCAAGATATCATGAATTGGATGGAACACAGAAAGCTATTCAGATATGATCAAAGCGAAAGAGAAAAAACCTGATAATTTCATTAATTTGTACATCCTTCTTCAATCAAAGATAGATGAATTCCAAGATAAACATCTGAAATATAAACTAACTTGTAGAAGAAGAAGAATGAAAGGTGATTGGAAAGGTCAAACAAAGAGAGGGAAAAGAAAAGAAAAAAAAATGCATAACACAGTTTTTTTTGTTAAAAAGGTGGACGAGCTGTGCCCCAATATGCGTCAGCTGGTAATTGCACTGAATTTAGAAGATTTGGTGTTAACCCATGAATGAAAGAAGCATTAGCATCTTGCATTAGTTGCTGCTGAGACTGTTGCTGCTGCTGCTGTTGTTGCGCCTGTCCAACAATTTCCGGCGACTCTAGTGGCCTGCTTCCAGGAATCGATGCCACTGGTGTCTCTTCCTCCTCCAGTGGAAGCCTCTCATATGCCGCATTACCAAAAGAAGCCGCCATAATCACCACCGGACCCGAAGCAACAAGCGGACCCACCACGCTTCCACCAACTACTTGACCCTGACCACCGGCTAAATAAATTGTCAATCCAGACGCAGCCGGTGGCGCAGGAGGTGGTAAAAACGATCCTGCCAGCGATAAAATCTCGAATCTCCCATGTAAAGTCACTACTGCGCCGGGTGCAGCCGGTTGTCTTAGAGTTACATTCGTTACAGTACCAGTACCACTCAGAATGCATATCCCTCTTTGTCTTCGCCTTGCAAAAGTTGATACACTCTCCATTATGTCACAACCGTTGGCGATTTCCATGACATGAGATCGGAGAGCATTAGCGCTATCACGGGTTATGATGATTGGCGGCTTAGGCTTGTTTTTGGACCCGGCTGGTCTGCCGCGGGGTCTTCTCGAGATTTCTCCTTCTCCGGGAACGACTGCTAGTTCTTTGTCTTCAGTGGTGTTGAGAGCGGTGGTTGTTGTCGTTGTTGCGGTTGTGGTGATGGCGGTATTTTCATCGCGATCTCGTTTTTGGCCACGGTTTAAGCTGCTGTTACCGCTTTGTTCTTCTTCAGAATTCTGTTGGTGGAGTTGTTGTTGGAACTGATGATGTGACTGTAGATGAATATCTCTGGTATGGAAAGGAGGTGGAAGAGGACGGCCATGAGCTGTAACAGGATTCATATTCAAACCCTAATTAGCTCAGCTTAGCTCATACAACCAAAAAGACAGCTTTGAGGATTGATCAGAGAGAAGAAGGATTGAGTTGAGAGTTTTCTCTCTTTGCTTCCTCTTGTAGTTTTATGTCTTACTTCGTTCGGAAATTTGAAGGATCAAATGCTACTAACTTTCCCTAGAAAAGAAAAAAGGAAGGGACTTTTAAACATCAGCTACCAAAATTATCAGCTGAAATAGCTGAATCAATCAAGCCCATCTTAATTTCTTCTCTCTAACACCTCAGATATGAGTGAGAGTTCGTTTCTCTTAGGTTGTTTCAGGGTCTGTCTAAGTCTATCTATCTCCTGCGAAGATAAGTTGTTGGGTAAAGGTTTGGGTGAAAATGAGGAAGAAAAGGGTAAGGGAAAAAAAAAAAAAAAGGTGATGTTTGGGTAGTGATTTCTCATTTTTTTTTTTTGATTTAAATCTTTTTGGGTATAGTGTAATAGTGTTGTTGGGTTAGGGTTAGGTCAAGGTATCGGATCGATGATGGGTTTAGTTTTGGTAAGAGAGCGTGCGCATGGGCGGTGATGTGGGCCTCACTTTCTCTCTCTTTTGTCTCTCGCACCATCACCCCCATGTTCTTTCTTTCTTTCTCTCTCTTTTAAATGTCTCTATCTATCTAATGTCTCTGTTACCCTATAACACTAAAAAGTTTCAGCTTTTGATCATCATATATTCTCTCCCTCATTAGCTCGATGATATCTCATTCCCTTTCTTTACTTTTTATGCCCTCCTTTTCTCTTCTTCCTCCTTAATTTCTGCTTCTGGTTCCAACCAATTGCATGCCAAGTGATCCTCTTACTCTTCACTACAAATCTCATCACGATGCTTTATTTTGAGCTTTAGTCTTATTTTCCATATTTCACAATTCAAATTAGAATGTAATTGTTTTGGCATCTAAAAGCATGCATATATACAACAACAGCAGAAATACTGCGCTTGGAAACTTATAATAATAATATGTATATCAGAACGGTGGATCATATATTAACTTAAACTGCTAAGCAAAGGCGCGCGGCTTAGCTATGTATTGATGTAAAACAACTAGAAATGAACCTAGACCGGAAGTTGGTTTCATAGGATTCCTCTTTTCTTATATATATATATATATATATATAATAGTATTTATATACAAAGAGTTTAAGATTCTTTTTTACTTCTGGTTTTACGCATCAAACAGAATGAAATGCCAAAGTGAATCAGTAAAAAGACGTTATTTTCGTTGGATAATGACAATATAAATTAAAAAAAACTGAAGAGAATAATAAGGTTATGTGAGCGTTACAAATTAAACGATGAACCTGAGTTACTATTGCATTTAGACTCACCGAAAACAAAGAGGAGTTGATCGAATGGCAAATAATGAGAACTAGAAGGAAGAAATGGGGGCATTAAATGAAAGAAGATGGTGCATGTGGATGTGGTGGGTCATGGGAAATTGGAGTGGACCCACCCGAACAAATTGGGTCAGGACAGAGGAGTCAGGGCGTGTCTTAAGGGCGACTCTTCATTCTAGGAAACCAAGCCAAACCAAACCAAAACAAAAAGCATTGCAAATTCCAATTGCAAGGCAAATACAAGCTCCATCTTCTCTTCTTTTCTCTCTTGACTCTATTACGTTGATGTTGATGTTTATGTTTATGTTTTATGTTTATGTTGCGGGTCCCAATCTTTTTTTGTTTGATCATTAAACGAAACGTGTCTCTCCCCCAGTTTCCCTCTCTTCTCTCTTCTCTTTCTTTTATTATCTTATCTCTAATTCTACTGCAGGAAGCCCCTTGCGTTCTTAATTTCCCACTTTAATTACATTATTACACCTCACCCCCTCCCTCTAAACTAATAATTAACAATTTCCATATCTTATTTTAATACTACTACTGAAATTCGTGTCTTTTCTCTGTTACATCTTGAAAGAAGTATACATATAGTGAACATTTTCATACATTAAATATATAAACTCTAAAAGATCTTTTTGAGGTACTTTTACGGAACATATATGTATGTCAATAATTTATTTAGACCAAAATTGAATGATAATTAAACAATATGGACGACATTATTCATGTATTGTGTTTTACTTTTGCTATATTTCGTTATAACCAATCAAGGAAGATACATAACAAAATTGTGAAAGAAAAATACAATGGATCAAGAATATTAAATTTCAATACTTTAATGTTGGAGGAAGCATTAATGGAAGACACCAGGAAAATGTTGACTCAAAATACTAACTATTAATAATTATGAATAAAAGATAGAGAAATATTAATTTAATTAAGTCATGATACGTGCAACCCAACGACTATGAACATGATGCCACCGCGCAATTCACAGCTATCACCTAACTACAAATAAATTAATCAAGAGTTAAGGGTATAAATAAATTAGCTAGGTTAGAATCTTAACTCTCGATTAATTGCACTTATAAACTTAGTAAAACAGTTAAAGGTTTCATATTTTATAAAAGGATTAAATGATGATGTTAGATAGAAGTGAAGTTTTTAAAAATTAATTAATTGAAATTTATAGTTGCTAATTCTCGGACGTTTTGTCAAAGCAAAAAAAAATTTCTAGATGGAATTAAATGATGAGAGGCGGCCGGAGCGCAATTAAAGAGGATAATGGGATGGATGATGGAGTCAGAGTTAAGGGGTCAGCAAAATTTATAACTAGACGTCAGACACCGTTGGATTTTGTCCCCATTGCGATGATTTCCCGTAGTAAGCTGCCAACTCATGCGCACGTGCATGCGCCCTACACGCACATCCAATCAGAGAACGGAATATTCCAGCTCCGAGGAGATGATCATGAGCTGGATAGTGATCGAGTGTGATCATATCTTTTATTTGTCGTTTCTATTTCTACATAATATACATATATGCTTGCTTTCATTTCAAGTCTCAGATAATTGCCAGCCTGCAGCAACTGCAATTGCCTTCGAACATAAGCCATCCCCATTTCCCATCCCTAAGCTTTGAATATTTTTGCTTTATTCAGATAATTAATAAAGCAAGCTTAATTTTTGGTCCAGTTAATTTGTTTGTTAGTGGGGGAAGGGGGGAATTTGAACCAATTACTAGTAGTGACTGACTTCAGAAAGAGGATAGGAGAGGAGAGGGAGAGAATTAAGAAAAGACAGTAATGGTTTGACTGAGTGCATCGTTTAATGGAGTTGTATGGTGAATGAGAAACCGAGGCGTGTGGGCGTGAATTAGCAGAGGGAGAAGCGTGGGTGGCGCTGACAGAATAACATTACAAAAGATACTACTACTGACAGGCAATTTGTGAGAATTGAAACTGTAGCATCAGCAGCCGGCCACATTCTATATATATTAATTATGTAAAATGTAATGTGACCAAATTGCAAACCAAATGAGAGAGAGAGAGGTCGAATGAATGAGAAATTGAATGCACCAATGGCAGCAGTTACATTTTTATCTGCTATGATTGATTATATACACACACACACACACATATATATATATATATTAATTAGAAAGAATAATAAATGAGGTATTTCTGCATTCTGAATGCTGAATTCTGATCCCACTAGCTAGCTCTATCTCCACTACTCGTTGAGAGAACACTAAATATACTAATCAATCTTTTCTTTTTATTGCATGCCTGAATTCTATGAACCCATTTGATGTTCTATGGCGAACATTATGATTTTATTTTTCTCCCCAAATCTTTTTCGCTATTTTCAATTTTATCATTAATTTTCTAGGGCATGTATAATTCTTTGTTATCCATGGAGCTACATATGTTTCTGACGCATCATGATGCTTTAAACTATATTTTATATGCATGAAATGTCCAAATTAATATCCATAAAACAGGCTGTGACTTTAACCTTCAGCTAATCAAATAGAGAATTAAAAATGGATAAAATCGGGTGATTGGATGAGATTATAACAGAGTCTTTCCCGGGACAAACGGTCCGTTTTCTCCTCTTTTCCACGTTACTTTCGTCTCCGTTAATCGATTAAGCCAACCCTAATTTGTCTCTCCTACAAACAAGCAAACAAGGAAATTGATTAACCACCTATAATTAATTATAAATTATGACCTGATTATAAAACAAATGAACCCATTTCTCTCTCTCTCTCTCTCTCTCTCTCTCTCTCTCTCTCTCTCGTTCTGAAAACAAGCTAGCAAACAAAAGAAATTAATACATGAAAATGCATGGTTGTAATACTACAAAACATCGTTTTCTTCAGCAGTCAACGGTCTCCGAATACCTCTCCTTCCTCTAGGTACTGAAATCCAAGCCGTCCTCATCACCCAGAAACCCTTCTAAGCAAAAAAGAAAACAGTTTTCATAATTTATTTAGTTATGATTTCTTGCCCATTATTATATATTTCGTACATTTGTATTTCTTCATAATCCACTCACTTAATTCCCGGAAGTTAATTTAAAAGAAAAAGAAAACGTCATGTAAGTTTGATTATTTATTCAAATGATCATGGTATGCGCAATTCCCGATAGATTGCAATAATTGATGGATCGTAATCTAGTATTGATCAATTTCTAGCTAATATTTGGTATAATATAAGATTCCACATATATAAATATATATATATATATAATATCAATGAGTTTAAAATTGATCTGCATAGTCTATAATAAACATTAATCTCAATTATTGAAGTAAATTATTGTCTCTGATGCAATTTCAGGAATTAGACAACTTTCCACCTCTTGAAAGCAGCATTTACAATTACGATGACTTTTCTGCTTCGACAGTTTTTTATTATTGAATATTTAGAGGAGAAAAAGAAATTAAATTTAAAATGAATTTCTGCTTCAGCACAGCAATTAAAATTCTCAACGTAATAACGCAGGCCATTTCTCTATATATGGGTTCACTAATCTCTAGCTAGCTTGAAACAGCGTAGAGTTCACGGGGTTCATCGATGCAAACCCTTTTGAAAATGATCAACATGTTGAATCTTGTGAATAGAAGAGTTTGATTTTTTTGAGAAAACATTATCTTCTCCGTGGCTATAGTGGAGGAAATGAATCAAAAGCATGGAAAAATGCTGAAACTTTTGGCCTTATGCAACATTAATAATATTGTAATGCTTATCTTAATCAACTTTCTTATATATTAAACAAACCAAACCCCAATGTGTTGTCCAAATTAATAATTATATATTTAACCAAAGGTGTTTGAAGCTAATCCATGAAAGTTTATGGACCACATCAACGAAGTAAAAAAAGGAAAAAGAGAAAGAAACTACTTTCCATGTGAAGAGCACCAATTGCTTCGAATCTAGCATAAATGTCGCATGTTCCCAC
Organism: Azadirachta indica; assembly: GCA_022749755.1. Taxonomy (NCBI): domain Eukaryota; kingdom Viridiplantae; phylum Streptophyta; class Magnoliopsida; order Sapindales; family Meliaceae; genus Azadirachta; species Azadirachta indica. The sequence goes on from CM040440.1 coordinate 21,844,472, forward strand.
TCTCTTAATAGCCGCTTTTCGCTCAAAGTGGCTTGATATTGCGCCCATCTCTTCTCCTCCATGGAAGGCCAATCTAAAGCTTTCGTTTTTTTAATTGGTAATTAATTAATCAAAAACCACATCGAGCACTGAGAATATTTTAGAGCTAAATAGCCGACCAAACTGAGGTTTGTCATGTGATTGATAGTGATCGATTTGGAATCATTTTAGCCATCCTTTCACCTGCTTGTATGACCTCTTTCAAATCAAACGCTAGTGCAATTTGCAGTCTATATATATATATATATATATATGTACACATATAATCAACGGCATATTGATTGATGTTATGTTTGCAAATCTTTAATTTTGTAAACTCTAGATGGAATTTATCCCTTACCCTTATCACTTTTCAACTTCCATTAATTATGTTTTAATTTTAAACCCCCACCAATTAAGTATTTGAGACTACAATATTCTACAAGAATAATATTTGGAAAGCAGTCATTCCTTGCAAACCTTCATTTTTATATCGTCAAAATTAGAATAATTACATTATTCTTCTATTCAAGTACGATTCATAGTTAATATTTATGCATAAAGAAGGTCCTTAAATTCTAGTTATATATAAAACTCAGTTCCAGCATATGTGGAAGGACTAATTATTACTCGGAATCTTCAGGAAAATATTTTATATGGTTTGGTTTGGTTTCTGAAGTAATTTGAAAACTGGTTAGTTGGGACTTGAGAAAAAGTAATTGTTAATTGCAATTTTAATGTCAATCAAAAGTAGCTAACATGAGTTGCTGTGATTCTCATCATGAGAAACTGTCCTCTCCCAAGACAATGCCCTAGTTATGATGATTACTTTGAAACACCACTTTGTATATAGTTTCTTTTGCATTCCGAAAATATTGAATTTGAAAAGCATGATAAATTAATGATGGAATTTTAATATTTTAACATAAGGAAAGAAAACAAAATGATTACACCCAAGTGCCCATTTGCTTAAATATTGGACAAAGTGTGACATCCTAGAGTATCTTATTTAGATCACTCATTAAAACAACTTATCCATCAAACAACCTATTATATATATATATATATATATATATAGAACTAAGGTAATTGATTTATAATACATAATAATAAAGAAAGCATTATTTATCCCTAATGGATATTTTGTTAGTGGTTTGTGCTACCTCATAAGGAACTTCAATCTCTCTCTCTCTCTCTCTCTCTATCTATATATATATATATATATATATACACATATATAAGCTTGAATATCTTATTTGTATGGAAAAACTCGACAAATCTAGCTCAGGAGAATTTGTCTCGTGATAATTATAATATAGTCAATAGAATGTAAATTTAGACCAAAGTAATGCACCTTTTATATAAATATATATATATATATATATACACACACTAACTTTTAAAACTTTTCTTCAACAGAAAAATGGCAGATCTTGAAGCGTTATTTAATTTGATTATAGATTGCAGATTTGAGAGGCCTTGTCACCCATGATTCTTCAATTATAGCTTCAAGACTTCAAGTTTGTATTTGAAATTTTGAGCCAACAGGACATAAATTATTGTAGCACAATTCCAATAACCAACCTCTCTCATGTTCTTATACACACATTACTTGAATTAACATATTTTTCTATACAAATCGAACTCTGAGATACCTACAATTAGTAGCTTTTCCATCCCTTTCTTAAGCTATTATTGGATGACAATTGGTGGATGTGCCAAGTAGCAATTTCATTTTCAGGTAGAAGAAGAACCCGGCCCACTAAATCTGGCCCAATTCGTCGCTGAAAATTATAAACAATTGTTCGATTTGGATCCTAGCTTGAAATTAGATTAGCAGGCAAATTAGGCAATTACTTAAAAAAATTTCCCACATAAATCCAGCCAATTTTTTTTTTTTTAAATACTACAATAGTACATATTACAATCTATTAATTCTAAGATGACATGTCTACTAAAATTTTATATCTAACAATTGTGGTATAGTCTAAATATCTCTGCACAATATGATACAATATTTATTTTCGAATTCAGAGAAAAATCTACCCACATTTATGGAAGAAGTCCTGTGAAACCCTCACAGAGAGAGGGAATGCGTTCTAACCATCCAGGCTAAGCTTAGATGGCTAAATCCAGCCAATTTAGAACGCAAGAAATGGGCAAAATTCATTATCAGTTCGATTTGTGAAGAATGTTTGATGAGTTTACAATTACATGTACGTAAGTGTTCTCATTTTGGTGTACTACTATTATTTTCTAATAAACATGGAAAATGGAAGGATTCCAGACACAATTCAAGGATTGACATCAAATTCGAGCGGTTATGGATAATGATGTAAAATGCATGGCTGGAAATCGAAGAAAAATGCGAACACGTAAAAGCGTTGAAGTCGTGTTTGTTTGCATGTTGGATGTTCAGTTTCCTGGTCTGTTGTAAGAATTTTCAGGACTCTATGACGTTACATATGTTCTTGGCATGTTATAGAATGACTGTAGCTTGTTGCTGATAGCTAGCCGATGTCTTTGGTGGGTGTAGGTATTCTATCGACATCATCGCAATACAACTAGTATTCGACAAAAAAAAGATGGAGGACCCATGTCCCGCATTTGAGAGTGAGAAAGGAAAATGGAGGAGACTAGTGCCTCTATTAGGCCATTCTCTCTGCCCTTTGGTACTGTTGTCATTTGATGCTGAGAATATCCCACTTGACATTCAAATACAATTTGTAAAGCTTGTTCTTCATATAAATTAAGCTTCTAATCTTCAATCATAAGAAACTGAAACAAGAGTACCAGGTGGGAACTGGGAAATGATATTTGCATACCTGAATATAATTATTTGGAAAGTTGAGCGTAGGTATCTGTCATCATTGATCGAAATTCTCCGAAATCAACAAAGCCATCTCCATCTTTGTCAACCCCTTTTATCATACGTCTGCATTCTTCAACGCTGCATTTATCACATCCAAGATTGATGAGAACTCTGCTCAACTCAGTAGCCGAGATTAACCCATTCTTATCAGTGTCAAAAATGAGAAAAGCATCCATCAGATAATCTTCCTTGCTATCAATTCCCTGAACTGCGTCCATAAATTCATCCAAATCAACGAATCCATCGCCATTATAGTCCATTTGGTTCAGCATTCCTTCAGCTTCCTCGGTAGCTTTTGACTTGTCGTATCCGAAGCACAGAAGGACTTCACTCAGCTCTAATGATGATATCTTCCCATCACCATTTGCGTCCATCACCTTGAATATTTGTCTAAACTGGTTGGATGCTTCCATGGTCGTAAAAGATGAGGTTAACAAATCAAAACTGGACAACAGTTTGTCGTGTTTCCTTCTTCTCTTGAACGTGCATGTTTTCACCCGTTGTTGAAGAAAGAGTTTCATTTTCCGGTATAGAGAGATGCAACAACTTTTGAGAGAACCTGACATAGTCGGAAAAGAGACGAGTAGAGAAATGTTGGGGATGGCTATAGTAATAGTATGAAATTTGCATGTGGTGTGGCCTTTTTGGAGAAACTCGTGTCACCCTGCAATAATTCTGTGGGCACAAGGTCTTGGAATTATATTCATCTTAATGGATGGGTCTGAAACTCTTTTTCACGAGGAGTTTTATGCATCTAGCGACTATTGACCGAGTCCACTACCGAAGATGTATTTGAGTAACAAGTCCCGTTCGGTGGATGCCAGCTGATTCGATCATTAACCCAAAACACAGAAGAAAGGGGCAAACCCAAAAAAAAAAATAAAAAGTGCCGGCTTTATCCAACTTTCGCCAACTTTGCTGTCTCCGCATCTGCAGGGGTGATTGGATAGGATAGAGTTGTTTTCACTCCTTGGATTTAACGGTCAAGTTCGGATATTGAATGCAGACTTCATGTTTTCAATTGTAAAAGAAGCTTCGGCTATGATGGCGTCCTCTTTTGAGTTTTTCCTATGGTTGGAACTTGAAAGCCTGAAACAATCAAACCGTGGTCCCCAAACATCGGTAACCGATCAATTTTTTGCATCTTTAATTAAACAAAATCTAGCACTCTAAACGGGGAAAATGTCCAAGCAGTGCATTTTGATACTGGTCAGTTAAACCTGAACATGACCAAAGAAATCTCTACATGCAGGCTCAATAATAGTCTTTTTTTTTACAGTAAATTCCTGCTTTGAAATTCGTACGTGGAAAGAATATCTGACTAGCATACAACAGCAAAACTCCTGATGCCGTCTATAAATTCTGAACAAGGAGGAGCTAAGCTCCTTAATAAAACTGCTCAAGCTTTATAAATTCTAGCCAATCCAAAACCATCACTAACTCTCCATACACTATGAAACTATATTTCCGATAACAATTACAACTATAAAAAAAGCAGAGGAGAAAATGGAAACTACAAGACTTGAATTGAAAGAATATCATACATCACAAAATGTGGAGGGCAAACTCAGCAACATTAGCACGAGCGAAGCAAAACAGGGCCCACTGCTGAGCTTAGCATATCACTGAGTGCTAACTGAACCTCATTTGACCCGTGTTCACAACTTATCAAGCCTGAAATAAGGGGGAAGAAACGAGCTAGGTATTTCTCAAAGGAAGTCTCTCCTAAAGTACAGATAGCCTGGAGGGTTGCCACAATAAGAGGTGCCCGTGCAGCCAATTCCCTTCGTTTCCCAGAACCTGAAGGTATTGGCCATTGCAATTTCCCACTAGCCGACGTTTCAGATGTCTGTCCAGAGTGAGAATTATCAATATACAACTGTAAAATCTCCCGACATAGGTCAACAAGATGGGACTCCACTTCAGTCTCCTCATAAGTTGGAGGCCTGTCCAGTATAAGATTCTGTAAAAATGTTAGACAAATCTGAAAAGACTCGTTCTCTAGGCGTAGTAATGGAGGATCTTGCATTTGGGTCATAGAACCAAATTCCTGTAGCTTTGTACGTAAGATGTGGTCACTATTAATCTTGTGAGCATGGGATGCGACATCATGCAAAGCCTCAAAGAGAACTAAGGTGTTTTTAGCTGAAAGGCGCGGCCGATACATGTTGTAAATTTCCAGCACCGCCTGCCAAATTTAATGAAAGAATATTTACATCCTGTATTCAGACTCAGGAAATGATATAAGAAATTCTGATTTTGTCAAGAGCAAAATTAATTGAATTTTTAAAGTCAGCATACAAGACAGGCACTCATGTGTTCTTGCTTCTAAACTCATAAAAGAGAAGATACAAACACAAGAATGTTCAAGTTTATGTTATCAATACAAAGAAAGGTCTTTAACAGTTTCACAAAATCGAATCATAAACAGAAAAGACAATACCTGAATCAGTAAGAGTTGAACAGCAGCTCTGCACTTTGCATCTGTTAGAGACGCATATAAATGGTGTGTCCTCAAGCTCTCTGAATCATCATCAGGGATGCCAGATCCAGAAGACTCCCCATTTGTTTGTCCATTCAATGCATTTTCTGGGCTCCTAAATATGCCATCTTCACTGATAATGTAAGAAAAATCAGGACATGTTGCATTAGCTGCTTCTTTTAAGGACTCAACCACTTCTAGCCACCTTTCATTAGAAAATAGCTCCCCAGCATTGCTCATCAAACGGACAAATGCAGCAATACCAATACCAGCCAGGCTCTGGTGAGGACGTTTAATAAAACTTACCAAAAGCATCAGAACCTTCCTCAAAAGTGGATTGACAGTGTTGTAAAATTTGACAAAAAGATCAACAACTAATTGAAGGGCCAAAGTGCATGTCTCATAGAGCCATGCATCTTGATCAAGCTCCCCCATATCATTATCAATCGCTTGCCCAGGTAAGTTCTCCCCTGAAGGATCAATAGCATGTCGTACATAGTCAAATATTGGAAACAGGACCGATTCAAACACTCTTTCCCACAGAGGCAGTGAGAAAAGGTGACCATGGTTGCGTAAAGTTTCAAACAGCACTTGTAAGGCACTCTTCCTGATTTCTGGCCTAGGGTCAAAGCTAAGTTCCGATAAACCTGCAGATATACAAAGACAAATAACTGAATGTGACACAGTTCTGCTTTAAATTCAGAAGGATATGTGCATAAAGGTACTGAGGTTTAAAAACTACAGCAATCCAAATGCTCTGTGCAACATGAAAACCACCAATGTAAGCAGTTCCCCTTACCAGCCAACAAAGGGAACCAGAAATAGAGATGATCATCTTTATCTATCATCTCTCCATTTTCTAGTTTCCCTTCCTTCACTGGTTGAAGAGAAGAACCTGGCGAAATCTTTCCTGAGACTTCCTTGTCTTTATTCCTTGTTGAGGCACCAATATCTCCTTCTGCAAGTTTTGTGGCACAGAACCGAAGAAATGCAATAGCATTCAGGCTAATATCTTTGTTGAATCTACTATTTGTGAATGCTATTAGGCAATTCACACAGTCTGTAAAGGTGGTGGTTTCAGTCTCAGTAATGTATGGGAAGTAGTCTCTGATAATCTTCTCAATTATTTCAAAGGCCAAGAGTACGATGTTTTTGTGGTCATCATACGCTGCCGTTGTGAAAACCTGAAAAGAAAGTCATAACATAAGAAAATAGTGATATCTGGAACAAATCTTCAACAAATTAAAGATGGATGATTTAGAAATGCAAAATACCATGAACATGCTTTTCCACCCCGATTTGACATTATTGACACGAGATAGAACCATCTGAGAGACACATCTGATGATTAGTTCTCTGATTTCAACAGCACTACTTTTGCGCATTACAATGACAAAAGGCTTCATAAATTCATTCTGGAAGTTATAATTAGCCAACTCTTCACGCTCCAAGAATTTCATTGACAACTGGCGTAAAGAATCCATCGCAAATATAGCAATAGAAAGGTTCTCAGAACAGCCAATGGTTACAAAGAAATCAGAGAGAACATGCCAAATACTTGACCACACGAGCCTGATGCGATTCATGTTATAGTGCCTGTCATAAAAAAATAATTGTATTAGCCTTACCATTTTGTTATATAGCAGCAGACAAATAGCAATACATCAAGATGAAAAGGTCAAGAGAAATACGCAATCTCAACAATCTTTGTGAGGCTGAAAACCCGTGGATCAGATGCAGATCGAAGTTCCTCCATGGATACCTTGCAGAGAGCCTTAACAAAGTCTATTATTGCCTCACTGTTCAACTTCTGGCTTCGTGTGAATATACGATTCATTTCAGAGCTTCCAACTTGTTCTAACATGTTTAAATTGGAGACTATATTGTTCATCTGCTCAGATGTGACTGCCCCAGAAGCAGTGCCACCAATGCCAGCACTATCATATGCACCCCTCATCACAGCAGCGGCTGCATATTGCATCCTCCCGGGTCCTTTCTTTTTCAGAACTGGAAGTATTGTCGACTTAGCTTGTTTTGATTTTTCTGATTCACCACTTTGAGGAAAAGCAAAGAAGGTGGCATCAGGAGGAGCACCTTCTCCCAAGAGATGTAGATGCTCAAACCTGGACACACATGTCAAAATATGCTCCCAGGCTTCCTGTAAATAATTTCCATCTTCATCTGCAATTGTGACTATTGCCTGCACACAAACATCAAATCCAACATCAGTAGAAGAATTTCACACACACACACAAATATTCCACACCCAAAAATCCCCCAGCCTCAGCAGCAGTGCCCCAAGTTTGAAACCAGGGACTATTGTCAGATTTGAAGAAATTCACATATATAAGGCAAATAATTAAACAAAAAATAATGAAGTGCAAATATTAGTTCAGAAACAAGTTCAATTTAGTTCCAGTAACAGAAACATTCAAATGCAACATTTATCAGTGAGACTCAAAGCTTCAATAACAATAGCAAGGAAAAAATACCCGTAATCCCATACAGAACCCAGGTCAAATTATTCATAGAAACTTCTTACACAAAAATTGAAGAATTGAGTAGGATCATGAACCAATACAATTTCTGAATCATTTTCACTTGTCCAATTACATGAGTAGAACATAATACCAACCTTGATAGCATCTATATTTTTCTGTTTGATATCAGCAGGAGAGTGGAGAGAAGTGAACTTTGCTAATGAAGTTACAAAAGCATCTCTATGTGTCTTCATGGACATTACAGCAGTTACATGTATGGCAGAACGGAAGCCATCAAGACACAGAGCTATTATAACTTCATCATCACTTTGGTCAAGCGGAACACTGAAGGCAGCCAACATGGGAGCCCAGCATACCTCAATCATGAATCTTAGAATCACCACATCAGTTGCTGCATAATAAACAGATCTGCAAATAACAGACACAATCAAGAAGAAAATCCAAACAAGGTTTTCCCAAGATGCAACACTTATCACACTCTAGTCCAGATTTAATCCTGGGAAAATAATAAGCAAACATGGCAACATATAAGCCCAATACATAGAATCATCGTTATTACATCTTTAGGACTCAGTTTTAGGTGCTGCTAGACAAAGAAGTGCAGATGGTGTAGCATCCAAAAAAAATAATAGCAATAGTGAGTCAGTCTTACTCAGATTTGCGAGCCTTTTCCTTAAATTGTTCTTGCATATGTTTAATGAGATCATCACTAGTCTCCATGTACTTCTCATCTCCTCGCTTGCGGATCACAATATTCAAGATACTATCCAAGCCTAATATTTTGTTTGAGTTCATAGACTGCTTCTGTTGAAGAGCCAAATCATCTTCTTTCATTTTGATCTCATTTCTTGATATTCGCTCAAACAATGACCTCAAATACTCCTCGGGTAAATCTTTTCCATCATCTATGCCACGATTGTTTCTTATAAAATCATCAGCTGACATCTACATATTTCATTGAATGAGGAGGAAAAAGAATCTTGTCAACATTCCCTCTCATTATACAATTGATTCGAATTAAAAATTTAAAACTCACCTTGTTCTTCACCATAGGATTATGAGCATCTGTGTTGAGCAATATTACAGAATACGCTAGGACATAAGCTGTGTCAGCACTAGTAAAAGCCTTTGGATTACATTTACAGTAACATTCAGCAAACTTCTCCATTATTCGGTCAATTTTTTGCGCTTCACCAGGCAACCTAAAGCCTTTTAGAAATACTCTAATTGCCTCATCAAACTCCATGCCTTGAAAGTCAAAAGAATCAACATAGGCATGCATTACTTTAAGTGATAATTCTTCCCTTTCTCCTAGATAATCACCAATCAAAGTCTTATTCAAATCAGAGGCATTTTTAAGAAAAGCCGCTATCTCCTCTGGGGTGTTGCCCACCTTGTTTGCATTAATAAGAAATTCTATCCCTTTCTTTGGCTTCCGATTAAAAAGAGATATACCTTCCTGCCATATATTTTACATTAAATTCCAGCAATAACCTAAAAGCAAAGTCAGAAATTGATACACGTGTATATTATTCTTAATGATTACATTCATAATGCTTACCTGAAGTTCAAGCTTATAAGCCCGGCGTTGTTCAATTGACGAAACATCAGAAACTTCACTAGAAGCTTCAGAATGAGAATCAGATCCCTCCACCACAGACTCATCAGCATTCCCATTTGCCACAGGGACAGTTCCAGGTTCCGGATTGCTGGAATTGTTCTCGACTGCCTCAAATTTCTTAGTAGAATGAGGATCTGGAATACGTAATTGTTTGTTCATCCAGTCTCCCATCGATTTCAAAATAGCCACTAAGCACTTCATAGCTTCAAGTTTCACAGTTGCCTCCTGGGGTGGTAATAGTGAGGTGGCTGTACCGGGAGGGACACCTTGAGCAGTTTTAAGAAGTCCATTGACCATTCTACAATATAAGCGAAAGGCTCATAAAAATGAAGTCAATCTCACTAAAATCATGAAGACAGTGTAAACAACAAATCAACTAATCATGAAGACAATGTATACAAAAATCAACTTGACATCAGCATTGAAATTTAAAAATCACACTATTCTCAAAAATTCTGTTCAATTGCAAAGAAGAGGGCAAATATGAAAGGATGAAACGATACCTCTCAAATATGTTTGATGAATTGACATCACAGTCATAGTTAATAAATATATCAACCAAGATCTGTGAATCAATGCAGAGCTTCTCTAGAAACCGTAGCACTGTCATCTTCTGTTGAAAATTAGGTTGAGCAACATTTTCCAAAACTCTGAGCACAATCATAGGAAAGAATACCCCAATCTCCGCTTTCAATCCAGCTCTAAATCTTGACACCAGACTAATGAAGATGGAGCAAGAAAGCTGGAATACAATCATAAGAGTTGAAGCACTGTTCTTCAACAATGACAGACACAGGTATTGCTTAATGGCACCTAAAAACCTGTTTCACAATACAACATATTCCACTCATTCCAATTCCAACTGTGAGCATTTATTTAACATAAACTACCACATAAATCACAATGTATTAGGAGTAAAATGGTATAGAAAATAATGCCAATTTTCATCCCAAAGACATCAAAAATAAGAAAATGAAACGTAAACAGCCTCAAATAGACCAGAGTTTGCCAACAAAGGACCAGTTCTCATCAAAGAAACATCTTCCATGTCACTACATGCAAGAGAAATAAGCATAGACAGACAAACACAAAGATCCATGACACAAAATGGTTGGGTTTAATTGCTGTAGCTTTTTCAAACAGATCTTTTACTAGTACAGTTTCTCACAAGAAGTTAGTTGTTTGGTTGTCATTCCAAGTTTTTAGCAAAAACTCACTAATGACCTTCATAAACAAGTTTTTCAATGATATAGTATGAAATAATGAAATAAAATTTTAAAAACACAAAAAGGAAAATTTAGACAATTCACAATTTCAGAAAAGCTCAAGAAGATCTTCTCAAAGTCCAAAAATTTGAGTTTCTTCCAGAAGATGTAAAACAACTTCTCTAATCCTTCATAAGCTCTTCCGTTTACAACCAAATGACACCCAATAAAAAAAATGAAAAGACTACTAGCATTAAAAAGACCTTTTAGCGCAAACAGTTAATATTTTAAAGCTATTTACATATGGTTTCTATGTTTCCAAATATGTCTGAGACTTTCAACTGCTTCCTTCAACCTAAATTATCTGGTTTAATGCTAAAATTATGGAATTACAGGGCAGACTACAATGCTCCCCATATGACCCTGAACAAATATATGCCTGGTACTTTGTTACACAAGATCCAAAGCTGAGAAATACTAACAGCTCATTCCAGATTTATAATTCTGCAAAGTAGCATAAGTGGCAGGGCAATAAAGCAAAGATGATCTTCTCGCCTTCTTTAAAAAAAAAAGGGAAAACAAAAGAGCAAATGCAAAGAGCAAGAGACTTCTGAACTCTCCTCTGAAGAGCACATTGTTGACATTTTAAGTTATATTTTCTAGTAGCCAGCAGACAAAGCCTAACCTCCCTCAGGACCATGTGATGTACTGACCTAACTAGAGGGAAAAATAATTCCAACATCAGGAACCTTAATTATAAATTTACCTAAAATATGTTCCAAATGTGATCAACTAAACATAAACCAACTTTAGACTTCAGAAGCAGCACACATGTAGCATGGCCAACAAGAAATCCTTCAAAGAAGAAACCACCAAATCTACTCCTAAAGAGTTTGAACATGAGGATTATTATCCAGAATTCGGTAATTGTGACTAGAACAATTTGTGGCTGCTCCAGTCTACCGGTAATAATCATAGTACTAAATTTTTTAGAACCTCCTAGCAACTGTGGTATTCAAAATCATCAAAGCACGCCATTGCATCTTGAATTGACTCCTCTAAGACAATTTCTACATTTGTGAAAAAACTCCCATCAAACAAGATCTATACTTGGCATCTACCTACTACAAATTGTAATTGGTTGCCACAAGCCATCTTCCTCTCCCAAAGGTTCTAATTTCTGACATCCATTCTTCTATAGTTGGCATACACTTGAGAACACTATTTCAGCACTAAGTATTTAATCTAACCTAACAACCTATGTGCATATTTTCAAAGAACTCAAACCATAACTACATATTTGTCCTCCAACAAATAAATTCCCATATTGCACAAATATTCAAACAGCTATTCAGAACACCAAATTAAAGGGAATTATAGAAAAAGTCAGTATGTAATAAAGATATACAACATATATACCTCTCACTGGTCCTAAACACAGCCCCTGCATTCTCCAGCAAAATCTTCAACAACTCAAGAGCCACAATCTTCCCTTTCATCAATTGTGGATCAGCCAATGCCTCCTTTGGAGGCGTCTTCATGGACAACTTACAAAGCGCTCTAAACACCAAAAATGCATCCCGTCTCAACTTATTCCCAATCTGAACCTCCAAATCATCGTCTCTCTCCCCTTCTCCGTCAACTAACTCACCTTTCCTCCCCTCCAATGCCGTCTTATACATACTAATCTCCCAATACTTGGCGTCCAACATGTCCTTGTCCGTCGAGTCCAGTAAATCTGCCGGATTCGTAGTCTCTACAGTTGTAGTTTCAAATGCACCATCATGCGCAGCTAATGAAATCTTATTCTCTGGATTCATCATTCCGTCAATATCTTGCATAATTTTGGTTATAAACCCTTGTACGAACAAGGTCATTGACCCGTCCGCATCAGATTTTTCAACTGGTTCCATTAGTTCAGCTACCACAATCGGTTGAACCGGGACCGTCGACGAATCCGCCTCCATTCTTCTGAAAACAATCACCAACATTTGGATCAATGATGCTTTTGCCGTCGTCTGATTAACCACATTTTTACTTCCTAGATAAATATCATAACATGTTCTCACAATTTGCAATAAACAATCGCCGTGAATCCTCAAAGACATCGAGGTAACAGCCGATAAAAGCGTTTTCAAAACCAACAACTCAATCGCATCATCGCCTAAATCGTGGCATTTACAAACGGATTCAATTAATTTAGACAGAAGTTTCGCTTCGGGACCACCGGTAGGGTCCGCCTCGCCACGAAGGTAACCGTAAGCGATCAATTTTTGAATACAATCAACGGCCGGATCGACGATCTTGAGGAAACCAGTGCCGCAAGCGTTGATCAGAGGGCTGAGAATGGACTCTGATTCAGCGAGGGAGTACTCCGTAGGCCCGCCGTCGTGGAGTGGGCCGGGGATGGAGCTGTCGGGCTCCGAATTTGTCGGCGAAGAAGGCGGCGGTTTCTGCGAGGGATTGAGTTTCTCGAGAACGGATTTGCATTCGTGAGCGAGTTTCGAGTGCTTACGCCAGGACGCGTTCTTTATGATCTTATCGAGTGCCGGAGCTACAACTTGGCTCAAGCGGGAATCGGCTTCCGAAGAAGCCATTCCCCAGCTGAAACTAGCTGCGAATCAGTGAGTCAGATCTGGAACGGAGAAATGAAGGGAATCAGAATGAAACGACGGCTTTTTTATTGTTATTTAATCGAGTAATGGTGACGAGTTTACTCGGCGATTCGACGTGGTTGAGAAGCTCTTCGATCACCTAAAAATCACAGAGTGAATGAGTTTTGAGGGAGGGAAGAGGAGAGAGAGGATAGAAAGAGTGAGTGAACTCCTGTTGTTGCAGGGAGGGGAGGTTGAGATTTAGATCGCGTATGGCTTTTGATTTTTCTAAGGAAGTCCAAGTTTGAATAATTTGTGACAAAAACACCCTCGGATGGATTTGTCGTCCGGTATGTGACAAAACAAAAGTTCTAACATTGCGACGCCGGGAACGGTAATATGCACTAATGGTAAGGGTATTTTAGGTATTGTAATGTTAATATTATTAATAGTGGCGTCATAAGCTGATAATGGCAGATTTAGAGGAAAGGAAAATGCCTGTTAATCTAATGGTCAACAGTTACAAATAAAAGCTCGTGGAATGGAATAAAAAATAAACAAAAATTGTGTAAGCTCGAGTGATGGAATTAAAAACCACAAATATCCTCGATCGATTTATATCTATTTAAGGATTTGTGATCTATAGCTATAATTAAAATATCTTGATGGAAAATTTTAATCATAAATAAGTGATTTTTGGTAAAAAGAATTTTCATACGTTTGTTTTTAGATTATACTTCTCATTAGTAATTTTCAAGTTTTAATAGATTTATAATTGTCATATTTGGTTCCAACTTTATATACATCCATGAAAATCTTCACATTCTTGATCGTTATAAAGGAAGAAAAAAAACAGTTTATAATTATAAAAATTACCTCGCTCTACCGTTACACATTTATATTCCAGTCAATTGATATTCGATCATGAATCGACATGAAAATAAAGAAGGTAAAATCATCACAGGAATTAATTATTTACCATCATTATTTGTAGGCATCTTCATATTTTATGACACTTGTAAAATAAAAACCGAGTAACGTGGAGCAGGTGAACTTATCTTATTGTTTATTTCCGATTGGATTGGGCTTAGGAATCCCGCAAATCACAAACAGATTGAATGCTTTACGGCCTTATAAATATGTAAATCGAGTCCAGCAATCTGCTACGCTTAAGGGCCCTTAGCAACGTACAAAATCAATACGATTCGTTATCTGCAATCATTAACGAATCAGGCATGAATGCCGAGTAGGAGCAGTTTGATGGTCTGTTATCTTATTTCGTTTATGGATACTTGTAGTTAGTCGCAGCAGCATGTTTTCCTGTTCTTACACAACCTACCAAGTGTTCGACGGAATGACTGTTACAAGACCGAGTTTTTGCCAGTCCTGCAGAAACTTGTTTTATCAGAAGCCGATGAAATGGGGTTATCGTAGCTTTGATTTTATACCGGTATTAGCAACAATCAACTCAGAACAGACGAGAACACCGGAAGTAAGAGAAGAAAAGCCAAGGTTTAAGTGGATTGAGATTGGTCCTAATATTACAGAAAAGCAAAAATTGGCAATGGCTCAACTCCCGCCTAAAATGACCAAGAGATGTAAGGCTGTGATGAAACAGATTATTTGCTTTTCTCCCGAAAAAGGAAGTTTATCAGAGCTGTTGGCTGCTTGGGTGAGGATTATGAAGCCTAAAAGAGCTGATTGGCTGGTGGTTCTTAAACAATTGAAGATAATGGAACATCCGCTGTATTTCGAGGTATGGCCTTTTCCTTTACTCGATCGATTCAAAGTGGAAATTTTATCACCTATATTGTTCTTTTTTTTTAATGTAGTTTGCTCTGCCGATAACATATTGATTTGTGTTGTTTTGCCTATAACCTTTGCACTACATTATTGGTTGACAAACTGACAGTTATTGTTTCATACTGAGGTAATCTGGCACGGGTAAGCATGGATCACGTGATCCGAATTTATTTTGGGAATGATAACTAAAATCCCTTTAGTTGAATCCTCTGAACATAGATAAATTATTAACATAAGAATGTATTTCATTCACAACAAAAGCAAGTAGTTATCAACTTAGTACTCACATTGCTATAGTTACTTATTAGTAACAACTGTAAGGAATTGTTGACATTTTTTCCCTCTTTTTTCTGCTTCAATCTGAATTCACTTACTGCTGGGCTGCCTTCCAATGAAAGCAATAATATTAGATTGGAATTCATGTACATGTTTTCCTTCCGGGAGATCTGCACTTACCCCATCATGATGGAAATCGTTTGGTTCTTTTTTACTTTATATTGTTACAGCTGCTTATCCCGCCTTACTATGGAAAGATTGGTGATAACCCTATTTTCAGAGGCTTATTTCAGATTATGTGAAGTATGCTGTTCGCATGAGAAGTTGGTATCTTGCTGTGTGCTTGCTTCTTCATTGGAGTACATACGTATTTTTCTTTTTTTTTTTTTTTAATTTTGCAATGCTGATGTTCTAACCAGACTTTGAATGCTCTAACAAACCTGAGCTTAATTTTTGACCTGCTGCAATCTTTGTAGGTGGCAGAACTGGCTCTACAAGAAGAATCTTTTGAAGCCAATATCCGTGACTATACCAAGCTAATCCATGGCTACGGGAAACAAAACCAGCTTCAAAATGCTGAAAATACTGTCTTAGCAATGAAGAGCGGAGGTTTCATTTGCGATCAAGTGACCCTAACCACCATGGTTCACTTGTATAGCAAGGCTGGCAATCTTAAGCAAGCAGAAGAAACTTTTGAAGAGATTAAGTTGCTTGGGGAGCCATTGGATAAAAGATCATATGGCTCAATGGTCATGGCCTACATCAGAGCTGCAATGCCTGACCGAGGAGAGGCTCTCCTTGGTGAAATGGACACCCAAGAAATTTATGCAGGAAGCGAAGTTTACAAGGCATTGTTAAGAGCATATTCCATGATTGGTGATTCAGAAGGAGCTCAAAGGGTGTTTGATGCAATTCAATTTGCAGCTATTACACCTGACGCCAGAATGTGTGCTCTCCTTATCAATGCCTATCAAATGGCAGGTCAAAGTCAAAAAGCATATATTGCATTTGAGAATATGAGGAAAGCTGGACTCGAACCTATTGACAAATGTGTAGCTTTAGTATTGTCGGCATATGAAAAAGAAAACAAGCTTAACCAGGCCTTAGAATTTCTAATTGATTTGGAGAGAGATGGATTCATGGTCGGGAAAGAAGCATCAACGACATTAGCTGCGTGGCTCAGAAGATTGGGCGTGGTGGAAGAAGTGGTAACATGTGTTGAGAGAATATGCCGTAAGAGAGGCCAAGTGCAAAATATCGAATTGATTGCTAAAACCACTGCTAGATACAATTCTTAGTTTAACTTTTGCAAGATAGTATGTACTTAATCTCCTTACTGAACAATTCAGTTGATAACAGGATATACCAATTGGAACTACGAACATGGTTGTGGCTATTTAATTCTGACCTCCAATGCCTGGGCTTTTCACCTACAGACACGATAAACTGGTTCCAAAATCAACTAGATAGTAGTCATATTGAGGAGATGATGCTTGGAAACGGTCAGCTATCGAATTCCGTCAAATTTAACACATTTACCAACCCGAATTCTAAAAAATTCCCGTGGAGCGGGTTTTCCATTATTGCTGAAGGCCTAACTGGGAAAACAAAGTCTTTTTATTCTCTCCAAAAGTGGCTTGCTTGTAATGCCTAAACAATCGGGCCTAGCCCAAAGAATTGGGCTCCTTTTTAAGTATATCATTAATGAAGTTGGACAACGGCTTGTGATCGTTGTAGATTGTGGGCTTCGCAGTTGAAAATGTTGTCAAAATTTCTAAAGCAATTTAGATAGTGGACTTGATTATATGTTGCATTAATCCTGAAACTTGAGAACTATCGGTTGTTGAAAATGATCTTTCATTGTATATATGTTGGCAAAATATTCTGTATAAAATTTCTTTAATGTAGAAGTTAATTAAGTCAGCAACTAGTTATGAATTTAACCTACGCTAGTAATTGTAAGTTCCCAATCAACTTAAATAATGTTATTCTCCCACGAGTAAGAGTTTAATGTGGTGCAAGTCTACTTGTGTAAACTAAATTTAAATTTCACTAGCTCTTTTAGAAAAAGGGAAGCAAATTAACTACTGGAACTACAACAATAACACGAAAGAAATATATGTAAATATCAGTTATTAAGATTACTTGCTCATTGAAACAACGGGAAAATTCAGCTTCCTTACTAGATTTGATCAAGGCAAATTCCACAGCAAGTACTTAATTTAATTAATAATGTCAGTCTCATTTAGAGAGAGAAGGTGAAGAAGAAGCACCGGTGCACGGCAAAGAGCCAGGCGGCGGAGACCCTTGCCTGTGAAGTAGTTCTCGCGCCAAGGATTGAAGATCATCACCGCCGCCACCGGTTGATGCTGAGCAAGTTCCTCCAAATTGACGTGGATCAATGTGCCGCTGCTGCATGGCCCATGGAGGTTGCACCATTGGATCAAAAAGTGACGATAAATCGTATGTTGCAGGCGTGGAGGATGCTCTTGGGAGGTCGGATATTGATAGAGGAGGCGTTGTCATTAGGGTTTGTGGTGGAGGAGGTGGCGGTGGCGGTGGCGGTGATGGAAGCTCCAGTGTTGCTAGATGTGCTTGTAAGTATGAAAGCTCAGCTTGTAAGTTCACCACCTGCGTAAGCAATTTGCCAAGAAATAACCAAACAAGAAAAAGAGAATAAAAATTGTAAGTTAATTTCGTATTTTAGATATAAACCCAAAAGAGAGTAAATATAACTTTCGGGTTTATTTGGAATTTTATTTAGTAATTATACATGGTTGTAAAGAGTAATGAAGGCAACATGAAACAACCAATTCCCAATTGTTGAAGAAAAGATCGAGCACTTTTCCAATAAATCAAGTAATAAAAGAAAAGATATTATAGCAGTGATCAATTTTTAATGCTAAACTGCAAGGCAAGTTTAAGTCTTCTGGCGATCATTATTTGAATTTAAATTCTATGTGGTGCTTGAATTATGTGCAACAGAACATGGTGTTGCGGACAAATGAAGATTTCGTGTAGCTAACATATAGAAAATTAACATTGCGAGAGAAATTGCATCTAATTTTTAAAATAAATTAACGGTATGTACATATATAAACTGATAAATAACATGCAATCATGGTTTACTAAGAACTTGTATAGATGCATGCATCAGCGCCCATAGCTAGAACTATTTAAAATCGAGAAGGAAGGTAAACTAGAAGAGAAAATGGGGAAAATTAATGAACAAAAAAAATAAAAAATAAAAAATCTTTCATTTGCACTACGGATTAATGCTTCACATAATAAGACGGAAAAAGAATTTGAATTAATGTCAAGCCAATTTAACCCACGAAAATTCGGTTTACAGCTCTCATTTTTATAATTTTTGAAGAGCAAATACTAAAACCCAAAAAGGAAAAGAGAAGGTTGGACCGTTCATCAAATTAATCAAGGAAAGCTAATAATGAGTGCAATTGTTTGGCTTGCATAGATTTGCTGTAAACATGATTACATATATATTAACAGAAGTACCCATAAAAACTGTGCTGTGATAGGAAACCAACAGATATAATCGTGGGGAACAGGAAAACTTGTGGCACTTGAGATAAATTAAGATTCTACTACCAAGAACAAGAACAGCAAGCAAACCGACCATCTCCCTAAAACCAGCAAAATCTCCGAATCGCACAGAAAGATAGCAGAAACTGTAGCGTAGACCAATTTAATAACCGCCGACCATATCATTTCTTAATCAAATTTCCTTCTAGATTTCAGTAAACCCGCAATACTGTTCTGTCCACTGACAAGCAAAGCATGTTCTATTATTTTCCTTCATAATTCTCTTGTTTCTTATACAAACATAGCCAACCTTTATTTGCACAGAGAAACTGAACCAAGTTTAATTGTTTGAGATGCATGGTGAAAACCTCAGCAAAGTAGCGATCAAAATTAGGTAATTATGGGTTTATTTGTTTAAGTTTCCTATTTACAAAAATGCTTTCGAAAATGATGGGAAGAGAAAAGATGACATTCTGAGGCCTAAGTAAGTGGATGTAAAAGAGACAATAAAAGCAAGAAACAAATATAAGTTGTCTTTCTAGCATAAGAGCCAAGAAGATGACAACTCTTTTATCAGAATATAAAGATAATAGTACCTGTTGCTGCAGAGCGAAGATGTGAGCAACGCAGCCATAAACAGGATCTCTAAGACGAGCCTGAGCTTCATAACATATAGTAACCACCGCATCAAGCCGTTTGTGAACAGGAATATGCAGCAGAAGTTTCGACACATTACTCGCCCCAAAAACTTTGTGCACAGCAGCAAAATGAGCAGCGCCTTGTTCTGAGTCGAAATAAGGCGCAAATATGCAACCTGGAACACATTTCCTTCTCAAAAACTTGCACGCGCCACATGGTCCAGTACCACCGCCACTGCTGCTACTCCCACCGCCACTACCGCCGCTGCTGCTAGGGTTTGCACTCATGATTATGGTTATTACTATTACTATTCGTTTAAAATTCTGTTCTCTTTCTCTTAATCTATATAATACTGATCACATGATTAGCTAGGGTTTGAGGAGCTAAAGAAAAGAAGAGAAGAGAAGAAGAAGAAGAATATCAAAGGGTTTTGGTTGGTGGGTCTAGTGTTATTTTTTTTGGTAGTGAGTTTTTGTATTTTTTTTTTTAATGGGGGATTTAAAACGCTAGATGAAGTCTTTAAAGCCACGCGAGAGAGCAAACCCCCATTTAGCTGCTTGCGTGAAGCAAACATGCGATAAGCCTAGCTATTCTCAACTGCCCTTTTTTTCATTTATCTTCCTTCATCTCGTGAATTTTTCTAACAAAACTCATGTTGTTTTTTTTTGTTTTTTCTTTTTCTTTTTCTGTCTAGGTGGTCGCATATATAATATGAATAAATCCTTACAACTTTGCTTTTGCTATATATATATATATATATATCTGAATCTGCCTTGCAAACCAAAGAATAGATTTTAGAAATCGAAACGTGTCAATTCTTTCTGTCTGTATTTGCCACTGCGTGTATTAAGCTGCGTAGAGAACAAAAGACGCTAACTCTCTTTCTATCTCAACGTTGAATTGAAAATGACTCAGCATTTTCCTTTCCTTTCACAATATAATAATATTCCGAACAAAACCTGAGTTTTTGAGAATGACTTGAAAGACCACATTTTTTTTTTTAAAAATTTGCTTTAACTATATTTAGTATGTCTAATAAACTATGCCTTTTAACCTTGGAAGTAAACACTAAATCTATAAGTAAAATAAAATTCCTAGCCTACAAGAGACAGAAATGTTCACGCCATTATCATTTTGGCTATGGCTTGTGTTAAATTATATATGCTATACAAGGAAATGCAGAAACAAATCCTAGCTAACTAGTATATAAATGGAGAAGTGTTCAAGCCTTTCAAAAGGGTGGATCGAGTTTAAAATAGCGATGATTTTGATTATGACATCTATCATTACTGTAATCATTGTTCATCTACTTGAGCAGTTGCCTTTCCATAGAAATTAGAAAAGCTGATAAGCTTCGCAATATAATAAGGGTGCTGGATTTCGCTTAGAGTTGTGATGGGGTATGTATAAATTAAAATTTTTTTAAAAAAATAAACATAAGAATGAACGATTGACGAACGGATGGCGAATTTGTCATTCCATTCAGTGAATTTGACCGAATAATAATCCGGTTGAGCCCATTATTAACAGGGACTAGCGAGCGGATCGAACGGTCAAAGCCGAATTCCGGCGTTCAAAGCTACAGAGATGCCCTACCAATGCCAAAACGACACGTTTTAGTCGGTGACTATGAACGTAACGGCCCGGTAAAAGATGACCTCATTCTAAAACGGGACCCACGCGCCGTTCCCTTGAAAAGAAAGTAACGCTCGTGCTCCCTCTCTGTTTCCTGATTTTTAACTCGTATTTAAAATTTTCTGATGCAATAAAAAATATAAAAGAATTTTATTTTTGCAGGAAGAAAATTTTTAGACTCTGTTACAGTCCGTAACGGCGCGTCACCGCGCCGTCCGGCTCTTGTCCAATCCGTGTGTTGTGAGTAGGAAGCACTGACAGAAGATCTAAGCCCCACGCTTTGACCGAACACGTGTCGTGATTTTAAATCCCGATGAAAACTGTGATATATTGCTTACGTCGTAACAGCTGGTAGTGATTTACGGTGATGTTAATAACATTTCATTTATTTTACCTTTTAAAATCTAAAAAAGTATTTCAAACATAAATTGTTAAGTAATCAAAATAAAAAACTTTAATGATTAGAAGATTAGTAAAAAATACAAAACCAAGTTCTTTCATAGGTCTTTGTATGGATAGAATTTGAACTTATATTCTAATTCTGAAATTTGAATTTCATTTCATACTTGTTATTAACATTAGTTGCAGTATACACCGTTAAATAATTTGATTTGACTTGGAAGAAATTTTAAAAAAGAAATTGAAGTAGTAAATACAATTTGAAATGATATGAGTTATAATATAAACAATTGAATTGAATTAAATACTTTAATAATAGAGATGTAGGAACTTGAATTAACGATGTCCCAACAAGATTTGAGTAATTAGCCCGAGTTGTCTTAAGGTTGCTTAAACTTTTACTGACAGAAACATATTGCATATAAGTTTAATAATGTAAGGTAATTACGACCCCACGAATTATTCATTCGTGCGGTCAACACGATCTTCATAAAATAATATTTTCAAAACAAACAATTGTGATTTTGCTTTGCGAATTTTGTGTTGACAGAAGCAAGCGTGTCATAGATTACAGGATGTCACCTTAACATGCAGCAAAGTGGGCTACTAATTAAGAATAATATACCAGTTAATAAGCTTTAAAGGTGAATAAATTAATTAAAAATTAAAGGAGTCAAAGAAAGAGTTTGAACAATTAACACTAATCATGAAATCTAAGAATTAATTAATTAATTACTTCTGTTATCAATCCAAAAGCCACGTTAATTAGTCAAACAATCTAGAAAACTTACATATATAAAAAATCTCTACCACCTTTTGATGAAAAGTAGCTCGTGATTTGATAGCGTTATACAATTAGTTTAGATCTATATATATATACAGCTAGCTATCACACCTAGATTTTGAACATAAAACATGTTTAATAATTCGAAGGAAAATTATAATTATATAAAGACGACGAACTCTTGGCATATATAAAAATTGAACAAGTTTGAAGTAGTAAACGAGTTTGCCTGAATGAATCAGACGAGACATAAAGAGTGTGGGAACTGGGAAACTAATTAAGGTTCTCCTTCTCTTAAACATCGATCCTTAATTTTGAGCAAATTAATAAGAATTCTTGTCGCATATAATTTGCAGGTCCTACAAGTTTGAAACAAACGCAGAGCATTCTATCAGATCAGTGATGATACTGTCTAGTACTAGCAACCAGACTTTGATCTTCGAAACGTAACGAGAAGGCTCGAGTGCCTCTTTCTTCCTTTCCGGATGGGCAGCTAGCAATAGCATGAATCCTCTAGTGCAACTGCATGCGCAAGCCAAATCAATAACAAGATTTTGTAACTTGAAGTTGTACATTATTTTGAATCTCTCCCATTGCTTGAGTAACAGGTATTTACCTCCTTATTCATGGGGATGAAGATATGAAGATAGTTTTATTCCCTAATTATTCAAAGAGTAACTTCTTCTCTCTAGCCATAAATTTTTTGGGTCATATTGTATATAATAACAAACTAAAACTCCGACAGCCTAAAAACCTAACTGACCAAGAATATTAAATAGTTAACTAACATGGAAGATAAGTTGAGGAAAACCTAAATGACGTTTGGGCCGAACCAACATGGACCTGGAATAATTACTTTCAGATTGGATGAGTGAGCGAGCTATCCAGGCAGGCTGTATGGCCCATGATCACGAAACACAGCGAAGAACAGTCAAAGAGTAGAATTAGTTTAAGACAGTATAAAGCTCTTTGGTTTTGTCGTACATTCCACTGATATAACAAAATCTTACTTCAACGTCGTTTCCTGCACGGTCCAGACAGGAGGCGAACGGCGCGGTTCTATTACTTGACAGTATGCTATGTAATATATATATATATATATATATATCTCTTCTTACCTACTCTAGTCTTACATGTATTCTAATAATTAATTTGTTTGTTCTTTTTATGTAAAGTCTATTGCAAACACTTGTTATTAATTGATTTAAACTTGGTGGTCATGACTCATGAGTCTGAACTTGTTTTAATATTAGAGAATAATGATATTGAAGAGTCAAACTTTTTACAACTCCCAACTCTCCTCCAGCCTCTTTACTGATCAGCCTTATATATTAACCTTACAACTATATATATGCATGCATGAATGCTCAATATTATTTTATGCTTTGAAGATGCCAAGGAAGAATTTAATGCAAATTAAATCCAGTCTTTTTGTTCGAATAAAAAAAAACAATATTTTAATAAATAAATAAACTGCTTTGTAAGTTAATGTTGTCTAGAAATGAAACTTAAAAAAAAAAAAAGTTTTCCAACTCATTGTCTTTTATATTTCTCTCTCTCTCTCTCATTTCTCTAATATCACAAGATCGTCACCACAATTCGCAGCCCTGAGAAAGCGTAAATACTGAAAAAGTTTATGATCATATAATAATAACAAAGAGTGGTAATTCCATTTCCCAAGGCACACGTAATTTCTGTCTTCGGTCCAAACTGCAGAAGTGCGAAGAGACGAGGGGAAGGATAGGCCTAATTTCTTTCTGCTTTTCCCTTGGAGGGTACTGTTTCGTGGGTTATGCTGACTTAGTCTTTGCTTAACATAGACGATAAGTAGGCCCGTCTTCCAGAATGCCACTTGTCTTGATTTGATGTATGCTTCCAATTCTTACATCAACCATCCCATCCCATGGTTTTTCGTGCTTCTCACTATCATTTATAGCCTTCCCTGACTTTATATATATATATATATATATATATATACATATATGTGCACACACCACCTTCTCCTCAAAATCCCTCAATTTAATTGCAGTCGTTTGCTCACATAACACACAGTAGTTCATTTCCTTGATATAGGACACAAACTTTTGTAGCGACCAAAAAGTCAAGCTATTCATTCAATAAACATTAGAATATATATATCCACCATCCACTTTCTTCCATGGAAAGTGATATTAATTGGCAACAATTAATCACGTTGTACAGAAATGCACGATTTCTCTCATGCGTATGAATTTTATGCTACGGATATATGTGGAGATACAGTACAGTAATGACAACAAACTTGAGTAATAATAAAAGTGAAACAGGGTTTCTTCCATTTCGCCAATGGAATTGGAATTGGTTATGGGACCCAAGTAAGCAAGTGCAAATTTAGTTGCTGAAAATATCAGATGGGAAAAGTACTTTTGCAATTTGACCTTTAAGTAATTACCAAAGAAGATTGTTATGAGTTCGGCTCTTGTATATATAATATGTCAGTGAGTAAGACAGTCGCGGTATTCTCCGGCCATCGATACTCTGAGAAAAGAGCCGATATGGAAGTGACAGGAGAAAGAAATGATTTGATTAGATGTATAGGATGTATATATCTTTGTCGCACGTGGGATTCACACGTGGCTGCAGCTGCGGCGGTTGGAAGTTTATACTGTCACTCACCGCATGTATGTTTGCTTCACGCAATCTGTTAATTCCACTGCTTCCACTTACCGTGGCTTTAAAGATTGAACCAAGTACATTCCCCACACAAGTACTATTACGCTCTTTTTCTAAATTCATTCCTCATTTTATTTTCGATTTAATTAGTATTATTTTTAACAAAAGTAAAATAAAATACTTTCAAATGACCCACCACCAAAAGCTTGCAAATTTTATAATAAAAACAAAGCAACAAACAAATCCAATATTTTTGCTCTCTAAATATACCCCCATCTCTCTTTATCTTTCTTCCTTCTTTCTAGACCCCACCCCAGCAGAAAGGCAAAATCTTGACAAGAAGATAACGTTGGTGGCTATAGCCTTAAGAGGGAGATCAGATGAATGCAAATAATGGAGGTGGGCCTTGTGGCGCCTGTAAGTTTCTGCGGCGAAAGTGCGTAAAAGGGTGCGTTTTTGCACCATATTTCGACGCAGACCAAGGCACAGCTCATTTTGCAGCAGTGCATAAGGTTTTTGGTGCTAGCAATGCTTCTAAGCTTCTCATGCGTATTCCGGTTCACAAGCGGCTTGATGCGGTTGTTACTCTTTGTTATGAGGCTTTGGCTCGGGCTAGAGATCCAGTTTACGGCTGCGTTGGCCACATCGTTGCCCTTCAGCAACAGGTGAGCTTAATGTTTATTTTTTTAATTTTTCAACTATCATGTTAGCTTCCACAGAGGTTTGTGCACTTGTTTGCGTTCACAAGGACAAAACTTTAGATTGATTCGACGCGAACAAACTTCTCTGTTCGGAGATTTTTGGTGGTCTGCTCCATTAGGGTTTGCTTTTTTCTTTTCTCCTTCAAAAAAATAAATATATTTCAAATAAGTCTTGCTGCTCCGGTGTATGAATATGCTAACACGCAGCCCCAAGTACAGTTAGGGAGGTTGAACGTGCAGTAGTTTGCCAATGAAAATATTTGAAGTATTCAAATCTTTTCTTCTAGGAGTTGCAGATTGAGCTGACCCGGGTTTTCTTGACAATCATTTACTAGTTTCAATTCGTTTCAGTTTGCAAAATTGAATGAAAGCCAGAAAGTTTTAATTTCCTGATCAAAATCCACTGTATTCTAATCTTGAATGAAGCAGGGTGTATATTTTTCTTTTTGCCTCGCCAGTTTGAGAGAACTGTAGAAGTAAACCAATATGAGCTTACTTTTCGGTTCACTAGAATCTTATAGTTAGATTTGCTGTCTATGTTTTTCCAAGAAGAAAGTTTTGTTAATAATTCTTGCGAAACAAGAGGCTCATTCATGGTTAAAGTAATGAATGAAAAGACGAAGTTTCGTGGTAATCATACCACCTATTACCTTGGAATGCAACACCGATGCCATTGTTTAGTCTTTTTACAAGTAGAAGTAGTATTGTAGACGCAACATCACTTAGTCAAGTTTTCACAGTTGTAAGACCGCTTTTTATAAGTTTTTCCAGTCATACTTCACTCTTTTTTTATGATAATAGGCACGCTAACTTGCATCTTTGTGTATGGTTAATTTCTTGTATCTAGTTCTAAGCAATATCACATTTTATTTGTAAGCAATTTTACCTTTTCCCCCTTAAATCAGCCATTTGGTTCCTAAGGTTTCTTCTCTTGGGTAAAACCAATAATGGGTTTTCAGTTTTTCAATTAAAACCGCGAAAAATCCTTGCAAACTTTCAGAACTCATAGATTATTGTTTTAGGGTTTTAATTAGTAATAGTTAGGCGTGACTATAGAGGTCTCGTTTCCCCATGAAAAAAAATTTATATGATTGAAACCCAATCTACGGCCTTCTTTGGAAAGAGAGAAATCAAGGCGGAGGAAATCGATTGAGCTGGCGGCTGTCAAGTGTCATGTACTGGTGGGATTACCATGGAGTCTTGCTTATTGCTTGCCGGAACTACTAAGCAAACTTTATCAGCTCGAGAAATATATTATTATTTTTGGTTTTGACTTTTTTAGTCCTATAATCTCTGTAAATTATTAACCATATATAGATGTATTTTTCTTTGCATTTATGGGTCCTACCACGTGTTGGAACTTCCAATTAATAGCTTCACTAAATTAACCAGAAAGCTTTTTAATCATCGTGCAATCAGATAAGCTCAAAATGATCATTTTCTTCACTCTCCTGTATGATCTGGCGTTTCTGGGATTTCAAGAGCTATTACTTTTCATTAGGCAAATACCGATGGCTATCTGCTTTATGGCTAAGTGTCTGGCAGAAAAGCAGAAATAAAAACCAATATCCTATCTCCTTAAATTAGGTAGAATAGCATTACAATCTTAGTTTACATTGACTACTTGTAAATTAAGGAATAGGAAGTTAGTTATAGTCGGATAAGATAAATTAAATATTAATTATAATTATGTCTAAAGTGGCTGCATAATCATATTTTATATCTGCATGATATGATTAAGATGGATACAATATTAATTGTTAACTACATTTTTCTACTTCGTGAAACTTCGATATTATGATTACACAGGTGGTAAATTTGCAGGCAGAGTTAGCTTACACTCAGGCCCGTCTTGCTATATTGCAGCGGCTTCCTCTGCCGTCCCAAGCTCAAAGCAATTCACCGCCAAATCTTCAGTCCTCCGCAGAACTGGCATCAGCTACGGAAATGTTATCTAGTTATAATATATCTATGCATTTTGATCCTGTGCAACCGCAACAATTGACACCAGCAGATTTGACTAGTTCTTTTAACCCATTCGATGAAGAGGTCGATGATGGAGATCTCCGAACTTTAGCTCGAGAATTTGTATCTAAATACTTGCCGGGAGTAAAAATCCGACCTTCAAGCTCCGATTGAAGATATTACCGGATTCTGGTTGTTAACAAACATTTGACATTACATGTTGAATATGTTTTATTGGCTGCATTAGTGTAGTCTTGCTTGTGTTGATTCCCTTAATCTAATGACATCTATCCTACTTTCAGTGCTGAGATGTGTAATTCTACGTATATCATTGTACCCGTGATATTTTGAAAACGAACTGTCACAGCCGAAAATTCCAACTCCTTGTGGTGTTTGCCTATTTTTAAGCGAACTTAGGCCCATTACCCCACCCCCATTAATGTAATCATGATAGAACCCATTATAGTTATTCTCATCACAGGGAGTAATAACATTTTGGTCCCTGAGCTTTAAAATTTTCACTTCGCGCGCCTGTGATTCACGTTCAAATGATCTTATAACACTTGTTAACCATTTTTCACCTGAGGACTTCGTTCATTTGATCAGGAATTTGGCAATGATGCATCTATTTGCATTGTTAGTGTCAATTTTTCTTTTACAAATTAAAAGTTTTAAATCCTTTTTTTATTAAAAAAATAAAAAGTAACAATACGTTATAAATATTGTGGTCAATTCCAGATCAAATTGTTCAATAGGTCCTTATTAGAGATGTTAAAGAGTTAAAACTACTGTGAGTGCAAGTAATTTTCAGACAGATGAGATAGCCTAACGGTCCATGTAAGTTGCACTTGATTGCTCAAGCCCAATAGAACAGGCTGACAGTTTTAATTTTTATCAGAATGAATGAGGCCTCAACAAAATCAACGATGGGCTTAGTTCTTTTCAGCGATAGTTATCTGTCCCACATTAGCATCTCCGTTCTCTCGTGAAAACTAAATCAATAATGACGACATCCCGTTTTAAAAGAATGCAACTGTTAGATGCGACATGCGCACATCGATGCCCTAAAACTGCAAGTTTCAGGCTTCAATTCAAGCTAATTCTTGCTTTGGGACCAATGGTTCTCCGAGAACTAGCATCATCGATTCATCATTTACCCCCCAAAACAGTAAATCAAAAAAGCCATCACATGGCAAACTCGGCGTCACTATGATATGACCAAAGCAATTTCAAAACGTCACAGTGAATAAACATAAAGATACGGTGAATCCAAAAACATATTTTCTTTTGGGCTAATGGAACTGGAACTGGGTAAGAATCCCGCTTCATGACCAAGCATGATTGGAGAAATAGTGATCCCAAGTAGATGGTGTGAGCAGGAGCTGCAGACATTTCTTCTTAACACGTTCAGCTGCAGTGCACATCCCCAGAGTACACATTCACATTTAACAGCGCTCACTGCAACTTACAATACCCTGTAGTAAATTCATCGGCTCAAATTTTTATACCGAGCTTTCCCAGGCTTTCTTGGGATATTCTTCAATGTTTGCACTCAAGACAAAAAGATCTGATAATAAAAAACCAAAAGGAGTTAAAAAAATGATAGCAGTTTCCATGTCAACTGAAAATGGACTGCATACCTAAACCAGCAGAAAAAAAAAATCGCAAGCCATTAAACTGTAGATTATGGTTGATACAAATCCCAGGAGCCAACTGCCAGCTCTAATTTGACACTATTATCAAGAGCAAAGTTGGCATGCGTCTTTTAGGCCTTATTAAGAAACCAAAATCTGTCCCCAAATACAATAGTCAATGGCCAACCAAAACCAAAGTATCAATACTTGTAGGTATCCCAAAGTTTCTAGCAATGGAAAGAAAAGTACATACAAGATCGGATGCCAAGGATTCAAGAAATTTATTGATTCTGCAAGCATACAAGACTGAGTTTCAGGGATATGTCACAAATGAAGCAGTCAGTTTTCAATATTCCATTACTAAGAGATTTGGGAAAACAAGTACAGATCTCGATGATTAACGAAAAATTTAATTTGAATCCATCCTCAGCATCCTTTACAACATGGTGTCATCCGAAACAACAAAAAGGAAACCAGATAAAGAGGACAAGAGTTGAATATAACAGAGCAAGAACATCGGACCAAAATAACAGATGCAGTTATTGTAGAAATTTTGACCATAGTTTCAAAACCTTAGACAAGCATGTGTTAGAGCGGTGAGCATTTAAACACCAACAGAGAAGTATTAAAATTTAAGAAACCAAAATCTTAGAAGTGAATTTCCAAAAGTACCTTGAAAAAAGCCAACCAAAACATTGGTGACTTGCTATTGCAATTGCTATGCCTAAACCCAAGGAAATGAGGCCAGCATCAAATCTGCACAGTGCTTAAACTTGTTCTACAGGGATAAACAAGGGTGAAGCAAGATGACCAAGCCATTGTCCCTGTTAACAGGCATTTATATAACACACATAGTAGACTGCAATATGCCTGAAACCTACTAAACTATCCTAGCTTCTGAAGAAACCCAAGAACAAGCACTCAAGCTTTCCTGGCGCTATTAACCAGATTATGAAATGTATCCAAAACAAACCACATATGAAACTTCACACATTAACACCACAAACATGCACAAGAGTCATAGCTAGAATTTGAAAAATATAAGTTGTAAGAAAAAAGGCACTGGTTATGCATCTTCTGGACAATATGATCCAAAGGCACCAAATTGGCATGACATGTATAAGTTCTAGTACTTCAAAAAAAAGAGGGATTTGCCTGAGCCTTTCTATAAGCAGTAAAGATTGGTTAAGAATCTAGGTGAATTGCCCCTCAGCTTTTAGAAAATAATGATAATAAGAATTTATATAACTAAAGGC
Source organism: Azadirachta indica (assembly GCA_022749755.1). NCBI lineage: Eukaryota > Viridiplantae > Streptophyta > Magnoliopsida > Sapindales > Meliaceae > Azadirachta > Azadirachta indica. The sequence continues at coordinate 21,875,052 of CM040440.1, forward strand.
AAAATACATACACATCAACAAGAATATGTTAAGTAAAACTGCACATCATTAGTAACTTATACCTACAACAATATCAAATGACAAACGAAAAAAAAAATACTGATGTGCATTATAGGAAGAACCCCAACAAAAATCATGAAGGTCCAGATAATGGTTAACAAATAGTTATATAATAAGGTATGTGCAGAGAAGCCCAATTGGCTATACTTTACAGAATTACACACAGCAAACCTAGAAGCATGTGAGGATCCAATCTTCAGTATACATAAATATACAACCCAATTCCAGCTACAAGAAGAGATGAATGGGCACAATTAAGGTCAGGACAAAGTTAGAGAGGGTCAACCTGGCTCTTCAATACTCTACACAATCTCCCCATGTCTAAATCCAGTGTCTCCACAATCCGCACTGGAGTCCAGTCCACAAGGAGAATCATACCATTTAGGATTTTCTTGATAGAAACTGTCAACTGGTATACCAACCAGACTAACATCTCCCACTATTGACTCATCATGTCTCATGGGCTTGGTTAGTTTGGTATCTTCACAGTCAAGAATGCTCTTATCATCGAAATCACTGCACTTCAGCCACTTATCAGATTTACAAGGTTCACTCATCAGATCCTTTTCGCTTCTACATTCCGTTCTCATCTGGTCCCAAGGAACAACATCCCCAAGCGTTCGGCCAAAGCTATCTTCATCGTCCTCAATCAGTTCCGTCTCCTTGCCATCACCAAGTGTTCTCCAGTGTTCCAAATCACTTTCTCCCACCAGCACATCATCTGAATGAGGCTTGTCATTGATCAATCCAACTGACTTCAAACCCTCTTCCCCTATATTTCTAACCTTATTCAATACATCAAATAGTTCACGGGACACTGAACCCAATAACTCGTGCGGGATTTTGCCAATTCTACCTTCTAACAATCCAACTTCAGCTCTCAATTCCTGCACTTGCTGCAAAACTGAAAACTGCATATCACTCTCATCCTTCCCCAACAACCCAAATCCCTCATTTTCATCTCTAACCCCATACACAGTGTCTTGATCCATCAGATACCCACCTTTAGTCCCAACAACCCGATGTATAATCCTCGCATTTCCATCTAGTGGCCCTGGCTCATGCCCTGAATGCACGGCATACAACTTAAATACCGCCATCCCCTCCTCTTGATACACAAATGTCTTATCCTTCTCATTATAATTTGCAATTGGAACTATAGCCCTAATTCGAAACCCACAACCACACCTCTTTGAGGCATAGGGTTCCCTCTTCAACATCCTTGACTTCTTTGCTGCGGGTTCCCCAGCCCTATGACAAGCATAATCTTTCACTTCAGCCATAAATGGTTTATACCTAATGTACTTCTGCCTAATACAAAGCACAACTTTATGTTTGGCTGCTAATTGTTGTAATCTATGGGGCACTTCTTTAGCAGGAACATCAAATGACTCAGTATACTCAAACCTACGTCGTTTACTCCTTGAGCCCGAACCTGATGAGGCGGAGCACACAGGGCAAGCAGCCACACAAACCCTAATGTAACTCTCAGGAATACCATAAAATTTAGCACCTACAGTCCACACTTGTTTAATTCTCTCTATGGTTTCTTTAAGGCCTAAGTGTTTTAAATCGGCATCGCCGTGAAAACTCATAACTATATCTTGCCATTGATTAAAGTGAGAAACAAATTGCTGTGAGTTGTTCTTGAAACAGAGGTATTCGTTACCGGTGGTTTGGTCCACGTGCGCGGTTAGCTTGTCCTGGATACGCTTCCACGCGGTCAGGTACGCCGTATCCTCGTTGCGGTCCTTCCAGACGGAGCGCCACGATTTCAGGACGGCTCTCGGCGTGGCGGCACGGATCTCAGCTGGAGTTGCGAGCCGTTGCTCCAAAATGCAGCGGATCATCAAAGCGTGCGACTCGGCGTTGAAAGTGTAGAATTGAGTAGATATATGAGGCTCGGGGCTAATATAAGCCGGGGGCTGATTCTGCACCTTGTTAACAGCACCATCACTGTTCGGATTATTAGTCGCGGCGTCGTCGTTTTCGGAGGACGAATGACTGGGGGAGTCCTCGGAGGAAGTACGGAAGAGGACGATTTCGGGGAGAGAAGAAAAAGGCGGTTCATCGTGATTGGGGTTATGAATGGACGGCTGAGATTCAGTTTGGTGGTTGATGATCAAAGGAGGTGGGACCAGATCATGATGATGATGATGGAAGAGATCGTCTTCTGTTTTGTGTGGATTCATGAGAGACGAAGAAGAAGCAAAGTAGAGAAGAAGATGATGAGAAGGAAGCAGTTTCTCAGTAACTTCCTAAGCTCTGTTCAGTTTCTCTGACATTTTTAGAACTCTTAAGGGTTTCTACCCTGTCTCTCGCTTTCCCGACTTATTTTTAAAGTCTAACCTGCCTTTACATTCTCTCTCTCTCTTATGGTCTACTTCTTTTATTTTATTTTTATTTTGTCTTGTTTTCTGTTTCCTTGCTGTTGGGTCGCGTGATTTATTTAATGTATTTTTTTAAATTAACATACGGACCTGATTACATGTAATTTGATATCTAGTTAATTAGAATCACAAACTCATTAGATGATGGATGGTACCGTTGGCATTATTCTAGTCGTATACTTTTTCTAAAAAACCAAAATTATCAATTGCACCCTCGTTTATCAATTGCACTTTTTTTTTATTTCAATAATTTCTTTGTTAATTATAACTGTATCCAGTAAATTATGTTATTGAACTTATTAAAAATGTTAATTAATTAATTCAAAAAAAAAATTATGAGATGGTACAAATAATTTATATTTAAATGTCATTCACAATTTATTTATAAATTTTGTTTATACAAATTAATATATTATCATCACACATGATATATAATTTTTTTAAAAAATATGATACTAACATATAAATTTACACGAATAAAATATTTTATATATATATATAATATTCTCTAAATCAAAGAGTTGTGTTATTTAATTGACAGTTAGTATATAAAAATATAAATAAGGATGTGAAAAATAAAAATAGCTACTAGATTTGTAAAATTAAGTTAAATCACAAGTTCACACCATTTTGATTCAAGTTTAAATAAAAGAAAATGAAAAAAAAATTAAGGACGTGCATCACATCACGTGACACCTTATGATTATAACGGTATGGCAAGTAAATTTTAATTAAAGTAATAAGAATTCATCAAAATCTGTGCAGTCAAAATGTGAATTTATCATTTGACTTGTCGTTTGTATCAGTCATTGCTGATTAACTACTTAATTTGATTTTATTTACAAGTAATATATTAATTAAACGGTGTATCGTGGGATTTTTTGTGTTGGCGTGGAGTCGTTAATTTTTATTTAAATCAAAATGTAGATTGCCAACGCACTAAATACATCTAGATGTAAGTATGATTCCGGACCACGTGGGATATTACGTAACAAAAATTTTGGGTTTATGCTACGCTTTTGCCACGAATGTTCGCGTTACAAATTCTTTTTCCTTTTTTATGTAGTAGTTTTACGAGTTATTGTCACATACCTCCCCTAACCTTTGGCATAATGTTACTTTTAAAGTACTTCTTTGAAAAAGATTACTAACCACCCCTACCCTACCGTGGGGCCAAAACTCAAGTTCATTATATATCATATAAAAATATTTGTCTAAGTAGTAAAACAACAAATGAAGACATGATTTATTCAATTTTAATGAATTAATTTTTAATATTTTGATAAAATTAAAACGTGTTAAAAATTCAGGATAAAAATAAAAATTGAGCCTTAGAATTTTTATTTTTCACAAACTAATATATATTATGTTAATAAATTAAATTAAAAAATTAATTACATATTAACATTTTAAAAAACACATGTAATTTTAATAATATAAATTTTAATTCAATAATTATAACAATTCATAAACTTGCAAAAACTTAATAAAAATAAAATTTTTATAAAAAAAAACTCATTCAATCCAAATAAAATATTAAAGAGTAAAACCTAGAAATTTATAAAATAATAGTAAGTTTCAAAAGACAATAATTAATTGACAATAATAATAAATAATAAAAACTTAGTTTTTAATAAAACAAACATGATAAATTCTAATCTCTGAATAATAAAAATAATATGCACATATATACCTACAATATTCTCAAAAATCAGTTGACTTGATTAATTATTCAAAAAATTTAAGACAAATATACTATATCTCACATAAAAAAATATGTAATTTTTATATAATTAATTAATTAAAAATTTTCACTATTTAAATTATCTTTGATATTATTAAAAATTTAAAATATATCACTAAAACTTGAGAATGGAAATAAAAGTTAAGAATAGGATTAAAATGTTAACACATGATTTAAGGTTTATTATATTTAGCCTTTTTTTTTAAAGTACAAAATGTTGTCGTTTTAAAAATATAATTATATCCCAAACGAATATTATATACTTTTATCATATCCAGTTTTACACTTACCAAATTCTTAACTATGGGTTTAAATGACTTTGTATTATGCTAATTCAATTTGATACAAGGAGATTTTCTGAATTTACATTTATTTAATTAGGATAAATAGGTAATTCTATGTAATTTTATTAATAATTTGGACAATAAAAATTAATTTGTTAAAATTGGACAGACTATGTCCTGATTTATTATTTTGTTAAAGTTTAGAGAATAAAATGTTATTATATTATCTGAGGTAAATTTTGGACGAGCCTTTGTTTTGTATATAATTTTAGTAATGGACAGTTAATATTTGTTTTGTTACATTCTTATTCGTTAATCATAAATTACAAGCGCGTATTTTTTCTAATAAAAACATGATATCATAAAATATAAATAAATCTAACAAAGATTAATAAAAAAAACAGAGGATAATAATTTGATAGACGAACTTAAATATTCAGACAAGGTTAAAAACTTGTATATTTAAAATTAGTCCTAAAATTATCAATAAGCTATAATAATCCATTACATTGTAACTTGTAAGTTACCAGACATCATAAATCAAAATTACTGTTTAATTTTCATCTAACTATATTTGTGTGGATTCTAATTATTATTTAACATTAATTATATTATTATGTATTTGAGCACGTAATTTGTATATAAAATGATGTGATACTATTGTACGTATTTTATGTCAGATAAGTATTTTTTATTATTTATGTGACATTTTTTGATAAATTTAAGTTTTTAATAGAGTTATTATTTATAATAATTAATTTATAAAATTTGTATTCAATTTTATAACAAGAGTAGAATTTTTTAGTAATTGAGAATAAATTTAAGTGTTTGTTTGATTTAACTTTTTTGTAAGTTAAAAGAATTTTTTTTTAATAATAAAAACTCTTTTTAAATTTTTTGACGTCGCTTGATTGACACTGGAAAGTAATTTTGAAAAGTAGAAAAATTCTTTTTTTTTTATGAAAAGAAGTCTAAAATTTGAACTTTTAATAATAGAAGTTATGTAATTTTTTTAAAAAATAAAATTGTTTAAAATATTTTTAGTTTATTTTAAAAATTTTATATTATCTTTTAAAATAAAATATTTTAAATTTGTCAATTAAAATAATTAATCAAATTTTTTTTAAAAATTTTTTAACAACAAAATATTGTAAATTTTTATTAAAAACTTTACCTATAAAGTTTTACAAATAAAAAGTCAACTCAAAACACATTATCTAAAAAATTATACCAAAGTCCCAATTATATTTTGGATACCACACTTTAAAAAAAAAAGAAGATAAAATCAAGGTAATTATAACAAATCATTTATCATATATCAACATTAATACAATTCAATATAAAACAACGCATTTAATATTTAATATTGAATCATTTGTGCTACTGCCATCATTGATGGTATTATTTATTTATTTTCCATTTAAAACTCTCATTTGAAAGTTTTTTTTAATACAACTTATATCTACTAACATTAGCATTAGAAGTGTGTTAATATTATAACTAAAGATTTACTGAGTGTTTAAATATAATTTATTACAACTTATCTCAGAGTTCTTCGTGCACATAAGCGTGAAATAATCCCACATATTTTTGTGAGAAAATGTCCAACATAGAGTAGTTTGAAAGTTGAAAGTGGAAATTGAAATTCTGTTTACAAAGTCACCGACTTATCGAATCCCACCACAACGAAAGCAACAAAGGACGGCGCTGATTTTGCCAGGTCATCAGTACCCCACACAATCCACATAACGAAAGCAAGATCAGGCTACCCCACTTGCTTTCCTCTATATCACGGCTCCTTTCCCCCCACTTTCCCTCTCGTTCCCTCTCCTCAAATTCAAGCGTTACATTTCACAGGGCTCCACCGTACGCCATCTCATTTCAAAATGTTTTCCAGTTTTTCGCTCTAAAACGATTTTCCGGCGTCAATTACTTCATTTCTTGGTCACATTTCTTCCGTTCTCGGGCGATTCCAAACATTTATCGTGACGAAAGTAATCAGGTTTGGTCTCAATATTGTAAATCGAAATAAAATTTTAGGAGACTTTATTTTACTTACAGTTTATTAACATTGTACAGAGAAATAATTTTTGTTGTCTTAAATTGAGTTTATTTTCAGGCAAATGTGTTTACTTGTGGAGCAAGAAAGTTTAAATAAACGAGTTATTGATTTTGCTTAACAAGATTTGGAAGCTTTAAACAGTAATAATATAATCTATGGTCTTCTGATCATTATACAATTAGGAAGATTAGAATTTCGGTTGTGCACTAAGGCTATTAATATTTGTTCTTGTTATTATTAGTATTTGTCCGTAATTGAATATTTATTTTTGATAAAACTCTGTTGTGATGATTGTTGCCGCTTCAGTGATAGTTGCTTCACCATGTTGAATCCTTATACCGATCAGTTTGTGCGGATGGAAACAGCATGCAGATCTCTACTATGTGAACTAAAGGTTGTACTCAAAATAATTTTAGGGAGTATTCTTCAGATACGTGTTATTTATATGGCATTTATGTAGTTTGACGGATTAACACTTGTTTCAAGTAATTAATGTGTTTGGAACGGTAATGTTCATTGTCTTTTGGCATTGATTATTTATGAAATCAGAAAATCTGGGATGAAGTAGGAGAGCCTGCTGCTGAAAGGGATAAGATGATTCTAGAAATTGAAGAGGAGTGCCTTTCAGTATATCGGAAAAAAATAGATGACGCGAAAATTTCCAGGGCTCAACTTCAGCAAGCAATTGCTCTATCTGAAGCTGAAATTGCTGATATATGTCTTTCATTGGGCGAGCAGCCAGTGCATGTCAGTGCATTTAGAATTGATGAACCAAATCTACATGTCTTGTTGTTCCAATTAATCAGTCAGTTAATTCAGAGCCATTTTTCAGTTTGTTGATGACTTCTATCTGTTGGTTGTATGACTTCAGTGTGATTGGAAGGCTTGCGGAAACTTGAAGGAAAAACTTAAAGCCATCACCCCGCAATTGGAGGATGTGCACCAAAGGAAGAAAGAGAGGAAGAATCAATTTGATGAAGTATTAAATCAGTTACAGAAATTATCAAATGAGATTTCGAAAGATAATAATATGTATAAGATGGTTGAGGATGAAAAGGATTTGTCTATGAAAAGGCTAGAAGAATTAGACAGCAGATTGACTGATCTTCAAAATGATAAGGTTTGACTTCTCATCCTTCCAAATTCCAAAATATGACATTACATCAGTATCAGATTTGGAAGTCAGTGGTGCATAATAGCCAAATTATTATAACTCATGACTTGGGTTAAGATAAGAAATATCATCTATTTTAGGATTTTGTAGTCTCTTTGCAATTTGAACTGTTCAATCGGAATAATATTTTCTTTGACTGTTTTCTTTTCCTACATCACCTGCAGAGCAACCGTTTGAGAGAGGTAATGCACCACCTCAGCAATCTAAACTCTCTATGCATGGTACTTGGTGTGGATTTCAAAGGCCCAATTTCTAAGATCCACCCCACCTTGGATGATCCCAAAGCAACTAAAGATGTTAGCAATGACACAATCGAGAAGCTGGCTACAACAATACAAAGTTTGCAAGAGGTCAAGGTACAGAGAATACAGAAGGTTTGTACTTATCCTACCGAAGTTCTTGTTTTTGTCAAGTTGCAAAATCTCTCTTTGAGTTTTTGACCACTTTATCTGTTATTGTACCAGCTTCAATGTCTTGCTACTTGCTTGTTGGAGCTATGGAACTTGATGGACACACCATTGGATGAACAGTGCACGTTTCAAAGTGTTACCAGTAAAATTGCTGCTCTAGAACCTGAATTTACTGAGCCTGACTTGCTTTCTGTGAACAATATTAAATATGTCAGTATTTTGTTCTAATTTAGTGGCCTTCAAATTTAGACGATTTTTTTGGTATGTTCTCTGGTCCCTGTGATGGTTATATAAATATCAGAATGGGGCTTTGTCCTGCAGGTTGAGGGGGAAGTTTCAAGGCTGGAACAGCTAAAATCAAATAAAATAAAAGAGATTGTTCTGAAGAAGAAGTTGGAACTGGAAGAGATATGCAGGAAGATGCACATGGTGACAGATGCACTAGAGGAATACTCAGTTGAAGCTATAGTGTCTGGTGAAAACCTGCATCAAGTTATGATCTAGAAAAATCATTTCAATTAATGTCACTGCTATTGTGAACGTGAACTTGTTCTCATGCTCCAAATACTTCTTAATTCCTCAAGAATTAGATGTCAAGCAGCAATGTGGAACTAGGGCATTGAACAACTCACTTGAAACTCCAATCCCTTATGTTGGGGATATGTTTTGCTTTTGATCTTCTGTTTAACTTGAGTTATTGTCTGGAAACGCCTGCATCATTTATTTGTCATTTATGCAATCACTATTTTGTAGGCTCCTTGGACCCTGTGTTCCTCTTGGAACAAACTGACCTTCTAATTGCGAATGCTAAAGAGGAAGCTTTTAGCCGGAGAGAAATACTAGAGAAGGTGGAGAAGTGGTTTGCTGCATGTGGGGAAGAGTGCTGGCTGGAGGAGTACAACAGGGTAAACAACATTTTTGTTTCGCTGAAAAATATTAAGATCTGTCCTTTTGTTTCAATCTCTTCATATATTGTTGGAATTTTAGGATAATAATCGTTATAATACTGGAAGAGGTTCACATCTTGCTTTGAAACGTGCTGAGAAAGCCCGTGCACTGGTTAACAAAATTCCTGGTAAAGACATTGCTTTTACTCTAAATTGCTGTTACCTGGTGAGATTGATTTCTGATGGCTCTATTTCAAATACCAACTCCGGTTTGTGATTCATATGCTCACATAAATGACACGTGATGTTCTGAGCGTTACTACTATTATTGTCTAGTACTAAAGTTACCAACATTATGTAGCATAGACTATTGTGAGCATTATTACTGGTCCTTTTATGGATTTTCTGTTGTTTTTGTTGGTATTGGAGCAGCAATGGTGGAGGCATTGGCTGGTAAAGTCATAGCTTGGGAGAAAGAAAGAGAAACTGAATTCTTATATGATGGTGTAAGCATTTTATTTAACATTACTATTGATTTGAGCTAGATATCATCATTTATTCTTCATGCTTTGTTTTATACATTTTTTGTTATGTAGGAACGACTTCTTTCTATGCTTGAAGCCTACAGCATCCTGAGGCAAGAGAAGGAGCAAGAAAGGCAGAGACAGAGAGTAAGAACTTGAAGGCTTCTTTTTGAAAATGTTTCTGTTCACAAGCCTTGCTGATCTGTTTTATATTTCAGGATCAAAGAAAACTTCAGGTACAGCTAATAGCAGAGCAGGAAGCAGTTTATGGATCAAAACATGATCCATCAAAAAGCGGAAAGAAGGCTTCTAAAACTTCAACAGGATTTGCAAGTAATAGAGAACTCTCCCTTGGTGGAGCAATGTTTCGAAACTTGAAGCCTGAGAAAACCGCTCTGCGTGCGCACAACAAGAAGGTTGACTGTTTGTATAGAGACAGTCCCTTGAATCACCAGCAGTCTGGTAGTTTTGCCATACATTTCATTTTAAATAATACTCGTTTGACAATTTTTGGTATCATTTGTTATGCCTTATTATGTAGCTTTTACAGGTAGGAGAAATTCAGAGATTCATGGCAAAATAATCAGCAAACGCTCCACCGCTGCCATCAGGGCACGTGAAGTTGGGTCCCCAATGGTTCGACGGCCTCTTTCTCCTGTTTCTTTGGCAATTTCCTCCAAGGCCAACATAGCAAATTTCTTGGAAGATCAGAAAACACAAAACACATCAAAAAAGGTCCTTCCCAGCAACACGACACAGGCTGTCACTCCTTGCAAGTCTATTTTGGCAGTCAACGACGAAAACAAAACGCCAAAGACAACGCCAATTTCAGTGCCAACTACGCCTTCAACAGTGTCAGTTTCCATGCTGATGGCCAAGACTCCAGCCACCCCTTGTGTTTCTCTTGGTGCCAAGGCAGTTGAAAGGATGGCAGAACAAAATGAGTATTCCTTTGAGGAGGTAAGGTTTTATTTGTGCTAAATTACATGTATAGGCCTCAAATGTCAGTGTGCTTTTCTTTTAGTTCTTTGGCTCTGTTGCCACGAAGCCAATTATTATCGGCTCCTTAATTTTTTTACCAACCTCTATCCCCCAATGCTTGAAGTAGTTTCCTGGGTATTTTTATACCAAAACTTGTAAAGCATTTATTGGAGGATTTAGTTTTTTTGTCTTATAGCAGAATGATTATCAAATTAATGATAGTTTATTGATAAATCTTTTTTGGACAGTCCAAATTTGCGGAGTAGATAAATGAAGGGTAAGGAAGAGCATAGAAATTAGCGAGCCATGTGCATTCCTTAAAATTTTCTTTTTTACCAATGTGTGGAGTCAGTGGCTGCTTATCAGCTAATTAATATTATACAAAGCGTTTCTTTTCCTAATAATATATTTTTATATACTATCCAATCATATTACATCATAAATTTATTAAAAATTTAAATAAATATTATTACGATACAGTCTAAAAATTTAGACAAGATAGTTTGAAATATTTACCTTAAATATATGATTTTTTTTTTCATATTCTGAATACATAAAAAAATCTATCTATAATATGTGAAAAGTTTTGTAATTATAGGACTTGAACACGCCCCTGTCGTATTGAGGGAGATGGCCATTTTTCCAACCAGCCACCAAATATTATATTAAGCTTTAAATTAAGTGCTTCTTAGTAACAGTAGCTTTGCGATTGGTTGGTTTGGAACAGCCGATATTTAATGTTATCAATACTGTATTTTTTCTTTTTTTTTTTTTTAGCAATCTAAGGATGAAACGGCACGGCCGAAATAAAAAAACAAATATATTTGAATATTTGATGATGTGGCGGGCAAAACCACAAGTGTGTGTAGGAAGAGTGACTGGAGAGACAAGCAACCTCGGACAAGTGTAACCACTCATCCACCAACCAAGTCAGAATTTGTTGACTTTTCAGCAACCCAAAAAGAAAGTATGGGTTAATGACCTGAAGCACCTCACCTCATCTTTCTGCCAATCAGAATATTCCACGTATGACGATACCAGAACAGATTATTGACTGATTAGATTTCCCACTGTGAGCTAGGAATGCTATTCTGTCTGCACGTACAGGTCTTGCAGGCCCAAAAATAATAGAAATAACTAAATAGGTTTACCTATAAATCACGTGTAAATTATTGAAAAATTGATAATTAAGGAAATATAAAAAAAAAATCATGATCAATGAATTAATATGTCAAATGAGTGTGCATCTTTAAAAAATTAAAAATATATATATATGTATAATTAAAAAAATTATAGAGCTGAAACTTGTAACTAATATATTTTTTTTTAAGGAAAAAAAAAATGCCCGTAGCTAGCCCTACCCATAAGGTAGATATAAATAGTTTTCAAACAATCGTATGAAATTTTATGACGTGTGAAGTGAGGAGCTGAGGGGTATGAACTGTACACAAATGACGCAATCTGATTGGCTGATTGGGGTTTCTGTGGGCCCGAAAATATTCTTACCATCAGATATATGATCCTCACAGTCAGCATACCTACTTACATTCTACACTCTTCAGTGGCAGAAATCGTGATTTATAAATATATAAAGGGGATTTTATAACGTTAAAATGTTTTATTTTTCTTAGAAAAAGACAAAAAAAAAGAGGGGCAGCGGTAACAAAAAGATCGGCCCAACGACACCACCATTGCAGCTTTAAATGGAAAACGGGAAACTCAATTAAAAAAAAAAAAGGCACCATACTCTTTTTCCTTATTTCTTACTACTTTTTAATCAAATTACGAAATTAACCATTTATTCAATTTTCAAAAATTTCAATTTTACTCCCGGACGTGAAATTTCTCTTAACCATATTTCATTTATCGGGTTTAGCAAATAATTAATAATTATCTTTTCTTTACACATTTTAATTTTTTTTTAATTTCCGTTTTTATCTGTGTTTCTTTTATTTTTCATTCTTGTCTCGGTTAAGACAAAGAAAAAGGAAAGACCGGCAAGTGGTTTTCTGATTTCTCGACACGGAAAATTCCGCTTTTCGTTTTCTCGAGAAATAGTTTCCTCAGGGAACAAACAAACAGTTCTTTTCATTTTTTTTTTGGGTAACCGTATGGTGATTTTTTTGAAATATCACTTGTGAGAAGCTTCTAAAGCACTGTTTGAGCTCTGCAAATGTGAAAAGGTCTGAGACAGACCATTTCAGCTAAAGAAGAGCATTTTTGGAGTGTCAGAGTTACCCTTACAGGTCGTGATCTTCATACCATGAACAAGTTATGAACAACTTGAACTTTTTTTTCCTCAATTTTTCTGGCTTATGATTTGATATTCCTGCTATGTTTCAATTTTCTCTGCTCTTTTTTTTATTTTTTTATTTAAAGTTAGTGACAGTTTGAGTTGCAGATTTTGCACTGTCATGTTGAGAAAATGGTCAGTTTGAGATTGGCTTTGTTCATGGAAATCTAATGAAGTCCGATCTTTAAAAAATGTTTACTTTGATGTAATTTGTAGTTTTGCTTACAAGTTAGAGGTACTGATTTTTATGCTTAAAGAAAATGTTCAGCTTAATATAATTTTAGGTTTGTTTTATTTTTTTAATTTTGTTTTTGTTTTTCTTCTGATTTTTGAGTGATTTCCGGGAGAAACCTAGCTTGAGTTGCACGTTTTAAAGATTAAAGAAAATGCTAGTTGCAATATCTTTTTCCCTGAAATAATTTTGTAAATTACAAGTTAAATTTAGTTTCTTTTTCCTTTTATCTAATGTTTGATGCAGGTCTGTGTTGCAAATGCTGATATGAGTAGTTAGTCTTGGTGAAAATTGGATTTTGAAGAATATTCGTTGTATGCATGGAAGCAAGAGAAGGCATGAGTTCAGCTGTTACTGTGATAGGAGCAGAAGCTCCATCAGCCTATCATGTAGCTCCAAGAAACGAAAATGCAGGCCAAATTTCTGGATCTCTGGGGGTGGTGACATCTCCAGTTAGTGTAGGATTAACTGGCACCACAGAAAAGAAGAAGAGAGGTAGACCGAGGAAATATGGACCAGACGGGAGTATGGCATTGTCACCAACACCTATTTCGTCTTCAGTTCCTCCTTCTGGTGATTTCTCCTCTGGGAAGCGAGGACGAGGGCGGGTTAGTGGTTATGAGAGTAAGCACCACAAGAAAATGGGAATGGACAACTTAGGTAAAGAGTCATTTCAAATTGTTTCTCTAGTTCAATTTGTTGCATGTTGTTTTGCTTTGGCATGCTCTGAATTTACAAAATGGATATAATTATATAATGTGAGCATGCTAAGAATATACTATGGAATTGTTTCAATTTATTAGATATTTATCGCTTGTTACTGCATTGGACAGTGGAACTAACTTCCTACTTGGTTTTTGGAACTCCTCTTCAGCCTGATTTAAAGAATCCAAAATTCCCTTTCAAAAGATTCCTTATGAATATTTTCATTGATAATACTTGTTAAAGTTTATGTGGGACCTTGTTCTATGAGATGCTATTGTTCAAATTTAGAGGTATAATGCTAATCTGGCAATGGAAAAGTTGGGCTATTCTAGTATTGGTTTGAGGGTGAGGAATATTTCTCAGTTGGCCAAAATTTGGTATTACCTTATTGCCATATGCTTTTTCCCAAAGGATATTTGAAGGTGCTCAAAATAAAAACAGAATAAAATTCGTTAAAGGTTAGAAATACTTAATCTGTATTGACGTTTTGTTACAGATTTTAGTTTAAAAATAGTAAAAAGTATGTTGTTTCCATTCCTGATTTTCGCAGGATGTTCATGATCCAATATGGAGTTGTTTAGTTATTGCTTTTGTGTTTAATTTAAGTTTTCTTTTCTTTTCTTTTTTCTTTTTTCATGTTTGTTTTCCTCCTAGAGAACTTTTAAAGAAATAAAATGGCTCTGTTGACTATAGGTCATATTTTAATCTTCTAGAATATTAAAGAAATAAAATGGCCCTGGACTTCTAATGGACACTTATATTTCATTTTTCAATCCCAATACAACTTCAGCGCATATCTATTTATAAGTTAAAATTTGAAGCAAAATATCAATTTGATAGAATTTGTCATGGGGGCCACAAGTCTGTGGTCCTTTTGCTATATGAATGATTAAAATTGGAATCGTATGCTGTAGCTGTTCAAGATCATTTAAGTCTGCTGGTCTTTATTGTTTGAAATGATTTGCAATAACTGTGAGCTGCAGGCAGGTCTGATAGAATTTTGGTGGAATGGTTAATATTCGTTATATCAATCCAATCAAATTTTATTCATTGATTTTCATTTTGTAGGTGACTTGCACGCTTGTTCTGTTGGTACAAATTTTACACCCCATGTCATCACTGTCAATGCTGGAGAGGTACGTTTAGTCGAATAAAGGAAAAGTTAATTGCATTGCTTTATTGGGGCAGTTTCAATAACATAAATATGTAAAATTAGTATTGATTCCATTTAAAATTCTCCCATTCTCATGTAATTGGCACTGAAGTTCTTTATTCTTTGCTGGATTCATAGTTCTTTATGATTTTGCATTAGACTTCCAGTCTGCAGTGTCTTTCAATGACATGACTAGGTTGTGATATTTCTTTTACCTTCAAGACTAGTATTTCTCAGAGCTATACTTCTATGAATTTTATTGAAATATACTTTGCTGCTTCAGCAGTAAGAATGTTTATGGACTAAGTTCAACTTTTCCCCCCTTATACTTGGTGTTGATGAAAATGTTTCTTTGTTGGCAACTTCATGTCTTATCTTAATTCATTGGTTTTGTTCTTTGGTTGTTTAAGGATGTTACAATGAAGGTTATATCATTCTCTCAACAAGGACCTCGAGCTATATGCATCCTATCTGCTAATGGAGTAATTTCAAACGTTACACTTCGTCAACCTGATTCTTCTGGGGGCACTTTGACGTATGAGGTTGGCATTTTATAATTCCCTTTTCTAAATATATTAACTTCTATTCTTTACATATTTATTGAAATACAGTTTCTAATAAGTTGATATAGTATTCTAATAAAATGTTACTGATATTTAAGTTGTATGCAGTGTGTTCTAACTCGAAACAGGTTTGAGTATCTAAATTTAGAATGTGTAAGTAACCTTTGTTGCATGAGCATATTACATGCTTATAAAATGCAAGTGACACACTAGCATGGAAGATTCTTAAAACACAAAGCATTCATGTACATGCATGCAGGTACATCTGCCATGCTATTAAGGAGCATTAGGTGCTACAAGTCAGTGCATTGAAGTGTCTATTTACTGTTGAAAGTACGATTACAAACTTCCACCAGCACAAATTAAAACCTCAGTTTTGTGTACAGATAAAGACAATCACTTGTGATTTTTGCATGAGCACCAGCATTTTCTGAATAATTATGTCATTAAAAACTTGATAAAAGTGTAATGATCTAAATTATCATCCAGAAAACAAAACTGCTTTGGTTTATGAATGAGGACAGAGATAACGAATTTGAAAAGAGAAAGAGCATCTGTCATTGCTTTGTTTGACCTTGTCTGTTCCCATGTAAGGAGGTTTGATACGCTTCCGAGTTTCTAATATCATTTTTGACAAAATTTGTCTTTGTTCTTATTTTATAGGGCCGGTTTGAAATACTTTCTTTGTCGGGATCATTTATGCCCACTGAGACTCAAGGGACAAGAAGCAGATCAGGTGGGATGAGTGTCTCTTTGTCAAGCCCAGATGGTCGTGTTGTGGGAGGGGGAGTAGCTGGACTTCTGATAGCTGCTAGTCCTGTGCAGGTAAACTTCTCCATTTCCAGTTTTTTTCTCTTTATTTTAGGAGGATGAATAGAAAAATCAGTGTATGCCTGTTGCTTTTTTCCTTGGAGCCTTTGCTAGCTAGCTTTAACCTCCAACAATATTTACCATGTATGTTGTGGTTCAGAAATTAGCAAGCTATTCACGAACTTTCAACATGAACAGAACATCTAATCTAGCTATGAAATTGACCTGTTCGACTTTACTCACGTGATTTGCATCAGCATGTAGCCATGAACGTGATCATATCTTGACCTAATAATTAGTGGCTTCCAAATACTTGCTGAAAAGTAATTCTCTCCAGAAATCATGGCTTGGAATTAATTTCATAACTTGATTTGTTATCAGGTTGTGGTAGGCAGTTTTCTTCCGGGAAACCAGAATGAGCAGAAACCCAAGAAACACAAGAGTGAGTGCATTCCAGCTATGGTTACACCAGCTCCTAGCATTGTTGGGGTCACGCCTCTCAATAATGCTGAAAAGGAGACCACGGATGGACATGGGCAACAAAATTCTAGCCCAATGAGGCCAAACAATGCTTCTTCTTCACCTTTTCGAAGAGAAAATTGGGCATCCATGCAGGAACCGAGAAATTCAACAACTGATATCAACATATCTTTGCCAGCAAGTTAGAGGCCAAATCAAGATCTCGTAGCGCTGACTGCATTGATCCCCAATCTTGCTACCACTACACCACCACTGAAAGAGTCGAGAGATTTGTTCTTAGCTACATTCTGTGTGTAGTTCACTGAATATTTTAGGATGAAGCAGTAGGAATATTACAGCTTTTTTAAGTTGCTGTTAGTTTAATGCCTTTTCTTCAGGAACAAGACATCAATTTTTAGTTTCTTAGGTGTGAGCTCAGGCTGTAGTTGCAGATTACATATGATCTGTAGGCTAATTAAGTAACAGCTGTTATGCCTAGCGCATTGTCGTTTATCGTTTTTATGACCGATCAATTTTATTCCAACTTCTCTAATTTTTGAAATTTTCGTGCAAGTTTTCATTCAGCAGAATTAATGTCCTGATTTTATTGCATGATTTAACAATTAATTGATTAGTCGAGAGATGATCATGAACATGAAGATTTTCAAGTAATTAGAAATCATTCCCTACAATATTACATTTTGAAATTGAGTGACAATTAACCTTTCTTGAAGTAGGGTGGGTATTCTTCTGGAAACGGAACGAGGAGTTGGAAAAAAATAAAAATAGAAAACAATTTTGACCATTCTTGATTTTCTACTTCTGTTACGGTTGAAAATTCCAGGGCAGCTAATGTGAATCCAGTACTCTTTGAGAACAACCTAGTGTGACAAGTAACATAAACAAAGACCACTTAATACAGTGAGTCAGCATTTTAAAATTCACAAATGTATTTTCTTTTCCCAAATTTTCAATTCTTTTTGTTGCAATATGTTTTCTGACGTGTAGTCCTTGACCTGCGTCTTTTGTGGGTCACTAAACATATCAATCTGTCAAAATCTGAGAAGTTTCCTGCCCTTTTCAACTGAAATCCCAGCTTTATTGTATTACTATACATGTCGACATACGTAGAAAATATTATATACAAATACAAGCATCATCCAATAAACTACTGGTCTTTGCTTGGAGAAGTAGACTTCCCTCAAATTTCTGTTATTTGTTTTAATGGATAAGTTCATCAACCAGGCTATATAATACGCGCGCCCACAAGAAAGAGATCAGTCTTACTTGAGGGAAGAAAAATATCAAGAATGAAGAAAGTTAAATTACCAACAATTTTATACATCTCTTTTCTAAGTATCCCTATGCTCCTAATCATATTTTTTTTCTTACCCAACTTAGTCTCCAAGCATCACAAGCTTCTAAACCTTTTCTTCTCTACCTATGAATTCATCACTGGGGCAAAGTCTAATAGGGTGGCTGTATTTGCCATGTTTAACGTTATCGTTATCGCGGTGTTTTCTGGGAGTTCAAAGGCATCACCTGCATCGGATTTTGACGATGATGGGTTCTTTCTTTCTTCTCATCCTGAATTTCATCAAGTGTACAGAGAGGAGGACAAGGAAAATAACGAAGATTCTGATAGCTACAACGAAGACGAGGAGGAATACAATGGATATGATGGTCATGATGAAGATAATGACGATGATCTGGATACAGAAGATGTTGACAGTGAAGAGGATAAGATTGATTTGGAAAAGAGAATCAATGAATTCATAGCAAACGTTTATAAGAAATGGAGTGAGGAGTTAATTGCTGAAAGGCTTTTCTGCCTGGAGCCACCTAGTTAATATATCCAAGCTCCAGAAGTCAACACGCATGCATGTGTAATAGTTTAATATGTTCTATATATATATATATGCTGTAAATATCTCCATGAGATGAGAAAAAAGGGCTTGCATATATATGATAAAGCCTTGATAGTTTCTATTTTTAAAGAAACTGTTGGGAAATATATATATATATATATATATATATATATAGATGTATATGTGCATAGATGTGACTGGAAATGGGCATGTAATGTAATATAGTGTCGAAGAATAAATAAAAAAGAAATTGTGTAACATATTTAGTGTAATTAATTTTATCTTGTCACTGAGTTATCTTGATTCTTAGAGACATGTAATTCTGACAAATTAAATTCCAAATAAGAATGCAGTTGGAATTGGGTCGAAGGGATATTCTTGAAGTTAAATATATTAATGCTCGTTTTAAGTATCTGGTTTCAGAGAAATCATTGTTAATGTTAGTCAAGTTTAAAAGGTTTTTCTACTGTCGGGAATGCCTAACCATTAATTTATTCAGCTAATGGCTCATTCTCTTTCTTTTCTTAAGATTTCTTGTATGGAGATGACGTATTCATGTGTGCGTACTCGGTACAATTAAAATGCGTCATCGTTTTGACTGCTAAGATTTCATGTTCGATAATACCCTATATGTAATTGAAGCAAACTTGGGTCTGTGTAGAGGAAAATTTTGGAGACGTGAACAAATCTCCCAATTTTTTAAAAATAAATAAATAAAATAAAAATTAGCTTGAGTGGCAAGTAATTGAGAGATTTTAATGGAGGGAAACAAAATCATAATCCTGGAATATTTTCTAAATCTAAAGAAAATCTTACATAACGGCTACAGAAGTTTTTAGCAGTCGTAATTTTCAGTAACGGCTAAAAATCATTGCAATTTTGACAAACAATATTTTGAACTCAGTTGCTCAATCAAATGGAAAGGAAGATCTAAATCTATGAATATGTAATGTGAATAGTCGAAGTCAAAGAGATATTATGGTGTGGATCACAGGACAGTAATTTTTGGATTGTTGCATGTATTTCTAAAAATATTCATATCAGTAAAAATGATTGATGTAGCAACAATTAAGTAATTTATTGCCAGTGTGACTGTGAGGTGTCTTCCAAATAATACATGCTTGACTCCTTTGCAAACCAAGAAAAAAAGACCCATATATATATATATATATATACATATATTATAAAGTTATAAAATTATAGTAACAATAATAGTTCCAAGGTCAGAAAAACTTGGTATTATTCGTGTGGTATACAGTGCAATTTTTTGGAAGAATGATGCTATCTAATCTATAATCTAGTTTAAATCTACAAGTGCATCTTTTTGCATTGACTATTCACATGATTTTTATCTTAATCATTAATAAAACACTCATTTTCACCTAATAAATATATATATCTTCTCTAGGCTTCTTGCCTAGACTCAGAGCCAAATTTGACTTCTTCAATTCAGTGAATCTGGCAACTCTTCAGTCTAAATTCACAAGTGGGCATAACTCATTCCCACTTAAGTGAGTTGGTTTATTAAATTCAGTGGTGGGACATTTGTTGACTACCATCTCCGAAACATTACGGTCGGCAAGTTAAAACATCTTTCTACATCGTGTTTTTATCAATACTATTATTATTCTTCACAGATAGAGAAAGATAAAGCTTGCAAATTGCAATTATCTATTCCTCTATCCGACTATGTTCTTCTAAATTTTGGATACTGTCTACAATTAGAATTTCCCTTCAGCTTTTCTGTTTTTGTTTTTCGTTTCATTTGCTTTTAAGATAGTGAAAAACCAACTATTCGGAAGCCAAATAAAACCAAACGATAATAAATCATTAAATTCTATGAGAACATTATTTGAAAGGAACAACTAATCTACAGATTGTGAATGGCAGAGATATTAACAAGGAGAACTACATACATCTACAGGCAGAGAAATAGAAGAAGAGTATCAATGACTATACCAACACTATAATACATACAACCAATATGCAACAGCTTTTTCACTCCTGATTAGATGTGTCAAATCCCCAAATTCCGCTCACCATCAGGTTAGAATATCAGCACTCCCACAATAAAAACCTGGAAATAGTGGCAATCAGCAATAGCAGGGAAAGGGGCAGTAACTTGTACTACCACAAGAATTAACCAATCAAGAAGAGCATTATGAGGACACAATTCAATTTCTTTTATACACAAATTTGGACAATTTGGTAGCAGCGAAACTTGTATGGTTCTAGGGCCAACAAGATCAAGTTGGCAAGGACCAACATCCCTCATTACTTTTCTGTTTGTTTCTAGTATCATACATCACAGAGGGAGTCAATCACCATTTTGTATAAATAGGCTAGCATACATATAGAAAGATGATGCTATATTTAGTATATCAATAAAATTTAGCTTGCCTTTGAATTCAGAATTAAATGAGAAAAGAAAAGGTACAATTCTTCTTACATGCAACTGATGGGAATTAACAACATAACAAGCCATAGTCTACATTTTCTGTGCACAATGCAATTCCTAGTTACCTTGCTGGTCAGATTCACACAAGTCTACTTCATAAACTGGCATTAAACTACTTCTCAAAGATCTGGTGCTGACCCAAACAGCATTACCATCCAACTGCAACCACCAACACCCCCATGGTCCCTGTTGGTGCAACAAGATCTTCAGCCAACAACACTCTTTATGGTCCAAGGACAAGAAAAGTGTATGACAGCATAGTCCATGCACACCAGTACTCCTATAAACGTCACAGGCTAGATTTTATCCTATATATTCTTGTGAGCATCTCAGATCCCCAAGAACTGCCACCTGAACTGCAGCCAGCTACAACTCTAGCTCTGATACTGCAACATCCTCACTGAATACAATTACTGCATACTGCCGCTGGCAACGTCAACTGCCTCATTCATTATAGTATCCCTATAGAGTGAGTTAAACCATCCACCATGATTTAATATACTCATGCAAACAGTTGAACACATTGCACCAACTCAATTTAAACTTTATCCAATTCCTCTAGTGTTCCATGTCCCTTGTCCATAGATCCCTTTGGAATTACCGGTGAACATAGAGATGAATTGAACTTTCTGCATCATAATTCTTGAAATTATTGTTACTGTTGTTATTATATAATGATGGCTTAATAATTTTTTCTAACCTCTAGTCATTCTGATCCAATGGATTTATCAGTTTGTACATGCTAACAAAAAGAAAAAAGGGCAAACCACAGAGGATAAATCTTCATTATAGTGCTCAAAACACCCTCAACATAAAAGAGCAATCTAAGTGTATCCACATACTCACTGCAAGCAAACGTGTAAGGAGCACTGATGCCTGGTTAATGATGATTTTTTCCAGCAGTCCAAAGTAACCTATAATACATTTGGAAACAGGGAAAAAATTTGTAAGCTGCTTCATAGAGCCAAAGAGTGATTCACTAGGGGTATCTAAAATATCTGTTGTCAGAATACCAGAATATACAAAGGACTAGGAGGATTATAAGATAGGCAAGCTTATAAAGCCGTTGCTTCTTTTCCCAGTTCAGCTGGCTGTAGATCTCAGTTACATCCACCAAGTGCTGTCTCCTCCTATACCTGGATTGAGGAATTACAAATCGTATTAAACATGGACAATCAAATTAAAAACCTGGTACCTTTGAGGTACGAAATATGCTTATCAATTCAAGTCATCCTTTTATCTAAAGAAGCTCTTTCCATAACCATGTTAGAACTGCACCACAAGTTTGTATGTTTTTCAGTTCACTATAACGAGTTTGTTTTTGCATGCTTCATTGCACTGTGAAGTCACTTCTAAAATTCATTTTGCATTCAAAATGGCAGCAAGATGAAACACGTTACATAATTGCCACCCAAATACTACCTCAGTGTCTCAAACCATTAACAAGCTTAAAACCAATAGAATCAGAAGTACTAGAAATCTGCCTTTGGTCTACATAAGCCACTTTTCTGGTCTTCCAAGTTCTTATTTTCTTTTATTTATTTATGCTATGATATTCTTTCTGTCCTTGTCAAGATTCGTGTTTCTTAATATGGTTCATGCCACTGACATTGAAGCACTGAACCCAGAACACATCCCTTTCCCAAGTGATTTTGAAGTTGTGAATGAAGTATTGTATGGATAAAATATTGCAGAAATCGGAATTATTGGTTAAACTTGGATGAAACTGGATGCACGTTACCATTATGGGATAAAAGAGAGGGAAATCAAGTGATCCACTAGATGCAGTTTGCATTCTAGACATGATAAAAATGCTACTTTTTTTACAGAGGTGGTCCCTGCAAGCATGAACCAGCAACACTAACAAATATGTCATGATGCCAACCAAATATTGCTCCCAAATAATTGGTGCAAAAGAACACTTACAGTCTCACATTATAGTATAGGTACGGCAGACACAAAAGAAACAGAAACCAATGCCCTGTTATAAGAAAGATGGTGCATAAGATTCCTTGAGTCACAAACTCTGGCAAAACTAGCATGTTTATCCGAGCTGCTGAATCATAGGGGTTAATGTAGTCAACCTCGAGATCAGTCAAGCACATGAGCTGCAACTAAATCATCCAAATGTGAGAACACTACAATTAATAGCTGCTGTTAATAAGGATGCTCTCTACTTGATAAAACTACAATTACCAAAAATGTCAATGTGAACACCCAAAATTTAATACCTTAGATGTCTACAATCAAGAACTATCACAAACAAAAACATAAGCTTAATATTGTTTGGCAAAATTTTCAGCAATGAACACAAACAAGTTTATACAAAACAGATCATATAAATTAAATGACTTGTTACAATTGAGTCCTCTAACTTAGCCAATTGACACATAGTTTTGCTATTAATTATTGGATGACTAATACTATACCAAGTAATTAAACCAAATTTCATCCCAAGTAGTGATGCAGTATTATCGATTGGGTTAAATTTTTATGATTATCCAATTGACGAAAGACACAACTTTGAGATAATACTTGGGAAGTGTAATATTGCTCTTATCAATTATTTCAAAACTCAGGAAAACAGCAAAGTTTCTGCAGCACACCAAAACATGGTGCTGGTTGGGCGGCAGCTTTTGAAAGACAACGACAGAATTAATAGCAAAAAACTGGCCGCAATAATCAACATGTACAAAGCTCCTTCTAGTGGTCCTCAATGACAATATAAAGAAGAAATTTACATATATATTTAGGAGCGATGGACGAG
Source organism: Azadirachta indica (assembly GCA_022749755.1). NCBI lineage: Eukaryota > Viridiplantae > Streptophyta > Magnoliopsida > Sapindales > Meliaceae > Azadirachta > Azadirachta indica. The sequence goes on from CM040440.1 coordinate 21,898,876, forward strand.
CTGTTGCGAAGGATCAACGGCTTAGTCCGCGCGACCACCTAACTCGACGCAACGGCTGCCATTACTCTAAAAAGTTTCAATTTTTAGTTAACTGCAAAGCAGGAAAGCAGATATCGCCAGCCTTTTTTTTACAGCAATAGGTTTCGACGCCTTCCTTGACTGGCTAGAGCTTATATAAGGTTTCCATTAATAATCCCGAAATTTAAGCGAATGCAACAACATAATTAAATAAAATTGTTAAAAGAAAACAAAGATGAGAATAGGAACAGATAGAGAAATGACCTGGTGACTGAGAATGCCAAGCAGAGAAATAAGGAAGATGAAGATTAAAAACCATCCAAGCAGGTCCTCCATGACCTCTTCCTCCTCCTCTTGCTCCTCCTTCACCTCTCTCTAATCTCTGCTTTGGCCACGTTTTGCCAAGCTGTTTATTCCAATCGAATTTATACGCTGCTGTGTCGCGTCATTGTAGCTGCACGACACGACATCGTATCTGCCGTTACCGTGTCGTCTTTACAAATAATATCTTATTCAGACTGGCCATCATAATATCAAATACTCTGCTTATCTATCTCGACCCGGTTCGGATCCTTTATAATTGGGGTCTTTTTATCTTATTTTATAATTGGGGCCATAGAGTTGTATTTCAGTGATAAATTGAAAGTTTGAGAAAACTCTCATATGTCTCTCATTGACTGATAGCTGACTATGATTGACTATTTGTTGATCTTCAAATTTATAAATAATTTAATAAAACAATAGTTTTTATAAATATATGATAATTTTTTCCGATAAACTCTCTTTTAATCTCATAAATTTAGTCTAATACCCTTATTAGTTTTAATAATTTCAAAAATATTTTTAAAAATATCAATTTTATTAAAAATAATAATTATACCCTATATAATAACGTTTACTTAAAAAATAACTAATAAATTTATAAAATTTGATAAAATATGATATATTTATATAAATTATTTTAAATAAATAAATAAATATTATTATTATTATTTTAAACACCCTAATAATATGGCTGTTTATTAATATACTATAAATCTTTTATTTTTTATTCGTCATTTTATTGACATTTTATTTTTATTATTTTATTTATATTTTAAATGTGTATACATAATTTAAAATAATTCAAATATCATAAAAGATTTCCACAATATAATTCAAATATTGTAAAAAATTTAAATAAATAATTTAAAATTTTGAAAACATTTAGATAAAAAATTCAAAATTTAATATTCAAAATTTTTTAATTATTTAATTTTTCATTTTATTTTTTATGTAGAGTTAAAATTTATGAATATTTTAGTTTTTTTTTTAGAAAAATAGATGTTCAATTAGGGATGTATGTGTAAATTTTTTCAAATCTTTTATTTATATTTAAATTTCTGAAACTTTAGAGGAGGCATGCGTTAATTCTCCATTTAAAAACGTTATCTTGGCTGAACCATTTCAACCGAATCATGATAAAATAATGTTTCAATATTTTAAATGTTATGGCAAGTGCTCTTAACTGTTGTTATTAATTTATTTCCAAAAGTAAATATACATAATAAAAATTTATGGGATGGTGTGAAATGACATATATTAATAAGTGTTATAAAAAAAAGATTTTATATATAGATGTCCTGGTCCCATTTTATATTGATTATATACATATACATAGTATCATTATCATAAATATATTATAAAAATAATTATATAAATATTTATTATTGCAGGTAAAAATTTATTTAGAGAGTTAATAATAAATTTAAATATTTTGATTTAATTACATTTTTAAACATTAATTTTTTTATAATTTAGGTTATGAATTATATATAGTATTGAATTTAACACTGTACTGAACACAAGATGATACTTGAATATAATTCAATTTAATCTTGTCTTACCCTATTTTATCCTATTCAAACCCAGTCAAATGCAGCAAATGCAGCAAGCCGAGTTAACGGATAACAAAACACACTTGCGTTAATTCAGGTCCATGTAATTATATACAGTATCACATTGTTAATTATATAATAACATCTCAATGTAAGGTTTTGTTGTTTGGCTGTGACATATAAACCACGCGAATCAATTAAAATGCTACAAATATATTCATGTCTGCGTGTGGCTAAAAGCATTGTGTTGGTAATTGCTTCACACTTAAACCATCACCGTTCCCTCTATTTTCATTTTTCATCATCCAAATTATTAATCACGTGCCATCCAAATCTATTTTGCATGACCATATATAAATATTATTATTATTATTATTTTAAAAATTTATAGGAATATAAACCAAATTTCACTGTAATTTAATGCAAGTGAGATATAATCTCCGATTTTTTCATATTACCTTAAAAAAATTCATTAATCAAATAAACTTATAAAAATAGTTTATAATTATTTCATATATTGACTATTTTAGAAATTAATTTGCTTCTAATAAAATTGAAATTAAATAATTAATATTTAATTAATAATTGTAAACATATATTTTTCGTTACATTTAATTAACGCGAATATATATATATATATTTATATAAATTCGGATACTACATTCATGATTTATGAGATAATTATGCAATTAATTTATCAATGCATCGATGCCTGTACCCTAACAGAAACGGTGTCGGTTTTAGGCTACACTTTTCTTGTTGCCGAAGACAGTATCAGATCTTATAACACTGAAAAACGAAACCATTCACTGTCTCAAAGTCTCTCGTCCTAATTACTCTCTCTGTCTCTGTCGCTCAATTCATCATGACGAAGCAGCATCCCAACTGGTCTCCCTACGACAACAATGGAGGGTAATTTTTTTTCTGATCTTACGTTTATATATATAACTGTGTTTAGGGTTTTTACTGATAGTATAGTTTCTACCATATGTATGTTGTGTGTTTCTCCAGATCTTGTGTTGCGATTGCCGGAGCCGATTACTGCGTTATCGCGGCCGATACCCGAATGTCAACCGGTTATAGCATCCTCACTCGTGATTATTCCAAAATCTGTAAACTGTATGCTCCCTCATCAGATATCTCTTCATTTTTACCCTTTTTATATTGTCTTCGTGCTGTTAATTATTGTGTTTATCAGTAGTTAAAATTTTGGGTTTAGTAAAATTTAATTATTGACTTCAATTATTATGTTTTTTTGGATGTTTGATAGGCGAGATTGTATAGATTTCATATTCAGACAGTTGGTCGATTTTGGTTGTAGGCGCTGCTCAATGAAATCTGTGTTTTGTGCATAACTTTAAAAAAGTATGGAAGTCTCACTTTTAAATTCACTGATTTATGCTTCTGACTTAATTCAGAAACTGTTAATATTGTGCAAATGATTGTTACTACAGCTAGGTAGCTTTATAGATTGAAAAATAGAGCTATATGATGAACAGCAATACGTGAATAAAAAATTCTTGCCTAACTCAAGTCTAGAGGTATGGTTACTGGTGAATGTTGACTGTCTATTCTGGGCTTTAACATTTGAAACAGTATACCAGTTTGATGACCTTGGAAGGAACATATTCATTCACGTTGTTGACTTGTGTTTTGGCTCTTAGAGCAATTGCGATGAAAAGTTTACATAATTCTTTGGCTTATATTGTGACTACACTGCAAGACACCAATCCCAGGCTTTTAAGTATGAGAGGACAGCAATAATTGGACATGTTTGATCTTCTAGGAATATGCTAAGCTCATATGAGAGCTAAAATGAGTAAATTTATTTCATATATGTAACTTTTTTCCTTCTAATTTTTGACTCTTGTGCTGTGCTGTGTTGATTTGCAATTGGTATCATTTATTCTTTTGGTTCTCATAGTTGGAAACGATGTCTGAGCAGTCAATGGATGCATTTTTAGAGCATTTTTACGGATTTCCTCAATAACAGGTCTTTCTTTTTATTTTTTAACCTCTTGCAGGGCTGACAAATGCGTTATGGCCTCTTCTGGTTTTCAAGCTGATGTGAAAGCCTTGCAAAAACTCTTGGCAGCAAGGCACTTGGTAAGCTTTCAAAGAAATTGGACTGAGCTGATGTTCCTTCCATAGAACCAGTTTTGAAATATGCTATACAAGGAGGTGGCTATATCTGATATTTCATGACTTTCATTGCTAGACTACATTGTCATTTTGTTGATTAGTTACATTTTTCTGTAAATATAAAGCTTAGAAATTTCTGTTCACATATTGTTTATCCATTCATATCTTCTGGTAATAATGTTGTACTAGGATAGTAGTCATTTATGATTCTTGTCTGTTCTGCATACACTTAGTTTAAACTATGTGATGCTATTATGGCCCTTGGGAAGAACTTAATATAAAGATAAGTGAATCAAATTTTTTTGTTATGCAAGTAGTATTGGAAAACCAGTTTGTATACGAACCCGCTGAAAATATATTTAATGCAGTTATAATCTCCTAATATGCATTATCTAAAACTGAGGGAGCGTGTGTTTTCTGAATGTTATTTTTCCTATCCTTCTCTTTGCAAGGAGGTACTGGCATGATATCACTATTTTATTTTTTCCTTTTCCTGGGCATTTCTCAAAACAGATCTACCAACATCAGCACAACAAGCAAATGAGCTGTCCTGCAATGGCTCAACTACTCTCCAACACCCTATACTACAAACGTTTCTTTCCATATTATTCATTTAATGTAGTGGGTGGCCTTGACAATGAAGGTAAATTATTACCAGCTGTCAATGCTAGTTTTTAAGCTTCTTTTTTTCTCAGTCTGTGAAATTATTGTCTATTCCAAAATTCAGGTAAAGGTTGTGTCTACACGTATGATGCTGTTGGTTCCTATGAGAAGGTTGGATATAGCTCTCAAGGTTCTGGCTCCACGCTCATCATGCCTTTTCTGGATAACCAACTGAAGTCTCCCAGTCCTCTTTTATTGCCTGCCCAGGTATGTTCTTAATTTGAATATCTAATAACATATTTTTCAGTGCTTTTGTTCTTACAAATTTCTGCTTAAAAATTTGTGCTCTCTACAGGATGCTGTTACTCCTCTTTCAGAAGCTGAAGCAGTTGATTTGGTCAAAACTTGTTTTGCATCAGCAACTGAGAGAGATATATACACTGTAAGTTTATTTTCCTTCACAGTCTAATGCCCAGAAACTTAGATGTGGGTGATGGTGTGGCAAAACTTTAAATTTTGATATCTGAAATGACTATATATTGGAATGTCATTGTTATTTTTTTTCTTTTTTTTTACCTCCATTGTGGAATCGAAGGATCTTTTAGCAGTCAACCAACTCTTTGGGTTGGGGCAGTCCTACTTACTGGACTTTTATAGCTGCCCTTAGATTTGTCTTTTTCTTATATGTTCTTGAATGTTTGACAGGGAGACAAACTTGAAATTGTTGTCCTAAACAAAGATGGTATTTGCCGTGAATACATGGAACTGAGGAAGGATTAATCACCTTGGAACGGCTGATCAAACTGAAGTGAAATATTGGAGTTGCTTTGATCTGCTGTTAGTGGCAGTTTTACAGTGTTCTGTTATTATGGTTCTGCTGTTTTCTAATTTGAATCCAGTTTGAAATATATTTTCTTCCTAGTGGATTTGTTGCAATGATGTGGCCTGTAATGGACTGTACTCGTAGATCATGATACTGGAAGATTAGACTTGGTTAACAGTGTCATCGGGGATTATTATTCATCTTTGATTTTGCTTCTTGGTTCTCTCTTCCTGGTAGGAGTCGGGCGTTTGACAATAAGATAATTTTTGCTATCTAATGAAAATTGAATAAAAATGCAGTGGCATCAGATTGTGCATGTTTCCATATGAAAAACATGTTAGTTTTAGCGGCAAAACTAAAACATCAGTATTTGAATCACATTGTTCCTGTGCATTATTTTTCCTTGGAAAAGCTTGAGCAATGAGAAATTTTGGTTGCAGTGGTTTATTTTTATCGTAATCTTGAGAATTTTGTGAATATACCCCCTCAGAAACTGTCTAATGAAGCCCATCCTTTCCTCTCCAGCTCTAATCGCAATGCCTGAAATAAATACGAGGAATCTGTCAAGACTGTTAAATCAGTTGGCATTGTTATGTACAGTTGTCTGGAACTGCAAAGACTTGAACAACTTCACCTTGACTCTCTTTCTATTGGCATCAAAATCAAAGTCTCCCAAGCGTGAAGCAGACCTATATTCGACAATCGAATCCTTCCCCGGAGGAAACCAGAACTCCACATCATCTACAAGCTACTTAAGCACAAATTCAGTCAGTCGCGTCATAAAAATGTTTGGTGACAAGAATTACTCAATTACTCTTATAGATGATACCCCCAAGATTGGAGTTTCGTATTCCACGTGCACATAATCGTCTTTCTTTTCAACAATTCGTGGGGTGAATTTGTCTGGTTTTGTTGATTTTATCTGCATGATGAATAATTGAAATTAAGAAATTTACTTCGACGAATTGATTAGAGATGTTTCATAACTCATAAGTTAATTCATTTCCTACCACTTGAAGGAGCTCTTCCATGGCCACATCTCTGCTTACAGGCTTTTTCCTCCCACGATTATAGTCCCTGTCAGACAAAATATAGCACGTGCACCAAATTCAGTGAAGTCGGTGCACATTTTCCACGAGCTTTCACTCTTAATCATTGTCCCACCTCTCACAATATCAAATCCCACAGTAAAAAAAAAAAGAAAAAGAAAAAGGAAAAGGAAAAGGGCCTTTGCTTTACCAAGGTGGGGCGTAATGAGTGAGGTCGCCAATATTCTCCGATGTAGAAATACAGTTCTTGGTAGCAGGACATAAAGCTAGCGCTGGTTGATTCTTCTGCACTCCCAGGTAATCCGGCTTTTTTCCGCTGCAGCACACAGAAAAATCATAAATTAAATTCAAGTTTCTGAATTTGGAAATAAGAAGCAAACCCGATGAATAAAAAGAAACGTACCTGAGGTTGAAAATGGCCCCAACCACTGCTGATTCGCTGCTCCTCAGTATTATTTCCCTAAAAATTAATAAAATGATTTACATAAGGATTTCAATTTGCGTTTCACATAAAACATTCGCATTGCATCGAGAGAGAAAATTAAAGTACCTTCGAGTAGTTTGATTGGTGGGTTTTTTATCGGGCTTCTGGGACTGAGAGAGGATAATACGTTGGGGAAGAGTGGAAACATTATAGCGCTTGTTGTATTTCTTACAGTAGCAGTATGCGCTTGAACTCGACATTGAAGCCATTTTTCTGAAGCTCAATTTCTTGCCGTCTCCCCAGCATTTTATGGCCTTATCTAGAGACCAGCGCACCGCGTATTTCGAATACGACGCCGCGTTTCCAACGATCGTAAAACGTGAAAAAAATGAGCCAATCGCGGTGCTTTCAATTAATTAATTCATTAATTTCTAAAATTTCAGCTGCGAACGATTATTTTTTTTGTTACCCTTACTTTGTCAATTAATTACCGAAATGGCATGCTAAATCTTATGCCGTAAACTGCAAATAATTAAAGTTGTGTTGGCCGTTATGTAATTTAACAAAATTCTCAACCCGAGGCGGGAAGAATAAATGGTAATTTCGCGACTTTTTAAAATGAAAACCCATTTCTATTCCGTTGATTCCACAGACTTCGGAGACAAGCTTTCTCTCGTAACTCGCTCCACTCTGTAATGGCTCGAAACAGGGTAAAATTTCACTCGCTGATTTTCTCTTTGAATTTTACTCTGCTCTTGATTTAACTCTCAAAATCATGTTGTTTAAATATGCTTATTCTAGGGTTTTACTGTAAATTGACTGAAATGTTAAATCCTTTGGTTATATTGCGTAGCATTTCTCTCGAGATACTCATATCTATTTTATATTCACTTTATTTTATTTGTTGTGTTACGATGTCTTCTTGAATGGTGGAATCTTTAAATTTATTGGTAGATCTTTTACTAACTTAATTGACTTAAAAAGACTCTGGAAGGAGTTTTCATATATTGATATGTAAATTTGAGCTACTCAATATGAAAGTGTAATTAAAGAGGTCAAACAATCTTTGCCTTTTTATTGCCGACAAATTTTATGTGATTTCTTTTTCTTTGGGTACATGTGAGAACAGGAAAAATTGATATTGTTACTAGATGTCAGTCCTTCAATGCACGGTGTTCTTCCAGATGTTGAAAAGTTGTGCACCTTGCTTGTAGGAAAGAAGGTAAGTCTTTGGGTTTTAAATTCTTTTTCTCATCATCTCTATTATATGTTTCCCCTTGAGGTATTTGTTACTGTGCTTTGAGTGGAAGAAAGAATACATTGGTGATTTGTAGACTATATTTTGAAGCACTGCTGTAACTCTCTTCTGTTTCTGTATATGTCAGCTTATTTATGGAAATGCTGATGAAGTTGGAGTTGTTTTGTTTGGAACCGAAGGTAGGCCTGAACCTTTTTACCAACAATTCTGCACAACTGATATTATATAGACTATGTTAAATTCCAACACTTTGTTACTTGTGATGGCATCGATATGTTAAAGTGATCTTCAAATTCTCAAAATTTTTTTAAATAACTTATTTAGGAAGCATTACTAATTTATCTTCTCTTGGATTTCACAGACACCAAAAATGACCTGACAAAGGAAGTAGGCGGATATGAGCATGTTATGGTTTTCCAAGATAGCAAAGTTGTTGGTGAACATCTTCTCAATTCTTTAAAACGTCTCCCTCGAGGGACTTTTCCTGGTGATTGTATCCACTCTTTTTCGAGGTTCTTACTATTTGGCTTTTCAAGTTCATGTCCTGCCTTCTATGTACGGCCCTTGTTCCTGCAATTGTTATCTTGGTATCCATAATCTTCTTCACAACATTTTGATCCCTAGGTTCCTTGGGCTCAAAAATAGACTTTCCTGCTAGAAGCTTATTGACCTCCAGAAAATGTACTTTAGTCTCTGTTCTTGGCCATATTTTCTGATAAGGATATGCTTGTTGCATTATATTATTCTTTCCGGCGACCTACACATATATATTGTTGAAAAAGAAATTTTGATTCTCATCTCATGCGATAATTTTTCTTCTTTAAATTTGTATTTTGAACGTCGGTCAACATGTTGTGTTGTGTTAAATCATCTTTCATCTCTTCTAATTGTAATTATTCAACTTTCTGTTTAAGGTTTTCATGTGGATCTGTCAATGGACAACTCAAGTATGATGCTTGCTTAATTATCTTCTGATTATTTTCATGTGTTTAGTGCCTTGACTTTAGTAGTTCTTGATGCAATTGTTGTCGGGGTGGATATGCTGATAAAGCAATATAGAGAAACATATAAAGGAAGGAAACGTCTCTGTCTTATAACAGATGCACTATGTCCTATTAAAGATTCAGATGTAGGAACCAAAGAAGATCAAGTCAACACCATTGCCAGGCAAATAGTTACATTCGGCTTGAAAATGGAAAATATTGTTGTGAGATCAAATTTAAGTGGTGAAGTGAATAAACAAATTGTGGATGAGAATGATCATATATTGAATCTATTTTCAAAGAAATCAAGCACAAGGACATTGTATGTTGATAGTCCAATATCATTAAGAGGTGCGCTGAAAACTCGAAATATATCTCCAGTCACAATATTCAGAGGAGACCTTGAACTCGGCCCAAAAATGAAGATTAAGGTGAGAGTTTTGGTATGCTACTAAAATATTTTCAAGCATATGTAGTTTTCTTTTGCATGCTGTTGTTTTGAATGGTTATATGTGTGGGTGTGTTTGATTTATTTGTTGTTCTTTTTCGAAGTTTCAAGTTGCAAAAGCAGCTAGTTTAATGCTTACAATTAAAGTTGGTGTAGATCTCTTGATGATTTTTTGTGGGATTCGTCAGTCACCGAGTCCATAACTTAATCAGTCATATTCCTTTTTACATATCAAATATCACATTTGAACTTTTCTTATACTGCATTAAACTCTCTCAAGTTTTTATTACTAATTTTACATTCATTTTTCTCTTTAACATTTGAATTCATTAATGGTAAATTTTGAGTAGATATGGGTCTATAAAAAGACAGCAGAAGAGAAGTTTCCCACTCTTAAGAAATATTCTGATAAAGCACCTTCAAATGATAAATTTGCCACACACGAAGTCAAGGTTGATTATGAGTACAAAAGCAATGAAGATCCTAGTAAAGTTGTACCCCCAGAGCAAAGAATTAAAGGTTATCGTTATGGACCTCAAGTAGTACCTATATCATCTGCGGAATGGGAGATTGCCAAGTTCAAACCAGAAAAGAGTGTGAAGCTTCTCGGATTTACTGATGCTACAAATGTATTGCGGTAGAAGCATTTGCTTTAACTTAAATATGTTTTATTTGCTTTTGATTAATATTGATTGAGAATATATCTTTTTGTCTTAATAATTCTTTTTTCCTTTTTCTGATATTCATTGGCGAAGACACTACTACACGAAAGATGTCAACCTTTTTATTGCTGAACCGGGCAATACAAGGGCAATTCTGGCAGTTTCAGCATTAGCAAGAGCAATGAAGGAAATGAATAAGGTTGCAATTTTGCGCTGTGTGTGGAGACAGGGACAACAGACTGTTGTTGTTGGTGTCTTGACTCCCAATGTTTCTGAACGTGATAACATTGTAGGTCTCAATATGCAGTTTCATTCCATCCTTCTTTCAAAATTTTTAATTGTACATCCTTGCTTCTATTTTTATTCTTGGATTTACAATCCATGGTGAAAATTTCCCTTTTTTCTGTTTTTACTGGGCAGCCTGATTCATTCTACTTTAATGTACTTCCTTTTGCTGAGGATGTTCGGGAATTTCAATTCCGCTCTTTCAACAATATTCCTATGTCGTGGCAGCCAAATGAGCAACAGCAGGAGGCTGCAGATAACCTGGTTAAGATGCTTGACCTTGCACCATCTGGCAAACCAGAAGCTTTGCTGCCTGAGTTTACCCCAAATCCTGTTCTGGAGGTAATTAAGTATGTAATTAGTATGTCTGTATTATACTATCCTGCTTCATTTTATCAGTTATATTTGTAAATCCTTGAAAGAGTTTCCCATTCTGGTTTCAGTTCCTGTTGTCTGTTTGGATGTCTTAATATCTTTATGTGCTACTCTGAAATATGGAGAGTAAAATGGTCATGAATGTGCATCTGGTTTTTGTTGAGTTGTTTCTGACGATTTCCATTAACTTTAGTGTAAATTTCATTTTTTTTTCTTGTGTATGCAGTCATATTCACTTGCTTTTTACTGTACTTGTATTCTCTTATGAGAACATTCAATGATTCAAATTTTGCATGTGCACTGGGGTTGAGGGGAAGTGGTTTCTTATTTTATTGATTCTATGGTAGGCTATTAGTAATGTGCCTTCAGGCTGCACAACAGCTAAGTTCTTCTTTCCTATTCCATGGACCTTCCTTTGCTGCTGGCGGGATTGGATCTTACGTCTGTAAACATCAAGAAACTTTAACAGCTGGGCTATTTAAATACGATTCCTCTATAGTGCTGTCATAGTTTGTCCCATTGAGCAGATAATTACCGGAGTAAAATGTAGTTATTGAATGTATATTTAGAGTCTCATAATAGAAACATGCTATGTAGTGCTTGTACTGCCGGAACATTAGAGAGAACTACCTGCATTAACAATAACTTTGTAGGCAGTGTTTAAGAATATTTTCTGGGAATTTTTTTCTGCTCAATATGCCTTGTGAATTTTAGCTGAAACTAATAGCAGAAGTTCTGTATGTATTGTTAGCGTTTCTATCGTCATCTAGAGTTGAAATCAAACCACCCAGATGCAGCTGTGCCTCCACTTGATGAAACTCTTAAGAAGATTACTGAGCCTGATCCTGCACTTCTTGCTGAAAACAAGTCTGTTATCGGTGCATTGTGTAGACAATTTGAGCTCAAGGAGAATCCTAAGGTCATCCTTTTTTAACTAAAAATTTTCTTTCACTTCCAAGCTTATCCTAAACATTGAGGTATTAAAATGATGTGGTATGCAGCTGAAGAAATCAACTAGGCGATTACAACAGGGGAAACCATCTGGCTCAGGTGAGGGTTATGTTGATGCTGATGTATCTGATGCTCAATTTGTCAATTCCATTGAAAACAAATCATCTGTAGTCAAAGTTGAGAAAATTGGAGATTTGACCCCTGTCCAAGATTTTGAAGCTATGATTTCCAGGAGAGATAGTCCTGATTGGGTGAGCAAAGCAATGAAAAATATGAAAAATAAAATATTTGACCTAGTGGAAAACTCGTATGAAGGGGATAATTATCCTAAAGCAGTGGAACTTTTAGTTGCCCTACGTAAGGGTTGCATCCTTGAGCAAGTATATCTCTCTCTCTCTTCTCTCTCTTCCCCTTGGTTTCTTTTTGCATGGATAATTTTTGCTTTTATATATGTCATTTGCAACTCTATTGTAACATCTTTTCAACTACAAATCCAAATAACTCAATAGTTTATTTTTCTATTGTTCTGTAAAGCATTCCTGTTGTATGTATCGAGACTAGAGCCACAAATTGTTGGTTAACTTAAAGAAAATTCTTCTGTGCAGGAACCAAAAGAGTTCAATGATTTCCTGTGCCATCTTTGCAAATTCTGCCGGGAGAAGAATCTCAGCAATTTCTGTCAGTTTCTTAAGTCCAAAGAACTCTCATTGATCTCGAAGTCAGAGGCTATAGACAGGTTTCATATTCTTAATTTCCTCTATGGCCCATTTACATCCCGTGAGTTTTCCTTTCTTTTAGCGGCCATTTAATTTCATGTTTTCATTTTTTTCTCTCCGGAGCAGTGATGTTACAGATAATGAAGCCGGAAGCATCCATTTTATAGCAGAGCTAAAACTTGAGGAGTAGAGACATCTCTCGTCATGTACAAATAAAATCTAGTAGAGTTTGTTTGTTTTGCATATTCAGGAAATGTAAAATTTGCGATAAGTCTCATGATGTATATACATCCATCTTTTTGTTGAATGTAGGAATTTATATTCAAATAATTGATAAGATGTATTTTTTTCTTTTCTAAATTAGAATTTTGCTTGATACAATGAGATTCTCTGTAAACGCTATATTGCTTCCGCAGTAAATTAGATTGTGTACTAAAATTATTATCTTTCAATCATCTCTAATTTTGATGGAGAACCAAAATCGACTTTACATGGTTTGAAGATATGATTTGGATGAGTTAGGATTTCGCTGAAAAAATGTATTTTTGGTACAAAACAAACCCGATAAACCAGCATTTTAATTTTAAACCTACTAAAGTAAATTATTAATTTTTTTTTGTAAAAAAAATGCAACTAGCCTTCACAAGAGTTAATTAAAAATAAAAAAAGGTAAACACAAAAAATAAAATAAAAACGTTATTTTGACTTCGGACAAGTGAACTGACCGGGCATGATCGTTGTCCTTCCAAGGCTTGTAGACGTTCTGCTGCTTGCTTGGTTATATCAAGAATCATCATGATCATCATGGGCACGAACGATCAGGTACCTTATTCTTCTTTCCTTCAATCTATGAAGTTAGGGTTTCACTTTCAAATTCGTCTCTCCACTCTTAATTTCTACTGAAACCTCTGTCGAGACTTGATCAAGTTCAAATGTTGCTGTTTAGAGTGAAATCCTGTCTCTTAATTTTCTCTGTTGAAGCAATAACTAAGTTTCCAAGCTCATCGCTATATCATCTTCTTATAGAAGGACGCAAGTAGTACATCGTCTTCTTCTTCAAAGCTTGTCTTGTATTCTTACTGGCAGAGCTCTTGTTCTTGGCGTGTCCGCTTCGCTTTGAACCTTAAAGGTTTTTCTTTTACTGTTTACATCTTCGTTGAGTTGAACCTCCAAATCTTGTTATATATATATATATAATATAATATAATATAATATAATATAGGTTTTTTATGAATGTGTAGGTGTTCCTTACGAGTGCAAGGCTGTGGACCTTGCAAAAGGAGAACAGTTTAGTCCTGGTAAACGTGGAATTTATAATATGCACTTGTCTTGCATGTTCCGCATGAAACGGATAAGGAGTGCAGTTTTACATTTTCTATCATAAAATGAAAATTGCAATAGATACTAATTTTATATCTGATTTCCAGAGTTTGAGAAATTGAATCCCCTGCATTTCGTCCCGGTGTTAGTTGATGGTGATGTGGTGGTCTCAGATTCCTATGCAATATTGCTGGTTGGTGTTCTTTGTCTGTTAAATGCAATCCACATTATTGTCAATTGTTTTTGAAATGCATTAAATAATGATCTTAAGGTTCAATTTCACATTGGTCTTTGTGTGGTTCCTCAATTTCTATGATGACACTTAGTTTTTCCTTTTGATATTGTGTTACTAGTCTTCATCGTTCTGATATTTAAGTTATTATCAATTTTTCTTTCTGATATGGTGTTACTAGTCTTCATCATTCTGATATTTAAGTTATTATTATTGTTCTTGATTAGTATTTGGGGGAAAAGTATCCTCAAAGAGCGTTGTTACCAGCTGATCTGCAGAGAAGAGCTTTGAATCTCCAGGTAAGAATTGTGGCGGTTGTTCTCTTGATTTCGGTGTGAAATCTCTGTCGAGTACTTGATGGAGTTTGTTGGATGCAATTCTTAAATTTGAAATTGAGTTCTCAGTCCTATGATATTGTTGCATTGTCCAAAGTTTCATCTTGTGTACTGTGCCAAGTCAATTAGCAACCTCAGCAATTCAAAGAATAAAATATAAATATGATATTTAATGTTTTCGTTGAAACTGCTATGACATGCAATGTGTTGTTACTTTCCAATTCTAACAAAACATTTAATTTCATCGATGGCAAAAAAATATATGGTTGGAACTAATAGAACCATTCAATTTGGATGCCTCCAAGTTCATATGTATGGCACTAAAGTTTATTTCTTTTGCGAGAAGGTGAAGGATTTATGGTGGTTCAATATGGATTCTTTTTTAACTCCTGTATATGTCCATGTGTTATTTTTATGCCAAATTTCAGGTTGCCAGCATAGTCAGCTCTAGCATACAGCCTCTTCATATGCTATCAGTGCTGGTACATACTGTTTCTATATGATTAATTTTGATTGTATGTTTGTAGATTTCATGAACTATGTCACTTCCCTCTCTCTTCCTCCTATTCTATTCTGTAGAAATATATTGAGGAAAAGATTGGTCCAGAAGAGCGAATTTTATGGGCTCAGTCTAACATAGAAAAAGGTTTCCTAGGTAAGATTTTCTACCTACCTCACCCCTCTGGGCAACACATCTCTTCTGAGAGGCAATTTACCTTCATGCCAAACTATTGAAGGTTTCTCTCTTTCTGCTACTGATAGCAGTTCTGTCTCCCTTTTGTACAGCTCTTGAGAAATTGCTGAAAGATTTTGATAGCAAATATGCCACTGGAGAAGATGTATACATGGTCTCTCAGAAATCCTCTAATTGTCTACCAATACTTTTAGAATTATCTTTTGTTACAATTAACTTGAATGCTCTGACCCTTTTCTTTGTGATTGATATATGTGCTGCTGGTGAAAGATTTTTATAAGTAATATTCATAAATACCTGAACAGAAGGGTGTATTGGTGTTTTAAATGGGGGATATGGAAATTTCTGGCGAAGGATTATTTCAAATATCTTTCTGAAATTAAGGTTTTCCATCAAGATAATTGTTATCTTGGGTTAGTTATTTATTCTATGAAGTCCCTTCTCTATGAACTTAACTCTCTCACTCTTTGCGGCTTCTTTCATACCGTATAATTGTATTTTCACTTTTAGTACGAGGAGTCCTGATTCTATGATGTGGAAGACTGTACCGTTGGATTGCACTCATTGATCCCTTCTATGCTGCTTCACTTTTCTTCCAATTTGTTTATTCTTTCTTCATTTTGGAATTCTTTTGTGTCAGTTTTTCTATTGAAATTTGGCTACAAACAGTTTCAGAAAAAAATTAAACAAAAAAAAAGCTACTCAGTTGCCTCAACTACCAAACACCTCGAGACCAAAAGTAATTGCTAATTCTCTATCACAATATTTTTTATATTTAGAAATTATGACTATAAAATATTATTTTTAACAGAAAAATAATTCAATTTAGTTCACTCGACTGCCAAACACCTTAAGACCAAAACTGATGATTCGGAGGTTGTCATTCACAGGCTGATGTGTTCTTGGCTCCACAAATTGCTGTTGTTACGACGAGGTTCAACATTGACATGGTATAGTATTATTCCTTATTTTGTTGTGCTCTTTTCTTTTCAGGTAACTACTTCTATTATACCCTAGAGATACTAGTTTTCACTCTTACTGCTCCAGTGCAATTCTTTTGTTGTAAAACCTATGAGATGGATCTTGGCTACATATCGTGCTCATGTTTTTGCTCATATAATTCATCGGAGTACACAATAGAATTTAAGTAACTTTACCATATTTAAACCTTATGTGCTTGTATGTTTGAGGAAGGAAAATAGTTGATGCTGGAGCACGATATGACAAAAGATTCAGTAGCATGTTTTGTTGTTCCATCAAGTGGAGGCCTTGTAAAGTGAAGTCTTCTTATATGATTCTGTATGTAAATAGTGTGGGCAAGCATAAACATATGCTATGTTAACTTCTTACTTGCATAAAACTAAACATCTCTTCGCTATTTATGCAGTCCAAGTTCCCTACTTTAAGTAGGATATATGAATCATACAAAAGTTTACCAGAATTCCGAGCCTCATCACCAGAGAGACAGGCAGATGCAGTGCATTAAGTTTGGTTTTCTTCCTCCATATTTTACTTCAGTACAGTGCCCACTTATCTCATAAATAACACCATTTCAATGCTGGTATCTCTCTAGTATGTTTGTATTAAGTTATTTCTCCTATTCCTTTTAATACCATACCATCCAATTGCTAGAAGTTGTATTTGAAATGACAGAATGCATTAATAAAATATTAAAAATAAAAAACGTGGACAGAGTCTAAGGTGGCCCTCTCCATAATCTTGTTGAGCATGTATTTGTTGAGGTTTCATTCTCAAGCAGTGGCTTTCTAACTTCTATCGATAAACAGTCAGGAAGTTTTTTAATTGCTAATGGTAATGATAGAGTAGATATGTTGTGTGTGTGTGTGTGTGATTCAGTTATTACCTAATTATTGACGCTGTGATTTATTTACGGAAAACTGTTTGTAGACTAACGCAAGTTAAAGAATATCTTATGCTGGTTTCTACCATGCTTAGGGAATTACTGTGTCAATTTCCTATCCAATCTCCTCGTCTTTCAACTCTCATTTCTCCAATTATGGGTCTTGATCTTATCCAGGTCTTTCTGTAAACAATACAATGTAGCCTTACCTTAATCTGCATGCAAGATGCAGAGGCAGCTGCAGGAAGAAGAGAGCTAAGTTCTGCAGAGAAACTATGGTTTAACTATTCAGCCAAGAAACAAGGTTATATTCTTCACCATCACAACATCCCCTTTTCGATCTTGTTTTAGTCTATAGTTCCTCAGCCATACATGCATGTTGATCGAGCTTATTCGATCCAAGAAAATAAACAAATACAAGAATCAACCCAATGTCCAGAGACCGTTCTCAGGAACTTTGAGTTGCTACAACAAACATGTCAGACAAACTTTTCTACTTGTTGCTGGGTCGTCTGCATATTTTCTCCTATCCTCTTGTCAAGTATCTTACCCTTCATCTCAAACATAACAATTTCACAAATTTCAAGATCCCATGAGTAATTTGATTTGAATAGAGTCCGAGAATTTGTTGAATTTTTTATGGCAGTGGATAGGCATTCCGACAAGTTTACGTGGGAAATATTTGGGCAATTGTCGGTGTACTTCTATGATAGAGGATTATTCCAACTACGGGAATCATCGATGACCACGTGCATCATGAATATCCACACATCTCCAACAGGATTTGCCGCATGCATCATATGTTCATTGGTCTGAGAATTTGATCGGCGGCATACTTCATATTGAGAGAAAAGGAGTCCATTGAATTCCTGTTGAAATTCCTTTGGAGTCTATTGAGATGCAAATTTCCATGACTATAATCATTATTATGTATGTCTGGAAATACAGCCACAGTAACTTTTCATTGGTAAGACTGCAATAAAGAGATTTGGCCAAAAATGTTACATTTTTTTTTTCTTTTTGTTACAATTGACAATTCATTTAAAAACGGTAAAAACTACAATAAAACAATTTTTTTTTTTTAAGGAAACATACGGTACATTCATATGACATATCACATCACATGTCTAACCTATCAAATACAAAAGAAATCAAAATATCATCATCATCATCATCATGGCTACCGTGAAGTTAAAAGATAAAAAGAGAAAGTTACCTTGGTGAATTTACTTGAACAATTAAAACTTAGAAGTTTTTGGAACTAACGTGTTTTGATTTGATGATAAATTTCTTCAGGACTATGTATGGGCATCATAAATCTCTTCTCAATGAGATGCCACTCATGTCTTAAGCAATTTCTGAAATAACCAGCAGCAATAGCCAATAACAACATGGAGAGACAGATACTACTTTTCCAAAAATCTCAAAATGAGTACACTTTTTTGGAAGTTCTCTTTTCACTTTCTTTCTTCTTTCTCCTCAGGTTTTTTTTCCATCAATTTTTGTAATTAGTGAATAAATACACAATATAATATAGTTTTTCATATGTATATTTGGGGTCATTTTCAATATATTTGTAACTGTCCATAAAGGACATGCATTCGACTCCTTATCTGATTGGTAGAAATTTCATATTAAGGGGAATGTTTCAGAATTTTTGAGTAGATAATTCTTTTTAATGAGGATAAATTTTTGAGTGTTAAACTTCTCATTAGAATTACTAATAGATTTTTAATAAAATATTAATAAAAGTGTAAAATGATTTGTAATATTAAAAAAGAAAAAAAAAAAAAAAAAAAACTCACCAACCTGCGATTAAGACTCTTTACTTCGACAATGACGCGTCACATTCCAACCACAAAAAAGGTCGGTCTTGCCAAACTTTCATTATTGTGTTGACATAGAGGAAGGAAGAAATTGCAAGATGCAGCATTTGAATTCAACGCAAACTCGTTAAAATTTAAGTTTAGTTTGGTGTTGAGATGCTATATATACTCAGTACATACTTTCTCACTACATAGAAATGACCAGTAGCACTTGGTTCACTAGGTCTCTCTCTGGGTCTGTGTTCTAATTTTCCTTCAAGTTTTTTTTTTTTTTTTTTTTTAAAATAAATAAAATGTTGGAGTACCTGAATCTGAAAGATGCAGAAGTAGCAGTCGGCAGAAAGCTGACATTTTGGGAAGAATTGTGGTTCAATTACTCGGCCAATAAACACGATTTCATTCTTCACTTCCACAACATTCTCTTCCTGTTCTTGTTTTATTCTCTAGCTCCTCTACCATACATGTTGATCGACCTCATTCAATCCAAGAAAATAAACAAATACAAGATTCAACCTCAAGTCCGAAGAACATTTTCAGACATGTTTAAGTGTTACAAATATGTGATGAAGACTTTTATTCTTGTTGCCGGCCCTCTGCAAATCTTGTCCTACCCCACTACGAAGGTAATAATAATAATTTTTAATTATATAGCAAGCAATTAATAATTAATAATTAATTTAATATAATTTAATTTGTTTTGGGCAGTGGATTGGGATTCGGACAAGTTTGCCATTACCTTCAAGGTGGGAAATGTTCTTGCAATTGTGTGTATACTTCATTATAGAGGATTATGGTCATTATTGGGTGCATAGATGGCTGCATACTAAATGGGGATACGAGAAAATACATCATGTACACCATGAATATACATCACCAATGGGATTTGCAGCGCCATATGCTCATTGGGCTGAGGTTCTCATTCTCGGAATCCCATCGTTTGTTGGCCCTGCGTTAGTTCCTGGACACGTAATCACTTACTGGTTATGGTTCATTTTGAGGCAAATGGAAGCAGTTGAAATTCATAGCGGGTACAATTTAATAATTCATTAATTCATTTGTTTATTAGTTGCATTTTGAAGATTAACTAAGGAATTAATGGGCTTTTCAGCTACGAGTTTCCATGGAGTTTAACAAAATGGATAATTCCATTCTATGGAGGAGCAAAGTACCATGATTATCATCATTATATTGGGAGCCGGACTCAAAGTAACTTTGCATCAGTTTTCACTTACTGTGATTATATTTATGGAACTGACAAGGTAATGAATTAAGCTTACACTTACACCACACATGCCTTTTCTTTTTTACATATATGATATTTATAAAATCCTATACTTTAATTTTCAGGGTTATCGATATTACAAGTCTCTCCCTGTTCTTAACAAGGTACTCCTAAACTAAAACCCTTATTTATATATATATATATATATATATATTTTCACATGGAAATCCCTTCTCTTTTCAATTGAATTTTTTTTTTTTTTTTGGAAAAACTAAGATTTACTTAACTTTGAGATATATCTTATATTATGATTACATTAATCTAACTCTCTCTCTCTCTCTTTTTTTTTTTTTTTTTTTTTTAATTTGTTGTTGATGTTTATTATTGAAAGAGAGATTAATTAGCAGCTGCCAGCTGCATGCGGAGACAGATATAAGTTATTTCTTGCTGCAGAATTCGATCGGATCGATGAATCCCCTTTCAACTTGTCCTTCATGCATCTGCCGGCCATTATTGGAGAAACTTGTTCAGAAATTAAGAATCCCTATATATATATATATATATATTTCATAATTAATTAATTAATGGTTGTGATTTAATGCAAATAACTTGTAGTTCAATTTGATGCAATATTACGTATATGCCATGCAACTTATATTATATTATATTATATTATATTATATTGTATATCGATTACATTAGTTATGTTACTTCGGATGATGGTTAAATTGGTGAAGAAACTTGACTAATTTACAATTAGTCTTTAGAATTTTATCAGAATTATTTTGTTTGTTAAAAATTTAAAGTTGACTTACTTTGATTAAGACATCCATATTGATACTATTTTACATATATAACAGTAGTAAGCTATTTGACATTATTCATTTCATACTCGTACTTAATTCTGTAATTGCGAATTAAAATATCAAAATACTGTTACGTTCAGTTTCATTTTATATAAATCCATAGATAAATTAGGCTTGTATCATTATTCAACCCATACTTTCACAATCAGCTTCTCTTCTTGTTCCTGCTGACTATATATACTACTCCACAGTCCGCACTTCCTCTTCCATTAATTCCTGTTGTTCGAGCTTAGTCCTTCTGAGAAAATAAACTAACAAGTACAAGATTAAGCCTCTATATATATATATATATATATATAGTGACGTAGAAATTTGGGTAACGGTGTAATTGAGAGTTTAATGCAAAATAACTGAAAAAAAAAAAAGAAAATAAGACAGCAAGATTTACGTGTACGTCTACGGAATGATCTTTGGGGGTGATTTTATTAATACTCGAAAATAGGGTTGTTACAATACAAAGGAAACTTTCTCTCTATATCTTTTCCTAAGGATCTCTTTCTTTCTTTTAACACTCTCTTTTATAATTTACGTTGTAAAAATTTTTTTAAATACAAATTAGTCAATTTTTTGTTCACCAAGAACTTCTTATTATTAAAGATATCTTCTCTTTCTTGAATTTATTTTTGTTTAGAATTTAATATTGAATTAAACTTCTACGCACTAATGGGCTTATTGAGCGCCTAGGTCGAACTTGTTGGGTTTGAATTGAACTTAGTTGATCAAGTTTTGAACATTGGGGCTAAATGGACAATTTGAATAAAATTGACATTGTTCACACTAGTACTATTTATGATCGCTATTGTTCCTGCTCGATACTATTCCTTACTCACTATTATTTACGTGTATGACATGCATCGTATTATTTATGACCAAGTTTTGGCCTTCATAGTCTCCTAAAACAACATATTTAGCGCATACTTTTTGATAAAATAAAGTGCCTAACTCGTACTTTTTAGTAGAATAAAATGCCTAACTTATATTTTTTAACTTTATGATTTTCGACAATAAGATACCTAACACACTTTTTGATAAAATAAGATGTCTAACTCGTACTTCTTGATAGGACAAAATGCCTAACTTATCTTTTTTAAATTCATGATTTTGTAGGACAAGATGCCTAATACACTTTTTGATAGGACAACATGCTTTAACACATACTCTTTGGTAGAACAACGTACCTATTACATAACTTTTAATCTTTCTAACTTCTTAGGATAAGATATCTAGGAGATGCATGTGCATGAGAAACTTTCCCTTCTTCTCGAATTACCCATTTAATTTCTAGTATTTATAATTTCTACAACCATATATATATATATATATATAATTTCTAGTATTTAAGGGAAAGTCTCTCATGCACATCCATCTCAAGTGCACCAAGTTATTCTGAGAAATTAATGTTCAAATTTTCAACTCATTGCCGCGTCTCTGCAACTGCAAATCTCCTCCTATCCACCATGAAAGGTTGGTAATTAACAATATAATATACAGACATATATAATTGGCAATATAATAATATATAATTTTTTAATTACAAAATAACAATAGTACGTACTGATCTCTCAGGTTCTATTGTTTTTTGTGGCAGTCGATTGGGAATGGCTTAATGTTGCCTTCAAAGTGGGAAATATTTTCGCAATTGTTGGTGTATTTTTTGATAGAGGATTATGTACACTATTAGTATTGGCTTCATTAATACCAAATGGGGCTTAAAAGAAAATTCATCATCATGTATTGTACACCATGAATGCAATATACAACTCCAATTAATTAATGGGATTGGCTGCTCCATATTGTCATCGGGCTAAAGATGTTTATCGAACCTACGAGGTTAATACGAAATTTGTAACTTAAATCAACTCTATTTAATTTTCGGTATTGATGCTTCAAATAAATAATGTTTCTAGAACTCTTCATACTGAGAGTTGGTTATAATTCTTGTTTCGAGGGTGTCAGTATTACAATTCTCTTCAAGCTAAGGTATTCATTCTAGACCGTCTTTAATTCACTTATTCATATATACTATATTGAAAAATAATATGCTTGGATAAAAAAAATTCTTAAAAGCTAAAGAGTAATTGTATTTTAAAACTTGAACAAATTATATTAATACGCATGTTTACACTACCTTGTCTGACTCTTCATCATGTTTATTGTTTATTACTGAAAGAAAGAGGGAGTAAAATTGCAACAAGAAGAAGCTTAAGCAAGACAGGTGTGAAATCTTCTAGTCGTAACTTACAATAATTAATAATTGTAAAGAGATTCTGTTGCGTAGAATAAAAATCACTAGCGAGGTTACTAATGAGTTTGATTCTGTGGCCTTCTTATGTTATTTTGTTTACATTTTAAGCTTTTAATTCAATAAAATATAGCTTTCATTAATGCAACTTTTACTTGATTAGCTGTTTCTCACTCTTATTATTATTTTACAGGTAAAAATCATCCATTTTTTTCTTTTTTTACGTGGATTGATATATCTGTTGTATCAATAATTCTCATATCACTCTGAATTATGATGGCCTACCTTTGTGTATGATTTCTTTAAACAAACGTCCAAAGGAAAAAAAATTATGAAAAAAAATTATGATCGAAGCTTGCTTAACTCAATCGGTAGAGAACAAGGCTCTTAATCTTGTGGTAGTGGTTTCGAGCCACCCTAGGGTGGGTGCTTAAATTATTTTTTTCAATTATTTAATTTAATATTCAACAATTGATGACATTTGAAAAAAAACAAGCGTTACATCACGCAAAGCCCGTGTAGCTCAGGTGGTAGACCGCAAGGCTTTTAACCTTGTGGTCCTGGTGTTCGAGCCCACGCGGTGGGCGTTTCATACGGATACATATTGTTTTCAAAATGCTCCGCAAGTGCTAATGCATTATGCAATTGTCCCAAAATAAATTCATGGCAAATATTGCCTAATCTTGATGTAGTTTCTTAAGTACGGTGCCAAGTTTAGGGCATGGTCTCTCAACTCGACAAAATAAATTTATGGCAAATATAATGATGGCCAAAAATTTAAAAGAAAAATCATGGCAAACATGACGATGGCCAAAATTAAAAAAAAAAAAAAAAAAAATCCATGGAGACTATTGCCCAATCTTTACGTAGTTTTAAGCATCGTGCCATGTTTAGGGCAGGGTATCTGTCCCGACAGAATGTAAAGCTGACTCTAAATGCTCCGAAGTCCTAAAGCATTATGCCTCTTTGCCAAAATAAATTTCTGGCAAACATTGCCCACTCTAGGTGTAGTTTTAAGCATTGTGCCAAGTTTAGGGCATGGTCACTCCAACCTGACAGAATTTAAATCAACTCTAAATGATAGTTACTTCTTCATTTTAAGGCGGATATATCATCATCAAAAGAAACAGATGCAATCATATTATGCCAAGATAAGCAAGCATGCGGCAGCAGTCCAAAGTGACGGGAAATGCATTACAAACTAGATGGCAAACTAGTGCAAGAGAAAATTTTAAATACTAACTGAAACAACATTATCTAGTTGTGTGTAAGCTCAAAAATTTTACGCAATCTACCTCTGCCAGTGAGATTCAATATCCTTTCTGAAATTTTCCTCAAAAAGAGTTCCTGTCTACCATGTAACTTGTAAGAAATAAGCACTTGTCTATTGAACCTGGATGGATTTGGTGCTCAAAACTTCTGCGGCATCTAAACGCATATATCAACCAGTGTCAGATCATAAGCTCCTTTGGGCCAGGGCTTGATATCAGTACTGAAACATTTCCCTTATGATGAGTCAAGTGATGGTGCAACCCACAACTTTACTTTCTTGTCAACACTGGCTGTTGCCAAAATCAAGGCTTGTCCATTTCCTGAGTAAGAGGATAATAGTTATGTTGGTTTCACTTCCATATAGACATCTAAATGCAAAACAATATAAATCCCCTTTGAGAAAGAAAGCAGCACAGGATTATGCAAACCCAACAACTCACATCAAGAGTACATAGACTGCACATATGACCTGGCTAATACATCAATGGAAAAGGTTATGTCAACAAAATCTGTCCATGCCATGGGTCTGGGTCTTGTGGGGAATAATAAAATCAAGTTTTGCCCACAGAGTTCTGAGAATTTGAAATAACATATGTCAGGAGTTTTCTTAGGAAGTATTCTATGATGCTTTCCACAGGCCATGGTTATCCCAGAGAAGTGGTGGGTTTCATGGCTGAGGACCAGAAATACTGCAAAGTCGTAAACCCTTGAAATACATACAGATGCACATTCACGAGGGAAAAGGGAGGGTCTCCAGAAGAGACAATTCAAAAAGATTTAGGTACTAAAGAATAGAAGGAATATAGGAATAAGTCTTAGACAAGGAAGGCAATTTACCCATTGGAATTGTCTTTGGTGCCCAAGCAATGCATGTGATCTCACCTGCAAGATAGACTCTATATTAGTACAAACGTAAACCAGAATGTATTTCAAGGATATTTGATACAACACATAAGATTCAGAGTATAAATCCGTAGGAATTATAGAACTGAAAAGAGATCAGTCATTAATTCAAACGGTGAAAGTCAAAAGCTGTCAAATCATCTAGTAAGTTAGTACATGTAACTATTAAGAGGGTATGGACACTGAAATAGATTGATAAGAAGGTGGCATATTGACTAGGTCGTCAAGATTCAAAGGCTTCATATACACAGCTGTTACATATGACAGTTACAACTCATAACTTCAGTAGAGTTATTAGGCTTACAGTAGAGAATAAAGTGAAAGGAAAACTTTAACTAAAGCGTGAAAACTTAATACTTGGACATACCCTCATGAGCTTTCTCAGCCGTGTCCAAAACCTTTCCAGTTTCAACACTTAGCCACTGCAATGTTGAACCATGGATGGCTGCCAATATCTTTCCATCAGAGGATAAACTAAGACGATCATAGTGCAAAGTAGCACCGTTAGAATCATGTAGTGGAATTGGGAACACCTTCAAACTCTTTGGATCCTCATCAAGATGATATCGAACTACAGCAAATGGACGTAGAAGGTCAGCACAAAGAAAGCTGAAAAGTAATTACCCACCTAACTGATAAACTAGTACATTTGGATCATATTAGTGCATGCAGATACCATTTTCATTCAGGCTAGAATATTCAATCGCAATTTTGCACAACCTTGTGCATGACATTTACATACATTCTTCCTTATTGGGGTCAGTAGAGATCGTAAATAATGATCAAGAACTACATCATGAAAAGTGAAGTCACGGCTATATGGTGAAACATGCTGCATGTGAAGAGTTGCAGTTATTACAAGCCTTAATGTCATTCAGATGTCAACAACAAGATCATACTTAAGAAGCAGACTAGTTGTTCGACCGATAAAGGCAATTGCATCTTGATTCAAGAATATTCAGCAGATAGACTATCAAATACATCATCCAACACTTCTAGTTACACCAACATTCAACTGACAACATACAATGGAAAATTGCAAGTGTTAAAAAACGATCACATATGCATGTGTTTATGTCAGCATGCATTCATGTTGATAAATAGCTGGGTCATGTGTAGGTACATGGGTGGGTGAGGTTGTGGTGAGGTTACAGGAGAAATGTATAAATAATAGTCCTGATATAAGGCAAAAACTTGGCAGAAATGCAAACCATTGATGTTCCAAATTCGTATTGAACCATCCTTTGAAGCTGTAATAATTTGCTCCGAGTTCGGTGCAAAGCATAACCAAGTAACTGCACTCTGCATGTTCCAAAGTAGATACCAGAAATTAGACCATCAAACTTTCTTCCAACAAATTCACTATAAATAACGAAGAAAAATTTTTGAAGCATGAGACAGGAAATAATAGAGAATACAGAAAGGAGGGGAAATAGATACACAAACAAGAAGCACTGTCAAGACAAGGCTGACATATAAAAAATATAAAGGTTGATCAAATCACTTAACCTTGTGCCCTTTAAGCTGCATAACCTTTGTAACCTCCTTGACTGAACCATCCTTTGAGTATACAATTTCCCAGACCTTCAGAAGAAACCAAAAAAAGTGATTAGAAATCAGTTAAGCACATAGAAAATTAGATTTTCATAAGATTATCAAGGTTTATGATGTTTAACAACATGGGAAACAGTGAGAAAAAAATATTGAGCAACATATTTTCCTGAATAGAGAAAGTGTAATATATTAACGTAAGTACGGATATAACCATGCAAACATGTACATATTTTGCTCACAATCAAACAATATAATACACTTGGTGCAACTCTACAAATTACTTGGTCATGGCATGTGTTAATCAGAACTACACAAAAGAAGTTATATAGTCTAGAAACGTCCATTAGTTGTATATTGTTATAGCCACTCATAAAAATAGAGACAATATTAACCTTCACATCTGCTGTGAAAGCAGCAGCAGCAATAAAACGACCATTTGGAGATATAGCAGCCATGTTGTTTTTCAACTGATTTGTGTCTACATTGCCCAAAAATTTTCCAGTTTTTGCATGCCAAATGTTGATATCAGTCCCTGGAAATCAACAACGATCAGAAGTAATGAGACTTTAATCACAAAACCCAAGGACTAAATCAATCTCAAAAGGGTGGCTTCTAATAACTTCAAAGGGTTAATGTTTAGAAAACAATGACAAAAACTTTTTCTGCTGTGATGAGATATCCACCTGGCACGAGAGAGCATATAAAGGTCAGACCAACATGGACAAGTATTCATCATTAATTGCTCCAAGGAAGACCAAAGAGAGAAAAATCCACAATATGAATGGTATGGGAGTGAAAGTGTTAAATGCAAAGAGTGCCATTTCTAGAGTTATTGATTGAGGTGGATTTGACAGGGTATTGGGATGAGACAAATCAAACAAATTCCATTCAATTATAAATTGAATTTACTTCTAGAAACAGAAAAGGGTAGTAGATGTAGGAATCAAGGTAAGCAAAAATTTGCATCTATTTACATCATCAAGGTGACGGCATTTTCTATGTTCCAGTGGCATCGAATTTTTCAGAAACACAAATAATATGAAACAATGCTCAAGGAATGCAGTACTCGTTACAGGATAAATGAACACCATTATACCTTCTGAACAAGAGGCAACAACAGTGCTCCCATCAGCAGTACCATAACTAGCAGTAGCTCCAAAAAGGGTCAAGATAGCTCTTTTCTCATGAACTTTGTGATGTTGCCATTTGATTTCTGGACCAGGAAGCTTGGGTTGCTGCCTAGCTTCAACAGCAGGTTTAGTTTTCTCTTCTGAATACATGTACAGTGAACAACCAGACAGATTGCTAGTTGCAACAACTACAGAGGTTGCATCTTCAGCAAATGTGACAGCTGTCGGAGGACCACCAGGAGGCAAATTAATTCTCAAGAACCTGTGGAAGCATTAAAAAAGCTTGAGGATCAAAAAGCACAGATAAACTGGATGAATTATTCAAATTAAGAAGATATATTTAAGAAACGTCACAGAAACTATGTTTTCATACTTGAAACTTTTACTTGAGGCATCATCCAACTTAAATATCCGGACTACTCCATCGCCACAAGCTGTTTACAGAAATAAGAACTCATGAATAAGTAATGTTCAAAATTAGTTAAAAAAATACAGCAAGCCAGCAAGCTTTGGAAAAATTTGTTCATCTACAACAAGTCAAAGCAAGAAATGCTTATCGAGGAGAGCAATCTTTTGAAATTGTTGTACTCCACATGTCTGGTTTGCCTCATTAACCTAATGGAATTATATGTAAAATCCTAATTTCAAAGATTCAATCGGATCCGTTCATTCATAACAATTTTTAAATCACATACAAATTCCGTTAAATCCTTTTATAATTCATTACAAAGCCACATCAGAAGGAAATTCTAAATTTGCTTTATCACTAATTACCTGTAGCCAAGCTCCTCCCATCGGAGGAGAAACACAGTCCGGAGACGGAATCACCATGACCTTTCAAAGTATTCACATCTAACGGGTGATGTCGCTTGTTTTGATCCTAATTCGATTCAAAGTCAAACCATTAGTAACTATAACAACAATTGTTTTTTAAAATTTCAAATTAATCACTAAATTGTAACATGCATACCTTATCGGCGGCGTGAGAGTGAGTTTTGGAGTGAGATTTCTTGGAGGTAGGTTGAGAAGGTTTGGAAGGCTTTTTGTGATCGGGTTGGAGCTCCGTTTTGACGATAGATTGAACTTCGGATCTTCTCTTAGCGAAGTAACTTTTGAAGAAGAAAAGAACGATCACAGCTCCAAGTACAACAGAGAGCACAGTAATTGAAAGACCCGGATCCATTTTTTGTAACCGGAGGAGCAGTTTCGGTGCCCTAGACAATGATAATGTTATGATGGTAAACCTGGATGTGAAAATGGCGGGGTGTTGCCCTTCTCTGTCGTCTCAGTGGATGAATATCGGGCCGCTATTCGAGAACTAGCAAAACGGCGTATCATAAATCAAATCGACCTAAATAATTTTCAATTTAATAAATTTTAAATGGAGGATAATCGTTTTTTTATATTCTTATTTACCCCTAATTCTTTTAAAAATACTATGTACCCTTGAATTTATATAAAATATGCTACATACTCGTGAGTTTTGAAAAATATTTTAAACTTTGGCGAAATAAAAAGATTTCTCCAATAACTTTGGCGAGGTTAACATGTTAAGACATTATTATTTTAGGAATTATTTTTAAAGTAACGACAATTATTCGTTAACTATAATAAAATATAATAAAATAACTATTTTACTTTTAATTTTAGGTAAATTAAATTAAAAATTAAAAAAAAAACCATACATTTAAAGCATGGTGGCAACGGTGGCGAGATGGTGGCGCAGCTTGTACACAACAAAGGCTGTCATACACATAATCAACACGCGGCCACCGAGGCTAATAATAATATTTAAAAAAATTCATTAAATAGGAAAAAAATAAAAAATTTGGTTGATTGTTTTAATTAATATACTTATAGTGCCTATTTTATTTTATCCTTAACAATGTTAGAGTTAGTGGTCAGTTGTCTCTATTTAGGAAGAAGTGATAATTTTTAATAAAAGATTTGTATATCTTATATATATATATATATCAATAAATTTGAAGGTAAGGAGAAAATAACAGTTATTTTAATTCTTAAATTTTAGTAAAATAATAAAATATAAAATAAGTTTCGCACAATTGACACTATAATATTCGTCCATTTATAGGGATGGCAATGGAATGGGGTGAGGAGCTTTTTTCGTTTTTTATCTCGTTTTAATTTTGATCCCAATTCCTTACCTTATTTCTTAATAAAATTTAATAGGACGAGGATAAAAAATCTTTATACAGGGAATGAATTCTCTATTCTCATTTATTTTCACCATTTTTATATCCATTTATACTAATACTAACTAAAATTTTTATTAATATATTATGATATTATTTATATGTAATAATTATATTAAAAATATAAACTTCATTACATGATAGGATAAAAAAATTAAGAATTACAAAATTTTTTAATTAAATATAGTGCACACTTATATATATTATTATAATATATTATTATATATATTTAGGGAATAAGGTAAATAGTACTAAATTGTTGTTCACCTCGTTAATAATACGAGGATTAATCTCCCCCATTCTCTACTTTATTTTTTATATCTCCCAAACTTAACCTCATTTGAGGCATATCCTATAGAGCCCCAAACCCATGAAAAGTTTTGTCATCGTTAACCATTTACAACATATTTTACTAGAGACTAAAATCTTAAATTTAAAAAATATATTTTATTTTGTTATTTTATAAAATTTTAGAAATAAAAATATAATTATTTAAATTAAAATGCTGACAATAAATTTAAACAAACTAATATATTAAAATGCTCCTACCTCCCTTTTTTGAATTCATTATTTAGTATATTCATTATTTAATAACACTTTATAATCTTATCTATTAGTTCAATTTAATTTGGATTAAAAAATATAAAAAATTGATTATCTTTATTTGTGATAAATATAGTATATATTTATATATTTTTTTAATTTTTTTTTGCAAAAATAGAGTAAAAATAATATAATTTTTAAATATATACTAAATAAAAAGTTATACATATTTTATTTAAAACTCCTATGATTATTACATATTAAATTACTATAAAAAAAGGGTAGGGAGCATTTTAGCGTATAATTTTGTTTAAATTTATTATTAGCATTTTAAGTTAAATAATTATAATTTTGTTTCTATTTTTTTTTAAATAATAAAACAAAATATTTTAAAATTTAACATTTTAGTTTTTAATTTGTTACAAATAGTGGAACTAAATTGTTAATTATGAAAAGATTATATCATAGTTTATTATTTTATAAAATTTAAGGATCAAATTGATAATATTATCGAATCAAACTTCCGGGAGTTAAGTATAGGATAGGAAATCTTCCCTTTTCTTCAAAGGGAGATATTTATATTATTTTAAGAAAAAGAGGATAAATTAATTTAGTTTTTTAATTAAAGTTACAATTGATTTAAGTTGTTAGATTTTAAAAAATTTTTAAATTATTGCATAAATACAAAAACCTTATTCATTGGATCAGTAATATGAAATTTTGTTTAGATTTTCATAACTTTTATGTTGAAACTATTGAAATATATCAGCAGTGTTAAAACCAAACTACATTCTCAAGGCATATGAACAAGACGAGGTTTAAAAATAAAGTTTATTGAATTGGTTAGCATCCTTATATACATAAGATAATAGTATTAGTTTTTTTAGTAAAATTTTAAGACAAAAAGGAAATATTGATGCTTTATTTTAGACAAAAATATAAAGAAATATATTATCCATTTATATATATATATATATAAAACAAAATAATGCATCTTTAATTAAACGTGATACATGTTATTTTTCATTTTAGATTTAGATTGCAATAATGTGGGGAATCATTTCATTTCTTTAAAACAATATTCAAAGGCAAACATTTCGTGTGGAAGCAAATTTACATCTGAAAAGTGAAGTGAATATGAAAATTAGAAACAAAAACACATGGAAAAAGTGATATTAAAAATCGTTACAAGAAAACAATGAACTCATTTCCGATATATAGTTTTGTACACAATAAACTAATTGACGGCGTTGGACATCCTAAATACCCTCTAACAAAATTTGGGAGCAAATTAGCATTTTCGCTTCTGAAATACGTCGGGCGGTTGGGAATTAGAGTTACCACAGGGCCGCATTTTCAACACAATAGAAGCTTAGTCCATCTTCATCTACCTAAAAAAAATAAAAATATTAATTCAATTGAAATTCCCAATTCACTTTCATTCAGCGAAAAACTTATAGGTATGCCTGAAATAGCATCTTAGATTTCTCCTCCCGAGACCTGCTTCAGCTTCTGCAGGATCAGGAAAAGAAATTAGCGACAATCTCTGAAATGAAAGAAAAAACGAAATTTGATGATTAGGCATTTGTTACCGAAATGTATTCTTGGGGATCATCAAAACTAGTAGAACCAAGAACAACTTCCCTCCTCAGCTTTGCAGTAAGCTTGTAACAAGATCTCAGCTGACCAGCAGCATCAACAAAAATTTAGTCGTAGGCAAATTAAAAATGCAACAGGGAATCAACAAAAAAGCCATGGACGATTTTACCTCAGAACGAGTTGCCCCGCCAATGATAAATACAAATATACGCTGTCCCATTTTCCGGAGATCAGCAGATGCATGCTTCAAAATTGAATCACTGCAAAAGGCAGTGGAAGAGCCGTAAGAATATCATTTCGAGGCAAAGACAACTAAGTTCGACATAATGAAGAGCAAAAGATATCTTGTAAGTTTAAATGCAACAGTTCACACGCAAATTCAACTCATGGACAGAGAAGCAGGAACTTCATAAATGACAGATAAAAGCTGTTAGACCTTTAAGAATACCTTGAACTTCCATCATCAGAATTATGGGGTTTTGCCCAGGATGGAGTTCGTCTTGATCTCATTGAATGAGCAGTAGTTTTCTTTTCAGGAGCAGCAGCAGCTGCAGCAGCTGCCTTTTTCCGAACTGATGAAGTCTGGTTGGCTTCCTGGGCAGCTGGACTTGGATTATTCATACATGAGTACTCATTCTTGGGTAATTCACCTTTGTAAAGACTTTCAATAAGCTCCTGCGACAGAAATCATTTCATATAATACCATCAATCAAAGATACACCACACTGATAAAAGCAAAAACTAACATTTAGTTGGAAGCATTTATTAAGCACAGCAAGGCATCTAAAATTAGGGCATACATGAAGTACTTGCATGGTTTATATCATACCTCTACAATGGGATAAAATTTAAACAGTTGCCATGTTTCTTCCTCTCCAGGCCGTTCTTTTCTTGCAGCTTGCTTTGTCTAATAAGCAAAAGGAAAAATTATCAATTACTTTGATTGCAGTTTTTTGTGAAGGCAGGATCTCGCGCTAGGCTAGAGAATAGATATAGAACTTTGTATCTTCTTTACCTTCTGACCATCGAACTTAAGAGAGAAACCATCAGTGGAAGACTTTTTGGAATCTGATGACCCAGCAAGCATCCGCATGTTATTCACAACCTTCATATCCTCAGATGATAATCTAGCCAGCTGATTAATAAAAGAAAAAAAAAAAAACAAAATTAATGTTATTAATTTTAATATAATTTTGTTTTTTCAATTATGCATGGCACTTTTGATCTTTTTATTCTACTTTTGCATTCTTGATAACGAAATACCCAACTTAAGTTTTAGCTTGTCCATCATTTTGACTGTACACTATATAGCATGTAGTTTCAAAAAATCATGACTGTACAGGGAAAGGAATTCTGTAGCTACCTGCATAAGTTTTGATGCTTTGTCACCCTCGAACTTTTCGGGATATACACATGCATAAATTATCAACAACCGCAACTTATTTCGGGGATCTAGATCCTGTAAGGAGAAAGAAATGATGAATAACCAAAAGATTACCCAGTAGCAGAAGGAAAAATGAACTTGGGCAACTCCATGCTACATCACCTGCTTTGTCCTCAAAAAATTGATAACATCTTTTGCCCCTGCATCTCCAAAAACAAGATCCTGCTCCAGTTGCCCAAGTTCTCGAAGGCCAATCTCTCTAATTATGCGGTTAATTTTTCCAGCTATCTGTGGTTTCATAATCAATTGAAAATAAAATCAACTGTACTCATTTTAACCATTCCACATAATGTTTCTAATACTCTCAAAGAATTGTTTACTCCCATTGAATATATTTAAAATACCATATTCGAGTTTTGTGCGCCCAGACACCAGGGCAACAAAAAACCTCGTCGTATTTCTGCTTTTGTTTATGTAAACCTTATAAATAGAAATTTTGAACTGTTTTCTGTGGTGCAAAAGTTGTTAATATGAAAACTATAACAAATAAAGTTCCTTGAAATCCAGAAAGAAATGTCTAAACAGTTAAGAAATATTGATTGCAGATTCATTTTTCCTGTATATATTGACTCTCCTTTACAGCAGTAGCAACTTATAATCATAGCTATGCAAACAATCAGAAAAGTAAATTCACTTTATCAGTTTTCATTGTAGATGGCTAAATGCGTCACATTTCTAGTAGAAGTAATTGTAAAGTTATCCATTGAACAAGAAAATGGCACTTATAGAAGAAAAGCAAACCTCTACATGGAGGGAGAGCTTGTCAACTTGTTCGCTGTATTGTGGCAAAGCTTGAACAATTTTCTGCAAGTCTCGTGTAGATATTTCGCCGCCATCTCTGCACAAAATTGGACTCAAGCATGCAAAATTTATGTATAACAACATGATTATGTGATCCGAAAATACATGTACTTTTCACAGTCTAGAACCTTATAACATGGCAAAGTTCAGCATCTGGTTGAAAATTGTTTCGAAAGATTAAAAAATGGACTTCAGAACTAACCTGTTTTGTTGAATTTGGGCAGCTTTGTTCTTTGATGCGAAGTTTGTCATCTTGTCATGTAAGCGTTCACTAGCCTGATATGCCAGTTAGTGACAGAGCATTCATACTTAAAATTTATCTGAAGGAAAGAAGGTTTAAGGCATGAGACATACATCGGCTATATGTGCATGGCGAAGCTCAAGCCAGACTGGATCGTGATCTTCTAAAAGGACCTCCTTCTTCTCAGGCTGACCGCCCGTTTTACTAGGGACCTAATAAAGAATACGGGTCATTCTTCCATTCAACACACCAAGTGGAAGGGAAAGAAAAAAAATTCGTTAAGAAAACAAACCAACAAACTGTTGTACCTCAAGCACATATTTGTTTCCATCCATATCCAGTAAATCATGGCACATAGCATCGTAAGTCCATTCATGTATGACGGGAGCAATCTAGACATCCGAGTCATCACATTCAGAAACAAAAATTGCTGGCTTATAATAAAAAAGTCAAATTATGATAGTTAAAACTTAAAAATAATACTGACCTGGTCAACAGTTCTATCTAAAATGAGTAGCTCGCATGTTTCTGTCTGTGGAAAGTTGGGGATAGATTTGTATTTTTCAAGACACTTCCAAATAGCAGCAGCAAGCTTTGAAGGTATTAAATCACGAAATGTTTTATCAGATGCATCAGAAGCCTTGGCAGCTCGGTACCGCACATTGGGAAACTCCTGAAACCAGTGGAGAACAATGATCTAAATCCAAGGAACTTAAAGAATAATATGATGTAACCCAAACTTTGAGCACCATGTGAAAGCTGCCACAAGGAAAATCTAACAATTGTTGCTTTATCACGTGATACTTGAAGTGGCTGGACCAAGATCCAAATAAAGAGGGTAGTCCTAGATTGCTGACAGACATAAATTTAATACCAAGTCTCAAATCAAATTCCAATGAACAACTTTTATCTGCTAAAAGAAAATTATTCCT
Organism: Azadirachta indica; assembly: GCA_022749755.1. NCBI lineage: Eukaryota > Viridiplantae > Streptophyta > Magnoliopsida > Sapindales > Meliaceae > Azadirachta > Azadirachta indica. Next base: position 21,934,720 of record CM040440.1, read on the forward strand.
GGCTCAAAAAATAAAAACTTAGTAGCTGATTTGGCCAGAGTGTGTAATCAGGATTTTGCAAATTTTACAAGAATTGCAATTAGCACTGAGGTCTATAACTGGGTTAGGTTCAGATGGCTTATAGTTAACATTTATCATGTTTTGTACAAAAATCAAACTTAGTTTATGTATGGTTAGTTTTGGTCCAAACACGTCAGAATACACGTAAATTCAGTATCCAAGGTAACTTGAGGTTTTCTTTTAAATAACATATGTTGTTACTATGCCAAATGTCAGACGAAAATTTTTGGTGGGATAAAATTCAGGTTAGCAAATTCCCTGATCTGAGTTTCATTCCAGTCAAATTCTTTGTCTACTCATTGACTTTTATCCCTAAGCTATACAAACAGTGCACTTGATCAATAACAACATGCTCAGCGGAGCTAATATCTCTAGTAAAACCATCCAGAAGAAAATAGCATCGCAAAAAACCTCCTTGGCTTTAGAACACAAATGGAGCATTTAAATGGTGAAGGATGTTGCCAGGTTGCTGTTACAAGTGAAAAAAGAATAAATAGAAGCCACATAAAATACAATTTCTATGTTCCAAGTATGCTAATCTAGTAAACCCATTACAGCATGCATACCTTCATTGAAGCAAAAACTGTAGCAACTCGTTTTGCCATTGTGTTTAAACAAGTATCAAATTTGCGAGAATTCTCAACATTTTCACTAAAGAGTTCCTCCAGTGCTCTTTCATGATCAGTAACAAAAGCCTGCATTTGAGGGATGCCAGTGGACAAAATAATATTAGTAATAGAATAACAGAGCAAAAACGTGTGCTTAGGGTTTAAATTTCACATCATCAGTTTATTGCATAATTAAAGTTATAATAATTCTCTTTCTCTTATGTAAGGGTATATCCGTCAATGTAATTATCAGAAATTTGAAGATAATGTTGTTTGCAGCACATGGAGATCTATGAGTAGATAGATAATGAATGACCCTAAAGATTAATAGAAGTCACAACACTGGAAACAGCATCAACGGTTATGGATACCTGCTTGTCTATAGGAAAATACTCCAAATTCATCTGCATATTAGCAAGCCAGAAAAATGAGAAATATGGAAGAGTACCAAAATATATAAAAGGAAAAGGAGAAAACCAATCTCCTATATGACCGTAAGTATCAAAGCCCAGTGAAAATCTTAACCTCTCTCAACGCTCCTATGCGAGGTAACACACTTGTATCACTCTTGATATGATTGACCAACTCCTTTGGAATAGGTGTACTGAAAAATACATATGCCCTGGGGGAAAAGAAAAAGAAACACATTTACAAAATGAAAAATAATGGAATAAAGCCATATAAGATTTGCATAACGACAATTAGAATTCGTAACATACTTCTTGTATAGCGGCTCCCTTCCTGACATGTCAGACAAGAACATGACCACACTGCATGCTAGCAACAGATAAGGTTAAAACAGTTCCAGGTGTTTTAAGGAGTGGGAAAAATATCAGGAAGAACTTGCAAGGCAAGACGGTGCACAGAATGAATTGCAGTAAAAGGGTAGATGTAAAGAAACAGAAGGAAAACATAAAATACTGGAAATGAATAGAACAAAGAAAAATATGTCTTGAAGAATTATGAAAGACATCTAAAAGCAGCTGAAGAAATCCTTTGCTAATTTTCACTGATAACCTTACAATATGAAACTATTGTGCCTCTTACTCACTTCACTCAAGCATAGACCAAGGCAAAAAATTAATAATTCTACACAAGAAAGATCGTGCCAAAAGAATAGCAGATTGTGATCAAGTTGGAGCTGCAATTTGCCCAAATGAAAATTTAATAAAATGAATTTAGAACTTTGTGAAATTTTAACAATGGCAAGCCTGTAGCTTACAGAACTACAAGCCAGTTGCTGCAACTCACCACTTTATGATAAATGCACACTACAATAAAAACAATAAATAACCAAGAGGAAAACATGAATAATGACTTTGGATACTGAAGACTCTCATAATGTCTTATCTGTGAGAGAAAAATATCAATAATAAGCTAAACAACGAACAAAATAAATACAGGAAAAAAGGAAGTACTTTTCTTTTGATGGCTGGATAAAATATAAAGCATCCATTGAGGGCAATGGCTGTCTTCTCCTGAAGAGGTCTTCCACCACTGAAGTAAAGAAATATAACTGGTAAGTTCTAAAAGCAAGAACATAGACCATAAGTTGCAACTAGTTAAATGCGATCTTAACAGACTGATGTTTGATTGGGAGATGCAGATGCTAACATTAAATCAACATCTGTAACCAAGACATAAATTGAAAGAAAATGGACGATAATTTAAAACACTGAGGCTTAGGGAATCAAAGTTTATATTATCTTTTGGCATTAAGTCAGCATGACTAGTAAGCCCAAAAAAGATATTGACTTGCACTTAAATCTTATAAAATTCATAGGAATCTGCTACTTACAGGAAACTCCTTGGTCTGTGATATCTGCCATTTTACATGAGTGAGACATGACTTTCACAGTAACTTTATCCATTATGAGTACCTGTCAGTAAACAACAAAGCTGGCTTATGGCCACGAAAGAATAAACAATGCATGTTAAGATGAGAAGAAGCAATATTGTCTCCCATAATTGTGGATTTGTAAAAAGATCAGTACTCGCAGCTTTACAGCAATGAAAGGGGCTAGAATGTTGTATTGACTTATCCCCTCATGCAATTGATAAAAATACATAATATGATCTAACAACGTTCTGCCACAAAGATATGTTTGTAGTGGTTGCAAAAAAAAAAAAAAAAAGAATTAATCAGACCAATTCCAAGTAGTAAACAAACTTCGTGTATGAAAAATGCAAAATAGATGACTTCTGCCACTAAAACAAACAAATCAAATATCAATGTCAGCAACACCGTGAATCATAATAATAAATCAAGAATATAATACACGTAACAAATATAACATCAGCCACACCTTCCAGGATTTCGAATCTGTTTTTGTTGATCCCAGCATTTCGTGCAATAACCCTGTATTATGCCAACCATAGAAAATGGTGTTACAAGAACAGTCAAGAAAGCAGCAAATCTATACATCAAAAGCTTCGTCAATTAAGTACACCATATTACATCTCCTACTGCATCCTTCTTTCAGGAAAATATCAGTTTAAACTAAAATTCGAAACTCAGAATTAATATTGATGATTCAAAATTTCCAATTTGATCCATTATTTTTTTTTCATCGATTTAAATTAATCGCTTCTTGCTTTTAATTTCTGAGCACAAAATTTGAATATAATGATAATTGGTTCTGGGTTTGGAACTAGATAATTTAAAAGTGAAAGAATCAGAGAATAAGAAAAATGCTTACGATCACGACTGAATTGACGGAAGAATTTGTACTCTCCGCCATGGGAAGACGAATCAGAATCGGAAAATGACATTATCAGATTCAAATTGGCGATGGATAGATTATTAAACACAATATACAAAATTGATAGAAGGAGAATTGAAAAGGGAGAATTGTTGTCCGTGAAAGGAGAGAAATTAGGCGCGGTCTGAGAATGTCCGTTATAGTGCGTGGGAACCAATTATATATTACGCGGACTTCGCTCACGTTTGGATCTTGAATTTTTGAAGGACTAGAATTACATGTATACCCTTGCCCACTCCTTCTCTTGGACATTTTTGTCCTTCCCTTGCGGACAATCCGGATTTGGCATGTATTATATATATATATATATATATATATATGTACTTATTTATTTATGTGATATTTGGTTCAATAATATCTTCATGTTTAGGTCATATACATTTTATTGAAAAAAGAAAATTCAGAGATTAAAATTATTGTTAATGGAGCCCTTTAATTGAATTGAACTAGCACAACTACAAGATCTCACAATTAAAAGGAATTTATAATTATGATGATGTGAAAGTGCTTCGCATGCGTGGATACTATATAAAACGTGCATATATATATATATATATATATAAAATATATCATATACTGCAAATTAGTCCACTTATATAATAGACTGTCTCCAATGAGACAAGTCTAATATTTTAATGCATGCTTTCTAGTAGCGTTTAGTTTATAATGCAAAGCATGTTATAAATTACAAATTTTTTCTTTCATGATATTTTAGTACATTGTCTATGATAGTTTTTATCTTTTAACAAAAAGAAAGTCAACAAAAATAAATTAATGGGTAAATCACCTGCAAACTTCCATTTTTTAATCTAAATTCCAAGGGATCCCCGACTAAAAAATAAATGTCACATACATTATTTCTATTATATATATATTTTTATTATTTATATTTGATCTAATATCAATCGATGTAATAATATAAATACTGATAATTTAGGATTAGTGATTATTTGATTTGTGAAATATTTTAACAAATAAATTGTGTATTTGTGAATTTATCCCTCTTCTATAATTATATATTCTCTTAAAAAATGAATAATTTTAGACATCATCTCCAACATTTCTCATTTTCTTAAAAAAATATTTCTTAAATGATTCCTCTCTCTTTTATGTGTATTCTAAATATTTTTATGATTATTATAAGAAACGCTTTTGTCTATTTTTTTTTGTAAAAAAAAAAAAAGCGAATGATTTTAATTATAAATAAATTTGATAATATATTAAAACATATTTTGAACACAATTACAAGTACTTTCAAATACGATACGCCATATATTTTGTAGATTATACGCTTAATAAGGGTGAACTCCCTCCCCCGGCCCCTTTATTTCTTTCAATTTCTTTTAGTAATACTAATAACTTAACTTTTTTCTTTTTTCAATCTATTAAGATGATAAATATTATTTAGTTATAAAAAGATTAATCTCTGTTTTAGTTCCTTTTATTAATATTATTCATAGATACTGGAGGAAGAGAAACAGAAGGGGAAAAGAAGAGAAGAAAAAATATGAAAAATTTTATTTTACACTTAAAAAGAGTACTTGAATGGCCCTGCAACAGCAAAGAGACCATCTAAAAATGGCTTTCTCACAATATTGCTTTTTCTGCTGGATCTCTATCTGGGTATTCTTTCTAACAGAAACTGCAAACTTTCAAATACAATCTAATTAAATACTATTATTATTAAACAATATTTATTTCACCATTAATTTAAATGTATGGTACAAACAGATTTGCAAATTGGAGGTACAACTCATACATTGCGGATATAATTAAACAAATGCCAAAACACAAAATGCAACAGAGTACAGTACATTTTACGTAGAATCCATGCATCATTTCCAATAACTGTTTCCTTTTTCTGAAGAAATAGAACTAGAGATAGCCTCTCTGTCTGCAGCACTGTATTGCTCCATCGAACATTTCATCGAGTCCCTGCTTGTACCTGAAACCTGTGTTCAAGAGTTTGTTTGAAGACACTCCGGGTATTACTGGACCTTCAATCTCTGCTAAAGAGCTGCAAAATAAAGAAAGAGAGACATTTAAATAGCTTAATTTTTTATAATTATGAAGATTATTTTTATGGCTAATGGAAGGATGAGGAATTAATTAATTAATTGAACTTACGCAGCAGTTGGTATTGGATATTCAGGGTATTTTGCAGAAAGAAATTCAGCCATTTCTTTAATTGTTAATGTGACCGAAGAACAAATATATCTTCCTTTTGCTTCGGGATATTCAAGCAAGAAGATGTGAGCTCTGGCTACATCATCCACATCCACCATTGGCGTGTTGAGAAGAAAACTATATAGCTCTCGAGAACCTGACCAGTGCAAAATCGAATTAATTTAATTAATTAATTAATTAGGACGACATAACTATATGCAAGTAATAAATTTTGACATAGATTGATTGTCTCACCGAAGATCAAAGCCAGTGTGGTGCGAATAGAGCCAGGGAATTTCGGACAGATGAAAGGACCCAGGACAAAAGAAGGTACAATTGTCACAAGATCTAATCCATGTTGTTCTGCAAATTCAAGAGCAGCTCTTTCAGTTAATGTCTTAGAAATCCCGTAAGACTTGACAAAGGGAGCAAATTTTCTGATGTAATCCGCATCACTCCAAAATGTCTCATCCATTAGTTCAGCATTCTTGTCATTGTACACAACAGTTGTTATACTTGAAGTGTAGACGACTCGCTTTACTGTTTCAGACTTTAAGCATGATTTCAAGATGCCTATTATTCCATTCATTGATCTTTGGGTTGCAGACTCCTCAGACTCTGATAAATCGGTAGGTGCGGCAACATGAAAAACACCAGTGCACCCAGCAATTGCTGGGCCAAAACTTTCTGGGTTGTTGAGATCCTCATGAAAAATTTGAAGCCTCTCATTTGCTCCTGGTAGATTCGTGAGGAAGCTAAGGTCTCTGTTGTGTTCTGCTCATTTGTCAAAATTAAAACGAACCTAATCTGATCATGAATATGAATGTAAAGGAATAAAATCGAACCTAAACATTAAAAAACTGAAAACTGAAATAGCCATACAAATTGCTGCGCACCGATTTTAAAAATTCAGCTCTGCGGAAAGCATACCTGCGTCGGGTCTAACAGTAGTTCTAACGGAATAACCATGTTCAAGGAGCCTCATAATGAGCCATGATGCTATGAAGCCTCTACCACCCGTCACACAAACTTTGCCTTTATCGTCTTCCATGTCTATCTCCTTCCAGGAGAGTGTCAATCACATTTATATTGCTACTTAACTTCTGGTGCTCATTGCTTCCCAGACTTTTACCTGTAGTGCTTGATTATTCTTACGTGTAAATGTAAAGTCATCATAAAGAAAAGGGAAAATAAATAATTATTTAAATCTTTTCTATTTATTTTTAATATTTTACTTTGAATAAAAAATTTAATATTTTTTAAAAGTCAAGAGAATATATGTATGATGAATATATGTATAAGAATATTTAAATAAATTGGGATAAACTTAAATAGATATAATTTTATCTATCTAATTTAAATAAATAATATATTATTTTTAAATTCTTTTTAAAAATAATAAAATAAAATATAACTTTTTAAATTTAATATTTTCTCTCAAATATTAAATATATTAAAAATAAGAATTGAATTGCTAATAATGAGTAAAGTATATTTTATTTTATTATTTTAGTTAAGCTTTTGGGATTAAAATGATAATATTTTATTGAATCAAATTAGAATTTGGTAAAATTGAGTTCGGTTCAGTTTTTGAAAAAACCTTACCGGTTTAATTCTACAGTTCTATTTCAGTAGGTTCCACTTCAGTTCCGCTGTAATTTTAGTCTTGGATGTCAAATTTTTGTGGTATTTGCAAATAAATCCTTAAATTATATAAAATTATAAAAAAAAATTTAAAATTTATATTAATTTCTCCTATTTTATATAAAATTTTTTATTTATTTATAATTTTATAAAAATAAAAGGTTTATATGAAATTTTATATTCTATCATAATCAGTTTTTTGTTTGAGTTCGATAACTAATCAGTTTATAATCCAATAAAACCGAACTATTTCGATAGGATTTGATTTGATTTAATTAACAATTTTATCCGGGCCTTTTTTTTAAAACATAGTAATATCTTTCTATTTTTTTAAAATTGAAGAGATATTTAACACATGAAAGTATTATAGTGATAAAAAATTCTTGTAGTATATTTTTGTTAAAAATTGATTATGAGAACATTTTTGGTCCAAAATTCATGAGGTTGATTATTTTTAAATAAGTTTTAAAATAATGGTCAAAATAGAATTTTTAAGTACAACATGATCATTTTCGGAAAAATTGGCTCTTTTTAGTAGCCTTCATTTTCTAACAGAAAAATACTTTGCAGGATCACTTCAATTTCAATTTAATAAAAAAAAAAAAAGGTCATGCATTTTATTTTATTACTTTATATTACTTTATTAATTATAAAATAAACAATTTACACTTATTATTTGTATACAACACAAAAGTACATTAACCAAAATGAAATTCTGGGGAACTACATCTTCCTGAAGTCATACAACTCTTATTTATCTATCTGATAACCCAGCTATCCATGTAGACTTTGCACTAAAGATGGCCTCTCTGTTTGCAGCACTCTATTGCTCCATCTAACATTTCGTCGGCTCCATACTTGTATCTGAAATCTGTATCCAAGAGTTTCTTCGATGACAATCCAGGTACTTTATAACCTTCAATCTCTGCTAAAGAACTGCATAAGGAAGTTAAACAATTAGCTCAAATTTTTTAATTCGTCACTTGTCACGTGACGACAATTAATTTCAACTTACGCAGCAGTTGGTGTTGGATATTCAGGGTATTTTGCAGAAAGAAATTCAGCCATTTCTTTAATCGTTAATGTGTTCGAAGAACAAATATATCTGCCTTTTGCATCAGGATATTCGAGCAAGAAGATATGAGCTCTGGATACGTCATCGACATGCACCATTGGCGAGTTGAGCAGAAGACTATATTCGTCCCGATTACCCAAAAGGGCCAAAACCAAAGCCAGTGCGGTGCAAACAGAGCTAGCAAATTTAGGACAAACAAAGGGACCAACAACAAACGTAGGTATTATTGTCACAATATCTAATCCATGTTTTTCTGCAAATTCAAGAGCAGCTCTTTCAGTAAAAGTCTTAGAAAGCATGTAAGAGCTTCCAAAGGAAGACAGTTTTCTGATGCTATCTACATCACTCCAAAATGTTTCATCTGTTATGTCAGAATGCTTGTCATTGTACACAACAGCAGATGCATTTGAAGTGTAGACAACTCGGTTCACTGTTTCAGATTTCAAGCATGGTTTTAAGATCCCGATTGTTCCGTTAATTGATCTTTGGTTTGCAGATTCCTCAGCTTCTGAAAAATCAGTAGATGTGGCAACATGAAAAACACCAGTGCACCCAGCCATTGCTGCATCAAAACTTTCTGGATCTTTGAGATCGCATAAAATATTTCAAGTCTCTCAGAAGCTCCTTGTAGATTTGTGAGGAAGCTCCTGTCTCTCTTGTGTTCTGATCATTTATTGAAACGCAAACTTTAAAAATTGAACTACTCATAGAAATTGTCGCAGAACAGAGCTTTGTTGGGAACGTCCCTTGGTTGAATCTAACGGTGGTTCGAACGCAATAACCATGTTCAAGAAGCCTCATGATGAGCCACGATGCTATGAACCCTGTACCACCTGTTACACAGACTTTTCCCTTATCTTCTCCCATCTTTTTTTCTACTAACAGGAGTCCGAATCCCCTTTGACGTTTATATTACTATTTATTTCTTTTTATGGCGGTGACTGGTCAATAAGTGGGCTATGACATATTCGTAAAATGGAGACAATGACAATAATTCATTAGCTTTGAACTTATCTCTTTCCTTTCGAGATTATTTAAAATTGGATGGCTGAAGGCACCGATCGATTCAGGTCCTGCTGCTTCCTTGTACACAATAATAGAAACTCACCCTGTAGTTTGAGTCCACATCAAGAAAAGTTGTCAATTTGATAATCATACATTACGGAAGATGCAAATATCGTGGCTCAAATACAACACAAAGTACATTATATATATATATATATATATATACACACAGACACACACATAATGTTTGAACATCTACATCTTCTTGAATCCAACTTCTTTATTTGTCGTACAAGCCAACGCAGCTGTACCATGCTCAGCATACGAGTTCTTCTTTGAAGAGTTTAGCTCTAGAGATAGCCTCTTTCTCTGCAGCTTTCGATTGCTCCATCGAACATTTCATCAATCCCGTATTTGAATGTGAAACCATGGCTCAAGAGTTTCATGGATGACAATGCTGGTAGTATTAAACCTTGAACTGCCAAAGACCTGCATGCGAAAGCTCTAAACAAGTAGCTTAATTTGTCAATTAATTAATGTCATACATATGATTGACAAAACTGGAAATTAATTCAACTTACTGCACATTCGGTATTCGATATCTGGGATATTTTGCTGCGAGAAATTCAGCTATTTCAGAAATTGTTAATGTGGCTGCAGAACAAATATATCTGCCTCTTACATCTTGATTTTCAAGCAAGAAGATATGAGCCCTTGCCACATCATCAACGTGCACCATTGACGCTCTCAGAAGGTAATGATATTCTTCCTCATTACCTAAGCAAATTTTAATCAAATATTAATTATTACCAAAAAGTAAGTGGGCACAGCAGTTCCAGACGAAGCCTATGGCAAGACTAAGAGCACGCACCCAAGACCAGAGACAGCATGTTGCGAACTGAGCCAGGAAGTTTGGGACAAATAAAGGGACCAACAACAAACGAAGGAATCAATGTCACCAAATGTAATCCATTTCGTTCTGCAAATTGGATAGCAGCCTTTTCTGTTAATGTCTTAGAAAGAAAGTAACACTTTCCATTGATATCATATTTTCTGATCAAATCTTCATCACTCCAAAAGTTGTCATCCATTACTTCAGAACCATCACTGTTGAACACAACAGCAGATGCACTCGAAGTGTAAACAACTCGCCTCACTGTTTTAGATTTCAGGCACGATTTCAAGATTCCTAATGTGCCGGTGATTGATCTTTTGATTACAACTTGCTCAGGTTCTCGGTTTTCAAAATCAACAGGTGAGGCAACATGAAAAACGCCAATGCAGCCAAAAATGGCATCATCAAAACTATCTGGGTCGTCAAGATCGGCTCTAAAGATTTGAAGCCTTGTGTATGCTCCTGGTAGTTGTGTGAGGAAGCTAAGGTCTCTCCTTCCCTCTGGTCATTTAGCAAAAAGCTTTAGCAGCTCCAGAGTTTGCTTTTCGTTACATTAAGCATGCAGTCTACAAATAGTCTTTATTTCTTGACTACGTCCGCACTTTTTAAATTTTGATTTAGTGTAAATCAGTCTTATTTTGTTGTAAAATTGCTATAATTCAATGCATCACAACGCTTTATAACTCAAAATCATCGCCGATGTAGTGCAAAATATGCTTTATGCATAACTCAAACAATGCTTTATAACTCCAATCAGCACTCGTTTAGTGTAAAATAGTGCTCTAAAATTTAAAAGTGCAGATTTAGTGTAAAACGTCGATTTATAACTCAACTTTTGATTCAGTGAAATTTTAAAAAATTCAATCTGATAATTTTCAATAGAAATAACCAACTAGATTCAGATTTTAGGAAATTTGGACACCCGTACTTGATAATTTCTAGTGAAAATAACCGTCACGTTTGTGAGATTTATGTAATAGAACTTCAGAGATTTCATATAATTTTCATGAAGGAAATAAACTCGAACATGAACCAGCCATGAAACTGAATAAATAGTGCCACGTTTTTTAGGTGAAAAACACTTTCTCGGTAAAATTAATTTTAACATCAACTTAATGATCTATCAATTTTTTTAATATAATTTTAAAAAATCCAGATATTAACTAATTAAAAAAATGAAATCTGTTCAAAGCTCTTCTTTAAAAAAGCATACCCGGGCCGAATCTAACGGTGGTTCGAACGGTGTAACCACGATCAAGCAGCGTCTTGATCAACCAGGAAGCTATGAAACCTGTTCCTCCTGTAACGCAAACTGTTCCTCTTTTTTCTGCCATCTTTCTCTCTCCCAAACTAACCTAAGAGAACGCGAATCACATATATGTGATAATTAAACTGCTTTCTTATTCTCTTTTCATAGCGATCTCTCCTTTTCTTCACACTATTATTCCTCTGCACGTAGGGTCACCTGTTACTACGATTGACAAGCGCATTAGCTAGCTGCACGACAAGTTTACTTCTGCCCAAAGTAACCAAATTATTTCACTGCATAGAACAAATATATTGATTTAATTAAACACTTACATTCGTTGAATGCTTGATGTAAATATATACATATACCGGGAAAATTTTCTCACTCCTAAATTTTCATGCATTTACTGCCTTAATTTTTAAGCAATCATCAACAACTAGCCTTAGTTTTCAAGCAGCAATCAACAACTTTTGTGATGTTAGTTGTCAAGCAAAAGTCTCATTTGGTGGAATTAAGTAACTGAGAATAACTCTAAAATTATGTCATATACGTCTAGCAAAGAATAAATAACTGTACATCGATCTTATATATGTTGACTCGTAACAAGTTGCCTTGTAGATACTGTTTGATTCAATTACTATGTAACCTTTTGAAGCAGTACAACAAAAGACCTTTTATTATATTAAGGTTCAGCATAAGAGAAACGTTGATTTAATTTACATCATTTATATAATTTCTTTTTTTGAAAAATTAAATAAAAACTACAATAAGCCTTTCTCTTTACAGGAGTGGATAGCTCCAAGAAACATTTCGTCCATGCCGTACTTGAACTTGAACCCACAATCTAAGAGCTTCTTTGATGAGATTTTAGGTCTTTCATGAGCCTTAATTTCCTTCAAACGTCTGCCAATAAAAGGAGATCAGTAATTTTCAATGTCTAGTTTGGCAATAAATATGAGGAAAAAAAAAAAAAACAAATTACTCACTCCGCTGTTGGTAGTTCAAATTCTGGGTAATTTTTGGAGAAATACTGAAACATTTCATCAATCGTCAATTCCACCGAGGAACAAATGTACCTCCCTTTTGAATTAGGATTTTCAAGAAGGAAAATTCCTGCAGATGCCACGTCATCAATGTGCACCATATTGTATGAATATAAAAGATATTTATATTGATCCCGTTTCCCTGCACAAAATGATACTAGTATTACAAATCTTTCTGAAAAATACACATAGGTTATATCGTCGTTTAAGAAATAAGAGCACACCCAATATCATAGTGAGAACAATGTACACAGACGACGGCAGAGTTGAGCAAATGAAAGGTCCGACAACCAAGGGGAGAACCAAGGACACAAGCTCAATCCCATGTTTTTCTGCGCACTCCAATGCTATTTTTTCTGTAACAATCTTCGAAACCAAGTACTGCTTGCTTAAATTTTTCATACTTCTACACGTTTCAAGATCGCTCCACATAGTTTCGTCCAGCTCGTTTTGACTCTTGCTATTATTATTATTATAAGCTATTGTGGCTAAACTAGAAGTGTAAACGACTCTTTTCACCGTCTTTGAGTTCATGCTCGCCTTCAAAATGCCTAACAGTCCTTCAACGCTGCGTTTTGTGACTACTTCCTCAGGCTCTGAGGTATATTCCATGGGGTGAGCTAAATGAAATACTCCCATACAACCTTCAATGGCTGCTTTGAAACTCTCCGGCTGGTTGAGATCTGCGTTGTATATTTTCAGCTTCTTTGATGCTCCCGGTAAGTTAGTGATATAGCCGTGATCTTTCTTGCGTCCTGAAAATATTCAAATACTATAATCGCAGAAAAAATATTCGGATATAAGTCAACTAACGGCGGCCTAAGTGGGGACCACAGTTTTGTTTATGCAGAATGGGAATTGCATGCCTGGGGTTGACCTGGCCCGACATATACGACATATGCAGAATGGGATTTTATAATGTAACGACTCGCAATTATTTGCCGTCGAGATTGTATTTTTCTGAACGACATGATGCGGTGTTCAGATTATACTGAGGATTCACAAATTAATCCTATGAAAGGAAAAGATGTATGCATGGGAAGAAATTAAAATGAATGATGATAATGATTATGACTGCTTTGCCGATGACAGATCATTCGCATATTTGACTTCGAAGAACAATTCAGTTCATCAAGAACTCTCTATATTATTTGCAAGCAAAGAAATTAAAGTGAAGGAGATTAATTGACGAATACATGCCTGAACTGTCTGAAGATCTAACGGTGGCGTGAACTGAGTAACCATGCTGGAGAAGCTTCATTATCAGCCAGGACGCCACGTATCCGGTTCCGCCAGTTACACAAACTGTACCTTTAGCCTCTTCTACTTCTTCATCCATGATCTCTCTCTCTCCCCCTCTCTCTGTTTGCTTATTAAGTTGTTGTTATACATTTGTCTTTCTTAAATAAGCAACACTTTGCATCAGCTCATAAGGGTCATGCAAATTTTTAAATTTGTGAAGAAAACGACTTCTTTTTTTAATTAATTTAATTTACTGAAGTTTTGTATCTTTCCTTGATGTAAAATATATGATATGCTGTTACGTATCCTCCTCGATCTACCTGCAGTTTCACATCTCCTTCTTTCTCTTAATTTCGGAATAATAATTTGTTAATTATAGCCACAAGTTATGGGTTTTCTATATATTATTGCTTCCTAATTATATATATAAACTATTACGTAGTATAAGGGATGTGGTAATTTAATCACCCTCCTAATTAAGTTAAGTACGTCATTGATTACAATTACATAATATATACCAAGTGCATGTTATATTATTTAGTTCTTAGTCAGATAATAATAATAAATTCACGATGTGCACACCGAGAAAGTCATGATATAATGTATTAATGTATGATAATTAATATGGACTTATTACGTACCCTTCTTTAATTAGTGTTAGGTAGTTAAGCTGTTGTTAATTTTTACGTTCAAAATTATTAATATTGAAATATACATATATACATATTAGCTAGTCTAGCTATATCAAATCTGAGTAACTTTTTTTCAGAAATCTTAAAGTTTGGTCTGATAAGCTGGATATGGAGAGTATTTTGATTTCAAAGACAGCTAGCCTAGATTGTAGTTATTATGTTTGAGTTCCGTCTAAATCAAGACAAGTTATCTAGCAGAGCTGTCTGTGATGATGTTTAGTTTGAAGACAAATTAAGCTGAAGGAAATGGGGTTTGGTTTCCTTTGTTGACTATATATTATATATAAATAGATGATATTGTTTTTTGCTTGTGATAAAGTTGGTCATTAATTCCTATTCACATTGTGCATACAGCATACACGCAACCAAAAGCCAAGTTAGCTAGCAAGGAGCTGAGCTGATTAATTTGTGTTAAGTCCACATGCTTTGGTCAATATATTTATAGGAATTTGCTACAGATAGAAAAATATATATATCATACATGATGCACCCGATCGTCTGAAGAATAACAGAAATTAATAAAAGTGAAAAGGTACTGGACGAGGTATGTTCAGGAATGGAATTCGAGATACCGGACAGAAGACCAGGGGCAGAAGAAGGCTATAAAGAATATAATGAATCAGCTGTCTCACAAAATTCAACTTTAATGTAATGAAAAATTAATTTTTTTCTATAATTCACTTCAAAGTCAAGTCAATCAATAAACATGTTTATGCGTGTGATTTATTTTCTAATTTTGCCTTAATTTACAGGGTACGGCTAGGATGTAGTAGTTATGTGCGTACCCTAATTCTCCCATTTTTTTCCTTTGTTATATTCTTTAAAATCCTTTTTTTGTTATAATTTTAAAACTTTTTTTATTATAACTTTTAATTCGTGCAAAAAATAAAAAATAAAAATTTAAAAATTATAATGAAAAGTTAGAGAACTAAAATAAACAGGTGAAAAAAGTTAAGCAATATATATATATATATATGTGTGTGTACGTATGTACATACGTATGTATGTATGTATGTATGTATGGTGTGTTACATTGAACTTATTAAAATAATCAAATCACTTTTAATAAGCTGGTCTTTTAAAATGTTTTAACTACCACTCTATTGACACTTAAATTACATAAAACAATTATTTAACAGTATAAACATATACGAGAATAGTATCTGTTTGGGATTATTAAAAAGAAAACACTAATATATTTAACACTTACACTATGCAGCACTTTTTTTTTTAAAATTTTTAAAATATCAATTATTGTTTGATTAATATAAAATTTAATAAAGACATAATAAATATTTATATATTAGTCATATTTTTATATTTAATATTTTAATAATAATAAATATAGTAAAAATAAAAATAATTATTTAATAATAATATTTTTATTTTATAAACATCTTTAAAAACTAATTATTATTTATTCTCATAATTACTATTAAAAATATTAAGTAACTAAATTTCTTATAAAAATAATTGTAAATTTATAACATAAAAAATATGATAAGGATTAAAAATTTTTAAAATTAATTAAGGGTAAATTGAGAATGATAAAGTTTTTATTAAATTTGGGGTGAAATTTTTAAAATTTATTGAACATAATTTAAAAATTACAATACTTTTATTAAAATTAGCGTGCTAACCGTTCAAACACTTTAAGTGACAACTTTATAAAAGCATCTCACTTATTATTAATTAAAAATTATTTATAAGTGTTAATTTTTTTTAAATAAATATTTTTTTGTTAAATTTATTAAATATGTTAATAAATATTTTTAAAGTATTAATTAGCACCCTAAAAACCGACCCTAATTGTTAGCCGCCCTGATGCTTTATTCGTGGCATCTGGGCTACAATTATTATTATTTTTTTCCTTTTCATTCCATCAAGTCAGTGACTCAAAACATCATTAAGAGGATGTAAGAATGGCTGAAAGGGGCTAAATTTATTGCCCTATTTAGGAGAATCCAGAAAAAGTTAGTAAGTGTTAATATGTATCAATTAAAGCATAATAAAAGTTAAATTGGCGCTTCAGGTAGAGATTAAAAGATCATCAAAGTTACTTTAATTCATGATTACAAGATAGTTATCTTAACTCTGAAGAGATCATACATTTTTGCATGATTTTCTTGTTCCAGCAATTTAATCTTTTATCTTCTACTTTTATTTTTTTTGGAATTATGGTAACAGGTATCGCATCAGAAGTCAAAATGTTAAAATTAATAAGATTATGTTGTTATTTTTTTTAAAGTTTAAGATGAAAATATTATTATATTTTTTAGGTATATAATTGTTCAAAAATTAATTAATAATCATAATGACGGTATATATAAAATTTAATATAGGCATAATTTTATTCCAAGTTACCAATTTCTTTTTTGAATACCAAGTTACCAATTTCAACTAGGTTGGTCTTGTTGGAAAATTTCAATTTCAACGTTTCGGAGTCTGGCTTTGTAACATAATTTTTGCTCATTAATAAGATTAACAAACAATATTGAAAATGTAATTTAATAATTAAATATTTAGCTCAATAATTTATTCAAATTAAGAATATGGTTAGTATTTCTCCATTAGAGTATTTAATTGATATATATATATATAATTTTTTAATTAGAATCACTAATATGATATTAATATTTGACATTTGTTCTCGCATGACTAAAATTTCAAAATCAAGACGCTTAAATTTTAAATAACATGTTATTATTTAATTTTAATATAAATTTTATATTAATTTAAGATTATAGAAGAAGCTAAGAATATGTTTATTACTATTGGCATTTCCTTAAAATTGTAAAAATACAATTAAAAAAAATTTAGTAAACAGTAACTCTAAATTATTAATATTTAGCACTTTGTGTTCATATAATGAAAAATTAAATCAAATAATCAAATAATCATCAATTTAATTGGTAAATTAAAAAATTATTTATTCAACCCAATTCAATAGCCTGGCAGCGATTAGTAATCAATTTGGGATGTAAGATTTTGATCGCTCATATGACAAAAGAAAAAGATAAACCCCAGTCAAAAGTCTATAATCTTCATTAATAATATCTTCCTCTTTTGCACAAGTCGACGGCTATAAGAAGCCTACAACAAATAAATCAATAAATAAACACATTTCATAATCACACACGCATACAATACATGATACACCTTCCAGATTCAGTAATTATCAGAAATACTAACACCAAACCATCCTTAAAATATCTTAATTATTTTTTAATCAATTAATCTTCCCCCATTTAACTACTAAACCCACCCACCCCGCGCCGTCTACTATTTCTTCCATTTAATATTTACCTTAATTACAATTTTTTTTTTAAAGAAAAAAGTAAAGGAAATTTGTCTGTTTTCTTCTTTCAGACAACGCGCTCTCTCTAATGACATGGATTCTACACCCCACCTGGAATCCGAAATCTCATAAACCCAAGTTTCACAAAATTACTTCCCAAAACACACAAACAGAAAAACATCTCAGGAATCATTAACGCAGAAAAACACTTTCATAACAAAATTAAAATAAAATTATTTAATTGTGTTTTCTTGTTTTCTGATTCTACAATTCTCCATGTCCTGACTCATTCAACGGTCTCTACTAAATTCTAAACCTTAAATTGTTCACAATTTTTCTGCTTCAGAGAGGGGCAAAATCATTTTTTAGAATTAAAATTCGTATTTAGGGTTTTTTGTCATGCATAGATCTGGGGCTGCGATGGCTTGGAATGTGTTCAAGTTTTGTACGGCCTTGCGAGGTCTGGGCTCGATCATGATCTTGTTGGTCCTTGGGGTCGTCGGTGTCACCTATTACGCCGTCGTTTTGACCAATTACGGCCCTGCTTTGTACGACGGTGGACTTGATTCTGTCACTGCTGTTACTGTCTTGATCTTGTTTCATTGTTTGGTAAGCTTCCAAGAATCATCACTTTTTCATGGTGTTTTTCGTTTTCATATTTTATGTAGACTGAAGGCTGTTTCAGGTTTTTAAGTTTTGGATTCGGTTTAATAAATTTTAGACTTACTTTGGAAGTAATTGGAGATCTTGTTAGTTAAGTTTTGGTAATTCAGGTCCTTTGATATTTCTATAAGGTTGATACCAAGTTTTATGATTTCTTTCAAATTGATGAGTCTGGGGCTAAGTTTTAGAAAATTAGGCTTATTTGGGGCCTAATCAGACAAACATGAACAGAAATGAAATATAGTTGTTCTTAACTTTTAGCACAAGAAAGTGTTAGAAACAATAGCTGATCAAGCATATAGATGGAATGGTGCTGAAATAGAAAGTTTGTTTACCACTATGCAGTTGGTGATGCTGCTTTGGAGTTACTTTTCTGTTGTTTTGACGGATCCGGGTAGTGTGCCACCTAATTGGAGGCCTGCTATAGATGAGGAGAGAGGGGAGGCTGATCCGTTCAATGGGCCAGAATTCAGTGGTCTGCAATCTGACACATCAAACCAAAGAGTTCGATACTGTCGGAAGTGCAACCAGCTGAAGCCACCTCGTTGTCATCATTGTTCTGTTTGTGAGTGGTTTATACACATTTTGTCCAAAGTTTTCTTATGTTGCTTTCTCATAACAGATAAATAAGTTGCATTAATTTATTGGTTTCAGGTGGACGGTGCATACTAAAGATGGATCATCATTGTGTTTGGGTTGTTAATTGTGTTGGGGCACTGAATTACAAGTATTTTCTTCTTTTCTTGGTATGTTTGCTTTACTTGGTAACCCTCTAAATGGATTTTAGCATTAGCGTTTGTACTTCTTAAAACTTGTTGGTTCTGTTCTGTCTTCTTGTGTTTATGTTTCCAATGTTGTCATGGACCGTTCTCTTCTCTTCTCTTTGAGCGGAGATGGTCGTCTTGGCAGTTTGGTGAATGATGATTGTTTTCTCAAATTGTCTTCTTTCTTCGGAACATACAGAATAATATCCATATTGGTAGAAAAAGAGGTAAATGTGAATAGAATTGTTGCCTTCTGAGAACCGATAGTTCTTTGGCTGGGGTTCACAGTTGACTTATGGTGCAATTTCCAACAGTTGTTTTTCCCCTGTTGGTCTGCTCCAAAGTTGGCTGGATTTTGATAACTCTCACCAAGTTTCCTTTGGAAGAACACCATAGTTCCTTTTGGGATATGTCCCATGATCTAGAAATACATGCCCTTTAAGCTTATGTCTTTCATGAGATAAATTTTAATTTCACACATATTCTGATATGGGGAATGTCTCTTGAAATATTGTTTGAGAAAGTTTTGACATGGGGAAATATATGTTGGATTCAAAGCTTCCATAAACAAAGAGGTGCTGGACTTATAAATTCAATCTTGGTTCTTATTATTTGTTTCCGTAGGTTGTAACTGTGTTATTCATGGTAACACATTGTTTGCTTAGATCTTTAATGTTGGGTTTGGTGATAATCTTGTTGACTATTGATTATAACCTTTAACTCTGCTGCAGTTCTACACCTTTCTTGAGACTAGTCTTGTGACATTGTCACTCTTGCCACATTTTATATCATTCTTTAGTGAAGGAGAAATTCCCGGAACACCAGGAACCCTTGCAACCACTTTTCTTGCCTTTGGTATGGCCTCTTCAAACTATCTTTCTGACCCATTTAAGTGATTATGTCACTACTTTGAGGTAACGATTGGTGTTTCCTGTTGCAGTTTTGAATCTGGCATTTGCATTGAGTGTGTTGGGGTTTTTGATCATGCACATATCATTGGTGTCTGCTAATACCACAACTATCGAGGTATTAACGTTTTCTTGTTATTTATTTTATGTCAAAGTGTTAGGTCTGATGTTCAAGAGTGCAGCGGATACAGATGCATTTGCTGATGAATCTATTAATGTCTTTTTACCAGGCATATGAGAAGAAGACCACTCCAAAATGGCGTTATGACTTGGGTAGAAAGAAGAATTTTGAACAGGTTATTGCATAGCTCTATGTTGCTCTGTTCCCTTATTTCTTCGCTTGCATAATTTATGTGCAATGCGAGACTAGATCAAAAACAATTTCATTAAAATAAAGTAAGAATCAAAACGCTCTGTTTTTAATACGCAAGAGAGAGATCTACCTAATGAGCGTCATATAGACAAAGTTTTAGTGCAAATATCAGAAATGTCTCAGTAGTAGGTAAATTGAGAGTATGGTGTCATTGATGTAAAACATCATTACATAATCTGCGTTGTAGGGAGTTTTCTTATTTTTTGACATTATTCTTGTGGGAGCTGTGGGAAGAAAATAGGGTGATTGTAAACAAGGAGTCAGGGAAGGCTCTGAATTAGGAAGATTTTGGGTATGTTTGGAACTGTTGGTTTCAACTTAATTTTGCAAGCAAAGCTGAAGAAGTGTTTGGTAAACACCACCTTTAAGTTAGGTCCACTCACCTCTTTAGCTAATATTTGACATCATATGATTTTATCCCACAATCGTTGTGGCTACCTCAATTCTAAACATACAATTATTAATATTAATCTTGAAGACTATAGTATGAAACACTGAATCTACATCTTCAAACAAATGACTGTGTGAGGATCTTGCAAGATGGAAAAATCATCGAAAACATTTCTTTATTTCACTTTTAACATTTTGTACTGCAGCATTGAAATAATAGAATCTTCATCGTCAGACAAATCACTGTATTAAGGTGAAAATTTTTTTCTACATGTGTCTGTTGGCACGTGAATGGATTACCCTTTGATATAGGATGTGTTGAACATATATGGGGTTAATTTTGCTCCTGAACTAAAATTTTGATTTTGATTTTACTTATTAGGTGTTTGGGGCAGACAAGCGATATTGGTTCATTCCAGCTTATTCAGAGGAAGATATACGACGGATGCCAGCTCTTCAGGGTCTTGAATATCCGTCAAAGCCTGACTTTGATTCTCAAGAGTTCTAAGATATCCGAGCATGACACCAAGAACATGAGAACTTTTCTGTGTAACGTTAGATATGGAGCCCAGCCCACCAATGTTCCTTCACATCCTGACTTAGACAGTTTGCAGCCAATTTGGGATCCTAACCATTCATTCCCACGGGGTTATTCTTGTAGGAATAAAAATACATAAAAAGACGAAAGAAAAGAGTAGGCGGATCATTTGTGTGGAGGAGCAAATCAGGGAAAGCAACCCGTGGGTTGCTTGCTTTAAGTAAGGATTCTATGGGCTGATGTTTATTTCATTTTGGAATTATATATAGTCTTGGAAATGTGAGAACCCTAAAGATTAGGACAACCTTCTTTTTCTTTCTTTTGTTGGTGGAACGCCTGATGTATTTTTAGTTGATTAATCTTGTATACAATGTTTGTATGTCCATCAGAAATAGAGCTGATCAATCTTTCTGCATTATGTCTGTTCATATCTGCAAGCACGTTGCCTATGAATTCACAGGTACTATACTTATAAAATTAAAATACAAAATGCATATATCTTAATGCCACAAATGATTTCATGTTTTATCTGTCACAAAGTGTTATTTATCTTATAGTAGTCTGTCATTCTAATATCAGTTTGAGATATAGATTCTTATGTTTAATTTTCTAAATGTATAATTACTTTTATAATTTGTTATGTACTAAATGGTACTATTCATTAAGAACAAGGTAAAAAAAAGAAAAAAAATATAAGAAAAGAAAGCCAGACTTTGAAACTTTATTAACGGTTTTGAGAATTACTTGCATAGTGACCAGAAGAATTTTCTTATTATAATAAGGAAAAATTTTTATGATGCGACTTTTATACGAAAACATTAAATAAAAAAAAAAATGAGAGGGACGGAGCTTTAGCGGGAACATTCTAGCTTACAGAAGAAATTTGTATCGGCTACACGTGTCACTCTCCTTCATTTTCAATTTAGCTATTTAAATTTCGTTTCATAACCTCGAAGAGCACAGGGCATTTTTTTTGGTTCCCCTCTTACTCTGGCGGAGTCTGTCTTCTGGCAAATTGAAATTGTAATTCGCTTAATTCATCAGGTAATTCTCCTCGCACTTTTTTTTTCATTTTCCGTCATATTCTCTGCAGCCAAAAGGTATTCATAGCATGCAGATCTTAAACTATAATTCATCGATTGTTTATCGTAGAGTTTCTCTTTGGCGGTTTTCTCGCAAGAATTAGTGCGTAAAAGGATATTGTTAATATATGTAGAAACTGAGTGTGTGTGTGTATATATATATATATATATATATAATGAGATTCATCCTCTATCGAGAAATATGCTTTGGATGATCGGATTTCCCGTTTTCTTCTCCTTAAATTCTCATCATTCAAACAGAGCATAATAAACGTCTTGGAAATTTATTGTATTTTTGCAATATTTTGTTCGTTATTTTGGTTGTCTTTTTTATTTATTTATTAATTTGAGTTTTTCTCCATAATTATTTGAATTTCAACTGTTGTATGTCTTTGAGGATGATCACTAATAACTTGTTTGATTAATCATGAAGCAAACAGGCATGACATTGAGATAGCTGTATTATTTTTCTGCAAATTACATAAGTTTTAATTGATAATACTGAATGATCCAACATGTTATGATGATTGAACATTTAAGTTGTACTTAATTGAAATATTCATTTCTATCATTTTTGCATTTCAGTTTTCCTCCGTACATAAGGTTATGGTAATTTCCTTGCCATTTTCTTTATATTTAAGGCTTATATGCTGTTAAATTTATTATCAAGTGAAATTGCTCATTGTGCAGTTTCTGTCCTGGAGAAGGAATATCTTAAACAAAATGCAGAGGGAAAGAGCAGACAGGAATGATTTATTTGATATGGGTGATCCGTTTAGCATTTTTGGAGGTTTCGGTAGCTTGGGATCCCCCAGGATACCCAGTCTATTTGGGGGAAGGGATCCGTTCGATGATCCATTTTTCACTCAGCCCTTTGGATCATCTTTAACTCGTTCATTTGGTAGCATTTCTGAACCTAGCATGTTTAATCAAATTGCTTCATCCAGCAATAAATCACAGACCAGTAAATCAAAGGGAATAATGATAGAAGAACTAAATCCCGATCATGAAGGAGAAATAGCAGATAAAGGTTCTGGGGACAGTGAAATGCGCTCTGAGTCGAGCAAGGAACCTTCTGTTGAGCATCCAGATGATGTCGACGATGATGGTAAATGAATTTTGATTTCAGTAGCTTAATTTCACCTGGTCTTGGTTTCTCCATGTAGGTGTAAATGCTATAATGATTGGTGTGGTTGATTCAATAGATTGGAAGAAGAAAGATGTGAATTACAAAAATCAACATAAGGAAGTGGAAGGTACACAGCAGCAGGCTCGCAGCTTCAGCTTTCAGACTTGTAAAGTGACATGTGGAGGTGTTGAAGGAGCATATTATACTTCTACAAGAACAAGGAGGACTGGCAATGATGGTGTAAGTAACTCTTTCAGGGTGACTGATCTGTTATTGGTGTTTTCTTGTTTTAAAGTTGTGTTTTGTATATTAGGTGTTGCTTGAGGAGAGCAAGGAAGCAGATAAAACAACTGGTCAAGCAACACATAGGATTTCCAGAGGAATTCACGATAGGGTGGGTGCATTTGTAAAGTATTGCTTGATTCTCTAGCATCTGCTGCTCATTGATGCCCATTATGCTTATGAGTCTTAGGTGCATTCTGTACTGTTCATCACTGTGATTTAATGATTCTATATGCTGCCAAAGATACGGGAGAAAAAACATTGGGAGAAAGGCATTTTATTATTCCTACAGGAAATTGGCTGTGTATTTCTACTACTGAGAAGGTGTTTTGGCTGGTGCAGGGCCATTCGTATACAAGGAAGCTTAATTCTGATGGTAAAGTGGATACACTGCAAACTCTACACAATTTAAATGAAGGTTTGTACCTGCTGTCATTATAACCATTTTGAAGCATTATGTTGAATGCATGTGGCAACGAAATGACTTATATATTCGAATTCTTTTTCAGACAAGATTGCTGCTTTTGAGGAAGTATGGAAAGGGAATGCAGATAAACAGTTGCCTGGTTGGAATGACGGATTTGATATGCATCGCAATGCAGGTATGCAGTTTTTCTCCTTACGAAGGTTGGTTCGCCATTTCTTGTACCATCGTTGATATCAAGTAGAGGAACTTTTGAGAAACTATGAGCCTGTTTAAATACAACACTTGCATTGATTAGGTTCTTCTTTGGGCTCAAGTTAGGTTTCTCGGGTGAAAAGGTCCATTTGCTTGGGAAATAAATTATCAAGTACTGGACCATCATTTTGTGCCCACTGAATCCTGACGACATATCCTAACCTTCTTCTTTTGATATGCTATGTCCAAAAGCTTTCAAGTGTCTATTCGATCTTTGATTCAATACGCGCGTTTTTTAGTTCAAACTTTTTATGTGCAATGCCAATGTAGGTTCTAGTGGTGATGAGCAAAATGGGAGGCCAACTTGGGGTGGCTGTGCACTTCCGTCCTTGGAGCAAACACGAAATGCTGGAGCAATGATACCAGATAATGAAGCCAGGAGTAGCGCCCATGGAGGAAGAACAAAAAAGGTTGTTAGAATAAATATAGATTGATTAATTCAAGCCTCGATTGTCAGACTACTTGTAACTTGTTAGTCCCTACCGCAATTGTCTACCCTGCTAGTAGTAGGATTTGGTGTGCCTAATTCTCTTTTTAGTTTTCATTTTCTAAATACATAAAACGTTTGGTAACTTTTGGATAAGAAAGAGGTTGGTGGTGATAAATCTGGAATGTGTTTGGTGCTAATTGTCGTTCCCTTTTTCTAGTCGACTCTTAAATCTTGTTAATAATTGGACGCATTTAGTGGAATCGCTGATATGAGCTGAGATTGGCACGACTCAACTGACAACAAATTTAAAGTCTACCTGAGAAGCCAGACAATATTTTCTTTTTTCCTTCTGCTGTTATTTATGTGTATTCTACACGTTATACGCTAATAATATTGTTCAGAAGATGCCTAAAGTGACGGTAGGCCGAGATCAATTTTCTAATAAATTGGATTCTCGTGTTTTCCGAGTTGTTTTTGAAATTCGACATAGTCTGCGAATAATAACGTGGGTCGGCCTGATTGAATCATGTTAACCGTGTATTGAATTTTTCTTTTTCTTCTTGTACTTTGGTTGTGCTTCCAAACTCTAGAACTAATGGCGTCTGTGTAATGACATGCTCAAAAAATAGACATGGGAAAATGAAAAAGGAGCCAAGGAAATAATTAAATTAAATTATTGGTATGAGATTGGGATGTTAATGCTGTTAACAATGTATGTTCCATTGATAACAACGTGATCCGACTTAGATCTGTGTGTTAGTTGTTGTAGCAAACGAGCAATCATGCATTTTGTTAGTTGTTTATATATATACGTACACGCTTTCAACTTAATTTGTCTTACCTAATGTTTTTAATGTCAAGACGCGCCAATCCTCGTTGCTCTTTATTTTAATAATTTGTTCTCCATGAACATCAAATTTTAAATTAAATTCTTCTCTCTCTTTCTCTCTGTTAAAGCTGACTGATGCGATGAGATTTAAAATAATCACTTTTCCGACTAAACTTCCAAATAATGATAATTATTATATAGTTGTACATCTTAACTTCATAGAATCTCGTAATGTGGTTTACATATAATTCTTTTCGGTGAATATTTATTCTAAAAATCCAAATTTACAACAAAATACATATATATAAATATATATATAGTGTTTTTGCGTAGGGAAATACAAGTTATTTCACCTAAAATATCAGCAAACTTTTCTAATGTTACATTTTTTAAAGTGCAGACGTTTGCTGTGGTTTATTATATAAGATAAAAAGAGTTATTTGGCACTTGGGGTAAAATGTGCAGTAATTTTGAAAATGTTATGAAAACCTTGGTCGCTGGGTCTGACTGGTTTTGTTGGTATGATCAAATCTTCTTGTCCTTCTGTCTGAACGAACGTGGGCAACACTTTGCTTGTTTCGGAGAAATGCTGCCAAAATCTCCACACTCCGATACGTTATTCATTTTAATACATGAATTTGGTCACCTCGTCGAGGACATCACAGCTAATAGCTGTGAATATTTTGGTTTTGGTGAGCAACATTAAGAAATATATATATATATATATATATACACTACAAACAAACGCTTACTAAGTTGAGTCGAGGAAGGTCAAGCACATTAATAGCAAATAATTATCCTCCTCAAGCCAGGCTTTCGGTTTTTGGTTGCAGGACTGCCCGTGGCACTAGTTGGCAACATGTGATACTAGTTGTGCAGCATGTTCGATATCACTGCTTCCAAGCTGCCGCTAATTCTATTTATTTATAAATGTTTTTTAAGAACATTTTCTTCTGATCATATATTGCAAGTGGATTTCTACAGCAAATAAGACTAGCTTCTGAAATCTAAGCTTCAGCAGTACTATTGTTTTGCACTTGCATGCATTGGTCCGTTGCGATTAGATAACATGTTAACAGCAGATTAATTTACAGATAATAAGATCGCGGAAATGGAATATTACAATTCTATTGGTCAGAACTAAATCGCAATCAATCACGTGAATGCTTTATGGAAGCATTATTGAGCCGGCATGGACGGCCACACGTGCATGTGAATGTGGGGATTCTCTGGATTCTTATTCTCCCCCATATTCTAATCCAAACGCAGACGGAGACCATCAAAAAAATTGTATATATAGACTGCACTTTATCTATGATAAATAACTAATGAACGTAAATAACATCAATGTAATAAAATACTCAATAACCAAAGTGACGAGAGAGAAAAAATAATTAATTTTAAATTATAAGAAGATCGTTAATCAGTTTTTGTCAAACAAATATTTTTTTAAAACATATTATTCAAACTTGCCAGTTGTTATATAGCAGAATCTTTTCAATTGAAACCTTCCTTAGTTGTTTACATGCATATTAATTTAATGACAAGAAGCCTAGGTTGCATCTTTTTTCGTTATATATTAAGCTCCCCCAACCCCGAAACAAAGTCATACTTGCTTGCTACCAATAAAACTTAAAACAAGTTCTGAGACCAACAACAGCCCACTTAGCTAGAGAAAAAGAAAATGGCTTGTTGGTCTTCTGAAAATGCTACCAAAGCTTATCTCCAAGCGCTCAAAATGGTAAGTGTAGTGGAGCATTCGTCTCCCTTCCAAATCCGTAGCTTTCTCTTCTTCAAGATTGACCTTACCTACTTAATAATTAGTTCTAATGGCTTTGATTTTATCTTTTTTGTTTACAGGGTAAAAGAGGTAAAGAGCCTGACGTTGCGGAGTTCATTTCTGCGCTTGCAGCTGGAAATAATGCACAGCTCATGGTGATGGCATGCTCTAGAATTGGTACATCCACCACGCTCGCGCTTGTTGCTGCAGCACATCAAACTGGTGGCCGCGTAGTGTGTATTTTTACCGGAAATGACAATATTCCTGCGTCCAAAAATGCAGTAGGACCTTATGCCGAGTGCATTGAGTTTGTAAAAGGTGATGCAGAAAACCTACTGATGAAAGACTATAAAGGTGCAGATTTTGTGCTCATTGATTGCAATATCAATGGGCGCAAAAGTTTATTTAGAGCTGCAAAAGAGAGTGTGAAGCAAGGATTAGATGGAGGATTAATTGTAGGGTACAATGCCCTTCACAATGGATCCTGGTGTGAGTTCGAGACTCATTTCTTACCCATTGGGGAAGGACTGCTGGTCAGTAATAGAATTCGTGGAAAAGAAAATGAATGTGGAGAAGGAAAAAAGAGTCGATGGGTTGTTACTGTTGATAAATGTACAGGAGAAGAACACGTTTTTCGGATCACTTCATCTCCAAGAAAGGAAATTGAAGCTTAAAGTGCATGTCCTAATTTGAATTTGAGGGCTCTAGAAATTTTAGCACTTGGTATAATTGTTGTTGAAGCTGACTTATACCTTAAGCTATAGTAGTTGTATGCAAAATCTATGTTACAAGCATCTGGCTCTACATTTTCAAAGAGGTTAGATGTTGTGTGAATGTCTTATATATTTTTAAATTTCTTAGATTTTTTTGAAGAGAATGAATAATGTATGTGTTGTGAAGTTATACTATATTAATGACCACTGAAATATGAATATTTTTGCTTTTGTCATCAATTAATCCTGTTCGATTTTAATGGTACTAATTAAAAGATCGAGTAAATAACTATAAAAGCATATATATAAATGAATCAGGTGACTTAAAAAAGGATATGTAACATAGAATTTTGAAAGAGATGAAGAAATTAATTGTCTGCATCAAATTCCAAATCTCATGAGATCAATCTACAGTAGTTAATCAAGAAAATCGGGGCAAAGAAAAATTAAAGTTTTTTATCGTCCTCATCTTTTTTTTTTCTTTTAATTGCGATCAATTAATAGAGTTGAAGCAGTCCATTTGCACCCTTAAATTGAATTAAAGTTAGAAATTTTGGGTTTTTACAGTCCTAGTTGGAAATTAAAACCGTGACATGAACAGAGTTCAAGTAGTAGCACGCAAGAAGGCAGAAGCAGAAGCTAGCTGAATACGATTTACTTGATCAAATATATATGTGAATAGTCGTGAATCATGAGCCCGCGTACAATCACAACATAAAAATGGGAGAAAATGAAAAAGCTTTCCCTATTTGTCTTAATTTATTACACAATTTAGTCAAAAATAAGAAAGTGCCAAATCATTTTAAATTTCCTTCAAATTCCGTGAAACAATCAAATGGAGAAAATAACCAAGTTAGAAGCTACGGAAACAACACGACATCAACTAGCAAAACATAAACTCTATGGACTTTCGGTACAAAACTAAAGAGTAACAACAATTAATTTGACAACATCCATAAATTTCAGAATTCCGATTTGATTGGTTTATGATATATATGTATTACCAAATATATATTGCATAAATTTAAGTACTGCAACAACATATATCAGCACAATCCCATGCACCTAACCAATTAACGTAAGTATGCTGCTAGTGCCTCTACACTACTACACAATAAATACCACAAAATTAAAAATTTCCTACACAGCAAAATTAATTTATATAACTTCCACAAAAATGAGCTCCGAATCCTCTTCTGCTGCTGCTTTCTTCCTCTCCTTCAACATTCTGTTCTTGTTTCTCTTAGCTACTCGTCAACCTCCAGCAGCTGGTTCTGAATCGTCGTCGTCGTCATCATCTCCAGTACCGAATAATAACCGTGTCCGGTTGCATTTGGGCCTCAAATTCAACCGTGTTGTCAAAAGGGTTCTAAGCTTTATCAGCCGACCTAATACCTTTCAGTCTGTCATGATGGACTTTTGTTTTCAACAACAAATTAGTATTATGTGTTCATACTAAAAAATCGTAATTTCTTATATCTCAGTGAAATTATGAATTTTTATTGTAATAATCAAAAAATCTTTTCTCCGTTTTTTTACACAGGACTTATATATATATATATATACAATTTTCTTTCTTCTAGAAGTATTAGGGATCTTGATAAACTTACTATGTATCTTACAGAATTGTGACTTGCCTTGAGCTGAATTTTCGAAAATTAATTTTTCTTGTTGCGTAAGGACCATTTCTAGTCGGATTCACACGTGACATGTCCGAGCAGAAACCCTTCCAAGCTTGGAATGCTCCCCTACTGATGTATTTTTACATCTCAAAACTTCGGCAAATCGTTTAGCCCCGTTCATCTTCGGTGTAAGAGCGCTCTATCAATGAGCTATTACACACTCTTTCACCTGATTGCGACTAAAGAGACTGATTAGCTATAAAGCCTACCTCCCTTATAAGCCAAGCTCATCTTTTTTAGGACCTTGATGAGCCGAACTCATCCTAATCATCCTCAATGACTAGGCTATAGACCTTTGATGAGCCCACCTTCCCTAATATCAAGTCCCCTAGTTTCCAGTGAAAAGGATTTTCATTGGAAATTTTATTTTTTCGAGTGTTCAAACTTTGCTCGGACAATGCCTGCTTAATTGAAGCATCAGAATACAATTTAAAATTCATCTGACTAAACGATTCTCATTGAGCAATTGACCATGTGGTGAGTACTAGCAAAAACCTATTTGATGACTGAACACAAAATGACATTATGACTTTTGAAATTCAAAAGAAGCGCCAATAATGCTAAATATGCCTATGTTTCGCCTCAATCTTCGCATCGATAATTAACGTGCATAAATGCTCATAATCATTACCGCCCACTAACTCCTCATTTTGTCAACACGTGTTCTAGTGTGATTGGCTCATCATGCCTGCGGAAGGATCTTGCTTCACAAGAGGCTTCGTGGTCGCATCTGGGCTGTTCTTTTCATTCACAACATGAAACGAGAAGGCTATAAATTTCACCCTTCTCTCACAGTTACCAATTTACTCTTCTCGCGTTTTCTACCAAACCTTGAAACTTTTATCACTCTCTACAGTCTTCGTTGCAGATCTTCATTCCTGCCCGTGGGCAAAACCCTGTCTTGCCTTCACTTTCGCTTCTTATTTCATCGGCAAACCTCTTCACTCCAGTAAGTTTTTCCTTCTGTTGAACTCGTTTTACTACATTTTAGCACTATTCTGTTATTTATCCTATGAAGTTTTGCATCTGACCAGCTATTTTAACACTATTTTAGCACTATTCTATGAAGTTTTATAGTTAAAACTTGCAAATAAACACTCGTAGAGACTTATTTTTTATGCTTTAAGACACTAGAATCAGCTTAAAAATTTGAATGACTTGTAGGAATCACCTTAGCATCTGACCAGTTATGTTGAACTTTCCCTATCCGAACAGAAATTTAGCTAGGCTGAAGGTGTGCTTTAGGAACCCCTATAATAACCTTAAATCTGAGTAGACCTTAATTTCTTTAAGGAAGACTAGTACTAAGTCATACTTTTGTCCAGCGATGGACCCTAAACTAATTAAAGTACGTTGTTGTTTGCTTAGGTTAGTTATGGCAAGACATGAGGAATTTGACATAAGGGACATCCTTAGTAGCCCAGGAAGTGAATTTGACACTTTCTCAACAAAATTATCTAAGACAGATTATGAGGCCTGGAGCCAACTTTTCCGTAAGGTTAAGGCTGTGCTTGTTAGGAAATATGGACGTAACCCTTTAAGGAAGGCCAAACCCTTAGCCATTTTCAACCTAAATGCTGAGATTCCCTTAACTATATTAGACCCTAGGTCAGATGCCTTTGAATTCCTTTACCATAAACCCGAGGTGGTAGTCTTATCTGACAGCTTTTCTGACCACGTGTAGAAAGACATGGGCCCTGAACAAACTAAAGCAGGAGACCAAGAAGTTCTCCAAAACCCTGTAAATAGAACCACCCCTCAATCAAAACTATCAATGCTTTCTCTTCCAGTCCTTAAACACATATCAAAAGCAACCCCAATTCCGGGCAAACAAGAAAGTGGTAACTCAGATGTGGCAAGTGATGAATCTGATGATGACTAAGCAAAGTCAGACCCACAAGAGAACCCTCATAGTAGCCCACCTCCTCTGACCCAGCACCCTCTCCTTAATCTGATAAGGAAAAACAACCTATTTGAGGTCGACAAATTCCCGTCCAATATCACTAAGGCTAACCTAGTGGCTTTTAAGAAGCTTTACAACATTACTAACTCCATCATTTTTAGGGTTTCCAAAGTCAATGAGTTCTCCAATCGTCTAAGGGGAGATGAAGTAGCTTTTAACGAAAAGTTATTTCTTCTTAAGGCTCGACTATCGTCATAACCCTATTTTGCCGCATTGCTCTACGGCCTAAGGATTCCTCCTTATTAACTAAATCTGAATTGGTGGAAAACTATCACTGGACTGTATATAATCTGGATTATGGCCGGGCAGACTCATCTACCATCAAGGAGATTAAGTACCTGTTCTTACTTAAGAAGAGGCCCAAGAAACGCTGGGTTTTATATTACTTCCAGGCTCGTACTCGAGCTGATAAACTAGTCACAAGTAACCCAACCTCTAATAAGAACTGGAGAGACAGATGATTCTTAGTGGGCGAAGACTGGGGTCAATCTGCTTTAGCTAAGATGAACGTATATGGCCTCATACCTTATGCCTTCAAATCTGTTCTTCGTAAGTATATCCCATAGAGTCAGATTCGACATATATATTTCTTCATGTTGAATCCTTTTGTTGAGATTTACTGATGTTCCTGATTGTTTTTGTAGCTGCCTGGGGCTTAAAACTGGACTTGGTTGCTCTTTTTCTATCAAAGATCAACGCTAGGCATGCAAAGCAAGATAATGAGAAGACCCTACTTTCTCCTGATCAACTGTGGCTTTTAGGCTGATCAAGATCGCCCTTACTCACGAAGAGTTTGAGGTTGTGCTCCAGGCAGAAACTTATTCCAAACATCGACCAAGACACGCCTACCATTGGTGAGGCTGAATAACTCATTCCTCTTTCTTTCTCATAACATCTTTTGTCTTTGTCTGTCATAAGTCTTTAGTTTTTTCGTGTTTTATAGGGAAAATGGTTCTGCCCAAAAGAAAAGGCAAGCTTCTGAGTTCTCTTGGGTCAGTTTTATCTTTCTTAGGGACTTCAATAGCGCAGAAGCCACAGAAGCCTGAGAGGAAGAAATTTGGGCAAGCCAAAACTGATCAAAAAAAAAAAAACCTAGCAAAAGGTGAAAACCAAAAAGCCTGAGCCCGACTTCGAAAAAGATAAAAAGGAGCCTTCAAAGAATAAGGGGAAACGCCAAGCTGAGGCTCTTACTGACGTCGATGGGAGGTCGCCCGAAAAATCGCACACCGAGCAGGGTGAAGAGGTCATCGAGATGGATGTCCTTTCATGCTTAAACATCCCGGAAGAGAAGAGAGAATTGTTCGAGCACTTTCTTCCCTCCATCAATCGTTTAGAGCCTGTGTGGTTGACTCTTCTCTATCTTCCCAGGCAGAAATTGCCAACACAGACAATGTTCTAAAAGCCATGCACTGACAGATTGGCAGGGTAAGCATTTCCTGATATTCCCCTCTTATTTCATTAAAGTAACAATATTTAACTAGTAATTCGGCTGGTGCAAGCATTCCACTACCTCAGCCTACACATTGATAGTGCAAAAAAGTATTTTATTGCCAATGTAAACTTGTATAAATCAATTTATTAGCTAACTTCGGAGAAGAGTGCGTTAGAGAAAAAATTGAAAGAGTCAGAGAATCAGGAGGAGAAGTTAGAAGCGATGCTGAGCGGGCAGAAGAAGAAGTGGGTAGGGGGACACAGCGCCCTAGAAAATAAAGTTATTGATCTTGAGGTTTAAGTGTTCTCACTTGGGTCTTGCATTGCCGACCTTATCCACACCAACCAAGATCTAGAGGACGAGCTTGCCTAGACCAAAGCTGAGACAAAGGAGTATTGCAACGCTTCTGCCAAGGAAGCTTTGGAATTGGCCAGCAGAATCTTCCAAAAGAAGTACGAAGAGCTCGATCTTGGTTGGCTATTCAATGATCTTAATATTTCTCGACATGCTCCACCAAAAGTTGAAAGCTCTGGGAGTCACCATTTTTTCTCCGAAAGACACTTGACAATCTTGTAATTTTTCTTTTTTTGGGAATTTGTATCAGATATACATGATTGTATTATCAATAAAGATATATATATTTACTTTCTCCTTTTACTGTTAACTTATCAGAATAGTCAGAAAATAATAGTAATAACTGATTCGCCTAAGTTAATCATTTTGTGTTCCGAACTGAGGTCAATTAATAATAATGAAAGTTAATGTTAAATCTGAGATTCATGTAACATTATTACTATTCTATTTAAATTGAGGTCAGATTTTTTCGTGATGGTTACATTATGAAATAAGGAACTTTATTTGTTTCGTTATCTAACCTGAACTAAGGTCAGACCTTATTAAAACAACTCTTAGACGAAACCAAAATTTAACAACTTTTAATCATGGCATCTGATTTAAATTGAGGTCAGATCTTTTTTGTGACGTTTCAAAATTACATGGTCAAATGATCACCGTATGATCTAAATTGAGGTAAAATCTTTTTAAACTATGATCGCCTCAAAAATAATATTTCTTTAGCATCTTTGCGTTCCACGACTTTTTAACCTCCTTTTCATCTGGGTGTTGCAACTTATAAACCCCTGGTTTAATGATCCTGATCACCTTGTACGAGTCTTCCTAATTAGCCCCTAAGTCTCTTTCTCTGAGTACCTTAGTGTTTTGGGTAAATCCTCATAACACTAAATCTTCTTCTAAAAAAGCTCTCAAACGAACCTTCTCGTTGTAATACTTCGCTATCCTTTGTTGATAGGCCGTTATCTTGATAATCATCTAGTTTTGTTTTTTCTCTAACAAATTTAAGTTCATCTTCATAGCCTTGATATTCTTTAGCTCGTCAAAATACTTTATTCGAAATGAACGCATCCTTATCTTCACTAGTATCACTACTTCACAACCAAACGCCAATAAATACGGCGTCTCGCCAGTTATTGTTCTTGCCGTTGTATGATAGACTCAAAAGACCTGAAGTAACTCATCCACCCGTTTTCCTTTTGTGTCGTAAAGTCGTTTCTTTACCGTCGCCTTGACAATCTTATTCATCATCTCCACCTATCCATTTGCTTTAGGATGAGTAGAGGACACAAATTTGAGGTTGATGCTCAAGTCAGCACAAAATTCTTTGAATCTCGTATTGTCAAACTGCTTTTCGTTGTCAACTATTAGTGTATACGGGATCCCAAATCGATAAATAATATTCCCTTCCATGAAAGTAGTGGTCTTTTTCTCTATTATTGTGGCCAGTGACTCTGTTTCTGCCTACTTCATAAAATAATCAACTGCGACAATTGCGAATTTCATCTAAGCATGTCCTGTAGGCAACGAGCCGATTAGATCAAGCCCCTACTAAGCAAAAGGCCACGAGTTGAGTAGGGGGTGAGCTTTTCAAGGGTTGTCTTGAGACGTCCACGTGGAACTGACAATTTGGACAAGATTTGGCTATTCTCGTCGCGTCGCGGTGCAGCTTCTGTCAGTAGTAACCTTGGTGTAAAACGCGATATGCTAAAGACCTACCGCCCCCATAATCAATGCAACTGCCCATGTGGACTTCTCTGAGCACGTAATCTGTTTCCTTTTCATCGACACACCACCATTCTCCCTTGAAATGGCTGTAAGGAAGCTGGGGGGATGTTGAAATCTGATGAATCTTTTTCATTACAGACGATGCCAACTGTTGATACAAAAAAATCGTAATTTCTAATATCTTAGCGAAAATTATGAATTTCTATTGTAACAATAAAAAATCTTCTCCCCCTTCTTTTACACAGGACTTATATATATATATATTTATAAATATATATATATACACACACAATTTTCCTTCTTCTAAAAGTAGTGGAAATCTTGATAAACTTGGTATGTATTTTACAGAATCTTCACTTCCCTTAAGCCGAACTTTCAAAAATTGATTTTTCTTGTTCCGTAAGGACCACTTTTGGTCGAATTCCCTTATGACATGTCAAAGTAGAAACTCTTCCGAACTGACCTGATCACGACTAAAGAGACTAATCAAGCATGAAGCCTACCTCCCCTATGGGCCGAGTTCATCTTCTTTAGGATCCTGATGGGCTGAACTCATCATAATCATCCTTAAGGACTAGGCTATAGGCCTTTGATGAGCCCATCTTCCCCAACATTATATATGTTACTTCGTATAGATATACGTTTATACATAAAAGGTGAGATATAAAAATTGAGAATAAGTAATACTTTGCATACAAATTTTCTCCTAGGTTTTACTTTGAATTGTGATGAAATGAGCAAAAATTTTGAGCAAAAACAAAAACATGATATCTATTAAAATAATGTAAAAGGAGTTGTTAGCTTAAAAAACCCTTAATATATACACACACAGAAATAAGAATTACCATCTTAATTTGACATTGTACTCTCTTTGTTACCTCAATTTTGAGGTTAAAATTCAATTCTCCTCAAGTATTTGTAAAAATAAAATTTTCATATTTTTAATTTAGAGTTAACACAGATTAAAATTTTGAATTTAATTTTAGTTCATCTTAATTTTAATTAATTTAAGGTGGTCCGGTTAGATATTTAATCTAATATGTAATATATGGCTCGATCACTACTTTTTTGCCAAGCATAACTGAAGCCAGATTTTATGAATATGTGATTGACCATAAAATTGTCTTCTTGATCTTACCTTATAATCCTCTTGTTAATTGTTATACTCTATGAATGCAGGATTGAATCGCCTGTTTGCATACCAGATAACGCTTATGGAAAATTCAGAATAGTGTTATGAAATTGACTATGGCGACAAAATGTGCGCGTAGCAAAACGCATTTTCAATGCGTTGATCTCTGGGCCAAACTTAAAAGTAATATCTAGTCCATTGGGCCCATCCTACGAGTTTAGGGCTACGCATCTCAACCCCCGGATGGGCGTCCGGAGTCGATGAGGTCCACGAACGTCAAACTAAACGCCACTGTACCATTTTGGATTTCTACCTCGATTTCTTGTTCTTAAATTCATAAATTATAAACCCGTAAACTGAATCGAAAGCAAAGTTGGCAAGGAATGGGAATTCCAGACATCTCTCGCTCTCTCTCCATCTTTTTTAACTTCAACGCAGTTAGACTTGATTCATCCAAAAAAGTTTTGATTTTATTAATAATTTACAAGTATTTACATTATTGTCAATAAAAATTTCCGACACCTGCAAAAACAAAACAAAAAATTCAGATCACATCCATATATATCAAAATCTCCCTCTAAACACGTGCTCTTCACCTGATCGTTGATCAACATGTTTAATCCAACGGCTGTGATTCTTCTTCAAGCTCTCTCCCCAACTACTATTACTACTCCCTACATGAGCTATATCCAATCCTTTACCGACCGGCAAGAACACCGATCTCACGACACGTGTCCCCTTCTCCAGTACTCCTTGCCATCGAAATAAATTTCTCTGACACGCATTTTTGCATGCAAGCACGGCTCCTTTGTTACTAAACCTAGCAAACCTCAAAACCCTTGCGAAATCTTTACGCTTACAATCCACCACCAAGAAATCAACGCCAGCCAGTTCTACCATCACCTCCTCAGCTTCTCTCACTATCACCTCCGTCGCCGATATCCCGGCGTCGTACATGGCTTTCACGTAACCTAATCTCGAACGCTCATCCGGAACTACGCACACGTGTCGCCCGCAGGTGTGACGAGCTGCTATAGCTAAGCCGATGCTGGTGGTTATTGGGCCGCCATGTGTCCAGGCTTCCACGATCAGTTTTGCGTTCCAGCCGGCAGCCATAGCGGAGAGAAGCTCTGCTACGCCTGATTCTTTGATGTTCTCACACTGCAAAATGAATCAAATACTTTAGCGCAAACCTATTATAATTTACAGACAGCTGAAGGCAAATTGAAGAGGTGAAAAATGAAAGTGGGATTGAGCTGCTTACTGATTTGACAGTATCTATGTAAGCTTTTGAAGCTGTTTCTGGAGACCAAACAAGCTTCATGTCTTCTGTCTGAATTGTGAAGAGAACTTGCGAAGTTGTTTTGAAAATTGCATATATGGAA
The DNA here is from genome assembly GCA_022749755.1 of Azadirachta indica. Classification (NCBI taxonomy): domain Eukaryota; kingdom Viridiplantae; phylum Streptophyta; class Magnoliopsida; order Sapindales; family Meliaceae; genus Azadirachta; species Azadirachta indica. The sequence goes on from CM040440.1 coordinate 21,972,692, forward strand.
GTGAGAGAACTGAGAATTTTGTGGGACAGCTGAGAGATGTTAATGGGGGGTTGTTGGCTTTTTAAAGGGATGTGATGGTTGAGTGAACAGTTGCTTTTTCTACAAAACCGTTGACATTCGCTTATTGCACTTGCACAATTGGAATTTAGAACGTGCGAGCGTCGGACTCTCTTTTAATTTATATTTTTTAAGATAATAGCTTACTTATATTCGATAATGGTTTCTTCCCTTTCTGATAAAACGAAACGTGTAGACAAAAGCATAGTGGGAATTAATAAGAACAACAACGACATCTCGTTGCATGCATTAATTTGAGCACAAGAGATTTATAATAAATTGTATAGATTTTAAGGGATTTTGTTTCACGTTTTTAGAAGTGCAATAATTAATATTGCGGGGGTTGAATTATGCGGTCTGTTTCTGAGCAAAACTAATGTAAGCACAATTTAATAGCATTTGTTCTCGCTATTGTCTTGTTCTAACTTTTCCCATTGTTTTCTTGGGAAAAGATAAAAAGCTCATTCATTGCAATAATTAATATTGCGGGGGTTGAATTATCTGGTCTGTTTCTGAGCAAAACTAATGTAAGCACAATTTAATAGCATTTGTTCTCGTTATTGTCTTGTTCTAACTTTTCCCATTGTTTCTTTGGAGAAGATGAAAAGCTCATTCATTACAATCTATCCAAAATTAATTTCATGCCTAGATATGTTGCATATACGATGTCAACGTACCCCACGTACGCATTATTTCCATACCACATGTCATATGACCATATCATATCATGCCTACTCTGCTAGAGAAGTCATTTTAAATTTCAACGCATGATGAGTTTTTTTTTTTAATTTGATTTTATTTTTGAAGAAATACATACTTCGAAAATAAAGAATTGGTGGTAATTAGCAATTTGCAACAATAGGATAGAACTTCTCTAATTGTTGTCAACGAGTTAGAAGTGCCCTTTTGATAAGTTGAAGCTATTATATATCTCCATTCTTGGCCTTTTCCTACTAACCCCCATTTCTTAATTTGCCCACAAAAACATTGTCGATTTAACTAATCCTAGTTGGTTTGCAACTTCAAAGAAGAAGAAAGAAAAAATGATATTCTATTTCTGTTAACTTCAACTGATCCTTGGAGGGAAGAGATGAGCCATTAACAGTGTTTTTCAATTGGCAACTCCCAGCACTAACTATAAAGGGAACCATTTTAAAAAGACTGCAAACAATATTCACGAACAATTTTAAACCCTTAATTAACTTAGGCAAATCTAATTTTGCAATAATATAAAATACATAGTGTAGCTAGTTATATATATATATATATATATATCTTGTTAATTTCCAAATGAATTTTCGCCGAGCTTGAGATAAGAATACTAGTTTAATTTGTAGTCTAAAGCTATCTTAAACGTAATAATTAATGGTGCTTATTTTTTTTTTTTTTTGGGTGGAGTCAATATTTTCTGCTTTCAATTGCTAGCTAGCTTTTACTAATCTATGATCACATAAATGAAAAAGACAATTAATTAGCAAATGGGTTTATCAATTCGTTGCCGTTTCATTGTCTATACTGTTACGTCCACTAGCAATTCAAATAAAAGATTAATTGAATTTGTCAAATAGATTATATTTGGATTTAGCAAAACAACTGTAAATAGAGAGACAAATTAAAATGTGATCGTCTGTAAATTAAGATAAGAATAATTTGGGGAACGAAAGTCAAATTCATCCGTGGAATGAAAAATAAGCAGATAACGATTGGTAGTTGCGAATCTAGTCATTATCTTCCATCGTTATTAGCTCACATAATTTTTTTTTTATAAAAAAATGTATTTTAATTAATTAATTATTAATTATAATATTAATATTCAATATTGATGATGTAGTACTTGTGTGAGATCCAAGAGTCCTCGGCCGTACATTGAATCGATCAATTTTGTACTGTCAATATCTAACAATTTAATCCATTAATTGGTTGATTAATTAAGGGACAATTAAATGTGATATGAGCAATTAACTAAGCAAATCCAAGCACATACGGCAGCGGATGCGATGACGAGATGAATAACATCTATGAAAAAATTTGTTTTAGTATAAATAATGATTTTAAAGAGCCAAGTTGTATTGTTAATTCTATGTTCTTTAGATCATGACTATGACTTCTCCTAAGTCAATGACTTCCAATTTGCAGTAGAAAAATACTTTCTCAGATAGGCTCATAATCATAAACATATATATAACACACACTAAAAATAATAATAATAATAATAATCTTTATAAAATAGATTCGTGACATATGTAGTTGAACTTGAGGGAAAGTTAATTTCTGTGATGAAATCGTTTTTATGTGACATATTAAATTTATATTAATTTATTCTAATATTACTTGTCTTTCTTTCTGGTGTTACATTGTTTGTAATTAAATGAAACAATTAAGAATAAATACGAAGATATGTACAACACTGATGATGCATCCGACCAACTGGAAAACGATTATTTTCACGTATGATCGATAGCTGAGATGACATTAACTAACTGAACCATTGCTTCAAGGAAAGCAAAATATGGGTCATACAAATATATTGACATATTTTTTATGTATTTTTCTTTTTATATGTTTCAAATTGTTCAAATATTGTTTATAAATAACGAGGAAATTGACAATTATTATTAATTTTTTTTTATGAAATTAAATGTAATGTAACTATATAAGTACTTCTACATCTACAAGAAATACCTTTTACTCTTATCATCTTGTTTAATATGAGAATAAATTTTCAAACTAAATTTTGGTTGAGATTGTGTTTGTGGAAGTACTAATTTTTACATATTTAAAGATGATTCCTCTTAATATTAGACTAAATTTTTTAATTGAATTTCAGTTGGGTTGGATTCAGTTGTTTAAATTGAATATTAATGTGCTAAATTAATGCTTAGCTTTCCAAGATAAGGTAATAAATACTAAATTGCCCCTCCATCCCTTTCATCGAGGCGACCAACATTGTCTGCCATATATTTGTATATGCACTAAATCAAAAATCATGACATCAAGATATAAAAGTTGAAAAGTTCAAACACCATTATATTTTGTCCCTATATTTTTCTTTTTCTTTTTCTTTTTCTTTTTTTAATTAAAAAAATATCATTTAAATATCATTAAAATTGCAGTGCTTAATTCCAAAATCCAATTATAATTTATTATGATTATAATATTGATTTGATCATTTATACACAATAATCTAGTTATTGGACCTACCTTGGCATATATCATATATGTTCATTTTCGTACTTAATCCGCACAACCAGAATAATTCAATCAGATATGTACTAACCTTCTTTTTAATTATTTTTTCTAATTTGATGTTAATTTTCAACACTTTATAAGCATATCATGTATCTGATCTTAATTTATGTAACAGTAGATAAGACCCCTTCAATACTGTACAAGACTTCCGAGTTAAATAAATTTTAAACATGAATAACTTTTTTTTTTAATTTATTTGAAAATTTTGTAACAACCAAACATAATTTGACACCAATTATTGGAAAAGAGACCTTAATATATAACAAATTAATGATAACTTTCATGCTAAATACGAAAAACAAATTAAACATACTTTTATGAGAGAATGCCCATTACTCCCTATTTTTTCAATTAATGCCTCATTATCTTCATATATTTTATCTAATATCCCATCACCTCGTTGATTTTTTTTTTTTCGATTTTACTCTTTAGTTCAATTAATTTATAAATGATAAAATTAAAAATATTAAAAATATTAAAAGGTAAAATTAAAACTTAAGAAATGATGAAATATTATAGAAAATATAGAGTATTAGTTGAAAAATTAGGGAGTAAAGAACACCTTACTTTTATAAAATAAGAATTGGATACTGAACATTTAGATCCTGTCACAGGGGCCTTTAACGGTGCACCAGGCCCAATGGGTTGGGCTTTAAGGGCCCATAAAGTCGAGATGGAGACGGGCCAATCTTTTAGTTACATGAAAATGACCAATTATCGTTATCAAGCTTTTTTCCACTCAAAACGCATCAGCTTGTCGTCGTTTTTCCCCACAAGTTTTCCATTGCTTTTACGTGCTTCTAGCTTACGTAGATGACACGCATGTCTTAGCCGTTGCAAAACCCTTGAAAAACGAGCACGAGATTTCACCCAGACAGTTTTCATTCAAGAAATCGTCCAAGAAATTGAAGTTAATGATTTTCTGTGCGAATTATAACCAACCGTGGAACTCCACACTTCCAACGCTTATTCTTCTCCAGAAATGCAAAACCTGCAACGACGTAAACCAAATTCACGCGCGAATGATAACTACAGGAATTATCAGAAACACTACTCTCACTGCAAAAATCGTAGCCAGTTTCTCTTCTTCACCATACAGGCCTCTCATTGAATTCGCTCGCTGTATTTTCTTTACACGTCACGCTTTTCAAATTTGTGCAAAACAAGATAACCCTGTTCTTTGGAATGCTATAATCAAATCGTATTCTCATGGGCTTGACCCAAAGCAAGCGTTGGCAGTATTTTGCTTAATGCTTGAAAATGGGGTTTGTGTTGATAAGTTCTCCTTCTCCTTGGTTCTGAAAGCTTGTTCTCGGGTGGGTTCGGTTAAAGAAGGAATGCAGATTCATGGATTGTTGAGGAAAATAAACTTTGGGTCGAATTTGTTTCTGCAGAATTGTTTGATCTGGTTATATTTGAAATGTGGGTTTCTTGAATTTGCACGTCAAGTTTTTGACAAAATGCCAATTAGAGATTCGGTTTCGTATAATTCCATGATCGATGGGTATGTTAAGTCTGATAAAATTGAGTCAGCGCGTGAATTGTTTGATTCTATGCCTATAAGAGAGAAGAATGTGATATCTTGGAATTCAATGATATGTGGTTATGCACAGCCGAAAGGTAGCCTCCAGATTGCTTGGGAGCTATTTGAGAAAATGCCTGAAAGAGACTTGATTTCTTGGAACTCGATGATTGATGGGTGTGTAAAGTTTGGTAAGATGGACGATGCTCAGACTTTATTTGATAGGATGCCAAAAAGGGATTTGGTCACTTGGGCAAACATGATCAATGGGTATGCAAAATTAGGCAGGGTTGATATTGCTAGGGTTTTGTTTGATGAAATGCCTGAGAGAGATGTCGTTGCATGCAACTCCATGATGGGTGGTTATCTTCAAAACGGCTGCTGCTTGGAAGCTTTAGAGATCTTTCATGCTATGCTTTGTGAAAATGATTTGTGCCCCGATGATGCCTCATTACTGTTAGTTCTTTCAGCAATTGCAGGATTAGGTCATACCGACAAAGGTGTAGCAGTGCATCATTATCTAGAAAAAAATGAGTTTTCTTTAAATGGAAAACACGGCGTTGCTCTCATTGACATGTATTCTAAATGTGGCTGTATAGAGAATGCTATAAAGGTTTTTGAGCAGTTAGAAGAAAAAAGTGTTGATCACTGGAATGCTATGATCAACGGATTGGCCATTCATGGCTTAGGTGAACTGGCTTTTGATTCGCTCATTGAGATGGAGAGGCTTTCCATCAAACCAGATGATATCACATTCATTGCAGTGTTGAATGCTTGTGGCCATGCTGGTTTGGTGAAGGAAGGTCTCTTGTGTTTTGAGCTTATGAGAAGAATCCACAAGATGGAGCCTAAGCTGCAACATTATGGATGCATCGTTGACATCCTTGGCCGTGCAGGGTGTATACAAGAAGCTAGAAGATTTATCGAGGACATGCCTATTGAGCCAAATGATGTTATTTGGAGGACTTTGCTTAGCGCTTGTAAAAATTATGGTAACTTAAATGTTGGTGAGCCTGCAGCTAAGCATCTCATCTCGATAAAGTCCAGTAACTCAAGTTCTTACGTGCTTTTCTCCAATATGTTTGCTGGTCTAGGCATGTGGAATGATGCTAGAAGGGTTAGATCAATGATGAAAGAAAGAAACCTAAAGAAAATTCCGGGTTGCAGTTGGATAGAACTTGAGGGAGTTGTTCATGAATTCTTTGTGCAAGATAAGTCCCATCTTCAAGCTCCAGAGATCTATTCCATGTTGGATAATATGCGGACTGCAATTCGGTGATCACCTCTTGTAGACATTATGGTTGACTTCGATGCCTTATGTTCAAGTGTACAAAATAATAATTAAATTTGTTAATGCGAGTTTATTTTGTATTTACTGAAAAATCCATTTTCTCCCAACACGCGCGAATGTGCTATCGTTTATCTGTGCATAGAGTTGTCAAAAAATATTTTTTTTTGACAACATCTTAGGGTAAAACAATAAAAATAAGAAGAAACGGACAACGAAAGCAAAAGGCCAATGGATGAAGAGGACAAAAAATGTTCACAGGCGGGAGAAAGAAAAGCAATGCAGCCAAACATGCTTTTGCAAAGACCTCTATTTTCACATAGATTTTTTATATAATTGATTATGTGAGATCAATCATTTCCGTCTTCACGCATTACAACATAACAGATTGTGTTGATGAGACAGTATTGAGTTCTTTGTTTATTTTGCATGCCAATTGGAATGGAATATTTCACGCATCACACACCGAGTTTGTAACAGAATCCTAATTTTGTTTCTGCAGTGGCATCTCACGAAGAAGATTATACTGATTATTTGAAGAGAGAGAAAATAGAAATGTTGTCACTTTTATGGGTCGCGTGACTTGAAAAGACATAACAAATTATTTTTGGGATCTTCAGTCATTTTATCCAAGAGAGTGTTTTCTTTTTGAAAATTTTAAACCTTCAAAATGCATAAAAGTTCTAGTAAGTCATTCTGGCAAGAAGCCAAACTTGTTCCTGCAGATCAGTTAGTACAATTAAAGGGCTAACATTACAGGCCCTGCACCAATAAATTACATTACACCAGTTCATAACATTCACAGAAACAGTCCTCAGGAAAGGACGCTACAATTACATAAACATTAGTACGGGCAACTTCAGCACGTAGTTAGCGATTGACCCATGTTGCCTCTTGTCAGCTGAAAATTGAGGCAAAAAACTCCATCAACTAGATCAAGAACTGCTAGTAATAAGAGTCAATTCTTCCATCACGTTTTCTATGGACGGCCTGTGACTAGGAGATTCATGGGTGCAAAGTAGAGCAATTTGCCCAAGTTTAGCTGCTTCAGATTCTGAAAACTTTCCGTCAAGATTTGGGTCAATGAAATCTTCAATCTTGGATGACTCCGCTGCCTGGCCGGTGAATGGAGTGATTTTACGTTTTCCGCTGAGAATTTGAAACACAATCATTCCAAACGCATATACGTCACTCTTTTCCGTGAATCGGCCAGTGGTGGTGTATTCAGGAGCCAGGTATCCCATGGCAGCACTGGCTTTGAGCATGGAGAAAACAATGTCATCTGCGAGGAGTTTGTGCAGCCCAGAATCCGAAAGCATGGGATTATATAGCCTATCAATTAGCACTTTCTCTGCTGATAAATTCTGATGAACTAGACCAGGCCTCTTCCCGTGTAAATACCTGATACCTGGTAAGAAAGACGCATCAAACTTCAGTATAAACAAAACAATGGGAACAAAATGAACAATCTCTAATAATTTCCATTCAAGAAGCTAACCTTTGGCAATGCCATTGATAATAGAAATTCTGGTAGACCATTCAAGAACCTTCTCGTTGCCAGACTTTACATCAAGATACTGCAACAAGTTCCCATTGGGAACAAAATCATAGATGAGAAAACACTCGCCTCTGCCTTTTGAACAGCAGATACCTCTCAATCTCACAAGATTTTCATGTTTCAATGATGTCAATATCTTCAGCCCCTTCAAAAACTCAGCTTCATCAGATTTGCAACTTGTCTTGGCAATGCACTTTATAACAACAACAGATCCATCTCTCAGGATCCCTCTGTAGATGGCAGAAAAATTACTTTTTCCCAACAAATTTACTTCTGAGAAGCACTGAGTTGCACGCTCTACCTCTTCTAAGTTAAACATGAAACTCTCGAGAAATTCCTGAGAAAACCCATTTTCAGTCTGACCTTTAGCCAACGGATCCCATCCATTGGAATACTCAAGGCTGATAAGAGGAGAAGCACTTCTCCTGCAAACATCCTTCACCTGGTCAGTACTAAGACGACTATCTGAACTATCCAAAGCATTTCCAATCTTCTGTTTCCGGCGACGGTACCAAGAGAATGTGAAAAGTCCAGTGACAGTCAAAGCAACAAACACAGCAATAACCCCCAAAATGACACCTGTATGTGACTTTTTGGATGGATTTGAGCAACCAGTATGCCCACAATTAGATGGTAAATTGGCCGACTCAGGAATATCCTTATTAGAAAGACCATTAGGTCTGAATGGTTCAGGTCTATTAAGATTTGGATGATCAGATGCTGTGCAATTTTTCAAGTTGGTAAAGCCAAACCCACATAGGGCAGCATTGTTGTCATATTGGAATCCACTGTTCAGCCTCTTCAGAGCTTCATTGTCATTCACAAAGATAAACAAGAATCAAGTTAAAATTTTTGCATCCTAATCTTCTTCAACTAATGATAATGGAAAGCTTAAAATGGTATATCAGAGAAGATAATATTACCTGGAGGTACATTTCCAGAGAGGGAGTTGTTGCGGATATCTAGAACTTCTAGCTTCTCCGCATTAGCCAGTTTAACAGGAACTGAACCGAAAAGGCTATTGAAGCTCAAATCCAACCTCGTCAACATCCCCAAATCTCCCAAACTCGCAGGAATTGCACCAGTTAATTGATTGTATTGCAAAGCGAGGACGCTAAGTTTATTCAGAGATCCCAACTGTGTGGGTATGCTCCCAGTCAATTTGTTGTAACATAGCTGTAGAACTGTAGAGAAACAGATCTAGATTCAAGCTCAGATGCTGAAAAATCACAATCTAGTCTAACCATTAGACTTGAAATATGATAATGTTGCTCAAACTTTAAGCTGAGGCCAAACTAAACTTTATAACAGAAACGATGAGTTCAAAAATTTATACTCATAACCGAAGCTTCAGTTTAACTTCATTTTAATATAAATCACAAAACAGATTACTAAAAGCAGCTAATATTCAAGATCCAAGCTTTTTCGCTTCACCTATCCGAAACTTTCTATTCCTGTGTTGCTAATATTCAAAATGACATTAACGACCAGAGTGTAAGAATTTGGAGACAAAAAATTAGCGCATAATACTAACTGCAATAAATTTCTAACTTGCATTAAAGCACGAGCGTAATAAACTCATGTGTAATAATTTGGTAAACCAGTGAATGTAATAACCAACCTTGAAGATTAGTCATGTTTCCAATCTGAGAAGGAATCTCTCCAGAGAGATTATTCACATTGAGGTACAAGTCGCTTAGCTCACTCAAGCTTGCAATCTCCTTTGGAATCTCTCCATACAATGCGTTGAAGTGGAGGTACAACCCAGTCAAGCTCTTCAGCCCACCTACAGCTGCTGGTATCTCTCCGGAAAGACCTTTTCCCTGAAGGGAAATGTTCGCCACGTGGCCATTCTCGTTGCAGGCCACACCTTCAAAAGAGTCGCTGCTACATGGGTCAGCGTTAGCCGTCCATGAGGTCAACAGCCTGTTTTCTGGGTCCAACGAGTCTTTAATTTGCATGAGAAGGTCGAGTTCTGAAGGTGAAGACAGGGTGTGCGTGATGGAGAGAAAGAAATAGAGAAAGTAGAGGAAGAAAGGCATGTTTGGTTGGTGGGAAAGTGAAGGAAAATGAAAGAGAAAATGTATGAAACGCATGCCTTTGGATTCTCCTAGTTGGATTTTGAAGTTGAGGTGAGAGACCGTGTAAGAATTCGAAACTGAGTTCAGTAGTAGTTAGTAGTAACTAAGCAATGAGTACAAAAATCGCTCTCTCTCTTCTATTTTCTCCGGTGAAAATTTTCTAGTGCTGCGCGGTTCAGTTAGGTAAGCATTTTGAAAAGGGATGGGTCCCACTTTTGCTAAAGACGGTAAACGGGAGGGTCCCACTCCAAGCATGGACCCTGACAAGTGATGATGAATCTCCACTGACTGCTGACAGATCTTCCCTGTTATTTAAAAAAAAAGAAAAATCAAACATTGTGTTACCACATACCAAAAACATCATGTACAATTTGAATTCTTCTCTAAATGATCTTTTATTAATAATAAAAAAATGGGTTAGAATTTTCCTCCTTCGAAAAAAGAAAAGGTTAGGAGATGGTCATTTTCAAAAGGAAAATAATAATGGGGGTGTTTCGATTACAAATTCTTGATCAAAGAATTTCAGCTCCTCTGGTACAAAAAACTGTGCCCTACTTCGGCGATTAGTTTCAAACATGTGAAACTTTTTTATCCTTTTCCCAGAGTTATCAATGATTGGTTGTTGAAAACTAGCAGAATGCCTATTTACCTAATGAAGCAAAGCCACCAGAAATTTTCACTTAGTAGGTAAACGAGTTTTGAGAGCTAAATGCACACTTCAAATTTTATATGGTCTTTTGTGTGTTGTACTCGTTAAGGGAGGAGCGTGGGAAACCATTAATCTCGAATGATAAGAAAGGGGGACTATTGTGGGGTTCGTCAGCTACATTATTGCACTAGGATTGCCTCACCTCGTGAATATTAAAAAATTGTCTCCATTTTCCTGTTTATGAAATTTATCCGAATAGGTTGTGTGGTTTGACGAATATTGTCAATTAACAGAGAAACAAACGAATGAAAACCATTGACAAAACCCATTTTGTTTATCATATTCCCGTTTATTTGGTAACTTCGTTGCTTGTATTGCTTTTTTTTTTGGTTTTTTTCTCTACTTAAGTTTAAACCATTTTACAAAAAACAATAAAAAGGCAATTTCTAATTTGCCATTCTCCCCCTTTCTTCTTTCCTCTTATTTTGCTTTAAAGATTCAAAATCTTGGCACAAGTTAATGGATATTTGATTAAATACAGCCTTTTGGTCTGAAGAGAGTCTGCTACAGTTCGCACTCTAGCTGGATTGCTCATTTGCCCTCTTGAATCCGGCTTTTTTTCTCTTCCATCTTTTACAGCTTTTTCAGTCTTTTTCATTTCAACATCTATAACATTTTTGAAAAATTCTGCCCATTATATTTGATAACAACTATTCGATTGGGTTTTAAACTTTTGATTCACCTCTACAAAAACAACACACAAAGTGAGACAAATGGCACTTCGAATTTTGCTATGTAACCTTGGTTGACGCAACATAATGGTGACAAGACACTTCTTTATGGAAAAACTTCATCAATTCACTTCACTTCACTTCACCGCTTGGTATGAATGAATATTTAAGACTTGTTAATTGTAATAAAAATACAAAACCCGAAGACTTTTCAAGTTGATGCACATGACATGACCCATCTTTTGTTCTATGAATTCATGATAACCCATTCGTGCATTGGAAAAAGAGGACCATCCCATTCTAAGAAAAAAAGGGGCAAAAGTCATTGAAGATATGCAAACCATTCATCATTCCTGCTTTCTATGCTTTAGTTTATTTTTTCTGTGTTCGTCTTTCAAGAATGATTCTGCTTTCTTTATTAAACCTTTCCAAGCCTTTACGGCTTCAATAGAAATATGAGCCCATCGGTTTTGCGGCTTGGACAGGCCCATAAGGTATTTGGGCCCATTGTTCACGCAATTTGATTCCAGCTCCTGGACTAGTTATTGGGCCAACTATAGTTTGTACTTGAAAGGCAAAGATCACATTTCTTTTGTTTCAAAACGCAAATAAAAGTAGAATCGAAGGGCTCCCATGCAATTAATGAAGAAAATAAAAACCCTACAAGTGTTTCATTCGATATTAGGGTTTCTTTTGTCCAGAGGTGCAGCCAGCACTACAGCGACGTCCAGAAGCAGCGAAGCTTCAATACTCTTGTCACCATGGGGCGAATGCATAGCAGAGGGTTTGTTCCTCTTCTGATTTATTATCATACGATAACAATCTTACAATGTTCGACTAGTAACGTATTCAATTTACGAGCAGTTGATTTCTCTGATTTATCGATGTTTTGTTTTGTCTTTCAGTAAGGGTATTTCAGCATCAGCTCTGCCGTACAAGAGGACACCGCCGAGTTGGCTCAAGATCTCTTCCCAAGATGTTAGGAGCCCTAACCTTAATATCATTTTTTTTCGCTATTTTAGTAAATTTGACTGCTGGGAAAATTAAGAGAAGTGTGTAAGGGGAAATAGATGTAGAAAATCATGAGTCTCCTACTTTTGGTTTAGGCTTGTATGTCAATGTTAGAAATTGTTGGAAACTGTGCTTCGTGTTCCCTTCTAATGTATGATTTTAGTTTTATGGTTTAGTTACTGACTTAGAATTAGTATTTTGAAACTGTTTTCTTGATGTGTATGAATGATTGAATAAACGTTTGTTGTTTGTTTAGAATTAGTGCTTGTTTTGATATTGCTTTCTATTCTATTCTGCTGTGTGCTGGGGATGATTCAAAAGTTAAACATATGTTTTGTCAACTTTTAGAAAACATTTTTAGTTATTGGCAGAGGGATATGATGGATAGAAAGTGTTTCACTTGTAGAATAATTATGTTCTTAGTTTTGAGTACTGAGGACATACCTAAATGAAGAATATCTTGGTTTGTGTAACTAGTGGAGACTTCTCTTACCTGATTTAAGCTTATGTTCTTTTTTTTTTTTTTTTTTGGTGTTGAAAGTTTATACTTATTTTGAATCTTTCAGGTGGAGGATAACATTTGCAAGTTTGCAAAGAAGGGTTTGACACCATCTCAAATTGGTGTTATTCTTCGTGATTCCCATGGTATTGCTCAGGTGAAGAGTGTCACGGGTAGCAAAATTTTGAGAATACTTAAGGCCCATGGTATATTTTACTAGAGGCACTTGTTTGCTTTCTTCTTTTGATCTGAATGGGAATTGTCAGCTGATTTATATTATTTGGTTAGGGCTTGCTCCTGAAATTCCCGAGGACTTGTATCACCTGATCAAGAAAGCTGTCGCCATCAGGAAGCATCTGGAGAGGAACAGAAAGGATAAAGATTCCAAGTTTAGGTTGATCTTGGTTGAGAGCAGGATCCACCGACTTGCTCGCTACTACAAGAAGACAAAGAAGCTTCCACCTGTTTGGAAATAGTGAGTATCTCTGCCTTAAAATCTTTGCTTCGTCCTTGTGTTTAAATGAATATAGCACGACTGTCTATTCATGGCGATTTGTGATTCAATGTAATGAATATGGGGCAATGTTCTTTATCTTGGGGTTGAGCAATCCGCCATCAAACTTGATATTCTTTTAACCAAATTGTGGTCTGAGACCTGACTCGTGATTATATGATTGAAATCTTAAATATGTTAAGTGTTCAATAATAATATGCCAGTCTTCTATATGTGCACTAACAAATGGCCCTTTTTTGGGTGCAGTGAATCAACCACTGCCAGCACTCTCGTGGCTTAGGTAAGTTATGTTTGGTTCTGGCATTGGGCTCTTCCAGGATTATACCCTTAGACAAGCAGGACTCATTAAGTTTTTTCCACATTAAATGTTTCCCCCCACCACCCCCCTCTTTTATAAAGGCTTCATGCTTGAAGAATGAGTTGAACTGACTAGGGAGGAGAAAACATTTGATGTATTTTGACAAATTCATTACTGTTCCTTTGAAAACCTTTTCTTATGTTCTTCTAATTTTGGGAACTCGTTAGATTCTATGTTATGTGGATGATGATTCTTAGATGCATAATTTGCCTTCTGAATGTGGATAATTTATATGTGGTTGAATCTCTGTTTCTATGACCGACTGTTAGCACGCTGCTTTCAGTGAAAATTCCTGTGCTCTGCATTCTGTTAAAATGATTGACACCTTTTACATATATTCTTAAGGATTAAGCTAGCATTGAAATGATTGTTAGTGTGGTGTATGAAATACACTATTCATAGCTCCATATTTCTGGGATCTGTTCTATTTTATGTGTCCAAGAGATGCATGATTATGGTGCATGTTTTACTGGTACCCAAAATTTCTGAAACCTAGGATTTATTCTCCATTAAGCTGCCATGATGCCTCAAAATATTATTGGAGTTTAACTTTTTAGTGGATATTACAGTTTTTTCTTTAATGCGGAAAGTTAGATCATTATATTATAGGCATTAACTGAAACAAACTTTATCCTTATTCAAAACTTTCAATCTCGCTGTTACAAAAGAAGCTGCCAACTCAATGATTTTACTTTCTTGATAATCAAAACATGAGGATATATGCTCGTGCTCAACATCTGAGCTCTTTTAATCAATTTTAGTCCGTGATACGGCATTCCTATGTGCTATGCTTGATATTTTGTTCTCTCATCTAAAATATCATGTGTTGTTTGCTTGGATTGACCTTTATTTATTTATCACAACATTGGGTTTTTGTTATTTGGACGAATGTCTCAATGTCCTATAATTCACCGGTTCGTCTCACAACACGCGAAAGATGTTTGGGAAAGTGCCAAAACAGGAAAAGCTGGAGAGGAGTGTAAGGAGATGGTTCGAAATGCATGGATTCAAACCCAGGACCCGTGTGCGTGTGCCTTACGAGAGAGAAAATAATTACAAATTTTTGGATACTGAAAATGCAATTTTAGATGAGGACGAATGTGGGTGATGGCAGTCGTGATGGTTGTCTGATGGTAGGCAATTACATAGACGTACAATGATAGTCAAGATGGTGAAATTAACGATGGAGTTGAGCATTTCCATACAAATTAACAATGGAGTTAAACGTTTTCAACCAAACAGACGCTACGAGGTTATAACCCAAATAGACACTATAAATTAATATATTAATATCTTTTGAGTATTTTTAAAATTAGTGAAACTGATAAACCAATAGGTTGATACTTTTTTAAGTATTTTTTGAAATTAGTGATTTTAATTGATCGAACTTTGGGGACTCGGATGTGGTATACCCTATTAGTTATTTAAATTTTGTGAAAGGGCAAAAAAAAAAAATCACGGGCTTTTTCTGGGGGGCACCAAAATGCGACTGGCGCCTTGTGTTTTAACGTAATTCCACGAAAAAGGGCGTGTGGGAAGAATGGACACGTGCAGCGTAGGAAACTATCGACCAGCGTTGCGATCCAGCCTTCATATCTTTGCAGTCACCGTAGCGGGATCGATCCATGTGGGGTTGTATAAGCAGCAACATCATCAGCATTAGAATTCTATGCTGCTGCTGCGTTTATCGTCCACGCGTCCTTATCAGTGCCGCCTTCTCGTCCTCTCTGCTCTCCAGGTCTCTTGCCCTAGGTTTCATGGAGAATACAAATCGCTTTAATCAGAGCCCTTCATTCGCTTCTTTCGCTCAATCAAGCAAGAGGTAATATTTTCTGGAGTTTATTATTCCCTATGTTGCCGCACTGAATGCTAAGGGATGCAAAACAGATGAAATTAATTTTTCATATTTCAACGTGAGGAAGAGCTGAATTAAGTTTCTTAAATTAATTGAGAAATCCTGGCGATTTACTGAAGGTAATTTGTATTTGTGGACAGTGGTGGCGGCGCTAGAGGAAGAGGTTTTGACATAAAAAATGATGGCGAAAGATGGAAAGGCCGTCGTGGTGGAGGAGGTGGAGGCAAAGATAAAATTGATGCTCTTGGTAGACTCTTGTAAGTTCAATTATAAGGGTGGTTAACTTGTCTTTTCCTTATTCTATTTCTTTGCCGGAGAAAATTTTAGCTATGAAACAATTGGGGATTGTTATAAGCTATGTTGCAAACACGTATTTCCGGCACTTGTTTTTCATTCTCTTACTGGCAGTTTTATGCCTTTGTTTGGTTGTTGAGACATCAGCAGGAAAAAGGAGAGAAAATAGAAATTTGGGCATTATATTTAATTTAAGTGAAAAAAAAAAGGGAGGTTTAAGCCTAATGGTGTTTAGAACTCAAATGAATAAGGAGACACCTATCTTATTTAGCCAAATGGTGATTTAAGCCTTAGCTTGGTGGTGGTTTATGTTCAAAGAAAAAAATGTTAATTTTCAATATCTTACGTTTTGTTCATTTTATTACATTACATGCACTTTTTGATCTATTTGTATAATATGTTCAGGACACGCATTTTGCGTCATATGGCTTCTGAGCTAAATCTGAATATGCGGAGTGATGGATATGTCAAAGTGCAAGATTTACTGAAGCTGAATATGAAAACATTTGCCCAAATTCCATTAAGATCACACACAGTTGATGACATCAGGGAGGTTGGTTCAATAAATTCCTGTGTCTGCTATTGTTTCTAACATTGATTTTGGAAGAGTATATTCCTTTACAGTCATATTATTTCTGAAAATCTAATTCTTAATTCCCCAGGCCGTCGGAAAGGATAACAAGCAGAGATTTAGTTTCCTGGAGGAAAATGGGGAGCTTTTAATACGCGCAAACCAAGGCCACACAGTAACGGTGATATAGTCTCATCTATTTTCCTATAAATTTTTCTTTTTGAGCACTTATGGCATGACTATCTTTTTCCTTTCAATTACATGTCTTAGTTATTAATTTATGATTTATGTTGCTGGATTCATGAAGTCCCTTTTTTGCACAAATGAAATGGGTTCCTTATGTGTCCTTTTCAGACTGTTGAATCTGAGAGCTTATTAAAACCAATCCTTTCAGCTGAGGAAGTTCCAGGTGTGGTACTTTGTCCTTCAACTCATTATTCGATCAGTATATTTTATTGTATGTTTCTTCAGTTCGCTAACTTTCTTTTGCTGCTGTGGCAGTTTGTGTACATGGCACCTATAAGAAGAACTTGGATTCAATCTTGGAGTCTGGTTTAAAGCGCATGAAAAGATTACACGTCCACTTCTCCTCTGGCTTGCCTACTGATGGTGAAGTAATCAGTGGTAATATCTCCTAAGAAACCTCAATCAATGGTGGATTTACCATTCATGACTTTCATTTTTTATTTTTAATCTCATTTAAATAAAACAATGTCATTGCATTTGTAGAAATTTGGTCAATGGTCGATTTACCATTCATGACTTTCATTTTTTATTTTTAATCTCATTTGAATAAAACAATGTCATGGCATCTGTAGAAATTCGGTTGTTTTGGAGGTTATGCTTGCTTAATAGAGGCAGATATTGAAAGAGCTATCAGCTAAGGGATACTATCAAAAGGATGGATTCAGAGCCAAATTTTTCGATGATTAAACAGTATAGATGAACTCTAATGATTTTCATGTTGGTTATTTTTTCAGGTATGAGGCGAGATGTCAATGTTTTGATCTTTCTCAATGTCAGAAAAGCTTTGGAAGGTTTTGCTATATGAAAACTCTTAGAACCGTATCATTCTCATGGCTATATCTGTTTAACCCACTTGTACATTCGATATTAATTATGTGGTATAAAAATGATTTTTTAAAAGAGAAAACTGATGGTCTATTTTTTGGTTGTGTTTTCCGTATGTCAAAATCAGATGGAATGAAACTCTACATCTCAGACAACAGGGTCATCTTGACAGAAGGTTTTGATGGTTTGGTTCCGGTTGAGTATTTCGAAAAGATCGAGTCATGGCCAGATAGACGATATATTCCTTTTTAAACTGAAATTCATTGTATTGACCATGGGATGATCGTTTTACTCAAGCGGGAAAAATTAGGGGCTGCACTCATTAACTCGTAAATTGCCACTTTGAGTAGCAATTTTGCTTATTTGACTGGCTGTTTCCGTGTCAATTATTAACCAAAATTATGGAGAAATTTTATTGCTACCGTTTATTGTAATTCGCCGATTGTACCATGTAGTTCGGTAATTATTGGCTTTTTTATTTTTTTCAAACTCTGGAAGTTTTATGGCGGAAAAAAGGTGTAAATATGACTGTTGAGATTATGACTTAATTATGAGGATTGTTAATATAGAAAAATAAAAAAAATAAAAAAAAGAGTCACCGACCGTTCCGTTATTATTACTTATAGGGGACCATATCGCAAACCTTTTTAAATTCAGGGGTGTGTAAGACTGAGGAAAGGTAGGAGGGGTTACACGTAATAAGAGAAAAAAATAGATGAGCTTCTTTGAAAAAGAAAAAAAATTAGTTTGGTAGAAATACAAAACCCCAGAAGATTTTATTCTACGCGCAAAGTCTTGTAATAATGGTTGCTGAGAAAACAATTGAAAAGGAGGAGAAAATATAATGACTTTTGTAAAACGTGTCCAACCATTCTCACATTCCCCTAATATTTTGCTCTGTTTTCTGTCTCTGCTATCTGTTTCTGAATTAAATTGGAAAAAACTTAACAAGGTTGTGGAAATTTGTATTGTGCTTACTATTTCAATCCGTTATTCTTTTGTATTGAGTCTCTGGAGATGTAGTTAAAACATTTTCCTCACTTAGATTTGTTGAGGAACTTTTAATTGAATTCTGTAGCTCATTTCTCCCTAACAGAGTGTTGTGGATTATAATAATGCACTCTGAATTTCATAAATTTAAGTGGAGTAATTCTAAATAATGACCATTGTGCTGTCATATAAATATTCTTATGAAGAGGGACAGCATCAGGCATTAAACAACGAAATCATGGCGCTTGCAGCAATGAAGCCTAGTAATTAGTAAACCTGGTTATGAGGATCCTCAGGAGCACATTGACCGCATTAGGACTACCCTTTCATCCAAAAATGTCAAGAACTGAAGAGAAAGGTACTGTATTTAGGCGTTTAGTTGTGTTCTTATTTGATAGTAGTCACATGTTCATATTTGTTGCTCGTGCTTGGATTTGTGAACAGTGTCTGCTGATCTCGTTCGTGGTGCACATTACTACGAGGAAGTCCCCTTGTGGTGAAGGTATTAATTGAACAACACTCAAATGCTAGATCTTTAAGTTTTTTTTTTTGGCACCAGTTTGTGGATTTTTCTTCTCTTCATCGACATTTTCATTTGTTTTCCAGGAACCAACACATGGGACAGGTTTGAACTATGGGGGCACCAGCGAGTGGTTGATCTCCACAGCTCTCCTGAAGTTGTGAAGCAGATCACATCAATCACAATCGAACCTGGTGTGGAAGTTGAAGTCACAATTGCAGATTGGGGATTCCTCATCACAATTTTGTTCTAAAGTTTTTGAGTTAGCTTGTTATCATGGACATGCAGTCTTTTACAGGAACAAGTTCCTATTAAATCATTCTTTCTACTTAGGTTTGGCCAGGCTTTCCAGTTCACTCTCTATTCTGAAATTATTTGATAACTAATTGTCACAAGAATTATCTTCTTATATGAAATTTTTGCTTCTTTCAGATCACATACAATATATGTTCCTTTTTTGTAATTTCATTTTCACTGTAAATTTTTCCCATCATGTAACCATCCAATTCAAACATGTAAGCCCACAAATAAAAGGATTGAGCAGTACAAAAATTCCATTGTGGTTGTATGTTCCCCTTGTCTTCCGCAGTTTCTGCAGAAGTTAATTATAATAGACAATTCAACCTTGCCTGACTGAACAAGATAGCCGCCGGACAAAAGCAAAGTTGGACTTGATAACTTAACTTAGAAGTAGTAGAACAATCCTGGACACGCGTTGGATCAGAAATTTTTCTTATTTAGTTGTTGCATGTATTTGTATATCTTTTACAAATATTCAAACAAATACAGTATGAACCATATGAATATACAGGTTACAGTCAGGAAGACGACTTAGACTAAAAAGATATAGAATAAAATGGAAAATAATAGCACAATTACACACGCCGACGAGACACATTTGACCACACACATTATCTCTCCACAAGTCCAGTTGAAAGCAATCAAACATTCTTATTATATTAGACTATGGAGTAGACCGATCTTTCAAGAGAACCATTTCCGAAACTTCAAAAAGATCGAGAGGAAAATTTCCACAAACTTCAAAAAGTAATTTGTTCCCTGGAACAACCAATCAGAGGAATACCATCTAGATGTTAATAACACCCACCAGAGTCTGGTATGTGTCAGCAGTGCTTGCATTTGTCAAGGCCCTGCACGAGCAGAAGAGTGATATATCCACACAATTGTCGTAAATGCAACATCATTTCTGAGAGGTTACACCATTCATATCAAGAAAAATATCAAGCCTAACATCATTTTTTAACAAAGAATATGATTTTGGCTATGGAAATCTTACCCAGCATTGACATAAAAACTTATAAGAAAAAAAAATGATATAATAATATGTAAAAGTGTTGCCCTCTAAAGTTCCCCAATACACTACAGCATGGATAAAAAACCTAATATGGACTGAAAACCTATATTAATCTTTTACATCATGAAAAAATATATGACAACCATTCCTCTTAAGAAGAGCAAACACTCAAAACAATAGGATAATCAAATATTTAATCACTGAGTTCTTATGAACCACTACAAATCAATCATTCCGTGGATACACTGAAACAGGATGATTTCTAACAAAAGATAACCTAAATCTAACATCTAAACCTATTCATAAGTAAAAAATTGATACTTGTTAGCTTGTCATGTATGAGTAAAGACAGGATAAATTAGTCAGTGAAGCAGAGTCAGTATTTCCATCATTAGCATGCACATAATCTAAGAGTTCATAGCAAATAGTCACCATATATCATCCATCAGGAGATAGCACCTTGTGCATTTCAATAAACCAATCATTTCTCATAACAAAAGAAGTATGTAATAAAAAAAATTCAACTTAATTGAATTCACCTAGTGCGTGTGCTATTTTATTCAATTGCATGGCAATAATACATGTCCAACAATCAGCATATGTTCTATCAGTCATGAATTCTACAATGCTGAAACTACAACAATTACATTCCAAAAAGAAAAAAGACAAAAAGAAGGTTCTGGCTTTCTTTTAATACAGCTTGGGACTGCCCAGCATACAATGTCCACCAACCACAAAACTTCTCCAATGTAGTAGAACATGATGTTCCGCATATTGGCATCATCAGAAATATATGAAAGATGAACAAGAATCGGGCAAGGAACAGGGAAATGCTAAAAACAATCATAAGAATCATAATGAACAAGAGACAATCAAAAGAATGTATCACCCAGAAGCCTTCTTTCCACCAGAGTAGTAACTGATGTACCACCGCACAAACTTCTTCAACCCTGTTTGCAGATCTGTTGTCGGCTTATACCCAAGCTCTCTCTGAGCCAAGCTAATGTTAGCATGAGTAAAAGGAACATCCCCATTTCTCGGCAACTTCATAATATTTCTCTTAGCCTTAACCTTCAAAAGCCTCTCCAAAATACTCACAAGATCTGTAACAGGCACGGGAGAAGTATTCCCCAAATTGAAAACCCTCAGTTGTGCTGGTCCCTTCTTCTTCCCTCCACTACCAGTACTCTTCTCTGCCGTATCCAATGCCGCCAAACAACCCTTCACAATATCATCAATGTAGGTGAAATCCCGGGCAACTGTGCCATGATTAGCTGCCTCAAAGATCGGTATTGACTTCCCCTTCAAAATATCCCTAGTAAAAAAAAAGTATGCCATATCTGGTCTTCCCCAAGGACCATAAACCGTGAAAAACCTCAACCCCGTCAAAGATAACCCATATATATGGTTATAAGTATGTGCAATCTCTTCACCAGCTTTCTTAGTAGCAGCATATAAACTAGCAGGTTGATCCGTTCTATCTTTCTCACTGAATGGCACCTTAGTATTAAGCCCATAAACAGAACTAGAACTTGCCCACACCATTGCAGGCTGCGGATTAGCATTTCTACAAACTTCAAGCAAACTAACAAGACCAGCAATATTGCTATGCACATAAGAGCTTGGATTCTGCATTGCATACCTAACTCCAGCTTGTGCGGCCAAATGCATCACGTGCGTAAACGATACCACATCAAATAACTTCTTCAAAAGAGCCATGTCGTTGATATCACCTTCAACAATGAAAATTCCACTTCTCTCCAAAAGCGCTTGTCTGGCTCTTTTCAATGAAGGGTCATAATAGTCATTGAAATTATCCAGACCTAGAACCCCATCACCGCGTCTTTTAAGCGCGGCCGACACGTGGGTACCAACAAAACCAGCCGCCCCAGTCACCAAAACGGAGATGCCGTTTCGTGCCCTGATTTTGGCCGAGGACCTGACCCGTTTTTCAAAAGCTGGCCCACCCCAGTTGTAGGTGCGAAGAGAACGGCGTGATGGATCAGACGGTAGAGGATTTGAGGATGGGGATCTAAAGAAGAAAATCAAGATTACGGCCAAGAAAACGAAGGACCAAAATGTGAGCCTAGCCAAAGAAGAATGAAACCGAAGTCTGTTAAAATATGGAGATCTGTCCATCTTGAATTTACCTGGGGTGGAAGGTATATTATCAAGATGGGATATTTGTTTGAGCTGCGACATTCCCAATTTTCTCAGGATATTTCTGGATTAGGGTTAGGGTTTGGAAGAGATTCTTGCTTGTTTTGAAGATAAGGAAAGTGAAAGAGAAAAAGCGTTTGCAAATAACTTGCTAGTTGATGTTGTTCTTGTGGTTGTGTAATGTAAATGTTGTAAAATAGGGAATGGGAATCTTCTTGTTTCTTGGAGGAATGGGTTGGAAATGGGTTTTGTTATGAGGTCTGGTCTATGGGTAAACAAAAGATCGAGATTTGATTTTGATTTTGATTTTGGTTTTAACAAAATGGAAATGGGGAGAAAGAGGGAGAGGGGAAGAGAAAGGAAGAATTTTAAAAGTTGTGTGTAATGGACATCGAGAAAGGTCAAACTGTAATTAATGAAAATAAGGTTAATTCCTGCAATAAGTTGATTAAAAATAGGATTTTTGGTTTTGTTTAAAATGGAGGAATGATAAGTGATAATAGTTTGAAAAAAAAAAAAGTTAATAAAACTTCTTATCTGTTATTATGAATTTGATTGGCTGGGAGGCCTTGAATTTTGGGGCAAAATTTTTTAAGGTTAAAAAAACAAAATGGGTGGGATTCTTTTTGTTGTTTATTTTAGGGATTTTTGGTATTGTGAGGTTGAGTTGTTTGGTTTGGGATGGTGAGGATGACTTTTTTGAGGCTTAGTTTGCTACTTAGGTTTCTTAACCATTGAAATCTGTGAAAGATCTGTGGGGATTTGAGTCTTTGAAATCTTTGAGATTCATTAAGATTAGCACTTGGATACTTGATCTTAAACTGTTATTCATAACCAATGAAACGGATCCCTTCGTAAGTTTTATGTAATTCTTCTAACTATGAGAGATATGAAATACGAAAATAAAGTACTTTACGCATAACACAGTTTCGCAATTACAAGTGTATACCCACTTTTCCAGCTTTGGATTTTTTTTTTTTTTAATAGAATAAGTTTAATTTTGGTAAGTGATAGTTATTATGTGTGGTGGGGTTGGGATATTATTTGAGGTACAAAGTAATTGAGCTTATGATTATGTTGAATGATAGTGATATCAGTTTATTAAACTAATAATTTGGTGCAATGTTTATTAATAGATGGTTAGTTGCATTCACAAAATCATTATCATTGGTGTAATTTCAAAAATAAACCCAAAATGAAATAAAGCAAAAGGGAGACAAGTCTCATGTGGGAAGAAAGATTGAAACAAGTCAGATTTGGTGAAACAAGCTTCGAATGAAGGCAAAAGCAACTTTACGAGGAACCCATATTATTGATATCTTAGATTGCAATTTTATTAATCATATGCTAGGCTAGCATAGCATCATGTGAAGTGGAGTATATATTTTTATAAAATAACTGTAAAATTCACCAAATCCCACAACCTTTTTAATTTATTTCTTTAAAGTTCAAATAAGAAGAGTGAAGTTGAAGAAAATTGATCTACCAAATTTCTGTCCAACAAAATTTTACGCTTCTTTCCTCCATTTCCTTAAATTTACAAGCAGATGGAATTTTACTGTAGAATTTATGAAGTACTAGATACCTTGAACATTTCATTGCCCCATGCATGTCTCTTGTTTTATTACCTATTTTTTATTGGTAGTCACACAATTTTGACCATTGAACATCAGTTTCTGCCAAAAATGGATGAATGAGGACAATTTTTATAACCGGGAAAGGAAGAGAAATTAATTAGTTTTTCCCCACCGCCACTGCCATTCATTCAGCCCCATGTGATAAACTGACGAAAAAGACGAGAGCAACACGTCCTGCTGCTAGTCCTTTTCTTTATATCCTGGCATCATGTTGCTTGTTCCATGCCCTGCTACTTAAATCTGCATAAGCTGCACCTAGACATTTTAAAATTTCACAATAGAAAGTACACGGATTCATAATAAATATCAGTTTTCCCATATATGCAGATCCATGTCATTGCAAATTGCATTCACAGACAGACAAATTTTGTGCTGCTGATCTCTAAGTGGACAATAAGAGAAGAGGATGGACAATCCCGTTTACTACTTACTATTCATTGGCTTCAGAATTACTCCTACAAGAAAGTGTCAAATAACCAAGTCATAAATAACTAACACAAAACTCATGTCTTCGAAGAAATAACAAGCTCGTCTTACATGTAATAATTAACAATTAAAAGGCTGCCACACAAATTACAGTGTGGACTTGCCTTGATTCTATGGTTGACTGTGGTGCAAAGGCTCTCTCTCTCTCTCACATAACAAATGTGGAAGAGCCGTTTTTTAATGTTCTGTAACCCTCTCGAGGACATCAAAATAGTCAGGGAAGGTTTTCCGGGTGCAACTAGGATCCTTGATGGTGACAGGAACATCTGTACAAGCGGCTAGAGAGAATGCCATGGCCATTCGGTGGTCATCATAAGTGTCAATCGCTGCCACTTTCAGTTTTTCAGGTGGAGTAATCACACAATAGTCTGCTCCTTCTTCAACTGTTGCTCCCAACTGAAATATCAAGCCCAAATGTAAATGAATCCCAAACTAGACATGATTTAAATATTCAAATGAGCATAATGGCACTAAGATCTACCTTCCTAAGTTCTGTGCAAATAGCAATCATCCGTTCAGTTTCTTTCACTCTCCAACTTGCCACTGTAAAACACGTGGAAAGAAGGTAGTTTAAATAAAAGGAAAATTGATCACAATCCAATCTCAGATACTGACATTATCTATTAAGCAAAGAGGAAACAAGCATATTTCAGAATGTGCACATGTAGATAGCTTATAAATAATTAAACTAGTTGCTCACAACTTTTAAATGTTTTTCTAAATCTTTAAACGTTTTCTTCCTGAGGTCTCTCGTTAACAAACAGATCAATCCATTGACATTTAAAAAGAGGTGGAAGATCTATGGTACACGGTGGAACAGATCATAATTAGTTTCTCAACATAAAGTCATTCTCCCCAATAGAGTTTTGTATGGAGATGAAATATGATATATACCCTGATGACGAATTAGATTATACCCTTTACATTCCGCGATTGGAAAGGCTAGACCATTGTTCGTAGAATTATCACCCATCAAATAGAGATGATTAATGCATACGCCTTGCACAATATGTTAAGCCGACAGGAATTAGGAACTCCAAAATTTAAGTCCTAAAATATCCTCAACTACCATTTTCTGAATGAAGGTCCAAGTTTAAAAAAGGATCAAACCATACCGTCTCTAATGGCAGTGGGGCCATCAGCAAATAGTGCAACTACGGCAAGGGTCATGGCAACATCTGGCATCTTGTTCATGTTGACATCAATAGCACGCAAGTGTTTTCTTCCGTAAGGATCTCGTGGTGGTCCAGTGACAGTTACACTGTTCTCTGTCCAGGAAACTTTAGCACCCATTTTCTCAAGAACCTCAGCAAATTTCACATCCCCCTTAATCATTGAGAAAACAGGGCAAAAAGAAAGAAGTTTAAGTCCATTGGAGTAAGTACATAATATAGATACATTGTCTATACCCATCCAAGACAATAAGATTGATTCAAACTAAGAAATACTTTTTTGCCCAGGAAAGTATGAAATTAACCTGAGCAGCATTCATAGGTTTAGAACAAATTAATCATCATTCATAGATGGGGGAGGACAATGCATGTTTTAAAACAGAATTACATGCTGTCATATTATACAAGGCCATGGTATAAGTAGTACCTGTAAACTACTCGTCCCACAACCTTCAACCGTAATGGTCCCACCAGTGACTGCAGCACCAGCTAGAAAGTAACTAGCACTCGAAGCATCACCTTCTACAAAAGCTTTTCCAGGGGACCTGAGATTAGTAGCTATTAGCACTTCCAATGCAACAAGATTCCATCAATGGGACAACTAAAAATATTACAGCAACCTACTTGTAATTTTGTCCTCCCTGGATGAAGAATCGATCCCAGCTATCAGTGTGCTCCACAGTGACCCCAAAACGCTCCATTAACTTCAGAGTCATCTCAACATAAGGAATGGAAATAAGTTTATCAATTATCTCGATTTCCACATTCCCGAGGGCCAATGGAGCTGCCATGAGCAAAGCAGTCAAGTATTGACTACTAATTTTTCCAGAGAGCTTCACCTGCAAATGGAGAAACAATGTGTATTATAAATGATAAAATAAGGCCGAATATGATAGGCAATGCATCTAGAAAACCTGCAAGTAAAGGCCCATATCCTGATTCCAACATATTCCTCCAGACAAATCTTTAAATAGTGGCTGAAACCTTACAGCAGTTTGGAAATTTAACTCAAAATGTCGATTACATGAACAGATGAAATGCAAGGTTATCTCTTCAGATATTTATGTGGCTCATGGCAGTACATAATAAGAAATGTCTATTACATATTAACATGAAAGTATCTAATAAGAAATGTGCATTAATAAAGAGCTGATCCCCCACCATATCAACCCACAAGAAGTCAATGTAAAAGATAATGCAAACCTCACCTTTCCCCCTGGGAGGCCTCCCTTCCCATTGATATGAACAGGAGGACAATTTGTGCCATAAATGCAATCTACTTCTGCACCAAGCTGCTTAAGACCAGTGACCAAGTCTCCAATTGGTCTCTCTCTCATTCGAGGCACCCCATCAAGTACATAGCTGATATAAGTTGGAAAAAGAAAAGGTTTTAGTCTCTCCAGTAATACTTTTCAGAAAAAAATAGCAATCTTGTGCACTCCTCAAACAGAAGTTAGAAAAAGCTAGCATGCTGATTAACTATATGCCTTTCATAAGAAACCAGTTGCAGAATAAAAAGAGCAATTAACTCTTCCAGACGACATTTGCATTTCACAAAGTTATGCTTTGTTTTCACTCAGAAAAATATAATTGACAAAGCCAAAATTTGGAAAACAGTAAATTTTGTTTTCATAGAACTGTCACACAGACAAGTATTCTGGACTCTTACATCATTCAATTCAGCCAGAATAGATCCTAGGTTATTAACATAATTATAGTAAATAAAGATGTTAAATATCTGCTAGCAAGAAAAACAACTGTTTTTACGGCAATGACTAAGAGAAGATGTTCTATATCGTACAGAACATCACAGTATTTACTTTCAACGGGCAAGACTCAAAACAGGATTGGACAAACCTCAAATTGCCACCAGCAGCAGTTACTGCAGCAGTCAATGGCCGCATAGCGGTTCCTGCATTTCCAAGGAAAAGTTCAACTTCGCCTGTTGACTCTTTGCACACTGGAAACAGACCTCCACAACCTTCCACAACTGCTCGTTTCGCTGCACTATCCTCTTCTACATTTAGTCCAAGTTTTTTCAAGGCAACAAGCATGTGGTGGATATCATCACTACTCAACAAGTTGTCTACCACAGTGGTTCCCTGCAATCACAAATTAAACAATTACACATACAAAAATATGAAAGTTAAAAAAAAAAATTCAACTCTCTTTCTTTCGACACATGGACAAACTATAATTTTGTCTTTGCAACTAAAACTACATACCAAACTCCATTGATTGTAATATAAATTTACTCTATTCTATTGAAATGAAAAATGATGATTATACTAAAATTAGAATCTTTCGTTAATGTTAAGAACAAACTGAAATAGCAACCAAAAGAAAACTGGAGTTCTGATTCTAAATTCATTCCCTTCTCCAACATTTTCTCAAGAATCAAGCAAACCTAGCTAAATAATAGTAATGCAATAAAAAAAAATAACTACAAACCTCAGAGAGGGCAGCGAGAAGGAGAATCCGATTGGATAGCGACTTAGAGCCAGGCAACGTCACCGTACCGGAAATCTCTTTGATGGGTTGTAACACAATTTCAGATACTTTCGGTGCCTTCTCTGACGTGCGGACTGAAGCTGAAACCCTAACTGCACGAACTGTATTATTACCCAACCTCTCATTGTATCTTAAACCCGAAGAACTCGAACCCCCTTTGTTCGGTGATCTTAACGAAATTGAAACAACAGATTTTGGCTTATGGGTTTTCGTATAACTCGAAAAAACATAAGTATGTTGAGCACCATTACAGATTTTGCTAACTTGCGCCATTTCTCTCGCTCTCTCTCTCAAAAATGGGGATGTTCTTTTTTTTTTTAATTTTATTTTCTGTACTCAAAGAACAAAGAAAATGCTATAAAGCAACTTAGGTGTAATGCGTGTTACTGTTTGTGGTTGTTGTATTGACTCGATGAAAAGCTTCACCAACCAAACTCCAACCAGGCCTACTTTGATAGCGATGGTGAATATTATGCAAAATGATGCCTGGAAAATTTTCTAATATCCGAAAAGTTCACAGGTCCTGCTGCCAATGCTTGTACCTTGAGGCTAAAAATGAAATTATCTACCTCGTGGTTGGTAAGGCTGCGCGCGTACAACTTGCAATTGCATAGCGTCTCATCTCTCACCAACCCCGTTGTGCGTACTTGAGAGCAGTGTCAATGTAAGGTGATCTCCGCTTAACCGAGCAATAAAATCTTTTTCCGCCAACTAAGCCGTCTGCTGACGTGGCAATCTTCAATTGTTGAGTACATTAATATTACATGAATCCGAACCAGATAAAACCGTATTAACCACACCATTCCATGAAACTTCATTATCGGTGAAGGTAATAAATAGAAGCCTAATTTGGGTAATCTTCATTATCTATATTGCTAAACCGATCTTCTAGTTGATATTATAAGTCTTTTTTTAGAAATAATATAGGTAGAATAAAGTTATGTTATATGTAATGAATTCTTTTCTTATGATATTATAATCACTCTCTTAATTTTTATTTTCATATTATGTAAAAGGAATTATGAAAATAAAATTTTGGACGCGTAATATATTAATTTTATAAAGAGATAGGAGCATGTATCCTTTTTGATGAAATAGAAAGAGAGGACCCGTGACCACGAAGTAGGTTGGTCTTGGTTTATCACATATTGAGTAGGTATGTATGTATCATGTATGGTTTCATAACACCAACAAGAATGGGTTTGGTGAAGATAACGCCTTTCCCAATCTTCCTTTTTCATTTTATTTGTGGTTGTTGGGTTATGCGCGAGTTAATTTTGTGCGGGTCGGGTTTCGATTTCGTGCGGCCTAATTATATCTGTTGAAATAATGGGCCCATTTATGGACCCTCCAGATCAATAAACTTTTTATACGAAACTATGGGCTTAGGCTCAATTTGTCCGCCCAGGCCCGCACCATAGCGCCCTGACCTCATACTTCCATTTATTGGGTTATTTATGAGCAATCTGCTTCTATCCTTTTCTTTTATATTATTCGTAATCTTAAATATAACATTAACACTTTCGAAATCTAGACTAATTTAACTTTTTGGGTACTTTTTTTTTCTTTTTGAAAAAATAAATTCTTCATGGTCTAAGAAAATGAATTGAATTTATTAGTAGGTGAACATCACTATACAAGTACCAAATCTAGTACGTGCGAATTAAATATTGGTTAATTGAAAAAATGTCCTATGAGTGCGACTTACGCTTTCATATGGATAAATTAAGCATTAAGAAAGCTTTACATCATTTGGGAAAATGTTCTCCCACAAATGGTTTGCTTGTCTTTTTATCTGAAACCTTGATATAAGTATTCAATCGTTTAACGTCTATTTATTTTTTAATTTATATATAAATATTATTAAAAAAATTTTAATATAATTAATTAAAAGATTTTGACTTAAATTTAAATAAACAAATGTTTGAATAATTTAATATTTTTTTTTTTTTTTTAAAAATATCTTTATTTTCTTATTTTATTTATAAATAAAATTAAAACCCTAGTTGAATCATTTTGACGTGCCTCTTTTCTATCGTCAGCCGCTCTCTCTCTCTCTGTACTTAATTTTTTTTTTTCAATTCTCACTTTCAAGTTAATTTTTCTTATATAATTAATATTTTTTTTATGCAAAATATAATATGTGTTTTATTGGGGGTTTGAAAATTTTAATCCATATTACGATATTATTATTATGATAATGGCTATTGAAATAGTTAAATTCTTAATTATAGAAGAAAATAATGACACGTATAAAAATTTCAATAGGTATTAAAACAATTTTTGAGTAAATATGAGTAAATAATATTTTATTTTAGAGTATACATATAAAATGTCAATTTTTAGATATTTAATTTTTATAAAAATAAATAACTTTAATACTTATTTTTAAATATTTAAAAAAAATAAATATATTATTCAGATTCAAATTTTAGTCAAATTTATACTTTAGTTATATTTAACGTTCACATGAAAAAAAAATTAACGTTACTAAAGAGGCAACTTTCACCACCGTATCATAAACAGCATACGTAGACAGAGTATATGCCAGAATATGGATACATGTTGTTGAATATGATGATGGGTCCACTGGCAATACCAAACATAGCCGTCAATTTTGTTTAACAACAAGTTCAATATATTACCAAACCATAATTATACCGAGAAAAAAAAAAAAAAGCTTTTTTTTGTTGGTAGAAGACAATATGGATTGATGGGGTGACAACATAAAGCTCTACAACAACCACAAACTTATCAGTAGGTCAATATCTTTCCTGCCATACCTCCAAGTGGACGCTACAACAAAAAAATTTTCAAGCTTCTGATTCATTAAATAACATTAGTAGGTCCCATTGCAGATATTAAAGCACGGGATTGCCATACCCTTTTTGAATGGCTTGAAACCATTACTCAATCCAATTCAGCACACCCCTTTTTAGTCATCAATTTGTTAACTTTTTTCCCATTCATATTTTGGTGTTTGTAAAGAACCAGCCATTCATTTAGCAAATCGAGAAAAGTAAATATAAGCACAAACAGCAAACAATTTTAACTACCTATAACAAGATCCACTTGGCGCCAAATCTGATTTATAAATAGAGAATTTATCCCACTGCAAGTAGGGGTGGCAGTTATCAACTAGTGACAGTTACTGGCTTTAAGACTTTTATGTTAAGTGTTATTATAGGATAATTGACACCAAGCATTCTAGAAGCAGCTTATCGTGAAGATGGGCATGGTTGGAAAATAACAAGCTGCATTAAAATCAACCGGAAACATTACAAAACTGAAGACAGGTCTAAGGAGTTGCTACAAATTCATGAACATAAAGAAGCCCTACCCTCTAAGTCTCTTGCTCTTCAAATATATGTTGCTGTCGGGCAAGAGAAGAAATTTAATCTTGCTTTTATTAAAAACAAACGAGACCCCGCATGGAGCAACTGTATTGGAAATGGTCTTTTCACTGTAAAAACCAATTCCCAAACCCATAAGTGCAATAATAACAAGTTTTTGAGGTCAACTAGTAACCAAGCCTACAAGAGTTCTTTAGCTGCAGCAACAACAGCTTCTGCAGCGATACCAAACTCCTTGTATATTCTGCTTGCCGGTGCACTAGCACCAAACCGGTCAATTCCAATGGCCTTTCCTTTGCTTCCAACAATCTTTTCCCAACCAAATGTTGATCCAGCTTCAATGCTAACTCTGGCTGAGACAGCAGCAGGAAGCACACTTTCCTTGTAGGCATCTGATTGCTCATTGAAGAGCTCCCAAGAAACAAAGGAGACTACTCTTACGGCCTTCCCTTCCTTCCTAAGTTCCTCACCTGCTTTAGCAGCAATCTCCAATTCTGAACCAGTTCCAATCAAAATGACATCAGGCTTGTTACCAGAAGAATTGTCTGAAATTATGTAGCCACCCTTTTCAACACCTTCGATGGAAGTTCCAGGAAGTTGGGGAAGCTTTTGACGAGAGAGGGCAAGGATAGAGGGTCTCTTTCTGTTGACAACAGCAACCTTGTATGCACCAGCAGTTTCATTTCCGTCAGCTGGGCGGAGCATCAAGATGTTGGGCATGGCACGGAAACTTGCCAAGTGTTCAACTGGCTGATGGGTAGGTCCATCTTCTCCAAGTCCAATAGAATCGTGGGTCATGACATAAATAACTCCAGCTTCACACAAAGCAGAGATCCTAATAGCAGCTCTCATGTAGTCAGTGAAAACAAAGAAAGTAGCACAGTATGGAATTAGGCCAGGGCTGTGAAGGGCAATGCCATTAGAGATAGCTCCCATCCCGTGCTCCCTAACACCAAACCTAACATTGCGTTCCTCTGGGGTGTCCTTTTGGAAGTCCCCAAACATTTTGAGTAGAGTCATGTTGGAAGAAGCAAGATCTGCACTACCACCAAGAAGACCAGGAAGAACCTTTGCAAGGGCATTAAGACATTGCTGAGACAAATTTCTGGTGGCATCAGCTGGGCTCTCTGGAGTGTATGCCTGAAAAATTGCAAATAGAATGCATTAACAGACGATCCTTATTTAATAAATAATCATGAATTTCTATTGAATGTGAATTGTACGCAGAAGCCGATCAATCAACATCATTCAAAATGCTAATTGCAGAAAAATGTTTTGATCATATGCAGATCCCAACTATTCGATTATCAAACCAGCCCTTGGAAGTGAGATAAAAAGCAAACAATATCATCTAAGCTCTACTCACTGGAAGTGCTTTCTCCCAACCAGCTGGCAATTCACCACTGATGATAGACTTGAACTCCGCAGCTTCTTCCTTGTATTTTTTCTCATACTCAGCAAACTTGGCATTCCATTCAGTTTCAAGAGAAGCACCCTCAGAGACATGGCGACTCCAGTGCCTGCAAGAGAGCCGTGAGTTACTAAACTCCAAATCAACCCTGGCTGCAACAATGAACATGACATCAACAATTAATTACTTTTTAACGTCTTCTGGCACGTGGAAAGGCTCAAATGGCCATCCAAGATTCTTTCTGGTAGCATCTACTTCCTTGGCACCAAGAGCACTCCCATGTACACTGTAGGAGTTTGCTTTGTTTGGAGACCCGTAGCCAATGGTCGTAGTCACCTGTGAAAGTGAACATTCAAAATAATTATATCGTGATTTCAGAGCACAGCAAAACCAAAATGCTTGAGAATGCTTGTAATAGCAATGCGGTTAATCGATATTTTCTTAATTCATGAATAAAAAATGAGATCAAAAAACAAAGAAAGAATTGTAAGGAAAAGCATGTATAAAATGCTATTGCAGTTAAATTCTACTCCAACTTACAATTCTAATTACTTGACAGAAGCTTTGAAACATAGAGGACTAAGATATGAGTTAATGAAACATCATTTTCCTCAAAAATCTAAACATGAAAAAAAAAAGTTAACCTTGATCAAAGTGGGTTTGTCTTTGACAGCCTTTGCTTCCTTAATGGCAGCACGAATATCATCATAGCCAGTGTTTCCATTCTTCACCCAGATAACATGCCATCCGAGACCCTCAAACCTCTTGTCAACACTCTCTGTAAAGGCAATTTCTGTGTCACCATCAATGGAAATATGATTGTCATCATAGAAAGCAATAAGCTTCCCGAGTCCCCAGTGCCCAGCAAGGGAACAAGCCTCATTTGCAATCCCTTCCATTTGACACCCATCACCCAATATCACATATCTACAAGAAAAGTGAATACCAATTACCAAATGAAAACAAAAGTTTTTTTTTTAATTTTTATAGAGATCTGAGTAGTAATTATACGTGTAGTGGTCAACGATTTCATTATCTGGCTTATTGAATCGAGCAGCCAAGTGCTTTTCCGCGAGGGCCAAACCAACAGCATTGGCAACACCCTGACCAAGAGGACCTATACACAAACGATTCATGCAACTTTAATTTATTGGGATTTTATCCAGATGCAAAGGGAGTTTTTAGTTTAAAAAAAAATTAGAGACAAAAAGATTACTAGAAAAACTAACCAGTTGTGACTTCGACACCAGGTGTCTCAAAGTTTTCTGGGTGTCCAGGAGTTTTGCTTCCCCATTGTCGGAAATTCTTCAAGTCCTCTTCCTATTACATGATATTACAAACACATTAGAACAATAATCAGACATGAAATTTTACCAGACAACCACTAAAGACTTTAATGAGTTTGGTTCTACTCTAGATGTAATATTCCTTAACAAACGCGAAAGAGATCCAACTTCATATTCATTAACAAAAACAAAAAAAAAATCCAAAAAACGAAAACTACCTTCACACTGTCGTAACCAGCAAGGTGAAGCAGAGCGTACTGCAACATGCAGCCGTGTCCGGCGGACAAAACGAAGCGATCACGGTTAAACCAGTATGGGTTTTTGGGATTGTACCTCATGACTTCATCGTACAAAATATGACCCATAGGAGCACAGCCCATAGGCAAACCAGGGTGACCTGAATTAGCTTTCTCGACGGCATCAATAGCTAGAAATCTAATGGTATTGATTGATTTCTCAACCAGGGAAGTCTCGGTGGTAGCGTCAAGTGTTTCTACAGCAGCACGGATAGGAATTTGTTGGTGGCGGCGCGTGGGGAGGCGGTGACGGGAAGCAGTGGCGCGTGGCATGGAAGAAGGGGTGGATTTGAGGCCTGAAAAAGAAGGGAGAGAGAGGGCGGAGAGTGAAAGACGGTTGTCTGAAGATTGGTTAGAGCCATGATGGGAAATGGCACGAACGAGGAGAGCTTGGGATAGAATCATAGAAGAAGAAGAAGTCATTTTGATCGGAGAGAAGTGGTCTGAGTTAGAGTTGAGTTTGGGAAAAGAGGTGTCGTTTTATTGTTGTTATCGGCTCTTCTTCAGTTTGTCTTTGGTTCTGGTTCCTTTTGTGGGGGCTTGCGGAGAGCCAACAACTCTTTCTTTGTTGATCTTCTCGTCCTCACTAAGGGACAGGTAAGCAGCGCTGACCGTTAGATTCGAGGAGGAGACATCTACACCCTTGGCTATGGGTAGGAATTTAGAAAATGCTCTGCCTTCCATTTTTTTCGGTTTTCAATCAATCAGATATATATTTTTTATTTTTTAGGTGCCACGTCATCATTTTGCAATTTTATTTAATAGCATCCAAGTCTCATAACTTTTTTTTATTATATTTCTATAAATTGGAATATAATTTATTCATGTATATAAATAAGTCTCTGACCCATGTTGAAATAACCAAATTACTAAGTAATACGCCGCTTGTTGTTCAAGCAATAGCTAAAGAATCATTTTTACTCTCTTTAAAATTGAAAAAAGATATACTCACAATGATTCTAATTCATCTCGGACGACAGAAATGAAGACGGGTTACCATCCGAATTACAAGTGATTTTTATGTCAATTAACAACTGCCATTAAAAAGTAGGAAAAGGGATATAAAAGTTTGTAAGGTTTAATTTAATTCACTGATTAATTTTAATAGTTTTAAAATTACTCGTACAAAATTTAATTTATTTTAAAATAATAATTATATCCTATTAATAATAGTTATTTAAAAATAATAATTATTAAATTTTGATAAAATAAAATATATTTATAAAAAATACATTAATAAATAGTACATTAATAATATAATATTTAAATATATTATAAAATTATCATTTTATAAATAGTATATTTTATTTTTATTATATTATATATATAAATATTAAATATATAACATATTTTAGCTACACATGATATAAACTGTAAGATACTCATAAGCATTGTATCATGGTATACTTTATTTATATATTAATATTTATTTATTATTTATTTTATTTTTTTTTTTCTAACACCTAATTCATATTAAAATGTTAACATATTGTAAAATAAATAAATTTATATTCTAATTATAATATATTAACAAGTATTATTTATAAAATATGTAAATTTATGATACATTCGTAAATATTGTATTATTAATAAACTATAAAATAATATTGTATTTATTATATTAATTATTTTTATAAATATATTTTATTTTATTAAATTTTAAAGATTTTAATAATATTTTTGTAAAATAACTATTATTAATAGGGGTATAATTGTTATTTTAAAATAAATTGAAATTTGTGTAAATATTTTTAAAACTTTTACAACTAATCACTATATTAAACTAAACTTCAGAGACATACACGTCCTCTTTCCCTAAAAAATACTTTAGTTGTTTTAATAAAATTAAATACTTATTTGATATAAATAAATAAATTATACAGTTTATTGGTGTAATTGTTTTTTTTTTTAAATCATTGGTGTAGGTGTTTAAAAAAATAAAAAAAAGAAGCACCTGCATTTAAATTTCGTTTCTCGATTGTGATCAGACTTAGAACAATGAAGACGATGACATGAATGCCAGGATAACTTAACAATAAACTAATGATTATTAATAACATATGTAGTTTTTATTATAAATTATAAATTAAGTTATCAAATTTTCCAATTCAGCTAATTCATCTAAATTGAAGTCAATTAGGAAACCTACTGTGTCGGACGCAGACTATGTTTAGACCCAGCACAGTAGCATAAACCAAATTTGGTGGGTTGTTGGAAAGTTAAGATAGGTGAAAGGGTTTGGTGGCTTTTGGTCAAAAAGATTGTCCAATAACAAATATGCTTTCAGTTGAAGATTTGTTCTAAAATACTTCAATATTCAATTTAAAAATAAGCCATTTGCAGTTCAAACTTTCAGATTCTCACCACCGCTCCCCAATTAATTAATTATTAATTAATATATCAGAAGCTGAAAACAGTATTATCAAAAATAAAATTGCATCACGCAGCCTCCCGTTAAGACTAAACTCTGCACGTGGCAGCATAGCACAGTTATGAGAGTAATATAAGCAAAGCTAAGGATTAAATCTCAACTAATTAGTGAAAATGATGTGAATTTGCTTGATTGGTAGAACATTAATCTGAGAGACCATATTTCCTGCACTAAAATGACCTTACCGCCTTGAGCCAGCAGGAGAATTTAACTTCAAGTTGGAAACACTTACCAGCATTTCCTAGGTGATGAAAATCTCATCAAAATGGAAATCTTACAAGCAAAGCAGGTCCAAGTAATTCCACTGTAGGTTGCTGAAAATAGTCTATTATAATACCTCTATTTCTTCGTAGATCTCTTTGTAGAAGAGAACCAACAAAATAAATCATCCTTTTTACTTTGTGTATATCAAAGTAAAACAACACAGGTGAAAATAATTTTTGTAGTTTGTTTGTCATCCAATCTAAATCTTACATCATTTTGATCCGTTTACAGTTTGAAGTGGAGTTGCGGATACCTCTGCTGGTGACTGAATATGGTGCTGATGCTGATCTAAGAGAGGGTGACTTGTCAATGTATGCATAACGTTCATTGCCATTCCAGTATAGAATGAGCCGATTTGTACAAGAATGTGACCAGCTATCACCTAGTCAGCATGTTGAAACAATAAATGTCAGAAAAAGTGATGTGACTAGCCAAGGCAACTGCACACGCATCTGTATCTGTGCATGTGTGATTTCCATCGGACACTATGGAAGGAACACAAATGAGTCAGTAAATTTGATAATCAAGTGAGAGACTGCAGCTGTTTGAGAATTGAATGTACCTAGCGCAAGACTTAATTGGTAGGAACCTTCTGTGTACTTGGTAGTCACCTGGTTCAATAAAACAACCTGCCAGATAGAAGATATGCAGAAAAAACAGTAACCAAACGTGGCTTCAAAACTAGAAATGTAACACGGTAGTATAAGAAGTGAAATTAACGGTGGTAAATCAATACATGAGAAAAAAATAAAATCAGTCTGGTATCAACAGCCGAAAAGGTAGGGGCAAGGGGAGGGGATGCAAGAAAACTCTGCAACGTTATATTTCTGCTCCCCTAGCAGTAATATGGCATTTACATGAACAACCATAGATAAGGTTCAGAAGTTCAAAATGTTGGGAAGACATCTAAGTTGTTCTTACTGCTAAACTGAACTTTTTTGCTAGGTTCATCAACTTTAAAGCTATTCCGCTGAGCACTCGCGTTCTGAGGGCCAAGTCGTCAAAATCCTGGCGGAAATGGAATGTAATACTATCGATGACAACAACCTTAACCTGTTAAGATAATAAATAGTCAAATTTCCAGGATACATACACAATACATGTAACAAGAAATTGGCCAACAAGCCTATAGCTGAAGCATGAAACAATAAGGCATTAAAGAATGTACTCATCAGCATTTTATTTACCATAAACCTAATAAGAGCACACTTCATGCACTTTCACAGAAACAGGGAACCTCCAGTTCAATAATTTAAACAATTAAAGTAGACCATCCATGTATGCTTCTTTAAAAGCACTGGTTTAACAATAAAAACAATGAAAGACATATTGTTGCCAAGAATAGAAAAGGTGATAGGAATCTAATTATCAAAATCCACCAGCCAGATGATTTCTTAGTATGTTATAAAGCAACATATTTATTTTACACCTACATCTTTATGCTCTGAAATGAACTTGTCAAGGTAATTTATCAGTGCAATTTGCTCTGTGTAACTGCAGACGCGAAAATAGAATATGTTTTCCAAAATATCCTTTGGTTGCATTTTAACTTGGCAAGCTTGAAAATTGCATTGCAAATCATTCTGCAAAAATCCAGTATATGCCAACATGTCCTCTATGCATGCCTCAGCAATTTGTAAAGCACGCTCAACCATGAAGCTACCTTCTGTATCTAAACATCAAAAGCATAGTGTTATAGACTTACAGCTGTATGGGGATATCAACAGAAACATGAGAGAAAATATTGATATTACCAACACTTGCCTATATATATAGCCTTCCCTCCAAGCCCACCAAATTCTACGGGTATTTGAACATTGACTGCAAGCTGAATCCTGTAAATATATATAAGATAACTTCCAAAATAACACACAACTTTAATACTAGAAGAAAGCTAGAACGCATCAACCCTTACCCCAGCTGTGTTTTACCAATGCCTGGTACTCCACCTATATACATATATATATATATATATATATACAAACACATGTAAAAGAAAAAGAAAAATGTAACAATAAAAGATCTCTTCACCGAAAGGAAATATCTAAACTATTAATGCTCATAACACAAAGTCGCATATTAGATGCACCAATGGGCACATAATGAAGAAATTAGTCCAAAGTGCTAGAAAATTGATGACTACCAATTTCAGTAACTTCTTTGCAATTGATTCCACCACCCAGTATGTTATCTAGATCTGCACAAGATGTAGTAATCGGAGTCAGCATCTCCTCCTCATGCAGCATATCCCAGGCATTCTGTGCACCTGCAAGGAAGAAAAATTGAAATGATCTCTTAGTTAAAAAGATCATGCAATCGTTATATGGAGCGTTTCAAAAAAATAACACAAAACAGAAAGATACCGCATATCAATTTTCCTTCTAGAAAATTCTAGAAAATTCTCTAATGCTAAACGTTTGTTCTTGCTAATTTTTGTCAACTACAGTTCTCCGGTAAAATCTAAGCAATTCCCTTCTGTTATCAAGTTGCTCTATTTACAGAAATAAGAAGGAGATTCAAACAGAAATTGAATTACCATTAATAATTGACTGACTTCCATCTGACCCGCCAACCGTATTGCCCTTTGATGAAACCTTCAGAATATCAACAGCTTCGCTCTCTGAAATTTTCAGATCTGCTTGATGCATAGCAAGTTTTAGAAC
The DNA here is from genome assembly GCA_022749755.1 of Azadirachta indica. Lineage (NCBI taxonomy): Eukaryota > Viridiplantae > Streptophyta > Magnoliopsida > Sapindales > Meliaceae > Azadirachta > Azadirachta indica. The sequence continues at coordinate 22,012,495 of CM040440.1, forward strand.
ACGTAATACTTAAATTCAAGAAGAATAATATGAAGGTAACCATATGAATAATCTTGTAGCAATTATAACGAACATTTGGTAGGTGCAATTTTATTATTAACAAAAATTAGTAAAAAGAATTACCTCGAGCAAGATCGGAAGGAGAGACTGAAGAAAGTGAAGACAGAGAAGTGTAGCCTGCTGATATCAGTTTCCCTCTTTGTGATGCTGAGATTGGTAGTCTCGACACCTCCATTTCCTTTCTCTTCGAGTTTCTCGCAGCGTCTTTGTGCGCTCACTGTCGCTGGCTCTCTTGCTTGGGGCTAAGGGCCGTCGCGCAAGCTTTCATTCATTCCCGCGCTTAGACACATTAAGGCGCTAATTGGATTCACGATTAATTTAAAAAATAAAGGTATAAAAAGTTATTTCAAATTTTTTGATTGATTAGAAATTAGAAATAAAATTTTTAATTACAATACTTAACATGATGTGAAAATAGAGAAAATTTTTGTTATTACCATTTCAAAATTTAATATTAGATGCATTTCTAAACATTAAAATTGTTGAAGTTTAAGCTACGTTAAATTATATTTTACTTTTTGAAAAATCTATTTTCCAACAAACTCTTAAAAGTGGCTATATTTAATTCGTTGTTTTTCACTGCTAAATAATATTATCATAACATGGTAATCACCTCCCAGTAATCAAGAACGAAAGACATGAGTTTCTAATTACGATGCCATTTGCAAAATATACATTTACCCATTCTGTGTATCCACGGTACAAATGTTTCACAGTTGGGAGCCATGAGAACAAATGTAAGCAATCTTACAAAGCTGCACATAAAGCTCCTGGGATTATGAGTAAATCTCGTGTGATATCAGAACAAAATTGCGACTGTATCTCCACTTGATGCTGCTCATCAGCTTCAAGAAGCTGAAATGTTTAGTAAACAATATCTACTCACCACCAAAAACTTGGTTCGGAGGGCGATGGTTGATCATAAATCAGCGGTACCACAAAATTGACTTTGTGATGCGGGCGATTATTGTTGCATAGATGCTTGGATCATAGATGTAAGAGACGGATGAACCCGAGCCTTTCTCAAGGAGCGAGCGTCACTTCTTCCTTCAGCATACTCCTCTCCCAATGGCCACCTTGGCCGCAAATCGAACTAATAACACAGAACATGCAATATATTAATAACACAATGACAGGAAGTCAGAATTTCTAATTTTACCTGTTCACGAATTACAGAAAATTTCTGCTACAGTACATATAAGCAGACTCCTCCCTTCACCCCCTCTTTAAAATGCTTTTACAAAGCATCAAGTCCAAAGAAGGCCTTCAATTTAGAATTCACACCTTGGGAATGCCCATAAGCCTCACACTTTTTAAAGAGGCAGTTCCACTGAACAAAACAAGTAGTCACCAGCAATCAAAGATTTCAACGTACCACAAAATCTTCAGGCTCATTCGCAGGTGGGGGAGGATCAAATCTTCCCACACAAAAATGCTCGACGCCAGTCCAAGCCACCATTACACCTATTTAGATGAAAGCAAGGAACTTATCAGCCATTAGATGTCGATTATTTCACAAGAATCAATTCTTTCACAGCACAACTAGGTAAAATCCCTAATTTTCACCATAATCAATCCATTACCTATAAAGCCAACCACGTAAATATATGTACAACCTTTTGATTGTCATTATTTGAGGAAATGAAATTTAAGTTTGATAGTGTCTGATTTAATGGAATTGGAATGAAGAAATTATCTGAATCTTTCCTGTCATCTCCTCTTGAGCACCAAACTTCACTCAGCTCAGTGAAAACAAAAAAACAACAGTTTGGGAACTCAGAAATATAACTTACCATTGTCAATACACAGGCTGGGAGGTGGGCACACAAGTTGCAGGCTGTTCTTTTTGACAACCTCTTCAAGTCGAGTCCTGACATATTTATTTGATGCCACACCTCCAGAGACTACCTGCATGATAAAGTTAACATAAACCAATGCAGGTAGGAAATTTAGAGGAAAGGAGTATACTTCACTGGAAATGTGAAGTATTGATAATTAGATGATTGCAACAAACATCACCAGATGTTTTATAGAAGGTTCGATCTTCAAAGCCCATCCAATTGCTCGTTCACACTTTTCCTCTAGATGTAATATTGCAACTCGCTGCATGAAACAGTCATTTAGAGAGCAAAAATTATCAAGACCTATAATTGAAAATAATCAATCAACTAAAAATACCATGAAATAACAACAGTTTTTGTCTTTTCTTGTACATCTTTTTTCAAAAGAAAAATGAAACCTGAAAAGAGGCAGCTACGTTAGCCCGAGAGTTTCTCTCTTGACTACTAGCAGAAGAAATGGGAATTTTAGCATCACTGCACATTAGCCAATGCACATCAATAGGAAGGAGGATACAGCAGAAGGTCGATCAAATATTGATAGTCATTAGTAAGATATTCATTATCAAATCTTCTTTCTCGTTCTTAAGTACATATAATTTAACCTCATGCTTTGCTTTAATCAATAAAGTCCAGCAATCGTTAGAAACAGTCAAATCTCCCAGGAATGCCCATTAGCCCTGAAGTCATCATCAAACGGATATATGTATCAGGATGGGCAAAATGGGGGTATTTGACTATTTCACATAATTGTTGGAGTTCATTGATTTTAAGGCAAAACAGAGAGAGGTAAATGATATTTCCCTTTTATTTAATGAATAGTATTTTTATGAGTCAAAAGGAACTTAAAAAATATTGCAAACATTGACATTCAACCTACATATTTCTGGATTCAATTGCCAGTCTCACTTGAGTCTTCAGACCAGCATATGAGAAGTTGCAATCTTTATGTTGTTGCATTGGAGTCTACAACAAAGCAGTGCCAAACATAGCATACAATTAGCATATCCACAGATCACTATTATGAGAAACTTGTTGAACAGAAGTATAAAAATTACTTTCTAGCATATTTAAATCACAGAAAAGTATGATAAATTTTGAGGAAAATAGACTTACCGAGAATTTAACAGATTCTGCGTCACCCTCTAGGGCAAGTTCCTCAACAGCTGGCCCACCACTCCTCCTCATATCCAAACCAAGCCATTTTGCTGTCTTGTCAAATGCCTCGCCAATTGCATCATCTATTGTGGTCCCAAGCTGTGTGTAATGACCAAGTCTATGCGCAAGAACAAGTAAATTGTGACCACCTAAGCGACAGACAAGTGCAGCCAGCAATCATCATAATCTTCACAACTATAAAAATTAAATGATATAGACATGTAATTACAGAATGAATAATGCTCTTCCCAACAAAAGAATAGCTAATTTGGAGAGAGTTGAAAGGGAAACATGTGAAACATTGAGGAAAATCTCTTGCAAGAAAATATCAATATGGCTGCAAAGTAAGAAAGGTTTTCATTGAGGACTTGAGCAACATGTTTTGGCCATGCCATAGAATTATCAGGAAATCCATCTCTTCATATTCACCAAGCGGTCATACATATAAAAGTGTTTACGCAACTGCAGCACACACTAATCATGTGACATGATCACAATCATCCATGGTTGTAAACCACACTGTTTGCCATAGAGTCCCATATATATATGGTTATATTGTCATATTGTCATTACGGTAAACCAGTAGAAATCTTTATCCTCTTTCGCAAAATTATCAGCTAAACCAAGAAAACAAAGACTAATGCAGGAGTAAATCTCATACCTGATATAAGCAAAGCTAAGAAAGGAAATTGCAAGTCCCGTTCAATTAATCTAGATGTAGAAAGAAACATATTAGATGCCGAGAAGCAACTACATAATAGTTTTCAGCTCATATAACAGCATAATTACATCATTTCTTAAGAATAAAACAAAATATAGTAATTAACTTGTGTTTTTCTGTCCGGATGCTATTGTGATAATTAAAGTAGCCATTCTGCATTTACAGTTAACAGTTAACTCTTGCCTGGCTACTAAAGCATGAGCCTCCATGTGGTGAACACCAACAATGGGAAGATTGAAGTGACCAGCAATTTTCCGAGCTTTCTGCACACCAACTGCATTTCAATTCATACAGAAATAAAACATCATAAAACTCCATCCAACCCAAATGAATAGAACAGGAAATCATATTCAAAATCAACCAAGCATGAATATAATTTAGTTAGAGCCTTACAATTTGGTTAGTATTCTATTGCTTCGATCATTATCATGTATATATTAAACAGATATAAGCAGTGCGTGCTTACCATATAGATGAAAACCTGGACCTAACTTAGTTATTCAATATGGAATCTTTCTTCTAGCACAAGATTTCTATCATAAGGTTCAATATTTCTACGAAAAAGTTGAGCATGAGTCTGACAACTCTGCTATAACTACCACATAACTAAACTTGAGTCCTTCCAAATAGGTTTGCCTAGACTCATCAAGTCCCTAAGCCAAGCCCCGTTCTATGGCTAATTTAAGACAGTTAAATAATGTTTTTTCCTCTCTCAGAAAAACTAAATAACAAAGCAGTGCCTATATGTACTATATTCTTTTTTATTTCTGATTGAAATGCATATAGCATAACTTACATGTTTATATGCCAAAAATGAAAAATAAAATCACACTTTCTTCACATTAACACTGACTTTGACTTCCAAGAAACAGAGAAGGAGGAACTTGAGCTACAATTTGGCATCAGTAACAAGATAAAAGTTCCAGTCATATATGTTTCAAATTACCACGAAGACAAAGGCTTAAACCAGGACCAATAGTAACGGCAACTGCAGAAAGATCCCTTTCAGTTAAATTAGCTTTATTGAGTGCTTCTTTCACAACCTGCATTAATAAGCACAATTCAGGCACATGTCAGCATTAGAGACATTTATGGGCAGGGGCTAATTAACTTTCATTCATGACTTGAGTGAAACATGTACAAATCACAAGACAAAGTACATAAATCAGTTGTTACCAGATATCATACCGGATCAATTGCTTGTGAGTGTGCTTCCTCTGCCATTTTGGGGGCAACACCCCCATATTTAACTAGCAGATCTGCCTTGACATAGTAAATAATTCAAAATCAGGATATTTACATAAGATAAATAACGTAAACTTATAGATTGCACCATTCAACTAAGAAAATCAAAATGCAAGTCATGTACACTTGACATAATTCCCTTGCTATTTTTGGTTTTCATTATTGCAGTGAATTTGCAATGACAGCCATTTTGATTATTTGATAACGAAACAGATTCAAGTCTGAAACAACTTTGTTTCATTATAGCCATGGGAATTTCAACATTTAAATGCAACGCAATAACTCATTAATAAGCATGGACTCCGTCATAGGTGTCTAAGCAATTCCACGCCAATCCATGCCTTAAATACCCTCAAAACATAAATAGAGGTAGAGTCAACTTATAATAATACAGCAAAATACAAAACAAAGTTCAGCAGAAAGTGAAGCTAAACTGTCAAATTAAACCTAATAAACACAATCTTTACCTGAGAAGACACAACTTGACTGAGAATTTCACCCCTGCCTCTCACCTACAATCACCCAATAAGCAAGAAACAGCCAAAACCCATTAAAAACAAACACAAAATCAACAAATCCTAACTATAAAAATGGTTTTCTGAAAACATAGCATTTCGGTAAAAACAGAAAAATTGACTCTCTCCTCTCCTTGACAGCTCGGAAAAAATTATAAAAGGACCTCAAGAAAAACAGATAAACAACTTACAACAGCAGCCGCCGTGTCATCGCAGCTCGTTTCGATGCCGAGAACAATTAAATCTTCCTTAGCACTCATCTTGATTTGGCCAACATTCTTTGAACTGTAAACACGGTTTGAAAGAGGAGAAAATCTGAGAGGTGACCACGTCGGTCCTTTTGTCTGTCGCTCATGAGGTTTAAGTGACTTTAGAGATGTTAGCGGAAAGGTAAGCGAGGGTTTCTGTAGGAGATTTAGGCGCGAAATTCTTGAGGAGAGTGTCTGCAACGAAGACATCGTTTTGGATATGAGAAAATAAGAGCGCGATTCCCGAGCGGTGTAGCAGAACAAAAGATTATAAAGAATGGACACGATTTCAACGACGACGTTTTGGTGATCAAACTAGGCGAAAAGACCAGATTTGACTGTGCGTAACTATTCTACGCGAGGTGGGGTGGTAACGGGACGTAAACGACCCCGTCCCAATATTCGTTTATCCAGGAATTCTTTTCTTTTTTTTTAAACAGGTTTATCCAGGAATTTGATTGGTCAAAGATGTGACAGTCCTGTATCTTTCTCAAATCCAACCGTGATTTCTTTTAGATAAAAATTCAATTATGATTTATATAAGATATTATGAAAGATAAATTTTGATTACCCTCTTCTAAAATTTGATTAGTTATGTGTAAATTTTGTTAATATCGAGAGGAATCAAACCTCTGATCTCATAAATGTATCTCAGAATCATAAGAAAATAATTTCGAGGTTCTATAAAAATTGATAAGCGAAAATTTAATTCTCTGTTAAGCAACATAATCAGACTATTTAATTAGTTACCGATTAAAAGATCACATATTCAAATTTGAACTAACAATTAACAACTATAGTTGTCAGCTATCATCTTCTAGCAGCGAATGCATTAATGCAGTGAGCTTTTTCCCCATAAAAGCATTTGCATTTATTATGTGAATCCAAACGGAACCGAGTAACTATTGGCATAGATAAGAAATGGGATAATAGCATTTGAGTCCCTAAACTCTTTAAGTTTTAATATATGTATATATTTGTCAACTTATACAAAATAATTACTAATTTGTAAAGAAAAAATAAAAATACTAGTAGTTAAATGTAAGTAGCACAATTTTACAAATAAAATAAGGATAATTTAGTTATTTTAGCAAGGAATAGAGAACTATTTGATGTAAATACTAAAATATAAAAAATAAGGTAATATTCTTAACATAAGGATATTTTTTATTCTCAAGTGGACCATTTGATACATATTTGAGCGCATGAAAAGACTGTGTTTTCATTTACTAAAATACAAAAAAAATTAGGGACCTGGTTGTAATTATCGGAACAAGAAATTTAGGTTAACGTGTCAGCTGTAGTTTTACATCTGCATGGCTCGCAAACCACTTTTCAATTATGTTAAGTGCTGTGTTGACATCTCATATTAATTCCTATTCATTTTCAGACTATTATCTGTGCCCTTTACCAAAACTGGCAAACAAATACTAGTCTCCATCTCCATCCATTTCTCTGTTCTCTGTACGAGCTTTAATGGAGACGAAACAAGAATCCAGTGCAGCTAATTCTCTGGTTAGCAATATATAATCAGGATCGCAAGGTATGGTGGAAAATTTTCTCTGCATGAATCTCAAGTTGGTGATAAAGTTTTACTTGCTTGTTAATTTGCATGTCCCCTCTGATAAATTCTTCTGATTAAGCAAAGAGAGAGAGAGTGTGTGTGAGGGAGAGAGAGAGGGATAGGAGTCTTTGTATAAGGTTTACTCATCATCTTCACCTTAATTCTCTGTCTATTAAAAACAATAATTTTTCATGTTATATCGCATGATATTTATGGAGCCTTCAAAGGTTTGAAACTTTTCAAGGAATTAATGATGTGATATTACTTTTTAAGAGAAAATTTTTAGGCGTCCGTATCATATTTTAATTTTTAAGTCTCAAAATAGGTATGCATATACAAAACTTATTTGAAATGGTTTCAATTAGGCCATTTAATCAAATTATATTATTTTTAATATCAATATTATTGTCATGATGTATTGTTATTGAATAAGAATATGAATTTTGTGGTACACCTTCTTCACCTAACACCTTTTTGAATTATGGACAACCGAGCAATAAATGGAAACTTATATCCAACCTAGAAAGGAGAGAGCAGGGTAATCATGCATCATTGTCTTGCTATTAAATTTGTAATTGCTGGTTCATTAAATGCAACTCAGTGTTCTTTTTATGATCATGTAAAAATAACTTCCCATACAAAAACTAAATGTCTAAAATTATTAAACAAACAGGAACAGACAAGTGCCAACTTAATTATTTGATGGTCAAGTATTAAAAATATGCAGTCATCGGAGTTCCCATTCCCATATGTGGTCCGGCACAATCTGTCAATGGAAGAAAGGCTCTGCGATGCATACACAAGAGACGGGTCGCTCGATATTCATGGAAAACCAGCCATAAAAGAGAGGACTGGTGGATGGAAATGTGGAGCCTTGTTATTAGGTATTGTCGTGATCCCATTTATTGCCAGCATTCTTCAATCGAAAGAGTACTTTTGTTATTCTTCTCTAATTTTTCTTATTAAAATAGTTTAATTATATTGGGTGGTTTTGATTGTTATCTGAGACAGTGAACCAAGGGCTTGCAAACCTTGCATTTGCTGGAGTGGAAGTCAATATGGTTCTATTTGCAAAATCTGTACTGAGGCAGACCAATGCAGATGCATCAAACACTTTCAGTAGATGGATGGGAACTCTCTATCTCTCCTCTTTGATTGGTGCTTTTCTTAGCGACTCCTATTTGGGAAGATTTCTCACTTGTGTTACCTTCCAAGTTGTCGCAATTACTGTAAGCTTCCATAGCTTCAGGGCTTCACGCTATGTTTGATACTGAGGCATCATAATTTTGAAACTACAGCATGCAGCTCCTATGAGATAAAAATTAGTGTTTGATCAAATACTCCCAACTATGGTATTTTCAAAGTATAATACGAAGCCTCAATCTTAGGTTATGTTTGAAATTAGGGTGTTAATTATTTAAAACTACATTTATGGTGTAAAGCAATTATTTAGTGTCAAATATAAATAAAAAATATAAATAAAAAATAATAATTTTGTACAAAAATTAACGTTTGCCCACTATTGTAGCTGCCATCAATCCCAAACTATGTAAGTCTTAATTATGTATAAAAAAGTTTGCAATTTTGTGTCCTTTGATTGAACCATAAACTTAAAAGGTTGCATTTGGTTATAGGGTTAATTTTGTGCGTTTCCTCCCTATTTGCAAGTTTTAGTAATTCTACTTTGATTTTACCAGGGAACGTTGGCATTATGCTTTTCGACTGAGTCATTTCTGCTCAGACCTCATGGCTGTGGCAAAATTGGGCAGCCTTGCGATCCCCATCCACCGGCTGAAACGGCAATATTCTACGTATCAATTTATCTAATTGCGCTAGGAATTGGAGCTCCTGAACCTGCCCTCGCTTCATTTGGTGCAGACCAGTTTGAGGAAGAGGACCCCAAAGAAAAGCAATCTAGAACTTCATTTTACAGCTATTTTTACGTTGCATTAAATCTCGGATGCTTGTTTTCAGAGACTGTACTGGTTTATATAGAGAACTTAGGGTATTGGGTTTTGGGATTTTGGATATGCGCAGGTTGTGCTATTTTTGCATTTTTGTCACTGCTTAGTGGGATTTTCAGGTATAGGCATTTCAAGCCTTTTGGTAATCCCATCTCCAGATTCTCTCAAGTTATTGTGGCTTCCTTGAGGAAAGTAAATCTTGAAATGCCCACAAATGTTGAAGGGCTTTACGAAATCCATGAAAGGGAAGAGGAAACTAAAGGCGTAAGGAGAATTCTTCACACCAATGACTTCAAGTGAGTAAAATATATTTTGTCCGCAGATTATAATTATTGCATATAATGAAATTGTTTCAAGAAAGCTCAATGCTCGGTTATGATATTATGCAGATTTCTTGATCGAGCTGCTATTATGACCCCTGCAGATGTTAGCTTGATAGCCTCAAATCAAGGTGATCATACTCCAAATCCATGGCGACTTTGTACAATCACACAAGTTGAAGAAGTAAAATCTGTACTTAGGTTATTACCAGTTTGGCTATGTACAATCATGTCTTCCATGGCATTCATACAAATGCTTTCTCTCTTTGTCGAGCAAGGAGCGGCCATGAACACAAAAATCTTGAACTTTGATATCCCTCCAGCCAGCATGACATCATTTGACATTGTAAGCACCACTGCTTTCATTCTATTGTATGACAAATTCATTTCTCCTTTATATGTCAAAATCACAAGAAGAAGGCCGAAAACTCTGTCAGAACTACAAAGAATCGGAATAGGACTGGCTATTGCAGTAATAGCAATGATAACAGCGGGCATAGTTGAACAACACAGGCTGAAATATGCTTATAAGAGCGGTGAAGAGGCAAGCTCTATGAGCATGTTCTGGCAGACTCCACAATACGTGGTACTAGGAGTGTCTGAAGCATTTGTGTACGTTGCACAAATGGAATTTTTTGCATCACAAACACCAGACGGATTGAAAAGCTTCGGGATTGCTTTGGCTATGTCATCAACAGCAATTGGTAGCTATATCTGTAGCATGATTTTGTCAGTGGTGATGGAATTGACATCCAAGAATGGGAAGCCGGGTTGGGTTCCTCCGAATCTGAATGATGGACATTTGGACAGATATTTTTTTCTATCGGCTACAATAACTTCCCTTAATTTAGGTCTTTTTGTCGTTTGTGCTAGGCGTTATAAGTGTACATCATTCGAAAAACGAGATGAAGCAAGTGAAATGAAGTGAGAAGCCATTGAAAAGGGCAGAATTCAATTAATGAATTACCGGGGGTTTGATCTGTAGAGTTTGGAAATATCATTGGAAAAACGAGACGAAGCAAGTGAAATGAAGCGAGAAGCCATTGAAAGGGAATTCAATTAATGAATTAGCGCGGGTTTGATCTGTAGAGCTTAGATTTTCTGTACTAAACCGCTGCAGCTTGTAAGAGTAACGAAATGAGTTTTGAATAGCCAGCAAATTACAGCAATCACTAATTATGTGCTTCTCCCTAAAACCTGGGATCTGCCGATAGGCTGTGCCGGGAATGAAAAAACTGATGTAAAAGGTTTATTCCCAGATCTTTAAAACCACCACTCATGCTCCAGGCTATCAAAAATATATCAATTAAATTGTACCACTTAACATTCTAAATTCCTATTGAAAATCAAAAAAATCTTCATAGAACTTGATAGTATTCATGTATTTTTATTCAGATATGATTTAGGATACAATAATTTTGAGACGTTGAGGAATCAGGAACTACCTGGGAAGTAGATATTAAATGCCTTCGGTGATTCCTGGGCAAAAATAGACTACGGATGCTGAACCAGGGTCAAGTTTCAACATCATCAAGAGTATTGTAGCAGGCAAAAATTTGGATGGTCAGGGAATAAATTATTATTTTGATATCTTTGCCGTCAGTTCCCTAACCAACTTAGCGGCAACCATTGCAGTCATGCCGTCAACAGTGTCACGTTGTGGATTGAACTCCACCACATCCGCAGCGACAACATCAGCTTCCAGATTGTGGAGAATGTTCAAAACATCACGGAAAGAGAGACCTCCAGGCTCTATGTGAGATACACCAGGAGCAAAAGCAGGATCAAGACAGTCCACATCTACCGAGATATATACACCCTTTACACCCTCCCCAAGTTTCTGGAAAGGAACTACAACTGAGAAACGCCTTCAAATTCATAAAGTACATAAGCATCCAACTACAAGCATTTAAACCTCTTTAAAACCAAAACTGTCACACTACATTCTCATCAATCCAGGGGTTATAAGTACTGAGATGCATCAAGATATCAATCATACCCTTTTATAGGAAGAAGCAAATTTACTAGTATTATGCGTGCCAGCAAGAGAAGTATTTACATTTACTCATGTTATAAATAGTGTAATATACCCACTTTTTTCTCACAATTTTCACGGGTTTATTACAACAACTTACAAAATATTCCACCAAATTAGTATTCCTTTAGCAATTTGCAGTACTATAAAATGAAGAACTTTGAATATACACATCAAGGTCGAGGCACAGAAGAAAAGAAAAAAAAAATAAATGCACAGATAAATGCACAAGTGGATGATTATAATTGTGTAAGGAAAAGGGAAAGACAGACCAGGTTCTCCAAAAAGTGGCGATCTCTTGAAAAGGTTTGCATTTCATATTGTTCTACTCCAAACCTCTTGCCCTGTTCTCGGCCTTCACTCGTTATTGATCTGATTCCAACCTAAAAAGTCAGCAGTTGAGCTGATTAGTCATAATATCAGAAAAACCTGGCCTTAGATATGAACATGTAGGATGACACTTGTATCAAGTTTCAGGTGAATTACTATCAGTTGAACTCATGAGAATGTAAAATGCAGAACCATGGATTGATTGAAGACAAAAGTCACCTGCAATAGACGCCTAGCATAACCACCTTCCATAATTCGGGCAAAAGACGATGCATGTGAAAATTTGTTTCCCTCAAAAGCATGGTAGATATCAGGATGGGCATCCAGATGAAGAACATCCACAGGTCCTCCAACCTTCTCTGAGACAGCTCTTACAACAGGATAAGATATTGAGTGGTCACCACCTAAAACTAAAGGGCGCAATGGATCCTGAAAGAGTATAAACTTAGTGAGCACTGAGTTTTATCAGTTTAAACTAGATGGTAGACAGAAACAACATATTCTCTTGATCAGGACAAACTCATTCCATTCACTTCAAATTTTGTCATAAAAGAAGTTCAAACTTTACTGGAAGCTGATCTTATCAGTTACAAATACAGGCTATGTTTCCAATTTACCTCAGACATTCAAAAAGTTTGACACTAACACTCATCATAATCTTAAAAAAAAAAAAAAGAAAAGGGTACCAAGAACACTAAACTCCTTGCCATCATATCTTTGGGAAGCTTAATCAAGGGATAATTGCCAAGAATCTATGAGAAATAATGTTGAAGTAGAAAACAAGGTAATGCAGCAAAAATATCAGGGAAAAGTTAAAAAAAAAAAAAAAATCCTGAAGGTCCATGATATTTTTAACCGTCAAAAAGGAGGGATGCATGTAGATTCGCAAAACAAAAAGAATATTCAACATGAATATACTAGCTTAAACTAAAAGTAAACAATTTGCATAACCTGGATTTATTACTCGATTTCCGAGATTCATCACAGTAGGAAAGCTCACTTAGATGTAAATTTTCAGTTTTAATAATTGAATTAGCCAAATTGACAACTGCGGAAACCAAAATCTCACAGAAATAGAGAACTCACTTCCTCCATAACTAGCTTTACAGACTCACTTATGACATCCATCAATCTATCATCATCTACCCCACAATCTCGTATTTCCTGGACAGGGACATCACCGACGTCCGTCAGCACCCGCGGATCATTCAATTCTTTCCCTGCACATCCAAAAACAAACGTGAAAAAAAGAATAAAAGTTACTAAATTGCTGAGTCCTTCCATCTTAAGAAAATTCTTGGAGAATATAAATGCGGACAAATTACCTTCTTCAGTCGTTGAATTAGTGCTACCACACCAAATAGCTTCTCTAATCCGAGGAGGAGCAAAAGCGGGTCCCTGAAGAAATGATGAATTATGTCCTAACGGAACTCCAAGAAGAGACGTGGACGCCAGAGCACCTCCTAGAGCGCGCACAAGTTCTCCCTGCATATAAATCATTTTTTTGTCCAGTTCATGCTAAAAATTATAATCAATTACAGTGAGAGAGAATTAAAATAAAATCGAGATTTTACTTTAAGCTTCGCCCTCTCACGAATAAGTGTAAGAGAAGCATCTATAACACGATTCTGTCCCTTCTCTATCATAGCAGTTGGAATATTTGCATCCTTCAATTTCTGTAAGTAATGAATTCCTCTTCTGCCGATCATCGATGACATATCTACCAAATCAAATCCAAAAATTAAAGACTTAATTTTGAGTTCGTGCTACGACGGAAACGAAAATTAATGAGAAGAGGAATGATATTGTACCTTAGAGGAAAACGGACGCCGTCAGCTAAAACTTCAGTACGCAGATAATCAATTGAGTGATGATCGAATGAGCAGAGGAAGAGGAGCGTATTGGCGCTATTTTAAGGGAAAGGCTTTTTTCTAATGCGGTCGAGCGAAGCCAAAAGATTAAATAAAATAATTCAAAATCGGTTATAAATATAGGACGAGCACTCCGCTTCCTGCTATCTATGCATGAAAAGACATTAGCTACTTCCTTCGGGTGCTCCAATCTCAAAGCTCAAACCCACTTAATAAAAGGTAATTTTGTCAATCAGGCTAATCAAGGACCGCGCATATGAAAATTAGAAGGGTTGGCTGTAACAAAATTAATTAAGCTATAGACAGGGAGAGATAATGATGACATGGGTAGGCTGGGACGCTGAGTCAGGGGGCAAATCAGACGAACAAACAATCCCGAAGTGGAAACCAACGTCACGCGGTTGAAGATTGAAACCATGACGTGTAAGCAAAACACTGGTTGCTTACGCCGGAAGCGAATCACGCGTGTGACAAAGTACGTCCGAGTTGGTCAACGTAAGAAGTTTGTCATTTAACTCGTGGGCTGAATACCTATTCCAGTTTTCTGGCCCCAGTTGTTGCAAATTAACTATAGACCCAACCTTTTCTGAGTTCACCCAGGCCTGTAAGCACCGTCATCTTCCAGTGCACAAGGTGAGTGCCCATAAAATTTAGCAGGAATGTATTTAGAACCACATTGACAAACGATATTCCGCAGTTGCTGGAAGTGGAAAAAAATTCGAGCAGTTTGATTCTCACCACACCGTCGAAGTCTAGAACATGCTACAATGGCAAAATGATTTGAACTCAATGTAACAGAACCGCAGAAATGCCCTACCTTGCATCGAGTTATTCTTTTCCTCTAAACCCTGCTCGTTTCCATTCCCACCTTCTTCCTTCAACCGCCGTGCTTCGCCCAAGCAAAAGACAGACACCCGCCATGTCCTTTTCTTCTTCATCATCACCATCACCGTCTACCACCAATCCAAAAGAAGAGAAAAATCCAGAAAGCACAGACCTTCAGAAACTTTCTCAAATTCTAAAATACCATAACCAGACTAAACATTCATTTACAAACTACGCACGTGGACCTCATGGACTCGACTGGGCCAATCAACCCAATCCATTTCGCCGGTACATTTCTGCTCCTCTTCTTCCTCTTTTGCACTTACCTACAGAGAATCAAAACCAAACTCCGTCATCTTCTTCGAGTAATTATGATAATGGCCCTTTATATGCTTCTCTGTTTAGTTCTCTTCCTTCTCCTAAACCCGTCTCAGTATCTTCAATTTCTCAACTATTTTACGATTCTCTTGCTCTCTCCGGCTGGAAAACCACCGGGTTCTCCACTTGGTCTCTTCGGGTCAACCCGAGTAGTGGCAATTTACACCCGACTGAGTCGTACATAATCTCCCCTGCTATTGACTCACTCTGCGACTCGCCGTTTGTTGCTCATTACGCTCCGAAAGAGCATGCTTTGGAACTTAGAGCCAAAATCCCATCTGGGCTTGATTTTTTTAATAAATTATTTCCCAAAAATTCGTTTCTTATAGGATTTTCTTCAATTTTCTGGCGCGAGGCCTGGAAATATGGAGAGCGCGCCTTTAGGTACTGTAATCATGATGTGGGTCACGCTATTGCGGCTGTTGCAATGGCTGCAGCTGCACTTGGTTGGGATGTGAAGATTCTGGATGGTTTAGGGTCTAAAGAATTGGAGAAATTAATGGGGCTTCATATTTTCCCGGAATTTGAAATTCCATCAAAACCTGTGAAAGGGAAGATTCCAGAGATGGAATTCGAGCATCCGGATTGTGTTCTTGTCGTTTTTCCATATGTGGTTAATGAATTTTATGTGAATTATGAGAAATTTAGTTCGTTAATGCTGGAATTTTCGGCTTTGGATTGGAAAGGCAAACCAAATTTGCTAAGTAAAGAGCATGTTTGTTGGGATATAATTTACAGAACTGCTGAAGTAGTCAAGAAACCATTAACAACAGGAAATGAATTTGTAGTTGATCCGTTTTGTAGCAGTGGAGTTTGTAGTGAAAGCTGTTACAAAGGTTGTACAGTAAGAGAAATCGTTAGGAAAAGAAGGAGTGCAGTTGATATGGATGGCATCACTGCAATGGATAGAGAGACATTTTATCAGATATTGTTGCATTGTCTTCCATCGGGCTCAGGAAGTGTAGAGAATCAGAAGAGACAATTAGCATTGCCATTTCGGGTTCTTTCTTGGGATGCCGAGGTGCATGCTGCCCTGTTTGTTCATAGAGTGAAAGGGTTGCCGAAAGGGTTATATTTCTTGGTCAGGAATGAGGACCATTTCGAAGAATTAAAGAAAGCTATGAGGTCTGATTTTGTTTGGGCAAAACCCAAGGGGTGTCCTGCTGATCTACCTTTATATGAACTTGCTAAGGGTGATTGTCAGCGGCTGGCCAAAGGGTTTTCATGCCATCAGGTCTGTCAACTCTTTACTCCTGCTTCTATTATTATGTTTGACTTGCATATATTAGTTAAAATTCACTGGTTGAGGGTAATGATTGAGAGGAAACTGAGTATACCTTAGCGTAGTTTAAAAAATAAATGTTTGATGAAGTATGAATTATGAATTCTTATGCATAATGGATATCTTCAAAGTGCATTCTTAAAAGATGCTATGCTCATTTGGTTCATACGTTTAACAGGCATGCCAATGATTTATCACATAAAACAGCTGTCCACCATCTTTAAGTGTCAAAAAGTGTGATGCAACAAGCTCTAAGCGAAAAAACTGCTTAACTGGAGAAAGTGTGTCATAAAAATTTATCGCTGATGGGTGAATTATCCTGTCAATTACTGCTCAATGGCTCTTATCTGAGACCCAGAGTTTTGAGGCATCACTTAGAAGCATAAATCCTGTGTCTCTCATTTGATAGCAAATGGCATAAATAGCCAAAGTGTCTTGGGCCTTTCGTAAAATATTTTTGCATTGAATTAAATGCAGGACATTGCCAGCGATGGCTGCTTTAGCCTTGGTATGGTGGCTCATTTTGAGCCTACATTGCGTAAGAAGAATGTTTGGATGTATCCACGATTGTTTTGGGAGACTGGAGTTCTTGGCCAGGTGTTGTACCTTGAGGCACATGCGATTGGCATATCTGCAACAGGAATTGGTTGCTTCTTTGATGATCCCAGTATGTTCACTTTTCACTCCAATTCAATTCTAATTAATCATTATGCATTGATATCTTTACTATTCTAAGGAAATTTATTTCCCGTTTCTTCTTTTGAATATCTTGTGTAATACCAGTTACAATACCTATTATCCGAAGAGGAAGCATTCTAGTTGTGCTGGATTCTGGGAAGCATTGATCAGATTACAAAACCTTTTAATTTAGCAATATTAGGTCCCAAAAAGACTATCATAAGTAAGATGATCCCAAAAACATAAGGATTAAGCTGGGCAATAACTAATCCCCACTCCAAAAAGAAAAATGGAAGGAATGAAGTAACCAAAACTTCTTGAAGATGTTTTTGGAATTTGAGAAGTGAAGACTGGAAAGTATAGAAGATATTCTAGTTATGCATAAGTTAGGAAGTGGTTTGGAGGGTTTGTGAGAATTGTGAGATCATTAAAATGGCAGCATGAACCCTCCAGGCAGTGAAGAATTATGTATTATTATCAGAAGAAATCATAGTTTAACAGGTTTCTTCATGTTAGTTCCCTTCTATGTGTTACTTTTAACCATGATAAGCATGAGTTCTAATCTATTGTCATAGAAAAACACCTCTATTCATTAGATGGGACTTATTGTTACTTTCATAAAATCAAAAAAACTTCTTCTAAAATTGTACTTGGCCATCATGGTATCGTTGCTTGTATTTTACCCGCTGACAAACATAATCTCGAGCTCCTTGCGTTTCTTTGCAGTGCATGAACTTCTTGGGTTGAGGGGATCAAACTTTCAGAGCCTGTATCATTTCACCATGGGAGGCCCGGTTTTGGACAAGCGGATTATGAGCCTGCCAGCATATCCAGGCCCTAACATTGATTCATGATCGCAGGGTTGTGAACATACTTTGATAACGTACACAGAATTGTCATAAGTATTCTTAATCATCATTGACGTATATGTTACCCAATGCCTGGTAAATAGTTTATACTTTGTGATAGGTTTGTACTTGGAATTCTTAGATTTTGGAGGTGCTTCCTGTAGAAATTATCAACCATGTTATGGACGTAATATTATTCATTATTCTAATATATATATATATATATAATTTTAATATATATATATAGGACAGGATTAATAACTTTTTTTTATAGAAAATTTTATATCAATTGTAAACCGTTGAATATAGACACATTTAACAGTTGATATTGCATCTGAATATATAATTAATGCATTTATAATTAATATATATGTATATAAAGAAAATCAACTGCTGTCAAGCACTCTATTGCCAGATTGATGTCGTAATTAAAACCCATCTAATTTGATTCTTGTACAGAGTGGAGAAGTAACAAAAAATGTCATTGCGGTTCATACCAATCAATGAGGGAAGCTGTTGATATCCAAATACAAACCGAACATGGTTAACGACCTTGAAAGTGGAAAAGATGCAATGCTATTGGATCTGTAGGCACATATCCCTTTTCTTCTCCGGTATTAGCTCAATCCTCCAGATATATGACCTAATACTCAAGACTGAACATACGTTTTTGGTGAAAAGCTTATGCAGTATCAGAACATCTAAGCAGTATATGAACTTTGGAGATTGTCAGAAAGCGGCAGGGAGAGTTTAGGTCAACCATTATCCTATCTAAATTAGAATGCAAAATCTTTGCTCTGTCACCCCCTTTGTCCAAGAAGACCTAGATTCTATCTGCCTGCTCAACCTACAAGCATTTTGCCACCTGATTGACCCTGCTGGCTATCAATTTGCACATTCCAAATGTACACTCAACTCCTAGCGCGTGCAGAGTAATAACTTCTTCATAGTGGTTGCATACAATCAAACAAAGACATCAGCGGACAGCAGATAGAAGAGCCAAGATTACAAGAATGTGGGGAATATATCTATTTCAAAATTGAAGGGGTTACTAGAACCAATAATGTTATCTATTTCATACTTAAATGAATCCAAGAAAAGACCAAGGGAAAGCCCAGCCTTCCAATAATTAAACATGGTGATCAGACTCCTAATCTTGCTTAAAGAAGAAAGAGAAGCTCTATACATCAATGCCCCGATTCCCTCCACAACTACAACAGCCAAGGCAGCAGACAGAATGTCCCAATCACCTGTTTGCCCAATAACTGTAGCAAAGGCAGTTGCACAATAGAATCCAACCAAGAAAAAGAGCAACTTCATTGGAAGATTTTTCCTTATCTCCTGAATTCTTGCACCCAATTTGGTTTGAAAAGCTTGGATGGCTCTAATTAATCGAGTTCTGCCATTACTGCTATCTATAGAAGAAGGATCAAATCCTCTGTCATCTACACTGCTCCCAATGGGCCAGGACATATTCCTGTGCAATATGAACACAAGTTGTATCCAGTATATGATGTGCTCAAAATTAGGAATTGTTGAAAACATCAAATTGACAAAAACAACTAGCACTTTTGCCAACTCAAGAAAATATGTCACATTTGCATGGGGAGTAACTAAATCTGGGCGCAGTGTACCTACTTTATAATTAAATGTTTCATCAGACCAAAAAATGACCGAATGACAAAATTTAGACTACATCTGACTAATTTGCAGCATCCACTGTGAAGCCGAAAAAGCTCCCTATATAGAGACCTAATTATCTAAACAGTGTTAATGAGACAGGAGAAGTTCTTACGATAAATATCATATTAATCCTAAATCAAATGTACCAACATGCTAGAACGCCAGAGGAAGGCACTTTGTGGTGCAGTTGCCAATTGAGGATCTAAATTATCATTGTAACACAGTAAACTCCCTGCATGCAGATGCCAACAGTTATTCCACAGCTACGAAATAGATTTTCAAGCTCACCACAATCTTGATTACCCCAATCACATCACATTAACATTCAAACAAAATCTTTTAGCAAAAATATTGACCACATATGAATATTCACAATGTATCCCTAAAATATCAAGATAAAACATTATGAACCATAAGTGATAGTTTCAGACACTTACTTGAGATTGGTGAGCGAGTAAGGTTGAGATTCATGGACAAATACGCACTGAGAATAGAACTTCTTGCCAAAGGTACAAGCAGTTTTGTGAAAGCAAGCTGCAAGGACCATAACTGCAGATCTTGATTTCATACACGTAGAGGCTGGAAGTAAAAGCGTAGTACTTCTGGGATACTTGGGTAGTGTAACTGTAGCCGCCATTATCATATAGGAATCTGCCAATAAGTATTCACTTATGCAAATAAACCAACAGTATAACGGAAGACAATCAAACGACAAAATTAGCATCCCTTAATTTTATTCAACATTCTGTGATGGGAACACTTCATAGCATCTCATAGCAACGCCAAATATGAGTAAACAATTATAGTACAACTGACCAGCAGCATAAACATATCAAGAAAAAAAAAAATTAGGACTGTGTTTTAACTATCAAATTTCATGAAATGAAATCGGTCAGCAACAAGACATCCAATTTATTCTGAATTCTATATAGTAAGATTCTCTCATCATTTTATTCACATCGAATTAATTCATTATCAAGTGGGTTTCAACAAATTTGGTATAGTTACTAAAAGGTAAATGAAAATACAGCATAGCCAAAACTAAATCGCAAAACTAGACAACCAAATATGGTGGTTAGCGGAGTTTTGCCAACAATCCATTAATGGATTTCATTCCTCGGTTAGATTCCTCAATTGAACGCTAGAATGACAGAAACCGCAAAGCAGAAAGAGAAACTCTTACAGTATGGTGATAATTTTGCAGTGACTGAATGAGCCTTAACTGCTGAAGGCAACTTCGTCGTCGTCGACTTCTACAGCTTCGAAATTGGCTTTATTTGTATATTCTTATAATATTTAAAGGAGTTTTTGAAGTTGACAAGGAGATAGGAATATATCCATTCTTTCAGTTCAGAAAACGCCCAACAGCCATATTTGTAATGAAGCAGTTTGTTCTTTTAATTTTTATGTTTTTCGTATTTTAATTTCCGAATCGGTTAATTATAAATATTCTTTTTACTTTCTCTCTCTTAAAATAATATTTAGACACTTTACCTGAGCAATTGGCCCAATCTTGGTTTAGTTCAGAAAATCCAAATTAATACATCCCCAATTTAATTAATCTTTTTCAATTTTACCATTGAAGAAAGAAATGTTCTATAACAAAAGAAATTAGCAATTGTATATAACTATAAGATTACAAAGTTAAAATCGTTAATAAAAATTCATAAGGAAATTAAAAGATTTGATAATTTTAAATTTTGATATGTATGGTAATAAATTCTAAAAAAAAGATAAAAGTTATTGAAAATTTATCGATATTAAAAAAAAGTAAATAAATGTAAAAGTAAAAAGTAGAAGGGTAAAAGAATTGTAGTGCTTTAGAGGAAAAAAAAAGGAAAAAAAATAATGAGACAACAGTAATCCTCCATCATGAAACGTAAAATACTCGTTCGTAATTATGAAATGCATTAGACATTTTCAAAGCATCGTCGTTAAGCATGCTTCACATTTTTTAACATTTTTTTTCGTTCCAAAATATATATAATAGATGAAAACAAAAACAATATTATTTAACTTTTTTTATAACGATATTATTTAAGTTCAACCAATACATTGAAATACAAAAAAATAAATAAACAAAGTAATAATAAGAAAACTGTAACGAGATACAGTACAAAAAATAATAATAGCGAACGATATCTATTTTAGGGTTTACTTTCTTAGACAAGCTTTAACTTTCCCAAATTTCTCTGTCAATTCCACTTCTCTACTCAAGCGGTAAGGTTCTGATGTACCCTCCTCGTCCGGCTACTTTCCGACAACATCTCTGATTAGGTAATTTTCCATCCCTGATTCTGTATGGTTGCTCAGGAAATTGACGAAAGTAACACCTAATAACTTTGGTAAATAGCTGTAGTGTGATTGATTCAATTGATTGTACGTTTCTTTGTCATTCAACGCCTCAAAATAATGTAAGATTTTAGGTTCGGTCTTTGAATATTCTTTACTTCCATTGCATTTTCTCTTCAAAAAAACGGAAGATCTAGCACAACAGTAATATTGCCTTGATACCGTCTTAATATGCAGAATCGTCCGAATTAGGTGTATTTGATTGTGCGTTTCCTCAATCAGTTTTTATTGTTTTCTTCTCTATAAGAGAGTAATCAACTAAAGCTGAGTTGATTTAGTTGTTCTCTGTAGGAAATTTACCGAAAGCATAACATTTTAATTCTGAGATCAAGTTGTTGATCCTTTGTGAAATTCAACTTAAGTATTCTAGCAATGTTTGAGGTTGAAGATGATTTTTAATTTATTTATATTGATGGATTGTAACAGTGTTGAAGGTTATTATGTTTGTTGGATTCACTCTGCAGCTGGCTTGCGATCTACATAGGTATATGGATTTCTTTCTGTCCCTTTCCTATTAGTGTTGTTATAAATAATTGTAATGCAAGGTACTAGACAATCTGTCAATCCATGATAATCAGAACTTTAAGTGCTTGAACTACAAAAACGGTTACCAAAAATTCTTCTTTTTGATACTGACTATGAGAGACCCTAATAAGTATGTTAAGGTTAAATTCTCCATTGAAGAATGTGTTGCTTCCTCTCCATTTTTTAAGTTGGTTGATGGTTCAAATTTTCATTGCAATCCTACACTATACCAGTTTAAGTTTGCTTGCTGTACCTATGGGTTTGAAGTTATTGGGGATTAACATCAAAGTCTTCATGTAAAAGTACATTGAAACTAGAAAATGTGAATTTTCAAGTGCATTTGAAATACATTTGGGAAAGGGAATACTAGATGATTTTTGTTCAATTTGTTTATGAATGAAAGTCCTTAGCTGCTACTGTATCTGCTACACACGGTGCTTTTTCTAAACTTGGACGAACTTTTCCATTTTAAGTTATTTGTTTAGTAGTGTATGAACTTGAAATGTTGGTGGTTACTGGAAAGGCTTACCTTTTGGCGTCCATTTCAGAAAGGTTCTTGTCATTTATCTAAAAGTTTTTGGTGTGTCAAGCTTTAAGACATTCGTGAGATTGATCCACCACCTTTTTCAATCCTAAAAGCTTAAGCATCTTTTAGTTTGGATTTGATTTGTTACATGCAAAAATTGCTACACAAATCTTTGTGAACCATTACCGAAATAAAGTTTTTTAGTTTCTGTAAATATTTCTATATTGTTCTGTACTTTATTTTGGATCGAGCATTCCTGTCTCATGCCTGTGAACTTTATAATTCTGGGAGATTGCAGGTTATCCTTTATTGCTTTTTCTCGTGAAGGAATCCAAGCTAACTACCCTTTTGTTGGTAGTAGCTATGCTACCTTCTGGGCTGAAAGATAACCAACTTCGTGATAGCAATAGCCAAAAGGTTCACCCCCAACCCATGGATGAGGCCATGAATCAGAATCCAGAAGCACTTGAAGCCCTGGTGTCCAAGATATTTGCAAACATCTCCTCCTTGAAGTCAGCTTACATTCAGCTCCAAACTGCTCATACTCCCTATGACCCTGATAAAATCCAAGCTGCTGATAAACTTGTAATTTCTGAGTTGAAGAATCTGTCTGAACTCAAACATTTTTACAGGGAAAACAACCCTAAACCAGCATGTGTTTCACCTCAAGACTCCCGCTTAGCTGCGGAGATCCAAGAACAGCAGAGCCTGCTGAAAACATACGAGGTTATGGTGAAGAAGTTTCAATCCGAAATTCAGAATAAAGATTCTGAGATTCTTCAGTTGCAGCAGCTTATTGAGGAGGCAAACCAGAAGCGGGTAAAACTGGAAAAGAATCTCAAGCTTAGGGGCTTGTCAACAAAAGAGTCAGAAGGATCTGGAGAGGAAAATGGATTTTTTTCTGTGGATCTAACACCTTATCTCTTTACACAAGTCGTTGAAGCTGCTTACAAAGCTATTCATGATTTTGCTAAACCATTGATCAACATGATGAAAGCTGCTGGATGGGACCTTGATGCTGCAGCTAATTCTATTGAACCCAATGTTGTTTATGCAAAGAGAGCGCACAAGAAATATGCATTTGAGTCCCACATATGTCAAAAAATTTTCAGTGGGTTTCAGCAGGAAAGCTTCTCTGTTAAATCAGCCAATCTTGTAGTTACTAAAGAGAGTTTCTTCCACCAGTTTCTAGCTCTAAGGGAGATGGATCCATTAGACATGTTAGGACAAAATCCAGATTCCATTTTCGGCAGATTTTGCAGGAGCAAGTACCTAGTGGTTGTGCATCCAAAGATGGAGGCCTCGTTCTTTGGAAATTTAGATCAGCGGAACTATGTAATGGGTGGTGGACATCCAAGGACTCCGTTCTACCAAGCCTTTCTAAAACTGGCTAAGTTGATCTGGCTTTTGCACAGGCTGGCTTATTCATTTGAGCCTAATGTTAAGGTGTTTCAGGTTAATAGAGGTAGTGAGTTCTCTGAGGTTTACATGGAAAGTGTAGTTAAGAACTTGATAATGGATGAAAATGATCAGAAGCCTACAGTTGGGCTCATGGTCATGCCTGGTTTCTGGATTAGAGGCGGCATAATTCAGAGTCGAGTTTATCTCTCAGGCGTGAAAGTTGCTGAATAGTTAGCAGCTATGTGCAAATTTTCATCCAAATTTATAATTGGTGTGTTGCTTATCCTCGATGAATATGTTCTTGGTGTACTATATTACCTGTATTAGAATTGTTGGTTGTTTGTGATGAAATGACTCTTCTGCTCTATCATTTGATTATTTTCCCTGCAGAAATTCTCACAGGTAAAATCGCTTGTCTTTTCTATATAGCATTAGAAAGAAGATAGCTAGTTGAATGTAAACAGATCCATCAAGTCGATTGAAGATAATCATGTCCATCTTTGCTTACTCTAGCAGATCAACGGTATCTGACCTGGCAGGTCAGTGTCTGTTACTTGAGCACAATGCCTTCTTGAATTACAAACTTATGACCCTGCGTTTGACAGAAACATCCCTACGTGTAGTATGATACTGTTACTGTAATAGGAGACAGGATTCCTGTAGTACCTATTGACTTGTAATATGTTGAATTGAAAAAAGATTGCACGTGCTACAGCCAAGTTAAGTACAAGGTATTCTAGGATTGCATCCAATAAAAAGCTATATATAGGTGAAAAATCACTCTGGAATTCACATGATTGATGAGATGTCAAAACATGCTGCTCTCCAACTAGAGAATTCTCCATAATCTTTTAACATTGATTGAGGGATCGTGTTGGCCGATCAGTGCATATCGAAAATCTCATTCCCTGTGGACATCGCTGGCTGCCCTCATCACAAATCTCAATATCTTTTATATTTTATGCAACAAAATGGCTTCATTTATCAACGAAGCTAGAATCATGAAGCGTCAAATTACCTTAACGTAGAATGATAAATCGCACGTGCTCTTTTCCGGAAACTCATTATCTGGGCATTAGGATCTGCGACTTCAATATTATGCTTCCACGATAAATAATGCATACTTAGTGCTAGGTTTATCAAATTTGACCGACTGTTACCAATAAAATACTTAGTAATCATGCAGTGACATGATCTTAATCCACGTAAAGTGCAAGATACATGAATTTAAAGAACCTAAACATTTGACACTCTCTTTCTATATAAACTCCTCAACACCGATAGTACTTTGCATTCAATTATTCAATTCAATTGCGCTGTTGTCTACATCAATGGCTCAACTCGGTGTCTTCGTGCTAGTCATTCTCTCCATGTCTTGCATCATGCGCACAGTGGAACCATCCTTCGCCAGGCGTTCCCAGGCCAGGGCCTACATCGAGGAGTCGTGCCGATCCACCCGATATCCGGACCTGTGTGTCCGCTGCCTTTCTGGCTTTGCCAAGAAAACATCGCTTAAGAGCCCGCAAGAACTAGCCCAACTCGCCTTATCCGTAAGCCTATACAGAGCCCGGATCACCAAGGCATACTTGGTGAAAGTGGCCGAAGAACTCAGGGCAGTCAACTCCACAGAATATCAAACAGTAGAAGACTGCAAGCAACAAATAAACAACGGTATAGAACAACTCGGCCAATCAATCAAAGAGCTCCGTAGCTTGGGAAAATCCCAAAATACCGTTACTGACGACTCTTTTATGCACATAGATAACGTTGAAACTTGGGTTAGTGCTGCTTTGACAGACGCCAGCTCTTGTGTGGACCAATTTCCTGTGCGTAACATGAGTAAATTGAAGGCCACGATTAAAGGTAAAGTCTTGAATGTTGCGCAGGTCACCAGCAATGCTCTGGCGTTGTTTCATCGCTATGCCGCTAGATATCGGGCCGGTGCCGCAAAAAAGCCATAAGGGTCGCCTTTTGAAGATGTAATTTAGTTTGCTCTTTGTGGATCATACTTTTTGTTTGTTGGGTCAATTTGTTGATGTAACATAAATAGATGAATATGTTTGATCAAGGCATGTGAATATGAAGTTTTGTTCTCCGTATACATACTTATAATCTGTACTTTTCATCAGTTTAATAAATCCTTCTGAGATTCTTACGAATCTTAGTAATTCTGCATTCAATTCCTTTTGAAATTTATTCTCTCGTTGTAGCTTTAATTAATAAATTATAATACGTATTCTGGCTTTTTTTTTTCTTTTGGTTTGTAGACTCTGTTTTAAAATTGTACCTATATTCTTCTTATTAAATACTAGACAAAGTTTCTTTGTTAAGATTTATAAACCACTATTTCCAAATAAAAATTATATTCAAACTATAATTTTACATGTCATTGAAGTCTGTATGTTTGACGTTAGTATTAATTTAAATTAAAAATAGTTATAAATCGAGCTGTTTACACGGCACTTTTGCTGATAAATATAAAGTCATTGCTTTAGAGTATAATTGAAATTGAGATATCGTCATTTTTAATTTATAATTGTTATTTAATAAAATAATTAAATATAGACATAAAACGAGAAAAAGTGATGCATATCAATCACTAAATAAACATAAGTGTTTCTTATAATTTTCAAATACTATTAAAATTCAAGTACAAGCGTATAAAAATAAGTGTTTGTTAAAATTTGCAAGTACTATTAAAATTTAATTACTAGTTTGATAGCCTTAAATACACATTTAAAATTATTTGAAACAAAATAATTACTGCAACTTGTAAACCATTTTATATGGGTTTGAATCAAAATTGCAAAATTGTAAATGGCAGATATATACACACCAACACATTATAACTCTTAAAAAATAATATTCTATTTCAAAAATTTTTATATCTAAGAATTCATAACGATCAAATTATCCAGCGGTTATTATAACAAAGCAAACAATTTGCTATTTGAACGTCATTTATTGTTTTAAAGAATAAATATAATATTTTGTGATCACATAACGCAATCCGTTGTAGTCTAGTCGGTTAGGATATTCGGCTCTCACCCGAAAGACCCGGGTTCGATTCCCGGCAACGGAACTTATTTGTCCGAAAATTGAAGAAAAAAATAACGTAAATTTTTTTGTAATTTGTTTTGTCGATTTTTAGGATTACCCGTTTGCCCTTACAATTGTTAATTTTAACGGTGAGGGATGTATCGATCATTGCTGTAGTACAAAAATGTAAGGCCAAATATTGAAATTCACTCTTCCTTTTATTTTGTTTATTCATTTATTTATTTTATTTTATTTTACCAGTTCTACAACCCTGACACTTAAGGTACAACACTTGTATAGCGCAAGGAAAAATCGAACGGTTTTTCAACGCAAAGCATTTTCGTCAATCTTGAATTCTAGATTTGGTCCAGTGGCAGTGGCGGGAAATAAAAAGGAGATTAGTTTCCAAAAGGTTTTCTCGCTCTTCAGGAAAGAACAGAAAGAAGAGAATGGAAGTGGTGGTGATAGCGAGTCAAGAAGACGACGAACTAGATTCTAAGGAGAGAGTTCTACAGAAGTACTTCTTGCAAGAATGGAAGCTCGTCAAGTCTATATTAGACGACATCGTTTCCAAGGGACATGTTACTGATCTCTCTTCTGTTCACAACATCCAATCAATTGTACTTTCTCACCTACACTCTCACTCTAAAATGTATATGAGTTGATTATTGAATTAATTGATTTTTTGTTAAATTAGTAATTGATTACATTTGAGGTTCTGATATTAGATTCGAAATTCGAGTTGGCATTAGTTTGAAATGTTTTTCGACGGATCTTGTTTATGTAATATCTGTTACAAGTCATTCGATTGGTAGGGTTTAGTAGTCAGATTTATGATAAATTGCTGCTAAAATATTCCTTTATACTATGCAGATGGACAAGTATCAGCAACAGGGTGAACTCATAGAGCCTTATTTGGAGACCATCGTTTCTCCGTTGATGTTCATTGTCCGATCTAAAACAATTGAACTCGGCGTAGCTTCTGATGACGTTCTTGAAGTTGTTAAGCCTATTTGCATTATTATATATACGTTGGTTACTGTTTGTGGATACAAGGCTGTGATCAAGTTCTTCCCTCATCAGGTTTCTGATTTAGAACTTGCAGTTTCTCTGTTGGAGAAATGTCATGACACAGCTTCAGCAACATCTCTGCGGCAAGAGAGTACAGGAGAGATGGAGGCAAAATGTGTGATGCTTTTGTGGCTTTCTATTCTTGTGTTGGTTCCATTTGATATCTCCTCTGTTGATACTAGCATTGCAAACAATGATGATCTTGGTAAAAATGAGCCAGCTCCTTTAGTATGGAGACTATTAGGGTTCTGCAAGGATTACCTCTCGAATGCTGGTCCCATGCGTACCATAGCTGGACTGCTGCTCTCTAAGCTTCTAACTCGTCCCGATATGCCAACAGCCTTTTCCAGGTTTATCTCATAATTCAAATAGGTGTTTACTTCTGGGCATTGTCTTAAATTAGTCTCATGATGTTGCATGCCTAAGTGTGTAATTTAAGATTTGCTTTTCAATTGAATGCTATTTTCATATATTGTAGATTATGCCAAACAACTACAACTGGTCTCAGTTTTCCTTCTAGTCATACTGCAATTTAATTAAGTGTATATACTAGAAAATAGGTTCTCAGTTCCTGTTTTGTTTTTCTTTTTCTTGTTCTATTTTACCTCCAGTAGGGAAGAAACATCTTCATAAAAAAATACTGATTTTGTATTGAGTTATTTTTATTTGGAGTTTTAATCCCTGAATTTTGTCTGAGTGTAGAATTATTTGTTATGGTTAGTATGCTGAAAATTAAAGTTTCTTTATCGTGCCGTTAGCTTATCAGCTGCTTTATTTTATTTCTTTTTCAGCTTTGTCAAATGGACACATGAAGTCTTATCTTCTGTCACAGATGATGTCATGAATCACTTTCGGTTACTAGGTGCCGTGGAAGCATTAGCTTCCATTTTCAAGGTTTGTTTTTGGTACAGTAGGACCTTGCCACTCCAAATATCATTGATAATAGCTTTTTGAATACCTTTAAATAAGAAGATGGCTTAAGAACCATTTATAAAAGTTCTATGGAAATATTGCGGTCAAATTAATATGTCCTCTCATCAGTATGTAAAGATTGCATTATTGCATTTGAAGGACATTTCAGTAAGTGATTTCCTCTTGTTGGAGAGATGGAATAAATGGAGGACATTTCTTGGAAGTTGTTCTGAGCAATGTTCCACTGCGAATTCGCTGATCGTTACATTTTTCTTTTATCACCATGGATATGTGAGGAAATGAAGGCTTTTAGAATCTTTGACAGCAATGATATTACAAACTTTCATTTCAATTAGTCATACTAAAAGAAGTTTTCATTTTTCAAGTCGCAGGTGATTAGGATTTATTGGTCAAATCATTAGGTTTTGTTTTCTGATGTTTGTCAAATGAATCATTTCAATTATTGTTTGCTTTTGAGAGATTAGACTCTAATTCAGTACTTTTATAGTCAGGCTGGTGGTCGAAAAGTGTTGCTGGATGTGGTTCCTGTTGTCTGGAATGATGCATCAACGTTGTTCAAGTCTGGTTCTGCAGCTCGGAGTCCTCTGCTTCGCAAGTATCTGGTGAAGTTAACTCAGCGAATTGGGCTTACTTGTCTCCCTTGCCATACACCGTCCTGGCAATATGTGGTTGGTTTATGTTTTATTATTATGCCATCTGAATGCAACTGCGATATAATTTTGATGAGCTTTCATGTATTAGCATCTTGATGTCTGTCTTGTATAATTATATTATGATTGATGTTTCGCCATGTTCATGTGTGACGTGTTATTGGATGTGCCTTTGATCATTTATGCATTATCAAGCTATATTTATTATTTGGCAATTGGTGGCATGTTTGATGTAGCCTAACTTTATGATTGATGGATGGGTGGGTAAGGTACAGTTTAGAGGGCTCATGGACCACCCACTGGAAACATAGATGACCCATTAGCTCTATAAAAGGTTAAAGATACCAATATTCTTCTTTGCCTGAGTGTTGGTCCTTGACATTTTTGTTGAGCACAAGTCAAAGCATATGCCATAAGGCATATGTTTCAGAACTGTTAATGATTCTAGCAAATTAAGGTTTTCTCCTCTATACATTTCTGAAAGAGTAAATCTCTTTTTGAAATGATGCTATGCATCTCATTATCTACTACCTTATCAACCTAAACTATCTATCAATACTTAATGATATTGTAGATTCTCATCTGGGTCTATCCTTTTGTCTACTTTCAATATCATCTACTGATGCATTCTGTCTTGTATCATTTGTTATGACTGTCAATATTCCTTTGAATGGTCCTTTTGCTTTAGCTCAAGTGCAAAATAGCTGGGGAGTGTTTCAGGATAGGTCTTAACTATTAATCCTACTAATTAGGCAGAAGCAATTTTTCTTCTTTGTGGTGGTTTTATTAATTAACTTGGCATTGCCCAATTAATGTCATTAGTCTGATGCTTTCTCTTACCTTCTTGATATCCTTTACGTGCAGAGCAGAAATAGCTCACTTGGAGAGAATATGTCTTTAAGGCCTGCCTCCAGAGAAGCAGATTATGGTGGTGATAGTGTAGTTGATGGCTCCAAAGCCGAACAAAATTCAAACTGCCCAGAAGATGAAGACATGGATGTTCCAGACGTTTTGGAGGAAATCATTGAAATTTTACTTTCTGGATTGAGAGACACGGTATGCCCTAAGGGTGAAATCCTGTGATGGAGATGGTATTCACCTTCGATTTGCATCTTCTTAATTAGTCTGAAATTGTATGATTAACTTTATCTCTCATCATATATTTTGCTTTTTAGGGTTCTATAGATGATCACTGATTTGTGATGATTTTCTCATTTTTGGACCCATGAGTTATACCATATAATCTTGCAGTTAGGACTAAGTTCTAAGTTTCTTCCAAAACATGAATAAAAAGTTTATGGATTGCTGTGGGACGGGCCACTTCTTTCTGATGACTTTGTTTAAATATATTTCTTTGGACTTTTCACCATTTGTTTCCTGTTTGATGTTGACCTTCTTTTTAATGCAGGACACTGTTGTGCGCTGGTCTGCTGCGAAAGGAGTGGGCCGTATAACTTCATGCTTAACATCTTCCCTCTCAGAAGAGGTCTTGTCATCCGTGCTTGAGCTCTTCTCCTCAGGCGAGGTATACTGCTGTCACTCTTTGTTGCATCTTGTTCTGCCTTTGTCCCTGATTGGCCAGTCACCATTGCAGATTATTTTTAACCATACTGTACACAATTTTTCCAATTATGTTCTATGTTAATTTTTTATATTTTTGGAAGTTGGTTGTGCTAACATGCCACAATTTTGCAGGGAGATGGTTCATGGCATGGGGGTTGCTTAGCCTTGGCTGAACTAGCACGTAGAGGATTGCTCTTACCTAGCAGTCTTCCCAAAGTTGTACCTGTTGTTGTTAAGGTTTGTGGGTTTTCTTTTTTCCCTTTTTTTCCAATGCACAGCAATTGATTTTGTTTTATTTTTTTCTGATGGTTAGCATGTTGAGCCATAATAATTTATGCATTATTTCCATGTAATGGATGTAAAAAATTACATTTAAATAATGACATCTTTTCAAAATTAAAATTTCTAAAATTTGGTCCCCTCTTCTATTTTCTTTTTATTTCCTTACCTGTGTTTATCAAGTATCTTTTCAAGTATAAGATGTGACTTAATCATTATTGTGTTTGAGTTCTAAGTAAGTGTTAATTTTCTTTACAGGCTCTACATTATGATATTCGAAGAGGTTCCCATAGCATTGGGTCTCATGTGCGTGATGCTGCTGCCTATGTTTGTTGGGCATTTGGACGTGCATACTATCACAAGGATATGAGGAACATACTGGAACAGCTTGCACCACACTTGTTGACGGTGGCTTGTTATGACCGTGAGGTGCTAAGCATCCATATTCTACTGCTGGTTTCCTTTTATCAGCCCATCATTCTGTTATTTTCTTTCTCCATGCCAATAATTTTGATGTATGATTAGGTTAACTGTAGAAGAGCAGCTGCAGCTGCTTTTCAGGAGAATGTTGGAAGACAAGGAAATTACCCACATGGCATTGACATAGTGAATACTGCAGATTATTTTTCACTCTCTTCCCGAGTAAATTCTTACCTTCATGTTGCTGTCTCTATTGCTCAGTATGAGGGTTATCTTTATCCATTTGTGGATGAACTGCTGTATAATAAAATCTGTCACTGGGTATGCTCTTGACTCAATCTTCCTGTATCTCTTTGAAAATGTCATTCATATTCATTGGATGAACTATGTAGCAGATTTTAATCCTACAATTAGTTGATTTAAACTTGTATATATTTCCCAGTACATTTTATAACTGGTTTTCATCCTAGTTTTCCATGTTATATTCCTGAACTTAGCATGAAGTAAACATACTAGTATAATAGCAATAATCATCTTTATGTTTTGCTTACAACTTTTGGCGGGATTTTTCACCAAACATTTAATAATATTTGTAATTTACTGTGTAGTGGACATGATAAACTAAGAATTTGGTATATTCTTTGTTATACTTTTTGCCAAATATTCACCGTCTTGCTTCTTCTCCTTCTAGAAAATTGGTGGTTTTGAAGAAAATGTTTAATGTCTTTAGGACAAAGTCTTGAGAGAGCTGGCTTCGGAGGCACTTTCTGCTCTTGTCAAGTATGATCCTGAATATTTTGCAAAGTATGTTCTGGAGAAATTAATTCCTTCTACTCTCTCAACTGATTTATGTACACGCCATGGTGCAACTTTAGCAGCTGGGGAAGTTGTTTTGGCTCTACATAAATGTGATTATCGACTTCCTGCTGGTTGGTATTCTTTCCTTCCCCTTGAACCTTGTATTTATTTGAATGAAAATGCAATATTCTACTGTGTGATTTTATCATATTTAGGTGTCTTCTCTTATCATGATTTTGTGCTTAGTTCTTTCATTATGGAATCTAACTGCCAGACACTTAAATTCGATGAAGTGAATTGTTCAAGTTGGTTAACATTTGGAAAAGATGGTACAACCTATGTGAAAATATTAAGTGTTAAGAGCTTATCTAGCATTTAAGCAAGATTTGTTTGGATATAACGTAAATCTGATCAGTGATCTATTACTGTGTTGGAGGCAATTATTAAAGTGGAGATTAAACAAAATACTGAGGGAAGTATCCTTCATTATATGTAACTGTTGGAAGTTCACTTAAAATACATCTAATAGATGAGAGGTAGGCTTTATAGTGTTCGGTCAAGGTACTCTCTTTAGACTCTTGATGTCCACCCAACTCAACCAAATGAAGAGGAGTTATCCAGGTTCTTTTCTAGAAGAAAATTGCAGCCCTGGAATTATAAAAAGCTTATTACATAAAAAATGAGAATCAGGTTAGTATCTTGCCAGCTGCTTTGAATGATAAGAGTAAATATGTCATCTTGTATATCTCAGCTTCAAATTCAAGCAAGAAGTCCTTTTTCTTTTGACTTTGTGAGTGCATAAACCAAGTCATAGGTTTGCTATTTTGTTTTCTTTACAGATAAGCAGAAACATGTTGCTGGTGTAGTTCCTGGTATTGAGAAAGCACGTCTCTATCGTGGGAAGGGTGGAGAGATAATGCGATCAGCTGTTTCCCGCTTCATTGAATGCTTCTCTTTATCTTACATCTCGTTACCAGAGAAAACAAAGCGAAGTTTGCTTGATACTCTTAATGAAAATCTGAAACATCCTAATTCTCAGATACAGGTGCTTGCAATGTTAGATTTTCTGTATGCCAGCTTGTCTAATTTCTATATAGATTCTGATTTTTTTAATCATAAATTTCATACAATGTATAGAACGCAGCTGTTAAGGCCCTGAAGCCCTTCGTGCAAGCATATCTTGTAGCTACCGACAGTGGAGTTGCTGGTGTTATAACATCAAAGTACCTGGAACAGCTGACCAATCCAAATGTGGCTGCAAGAAGAGGATCCGCATTGGCATTAGGTGTTTTGCCATATGAACTTTTGGCTAATAGGTGGAGGGATGTGCTTTTAAGACTTTGCAGCTCTTGTGCAATTGAGGTGCATTATCAAATTTTTTGTCATATTCATAATTCCCTCTCTTGTAACTTAAATGGATATTTGACTCAAAGAACTGGATATTTTCTTGGTGCAGGAGAACCCTGAAGACAGAGATGCTGAAGCACGTGTAAATGCCGTTAAAGGACTAATATCAGTGTGTGAGACATTGACTCAGGCACAAGAACACTCCAGTATCCGTTCTGGAGAGGATGAAATATCTCTGTTTCATCTAATCAAGGATGAAGTGATGGCTAGTTTATTCAAAGCTCTTAATGACTACTCTGTTGATAACAGAGGTGATGTGGGTTCTTGGGTTCGAGAGGCTGCGATGGATGGCCTTGAAATGTGTACATATATCCTTTGTAACAGAGATTCTATGAGTTCGACTACAAAACCACAGGGAGTTGAATCTATATCAGAGCTGCCTAATAGTTTCATGGAAGAAAGAAACAAGAGGAATTCATTATTTGATGCAAACCTAGCTACCAATTTAGTTTCTGGAATCATGAAGCAGGCTGTTGAGAAGATGGATAAACTAAGAGAAGCAGCTGCAAAGGTTCTACAAAGGATTTTGTACAACAAGACAATTTTTGTTCCATTTATACCTTACAGGGAAAAGCTGGAGGAAATTATTCCTAACGAAGCAGATTTGAAGTGGGGGGTAAGCACTCAGGCAATTTTTCTCTGGTTTGCATTATTATTAATTAGTCTTTTGACAATAAGGAACCTAGGTGCTTGCTTGTAGGTACCCACCTATTCATTTCCGCGTTTCGTACAGTTGCTTCAGTTCAGTTGCTATAGTAGGGTATTGCTATCTGGATTAGTTATTTCAATTGGTGGGCTGCAAGATTCCTTGAGGAAGGCATCACATACAGCATTGTTGGATTACCTTCAAGTGGTTGAAGCTGAAGACCTAAACGAAAGAATCTCAAGAGAGTACCTGCTATCTAATGACATCCTTTGGGTTCTCCAACACTACAAGAGATGTGACAGAGTCATAATTCCCACTTTGAAGGTTTGTATGCTCTTGTTCGTTCTCATTTTTAAGCATGAAGGGCCATAGTCAATTTTTAATGCAAATATCTCGAGACCTTAATTTTTTGACCCTATCTGTCTCTTTTTCCCTGAATTTTTGACTTAGATGGCTAAGAAAGTTATTTGAATGGCTGCATTTTCATGAGCTGGAATGCAAGGTTTGCAAATTAGTGAATGCAAGAGGATGCTGCCATTCATAGTTTTTCCCAGCCTTGATTGTGGTATATTAGGTATTATATTTAAGAGCTGACTTAAACTTTTGAGTGGCAATTCTTCTACATGGTGTTCTTTGATCTGCCCCTTCTACTGTATATCAGAAGCTGACGAACTACCTTTACATATTTCATGCACCTGCATATTCAACCATTTACCTTTCAAACATTTATGCTTATACACATATATACACTCAGTTGTTCTATCATTTTTAAGTAATTTTAACCTTGATTATTTGTATGGTGTGTTTCAGACAATTGAGAGTCTTTTCAGCAGGAAGATATTCTTGAATACGGAGGTTAGCCTTGACCTATCTCTTTTCCTCTTTCACAATTTTCTGCTGCTGTTAGTTTCTCTCTTATTTCGTCTAGTTCATTTATTGCTACCTTAAGTGCTGTAAATTCTTTAATGATGTGTCTTTGAGTGGTAAATGATTTAGAGTATAGATGTATATATATAGAATTTGACTATAATTGCTAGACCTGTAACAATATGTGAATTAGATCACCTATTTCTTTTCCCTGTAATTATGTTTCTCCTTCTACCGGATTATTGTTGGCAAAGTACCACATTTATCTGCTTGTAATTTGTAATTGTAAATTTTTAAAAGCATGTTTGTGACAAAAATATATTCTTTTTGTCTTTTCAAAATCGTTTAATTGAAGTATTCAACTATTGAAGTCCTAATTTTATATTGTAGGCTTGTACGCCAATCTTCTGTGCTGCCATTTTGGATTCCCTGGCTGTTGAATTGAAAGCTTCCAAGGACTTCTCTAAATTATATTCAGGCATCGCAATACTAGGATATATTGCTTCAGTCTCAGATCCAATCAACAGTAGAGCCTTCTCTCATCTTCTCAATTTCCTTGGCCATCGTTATCCTAAGGTTTGTCCCGCCTTCTCACCCTCTGAAGCTTCATTATTCAGTTTGTATTACTTAAACAGCGTAATTAATAATCTATGCTTGCAATGTCAATGACCTATGCTGTTGGGTTTATTACCCTTATTATGTCTTTTTCACGCAGATTCGAAAAGCGTCAGCTGAACAGGTCTACCTTGTCCTTCTGCAAAATGGAAATCTTGTGGCGGAGGACAAGCTAGAGAAAGCAGTAGAAATTATTGCTGAGACTTGCTGGGAAGGTGACGTGGAAGCCATTAAGCGCCAAAGGTTAGAATTGTATGATTTGGCTGGTCTGGACGCGGGACTACTCACTAGTACGAACAAAATATTAAGTAACGATAGCGAAAAGAGGCCTAATGCAACGGATGAAAATGCATCATATTCCTCGTTGGTTGGGTCAACTGGGTTCTAGAAGACTTGCATATTCTCTTATTTGCCTGCTTTGCGTTGTTGCTTGTTGCCTTGTTGTGCAAAGCCGAGCTTCACGGCTTCTTCAACCGATTTTACTGCGTCTATGTCACAAGGTTCACGGCCAGATGCGTTCGTCGTTTATTTGAAACGGAAATATTGTCAAATGACTCACCGCGGGCCCAGGGGCCTTAGTTACACCTGGATCAGTAGCCCTGGACCCAGTTACTTGTTCAGCGCTGTCAATGTGATTTTGCATAGGAAACTCATTGGTCGTTTGTAATTTGTTTAAACTGGCCCGTCGACCTTTGTGTTGATGACATTACGTTGTCAATCACATGCAGTAGAACAGCTTATTTTTCTCGGTTTATTCTGTCGTCTGTTTAACGAATGTCACATTCAGGAGAGATTTAGGAGAACCGGCCAACACATCAGGCTAATTGGGTCGGGAGGCCTAACTCGTTTATCTGGCACAGTCATCTACTAAATGATAACCGCCAAGTTCTGCGATTCTCTTTGAAAGTCCTCCCGGCTGCATAGAAAAGAGCCACCAATGGGTTGGGGCCAGGCTTCCGAGGGATTGGTTCCACAATGCTCAGAATTATAACACTATTTGAGACAAAACTTACATAATTGTTCTTCTACACAAGCCATTTATTTTAGAATCCGGCTCACATACCTAAGTACAAAATTGAATAATAATTTATCACACAAATTACAAGCATGGGCGCATTCATTCAACAAAAGCGACATTGCCGGTGAATTGTGGCACAACAGTTTTTAAGATCTACAGGTCGGTCGCACAGTAAATAATTGACTTCTTGTCCACTGCTGCGGCAGAATGGAGTCAACATCTATGCCTTTAGCCAAGGAAACATGTTGGGGGATGAGGGCAGCCTTGCTGTAAGAACTTCGACACCGGTTTCAGTGACCTGCATGGAAACAAATTTTATTAAAAGCTTGACACAATTAAGTTAATTATAACCATTTTACCACAGCGTGACACGTATTATCCAAAGGGGCACCAACAATCACCAAACTACTACTGAGTTTAAGCATGTTACGCCTAAAAGAGACATGGTTCTCCAACATACACACACGTAGCAGGTAGCACACAAGTCTAGATACTGAGGCAGTTTTTCGCATTATTCCAGAGCTTTTATCAAACTTTTACAGCCTTACACAGTCAAGTTTAGTTCAGTTAGGCTTCCCATGAAATTCACTCTGTACTACCCTGAATTGATTGGTCCAATACTCAGAAGAGGTCTCAGTTGGGCAGGCATGAGTCATCAATGTAAAGCCCTCAGCTCTCGCAAATTAATAAAAGCGTGTGGATACATGTAGGTCTCAAAGCATCCCAAGAGAGAGCTCAAAGTTTTAGATCTGCTAATGTAAGGGCATATTAATTTCATGCCACTTGACATTAAGGGCATATTAAAGTAGCTACCATGTAATCAAAACAAGCCAGATATGTGTTCCCTTAAACCATCTGATCCAAACATATGTTGGATTGGATATTTTACCCCGTTAGCCTGATGTGCACCAAATCCACCCAGAAAGAGACAACTAGGGGCTCTGTCGCAACATATTTGCAGAAATCATATCCCTAACCGCAGCATACAACTATATCATAAATGTAAATCATATAACAATTGCACTTGCAACAGGTTTAAAACATGAAAGGAAATATGATGATATGTGCAGTTACCAAAAGAGTGTGCTCAAACTGAGCACTGCGTTTGCCATCTGCTGTAACAGCAGTCCAACCGTCAGGCCACATCCGATCACGCCAAACTCCTATAAAGGAAATAGATTTTAATGTAGTAAGCAAGCAAAGAAACTGTTTGTCTGATATGTCTAATAATATAAACAAATCAAACAAGTACCCGCATTAATCATTGGTTCAATTGTAAAGGTCTGTCCAGCTTTCATCACACCAACTGCTTTATTTCCTGCTCAGGTCAAGGTAAACAATTCGGATGAGATAATCAATTGAAATAAAGAGGTCTTAGGATAAAAGTTAATTGTTATCCTCTTTTGTGAAATCCGTGACAAAGAAGGGTTTCTGGCAGGAAATATATAGGATAAGAAAGCATGGTACAATACTTGAATAATGGGGAATATTTGGTGCACAATGAAACAGCTCTCCAATACCATGACCACAATATGATCTTACCTGAGTTAGCAAAACAAGAAAAAGAATTTACTAAATACTGCTTATCATCTTCGATAAAGTGCAAATAACTAACAAAAGCAAACACAAAATTACACATTACCACAGAGAATCCTGACATTGAAGCATGACGGTTGATGACTTCACCAATTTCACGAAATCGCACCCCAGGCTTCACTAAAATTTATAAAAATGAATCAGAAATCAAAATTTGGTCCCAAAACCATCCATCTGATGTTGAAAGAAGTTAGGTGAACACTTAAATCAGAATAGACCAAGCAAATCTAGCACAAATAGTAGGTACCTAAACAAATTGGAACATTAGTCCCAAAACTAACCTATAGATATTGCTTTCTCCAGGCACTCATATGTACATTGGACCAACTGATGAGATGCTTCATCAACATTTCCCACAAAATATGTTTCATTCAAATCACCTATGTAACCAAATTGATCATTAGTCAAAGGTGAAGCTTCTGGGCAATACTTTAATTTATTTAAAAATAGGTTTTGGTTTAGAACTATTTACCATGGACACCTTTATAGTACACAGTCACATCAATATTTACTATGTCACCGTCCTCTAATTTCCTGAAGCAATCACAGAAATTAGGTTTTCTGCAGGTTCATCTGTCCTAAAAAATTGCAAGGAATATTTGAAAAATAAAGTACTTGAGAGACAAACAAGGGTAAAAAATGCTAAAAATGAGTTAGCAAAAGTGTATGCGTAAAACAATAAATGATTTCAGTGAAATCATCAGAAAAAAGGTACTTTAAGATATACCTGGCATCAGGAATTCCATGACAGATCACGTCATTTACTGACCTGCATTGAAAGCAGCAAAAACAATCAGTTGATCAATATGCTAGAATATCATGCACATTGATAAAAGCATACACAAAAGAGGTACCTACGTGCAGCAAGACTTTGGGAAGAAGTGATAATTGAGAGGAGATGGATATCCTCCTGCAGGGTGGTAAAATCCATAAATGCTTAGCAACACCTACTATCAGTCGTGATGATCAAAAGTAGACGTGCCATGAATCAAGAACTAGATTAAACTGAATTCAGACACAAACAAGGGTACAGCTTTAAATGTAAACTAATCCCACTGAAAAAATAACCGCACAAATCGACAGATCCTCACAAATCTACATAAAAATGGAACTTCAACAATGATACAAAAAAAAAATCTATTATTATGATGACTTATCACCACAACTATTGCAAGTGGGCACACATAAAGAAAACCACTAGATCCCTCTCAAACTGTTGGGCCTGCTCGACAGGGCTGACCCATGGGCAAGACTTTAGCAAGCATGACTGGCAATAAAAATGCGTGATTATAATATCCACCGCATTATAAATCATCCAGATACACAAATATTTAAAAAAAAAAATTCAAAAGTTACAAACCGGCAGCAACAGTTGCCTCATGAACTACGCGATCAATTTCATCTGTTGTGACACCAGGACGAATCATTCGAGCAGCTGCATCCAAAACCTCCCTTGCAATCTGACAGTAAAGATCACTTAAATTAGAATCTGATAATTTATTTTACAAGAACATAGTTATTTTTCGTAAAAATAAAAATAAAAAAATTACATATTAAACTTACTCGACATGTCTCTCGCATTCTCTCAATCTGGTCTGGAGTTTTGATCTTCACAAAAACACATGATTAGGCAAATAAAAGGGGGAGTGGGGGTGAGGGCACAGTGAATTGTCCTCGCAAAGAAAGCCTAATTCAGTTACACATCCACCTATATCTAAAATACTAGGAAGATTCTCAAGTAAAAACTTACCTCAACAACATGCTGCAGATCACTATTGGGTTCAATTTTTGGTATTCCCTAAACGTTAAGGGAAAAAAAAAGGAAAAGGGAAATTGCATTAGTAATACAAGACAACACCACAAAGGTGAAAAGCAAGAAAAGCTCCTTGAGTATCTGACCGAAACAATGCTAAATTGTGCACACCATGCTTCCACTAGATTGCCAAAAGGAATAATTTTGGCCAGTAAATCCATCAATATAGTTATTTTCTAACTTAAATAGTGGTAAAGGAAACAACAATAAAAAGAAGTGAGCACTTTAAGATTTTGATAGAAATGATGCAAAGAACTCACAT
The DNA here is from genome assembly GCA_022749755.1 of Azadirachta indica. NCBI lineage: Eukaryota > Viridiplantae > Streptophyta > Magnoliopsida > Sapindales > Meliaceae > Azadirachta > Azadirachta indica. Next base: position 22,053,839 of record CM040440.1, read on the forward strand.
CCAATGCCCAATCAGGTAGATCAATGTGAGCAGGTACACTACGCCTACTAGATATGGGGTATGGCCTCAGTGCTCTGTACATAAAAAGTTAACAATTATGGTTTCATAGTCTTACTGAAAGCTGGAAAATATAGTCCATAGAACATATAGGAATTGCTTGAATATGAACAAAGTATCCCCACCCAAAAACAGCCTAGCCAAGCAATCTTATATTAAAAAAAAATAAAAAACACCTCTCCATTACGTAGAAAGCATATCAAATCTTGTTAAATCTTAAGTCCCCTGACAGGAAAGATGTAATCAACTGACTTAAAGAACACAAAGGAAAGATAAGTTAAAAAAGGAAATTGGAAACTAAATCCTTAAGAAATACCCTGTCCAATCAAAATGGGGAAGTTTTGGACTTAGAGCCTGTCCTTTCTTCAAGCAATATCGCCAACCTTCAGTAAGTGCGTCTGAATTTTGTCCACCAGCACTAACTGTTCCTAGTGCAGATAGCTTTGCCTTCAAATGAACAGATTTGTGAGAGCTCCAAGAAGCTTTGAAGCAGTCTTGAGTGCTGTTAAGAATACCGAACCTTCATGAATATCAGAATGAAAAACTGGATTTTGAAATTTCAAATAAAATATTCAAAATGGAACATCCTCAAAGAACCAACACTTTTGCCTGGAAACTTTTACAAGAACGCCAAATTTGAAATGGAAGTCCTTATCTTTGACTTGATTTCTAAAGATAATTAAGTAATTCAGAATTACTGCAAAAACTTCCCACGTTACATTCATAATCACAAAAGAGAAAATCAATGGTATAAAACTGAAAGTCAATGCTGACAAAATTCACATATAACAGACCAAAGAAAAAATGCAAAAGCCACAAACAAGTGTACGTAACTACATCTTCCCTCACATCTAGTCCTACATTTAACTTCCATTAAAACAAGATTCAGTCGCAGCAGGAAAAGAACACAAACCAGAAGGCAGCACCTTCACGCGGAAGCTTTAATTCCATACACTTTGGACACCTATAAATAACAAAAGGAATGAAACTCTCTGTAAGAACCAAAATTGACATCGATTCTTTCAAAATGTTTACATAGTCAAAGAGTTTCACTACTTCGCAAATAATTATTTGAATTAAACGAGAAATGGAAATACGTACTGAAGATTGGCAGGTTTGCCGCATTGAACGCATGACAAGCTCTTATACTCCGCCGCATCTGATCCGCCGGCCATCGTATCTTCAACTCTCCCTTTCTAATCACCGAGAAGAGGAGCTTGAAGGAGAGAGGTGCTAGGGTTGCAGAGAAAAGGAAAGATGGCGCAGAAAGCTAAAGCCGAAACATTTCCGCCTTTTATTCATAATTTTTGCGTTACGTCATCATGAACACGTGTTATATTGTTAGTGAATCTTTAAGTTACTCGCGTTTATTTTTCAAATATTGGATTGCTTGCTTGACAAGTAGTCGTCGAACGGAAATTTACCGAGATGAAATTTGAATTAAATAATATTTTCTTTCTTATGTTAGAATCTGTTATATCAAAATCTTACAATATTTGATTTAAAAAAATAAAATATTGATGTACTTTTAATTGCATTTCTTTAAAATATGTTATTTGATCAATAACATTAAAAAACATGTAAAATAAGATTTTATTGTAGTTTGAGGTTAAAAAAAATTTTCAATAAATATCAATTTTTGGTTACATTCACAAAGTTTTTTTTTTTTTTTTTACTATTTGATATGCACGTGATTTTAAGGTCACCGCCTCTGTTTCAGACAAAACCTAAAGTATTTCAAGAAAAAATTTGAAATTTATAATTTAACCTTTTATGGAATTACTCTTCCAACATATATATTGTCATTCGATTTTGAAAACATTACTTAAGTCGAGGTAAATATGGGCATATATACCCAAAATAATTAGTAACTAATAGCTCAGATAAATTTTAGTCACAAGATGATTTCGGTTAAAAAATGCTTTAAACGTTTAGATAATATTTAAATAATTGTAAATTAATTTTTTTAAATATTACACAATATATATATAATTTATTAATAATATATTATATACATTAAACATCGGTTGACGGTAAAAATCTAAATGATTACCGATGTGGTGCATCCCATAAATATATTCTCGTAAATAATGAGATTTTTATTCTCCGTATAATTGATAATGCACCTAAAAAATTTTCTCACATAATTGATAAGATTTCTAAGTCTGATATAGCGCTACAGAGAGAAGTCTGCTCCTATCACCCGGCTGGTGGCCTAGTGGCCGAGTAAATTAGTTTAATTCATCCTTTATTTGCGCTTTCCTTTAAATTCTCAGGAAAACAATGTGTTATATACTTCGCTTTATCTGATTGATTGATAACTACCGAAATGTTACACGTTATGTTATATAATTACGATGTAGTTGATCCCGTAAGTCGAGCAAACTTCAGTACCAACTGCCAACTCGCAATCATAAAGCCACAATAATTATCGTTATAAGAATATAATAATAATAATGATATTATTATTATTATTATTATTATTATTATTATTATTATTATTATTATTATTATTATTATTATTGTATATAATTACTTTACCCTGACAGCCCTTAAATTCCAAGCGAATATGGCACACCAGTCTCCGGAATCCACGAGTCCCCTTGAATAAAGCTTCTCACGGTAAAAGGATTAGCCTGCTGGGCACTATTAAGTACATGAAAACCAGGCCATTTCACTCTATTTGCAGTCCACGCGCCAACACCCGTATTCAAATACTCTGCATAATACAAAGTCGACAGAGCAAAATCGCCTTTCCATTCTGTCCACCCTTTCGGATGAATAATCCCATCAAGATCCGTCTTGAAAATTACTGTCCTGGAATATTTCTTCCAGGGCCTGCCTAAGTAACTCCTGAACGAATCTCTAACAGCATTGAGATCCGCTGCAGGCCTAATGCGCGATCCGATGATTGAAATTCCTGTGGTTTCATGAGGATTATCTCTTCCTTGTGCTGTTACCATGTTGGATTGATGACGCATTGGTCTTTTAACAAATATGTCACAGTTTTGAAAGACTGCGGCCCCGTCGCCAAATATGTAATCGATTGTGCCATGAATGTGACAATCGCGGTAAAATTGTCTTAGAGACAGCGTAAAAAGAGTGTCTTGGTAACCTTTGAAGCTGCAACGGTAGAAAACTGAGAGGTCTGAGCTTACTCTTAGTGCAACTGCTTGGTGTTTTTGGGGGCCTGCTGTGTTCTCAAATGTCATGTCCCTAGCCCAAAACCCATCCCCCGATACACCTGCATCCCAATGCATTCACAAGGACACAGATTTCAAATATCCTTCAATCGGAGTATATGAAAAAAGAAATTCACACCATAATTAAAGAACTCGGTAAAATTAAAATATATTTGTTACCAAATGTAGCTGAGCTTGAGGTGGTGTAACCATCAGGGACATTTCGACTACCGGTAACGATGGTTTTATCCATGCCGTCGCCAACAAACATTATGTTATTCATGTGACGTGGAATCTCAACTTTTTCTCTATATACTCCTGATTTTACGTAAATTATTACTCTCTGCGGTCGCCTACGACCCATTCTTGCCACTGCGGCCACTGCTTCATTAATTGCTCTGTGTGCACCTGCACCATCCTGTGCCACTACTAAATCTGCTTTGGACGTTGCTTGATTCCATGATGCTAAAATTCCACTGGTTTGACTGGATCTTGCTCTACGTGGTAGTCCTAAACAACCAGCAACATATTTTTAAAAAAACCAGTAAAATAAATAGTCAAAACTAGCATAATTTAGTAGAATTTGACCAGTTTCGAAGAGTCAATTGATGCTTATAATTAACTAAAACGAGAGCTTCTCCTTTGCTTATGCTAGCATTCTTTTGGTTTTTTTTTTTTTTTAAAAAAAAACAAGAATTCTAGTAAACAATTAAAAACAAGAAAAGGTCTTACCCCTACTGCCACGGCCAGCCCTCGCATATAACTTCAAAGCTTCATCAAGCAATAAAGTCAGATTCTGAGAGCCTGCATGGGTTTGAACAAACCCTTTCTCTTCCAAGCCATCCAAACAAGTCCTATGGCAAGCGAGCGCTACTCAACCAAGTACGAGCATCGTCGACAGTGTAGTTCTCGCCGGCAAGCAAGCGTGAGAGCCGATACTCACTTTCCTCGTACAGCCTATCACATTCACTTAAAGCCTCGCCATGATGATACTTCAATTCCTGGTTTAACATAGTATGTCCAATGGAAGCCTGAGCCCAGTCCTTAGCTTGCAAGACGGTGGCTCGGGCCGCTTGAACCGCCAACAGCACTTGGGTGCAAGAGGTGGCGGTTGCCAGGGCTAGGAAGAGAAGAAACGCGGCAGCGACGCAAGTAGACATAATTTTACAACAACAAGTGCATCTAATATGCCGAGTTAGAGTTTGTACATATTTATAAAGCTAAGCTATGTGAAGAAGCAAACACATGGAATTTTGTAGCCATGTGTCATCGTTTTTGGACCATCATGCAGTGACATGGAATCATATCTTATCGAAATACATATCATCAGACTCTGTGCTAGCTCCAGTTGAAACAATTATGATGTATAATTAAGAAGAAGAACTCCATTAATTGGACAGAATCAATTGATTTCTTCATTATTCTTAATATATTTCCCACATTTTGAATCTAAATTAAAATCTTGGCTCGAACTGATAAAAGTGAATCGTTTGTTGTAGTTAATAATATCATCATATATGCTCGCACTGCTTGATTGTCTCTCGGTTATCTCTGATTCTTAACAAATAAAAACATAAAAATAATAATAATTATACATAAATAACAATAATATACATATATTAAGAGATGTTTCAAAATTCATATAGGTTAAATTGAGATAGATCGCAATGATTTAATTTTGCCGCGTCTACCTTGATTTTCCTCTTCAGAATTCCAAAATAAGGTACGTACTACTGATTTTAGGAAATTAACTTACCAAACTCAGAGGTTTACTGAATTATATATCTTCGTTAAATGTTTACTTCTTTATAAAATAATATTTAAATAAAAGTGTGTATTTATTTAAATACAGGGGGGACCGCGGTTAATTTTCCAATTCAACGTGATTGGCCACTGAATAATCATTTCGTTAAGATAAAATCGATAGGTAGAAAATCAAATCTTTATCCGTAAGTGTTATAATTAAATTAGATTGTCAATTAATGCAACTATGAGAGATTTCGAACCGTATGTTTAAGAACTGCTCTATAAAAATATATATGTGACATATTTGCTAAATTTCAAGTCAATGTCAATTGGAAATTAATAATATAGCCAAAAAAAAATTAAAGGCTAGAATTTACCACATCAATTAAGAGCTTTTTGTAATTTGTCTCTTATTTGGACAATCACAAATGCATAAAACTAATTTATCAATGTTCGGATATTTAATTAATTTTAATTAAAAAATAAAATTGATATATATCTCAGTTTATACCTAATATTCTTTTTAAAAAAATTTCTCATTTTTTCTGCTACTCCAATTCGATGGTTATTTGAGCTACGTCGAAAAGGTATATGCTTTATACCACAAATTATTAGTACTGAATAATAGAGCCAACAAACCAACTCTTTATTACGCAAAATAGGAAGATTAATCGGTTTCCTATTTTACAATTTTTTAAAATTATTATTTGTTAATAAAAACGATATAGAATCCCCATGACAGACATATAAGTCAAAAATAACTAGAAGTATTAAGTGAGATCTTTCATATTGGAAATGAAGAAACAAAAAGCAAGTCGCTACTACAAGCTACTATCGGTTTAACAGCTCACACCGACAGTGTCCTGAAGTGGAAGCGATGCATGGCTGATTTGTTAAGACAGAAAGTAACTTACGTGTTGTGTTGGCTTATTTACTGTTAGTAACGCTCATTTTTGCATGCCACCGATCAGAAAAATGGCGAGAAAAAGACAAAATCAAATACGAAACCATTCGTAAATTAAATATATATTTGTTGTTGGTGTTGATTTTCAATAGGTGATGAATTAACGGGCCTTATTTTTCCAATTTTCTTCTATTTTTATTTCTAATTTGAATGGAATCGTTTGGGGACAGTCATTTATCACGCTCTTATATGTTATTATATGTCTCGTTATCACAATTTGAAAAATGGATATTGATTATATATAAGTAGTTAAGTTACATGATTAGTCTTTTTCTTTTTAAATAATAAACATTATTTATTTTTTACCTTGGAAAAAAGGGGTGGCATTGAATGGGACTATATATTGAAGAAATCTCAGCAACTATAATAATATTACTGTCAACATAACACTTATTATGATTTCGCATTTTAAATATATTTAAGCGCTATTATTGTCTAAATTGAACAGGTAAACGTAAGCCATTTAATTTTTATTGAAATTGCAATAATGTTAATAATATATTAATTTATTTTTTAATATCAATAAGCATTCAATTTGATTGAGGATGGATAGAACTCTAAGCCAATAAATATATATTAGTCAGCATTAAAGGAAAAAAGGAATTAAGTCAATTCTATCTCCAATAATTGTACACATAATTAAAATATTGCAATAAATGAAAAAAATTTAATTCTTAGATGGGCTGGTTACTGGTATATACTATACATAATTAATCAATTTTATTTTGTTAATTAGCTATAAAATATCTCTTTGATCTTCTCAAAGTAAGCTCTCATTCATACGTGGGCTGGAATATACGTTATGCATTATAAATAGCTTATTTTATTTTTATTGATAATTATTAAAATCACTTTGAATTTTTCTCTAACCAATGATTAACCTTATAAAATGTGGAGGATCAAACTAATTATTATTTATTAGTTTCTTTTTTTGGTTATAATTAACTCCCAACCGACATTATTTCGAGTTGATTTCTAAAAATATATAATATTTATTATTTATTATTTCCTTTTTTCCAAGGACAATTTCACTATTGACTAGCTACATATCATAATAGCATTGACCGAAATTAATGATGATGAGCAAGAATCTTTTGATTTTTAGGTCACATTTAGCTAAATTAAGAAACTTAAATTAATTGATCTAGAAATAAACCAATTCAATGTTGGTGATCTACCATTCGTAGTTTTGGTCCCATGGGCGTTACCGTATATTGAATGATAATCAGTTCAAAACCAATATTAATTAATTTTCTCAATGATGTTATATATACATATATATATATATATATATACACACACACACATAAACACGATGATGATGCCATGATTGTGATGTGGCAACATCAAAGTGTTTAGATTTATGACGATGTTTATAATTACACAATCAATCATTTTGGGTTTTAGGCAAAAGTCTTTTGATACTTTTATTAACTGATTTACAATTACGACTATTTTAATCATTCAATTAAAGTTCTTGATTTGGTTTCTGTACAAAATATATGTTTATTCCTTCAATGAATTCACGATTTCATTTTCAATATATGCTTATGAAATTCCCAAGTCAATAAGAATATGGGAGCTAAAAATCTTTAAATGAACTAATAAGTGAATAAATAAAATAAAATTAAAAAATATTTAAATGATAAATTAAGAGATAAAATATCACTATTAAAAGTCAATCAAAGGTTTAAATTGTAAAAAATATATATATTATGACTTCAAGTATTAAGAATTTACGACTATCATATTTAATATGGCATATATTATGATAATATTATAAAATATTATTTAATACGTTTTAACATGAAATATTTCACGATAATAAAATATTATTTATCAGTACGTTGCGTAATAGTTTTTAGAACGTCAGTACTTCTTGATAATACAACCATCAGTAATTTGTCACAAAATTTATAATTTGAAGGTTACTGCTATTGTTTTGAAAATGATACTGAGATTTAAAGTTGAAATTAATTCTTATCGAATCTAATTACTACCGCATAAAGCAGGGAAAAATCTATGTCAAGTGTCAACCATCAATTTTTGTACCTAGCATGTACTTCAAACCAAGCACGTACGACTTCTTTTGTTTCATTTCTGGGCAAAATTCGATTTTATGTCCACCAAAATCCAAATTCGAATTACACTGCCACACACACACACACACACACACACACATATATATATAAATATATATTATGCATTCCTATCCCCAGACCGATTCTGCATCAGATAGACACGAAATTTAATTCACTAATTTGATAGATTTCTAGATGGATCATGATCTCTTTATAAAATCATTTAAATTATACCTAACTAGCCAATATTGTAATTTTACAATAAAATAAGAACGGTACATATAAAAACTTTACATTATATACGAGGTCTATCTATATATAATTTTCTAGTTAATAAACATGTTAATTGAATAATTTGATAACAGAATCCACTTGATTATATTTTAAGCCGCTTTCGCGTGTATGACATTTTTTGTCTTGACAAATATATTACAGGCTATGTTTTTAAAAATCAAACTTGGCAGGTGTGGAATTGGGCTTCTCTCATGCCAGAAATATTCTTTAGTTTTATTTATTTATGTATTTATTTATTTATTTTTGACTAGATCGTTAAGGACATGGTTTTTGAATTATTACTTTGTCTCATAATAGTAAGAGTAAGACCAAATAAATGTTAAAATTTGACATGGTTTTCCAATATTATATTAAAATTTGTCCACAAAATAGTAAGAGTAATACATCGTGATAACATTTGACATGATTTTTGAAAAAAATTTCGAAAATCAATTTTAATTTAGGAATAGTTGCATGAGAAAATAAAATCATGGTAAGTTTAAGAATTAAAGCAGGTTGGGTTTTGAAATGAAAAAGCTTTAGTTTAATTGCCAAACGAGTTACTCAACTTGCATTATCTGGTCAACATTTTATCGGATAAGCATGTCCACTAAGTAAGGACTTAATTCGTTTATCATCTATAAAATTTTACATCTACAAAATATATATATATATATATATATGATTATATTAATAATTTAAAAAATTATATATGTATATATAAACTAAAAATTAAATAAAGTTATTATATATTAATTATATTATCAATGTACTATAAAATAATAATATTATTTATTTTTATTAATATATTTTTGTAAGTATATTGTATTTCATTAAATTTTAAAGATTTAATATTTACTTTTATTAAATAATTATCATTGAGTGAAGGTATAATAGTTATTTTATTATAAATAAGAATTTTAATAATTATTTTAAAAATTATTGGAATTAATCAATTTAATAAATTAAAATGATATATAAGTCATTAATTTTTTTTTGGTTAAAATGTATTATTTAATTATGTTTATTTTTATCAACTATTTGATTTAATAATAATCTTTATTTAAATAAAAATTAAAATCAAGCGAGAATCCTAATTGACCAATCTAATCACCTTCTGTTCACAATTAACACAATTTGGGACAACTTCAAACAGCTTTATGTATATGAACAAGCACCAGGGCAACAGAAGTCGAGAAGTTTCATTCCATCATCATCATCGAATGATATAATATTACATCAATTTACCAGCAGCTAGCCAGTTGGCAGTCAAATATATATTTTTCTCTATGTTGGAAAGGTATACAGCAACCGAACTGGATTATGCATATCCCACTTGCATTGATATTAATGATATATTAATAAAGTATTTTATGTCCCAGTCATTATTTGGGAACTACATATTTTCTGTCTATCAGGATTTTCAAAAATACTCTTACCATATATTATGTTCAAATCAATGCCCGCTATGGAATTACAGTTTGCAAAATGGAATGTTAGTCGTACAGAATGTTAAGTTGCATCAAATATGTCAACAACGCGTTCCTTCCGGATACAGTTCGTATCTCATCGAGTCATACATATTAAAAAAAGTCAATTAAATAAACAAACACGTACATATTGATTTTTAACAAATAAAGTAATTAAAAAAAAAAAAGTGGTAGTGCCATCCAATGATTATTACCTCCATGTTCTATATAAAGTTATGGGTTCAGCACTAATTCCCCACACTTCATCCTCCTACAAATTAAACCCTACCTACAATTCTCGTTATGGGTCTTAGAACTCTTCCTACGCTTTCATTGTTGCTTCTTTTTCTCTCCCCAACCATTTTTGGCTACAATCCAGATGATGTAAAATCATGGTGTGCAAAGACACCAAACCCTGGACCATGTGAGTATTTTCTCACAAATAAACCTGAAAACACTCACATCACAAAAGAGTCCGATTTTTACACGATTGCGGTACAACTCGCCCTGGAACGAACCCTGCAAGCCCACCAACGCACCAATTCCCTCGGCTCCCAGTGCCGAAACGAGCTTGAAAAAGCTGCATGGGACGACTGCCTTCAGCTCTATGACTTAACCATTGAAAAGCTCAACAAATCCCTGGATTCTAGCCCTGGGTGCACCAAAGTTGACAAGCAAACATGGCTCAGCACGGCTCTCACAAATTTGGAAACATGCCGAACCGGGTTTTATGAACTTGGGGTTCCGGATAATGTTTTGCCTCTTATGTCAAATAATGTAACCAAGTTGATTAGTAACACTTTGGCCCTCAACAAGGTGCCGTATGAGGAACCTAGTTACAAAGACGGTTTCCCAACTTGGGTTAGGCCCGGTGACCGGAAGTTGTTGCAGGCTACGTCGCCAGCTCCCCGGGCCAACGTGGTTGTGGCCAAGGATGGTTCCGGGAGATTTAAAACGATAAATGAGGCGGTAAACGCAGCTTCAGGTTCCGGGAGGTTTGTGATATATATTAAGGCAGGAATATATAACGAGAATATTGAGGTAAAAGGCAAGAATGTTATGTTCGTGGGTGATGGTATTGGCAAAACTATTATTACTGGAAGCAAAAGTGTTGGAGGAGGCACTACAACTTTCAAATCTGCCACTGTTGGTGAGTTATATAACAAACCATGATTAATCTCCTCCATTAATTTTTCACTGTTCTATTAAGTTCATGATGCATAATATTACGAAAGTGTTTTTTTGCATGACTTAGTTGATTTGACGAAATTTTATTTGTTAATAAATATTGTTCTGATCGTACTAAAAAAAGTACACAAGAAAAATGAAGTTTAAAAAAAAATTAATTAAAAAAAAAGAAGGGAAATAAAGTAATGGTCAAAAACTGAGATCTGAACGACACGTATTTAATTAGTTTTTACATGTTAACGACCGTGCAGTATTTTCAGAGCAATAGTGATGAACGGGCTTACTTTTATTTTACTTTTAACGCAGGTATGTACATAAATTATCCAATTGGTCCGTGTCTACCGGTATATATATACAAATTAATAACTTTTAATGGCGCATATATATATATATATATATATGCGCCATTAAAAGTTATTAATTTGGCTACACATTTGGCCATCATTTAGGTCTTAGCCTTCTAACTCAATAACAAAACTAGGTAGCTCAATTAAATAATTCAACGTAAAAATTAGTGCAATTACATAGCTCGTCCAATTGACAAATAACTATGACTTAATTAAAATATTTTATGAACGTTTTCTTGCTTTCTTCTGTGGAATTTCAGCTGTTGTTGGTGATGGGTTTATTGCACGAGACTTAACAATCCGGAACACGGCCGGTCCGCAAAATCACCAAGCCGTGGCTTTACGTTCCGGTTCAGACCTCTCAGTTTTCTACAAGTGCAGCTTCGAAGGATACCAAGACACCCTTTACGTCCACGCTGAAAGACAATTCTACAGAGAATGCGACATCTACGGTACTGTCGATTTTATCTTCGGAAACGCTGCCGTCGTCTTGCAGAACTGCAACATTTATCCTCGCAGAGCCCCGAACCTCACCAACACTCTCACTGCTCAAGCTAGGACTGACCCTAACCAGAACACTGGAATTATTATTCACAACTGTCGGGTTACAGCTTCAGCCGAGTTGAGGCCTGTACAGAGCACGGTTAAAACTTTCCTCGGCCGGCCATGGAGACAGTACTCTCGAACCGTTTACATTAAAACTTTCCTTGATAGCTTGATCAATCCGGCTGGTTGGATGCCATGGGATGGAAATTTTGCTTTGAATACGTTGTATTATGCCGAGTATTTGAACACTGGACCAGGTTCATCCACTGCTAACAGAGTCAAGTGGGGTGGTTACCATGTTTTGACTAGCGCATCTGAGGCTAGCAAGTTCACCGTCGGAAATTTTCTCGCCGGTGGTTCTTGGTTGCCCGCCACCGGTGTGCCTTTTACCTCTGGCCTCTAAGCTAATTTCTTTATTGCATATAAAAGGAGAAAAATTAAGAAATAATAAGGTAGTTAAGAAAAGAACTACCAGACCAACATAACATGGCATGGGCGTACACGTCGTCAGTTTTTATTTTTTGTGGAATCGTATTTGCCATTTGTAATGTGATCATATAAAATAATTCTATCACCTTAAAATATTTTTATTACCGAATGTATCTGAGCTTGAGGTGGTAGAACCATCGAGGCCATTTCGGCTACAGGTGACGGTGGTTTTACCCATGCCGTCGCCTACCACGTGGAATCTCAACTTTAGTCTCTTTAGACTCCTGATTTTACGTAAATGATTACTCTTTGCGGTCGCCTCGCCTATAAGCCATTCCACGGCTTCATTAATTGTTCTGCGTGCACCTGAACCGTGGCGCTCTGTGGCAATAGGAAATCTGCTTTGGAGGTTGCTTGATTCCATGATGCTAAAATTCGCAGTAGTTTGACTGGATCTTGGTCTACGTGGTAGTCCTAAACAACCAGCAACATAATAATAATAATAATAATAATAATAATAATAATAATAATAATAATAATAATAATAATAATAATAATAATAATAAAAAAGAATTTTAACAAACAATTAAAAACCGGTACTGCGCCTTCTAACACGGCCGGCCCAGCTTGCATGTAACTACAAAAGCTTCACCGAACAATAAAGTGGGATTCTAAGAGCCTCCATAAACCCTTTCCATACCAAGCCATCCAATCCCAAAGCGCACTACTCAGCCAATTAAGTGCGAGAATCGTCGACAGTGTAGGTCGATCTCGCCAATACTCACTTTGGTCATACAGCTAGCCTAGCACATTCACTTAAAATTAAGCCGGCCTCTCCGTGATGATAATTCAATTCTTGGTAACTTGGTTATTATATCTATCTGTCTGTTTATCTATCTATCTATCTATATATATATATATATATATATATATAATACTACTTGAGAATAGAACCAAAAAAAAAAATTAAACAAACTCTTTATTACGCAGAGTAGAAAGATTAATTTCTTTCATATATATTTTGCAAATTTATTGATTATTTTTTTAATAATAATAGAAACGATATCAGGCCACATATATATACATATATATATATATATATATATAACATAAATTGAACCGATGCACGGATGATTTATCACAACAGAACATAACGTACATGTTGGTTTATTAACAATTTTGCATGTCACAAATAGGAAAAAGCCAAGAGAAACACATTAAATCAAATACGAAACCACACATGAATTAAATATTATTATTTTCTTTATTGTTTGTTGGTGTTGATTTTCAAGAGGTCAAAAAGAGCCTTGTTTTTCTAATTTTCTTTTAATTTTTATGTCTAATTTGAATGGGACCGTTTGGATAAGTCATTTATCACGCTCCTATATGTTATTATATATTTATCGTTATCACAATTTTGAAAAATGGGTATTATATATATATATATAAGCACTTTAGTTATATGATTATTCTTTTTTTTAAATGATAATAATATTTGAAGTTTTCTCAAACAGACTAATAAGCTACCAATGATTAGCCTTATAAAATTTTGAGGATCAAATTAATTATTTCTTTCTTTTTCTTGTTTTGGTTATGATGAACTCCGTTGATTTCTCAGGTATATAAATAAATAGAAGGAAATTTTACATGTTATTCATACATTTATTCAATGGAATTTAATGATTTATACATTTATTTAATTAAAATAAAAAAATATAATTTTATTGAATTTCCTGGAAAGTTAAGTAATTGTCATGATAGTACTGGGCGATCGAAATTATTGATGACAAGCAAGAATCTCTTGATCTATGATCTGTAGGTCACGTTTAGTTTCCAGTTTCTAGCTAAAAATGGTACATATTCACATATATACGTTAAGCAAGAAACTTAAATTACTTGATCATAAGATTCAAGCAATTCAATGTTGGTGATCTACCATCCATAATTTTGGTCCCATGGGCGCGCATTACCGTATTTTGAATGATAACCAATTCAAAACCAATATTAATTAATTTTGATAATGATGTTATATATATATATATATATATATATACACACACACACACATGATGATGATGCAATGATTGTGATGTTGCAACATCAAAGTATATGTATGTTGATGACAATGTTTATGATTACATAATTACTCGTTTTGGGTTTGAGGCAAAAGTCTTTTGCAACTAGTATTATTGTTTAATTAATTAAAGTTCTTAATTAGATTAACGCTTGTTCATTCAATGAATTTACACTTTCAATTTCAATATCACATGTCTTACAACAACACTATGTTTATATATAAAATTTGTATGTTTGGAGCACAAGCATTGAAAAGAATCATAAATAAACAATGAAAGAAATTTATTTTTAAATTAAGCAATAATCTTTTTAAAAAAAGATAAATTAAAAAATAAAATGTCCACCTTTTAAAATCAAGAGTTTAAACTGTAGATTAAAAATATTTATCTTATTATAATTTTAAATGTGATGATTACGCTATTGTCTGGGTGACAAGTAAATTATGTAAAACTACTATAAAATGTTATTTAATATATTTTAAACATAACATAAATTTGACGATAATAGAACGTTATTTATCACACATTACATAATACTTTTTGATAATACAAACTCATTTATCACAAAAGTTATAATTTTGAGTATAATTAATGCCATATATATATATATATATATATATTGTTTGGACGACAATGATAGTGAGATATAAAGTGGAGATAACTCTTATGAAATTTAATTACGACTGTATAAAGCAGGGAAAAATCTATATCAACCATCAATTTTTGTACCTAACATGTATTTTAAACCAAGCACGTACAACTTTTGTTTCATTTTTGGGCAAAATTTGATTTTATGTCCACCAAAATCCAAAATTTAATTTTACACTTCCACACATATATATTATGCATTGTCCTCGATCCAAATCGATTCTTTATCAGATATACACGAAATTTAATTTGCTAATTTATTAGATTTGTAGATCAATCATCTATTTAAAAAATCAATTATATAATTTCAGTTTTATACCTAACTAGCCAATAATGTAATTTAGCAATAAAATAAAAGGGATAGATAGAAATTTTTTATATTATAGAAACAAGGTCTATCTATATTTTAATTTGCTAGTTAGTTAATAAATAGTTAATTAAAATGATTCCATAATATATGTAATCCCACTTGATTGGCAAGTTATAAACCAATGATCAGTTGACATTATATTTTAAGCCGATTTCGTGTATGACATTTTATTATTGGTCATGCTTTTAAAAATCAAACTTGTTAGGTGTGGAATTGGCTTCTCCCATGCCAGAAATATTGTTTAGTTTTATTTATTTATTTATTTTTGACTCGATCGTTAAGGACATTGTTTTGAATATTAATTTTCTTTTCGCATAATAGTAAAAGTAAGACAACGTAAATTTTAAAAGGTGACATGGTTTTTGAATTTTAAAATTTGTACACGTAATAGTAAGAGCGAGACCACATAACAGTTAAAATTTGACATGGCTTTTGAATGTTAAAATTTGTAAACAAGAGTACTAGCTAGCGAGAGTAATTATACCACGTAAATGCTAAAATTTGACATGATTTCTGAGAACAATTTCAGAAAATAATCATTTATATTATAATTTAGGACTAGTTTGCGTGAGAAAATAAAATCGTGATAAGTTTGAGAATTAGAGCAGGTAGGGCTTTGAAATGAAAAAGATGTAGTTTAATTGCTAACTCAATTGTCGGTTATTCAACTTGCTCAACATTTTTATCGGATAAGCATGTCTATTAACTAAGTACTTTATTAGTTAATCATATAATATTTTTACATATCTATTAAAAAAAGAAAAAAAAGTTGCTAAAATAATCAGGAAATTATTTTTTCTTGATAAATATAGTGACCACGCATGGTTATTAATTATAAATTATTAAAATGCATTATTAATTTTATTATTTAATAATAAACATTATTTATTTTAAATAAAAATTAAAATCAAATGAGAATGCTAATTGACCAATCCACTCGCTTTCTTTCACAATACAATTTGGGACAAGTTTTATATATACAAAGACGCGAGAAAATAGAAGTCCAGAAGTTTCATTCCATCACAAAAAAGACAATCTATTACTTTAATTTACTGGCAGCTAGCCAGTTGGCAGTCAAATATATACATTGTTCTAACTGATGGAAACATATACGACAACTTGAACTGAATTGTGCAAATCCCACTTGAATTAATATTAATTATATATATTAATAATTTTATTTTCTGTTGCAGTCATTATTTGGGAACTACATGTTTTCTGCCTATCACGATTTTCAAAATACTCCTGCCAAATTCAACAAAATTATCAAGGCATCACGTTTATAAGAGAATATTGTATATAACTAACTCACATAATGACTAATGGTTTTATTTAAAATTAATTATATTGAATTTGCGTCATGCATGACAATATTTCTGTAATTTTAGGAAAATTGTAGATAATTATAAATGCAGCTTAAAACTGCATTGATGTTTGATCTATTACGTAATTTTTCAAAATATTTTTCATCTGTTTTCTAGAGAATTTCTAAATTATATATATATTCAACCACTACAGAATTACTCTTTGCAAAATGGAATATTAATACGAAATGTTGCATGAAAATGTGAATATGTCAACAACGCGTTCCTCGCCAACACAGTTTCCTCCACAGTTCGTATCTCGTCAAGTCATCCATATAAAAAAGTCAATTACAATAAACAAGCTCAGACATATTGATCAGTACATAAACAAATAAAGTTTTTTTTTTTTTTTTTGGGGGAAAAACAATAGGCGGTCGTGCAATCCAATGATTATTACCTCTACATCAATAACCCCCCATATTGAATTTCATTTCTATATAAAGTGATGGGTTCAGCACTAATTCCCCACACTCCATCCTCCTACAAATTAAACCCTACCTACAATTCTCGTTATGGGTCTTAGAACTCTTCCTACGCTTTCATTGTTGCTTCTTTTTCTCTCCCCATCCATTTTTGGCTACAATCCAGATGACGTAAAATCATGGTGTGCAAAGACACCAAACCCTGGACCATGTGAGTATTTTCTCACAAATAAACCTGAAAACACTCACATCACAAAAGAGTCCGATTTTTACACGATTGCGGTACAACTCGCCCTGGAACGAACCCTGCAAGCCCACCAACGCACCAATTCCCTCGGCTCCCAGTGCCGAAACGAGCTTGAAAAAGCTGCATGGGACGACTGCCTTCAGCTCTATGACTTAACCATTGAAAAGCTCAACAAATCCCTGGATTCTAGCCCTGGGTGCACCAAAGTTGACAAGCAAACATGGCTCAGCACGGCTCTCACAAATTTGGAAACATGCCGAACCGGGTTTTATGAACTTGGGGTTCCGGATAATGTTTTGCCTCTTATGTCAAACAATGTAACCAAGTTGATTAGTAACACTTTGGCCCTCAACAAGGTGCCGTATGAGGAACCTAGTTACAAAGACGGTTTCCCAACTTGGGTTAGGCCCGGTGACCGGAAGTTGTTGCAGGCTACGTCGCCGGCTCCCCGGGCCAACGTGGTTGTGGCCAAGGATGGTTCCGGGAGATTTAAAACGATAAATGAGGCGGTAAAAGCAGCGTCCGGTTCCGGGAGGTTTGTGATATATATTAAGGCAGGAATATATAACGAGAATATTGAGGTAAAAGGCAAGAATATTATGTTCGTGGGTGATGGTATTGGCAAGACTATTATTACTGGAAGCAAAAGTGTTGGAGGAGGCACTACAACTTTCAAATCTGCCACTGTTGGTGAGCTATATAACAAACTATTAATCTCCTTCATTAACTTTTCGGCCATTCTATTAAGTTCATGACGCATATATGATATTACGAAAGTTTTTTGTTTTGCATCTTTTAGTTGATTTGACGAAATTTTATTTGTTAATAAATGTAATTCTGATCGTACTAAAAAAAGTACACAAGAACAATGAAGTTTTTAAAAAAAATAATAATTGAAAAAAGAAGGAAAATAAAGTATTGGTCAAAAACTGAGCATGAGGGAGACTTATTTAGTCAGTTTTTGCATGTAAACAACTTAAAACATATCTATCAAAAACAGGACCAAGCATTAGTATTTTGGAGCAATAGTGAAAAATAAGCTTTTGTTTTCCATTTTCTTTCCCTTTTTTTCTTGTAAAGCAAGTAAGTACATAAATTATCGAATTGGGACAGGTCTTGGGGCACATATTGTACGTTATTGATGTGCCACTGAAAGTTAATTAATTTCGTTGACAAATAAATGTTATCGTATAAATAACATTAATATACTCTTATGAATCCAGGAATTTTACTCACAACCCTTTCTAGATTTGGTTACGAAGTCGTAGCCTTGTGACTTTGGCAAAGTCTGGATTGATAGGTCATTTGAATAAAAATTTCCAGAAATTCGATTTGTTTAAATCAATTTAAATTTAATTGGCTAAGGATTTAGTCATCGATTAGGTTTTAGCCTTCTAGGTTTCTATCAAACTAGCTAGCTAGAATAATTCAACTTAAAATTTAATGTAACTAAATAAAATTCGACCGAAGGTCACTGTTTATAGCTCATCAAATTGACAAATAACTATGACTTGTAAAGCAATTACCTTAAAAAAATAGCGGATTAAAATATTGTATGAGCGCTGACGTTTTCTTGATTTGTTCTGCGGAACTTCAGCTGTTGTTGGTGATGGATTTATTGCTCGAGACTTAACAATCCGGAACACGGCCGGTCCGCAAAATGACCAAGCCGTGGCTTTACGTTCCGGTTCAGACCTCTCAGTTTTCTACAAGTGCAGCTTCGAAGGATACCAAGACACCCTTTACGTCCATTCTGAAAGACAATTCTACAGAGAATGCGACATCTACGGTACTATCGATTTTATCTTCGGAAACGCTGCCGTTGTCTTGCAGAACTGCAACATTTATCCCCGCAAACCCCCGAACCAAACTAACACTCTCACTGCTCAAGCCAGAACTGACCCTAACCAGAATACTGGAATTATTATTCACAACTGTCGGGTTACAGCTTCAGCCGAGTTGAGGCCTGTACAGAGCACGGTTAAAACTTTCCTCGGCCGGCCATGGAGACAGTACTCTCGAACCGTTTACATTAAAACTTTCCTTGATAGCTTGATCAATCCGGCTGGTTGGATGCCATGGGATGGAAATTTTGCTCTGAATACGTTGTACTATGCTGAGTATATGAACACTGGACCAGGTTCATCTACTGCTAACAGAGTCAAGTGGCGTGGTTACCATGTTTTGACTAGTGCAGCTGAGGCTAGCAAGTTCACCGTCGGAAATTTTCTCAGCGGCAGTTCCTGGTTGCCGGCCACCGGAGTGCCTTTCACCCCCGGTCTCTAAGTCGATTTCTTTATTGCACAGACAAAGGACAAGAAAAATAAGGTAGCTAAGGACTACCAAATCAACATGGCATTTATGACCTGGCCTCCTCAGTTTTATTCTTTGTGGAATTGTAATTGTAACCGTAATGTAATTTCAATAATACTCCTCTCCTTGTGGCTGTGAGAATGCAGTGTAATCATAAAATTATTGAATGTTATAATTTTCCAATTTTTAATCAATGTAATTAAGCAAATGTTTTGGTTAAATGAATTACGATGATGATGTGCTTTGGAACTTCAGAATTTGTTCTTTTATTATTCTAAATTTAACATTCGAGAGATTTTTATTTTCTCCTAGTCAGTTAAGGTATCAACATCAAAAACAAGTTTGCTTCCTAGATACGTCTTTGACTAACGAAAAATTAACCCATTTGATTGACTAAGATTTTGTGATTTGTAAGTATCTTAGTTTATCAGATGTTACAACATAGACAATTATCCAAATAATTTCTTCTTTTGGCATCCGTTTTTGCGTCAACAAATGCAAGGACTTGCGGCACAAGAAGCCATAACTTGTAGATTCTAAACAAACTCTGTAAAGATTTCTAAACACACTCCCTGTTTTTAATCTATCTTGTAACGGTTGCCCTTGGGAAGTAATGGTTGTAAATACCAAACATGCTTCTTATGTTTGCTGTTAAAAAGGTGGACCCATATTTTTTTAAAGGATGCAGATTGGGGCCCATTACACTGGGTCAAGAGGCCCAATTTACTAACTCATCCACACAAATTTAATCACTTGATTAGAAGTTTTAAAAAAAGGGGCAAATGCGATAAGCTTAATCATATCGAGTATGATCATCTAGAAGTCATCAATACCATATCAGAAAAAGTAAATCAAAAATAAAATATAAAAAAGAGGGTGATGTGTGCAGCATGAGGAGAATCCATAGCCGGCCTTTACGATTTGGTTACGAGAACGAAAGTACTGCTTTATAATGGTACCATAAGGGATTAGAAATAACAACACCAGTGTGGTCTATTTTGCGCAAAATCATAACGTATTAAGGAAGACAGAGATCCTCACATGGAAGATGACCTCCATGCAGTGAAGAAACGACATGTCGGCTGTCCGCTTATTCCATTGCTCTTCGACAAATTGATAGAAGAACGATGAGAATGGCCAAACCTGCTAATACACCAACGATAATGGCGACTGTTTTACCCACTTGGTCTTCGTGAGAGGAATCTATACGATCGATCGAGCATGCATCAAAAGCAAAAGCAAAAGCAATGGGAATTAGTACTGTATACAGTATATAATATTTAATGTGGATTCAGAAGAGATTTAATTGAACCAAAGCTGCCACGACCACATCTACACGTTTTATTAAAGCTCTCTCTCTTCTGTCACCCTTTTTATTTACTTTAAATGAAAAAATTAAAAATTAAGAGAATATATAATTCAATCAAAGAACCATTTATCTGTTCGAGAACATTTTTATTCCTCTTTCAGTCCATTTGATTGATTGTGAACAGGGCAGGAACAGTTTAGAGAGAAGAAATTTCTAAGGTTTCAACATTTACTCCTTTTAAGGATGTCTAGAATATTTCATTATATAGTGTTTTTTTTGTTCACAATTAATTTTTGTATTTTCATTTTCAAAAAATATCAAACATATTATAAATGCATTATTATATACATAACATATATAACTGTGCTATCATTTATATCCTCTAAACTTTTTTCTTTCTTAATATATTATTGCACGATAACTTGATCAAAATTTTAATAAATATACTTTTATTTTTAAAAATTGTCTCATGTTAATGGCTATAATGAAAAGAGTATACCTCCAATATATGTTATCTTTAAATAAATATTATAGACATTCTCGCTTCACACATATTAGAATGAAAGTGGGTCCTAAATTGCTTTATTGAAGTGTGGAGAAAAAAATATAAAGTCTCATACTAAATAAAAGGGTGAATAGAGAAAAGGAAGAGAAGACTAGTAAGAACGGAGTTGTGCCTAAAAAGAAAGCAACTAAAGTACCGATGCACCTTAATGCTTTACTTTAAAAAAAGATTTACTTATTGACTCTTGGTTTGGAAAATTTGCGAATGGTCTCCCTGTTTCACAAAACACTATGAACCATACATCAAATGGTCAAATTGGTGTTAGCTTTAAAGAATAATGTTATCAGCTTTACAACTTTGTATATTCACGGCATTTCACAAATGCTTTCTGAAACCTACCTAGCGAAAAGCAATTCATATTGGAGAAATATTAGTTTAGTTTTCAACTTTCCTAAAATTTTATTGTATTTAACTAGTTTGAAACTGTATCGAAAATATTCATAAAGTTCATCATGTTTAGATGGAATTAAAGGAATAAATAATATTGTTAAATATTTCAAAATATATCTTAAAAAGTGTATACAAAATTATATTTCGCAGAAGATATATTAAAAATGAAATGTTGAAAATGTTTGCAATACAGTATTAAATCAATTGAACAAAATGACATTTTGCAAAAGATTTGGAATTAAAGTGAAATATTTCGAATGTATGTCAATGATAGACAAGGGAAATAAAAAGGGAAAAAGGCTTCTTGCACCTGAGAAATCGTAGTAGCCGGAAGCCCAGTAACGGGCATAGCACTGTGCCAAGAACACATCAGCTGCGGCAGCCGAGCCGCATAAATTCTTCAACTTTCCGACAGCTTCCGCAAGGCAAGAAGTGCAGTCAGCTGAACTTAAGTCACCCAAACACTGCGCGAAACCCTGGACCAAACCAGAACTACTGACTTTAAAACCAATAGCTGTTTGCAAATCAGCCAGAACATCATCTCTTCGCCTGAAGAACTCAACATCGTTGTTTACACTCTTACTGCACTTCTTATACCTCAGACTCGTGTCAGGTTTTCCGAGGAAATCTATATGTTCATATCTTACATAACAGCCTTCAAGTTGCAATGAAGCCCCGAGAGTGTACGGACAAACCAAACCAATCTGGTTAACTGCGCTTTCAATGCATCTCGAGCAATCAGTTGTCTTCAAATCACCTCTGCACTGACATAAACCGTATATACTGGCTTCAGGCGGCGCTGAGCTATCATTTCCAAAAGCGAAACTGGTGTACGCAGCTTGAGAAGATGAGCTGACAACGGACGCTAAGAAGGAATTTCTGCTACCTTCAAATGGTGAGTTGGGTTCGTATTTCTCTTGAGAGCAGCCTGCGTAGACGAAGATATTAGCTCTGACGTAGAAGGAAAAATAAATTATGTGGGAAAAGAGGAGGAAGAAGAGTGAAGAGAGTCTCAGAATTAGGGCGGTTTTGTGAGTGGAGCGTGATTGAAGACTTGTACACATTTTGTTTGCTCTTGTTTTTTGTTTTTGTTTTTGTTTTGGTTTTTTTTTTTTTTTTTTTTTTTTTTTTTTTTTCTGAATCGGCTTTGTATTGTTTTTGTTTTTGTTTTGCACCTTGGTGAGTGATGGTGATGAGAGAGTGAGATAGTGGTTGCTTTTTGGTGTTTATTGAATTCTCAAAGTATGGCCTTTCCTATTAAGAAATTAAAGGTTCCACTTACGGTTTTCATATATAATTATATATGGGTATACTTTAATTTGTTTGTTGAAAGCAACATCTTCTCTAGCTAAAATTTATACTTTATCCACTTACATGATCATTAGGTTGATCTAAGATATGCTATAAACATTGTGATAGATCTAATTGTTTATATTATGGCATCTGCCTTGTAGGATGTAGCACAAGTGAGAATTTGCCCATTTGTATGATATATGCAGCGAGGTAATTGCACGCACTCACAGCCAATTGTTCTTTGTCACTTCGGAGCTATGAAATCATTTCTAGATTGACAGGGGTGAACCTCAGGATATGCTAATCAATTAAACAAAAAATTTTGTATGGGTTTCAATTTTTTGGCCACATGTATTAACGCAATGTGATACATTTTTCTTTTTATTTCAATTTTTGTTCGATGCCGATAACAAGTCTAACAAATAGTATTGTATTTAGAAACCATCCCAAAAACTTGGACTAATTAAACATCTAGTATCGGCTTATATATCGATATGCAGTGCACATCAGGTCAGTTTCGTCTCAAAAGCATGAACCAGAGTCGGTGCGTATTTCCCTTGTAGATCCTGGCCAGAAGAGGGCTGGTTCGCAAATTATGACTAAGCTGCCATTGGCTGGACCAGTCCAATTCATTATTTCAGCAACGGGACTCACATCCACCACTTGTACCACATTTGGTTCGAAACTTCAATTTTCAAGTAGACATCTAATATTAGCACACCTAGTCAGCCTAGGTGATCGAACTACTGTACACTCTATTACTCCTTCAACAAGACCCCTCCTAACATTGCAATCGACTTCAATTTACTTGAAACCGATAGGCTCTGCAAAATTAGGTCCACAACTACACAACACAGAAATGGGTCATTGTCAAACTCATTTCTCTTCATTGTTGGGCCCAAAGCAACCAATTTGCGAAGGCAGATTTCAAAATTTAGGTAGAAATTCTTTTTTGTTTTTTTAAATTTTAATCCAATACCTGAAACGGTAAAAATAAAAAAACATTAAAAAAAAACTTGCTGTTTCTGCAGTTGTCATATTTGACCTTTTAATTTTGTCAATTAATTTAGCTGATTTTGACAAAATGAAGGCCTCCATGCTTCAGCTGACAGCTATACAATCCGACGATTTCCAATATCAGGTTGAATCACATAGCTTTTGGAAAAAATGATTGATGAAAATAGATTGATTGGCAAAGCATTTCTAATTCTGCTTACCATAGGAACTCATTTCCAGTACAAAATTTTGATAAATGCGCATGCGTCTATACAAGATAATATGCCTAACAATGGGGCCCAATCCGAAAGAAAAAATCAGAAGCACGCAGCCCAAATAAGATAAGAACAAATGGGGCCCAATCTCATCGTGTGGTAGACGCAAATAGTAGATTTATCAGGTGATTAAGTGACCAGGTTTAGCCAATTAAAGTTGCGGTGGAATTGTATGTTTTCCATTGAAAGATTCTCCACTAACACTCTCGGATATCAACTTGGACGACAGAGACACGTATGGTGCCCATCACATACACCGCAAAATTATCATCCTTTAGAAGTTCATACATTCAATCAGAATTTGTGTAAGAAAATCGAACTAACATTCGCGCAGAATGTAGCTGCCTACCTAATGCTTTATCTAAATTGTACCCGACCAGACCAGGTGAACCTCACATCGAGCCGGGCATTTTTTTCTGCAATTTTATACATTTATTTTTTTTTTAGAAAAATATTATTTTATATGTTTTCATATGAATTTTTAGCATAATAAAAAAAAAATTATAAACGTGATTGATGAAGCTGTTTTTACATTAAACAAAAAAAGAAAGAAACATGTTCAATTTTACCTCAATTGACTCGGAACAGGTGTTAAGCATATTTCAACAAGTCATCCAATTTTTACAAAAATTCTCAATGAATATATTATCAGGAATAAATTTTGTAAAAGAAAAAAAATTACAAAATAACATCCCGATCTTAATTTATATCTGAAATGTCAAATATTTATATTTAGATTTCATAATTCATACTCGGAATTGAGATTGAGGCATGCATGCCTATCCCTCGTTATGATGAGAATTATTCACAAGTCGAGAGTTTTATCAAAACATGCGCCACACATATTGACTGAAAAATCATAAATTATCACAATCACGTCTTGCAATTAATTACCTACCATAAATATCATCTTCAGAAACACCGAGTTCGAGCGCAAAAACATATATCCATATGTCCATTAAAAATGTACACGTAAAATTCTATTACGCCAGTACTTTGAAACTAAAAAAAAAAAAAAACCCCCCCCCCCCCCCCCCCCCCCCCCCCCCCCCCCCCCCCAAAAAGTGAAAGTAAAAAGCACTACGTAATCAAAAACTTCTAAAAAAAAACATCATCATCATCAAAATTCCATCATGGTATATTATCGTCATTATCATCACGAAACCACCTCAATAGTTGCGCTTCCACGTCAGCTTCCGGGTACGTGACCCGGCTGCAATCCGGGTCTTCACCTGCTCAAACTCCGAGAAACGGCACGGAATCGTAATTCCGCCTTGCTGATTAAACCCGTATTCCTCCTCAGCTTCTCTCAAAAGTTGACCGAACAAAGGATGGTTAAAATAAATAACTGGAACCAGAACTCTGTGAAAATCGCCGTCTTTTTGGCCCACGTAAACGGCCAAGTACCCTTTTGGCACGGTGACCGGTTTCTCTTTAATCGGCTCCCGATCCATCGGCATGTAACCAGACCCTGACTTTGAAAAGCAGAGAGCTTTCGCTCCGTCGGTTAGCCGGCGACCCCAATTGATGAGTTTCGAGATGGATTTGCTCCTGCATGATGTGTCCGGCGAGGCTAAACGGTGGTACCCGGATCTTGCCCGTGTTTTTCTCATGATCCATCGGGTGACCCGAACCAAGCGTTTCCCGATCCTGAATCCTCTTATCTTCCTCATTTCTTTTCGGTTGGATTAGAAAAAGAAAGAAAAAGAGGGTCTTCTGAGAAGGCGGGTTGATTTCTTGTAAAATGGAACTTAATATAGAAGGGATTATTACAGTGAGGCGAGGCTTAGGAAAAAGGCCATGGGTCGGCGGTGGACATAGTAAGGCGAGAAAGAGTTAGACATACTTCAGAGAGAGAAGGTGGTATATTGGACATACTGATTCGCGTTATCAAACGACGACGTTTTCATTCGAATTCTTGATCAAAGTTTATTCTAAGAATCAAAAACAGCCTGCTCTTCAGTTTATGCGCTCGGTGGTGGCGTGGCGGTAGTGGAGAATTGGATTCTTGGCGGAGGATTTGGAGGTCAAAAGTAGAGGAATTATAAAAGAAAAATAAGTCGCCGAGTAATTTGATAAGGTCGAAGTCGCACGTAATTGTGGGAACGAGCGAGTTAAATAAGAGTGAGTGGGAGAGACTTTTTGGAGTGAGTCAAAAGTCAGATAAAAGAAGGGTCAGATTATAAAAAGTGCTTGCGGCCAGATTGACATGTACGTGATTCGTGGACCGTCCGATTTGAAAATGAATTATTGGATTTAAACCCTAGGATAGAAAATAATGAAAATTCAAATTGGGCTACTGACATGCGCCTTCTTAGAAATCGTTTGCATGGCCACGTATACCTATGAAAATAAAGAGGCGTATTTTTATTTAGAGATGGTAAAGACAAAACGACCAAGTCTGAGGTTGTTGTGGTGTTGCGCGGAGTAATGTATTATCTTGCGACCACACCTGCGAAGGACACGTCAAAATGTCATAAGCATGCGGGTGCATCCGCTGCTTCCTGGAAGCTCCCTGCTGTGTGGTTTGGTGTTTTGTCTGGAACCTGTTTCGATTTCTCCTGATCTGCCCCAAATAATGTTTTTGTTTCAAGTTTTATGGGGATTTATTCATTATGGACTAATTTATAATAATGTTTTTGTTTATGTGAATTTGGTGAATGGCTTGCTATTAATGAATATTAATTGCTTTTAGTAATTGTCGATTGGAGGAAGGTGACTTCCAACTAATTAATTATGTGAATATTGGATAACAACCTCTAATTACATTTGGTGACTTCCAACTAATCACGGTATACATTAAACGATCAAAAAATTCTACCATGTCTCTGAGTGATTATAATTGAAAATTATATTTGATATCTTTAAAATTTAATGGATTTATTGGGACAAATTTTTTTTTTGCATACTATTCTTATGTTGGTGATAATACTTTTTTAATCATATTTTTTTTTTATAAATATCATAAATTTTTAGTCACGATAATAGTAATATAACGAATTTCATTTTGGTTATACAATATTACAACACTTTTTAAGCCACCTCTTCAATTTAATAGTTATTTATCGAATTTAATCATTTCAATCAATTTATTATTAATCAATTATATAATGAATTTTATTATTCAATTAATGACTATCACATTGAGATGAAAAAAATATAATGTATTAATCTTTTATCATAACAAATAAATACTGTTAAACATTACAAATTTTTATCTAAAATTCATATTACAAATGATAAAAATGTCACAAAGTTTGATCCTAAATTTAGGATAAAAATTTGGAATATATCATATTACCTCAAAATTCAATTACCTGAAAATAAATAAATAATTTTCTGTCTGTTTGTAACTTTCTCGTTTTCCGTTACGTGGATTTTAGCCGGAACATTATTTTTTTCGTTACGCGCATACGGAACAGCAATTGGTTGTAAAGTAAGGCAGACATTTCTTTGGGTCTACAACGTTCACACGCCAGATTTCCTCCTAAAATAAAATCGTCTAGGAGTGCGTCTAACTCTTGCGCCTGGGGCCAGCAAAAGAGAAAAGTCCGGCAGTCCGTACAGCACGGGGATGTACTTAGCCGTAACCAACAACTATTGTTGATGAATTACGTAGACCGTCTGATTGCCGATTAGCGAAGCAAAATTCCAAAAGTGGTGGGCCCGAGAATCTACGTGGACAAATGAAGACAAGTCACGTAACTCCACTATTCTAAAGTTGTGGGCCGAGTCGGTGAGAATACCAGTTTCCTTGGCGGGAGGTTCTTTAGTTGTCCCTTTCTCTCTGCTTCATTGAATTGAGTTTTGAATAAAACCAAACAAAACCTAAATTGTACGTGATTTTGTCCCCTTTTTTTTTCTTATATTACAACCAAAAAAAATTAAAAACTTTAGATTCCACACTCCAGAGGTTTCGTTTCACATTGAAACCTTAACTCGTATAATCTAAATTATGTAATTTTCTACTCTCGTCAATTTTATTTAAAGATTATAATTTTACATTACGGGAGATGGAATTTTTTTATAAAAAGAATAAATTGAAAGTTCTCAATAATAGTGGAACATGATTTTTTTTTTTTGATTGTTATGTGTTATAACTTTTAGAAATAAATTGATAGTTGTTACGTGTTGTTTCCGTAATTTTCAGAAATTAATTGATAGTTGATTGAGATAATATTGATGTTATTATTATTATTATTAAAAAAGTCCTATCTTTTTCACAAAATTTAATATTTCTTTTGAACTTGAACGCGACGGCCACTGGTGAATGTGGACAAAGGAGGCAATGAGGAAAAATATCTTTGACTTAATTATTTAGGGAGCTGGTGGGGAGGAGTCGAGAGACAAGACAAGATGAAGGGCAAATTTCGCATATGTCCTTTAAAAGTTGTGGAAATCGTATATATGTAAAACGTTATAAAAACTTACAAAACCCTCCCTCACTAGTCACTACAATAGTTCCTTTAATGCTAAAGTTTGAGTTTTTTTCAGTAAAAACATGTTAGGAATATATTATTAATCTACTTAGAAAAAAAACTCATATTTGAATATTTTATCGACATACTTTATTTTTTATTTAAATTAAAAAAATTTAAGACAAACACAAATACAAATTATAAATAAATCAAATCCTCAATTTTAATACCCGCAGCAATACTCCCCACCACTTTATCCATCCATCATAATATTCAATGAAATTTGACTCACCACTAATCTGTACCATATGACAGTGTATGTGAGATTTGATAATACCATATCTTTCTTAATTTCTGCAATAACTCGATAACATCATAATAGTTGGCATTTTATTTATTTATCGATTTCTTGATTTCAACAGTCACTTCACATAAGTTAATTAACAACTTTCCTCACCTAAGCTGCCGCCACTCGTGTCACTTAACCAACACCCTCCATGTTGACACTGCCACTCATATTTTATCAACTTTTCCTTTCTTGATTTCAATAATTGAGATAAGAGAATTGTTGCATCTAGATTTTATAAGTTTTCCTAATTGTCTTCTTTTCGTTCTTTTATTTTTATATTTTTCTTTTACGGTTTATATTTCCCTTTTTCGTTTTCTCTTTTTTTTTTTGGCTCTTTTCTCTTTCTTAATCTTGTGTCTCCTATTTAAGGATCTTTATTTTAAAAAAGAATCATGAGACTTGAACCACAAATTTTTATTAATGGAGAGATTACAAATTTATAAATTTGCATGCAAAAGTTATTGTGCTTAAAGAAATTGTTTTGTGAAATAAAATTAAGAAAAAACACAATTATTGTTTAGAATTTTTAAAACAAAAAAATTGTAAAATAAGGTTATTTTGGACATATCAATGTATTAAATTGGTTAACATAACTGAATTATCGTAACAAATGAGGTTTTTATAAATTTTTACAAATATTCAATGTTTATGTGATTTCTATAAACTTAAGAGAGGCATGTGAAAATATCCCATAAAGACAAGTGCAAGGCCTCTGATGCTAAACAGTTGATTTGCACCATAGCTAGTGTGAATGGCATAAACTTTTATTATTATTATTATTTATACATCTAATGGCGATATTTTACCGTACTGAAAACGATTTATTTGGCTTGTTTGCTTTAAAATAAAGTGCGAGTTGTAAGATTTATAAACTTTATATACCGACTCCTCTCCTTGCTATTCTACTGTGTTTATCTCTATATATCTACAGGTTACAGACAAGGGGGGGGCATAATTTAATCATCCATCCAACTCCAGAAATCTCTAGCCGTTAAATGTTCAGATAGATTTCAATATTTGTAGGACATTTTTTGTCTCAATCCATTATTCTTTTTAAAGACATATCCCGTCATTTTTTTAAAATATATATTTCCTACCAATACGGTTTGTTGATAGACATATCGCATCTGTCAACACATTAATAATATAATAACAAAATATTTAATTTAATTTAATTTAATTTAATTTTAATGTTTAAGAACACAAAAAAAATAAGGAAGAAAAAATAATGTAAAAAATAAGGAAGAAAAAAATAATGTAATGGTGACATTGCAACCTTATCTTGTTCCTCTTTTTTATTTATAATTTTTCAAAGATGAAAACTTGGAAAATGTATCTCGTGCCTTGGTCTTGCCTCTCAGGCCGCCGTTTGATTGTATCTAACGATACATTTTTACGACTATAAATCGATCGAAGAAAATAGTTCCTCCGTACGGTAGTCCGTATATTACTTTTTATGTTTTAAATATTGTGTTTATTGTTTTGTTTTTGTACGGTTTTGCGTACGGCTGTACTTGAGTTGTCTTAACTCTTATCGCTACTCGGCTTGTGCGTCTAATGTTTTTGTAGATTCCGTTACCTAATTTTAGGAAAAATGGCATATTCCTGCTTATGTTTGACTTAACAAGTAGGTATTTGTTCGATATTTAAAAAAAGATAAATTTTTTAAAATTTAAATAAATAAATAAATAAATAGATATTTTTAAATTTTTATTTTTATTAATTAATTAATTAGTTTATTATAATTTATGTCTCTCATCTTTTATATAATAATAATATAATATATATTTTATTTAATTATAATTCTTTGCTCCTTAATTTAATATTTTTCATAATATAATTTTTTTTAAATATAATAATTTAGTTTATATTTAATATTTTTTCACAATATACTCGAAACTAAATACATTTTTAATTTGTTATTTTAACAGAAAATTTAGAAAATAAAATATTATTAAAAAATTTTAAATAATGAGTTAAATTAAATTCATATTAAAATATTTTAAACTTATGTTAAAATATTTATATCATTTTTTTTTTAATAAATTTGATATTTAATTGTTAAAAGAATTTTGAAATATATTTTAACATTTTATTTTTATATTAATATTTTTATTTAAAAGATTATATTACATTTATTATATTTTCTTGAGAAAAATTATAAAAATATAAATAAATAAGTAAAAAAAATTTAATATCATTTGTTAATAAAATTAATAATTAAATATATTTTATATTCTTATTAACTAATATAATTTAATTTTAATTAAAAAATAAAAAAAAAAAAAAAAAATTTGATTATTTTTATTTGTAATATATATATATGCAACATGTATTTATTATTTACATTTTTATATATTTTTAATATTTTTCACAATATATTCAAGAATAAATAAATTTTTTAATTTGTTATTTTAATAAAAAAATTTAAAAAATATAATTATTAAAAAAATTCAAATAATGAGATAAGTCATACTCATATGTTAAAATATTTTTAATCATTTGTTTTCACTTTTATAATAATAAATATTTAATTATTAAATATTTAATTGAAATATTTTTTAACGTTTTATTTTTACATGCAATATATTTATTTAAAAAATTATGTTAAATTTATTATATTTTTTAAAAAATATATAAAAATATAAATAAAAATATAAACATTAAATACATTATATATATATATACAAATAAAAATAATAAAAAATTTTCTTTCTTTTCTATTTTTAATTAAAATTAAATTATATTGGTTAATAAGAATATAAAATATATCTAATTTCTAATTCTATTAACAAATGATACTAATTTTTTTATTTTTTATTTATATTTTCATAATTTTTCTCAAGAAAATATAATAAATTTAATATAATCTTTTAAATAAAAATATTATTATAAAAATAAAACGTTAAAATAGATTTAAAATTTTTTTTAACAATTAAATAAAAATATTATTATAGAAATAAAAATTATGTTAAATTTATTATATTTTTTTAAAAAATATATATAAAAATATAAATAAAAATATAAACAATAAATACATATTATATATATATTACAAATAAAAAGAATAAAAAAATTTCTTCTTTTTCTATTTTTTAATTAAAATTTTTAATTATAATGGTTAATAAGAATATAAAATATATTCAATTACCAATTCTATTAACAAATGATACTAAATTTTTTCTTTTTTTTTTTTACTTTTTATTTATATTTTCATAATTTTTCTTAAGAAAATATAATAAATTTAATATAATATTTTAAATAAAAATTTTAATATAAGAATAAAATTTTAAAATATATTTCAAAATCCTTTTAACAATTAAATATCTAATTTATTGCAAAAAAAAGAAAAAAAAAATAAATATTTTAACAGGAATTTAATATAACTCATTGTTTAAATTTTTTAATAATATTTTATTTTTCAAATTTTCTATTGAAATAACAAATTAAAAATGTATTTAGTTTTGAGTATATTGTAAAAAAAATATTAAATATAGATTAAATTGTTATATTTATAAAATTATATTGTGAAAAATATTCAAATAGAGAGTAAAATATTATAATTAAATAAAATATATATCATATCATTATTATACAAAAGATTAAGAATACAGATGATAATAAATTAACTAGTCAACTAATGAAAATAAAAGTTTAGGGGGTATCTGTTTATTTATCCAAACGTCAGGAGGCATCTGTCTTTTCTCAAATATTAGGGATATCTGCCTATTAAGCCAAACATTAGGAGAAATATTTCATTTTTCCTTAATTTTAAATCTGATGCTATCTTACTTTGAGAATTACTTATATTGCACATAGTCAATATATATCGTCATAGGAAGATGACTTCTAAAGCTTTATTTTTCTTGTATCGTTGTGGAGGTAAATATGGTGACAGATAATTAAATTGCTCAATTGCCAAGTAGAATTTAATTTCCTTATTTGATACAACATCTCTCCCTCACTGAAATTCAAAAGTTTATTATTCAAAATCATGTATAATTTTCCAACAATTATTATCTTTTTAGTGTTTGTATTTTGTGCCTGAAGGTTCAAACTATGTTAAAATTAGTCAGTGTTAAGAGTGGGTCTTATTTCACTTAATTATTTGGCTTTTACCTTTAAACTTAATTAATGTTTCTCATTTAAGATCATTCATAAGTTCTTGTTTTGAATCATATTTACTACTGTAATACATCTTTGTACACAGCCTTAAGATATATCTATAATCCACAAATTAATTTGTGGGGAGGGGAGAAATGATTTGGATCATTTTTTTAGCGTTGGGACTTAGGAGAATTAGGGTTTATTTGTTCTTTTTGTTGAAGTTTGAATATAAATATTCATATGTGTAAGAGTTCTGTTTTTTAATTTACTTACGAATATTTGTTTAAAAACAACTTAACATAATTAAGTTAAAAATTTTGACTTAATTTTGAATAAATAAATATTTGAATAATTTAAATATTTTATTTGTTAATAATATACTTAATTTATTATCTAAAATTTATATATGTTAATAACTTAATATATTAGTGTAAGATTTTTTTAGGACATATATATCAATATATCAATTTTAAATTTTTATTTTTATAAAAACAAACAACTTAACATTTATATTTAAACCTTTAAGATAAAAAAAAATATTAATTAAATTTAGATTTTAGTTAACTTTAAATTTTAATCATGTTCAAATTTGAGATAGAAAAAATAAAAGCTACTTCAATTATATAATTACTAATTAATTTTATTAAGTTGTATGGGATTCCCGCGATGTTGAATTTAGTAAAAAAATAATAATATATAATATATAATTTATAATTATTTCGTAAGCACGATATATATCTTCAATTGATACCAAAGGAAACAAACGGAATCCATTAATTTATTTAAAAATTTTGATTACCGTTTGTGAAGACCCCACAAATACAATCGATATATTTACGTAACTTTCACAGCGGAAACTCGGCTTGCAAGTACAATAGTAACGTCCTGGCATCATTCACATTATATTAACTGGAATTAGGGTTAAGTAAATAATTGTTTAAGACTTTGATTACATCAAAGCTCTCTAGAAGACCCGATTAATTTCTCATAGCCTAGTGGTAGACTGCAATAAGATAAAGACATTTTTTAATTATTTACATATAGAGTACTGCTCGAACGATGTTACTTAATCGACGATAATCACAAGGTTATGAATAAAATAAATCTTTTTAAAATTTTCGAAGGAAGACGCACTCTCTTTGGTTTTCGTTAGTTTGAGCTTGGATATGATTTTTTATACAACTGCATCGTTATCGTTGACGTAGGGTATGCCTAAGTTGATCAACCAACTCTTAATAAATATTTTCACCGAGGTCCAGATTGGAAGCTGACGTTCCGTCAACTGAGCATAGAAACTTTTAACTTCTTCTAAATAAAAATAAAAAATAAAAAATGTTTAGTGCTGTTCTATGAAAACTCGGGGCCTAATTTGGGAACCTTTTAGTGGGCTATTCGATTTACATTGGACTCAATATGGGCCGGGCCAATCTCAAGATGGGCATATGGCCCAAACACAAACGTGTTTTTTTTTTTTTTTCCTGTATGGATGCATTAGCTGGGTTTAAAAGACAATTGGATCCTTGGGTGGGCCTGATGATTTCAATTTTCTACGCGTACTAGTTGCAACTTACAACTCAAGTCCTGATTGCACTGCCCGCAGGCGATCATTGCTCTGTTTCTTTCGTGAAGAAAAGCGAGACGATAGAGTGAAAAACCAGTCCCCCTGGTACGCTTGAATGAAAATTTCAATTTATCAACTGTAATAACTGAATCAATCTCCGCCATTAGATCACTGAGCAAGTAGGATTCGGAATTGAATTGCGAAGATCCAAATGACGGATCCGAATCTGTATCTACAGGAATCGGGTTGGGAGGAACTGAGGAAGGAAGCACGTAAGATCGAGGGCGATCTCGATGTCAAACTCTCCTCTTACGCTAAACTTGGCGCTAGGTTTACTCAAGGAGGTTTGTTTTTTCTTCGTGCTTCGTTATTTTCTAGTTTAATATCAATTTCTTTAAACTTGTTTTTTGTTTTTAGTGCATTTGGATCTCAAGTTGAAGAAACAGAAATTATCGAATAGTTTGTGCGGAATGCTTATCAATTGCACTTGTTTATTGCTGCTGTAGGTTTAGTTAATTTATATTTCTTGTATCTATATATGAATATGAACTGTGTTACGAAACTGTAAATCTACGGAAAGTGTATAGTTCTTACCCAAAATTAAGTGAAAATACGTACTGATGGCCATTTAGAAGCTGAGATATTCTACATTGATTTTGCTTTCAATTTCTGCAAGTGACATCTCGGAACTAGAAGCTGTTATTATGTCTCTGGACATGTTCATTTTTCCCTGAATTTTTAAATTTGAAATTTTATTTGTGCTCTTACAATTAATACATTTCTTCCAAAAAAATTTCTCAACTAAAGTGGCGATCTCTTGTATTTTCTGGTTTAGTGAGAGTATAAGTGTTATTTTGAGGGTAGATCTGTCCCTTTAATAATCTTGGTCAAATAACATTGGTTATAATAAGGAGTGATTTTTGTCCTGGGCACAGCATTTTTCCATACAACCATTTTGACAACATTATAAAACATTTGTAAATTGTGTGCTTTTGTTTACTTGCTCAGATTCTGATCCTACATGCAGGATTATACTTGTCTACCTATTCACATACTAGATAATAGCAGAAAAATCCATTTCATTTCAACACTGATAATTTTACAGAGTTTAATGACATCAAACAAAAGCTTTTACCATTGTGAATGTCGCATTGTCTTGCATTTCTTGATTGAAAAATTATAATTTGATTCCTTTTGCCAGGAGATTCATCGTATGATTTGACTTAATATTGAGTTATGACTTCTGCTGTTCAGTTTTTGTCAGCTTACATCTCTGTTAGCAGTTATGTTCTCATTTGAAGCCTCAATATCTTGGGGGTTCTTTTCCTTTCTGATGATATTTATTTTCTCAGGTTATGTAGATGCTGGTTCGCCAACTGTTGCTGCCGGCAGGTCATGGAAGTCCACGGAAATGGAGATCCAGTCATTACTTGAGAAGCTACTAGATATAAATGACTCAATGAGTAGATGTGCTGCATCTGCTGCACCAACTACATCTGTAACTCAGAAACTTGCAAGGCATAGAGATATACTTCATGAGTTTACACAGGTTTATGTTATGTTAATATGATTTTTTGCCCTGGTTATGGACTATTAGCAATGAATTTTTCTTCTGTGTCACTGAATAGTACACTGTTTAACCATCAACTGAAGTTCACATGGT
This sequence comes from Azadirachta indica, assembly GCA_022749755.1. NCBI lineage: Eukaryota > Viridiplantae > Streptophyta > Magnoliopsida > Sapindales > Meliaceae > Azadirachta > Azadirachta indica. The sequence continues at coordinate 22,090,486 of CM040440.1, forward strand.
TCAATATACATAATTGGCTTTGTGGTGGTCGATTATATCTGTCATGCCACTTCTTTTGATAAGCAAAAGAAAAACATGGGTGACCTAGGTTATGATAAACCCTTGTCAGTCCACATACTTAGCACCTCTCTTCGAAGGTCTAGTCAGCTACACTTTAAACTACTTCATAAACTGCACGCTTAAGAATTTTGTTCAACAATTTATTTTCTGTATTAATATTTGTAAGATTATTTCTCACATGTGTTTTCCCGATCCGTATCTTATTATGGTATGGACTGGTGCTCCCTTGTTAGTGATCGCCAAACTGCTGCTGGCATTGTAGACTTGACTTGATATGGCTCTGTCTTGAGAGTTTCCTTACAGTTTTAGTTTTGAATTCTAATTCATCTACTTATATGACTGCCTGCTATCTTATTAGTGATCCCCCAAACTGTTGCTAGCATTATAGACTTGATGTGATATGACTGTCTTGGAGTGTTTGCTTACAGTTTTAATTCTAATCTATCAATTATAGGACTCCCAGCTACCTCCTTGGTGATCCCCAAATTGCTGCTAACATTTTAGACTCCTCTTGTCTAGTGTTTTATCTTTACTAAAATGTTATCATTGAACAAATGGCATGTACTTTGTTAGGAATTTAGAAGAATCAAGGGAAATATAAACTCAATGAGGGAACATGCGGAGCTTCTGAGTTCTGTCAGGGATGATATCAGTGAGTACAAGGTCGGCATTATTGAAACTCTCAAATTATGTTGTAATCATTCTAAGCACTACCAATTATTTCTAATTGTTTTTCTCAAATCTAAGTATGATTTGTCTGCCTTCTTGCAGGCATCTGGGAGTATGTCACCTAGAATGCAGATACTACGAGAGCGAGCTGCCATACATGGAAGCATATCTCACGTAAGCTCCTACTGCTCCTTTGCACTGATATATGCATTACAATGCACTGGAAGTTGTTTCTCCTTATGCTGCTATTGCCATGAGCTTTTTATGAAATATAACTCGTGGGTAGAAAAATGAAGATGTAAAAGTTGACAAGGTTGGAGATCCAGTTGCAAAGACATGTTTTTCTTTGTGATTCATGTTGATAATGAGTTTTAAGTGTCACATTGACATCTCTTACACAATCTTCTTGTGGGACATGATGGATGGATTACTTAAAAGTCAGCCATTCTTTGTTCTACTATCAACTTTTTGATGGCTATAGTTATCTTTTAGTATCTACTTGTGCAGATTTTATAATTGTGACAAAATGGCAAAACAATGAAATGGTGGAAATTTGTGTTATCAACTTATGTGAAACCCTGAAATGGTCTAAATGATGTAACATCAAGGCATCTCTCTCTCTCATGCACAAATGTGCTTGCACTTGCACAGACACATGGACATTAAGGTCAAACATCTATCTTTTGGCGTTTTTTGAAGCTGATTTATGTATTTTAATCCAACATTGCTATAGTTAATTTTATTTTATGCATGTTGGAGGATAGCACTAGTTCTGAGCTCGCTGTAGCACTTTCTTCAATTTTCAGCTTCTCTGTTACAACAAAAAATGCTTGGTGAAATCCTCAATTTTATAGTATCCAGTGCTATTCCAAAATCTTATCCTTTTTAGTTTCTAGTTTTCAATTTTAATCTTATTTTAATATTTCACTTCTCATCACAAAAAACTTCTTTAATATTCATCCAAATCAATTCTGGGTTTACTGTTGTGCAGATAGATGAAGTAATTAATCAAGCTCAAACAACCAGAGCAGTCTTGGGCTCTCAAAGGACTTTGTTTGGAGATGTCCAGGGGAAAGTGAAGCTTCTGAGTGACAAGTTCCCCATTATCCGTGGCTTACTTGGTAAGTAAAAAGTTGATTAACCTTGTCAAGTTTACTGGTGATGTATCATTAATCCTAAATCTACATTCCAGGTTCCATCAGAAGGCGGCGTTCAAGAGACACTCTTATTCTGTCTGCAGTCATTGCTGCTTGTACGTTGTTTATTATTATCTATTGGCTCTCTAAGTAACAATAGTTGTGATTTATTGATATGCATTTTATTAATTGGTTTTGTTTGGTAGGAATTTTGCTCAAGTAATTTTGTTAGAACAAATTATTAAGTTCTTTGTACTGAAGTTTATGGCACTATGCTTTGGTGCCATTGCCCACAAAAATGAAAAAGAAAAAATATGTAATCCTGTTTCATATGTTACCGTTGCACTTGGTGGTCAATTGAAAAACTAGTTGTTAGCAAAAGAAAAATGTAAATGTGGACTGCCTAGGAATCATCAGTTTGCAAGTTGGTTCCTTGTCATGTGTCAATTTCACCAGTGGTCGCAGGTTTTGGCCTAGCATGAGTTACCTTTAGCTTGTTGCATAAGCTGTTGCTCAAATTAAATTTATGATTTGCATGTGCAAAGTGCAATGACCCTTTTTGTACTTATTTATATGTATACTTTAATGCAATGGCCAGTGCATGTGAAATGTGAATGCAAAGTATTGTGTTTGGGATGATGCCTCTTTGTTTTTTCCTGCTGAATTTAATGGTCCATCCTTGTCTTGGTTTTTGTTGTGGTCCAAAGTGTTTCGCTACATGATCACAATCTGTAGCACCGTCAAACTTGCTTTCGGCCGAGCTGTTTCAACATGTTTCTGCTATTTTTCTTTTTTAACCTTAAATGAATATAAGATTCAGATGTGATAAATGATAATGCTTCCTTGTCTTGCATTTTCTTGAAATTCATATGGGTGAATTGCTCTTGAGTCAATGACAAGACTTATCCTCGTTTTATTGACAAAGTGTAGGAAGGTTAATTGTATTGCACTATTCACAGCCATGATAGAGGAAGCCAATAGTATCCTCCATTTCGTCTTTTTCTTTGACCTTTTATATTTATGAGATCGACCTTAAAATGACAATTAATGTAGCATGGAATCATTAAATGTAAAATATAAGTGAAAAAAAAAAATGAGCGAATTAGATCTTAGGTCAGGATTTGGACATGGCTTATTCACCCGGCCATTTTCCAAATAATTATCAATAATTTTGAAACCACCGGTCGCTGACGCACGACTAAACTTCATATCCATATTTTTTCCTCCTCGAAAAGCAGGCTGTCATCTCAATTCTAGCAAGATTAAGAAAATTAAGAAGAAATTAGCTGAGAAAGATACTCCCGTAAAAGTAAGAGCTTGCTAGAGGAGGAGATACACGTATGATGTGTTTTGAAACTGAACTAAGATTTGGGAATTCAGTAATTGCACGCGGCATCATTTTACGAAAACGAACAAATGATGGATCTTACTTCGATGTGTATAGCAACGCGATACTCGAGGCTACAGCACAGCCTGAGAGAGTTGAGATGATAAGAGACATCTATGACTACATGTATAGCTACGTACTATTGTAACAGGCTTATAGCTAAGCTATCACCTCATCTCCCAACGCCACGCCAGTACGTAATTCTCTTTCTTTTTTTTGATAAAAACTCAGAACGTACTTAGCTTTGGTGTCACAGTGAAATTTATACACAGATCGAGCTTCAATTTGCCAGAAGATTTAACACACTGCTCTGCTATCTCTAAATATTGTATCATCTTTATTGGGTTTCTCCCCAATAAATCAAAGTGAACACAGTTCTCTTCTCACTCCCACAGGCTTTTACAGTGTGTCATATTTACCACTGCATTTTATCGACGGATCAGTGATCAACACATGCTCTCTTATGTGAGAAGCCAACGAAATTTTACTACTTTCCTTTTTTTATTTTTAAACTTATTTGGGCTGATACTTTCACAAATTCGACAAATTTACCTGAAGTAACATACGCATGTATGTTTGCCTTGAATGACTTTAGTTAATCAAGATTATGTTTGGCAATGTTATGCTTTGAAGTAATTAATTAACGTGTTTGACAAATAACATTTTTTTTTGGGGTGAGAATCACTCAACATTTTACTTATGTTTAATATTTAGTGAGTTTATATTATAGTAAATATAGTTTTAAAATCGTAATACCTCAGCTCAGTTCTGAAGGTACCCTAATTTTCAGTAATAATGTATAAGCTCTTGTTTTAAATTGTACTGATGAACTGCCACGTTGCTATTAGAATACATATAGTTTGTTTTTGTTGAAGTTCAAATAATTCCCCATCATTCCATACATGAATGAAAATATTATGTATAGAATATTTGTTGCTTGCCAGTACATCTAAAACAATTCAAAATAATCAGCCTTCCGAATGATGTGTTTAATTTAAATTTTTGGTAGCCATAAGAATTTAATTTTCCTGCTTCTGTGTCTTAGCACTAGAGAAATTTAGGGCAATCTCTAGTCATTGTCATGCAAGCTCTCAGTACACTTCCATATTTATACTATCTGCACATTGCAGCACAACAAGACCATATGAGACAAAACTGGGTTAAGCCCAAGAGTTACTGATTATAAAATTTTACGTTTATATGGTTTCAAATGAAAGTTTTACTTGAATTTCCTTGTAAAAATTTTTACCTTTACACCTGCAAATGTCCTTACTAATTAATTTGAGCCAGCAACACAACAAAATTTGCTTATGTGTTGTTTATCTGAGAGGAAGGACTCATATACCATCGTGTTATAATGTTGTAGTAAGTGATAGGTCATCCTCATGCAAAGCCGTATGGTTGCTCCATTATCACTTTTTTTTAATACCAATATGAACAATGCTTCTGCTTTTTGGGTCATATACGCAGCAATTAGCAATTTGGCCAGGCAAGCAAGAAGTGTACTGTATGATCATCACGCGCCAACTCAAGCCAATTGTATGTAATCAAGTCAGACAATCAATAGGCACCAAGCTATATATATAGTTGTAACATCAATATATCATTTTTTTTATGTTTTTGAAATGTCAGGTGTGTGTGTGTGTATATATATATATATGATTCTTTGAAGCCCAGTTACAGCATCACCAATTGTCAACAAAAAAGAAAGATATATAAACCGGAGATAATGTGAAATGTACTTTTAAAATAGGTCATTGGCTTAGAAAGCTTTCCTCACGGAAGGTCTCCTTAGCAGGATGCAATCAATTATGTGTCTGATTTGATCTACATCTCTATGTCCCACTACAAACTATTGTATGTACGGAGACACCGATATGTCGATATCTATCTGTAATATTAAATGTCTTTTGTCTAAAGCTTAATCCAAGGACTTGTTCATTGCTTTGGTTTAAAAGTAAATTTGCAATTAATTAAAAGATTAAATCTTTGTTAAGTTGTTATCAAATTTGTTCTCATACAGCCAGAAAGCCACAGATCAATGGGAAAATATTTCTTCACAGCTGGATAATCCTTGGAACTACGTGCTTTGATGAGTATGTTTTAATTAAGTTAGAACTATTGTTTTTACGAAGTATTGTTGTGACACACTAGCAATATATGCACTAATTTTAACTACAGACATTCAAGCTGCAAAAACTTAATACACAGGACCCACGGTCATTTGTAACTGAATGACAGAAATCTTTGCCTTTAAGGGCAATTTTCGGGCAGAGAAACTGTTTTCAAACGTCAGGTCAGATTGTGATAGTCTTTTATTGATTTTTTTTTCCAGAAAAAAAAAAAATACAGTTTGGCAGGGAAATGAAAGCCATGCTTGCTCGGCAAAGTTAGGGTTACAAAGCAACATTCTTGCAATAAAAAATTATATAAAAAAAGATAAAGCCCTCTGGAGAGAAGATAAAACGTAGGTAGAGGTGTAGCTGAATGAGCTAATACTAGCTAGCCAAACGATATACAGATCTATGCAAGGACAAAGGAAATTGAATTTATATTAAAGGATCTCTGCCTTCTGTTGTCACTGACAACTACGTATCTCTGTACATATAAGAGGGAGAGAGAGAGAGAGAGAGAGTGTGTGTGAATATATGAGTGGTCAAATCCGAAAAAAAAATTACAAAGCTTTAATATTTTTTTCGAGATTTTTGTTAGTGTTACTGTTATGAAGCAATAACTTTACAGTGATTTTTCTCTAACCACAAGAGGAGAGCAAATGTCCTAGAATATGCTAATATTTTTATTTTCTGAAAATAGTTTCGCATTTCAATATTGTTTATACAAACTTCAATGCAATTTGCTCATGGAAGGTATATCTTGAACTACTGCTGGTTTTCTTCTACGAGAATACATAGAAACCCTAATTAATTCCTCCCGACTATATATATCGTGTATAGCTACATGTCCCGGAAGTAAGATTACATACGAAATGGCCATGAAGAAGAAACTTTGCACATATACTTAATTGACACTAAGTATTATATATAAAAATTAAAAAAAAAAAGACGTAGTCACTTAAATTGGAAGGATTAAAATTTTGAAGGCTCTAGTGAATACTTATATAGTTCGAAAATCATCACCTGATAATTTGATAGTATTCACTTTCTTTGATTTTAAAATTTTTTTGAGATTTAATTCTCTTGTTTGATTGTAGAATTAATAATTTTTTTCACATATGTATTTGAAATTGATCCTTCTGCTTCTCTAAATGAAAGCAGATTTTGAATTAGATCAATTAATAATATTAGCGATCTTGATTAATCGATCTCTTGGTGAATATGACTTTCTCAAGAAGAGAAGATATATAGTCTTACCGTATATTAGAGTTTCTTCATTTATTAGAACAATGCAAGGGAAAGGTTTCCATTTTGGCAAGGTCGTTAAATTTAATCAAACGGTTGAAATTAATATTGTTATAATTGTAACTCTGTCGTTAAAAAAAACCCCACATGTTCACAATCACTCACCTCTAACATTACGCATAGAATGTTAGAATCTACTAACATAACGATGAAAAGACAGATGAACCCAAATAGTGTGAGGTGGCAACGTTATACTGGAAGTTCAGGAGCTGACTAGGGCACTAAATCTATAGTAAACTACATAGAGGATAGGATGCCCGTCATTTAGGGCTTTATAGTAAACCGCACGAGTCAACACATATTTGAGGAGATAGTTGATCGCCATGGAAGATAGAGAAAGAATTGTAGAGAACCAAGAAAGAAAATTAAAAGGCATCGATCAGATTCAGAGCCTAGTTTTAACTGTGAAAACAACAGGTGAATGAGCCAAAGCTAATCACTCCCATGCACACGTCCTTTTCTCACTCCCTCTCCCCCACCTCTGCCGCCTCTGCTTTCTCTTTCTCTCTTTCCCTCTTGCACATAAACACAAAACACAAACACGCATAGCCACTGAAAATGAATTCCCACCATTCATTTTCTTTACCCTTTAACCTCAGCCGTTTATTTCCATCTCCTTCTATCGTAGTCCGTTAATTAATATTTACATCAACAACTTGTACACACTGTAGGAACGACACGTATAAGGAGATATATTTATATAATAATATTTAAAAGAGAAGAAAAATGAAGAGAGAAGGAAAAAAAAGAAAAAAAACTTTCTGGGTCTCTGTTCTATTTCCTATTATATTTATATTAGCCGTGTCTCTCTCTTTTTCTCTATCTTCTTCCACTCCTTTATATCTATAGTCACTCAACAATCAAGAAGATCAGATCAAGTAGGGATTTATCATCCCATCAGTCCACTGATCAGTCAATCAATCAATCAATCAAATCAAAACTTACAAAAGGAGAATCAGAAGAATCACAAAAGGATGTCATCTTCAACATCTGCTTTTTCACCGGACCACCTCTCTTCCTCCGAGCAGCTCTGTTACGTCCATTGCAACTTTTGCGACACTGTCCTCGCGGTATCGTATCTTTAACCTGTCTCTCGTCCCCATTTTCTTCTTTATTTCCATATTATTGTCCTCTTTCTTCTTTTTCTACTTCTTAAATGGCCTTTTTAGTTTTAAATGGCTTCGTAAATGGCTATGTGGTTTAGGTGAGCGTTCCTTGCACTAGTTTGTTCAAGACTGTCACCGTTCGATGCGGTCATTGCACCAATCTTTTGTCTGTCAACATGCGTGGCCTGCTTCTTCCTGCGGCTAATCAGCTCCATTTGGGACATGCTTTCTTCACTCCTCAGAATCTTCTGGTACTTGAAGAAATAAGAGTTCCAAATATTTACCAAAACTATCTATTTTTTTTCTTACACATTTTGTTATGTGTCGAATATATATATATGCTTATTTTTGTATTTAATTATGACTTCCATTTGAATCTAATTTTTGTCTCTCTCGGTTACGGGGGACACACCAGGAGGAGATCCGAAATACGCCAACTAATATGCTGATGATCAATCAGCCAAATCCAACTGAACCTGTTATGCCTGTTCGAGGAATTGATCAAGAGATCCCTAAGCCGCCTGTGGTTAACAGACGTGAGATTCTACACATTTTTTTTCATTATTTCATAATTTTCATTGATACTTGATATAGCTGGTTGCAAGTGCAAGGGGCAGAACCCATGGATTTCTAGGTCTATGACCTTTCATACTAAACATATTTTTTTCTAAAGAAGAGAAATTGGCCAAAGCCCTTGCATGTTGCCCTCCTGCATTTACAGTAGACATATTTGCTTTTAAGGAAAGTAAGTTTGAAAAGTTAAATTTATGTTTTCTAGGCCTGTTTCTCAACAGTGTTTGTGGTTTCTTCATGTGGCAAGAATATTTAGGGCATTATCTTTTGTCTAGCCTTCTTCTTCATTTTATTCCATTTCCTTATGGCACTGCCTAAAAGCACTCTTCAGATCTGCAGCTTTAGTTAAGCTGCAACAGTTTTCGACACTTTAAATTAAAACACCATACATACTTTAAGATGTTCCAAATGAATTCTACTTTAACTACCGGAATTTATTTTCCATTTTTTTTAAACTCCTATTTGATTTCTCTTGAGTTAGAGCTTGTCTTTAATAGTGCACGAGTGTAAATGGTAGATGGTGAATCAATAATTCTCCATCCCCCGAAAATATAGATATACACCGAATCCATATAGATAGATTCTGGAGATGATGATGAAGTGATGATGGAGTGAGAGAAAGATAATTAAAAATGAAACACAAATCTTATAAAAAGTCAGCGAAGTGATTTTAATGTGTCTGTCTGTTTGTCTCTGCGTGTGTTTTGTCTTTCTGTTCCGTGTCCAGCTCCGGAAAAGAGACAGAGAGTCCCATCTGCCTATAACCGCTTCATCAAGTAAGTCTTCAACTCCTTAATGCTACCATTTATGATATATATGCATATGCATATGCATATGCATTATGCAAGATCGAGCTTGACACATAATAAACCAATTTGCAGGGACGAGATCCAGCGTATCAAAGCCGGAAACCCGGATATAAGCCACAGAGAAGCCTTCAGTGCAGCCGCAAAAAATGTGAGATCCAAGAAAATTAGGGTTTCAATTCTTCTCAACCCTAAAATTAAAAATAAAATAAAATTAGTTTTTTTATTTTTATTTGTCTGAATCAATCTTTTTTGTTCTTTAGTGGGCCCACTTCCCGCACATTCATTTCGGACTTATGCCATCTGATCAGCCCGTGAAGAAAACTAGCATCCGCCAGCAGGTACTTTAAAATTTAACGTTTAAACCCTAGCTAATAGCGATATAATTCACTTCCTTCTTGTCAAATGTACACAGGATTAATTTGTTCATATTATTTTTAAAATTTTTTTTAAAAAAAAAAGAGTGGAAATTCATGGATTTGCGAAAATGTCTTGTTTTGGTTTGTGTAGGAAGGAGAGGATGCGATGAATATGAAGGATGGTTTCTTTGCTCCTGCAAATGTGGGTGTCAGTCCCTACTAATTAGAAGTGGAAATTAATTATTGCTAGGGTTAATTTTCTTTGTGTCTTCCGTCTCTTCTTATATCTGTTGTGTTTAAATGTTATTAGGAGTATTGTTTTAAGTTTCTTTCTAAGGAGACTGTTAAGAATTTGGGTTGCTTGGCTTGATCTGTTGTTTATTAATGGTGTGTGCGTGGGAGAGGATGATTTTGAAGTATCTAGAATCTTTGTGAAGCTAATTACTTAGCTAACAATTAATCTCCCCAAGAACCCATTTGAAATGAAGACTTTAATTTTATGGTGTATTACTTTGAATTCTTCTTAATTTCCTTCGATATTCTTTCTTTTCCCTTAAAAACTGTTATAGGAATCTTCATTTTAGTTTGCTAGTGAATCAAACACACAGAAATAATGACACAACAAACTGGGAGATAGATGTAGAGAGATATATTATATGCTCAATCATCCGGAGTTACTTCTGCTCTTTCCGCTTAATTAATTGTTAAATATTTGTTTAATATTTATCAATTTAATTATTTTAACGAAAATTTAGATGACAATGTGGCATTTAAGGTGGAACCGCATACAATCTTAATTTACTCAATCACACTCCATTATCTATAGTGTATGTTTGAAAGAATATTATGTAAGAGGGATTTGAGCAATGATTTTTTTTTTATTTATAACTATTTATGAAATAAAATTGGTAACGGCTAAATACAAGTGAGTAATATGGAGTAAATATTTACCGTAAAATAAAAGTAAATGTTTACTGTTTACCAATTAATTGAATATTTTAATTATCTAAAATTTACTAGTAATACATATATATATATATATATCAACACAGCAATGCTTCTTTAATGTGCTACCGATATTAGTAGTATTAATTATGTACACGTTATATTATTTAAAATAAGAGCCTTTTATAGATACATATATGCATATATATATATATATATATATTCCTTCAGTACTGAGCGTCATAAATATAAAATAAAAATCAACAACTCCAGGAGCGCCGAATGAGAAACTATATATACTTTTATATATAAATCTGTATGCAAGTGTCTTGTCGATCTTTGGGTGCCACATTGTTGGTGACAAGACGGACAGCAAATTATGCTGGATTAAAGGGATTGTGTTGTACTAAATTGGCATCTGTTATACATATAAGGAGTTGTTGTTGTTCTTGTAGCTATCAATACAGACCCTACTGCTACTGCATGCACGTATCTGAACTATTTGGTCTCCATTATTTAAGTTGTATTCTAATCCAGCTGCTGCAACATAATTGATATCTACATTTTCATTCTCACTCTGACGACCCTAGCTCCCTGCTTCTTTCTTCTCCCTCTGCCCTGCTTGTTGGTTGGATATTCATACGACATGACCCACGGAAGCTGCCCCAACTCTACAGCAGCATATGCAACACTTTCTTTGTTGTTGACCCTGCTCTGTTTAGTAATGAAGCTGGTCTGTTTTCTTCGACGAGTCAAAAGGTCAATCCCAACAATAACGGCGTCCGCAACGCATGGAGTTCCCTTATTAATTTAGATGACATGTCGTCCTTATATTTTATATATGGCCGACATGTTGTTCGTATCATAATATGACCGCCAATTGTGCTCAGCGTGTCAATTCTATGGGGCTCGAATTGGGCCTGTGGATAATCCAAGTTAATTGAGTTGGGGCTATCCGCGTGCCTAAGGAATTTGAGAGTCGAAGGAACGCGAAATTAGCCTGAACATGAGGCTGTTATGTTCCGTTTGAAAATAAAGCAGCCTGAATTCAGGTGTGTGGGCTTACAAAATCCAACGCAAAAAGAGTTTGTTTGTTATCGATTGCCTAAGCTAATGGAAAATGAATTATGGAGTTGAAGGCTGCAAAAAGGAACTTGAGTACTTAGTAAGCATTTTTTAAAAATGTCGCAAAAAAAAATGTGAAAGCTAAGTGGCATCATAGAATCAAACAAAAGCATAACGCCAAAGAAAATGTTTAAAATCTCTGAACTACAAGTAATTGATGATTAGTCAAAGATATTGAGTGCTAAAATATTTAATAGTCCGCTAACAAATGTTCACTGACACCAGTAATAGAAAACTATATCCATTAGAGACCATGCATTCGATGATGAAAAAAATTCCTGTCATTTGAGCAGAACCAATCATAAGGGTACGTATATTTTAAGGTGGTTAAAGCAGAAAAATGATAAGACACAAACATACTTACAATCCACGCAAAATAAGGTTTCAGATGATTAGTTTTTTGAAGAGGAACCGGAACACTACTCGAGGCACACAGCAAAGCAACCACAAGGGACAGCTCACAGTAACGGCAAGAATCTCAGTTTGGCTCAAGCAACCGGCGAGGTGAATCATGAGCAAATCGAAGTAGGATTTCTTGATTCCTATGACAATGTTTGTAGAAAACATTTCTGATGTTATAAGGTTAGCAAATGGAGAGAGAATTAATATGTATAAAACTAGGAGAAGGAAAATTGTTCTGTTTTCAGGCAAGAAAACACGAGCATTACTGCAGACAAAACTAACAAACAGAGTCTCGGAAAATGCAGCTGGGAAATCCACTTCTTAGCGCTTCAAGATACAAAGCATTCGCTGCTAAATTGTTTGCACACAAATTTACAGTCTACTAATTACAAGGAAGTATGTAGGACACATGTACACCAAAACAAGTAACTGCAAATGCCAGCATACAATCGCTTGCAGGTCACTTTATTCAACTGAAAGCTACAAGATAAATGGGATTTTGCTAAAATATTATACGTATAAAACTAGTTGGATACATAGAATTATCTTCAATTCAAGGTCAAATTTTATATATCAGAATGGCTAATATGGATACTCAATTTGGTACAGTATTTTGTGTGTCAAAGGAGCTTACAAACCAACAACAGAAGTAGAGTAAAACTGCTTTACAGATTTTTTACAGGGCACTCAACATGAGGACCCTTAGAGCAGGTGGCAAAAATCACAACCCAGCTTCCTTAAATCTGTATGACAAGTTAGACGAAGAGCTGCCAAGTTATCAGTCCCGTTGCTTTGTGAGAGGAGGAGCTGGTGTTCAGTGTTTATACAATGTTTCCTTCTTGGGCTCAACTTGAATCCTTTGGATTCGTGTGTCACTGTGATTTCCCATGATCCCTGCCATTTAGGGATTTAGAGTGGAGATTCCAACCAGAATGCTTTCCATATTTTCCTATTCCTCTCGATTTCTAAATTTCCACAATGGCAAATCATGAGCAGCTACTCCGTACATTTCATGCCACACAAATAAACCTGAGACTGAATCACTGTCCTCCCAACTTTGAAACCAGGAACCACTGTGAACCCAACCTTTCCCCTAGTTTTCCCCACCGAGTTACTCCTCCTGGTGACATCTTCCATATACACTATAGAAAAATCAACCCCTCTTTCAACTTGAAAAATATCAACCACGGGATCAAATGAAAAGGCCAACTTATGAAGAATCCATATTGAACTTGCCATATTAACAAATGACTTGTAAAACACACTAAGTGACCTCCATGAATTCAAGACTGCTTCATTTTGATCCAAATTGCTAAAAATTGATGATTCCATTGTAGGGTGGATAAGCTCTTGGTACTTCCTTTCACAAAATTTCGCAAATTCACAATTATGATTCATACTTATCAACTCCAAAGGATTACTCGATACATGCTCGAGTAATTGCTTCAATGAACTATTAGTTTTACTAGAATCCAAGTCATGCCCATTGCACATTACTTCATTGTCAACCAAACCAAAACCTTCCAAATCAAAACCTTGAAACATTCCTAAACAAACATATGAGAGAAATGCATATCGATTATGCCCTCTCTTGGCATAATCAATATCATGATAAACAGAATTTGCTGCCAAATCCAAATCCCACCCGGATTTTCTCATCAAATCAATCAAAATCCTAGTAAACTTATGTGTTGCTTGATATGCATCATGTAACATAGAATCAAAAACCCCAACAGTGAAAAGAACATCAAATGATGAATTCAAATTATTGGATAATTTTTTTGATAACTTTGAATTACACTTACGAATCTCGCCCAATTGCTTCCTCAAAGCAGCAACTTGGCTACCCTTTTGATCAATCTCTTCTTGTAACCGATTCGAAACAGTTTCTAGTGTTCTTAACTTGCTCTGATTCTCTTGTACCTGATGTTCTAAACAAGACCCAATAGCCAAATCTTCCTCAGTACCAATAAAATCAGGATTCTTGCAAACATCCCTGTAAAATTGCTTGGAATCAGAGAGTCTTTGAAGATGCGAAACCAGAGCCCTATCAGCTGCCTTTATATTTTCTTCAACAAATGGCACGTGCGCTGTCTGCAACTGAAGATACGATGCCTCAAAGGACGAAACAGTAGCAAACGTCGAAGAAATCAACGTCTGCGTCAACTGGGTATTCACCAAACACTTCTTCTCACTTGGTTTTGGCAAAAGATTATGACTTTGTTCACGTTTTGTCACCTGGGTATCTGTCAACGAAGACTCTGCAGTAAAAATCGGAGATTTCGGTGGCGACTGTTGTAAAGCGTTGGGCGGCCGGTCAGGTTTGATCACTACAACTTTTTGGTCGATGATGAAATCCTCGGTAGAGTCGAGGAGCGCAAAACCTTCGGAATCGGAGGGATCATGTTCCTCGTCATCAGCAAAAAATTCGAAGGTTTTGGTCTTGAACGCGAGAGCGAATTTCTGAAACATTTCAGAAATTTGCGGGGGTTTCCCGGTTGTTGTTGTTATTGTTGAAGGCGAGCCATCCATGATTTCAGGCATCGCAAAACGCAGAAAAAGATTATTTTCTCAGCAATTTCCTCCTCCTCGAAAATAAAAATTAGAGCTTTCTTGTACTCCAATCAATACAAAGATTTGCTTGATGAAAAGAGAGAGAGCGAAAAGTCTTGAGTTGTACTACTCTTCCGCTTTGACGCTGTTTGTATTGTGCTTTGGATGTCTTGTAAGGAAGGTTATTCGGCTTTGCTTTGGCTTGCTCTACTTTTCTGTTGGTTTTCCTTTTTCTAAATTTTTTAATCTAATTTTCCTTTTAGTATATATATTCTCTCTTCATTCTACTCCCCTGCTTGTGCTGACTTTTTGGGTATGTGCTTAACAGTAACAAGAGATTTACTTTAAAATAGTATTTTTGACTATCCAGGTATGATAATTGCAGACAGCAATTGCGTTTAACACTTTGGAAATCCCAATTTTTTTCAAAAAAAAAAAAAAACGACACTGCTCCGATAACAAGTGTCCTACTCCCATTCTAAAGATACTCGGGAACCCTTTCCCTCTTAATCACTACAGAGAGGTAACAACTGCCATACTCACTAGTTTTTTTAATTTCCATTCTGAGCGACTAGATTAAATATTAGTAGAAGATTACATTAAACAAGTTAAGTTTAGCACTAGCACTTGATTTATCATTAATTAATTAATTAACGGACTAAACTAATTTAGTTGTCTTCTGACTAATTATTCAACGGTGGGTGCAACGTCACGTCAGGTTAGGCAGAAGGGAAAATGGGAATGATATTATTATTGGTCAGACCATCCTTCTCTCTGCTACTGTTTAAGAGTTATGATACCTGAAATTTTTCAATGGAATTTTCGCATCTTGGCATGCTTGTTTTTATCATCGCGGGTCCGATAACACTGGAAGACTGCTTTACAATTTCATTTTGGAACTTTACTATTATTATGCAGCTTTATGAAGCCTTTGAAGTGTTTGCGACGCTTTTAGCAGACAAATTGTAGTGGTTCTAACTTTGCAAGCGAAACTCCTGTTACTTTTACCATCCCAAAGAAAATCCTGGAATTAAAATGCCTGGAATTTGTTTGTGTTCCTATATTCCTGAAATTAGTAGAAAGTTGACTCTGAGAGAGGCAGAGAAGTAAGCAAAATGGGTACTTGTTTAGCGAAGATTGGTGGGCATGATGGTCGGCTTACGTAGGAAGTAGTTATATCGAACTCAGTCAATATGTGATAAAAACTCAAAAGACGTGGAAAATAAATGAATATTCGTTGACAATTGAAATAGTTATAGCGACATTACCGAATAATGAGACTATAATGAAAACATTTTATATATATAGTTTTTGGTTATGTTAAAAGTATTAATAACGAGGCACACCACAATTGGCTTTGGTTGTTATGGGTAATAATTGGAGAGATTTGTATATAGTGAAGTGAAGTGATGTGTTCAACAACATTGGTTGTAATTTCAGAAAACTGAATATATAATTAGGTAGATTTGGTGAATCTTATCGATGTCCCTCTATTTGTTTTGTTCATAGACTAGTCAGCTTCACATGATTACACCTTTTCTGTTTTTTTTTTTTTTTTTTTCTGTTTTTGGTGCCTGAAGAGTTCAAAGTCTAATAGTGATATCATAGCTCAGCCGAAAGTGTAAATGAGGCCCAAATTCATCGAACCGGGCTACAAGGGCCGAGAGTTTGAGATAGCTAAAGGCAATGGTTTTCAAATCTACACTCGAGCCGTTTTGAATGGCTTGGGGTTGCTCCAGTGTAAGATATCTTTTGGGTTTAGTTTAATTCACGCTGCTCTTGATTCTTGAACTTGGGCCATTTGAGTTATCGGACGATAAAGGCCACAATTGTTTTGTAATTTTTATCCAACTTCAAAATTTTAGATAACATATGAAGATAAAATTGTGTTGTTTGTGATAATCCCGTCATTTGACTAAAAAATAAGTTAGTAAGCGAATTATCAAGTAAATAATTCCCATATCATCATGATTATGAACATTACATTCCAATAATATAAATAAATTTTGAAGAAAATAACTAGAGGATGACTATAATTAATTTTGAACAAGGATTTATTAACTGGTAAAATTAATAAACAATAAATAATAATTTGTACATATATAGTATAGCTACTCTAAATGAGTTAAAAGACACTGATTTTATGGTTGATTAAAAAAAAATGGTTATTGTTTTGAACAAAAATTTATTAAATGGTGATTAACTAGAAAAAAAAAATACGATTGCTCCGTTTTAGCTCACAATCAACGTGGTAAGTTAAATCTTTCTCAAGTGAAAGAGAGATAAATCTTACGCTAAATTAGAACTGAAAAGCTTGTGAAAAGTTATTTTAAAAGTTAAGGTTCATTTGATATATCTTTTCAAATAAAACTTTTTAAAGTAAAGTTTTTATTCGTATAACTTTTATGAATAGAGTTTTTAATAAAAATTTATTAATCGTTTGGTTGTTATAAATGACTTTTAAAAAAAATTTAAGTAATTATTTTAATAAATAAATTTTTAATATTTTATTTTAAAAAAATTAAATAAAATTTGTAAAATAAAGTAAGAGTATTTTAGATAATTTTATTTTTTAAAAAAATTGAAAAAATTTTACTATTAAAAACTCAAATTTTAAGTTTTTTTTATAAAAGAAAAATAATTTTTTTATTTTTAAAATTTTTTTATATTACCAACCAAAAGATATTAAAAAATTTAAAAATAATTTTTATTATTAAAAAAAAAAATCTTTTTAACTAATAAAAAAATTAAACTAAACGAGCACTTTGAATAATAAACTTCAATATCACTGCATTTTATAGATAATTATAAAGGGTATTATCAAAAATCTGTTCAGAAGTTTAAATCAATATCACTTAGATGGGAAGGTTTTATTTTGTATCACAAACCTTCCTTTTAACTACTAATTGACTAACATCATATAATAAAATAACAGTAACTCCCCTAACTCCATTGCTTGAAGGCATCGTCTCTCTCTGTCCAGAGTTCTGAATTATCTTTCCAGTACACACCATTTCTCAAAATTTTCACAGCCCAAGGCGCTGCACTTTCCAATTTCAACATTAATATTACTAGCAATGCTTCTACTTTTAACTTCATCTCTAATAGCTTCCTTCTCTCCCCATACTCACCCCTTAACTTTACCACTTGACTTTTCCTCACTCTCAGCCCCCATCGAATTCCAAGCTCTGTATCAACTTTCAATTCAGAACGTCGTTGTCTCTCCATTCAGGAAACGACAATCTTTAAGTCTTTTTCGTGGCAAGCGGGACTGGCGGTCACATCTACCCAGCTCTGGTGATCGCAGATGAACTCAAAATCATCTACCCCACACCACAAATCCTCTTCATAGGATTGCAGAACAACATAGAATCTAGTTCAATCCCGTCTGCTGGATACGATTTCGTCTCTGTTCGCACAACTGTTTCGTGATATCATTCTCTTCTCTCCCCAAAAAACTTCCTTCTTTCTTACCGTTTGATAAAATCTATGTCATTTTATACTTAAAGACTTCAATCCTGATATCATAGTTGGTACGACGGCTACATTTTGTTTCCAATTTGTTGGCAGAGAGTCTTCACCGATTGAAAACGAGTAAGCATGCGTGTGAAAATGGGTAAGTATGCCCTAATTTTTACAAACGAAAGCCACAAAAGAATTATAGTCTGCTTTTACCAATTTATCCCTGAAGTTAGCAATCAATTAACAGTCAACCCAAACGTTGGGGGAGGTTTGTGATACAAAGATGAAACTTTTCATTTAAAAGATGCTTTTTAAAACCTCAAAAAGTATGTGATAATACCCCAAAGTTATAATAATGAGGTGTTGCTTCATTTATTATGATTAGTAGTCCGGGGTAACACGAGAAAGAAAGAGTATCAGAAATTTTGTGGACGGGCGAGAGTTAAGGATTTGAATTTGTCATGTAGGTATACGTTGAACAATAAACCTGAACCGCATTCACTTTGATGTGAACTTCTGCAGCTACCTGATGCAAACGCATTACTTTTCCCTTCCTTTCATAGAGCATTGAATTGTAATGTTATCTTTTGTTTGTGTCTTACTCTGTTTTGTCTTTTTATACTATTCCTCCCCACTTCAATTAATTAACAAATATAGAATTTCTGGTCTCCCTTTGCACATACTCATTTTTATGCTTCATATATATTATTTCTTCAGTTGCATTAATTCTCTGTTCCCTCTGCCAATCAAAATTACTGTTTACGGAAGAAGAACTCGATATGCGATGATAAGACATTTGCTTTATTTAGAGAAAGCGCGTGGGAAGATCGGCACAAGGAGCTTTTAGGTTTTGCTTTAGTCAATTCGTGTAATAAAGGACGATCCCTCTCGGTGTAGTATAGTCTGGATATGATGCTAGTACTGGCTTAGCTTTAGCATATAACCGGTGATCGTTTGTGTGTGTGTGTGTGTGTGCGCGCGCGCGGGGCAGATGTAGCTGCGTCTGCTCTGCTCAGAAAATAGCTGCCCTGCACCACCTTCTGGTTTTCTTTTTGTCCTTTTTCGCTTATGCGTACGGTTCATTCATGTATGCCAACTTTCCTAATCTCTTTTTGTCTCCAGCACCCACTACTTCAAGCCATATGTAAATACCCAACTCGCCCCTCTTATTTGTATATCATTACAGTTCACAGGCATTCTAGTGAGCATGAACTGATAATATGAACAAGGTTTTGAAATGGAAAAAGGATTTGGACCCAGCGTAAATAAATAAGAAATAATATGGTCACATTTTGAGCTATAATCCCACTTGCTTTTTTTTTTTTCTTAACAGTTCTTTTCACAGATAGCTGGAAAAGTTCACTGTTTCATGTCTTGTCATTTAGCATTGAGCACTGAGGGGGGGAGAGAGAAGAAAGAAAGAGAAGAAGTAACCCAACCATACACAAAGAGGCAAATGCTTAGGGTTTTAGGGTTTTCGGGACACGGGCTCTTAGTAAACAGCAGCAAAGGGAAGAGGAAAGTTTTTGATCTTGAATTGAGTTTCTGAAATTATTTATACTATTCCCCATTAATTGTTAGCTTTTCTAAAATTTGTTTGAGATCCCATTTTCCAACTTTTCATTTTAATTATTCATGTTGAAAAGTTTTAATTTTTGCACTGCGAAAAAACAAAAAAAAAAAAGAAAAAAAGCCTGGTTGCACTAGAGTAGGCTACATGTTGTATTAATACTCAAAACATAATTCAACATCTCTTTAATGAGGCCAAATATCTTCCTTCTCTCTCTTATTCTTACATTGGTAATAGTACCACCAACCTGTACCGTTTGCCAGGCGCCGTTCTCTTTTCTAACACTCTTTCTCTTTCTTTTTCTCTGTCTCTCTGTCTCTCTCTCTCAGAAAATGGTTAATCCAGCAAAGTCTCCATAAATCCTGTCCGAACTCTCTTTTTCAAACAGCAAAAAGAATCATGGTGAGTTCTCTTTTTCTCTCCAATTCTACACGGCTTTAATTGATCTCTTGCTTCTTTCTGAAAGTTAATTGAATTAATTATATTTCAATAATGTATGCAGTTGGTTTCTTCGCATCCACCTCGCTGGCTTGAAGTTCTTCTGAGTGAAAAATTCTTCAATGCTTGCATAATTCACGAAGAGGAAAAGAAGAATGAAAAGAACATATATTGCTTGGACTGTTGCACCAGTTTATGCCCTCACTGTTTGTCTCTTCATGGTTCTCATAGACTCTTACAGGTTCTTATCTAAACAAAACAATTCACTTCACAGAGAGAACTTCAAGAAGCTACCTTCTTTTTTATATATATATTCTTTGTGCTTCTCCATCAATTCTAATTTTACTTTCTTTTTTGACTTTTGTCTTTGATTTTGAAGATTATTTGCTTTGCATGTTTCAGATAAGAAGATATGTTTATCACGATGTTATAAGATTGGATGATGCTGCCAAGTTAGTGGATTGTGAGTATGTACAAGTAAGTCCCGACTCTTGATCATAAAAAACCAAGCTTGAATTCCTTGTCTTTCTCTCTCTGCATGCTGAGAATCTTGTGAACTATGCCTTTGTTAAGGAGAATTATAGTCTTTTTCTGTGTCCTTGTTTGGAAGTTTCAAAAGTAATTTAAAGGAAATTGTAAATAACTGGAAAACAAGAAATACCCAAATTTCAATCTGATTCTCCCAGAATTCTAACCTGCTATTCTGTTATTCAACTATTTTATACTGTTCCTTATTCACTTTTTCTGTAATCGTTCTCCAGCCTTACACAACTAACAGTGCAAAAGTGGTATTCATAAACCAAAGGCCACAGACGAGGTTTAGAAGTTCCGGTAACATTTGCAGCACCTGTGACAGAAGTCTTCAAGATGCATATCTCTTCTGTTCTCTCTCTTGCAAGGTCTCTTTTCGTTACTGTCTCTCCATTTTATCAATTACCCACTTTATAGTATTACTTATCTCATCTGGGCTTCATTTATTTTTCTCTTAAACCATTCTCTTTGCCCTGGACCAGATTGATTATCTCATAAGAATACAAGGTGGCCTGTCAAAGTTTATCTTTGAGTGCAAGTTCTTGCCTTTACCCGATTCCAGTTTTGACAACAGTCTCATGACTCCTGACTTGGTTCTTGAACCTTCCGGGCCGACCCGGACGTCCTCCGGTTCGGATGGACATGGTGGGGTTGGATGCAGAACTCTTGCTTGCGCTGAGACAACAAAGATTGCGAAGAAAAAGAGAAGTAGCAAAACGGTATGTCGTCCGATATGGTCTCCGGTACCCGAGATCTCGGTGAGTTTGATGAACAGAAGAAAAAAGACTCCACAGCGAGCTCCTCTTTACTAAATCTGCGTTGGCTAAATTACTTGGGTAGTTTTTATATTTTTGAAGGGCAAGTAAGGGGGTAGAAAATCTCCCAATTTTGTAGAGGAAACACTGTCAGTGTTAACTGTGAAAGGAAGCCCTTTTCAATTTCCTTCTCATTTTTATTTACTACAGTCTGTAACTTAAATATATTCATCAATCATATGTATCTCTTACGGTTACATTTGTTAAAAATTGCTTGTTTAAGTGACTCTTAGACTTAATAGAGTTTGATGCACTGAGAGTTACAATAGAATATATTAAGAAAAACAAAAAAAAAAAAAAGTAAAATCAAGTTGGAGGATTGGATTTGGGGAATGGGTGCTGAAACAGTGAGAGAGCCAATCTCTTTTGTTTCTTTTCATTTCTCTCTTAACCTAGTACAAGATAGTGACAAAATCGTCAGGCTATGTAACCTTTTGCCTTCTCTTTGTTTGAGAAAATTCCAACTATCATACAGGGTTCAATTTTCAACTTCATAGGAAGGTCATGCGTTATTCTTGTGATTTTCCTTTTTCCTGCTTTTATCTTGTTGTTTCTCGGCATTTCTGGGTAAATAAATAATTTAGGCAATGAGCTTGTATGCTTTGCTTATCACAATACCGCCTGACCCAATTGACAGTACATCTTCCTCCATTCTCCTTGCAGGAGATACTGGGCACCATATATAATATCATTAATATAGCATTAATACTTAAGAAAAATTAATGGAACTCTGCTTAGTTTACTTGCACTTGCAGGTCCGGGATGCGAGTTCACTCAAATTTATTGTTATCTCATTTCTTGAATGTCAGGCTTCTCATGTTTGCTCGTACGCAAATGCTGGTTATGAATTAAGCAGAGATGTCTTTTACAAATTACTAATAAAAAGATTACTACCAAATAAAAGACAGGACCACAAGCAATAATAGAGCTTGGACAACTACTCGCCGAGCATTTGATACTTGTCTCCAAAGCCTTTATGCTTTGGGAGACAGATGAAGACATGAAACTCTGCAAGTGTTACAATGGCATAGTATTCATATTACCTAGGAAGTTAACAGCGTTAAATTAAACATGGAGATGAAAGACAGACCTCGAATTTCCTTACAAACAAACTTAAATAAATGTGGCAATTGTTATATTTCTCTTCTGCTTGTTCAAGCATTCGGACCACCTCTGAGACACCTGCTGCAATTTCGTTCTGACTCCAATCTTCGGGCAGATCAAACTTCATCGTCTTCAATCGGTAAACCAATCGAGTTTGCTCTGGGTCAACCACGTTAGGCATTGACTCTAAGTCGTTCTACATCAAGTCAATTCTTTGCACTCGAACTACAAAATCAGCACACTTAAATACAGGAGAAGTATTATCTAATGAACCAAAGAGGAAATTCGAATTTCTTACAAGCAATCGCATCTATATATATATACTGATATTGTTTTTTTTTGAATTTTTTACTAGGCTGTACGTTTTGCAAACATTGTTCCCCGATGATCATGCTACTCAATCTCCACCACATGTACGCATGTTATTGTTCTTCTTCTTCTCGACTTCACCTGCACAGCTGCACCCACATTAATGCACACTCCGGCATGAGATTTTTGACTGAAATCAGTGTTGTTAAGGTGAAGGAGATGGAGAGGAGAAAATATTTTTGATTCTTTAAAAAGTGCTGGAGACGGAGACAGCGAAGGATCATCGAAAATGTTGAGTAGTCTGTAAGGAGGCATTGTTATTTAAGAGAGTGAGACTAAAGTTTTGCGGGCTGGTAATAGGAGGAGAAGATGCGTTAAGAGAAAATTGAGAGTGTATGGTGAATGAATAGTGATGGGTCAAACTTAATCAGCGGAGAGGTAGAAGGGAAAGTGAGAACTAAGAGAATTTGAAAGTGAAGTAGCTGGGCAGTGATACCGTGACTAAGAGATTCGCCGCGTACGTACATGATTCTTTAAAAGGACGGGTGATTTTTTACGTCAGCAACGGTAACATAACAAGTTCACTGGACTGCAGTTCGCTACCAAAATCAAAATTTTTTAATTTAGTCTCCCTTATAATAAGATTTAAAATATAGTTCAAAAATCTGTGGATGCTTTTATGTCTCCTATTCAGCCGGTAATTATGCAAATTCTAATTTTATTTTAAAATTAGTTACTGTAATTTTATTTTTTTTAAATAATCATGGTATTTTTAAAATTAGTTTATTAAGATAGTGTTTATTTTTCTACATAAAAACTTAATATTACTGAAATTTAAATTTGATTAGTGAGTTTTTTTTTAACTCATACATTTAAATATAAATGTTAAGTTACTTGTTTTTATAAAAATAAAAAAAAAAATTGATATGTTGACATATATGTCTTAAAAAAAATTTAAAACTTATATGATAAGTTATTAATATATATAAATGTTAAAATAATAAATTAAATATATTATTAACAAATAAAATATTTAATTCATTCATATGTTTAATTACTTAAATTTAAGTTAAAATTTATAACTTAATTACATTCAAATATTTTTAATAAATATTTATATATAAGGTAAAAGAATAAAACGATTATTAAATATTTAAGTAATTATATTCAAACTTTAATCAATAAAACAAATAAGACTACGTTTCTAAATAAATTTTATTCGTGATATGTATAATTTACATTCAATTTAAGAATATTACTTATAATTTTTCCAAACACTTTGGTCCAATAATGAATTCCACCAAACACGAACACGCTTTAATTAGATCATAGAAAATAATTTCTGTGAAAATTTCTTTTCAATTTAGATTTAAATTGTTACTAATGTTAGAATTTCTTAACAAAAATACAATTTATTTAAAATTTTAGATGTATTTATATATATTATTTCATAAATTTTAGTATACAAATTAATAGAAAGTCATTGTTTTATTGATACAAAAAATTGGTTTGTATGCAGAAATTTATACGAATAATTTTTATGTTTAATAAAGATAATAATAATTATTTAAGTAATCGATGGACTCGTTTACTAGAGTGTTCTGATTGGGAATTGGGATCATGTAACATTTAGCTTAAACTAATCAGGTTTATTCTTAGCTATTGGTGACAAAACATTTTCACTCACTATATTTTTTTGCATTAGCTAATGGCATATATTTATTATTCGATCTACATTTATTTTAAATTAATAACCATGTTTACCAATCAAATGTCAACTAAGCGATTTCATTTCATGCTGTTCCAGATTCCAAGCATTTGTTCACTCCACATGCACAGTGCCACAATGAATGAACATTGGTTCATTTGTATTTTGAAACTTTTAATTAATTAAATAATAAAACATTATTTTATATCAAAATTAAAAGTATCGGATCAATTTGATGGCGAATTAAACAAATAATTAAATGCCGACAAATTGTAGTTAATATGTAAGTAGATTAATCATTCTGAAAATTTCATGATTCATTTTTAATTACATTTATTATTGACATGGGCCGCTATATTCAGTTGCAAAGGAACTGACCCCACCAACCCCCGCCCACAAAATAAACCCACAAATTAAAGGCTTTCTCACCAGCTCTTCCTGATTTTCCCTTTTATCCTTCCCAAATGCCTTATTTTACCACAGCACGTTACTGTGAAAGTAAAAATTTGCAAGGGTAATTTTGTCTCGTTCGATATATATGCTAGATCAACTTCTTTCGTAAAAAAGCGAACCAAACGAAAGAAATAAAGGGCCCGTCTAATCGTGTCAGGACAACTTACGTCACAGCCGTCACAGCTTTCCAAATCACCGTTCGATTCCATCACCTCCACAAAGGGACCCACGTTTCCATCAGACGACTTAAATTTGTCACCGCTATCATAGTTTGTGAGAAAATACACATTTCTCTACCAATTTTAAAAAACATCAAACTGCCTTGTTATATCTGCATCCATTCTTTAATACCGTATTTTATTTTTCTTCGAACCCTACTTTTTTTGATTTTCACGAACTTCATAAATTCTTTATTTTATTTTGTTTAAATAGGAGAAAATCTGAAGCAAACTTTTTTCATACAGAGCCATGAGTTCTGGAGATCTTGTCAACATTCAGCCTGCAGAGCTTAAATTTCCATGTAAGTGTCTTCCGCCGAATTCTTAACTTTCTGTTTGCTTTCCAAGAAACTTCATAAGAAAACAAAAGAGAAGAAAAGTTTCTGATACGATGTTTGATGTTACTCTGGCTTTTAACTTACGCGACGATCACATAAATTAGGCTAAAGCTTTGTCTACTAATCTTAGGTCCTAAGCTTCATCCACTTCTTGGCGACTGTCCCCTAATTTTTGCCTGACTGCTGAGACATTTGGAGATAACCCTAATTTGTTTGAGCATATAACTCACACTTATTTTCATTTGGAGTTATTTGAAGTTGAAGTGTGGATTAATAAATTGAATGTTTCATTTATTAATAATTTGATTCAAACGATTATATGCATTGATTTTGTGTGTTGGTTCTTGTAATGTCTATTGATTGTCTGCATGTTCTATGACACATAATCAAATAGTTGAATTGAAGAAGCAGAGTTCTTGTTCCATGCAACTGACCAACAAGACGGATGAATATGTAGCATTCAAGGTAGTCCTCCGAGTTATAATTGTTGTTTAACGTGCTGTTTTTTTTTTTTTTCAGTTCACATTTTGTTATAATAATTGTATTTTGTGCCATTTATGGTACGTTGTAATTGGATAGGTTAAAACGACCAACCCCAAAAAATACTGTGTTCGTCCTAATACTGGTATCATTTTGCCCAGGGCAACATGCGGAGTTACAGGTAAATATGTTTTATAACTTTTGAATTTCAATAGAAAATTTTCTTCACATTTGTGTTTTGTTATTTTTATTACATTTATGTAACTTGTTCCTCCTCACGAATTGCTAGTTGCTGGAGTAAAAAAATTTTTTCTTTTGGTTTACCAACTGCTTTGCTTAATGATTTCTTTAATGGTTTGCTGCTGTGGAATGAATTGTGGCAGTTACAATGCAAGCACAGAAAGAGGCACCTCCTGATATGCAGTGCAAGGACAAATTCCTCCTACAAAGTGTTGTTGCTCCAGATGGTGCCACAGCAAAAGATGTAGTGCCAGAAATGGTGGGATCTTTGCTGCTGTAGTTGTCTTTTCTTGAAATTCTATTTAGTGTTTAATCTTTTTGTACTCTGATGTGTTCTGAATTGGATTGTAGTTTACCAAGGTGGATGGTAAAGTTGTGGAGGAGTTTAAACTGCGTGTTGTTTACATTCCTGCTAATCCACCCTCACCTGTCCCTGAAGGATCCGAAGAAGGATCTTCTCCGAGGGCATCTTCACAAGAGAATGGGATTCAGCATGTTTCGTCATTTGACGATGTAAGAGTGGTTTTGATGCTGCTCTATGAATAATTTTCTTTTAATGAGCTTCTGAGAAACATGGATGGAATGGTTAATAAGGAATTTTGTTGCATTTTTAATGCTATAAATCTCAGGTATTGAGATCATTAGAGGCACCTAAAGAGAAGTCATCAGAGGTAAATGCTCTCTTTGCCTGTCTTTAACTTTGATCATAGAAACTGTTGTTTTGACGGATGTCATTTTAATCATGTGTCTTCATGAATTTTCTATGAGTGATTAAAGGATGTTCAATGTTGCGAAGTATCAATGTGTAATCCTTTTATTCTATCCTGCGTTATTTAGAGATTAAACATTATACTGGTTTGGTGCTAAACTCTTGCTTAATATAGTCCTCGATGGGGAATGATTTTGATATCCTCTTTGAGTTTATAGAAGACCTGAAATGAAATAGCACAATGATAATGCATTGACTAAAAATGTGGAAGCTTTCAGTGTGGTGCAATAATAAACTCTTTATTTGGGTTTTCCCATGCTGCCCGTGAATTTGAAATTTTGATACTATATGAACCTTTGTGATGAATGATGGTAAAGAACTCTACAGAATTGTGGATCATAAGAGTGTGAGAGAAACTGGGCCTAGATGCTGGGCGCTGCAGTTCACTCTAGGCACCAGTAGCTTTTGTAGGTAGATGAAATGGTTTGCCATGCATACAACTAATGCTTGGGCTTGATGGAGCTCTTGACATTGAACTAATGTATAGGATAAATGGTGCTACTATTAGTTATTGGAATTATAAATTCCAAGTGGTTGTTGGGTGCGGCATATCCTCTTTTGAAGTTTGCTTCAAATGAGTAATTGTGTCATCAAATGTTTTCTTATGGATATTTTCTTTGAAATTGCTTGATCTCTGGTCTACTCTCTCACTGATGAATATTTTCTTTGGATTTGTATGATCTCTTTTCTTCAGGCTTGGTCAATGATTTCTAAGTTGACTGAAGAGAAAACTTCTGCTATGCAACAAAATCAAAAGCTACGTCAAGAACTGGTTGGTTCAGATATCTTTATGTTGAATATGTTTATGCTTTCTATTTAATGCTGTGTTTTCAATGGTTTTTTACTGGTTGATCTTTGTTTTGCTTTTAAGACCAATATTGCTGGCAATTAGGAGGTCTTTATCTTGATAAGTGAGATTTTCTAATTATTATATTTCTTCCTTTTTCAATTGACTGAAAGTGGCTATCATCCTTGAGTAAAGTAATCGTACTAATGAAATACCTTCTTTCAGCATTAAAGTTACTTCATCAAACCTGTTTGTTGCATTTAAGATTGCACTTGCCTGGTTACAGGCTCTGGCACGTAGTATTATTTGTTAATTTGCTGCCTTATATGAACCCTGCTTGGCTGGTTCTGCCTTTTCTTCCGTTTTATTGTCATTGGTCTATAGTTTGCCACAAATTGAAAAATTAGGTTATAGCTGTTTAGGGACCATAACATTCAGTGAATTCTTTAGTTGTCAATTTCAATTTTTCCCAACGTCTATAATTTTCTCTTAAGGGGAAGTTGGAAAAGAATATTGAACGATTGTGCTTCCATTATTCTTTAGAAAGATATTTACTGATTCGATGCTGATGAGTTTGTCTTTTCTCCAAAACTACAATGAGATTTGGGATTTGGAAGTGAGGAAAAGTTTAGGACATTGAATCCAAGATTAGTTAACTACCATGTTAGTTGATTGCAAAGTTCAGGAACTACCATTTTGTTCTTATCAAGGGAAGAGAATGCGCTGGCAAACACAGCAAGAAATTTGATTTCCAGTACTAAATCTCTTGCGTTAAGCACTTGCTTCTTGTTTGTTTGGATATTTTACTAGCATTTAACATGGTAATGGAACAGGAATTGATGAGAAAAGAAATTAGCAATAGTCGTGCTGGTGGTTTCTCTATATTGTTTGTTCTGCTGATTGGTCTCTTTGGTGTCCTGGTTGGCTATCTGGTCAAGAGAACTTAGCAGCTGCAGTCCCAGCAACTGGTGGTCGGTGTGAGCTTCAATGTTATTGGTATTCCAAAATGATTAAAGCCATTTTACTTTCCAGTGTGTATAATTGTAGCTCCCTTATATATTATTAGCAGTTTCAATGATTGATTTGTTTTGAGTTGGAAAACGATCCCATTTTCTACGAGCATGGTTTGGCTAGGTAGGTGTAGGCTAATGTAAACCCAGAAAAACTGCATGAATTGACTTAGTGTCGAATATTGGAATGCGTTCAATCACATTTACTCCTTCGATTGATTCATCTATCTAATTATTGAATTTGTAATGCAGGATACGTGACAGCATTTATTCATTCCAAACACACTGACAGGATATTATAACAATATACAAGTAATATCGATAGATACTATATATGCAGAAAATTAGCGGGCGTGATCATCTGTATTTTTAAAATGTTAATTTGATGGCTAATCCTTGCTGATCGAGTAAAGTAAGAACCAGCATTAAAATTGCCATGAAATTATTAACATTTTAACCAATTTTAAGCTGGAATTGGCAATTACTAGTTATTGGCAGTTGCTGCGGTTGCTGTGGCTCGAGTTTCAGAACTCGGAATGGCTGCCATGTTTTCATGTGCTCGGCGAGGGCATGGCCAGTGTCGACGAGTTTCGTGAAGCTGCCAACATTTTACTCTTCGAGCTACGAAGGCCCCAAACATGGTTCCCAACATAAACGTGAACCCTGTTTTGACCACGCTCATGTTGTTCAGATATTCTTCAGCTGTGACTGACTGTGAGATTCGGAATCAATCAGGGAAAAGAAGGATTAAGTAGGAATATGACTGCTGTGTTGTTAGGTGAGTGAGTTGCACTCGTATTTATACATCAGAAGTGCCTTGGTGGCGAAGGCTTTCTAGATTAATTTTCCTTGGGGGAAAAGCTTGCTCGGTTGGGAAGTTTCGCCGTTAGTATTGCTGGGGGCGTTTTCGTCAAATTTGTTGAATTGGAGCTTCAAAGAGTGCAAGGGTCTTCTCCGCTTGGTTAACACAGGTCTCCATTGATTGGGCTGAGGCAGACTCAAAATAAAAACCTATTCATGATGGGCTAAGCTTGGTCCAACATAATTGGTTACGAGCTAGCAGCTCCTTTTCTCTTTTACTTTTTCAACGGTTGACGTTTTACAATCAGAAATATCAAAACCTTGCGAAATTCTTAACTGTTTTTATAATTAAAAAAAAATATCACAACCTTTCTACATCGCAGCATTTGATTCATAAAAAGCTATATTACTCCTAAAATTTTAGCAAAATATATTATTTTTATAGTTTTTTTCATTGTTAGAATCTTGCAAAATCTACACTCGGACTTGGGCCTTATAAGATTGGAACTTGTTCTACGTTACAGAGGGATATATACCTCAACTAATCATTTGACTAACAGGTTGCTTTCAGCATATTAAAATTTAAGATGCCAACTTAAAAAAGAAAGAAGCCACCGGCACATAACATTACTTAAGTTTTATTAATGAAGCATAGAAATTAAGCAAACATCATCTATTTTTCTATCCTGATTTAAGTCAAGTCATATATCTGTAAGTTATTATTAATAATGAAAAAATTAAAAGCAAAATATGTTATCTTTTTGAGGTGCAGTTAATAGAATTGGCGGACGGGGCCGCATTTGAGAGTGCATCCATTTAATAAAAGGGCCACGAATTTTGTTGAGTCTGTGTTTAAACCGGATAGGATTAGGTCCGCTTAGATAGTGATAAGGGAAGAATAACTCCGCAAATAATTCAGAATCAAAAGCTCGACAGGTTGCAGGATTAGGATTCGTTAGTAGCTAAGAAAACAGCAGCAGCACCCCAAGGGGCCTCGCACTGCGCTACCTGTTATTTAGAAAAAGAATGCAATAACCGGGCCTGATTAAATGGCTGTATTTAGAACAATATTACTTGAAACTTTATTAATTAATTAAACATAAAAACCAACCATAACATCAAATCATGACACAATCTAATTTTAGGATCTTGCATGCTTCGACGAGTCATATATGTTTTATATATACTCGTATTTATTTTTTAATCAATGAAAAAGTGTAAAAGTAACCACGAAATAATTGAAGATAGATATTTATATCATTCTTAATTAAAGGAGCACTTAAAAAAATTTGCTGGGCCGCACTTGAATTGAACCGAAGTCATTGCATCAGTTTCTGTGTTGCGCGCTGCTCCCTTGAGGTTATCTTTAAGGAGAATGCAAAGGCAAACTGAAGGATCAGGTCGGCTAAGAAAGTTTAACACAGACGTTTGACAACATATGGTTCAATTGCAGGTCCAAATGCAGCTGGAGTACTTTGCAAAAAAGTGGTACATTTGTCTATATTTTCAGGTTTAACGGGGCAGTTAGCTGCTGGTGCCGGAGACGACTCAGAATATCAGAAGCTAGCTTTAATTACAAGTAGCAGGATTAATTATTGGTTGTTAATAATAGGAGGAAAAAGAGAACAATAATGTTGAAGGATATCAGGAAGAGAGCAGCAGAAGATGATTTGGAGTAGTTCATGTTTTATTTGTTGTGTTGAAAATATTAAGTAATAATTTGTGATAATTAGAATTGACGAACTTACGTTATATATATATATACTTCCCTACTCTCTCTCTCTCTGTGTATATATATATATATATATATATATATATACACATATATATATACACAGAGAGAGAGAGAGAGAGTAGGGAAGTATAGTGCCAACTTTCTGGCATGATTGATTATTAATTCATGAAGTACTGATACCTAGGTTAGAGATGTGAATTAATTGGGTTTTTATGATTTGAAAAACCCATCAAATAGGAATTCTGAAATCTACTGATATTGTCCAAATTAATTAATTATATAGCTAGTTATATATATGTATACACCAAAATTGTGGCGTATGGAGTTGATTCCGTTTTGTTCCTGTAGCTTCTAGTTTTGGCATGCTGTGGTCGGTAGTATCATGGAATTGAAGAAAATATATTAAGTTAAAAATTTAAAATGACGAGGAACTTTCCCTTTTCATAGACAAAATGTGTAAGACAAATAGAGAATTAGTTATTTAATTAAGCTTGCTAGCTCGTTAATTCTCTCATGCTGGCCTTTAATTTAATTTTCAATTCACGTGATTAAATGTAGGCTCAAGTCACCAAGCTTATTCTAGGCTCTAACTGCATGCATGCATATGATTTTGATTACTTTCATAAAGACCCAAATTTTGTACTTTAATTAATTTAAGGGTGAAAACCGGTATTGCTGTAATTAACTCTATTAATTGATGATCGCAATTAAAAAATACAAGTGAAAATTAATTAAAATTTCTGATCGGTACGTTCTACTTAATTTATAAATTATTTACTAAATGGGAATCAAATTCACACACACACACATATACCTATATATATAAAACCTGTAATTTCAATAATTAATTAATGTCGATTACCTAATATTGGTCTCACATATTTAGTGAACTGATGAGATTCTTCTAGATATCAATTTAATATATATATATATCCACATATAACATTATTTATGTTTTATGAAGCATAAAATTAAAGTAACATACATAAAATCACAACATTATTATATTAATCTTAATTTCATATGCATGAATATATATTACATGCTTAATTATTGATCAACTTCAACGAGTCATACATGCATGCATGTATTCTCTATCGTTGTATATAACTAGTTAATAATGACGAAAGTGAGGGTATATATTTCGTTTTTTCAAGTGCACTGAAAGTTGACGGGGCTCTTCATGCCGCATTTAAGTTGAAGAAATAATAAAGAATCGAGGTTGAAGTTGAAGTTGGTTTCATTCCCAATGGATTTGATAAGAGGGCAAAGGCAGATCTCAGCATCCCGACTAAGAAAGTGTGTTAGTGTTCGACAACATGGTCGAATTATAGACCCGAATGCAGCTTGACTAAGCAGAAAACGGATGCATATGGCTAGTCTTATAGGATC
Organism: Azadirachta indica; assembly: GCA_022749755.1. NCBI lineage: Eukaryota > Viridiplantae > Streptophyta > Magnoliopsida > Sapindales > Meliaceae > Azadirachta > Azadirachta indica. Next base: position 22,123,186 of record CM040440.1, read on the forward strand.
TGCTGAGCAACCAGCAGCCGGTGCCGGTGATGAATTATTGGCGGCTGCTGGTGCAGATGCCGGAGAATCTGGTAATGGATTTTCAGCTGGGGCTGGATCAGAAGTTTCGGATGTAGCACCAGCATGGTTGCTAATGGCCATGCTGATCAAGGAAAAGAAGAGAACGAAGTAGAGAAAGAGAGCAGCAGAATAAGAGGCCTTGAAGCTGATCATGTCTCTGTCCTCCACGTATCTCAATTACTTCTTAATTTGATTTGTTAAACTTACTTAGTGATAGTATTTATAGAGCTAGGCTAAGCTAGGCTCGATCGATCGGATAGGATAACTTTTGTTTAATTTATACAATTTTGGTTCGAGAAGTAGTTGGTTAGTTTTTACGATCTCAAAAACCGATTAATTCTAAAATCTGCGGATAATTGTCAAATCTTGTTACACTTGTATATCACAGACACAGCTTAGAAAGAAGATTAAAGTTTTTATATATATATATATATATATATATATAGACACACACACACAAAGAATCATGAACCATGCATGCGTGAGCGGTACATATATAAATTGAAAGGAAATAAGGGTGGCAGTAAATGAGCAAGCTTATATAATTTCCCTATCAATTAATTAATTGTCTTTAATTTCATTACACATTTAGTCGATGAAAGGGGCCGGAACGAGTCTAATCAAATCATTTTAACTTTAGTTCAATTCCATACTACAACCTAACACAAAATGATCCAAGTAGAAAGCTACTGACTACCGAAACATTTTATATATATATATATATATATATATATATACACACACACACACACATATATATATATATATATATCAACTCTTGAGAATTTTCTTATAACATTAATTATTATAATACCTACCTTTATATAAATTAATTTGACAATATCCGTGAATTTCAGAATTCCCATTTGATGGGTTTTTGAGATTGTAAGAACCGACTTTATAATCTATTAGCTAGCCCCAAGCCAGAAGGTTGAGTACAATTCCACACATCTTACAAATTACTGTACAATTAATATAACTTTCTGGTAATATTACTACCACTACACTTAATACTCTATAAATACCCTCACTCACCAATGCTTAATATATACTAAATGAATTAATTGTTAATATTATTTTCAACACAGCAAAAATAACTAGTAGAAGAATGAGTTCCAAGTCGTCGTTTTCTGCTGCTCTCTTCCTCAAGTCCTTCATCATTCTCCTTTTTCTCTTATTAGCAACCAACCCTGGTATTGCCAAACTCCTGATTCTGAATCTGAATCATCTGCCCAAGGCGAATTACCAGAACCCAGTTCTGATGCCAGCAGCTGCTTAGATATACCTGAATTATCTGCCCAAGGCGAACCATGTTGTGAAGCTGTTTTAGATTTTCTTAGCCCTGAATACAATTCAGCCCGTCTTTGCCCTCTTATTGAAGCTAGCTTGAACGGAGAGCAGGACTCCGAACTTGAGGCCGAACTCGAGTCACTCACGTTGATCCAACTCAAATTTGGCCCTTTTCATTGCGATTAAACATATACACATACATACTAATTAAATACCACCTTATTGTTACTTCTCTCGTTACTGTTACTTTTCAATAATAAATAATACGATCGAGTATGCCTCGTTAAAGCATGGAAAATTATGAAAGACGTTTTCTTGGTTTATATATATATATATATATATATATATATGCGTGTTTTCTTTATTTTTTCAGTTGAATTGATATATATATATATATATATATTTATGTTAATTAATTACTTCATGGATGTGATATGTAATACATGTAAAAAGTTAACGTAGTGGAGGAAGAAGCGAGAAGAGGATAAAAGATGGGAGAACTTGTGGATGTTAAAGAAGGAAAAAGGGTAAGAAGAGAAAGTAAACACACTCCCGCCATGATAATGAATGAATTAGTGATACTGATACACGCGCATTTGTTAATTGTTATCCATAATATATGTTTCAGATATTTATTTGTTTATTTTTTTAAAACACTTCTGATTAGACACAATCTTTACACAATATCCAAATATGAAACGAAAGGTTTCACAGCTTTCACTAATAAATATAATAACTGAAAAACTTTGGATAAAATTAATTGTTTCAATTATTAATACAAAAGAAATTAAAATCACCTTTTATTTTGCGAAGCTGAGACTCTTTAATTTCTTCTCTCGGTGTCCTCTTATTAATATTATTCTCTCAAGCATCATTCTGGGTAATGTAGCAGAAACTGTTTATTTATTTTCAAGATTAATCTTTTAAACACCAGTCACTGGTTTAGTTGAAAGTGTTGCAAGCAGTAACGTTTCACCTGAAATTCAGTAAAAGAATTCTGAAAGTTAACAGGATATTTAAATGTGCTTGCTGCATATATTATACGAATTCCAGTAAATTTATGGCTTGTACAAGGAAAAAAACAAACAAATTGTACTAATTAAGCGCACTGGAAGCCGGTTGGAACACTCTTTCCACAGTAATTCAAGAGCAAGCTCAAGTCGACGGGTACATTTAAGTTGATGCCCAAGATGTTGGCCTTAATGGCAGTGCAAAGGCAAACAGCGGCTTCAAGATTAGCAAGACCTTGAAGCAAAGTGCAGCAAGGTGTAACTGGTGGTGTTCCCACAACAACGTGAACCAAACCCAACAAATCGGCACATACTCCTAGCTTTAGAGTGTCCACAGGGCAACTAGCCTTTGCCGGGGGAGGGCTTTTCGGCTGTGGTTTTGGACTCTTGGGTGATGGAGGGCAAGGCACATTATGTGAAGTGACCATGGTGAAGAAGAGAAGATTGAGAGAAAGAAGAAGAGCAATGCTTGAAGAAGCCTTGGAAGCCATTTTCAAACCCATTGTTTACAAAGAACTTCTAAAGACTGCAAAAAGAAGATTGATTTTTCTTTTTGGTGCGGCCAATAGTAAAGTGGAATAGGGCTTTTATAGATGAAGATGCTGATATTTTTTACACATTACTTGAAAAGAAGGCAATAATGCTCATGTGAGCACATTAGATCGAAATCGGATGGCTGCAGCTGGCAATACAACTTGGCGAGGAATACGCCATGTTTTCCAATTTGGAATGTTCTGTTGCTGATTTTTTTCTGGCCTACCGTTTTGCGTAAACCACATGTAGCTAAGCTACAAAACGATACTAATTGCTATTATTAAATTGCAAAGACTCCTTTCCTTTCTCTGTTCTGACCTGATTTTTATTTTGCGTTCCGTTGTCTCAAATTGAAATTAAAAATTCATTCGAAGACAAACAAATGTAATGTCAGTTCGAAATTTTCCCATCACAGGATTGCTTCTTTTATAAACTGCATTATTGCAATATCGTTCTCAAATTATTGGGCCTTTTAAAAATAATTTTAAATTCCCATTTCCAACTAGATAGGGGCCGACTTGAGCGATAACTAATAATCCCACGCCTTTTGCGTCATGTCATTGTGTAAAAAATTCTAAACACGATAACAAACAAAAGATACGGCCAAACAAGAAAACCTCAAAGGCAATCTTTCTACCAAACCTAAGGAGGATTTCACACAGCGAGTAGTAGTAACTAACAATGTTTTATGGGAACAAAATTTAACATGCAGCTAGTTCTTGCCGAAGGAAAATAAATTCCAGTTGTTATGAGCTTTAAAGGCATTGGATGTGTCAAGAAAGACTATATGGAAAAACAAGCATGAATTATGTTTCAGATGAATAACGAATGCAGGGTCCTAACAGTTGCATGTGTTCGGCCGACAAAATCATCACAATTGAAGATTTACATAACAGGAGAGGATCATGGATACATGTCATGTATTAGAGATCCCTCACGTCATATTACTTTCTGTTTTCCTTATAGGATGTCTTACATTCAACTTGCATTCAGCAAAGAACAAGACTCTAAATCTGAATAAGTCATTAGACCTGCACTAATGAATATTGAATAAGATGATGTATTGTTTAATTGAATTACAAATTGGACTAATAGATAGTCGGAAACTTAATGGAACGGAGTTCTATCTTCAACTGTGGTTGTAAAACATATTGGATAGATTTAAGTAGCCCTCCAGGCCCAATATAAATGCCATTATGCTCATATTTTACCATAGGCACCAGCAAGTTTTAGAATGTCTATTCTAATGTCAGGCAACTTCTAAACTGCAATTGAAAATAAAAGTGCAAGCATACTAACACTTGATATTTGAGAGAGCGAGAGCATTCACCGAGGCTTCAAAAGAATTATCACTCTGTGATGTCCAATCCTAGTCTCACTAATGCGACCCAGGTGACGAAGGACCTGTAAAACATCATGATGTAAATCACTAACACTTTTCATTGTTACTAGAATAGCGTATGCATATTAAGACACAATTGATAGTTGCAAGGCTGGCTATTGCCCATAAAGTGATATTTACATGTAATTTACATGTATATGTTTCAAGGTTCTGTAGTACTAGATTTTTCTCATTAACAAAATTTGAATCTTGTGCAGCAAAGAGAACTAAAGCAACTAATATTTTAGAGATTAAAATCAGAGGATAAGTCGGCGGCAAAAGAAAGAAACCACTCAATAGTGCTTTTCTGGTGTTGTCAAGCTTCAATGCTGGTCCCCTTTTGACAGTTTCAAGGAAAAAAAAGTGCCTCTCCATTAAGTGATACTTGCATGTAGCACATATATATATATATATATATATATATGAACTCTGTAAAGCTAGATTTTCTCATTAAGAAGATATGAATATTGTGCAGCAAAGAGAACAATGAGTTCTGAAATTATATTTTGGATCTACTTTGCCCAGTATTTTGACCATGTAGAAAACTAAGCTACTAAGCAATAAAATACAGAAGATGAGTCAGTCACAGAAGAAAAGAAAGCACTCACAGTCAACATTGCTTTTCCGGTATTGTCAAGCTTCAATGATGGTCCCTTTATGTCAGTTTCAAGAAAAAAGTGTTTCCCCTTCACTGCTTCTGTGGTTGCAATATCTCTTAGCTCCTGCATGTGGTGGTATGCAAATCAGTTGCATAAATTAACAGTAAAGTACCATTGTCAACAACTTGAAGATGTGACTGGCACTAAGAAGTTACATGCTACTTGTTTGGATAGAAATAGCAACTTGTAAGTGTAGCACCAAAGTACCAATTCTTATGAGCACCTCTTAGACACTTAATAGAGAATGCTGTGGCTTTGTGGCCCAGAAGATTATTGCTATCTATCAGAAGGTACTCATTTCTCAAAAGGAACAACTATCTAATGTAATTGCAGGTGGTGAAATCCGGTTAAGTCACTTACCAGGGCTCTTTCCCAGAGATTTTCTGCCAGCTTCACGAAGAAAGGTAAAAATTATGAGCACCAGTGTGAGGCTTAATAACAATAATTGTAAAGTCAAGAGTTTGATCATAACCTTCTTTTTTGGGGCTGAAATAAGCTGAGCGTTAGCTTCAGCATATGTTGCCATGTCATTTATTGCTGCATTAACCTTCTCTAATGTAAGTCTTCCTTTCATGTATCTGCAGTTGGCCAGAGGGAGTACAAGAAATGGAACAGAATATCCTCATATAGCATCAATTATAAATGTTAAGGGCACCACTTAAAGCTCTCAGTTCATCATAGAGAAGGAAAAGAAACAAAGTAAGCAGATATACATAGTTGTTTTTGTGTTTATCTGTAAAAACTCATCTCTACAGCAAGTGTCTGATTTGACACTCAATTATTATGCATGATCTGACGATAGCAAAATATTTGTCTCATCGCACATACATGGATGAGTGCAAAGAAAACAAAATCATTATATTATCATTGTTGTTTCGATATCAAATAATCCCATCCATAAACAAATGCTGGAATGCAGTAACACATATGCTCAGCATGGCGAATTCTGGAGACACATATAATGCAGTTGTTTTCCTTTTTCTCTTAGTAATTGATTTCACAGATGCAAACCTAAATCCACATTGAAATGTCAATTTTGTGTTCTCTTCACTGATCATAAACTGCATGTCATGGGCGTATAAATTAACCTATTGTGGAGCATACGTGGAAGGTTTAGCTGGAGTTCATTAGCACAAAATTGTATAATTAAACTGAAGAAATATTAAAAAAATGAACTTACGAGGACAGAGTGTCCAGCTCATCAGAAGTTATGTACCAGAGTGGCGGAGAGCCACGACCCTTTTTCTCCTGGAATTGACAGCAAATATAGATATTAGGGAAGAAAATGTTCAGATAATTTCCATATATTGTGCGGATCAAGATAAGTTCATTTATCAATTTGGACACATGCTGCTTGTCTAATACCACTAAAATTATTTATCAATGTGTTCTTTTCTCTTAGATTAGACACCTTGGGTAATGCTGCTGGCTCCTCAGGTTTCACTGACCCAATATCAGGTTGTTGTTTGGAGGCTTCTGGCTGACTGAAACACAAAATAGCACAAGTTTTGAACATCTATGCAAGCCAAATGTAACTAAACTGTCAAATCACAATGATCCTTTTAAAAAAGGGGATTACCATCTAGTAGCATCCAAATCAAACATATTCATTCTCTGATGTAGATGTGAGGAAACATGAGCATACATGGTCTGCAGCATCTTCTGTTGCCGTAGAGATGCATCAATGAGTTTCTGCAACAAAAGCAACAAGTCAAATGAAATCATCAAAACAGAATAAGAGCAGATAGTCAACCATTTAATCCAAACCACAATCTCTCAGTAATATCTCAACACATGGAAATCAAAATACGTGGAGGTCTTAGTTTTTCCAGTTTCTAAATCCTACAAGACAATAAAATTTTAAAAATCTTTTATTTATTTATAGACTGCACTTTCGTTAGAAAGCAATGTAGCATACAGAAATTCAAGAACAATTTAACTACCTAGACTATGCATTACAGCCACATTGGCTTATAATTCAAATTGAATTCTTAGTTTAATCAGATCCAAAATTACAATTGATGTTATAGCATCTTCTTGATTGTAAACCAAAGGAGATATCTCAGACCCAAAATATAATGAGGAGCATGCCAGTGCGTTTTATTTCAAAAAAGGAGGAGTACTCTGTGGATGTCATTTTCTAAACCGCAGAATATAGAAAAATCAAACTAATCATAAACTCAACAATATTAAATATCATAAAAATATACAGTACCACAAAATCTCCAGTTTTCTCAATTTTAGATCCTAATCCAAAGAGCCTGATGGAAACGCTGATATTTAAAACCTCAATTATTTACCACACAAAATTTAATTGACAAGACTTTATTTAGAAAGCAAATGTATCTAAATCAAATTATTCAACTCAATTAAACTCAGATTATATCTACAGTTACAGTAGGCTTAATTCGATGAAATTCTTAATTTAATTACATTTCATATCAAGGATTCAGATTATTATTGATGTTATTGCTCCGTGCATTCAAAATAAATATAGTAGACCCAAAGCTCCCAATTCCATTGTTTTCCTTGATTTTCTAAGCAACAAAATAGAGCGATACTGATCAGTATAAACTCAAAACAACAAAATTAAATAGTAGTTAAAATTTCAGTTCCACGGACTCTCCAGTTTTCCCAATTGGAAACTCTAATTGAAAGAAGCTAAAAAATCCTACTATTTGAAACCTCAATTCAATTTTTCTTTTCCTCAATTTTTGTAGCAACCAAACACACACTTATTGACAAAATAAAGAGAGTAAACAACTTTAGCTTTAGCAATAGCCTTAGTTTCCTCACGCAAGCGGTCCTTGATCGCCTCCACCTGCAACTCCATCGCCTTCACTGCTACGTCTACCGCCGACAAATCAGGGACGCTACTGGCCGGGTACACTACACACAAAACCAGAAACACACAGATTATGATTACACGTTAAGAAAAAATAAGAAAATGAATGCCGAGTTGACTCACTGTTTCGGGCGATAACGAGATCTTGCAGCTCAGCGATTCGTGTGTTAAAGGAAGATATTAGAGAATCGAGCGAAGATCCAGCATTTTTAGCATCCATGTCTCTGTTTCCCTGCCTGTTTCTCTACGCTCACTCCTCTTTTTGTCTCTAGGATTTGGATTTGTTTAAGGATTTCATAACGATTTCAAATCTTGAAAAAAGAGAAAGCGTTGTTGGCGGGAAAGATTCGGGACGATTTTGAAAGTGCTGTTGGGAAATCTGGGCAGCCGTTTGCTATGTGTCGAATTTCGGAGGTCATACACACAGGGTCATGAGTGGGAAGGCAAAAATTATTTCCCTATTTAAGCGGAAGACGTCATTAAAACGGTGTCGTTTTGCTCAAAAGCCTGTTAATTGGCCCCGCTTAGCTGATTCTCTTATGGAAGTCTTCTAAGTAATAAACCAATTTTGACCTAATTAAAGTGTAACAATAATTATTATTATTGTCAATATTTTACTTTCAGCTTTATTTGAACAGCGTTATCTGAAGTGAAATTTGGAGTAACATATCTAGCACGGCTGTCCGATGGGAATAAAAAGTTAAGATTACAATTCATACTTGCGATCGATCACATAGGGAAGACCCACATTCGTGGAATTGTCGCGCCTTCCGTTAGGATTTCAGATCTGGGGTGTTTATAATCGTAAAAGTAACATTGATTTGTGTGTTTTACGATTTTAATTTCTTAAGTCACTTTATTGGGATTATAAATATCAGTTGAATTATACGTATATTTTATTTGATTTTGGAGACACCCTTGAAGTCGACGCACCTGTTGTCTCTTGTTAGATCCCGAACATCGTCCCTAGTACACATTCCAACTTTAACAAAACAATTTGGAGGTCATTCAACAAGCTAGGCTACAGAAGCGATATATGCATATATATATATATATATATATAATTGTTGAACTCCATTGGTATTAGTTTTATTAGGAGGACATGATAATAAATTTCTTGGCATGAAGACAGAAAACAATTAATAGTTAAAATCCACGTGAAGGGGGATATTTGAGTTGAGCATCAACTGTACGTTAAGAGTGGGAACTGAAAACTGATCACTTATAACTGCTGCCCTCATTTATTAAGAACAATCAACCACCATATATATCTCACATATAATTTCCTGCCCATCATCAACAGATCATATCTTTCATTTACCACCACAATAAGACTTTGATACCATCGTAATATTCGCGTAGTACTAATTTTAGTAAGAGTTGTCTTTCAACAAATAAAGAAAAATATGCCCTAGCAATTGTTGATGGTATGATCTACATGAATATGCTGACAAAACATGTGCAGGAATTTGTTACAGTACGGATGCCATGTGCACGAAACTTTTCATTTTTAGTAAATCGGTAAATGGCCCGTTAGCTTAAATGCGAAGATCAATAACGCCATTTGCTGTACAGGTGAATCCCAACTACGGCACCAAATACAATTAATTAAAAGTTAATCGATTAACTTATGGTGTTATGTTGTCTACATGATCTCGATCGATAAGTTGCCCGTCCATATATATAAGTGCAGATAACCAAGATATGAATGAAGATTCTCCACAATTTCTACTTGCCCATCTCTGAATGACAATGATGAATCGATGATAATGTTTCATAAACGTGTCATTTTTGCACTACTCATCCAAATATCGGTTGTTGAAGATGATGATGATGATAACAAAGGCGGAGGAGATATGAAAATGTTATACCATTAGCAAAATAAATTAAGAGATCTATTACTTAAAAGCACTAATATGATTTACATCAAATAGAAGATGAAAAGGATTTGCAACTCATTAAATATTCCACCGGCCTATGTTATAGTCACATATGTAGAATGTTATGCCTTTGTCGGGCTAAGCTAAAACATTTCTGCTCTGGGATATTTAGCTAACTTGTTTTCTCCAGAACAGTTTTAGAGTCAAAATAGATACATATATCCTCAAGTACTCTTGAAGAGAGCACGAGAAGAATATGGAGACTATGAAAAGATAGCAAAAAGAAATGCTTGTTTTCATCAGTTGTGAGAAGGAGGATGTGTCTTTGGAGGTGAGTAATCCGAGTTGAAACCAGGATGTTTATCGCCCCGTTTATTGCGAGGTACGCGCCAAGATACTGAAACTAGAGACTCAGTTTGAACCCTATTAGCACCTGAAGTAGTTTTATCAGTTGCATCCTTTGATATCTTCAGACTGGCTTTCGTGTCCTTCAGCTTCTGATCATCTGCAGTTTTATCACCCAAGCTTGTTTCGTTAATGCTGTCTCGTCTTGTTTCTCCATGCTCATTTGACAAAGAAGGCTTTGACTTTGGCAGAACTGGTATCTTATCATTTCCCTTCTCTTCATTCTGCACAAGAATGAATATCATGAATCAACTTAATAAAGCTTTTTATAAGACAAAAGGCTAGCTAGCTAGGACTGATCATATTGACTAATAATTACCTCATTAGATATCTGGAATGTCTTCTCAAGCTTCTTATCATCTATGGCTGCACTGAGACGCCGGGCATGGGCGTTGCATGCATGCAAAGAGAGACATAAAAAGAAGAAAACAAGATAATACGAGATCGACATATTAAGAAGACGAACTTAATAAGAAGAAACGTAATAGGATTGCAAAGAGAAGTTGTTCTGTTCTTGGTATATTAATTGTTGGAGGGTAGAAGTAGAAGTACGCTATGGTAGTGGATAGTGGTGGTATTTGTAGTAAGAACATTAAATGCAAGTTTTCAATGCAGATTTAAGAAGTTCTATTGTAGAACATGCAAATGTATGGGTGAGGAGAAGTGAGAAACGAAAATAAAGATATGGCTTGGCCCCCTTTTTGTCTCTTTTCTTTCACATTTCAATCAATTGGGTCCCAAGAAACAGACCCCCTCACCAGCGAAAGAGAAACAACATAGATCTTTCTGTGTAAATATATAGAGAGAAGTGAACGTGCAGAGTCCAAAGCAAAGATTTTGCCCTCAGTATGAAATTAATAATATTATATAGAAACTATAGAGAATATGAAAAAGCAAGAGAAGTAGGACCATATACTAAAACCAAAAAATTAAACATTTATTCCAAAAAAATGTTTTAATTGTTTTTACCAAGAACTTCCCTTGCTTGTTTTGTGTTAGAGTTTCACCATTTGCCCTCCTTGTTCCTAGTCCTAGCCTGCACTTTTCCCTTGAAAATCTTATAATACAGTATGATTTACTATTATTTTATAAGCTATATATTGTACTTCTTGCGAAAAGTCGGACGGCTTTTTAGGTTTAAGAAGACACCGAACATCCTTCACAGTAACTTTACAACCTATATCCCTTTGTCCCGGCCACGAGCAACTGAAGACTTGATATTTGTGTTCTCTTTAGAAGATTGACAATTCCTAGCGTTCTTTAATTCTAGTTTCAGTTCGTAAAAATCCAGGATTACCTTCCTTTTACAAGGAATATAGGAAATGAAATTACGTAAACATTCACTAGTTACGTGTTTTTGCTTTGCTTTTGGTGAGCATTTGGTCATAATCAGCATTCTCCTCAAGAACACATTTAAGCGTAGACTTCACCAATCACCACTGTCTACGAATAGAAGAAATTTTCCATGGAAATTGATAAAACTCGTCGCAATTTCCTAGCTTTTTACCATGCAATGGGTGCGTAGTTAATGTCCTTTTCTACCTAGAAAATTCCAAGAGAGGAATGCAGAGTACATGTAATCGTAATGCAATGGATGTGAATGTACACTGGCAAGGTAGGTTTGTGGACCAAGCATAAACAGTCAAACACACATGTGGGGTCTACTCGAAAGGATTGAGGAGACAAGATCGGATGGATCGACCCTTCCTTGTTAATCTTGCGCGAAACACAAAAAGAGTGACCTAACCGTCAATAACGCCCTATATGACACGTGTCAAGCACATGTGATTCATCCAATTGCCACGTGGAGTGGACCCAACATGTGGCCACCGAAACCCCATGTCTTTGGTTTTGGTCCTTCCTTCCTGGTGGTGGTCCACGCCGAAATCCCAAGTGGCCTCGCCCCACCATGTAGTACCTCCATTGCATTACAATGAGGACGTCCGCAGGGTAACTTTACTTGCACTTGCACATTGCGTTGGTATTCTTTCGTTTTGTAACATACGTTTGTAAGTATTCGTGGCGAAGAGCGACGGCGCGACAGGCTCGGTTGCCTAGACGGCTGGGGATTCGGGCTTGGGCGTTGACACTCGGCTTTACTCGGCGTGTCTTGTTAAAGGCAAGCAGTCTTGGTGGACTCGACCCCGTTGTCCCCACGGCAATTTTTATAGCTTAATCCGCGCATTATCGCATTATGTCAAGTGAGAATCATGATCATAATGATTCGTGATGATTCAGACAAATCAGAACTGTCGCAGTTATTGCCAGACTAAATTTTCATTGTATTTAAAAGCTCCCTGTCTTTGACTCTGCACAAAACTTTTGACATGTCAATGCCACGTAAGCATGCATAGAATTTCCCCATTTTGCCGCCCAGTAACCATTCAAGCTGAGACACTGACCTTAGCCAGCATATTGTTACCCAGGTTTAGCTGAATCGTATTTATTCATCATTGAATTAACGAGTACTCCACACAGGAAAGGAGAAGCCAGTTGTCCAGTACATGCCAATTTGCAGCTCCATTGATAAAATAATGCTATGGGATTCAACCACGGGATTATCATAATCCTAATAATAAAGTAGCTTTCAGGCACTGGACAAGTTCTTTTCTAGTATTAGCACATTTAAACCCGTCTCCTTTTGCTCTACGCAAACAAGATAGAAAACCAGACTGAATCCCAGAAAAAGAAAACCAGAAATTCAGGGAACGATGTCACACTTCAATGAAATTTCAGTTATTCAGGAGTCTGATATCACATGGTTTTTAGACCAGCCATATACAAAGCATTAACATATATGTAAAGAAAGGTGAGGGAATATAACTGGCACATAGCCAGAAACGTTAAAGAAATATGCAGGAACTAAATTCAGATAGGTAAATAACAAAGGAGAACATAGGTAAAGTTCTGTTCCAGAAGAATATCCTAACCAAATGTGTTTTCTCCACTGTAAGTGACGTAGAGAAATCCATCTCCATCCTTCTTTTCGTCATAAATGCTAGACATTATTGCTCCTGCAGAAATTAAAGTACTTAGATACCCCTATGTAAAGTTATCATTGAGATCTTCAGTTTCCACAGTAATAATGTCAGAGGAGATAGGAGATGGGAACGGAATAGGAGAGCATGAAAATTTATGTAGTCGTACCAGTAGAAGGAAGGACATTGTCCACAAATATAAATATTGCCTTTTCTGCACTCAGTTTAATTCTCTTTCGTATCACATAGACAAACTGACCCACTGTTAAGTCAGCTGGGACTAAATATCTGCAAGATTATAATAATGACAATAAATAAATCTATGACGACTTTCAAACATATAGACAAAAAATGGATTTAGTGGTTAAATCTTTATTGTTTTCAACGTTGCTTCCAATCCAAAATTACTTGAACCAGAAATGGACCACATAAAACAGCTATACCACTGTCAGCTGTGAAGTGATATAACAAACATAGGGCAATTACATTGACTATGAGCACCGGATCATGATGATCTCTAACTATTAACAACAAAGAAGACTATACCTACAGCAACATAGAGAAAACATCTCACAGAACAAACTCGGCACTTACTTTTTCTTGTCAATGTTAGGAATATCACTTCTCTCCGCCTTTTCCACAATCACCTATAAAGTGCAGTAGCAAACGTGGAAAGAAGTAAGATTGGGATTACCATAAATTTAACAATTGACAGGCACTTGTATCATGCTTAAAGAATACATAGGTTATGACAAGCCAGCAAGAAACCAATGAAACCACTAGCCAATCGCTTACACGAGTGATCAATATTCATAGGGTATTCGCTAAACAAATATTTAATCACAACAAAAATCTAGAATTTAATTCTTTTTTATTTTTGGATAAGGGGTGGAACTTTTTAATTCTCATTGATCAAATTTCATCCACAGTGCAAAAATAAAAGACTGCTTTGGAATCCAACTCAAAGGGTGAAGATCAGAAAACATATCAATATGTCAGGCCACTTCCAAAATAAATTCTACACTAAACTACATGCATCACTCAAGTAAACCAACTGTATACAAAATACAAAATTGAGAAACCTTCAAACGATTCCATAAATATGTAAATATGTATATCTGTCTTAGCTATTCTACATGTATCTTTCCTTCCTCTGGTATTTTCTAAATCCAAGCTGAAGTTCAGAAGCTACCAAATAGCAGAATAATATTACTCCAACAGAAAAGTCGGCTGACAAAGAAGTGATTAAATGAAAGAACCACAAAACAACAGATATTAGTATACAAGTGCGTTACAGGAATCCCAACACCTTTTTTGTGTTTGAAAGATCAGCCCACAATCACATAAAACATAGTCGTAGGCCAAGCAGAGATGAAACAAGCAAACAACTAAATGGCTGCTAGCGTATTTTGTATGGAGATCATACTATTCTAGACCAGCAAATGTCAGGCAGATGCCTGGAATATTTCCTCCAATAGCTTCATGTATTGAAGCAGAATCATAAGGCTTATCAAATCTCAAAACTATGAACAGCATTAAGTGGAATTTGTATCAACCATTACTTGTGCATAATGAACATAAGCCATTTGACAGTATAAGAAGCAAAGAACTTCTATAGCTTATGTGTGAAGTAAGATGAATCATACAATAATTACAATCTGACTTTAGAACTATAGAGAGTGGAAATTAATAATCCCATCTCAGAATTGTATGGCAAATAATTAAAAAGATTGTGTAATCATGCTACACCAGACAGTATCAGATCAGATGCTAAAAAATAGTTAAGTCAAGAGCTAAGTCCAAAGATGACATTGAAAGGACAATGCTACTATGATGCGGTTTAAGCAATCAAGAAACAATATTCAAATTCAGTGCATTAGTCAATCTACCGCTTAAACCTAAGCTACAAAGACGGGCTAAATATCGTTGAACAGCAACTTAATTACACCAACCAACAAAAATATAATCACAAGATCAATCAACATAAAAATTAAGACCAAAATTAAAGCTAAAGTTAAATGCTCACAGGAATTCTATCGGGGTATTTCTCCCTAATTCTTTCAGCCTCAGCACGTCTTTTTTCTGCAAACATGAAACAACAAAGAGTTATACCACGGACCAAAAAGAAAGAAAAAAAAAAAAAGATGATTATGCCAAAATAAACTATTGAAGAGGTGTACAAAAATTATAATCTGATTTAAGGCAATGTAATTCAATAAAACATACCAAATTCATGCTCAATCTTGAAGCTGCTTTTAGTCATTCTCGGTAATTACGCTGCGAACAAAACCCTTAACGCTGAAAATAAAAAGATCAACGACAGCGAAAAACTGCGATCGGAGTCAAAAATTATAGAAAATAATCAAATTCGAACACATCTAAACTTATTACAGAACATCAATTAACCTAAATCAACAATAATACTAAATTCGTAAGAGAAAAACAAAAGGGCAGAGATATTCGGTCAAGTACCAAACGTTCTGATTGGTGGCTGACAAAAAAAGGAAGCGATAATTCAACTTCCAGAAAAAGAAAAATTCGATTCAAAAATCAATTTAAAGAACGACTTACAAGAGTGATTGAATTAGGAGAAGAGAATTGAGAGCTCTGATATATAGCCTTGTCTTGCAGTTGCGGATAACAAATTGAAATTGGATAAACCTATTTTTTAAAATTAGTTCACGTGACGTGTCAAATGACATAATCAAGGTTTATTATAATTTTATGTTATTTATTTTATTGTATGATATAATTATTGAAAAAAAAACTGTAAAATAAATATTTATTTTTATAGGGTTTTAACACGTACCTTTCCTCCGATTTGAAATTTTAACACTTAAATGAAAGGTTTAAAGAAATGCACACTTACCTCCCCTGAACTATTAGTTGACCATCTAATTTAATTTATATAATTATAATACCTTTAATTACTTCAAAGTAAAGTATAAAATTTTAATTTGTATGTAATTAAAAATAATTTTAATTTATATTTATTTAAAAATTTGAAATTTAATTAATAACAATTTAATTTGTAATTTTAATACTTAGATATAAAATTTAAAAAAAAGACACACTTACCTCCCTTAAACCATCAATTAACCATATATTTTCATTTAAAATGATTATAATACCCTTAATTGCTTCAAAATAAAGTTTAAAAAACTCAATTTTAATTTATTTGATGTTCAAATAATTAAAATTTTGATTAATGACAATTATAATTTATATTCATTTAATATTTATTTAAATTAAAAATTTATTTAATGATATTTAAAATTAACAATTTAGTCATGTTGATATTTTTTCTAATTTTCCGTCATTGCGTAGTTCCATCAAATTTTTTGTGTAAACCCAAAAGTGTATATTTGTTTTACGAGTCATAAGATTGATATTGAAGTGTAAATTTAATATGATCATAAATCTTATATTAAAGTGTTTTTATAAGAAGAGTGAGATTGATAAGATTATGAAATTGTTTAGTGAAATAAAAAATGTATAGTTTATTACTGGAGAATTTGTAAAGTGGGGAAGTAAGAAAGGCAACGGCTTTATATATTAAGATTTGAGATTTAGATAAATATGATATATGAATAAAAATTAAGTTCCTATTTTAAGTAAATATTAAATAAGTGTAAACTAAAATTATCAAGTTAAATTATCATTAATTAAATTCTTAATTTCAATAAATATTAAATACACGTAAAGTAAAATTGTTAAATTAAATTGTCATTAATTAAATTTCTAATTTTTAAATAAATATAAATTAAAATTATTTTTTATTACATACAAATTAAATTTCTTATACTTTACTTTGAAATAATTAATGGTATTATAATCGTATAAATAAAATTGCATAGTTAATTAATGATTCAGGGGAGGTAAGTGTACATTTTTTTAAACGTTTCATCTAAATATTAAAATCTAAAATCTTGGGGGAGGTATATGTTAAAACCCCTTATTTTTATTTATTGTACACCAGCCAGGTTAATGACTTGCCCCGAACGACAACGGCAACAGGTAGAAGAAGACGGTCTTCGTCTTCGCACTTATTCAAGTCGTGGGTTCTTGTCCGGTTTGCTTGTAACGCAAGAACTAGATCCGGGATCGATCTATTTTACTTTTACTTGAACTTGAGATACCCCAAAAGATCTTAAAAAAGAGAGCAACAAGAAAGGTGTGAACGTATCTCCCCGGCTAACGGTAAGATTTCCTTTCCATTCCATTCCTAAGATCATGCACGAAGTGATTGAACAACCCTTGGACCCGCGTACTCGTCTTGGTCGTCCCTCAGCCTCCCGCACCCAATTTCCTAACCATCCCTGGGAGGAGAATAGGGACAGCTAGTCACGGACGATTTTTTCACCTACATGGTATACGAATCCAAGACTTCCTAGCTAGACGCTAGACGGTATCAAACCACCGGAGAGGGAAAGGAGAGCCCTAGACAAAGAAATAGGAAATGCTACAAGCCATTGTTGTTCTTTTGACGATGAACCGGTACAGACTATACGGAGTCAATTTGTGCACGACCAATTAGATTGCGCCACGTCACGTCAATTTATTTCATACAGCCCAAAAAAAAAAAGCTATAATAGAATTATTTCTGTTCAAGCAATGTCAAATATTATTTGAGTTAATCTAAATGACATAAAATATACATTTTTTTTTTATTATTATTATCGTAGGTCTTGTCAAACATTGAAAATTTTTGAATGTACGATTCTTTTTGTATTTAATTTATGCAAAAGTTTATAATGACTATAATTATATTTGTCAAATAATGATCTTGCAAACCCTTCACGTCCTTTTAATTTTTTTTTATTTGTAATTTTAATATTAATTAAAAATATAATAGAATTACATCATCTATATTATATATATATATATATATAATTCATTAGTAACTTTTACTTATCATAATTTTTTTATTTTAAATTCAATTTACAATTTACAATTTTTTAAAAAAATTAACTAAAATTATTTTTAAAACTATTGAGATGCTATGAGAATTTGTTTGATTTAGTTTAATTTAATAAGATAAATTATTCAAAAATTTTATAAAAATTTTAGAAGGGACAAAAATGTCAATATTTGTCAAATTTAATACATGACGATGAAGCATATTTACTTGAAATTAATGGATGAAATAATCTCACCCTCAAACCGGCTAATATGTTTCCTTTTGGTTTGGGTCAATATGTAAATACTTGTTGGGCTCATATTCATTATCGATTTTCCGTTCTTAGTCCAGTCCAGTGATAGACCCATTACAATTAGCGTGTTAATGATTATCCAGCCAGGGGGGCCAATAGTAACCTATCGTACGACTTAAGACAGATCCCTTTAGGCTTTTTTACCCAGACGTTTAAAATCCTTCTAAACATACATTTTTGATTAATCAAACAATTTTCAAGTACGAAGATTTGCAAATATAACGTTATCAGGGTTTCACACCGAGTATTCTACAGTAAACCACAAGTCGTTTGCAACTTGCTACACTGAAAAAGCTATAGGCTTCAGCCTTCTACCTTCAGGACCGGGATTATCATTGTACTGCTAGTAAAATAAACTTCTGCCCCTGGAGCAGTTCGTTAATATATTTGTTAATTTAAAAGTTACTTCTCCGGGGAAAAAGACAAGATAGAGAACCAGACCAATTCCGAATCCCAGAAAAAGGAAACAAGCAGTTGAGGGGAAATTATCTCTCTTCATTGAAATTTTAGTTATTCATCAGTCTGATATCACATAGTTTTTAGACCAGCTATACACATAAATATTAACATACATGCAAAGAAAGGAGACGAAATCTAACCAGCGCATGGCCAGGCCAGAAACATTAAAGAAATGCAGGAATTAAATTCAAATGAGTAGATAACAAAGGAAAATACGGGTAAAAGAAAAGAACTTGTTCCAGTAGGGCACCCTACCCAAATGTGTTTTCTCCACTGTAAGTAACATAGAGAAATCCATCTTCATCCTTCTTCTCGTCGTAAATGGTAGAAATTATTGCTCCTGCAGAAATTCAAGTACTTAAATACCTCCATATCTCAACAACTATCAACAATTTTTTCGATTTCCACGACTTTCTGACATTATTTTTCCAAAATTTTACATGCAGGATAAACAACCAGAGAAACAGGAGGGCAGGAATTTTTGAGAGGTGGTACCTGTAGGAGGGAGAACGTTGTCCACAAATATGAAAATTGCCTTTTCTGCACTCAGTTTAATTCTCTTCCGGATCACATAGACAAACTGACCAACTGTTAAGTCAGCCGGTACTAAATATCTGCAAAATTGTAACAACGTCCATGCATAAATTTTTATGACTACTTTCAAATATACAGACCAAAAGATGGATTAACCATAGTGGTTAAATCTTCCAATCAAAAAATTAATTGGTCCTCAAAATGAACAGCCATGTGAAAGGACTTAAAGCTGTCAGCTTCTAAATAACATAACAACATAGGGCAATAGCATTGATGATGAGTATGAGGATCTTGACAAGCTCTTACTATTAAGAACAAAGAAGAGTAGATCTACAGGACAACTCAAAGAAAACCTTTTCCAGCACAAAATTGGTACTTACTTTTTCTTGTCAATGTTAGGAATATCACTTCTCTCCGCCTTTTCCACAATCACCTATAGAAGTAAGATTGCATACCACAAAGTTAACCATTGATGACATTCACTCGCATCATGCATAAAGAATACGGAGCTTCTGCAATAGCCAGGCAAGAAATATAATTCTCAATTGATAAAATTCCAGCCACAATGCAAAAAGAAAAGATATCTCTGGACTCCAATGTTAAAGATGAAGATCAAAAACCCATTCTTCTGTCAGGCCACATCCAAATTGAGTTCTACTCTAGATTACATTCAACAGCCAAGTAAACCTGACCGCATACAAATTAAAAGAAGATATAAAAAAAAAATCCATAAATGCGAAAATAGTATCTTTCTTTCCTCTGGTTCCCTCTAAATTCAAACAGAAGAAATAGCAGAGTAATATTACTATTAAATTCACTTCCTTCAACAGAAAAGTCAGCTAACAACCATGTGACTGGATGAAAGAAGTGCAAAACGGCAAATAAGATAATAGAATCACATTTCAGAAATCCAGCCTCATCCTATGGCAGAATAATCTGCCCACACTAATCACATACTACAAGCTTGGGGTACAAGCACAGATGACACAAGCAAACAACTAAACCAAACATTATAGACCTTGAGTCAGTATCCAAATACATATCAAATGTCAATGTTAATAAACAGCGTTATGTAAATTTTCTATTAATCATGGATAGCTTTATTGTTATTATGAAACCCCTCTCAGCATTACATAACGAAAAGAAAAATGTGATTATGAAATCAATTATTGTGTAATCATACTATGCAGGAGAGTATTAGTTACATCGGATGCTAAAAGGAGTTCAACACGTCAATGCTACTGTTATGAGATCAAGCAATGAAATTAGTCGATCTACCACTTAAACCTAAAAATAGGGATGTTAAAAATTGTCGATTAGCTAAGTTAATTACAACCAACAAATATATGATAAAAAGTCGAATTAAAATAATGATTAACACCAAAAAGAAATAAATAAATAAATGTAGAGTTAAATTCTCACAGGAATTCTATCTGGATATTTATCCCTGATTCTTTCAGCCTCAGCACGCCTTTTTTCTGCAAACATAAGACAAAAAAAACTTGTACAACCAAGCAAACATGAATGGTTCTCGCCAAATAAAATTTCAACTGGTATATATAAACTGTACTCTGATTTTAGGCTTGAAATTCTAGAAAACGTACCAAATTCATGCTCAATCTTGAAGCTGCTTGTAGTCATTTTCGTTAATCACACTGCAGAACAAGAACAAAACCCTTAACGCTTAGAATAAAAAGATCAAAGATAGCAAAAACTGCAAGCGACATAAGAAATTAAGAAAAACTAATGAAATTCGAACATATCTAGACTAATTAAAGAACATCAATTAACCTGAATCAATAGTGATACTGAATTCGAAAGCAGAAAAAAGGCAAGGATATTGAGTCAATTATTACCAAACACTTTGATAGTTGACTGAGAAAATAAGAAAGCGATCACCAGAATTCAAGAAACTTAAAAATAAAATTCGATCCTAAAATCAATTTGAGGAACGACTTAGAAGAATGAATGAGTTAGGGAGAAAAGAAATTGAGAGCTCTGATATACAGCTGCTTTGTCTTGCAGTCGCGGGATCACAATTGGATAAACGCTGAATTTTTACAAATTTAGTTCACGTGACGTGTCAATGATACAAACAACGTTTAATTTAATAATTGTAACTTAAAACTTTTTAAATAATTTATTATGTTATTTACATAATTTAAGTATTAAAAAATACTGCTAAATATATAATTTGATTTTTAAATACTGTATGTATACCGGTCTAGTTATTTTGCTACTCGGATTTGCTTGGTGCTCAAGAACTTGTTTTGTCTTCAGTGACCAAAGAAACCTTGGCGCTTCAGTCAATATAAATAATTGTTTTATGGGTGCCGAATAAAAGTATTTCCATTCAAGCAATGCCAAATATTATATGATATCTTTTATATTATAGTATTTGATATCATAATTGAAAGTCAAACACACAGCTAGATTTTAAATTAACCGATAGAAAACGTATTGGGCTCGAGCCCGTTATAATTTTGACTGCCGGCTCATGAGAGAATGGGGTGTAAATGAGCTTACGTGGGACAAATAGCAACCATGTTTTCCCGTTACACAGGCCCATTGAGCTTTTTCTGAGGCCCAAATCCATATTAAAGTGCATTCGATCAGAAAACAAGTAAAGGAATTTGGGCAAATACAAATCCAATTAAATTCATGCATTCGATTCAGTTTCAACTAAAAACCACAAAATAAATAAATAGTTTATCAAATTCATGTACTCAATAAAAAACCCAAAAGACAGATTACAAAAATCTCAGAGACGGTGAACACCGAACATAGAAATATAATATAATAAAGGAATGATTGTATTTGCATTAAGTTAATTTTGATGGGCAATAACTCTTTTTTTTTTTTTATCTTCTTTATTCTTTCGGTGTGGAGTAGATACAACTGAACGATCCGCGATCTCAAATTGGCGGCCGACGAGTCACATAGTCGGCCCTCATCTATGTATTTTCTTTCATGTTCCATGTGGTCCAATGCCATTATAGACCATTTTTGGGTCTTAAAATAAATAAATAATGACTTTTTTGTCACCCCAATAAAACAAAAGCAAGAACAATAAGTTTTTGTGTACATGTCACGGGGAATGATTCTGAATAATGATGATTAGTTCTTTTTTATATATAATTAATCTTCATCCTTAATTATGTTTATTAAAAACTGGATTAGAGGCAGAGGTTGGGTTTTTCTATACATTGTTATTCTTTCGTATGTTTTTTAATCAATTAAAACTATTCGAGGTCAAATTTAATTAAAATTCAATATAAAAATTTATTTTTATATAAATTGTGGTACATTTTAATGTATACATAAATTTATTCTTTTAAATTTATATAACTCCTAATCTTAAAGTCGAGATAAGAAAGTGAATACTATGTGATTAAAATGATGATTAATCACGAGGGAATTTTTAAAAATAGAAAACATCGAAGCAAGATGATTTTGATTTGGGTTGCAAAATGTATATACCTTTTATAGATTTGCTTTGGTTTTGTAGAGTAGGCAATTCTTGTGCTTGTTTGTTTGTGTTGTTTTCTTGCTTGAGGATGAGGGGTGGGGTGTCTTGAGAAGAGAGAAAAGAACTTGCGAGCACCAATCCTTTTAGGCAGCAAATAAATAATCACAAAAACAATAGAAAGAACGAAAGAGAGGGATTATAAAACTTTGAAATTTTGAATAGAAAAGTGAAGGGAGGCAAGCAAAGTGAATTTGATTTGGATCACTTTACACTTCATATGAGAGAGAATAGAAGAAAACTGGATGTAAGGCTTCACATGGGAAGGAGGCAGGGAAGTGATAAATTAAAAAGGATATTATCACATTCCTCCCTATAATTTGGATTTGTATCACTTGAAGAAAAAGAACAGAAATTATATCATATATATCTCCCCTAAAATGTTAATCAACTAACTCTCAATATCAAATTTTTTATTAAAAATATTTTTTCAATACCTATTTTATCTTCTTGTGTGTGTTAGTTAATTTAAACGTACAAAGTAAATAAAATAAGTATAAAATAGAAGATAAAATAAGTTGAAAACTTAATTTGAAATATAATTTTTTTAATAAAAATTTTTCAAATAAATACTCATATATATATATATATATATATAAAACAGATAAACAAATAAAATTTTTTTTCGACTTCCCTCTTATTGATTGTATAAGAAATTAAAAAAATAAAGTTTTCTTCTTCAAACAAAATAATAAATATCAAATAATAATATTTTATATATTTACCTTTACATCTTATGGTTAACTAACTATCAAATACATTTATAGGAGAGATAAGTGATAATTTTTTTTTAATTTCTATTTAAGTGATATAATTTAAAACTTTAGGGAAAAAATGTGATAATAACCCTAAATTAAAAGCCTTCTCTCACTGACTTGTCTAAATCATGGTTTTCCTAAACAATGCATGCTCATAAGCTTGTCCCCTCTTCCTTCCCACGTTAATTAATACTCAAAATTTCAATTTTGTCCGGACATCTAAACTACCCACTTTTTATTTTATTTTATTTTTTGTTGTCACTAATACCCATTTTCTCTTTCATTCTTTTTTTTTTTTTGTCTTACATTTTGTTCATTTTCACTATCCATTCTTAGAAATATATGTTAGGTCGGAGGGAAAAAGGAATGACCCTTGACATGTTTAGACTCAAAACCCATCTTGCCTCCAAGAGTTGCTACGACAAAAAATAGAAAATTGAAACCTACTTTGAAAGAAATAGTAACACCGCTAGTCTTTAAAATAAATCTTTGTGTAAATCTCTATGGTGGGGCAATTGTTATGCTTTTCTTCTTGCTTCCAATGGTACAACGATTATATATTAATTTAAAGTCGTATCATATTTCTTTTATGACTATATTTGTCCAAGATTTCATGAATTTTCTATTTATTAATTAATCAATATATATTTACTTAGGTTTTTAACAATTTACAAAATTCAACTAAAATATCATGTGCACGTAAAAAATTTTTGACGAAATTATTTTTATTGCATCTTATTCATCGAATAACCTAATATCAAGCTTAAATTTATTGCATAATTTAAAATAAAAACGAATATATTTTATGTAAATGATGATACGATTCAAATTGGTATCAATATGACCTACATTATTAAACAGTAATACAATAAGGTGGTGTAAAGCTAAATTTCATCTGAAGTCTTTCAAGCAAAATTGGTATTTGTGGTACATTGAAACCCAAGATTTTTCTCACCAACGACAAGGTCATAAATGTAAATGAACAATGCAAGCCACTTGAATTTTGATTAGCTTGTTGATTAGATTTATACGATCAAAATTCAATGCGTTCTCACTTTGTTGGCTTGCTTTTCATTATTTATTATTGTTTACTAATTAATCCAACAATTAAATGGATTTTTATTTTCATCATGCACGCTACTGTTGGCATTTTTAATTTTTACTTACAACTTTTCGAGTTCTTAAGGGCTTCCCCCGTCTTATGTGCGCAAGCACTAATCCATCATCTCTCTCCCTCAATTTCATTTCATTTTCTTTTCTTTTCTTTTTCAGCTCTTGTTATTTGATGCCCAATAGCTTGATTGATTGATCTACACCCTCTGACGTAACTTGATGACAATGCTTGTAAGTTAATCATAATACTATCATCGCCTTTGATAATATTTTGTTATCAATTTAAGTTCTACAAATAAAAACACAGTTTTAATTACCACGCATCATAATAAATTTTAATTCATTTTTTTAAATTTTATTAAATTTTAAAAAATCAAAAGCTATTTTCTCGTACTATAATGGTTTTTATATAATTAGCAATGGGAAATAACTTTTATGGACTCTGTCGGGCAAACGAAAGCTGTCGATCACAGCCACACAATTATGTTGGAGGAAAAATATCACAACCGTCAAAAACTGTCTCAATATTTATAAAACCCCTAAAACTAAAAGCCCCACCCATTATCTCGTGCCGTCAGATTCAGTTTCGAAAACCTGGCCGTCAGAAGATGTTTCATTGTAATTACTTTAACACCCACGTTTTCACATATTTTTGTTGGGTCATCAACCAAAACACTTAAGGGGTATTTTAGGAATGGAAGTAAATTACAAAAAATATTATCTGCACCGGTTAACTTATTCTCTGTATCAATGGTCTCTGTAAACGAAAACAATATAAACAAAAACTTTTAGAACAATCACCTCACTCTCCTTTCATGCGCGTGAACATCGCCCATCAGTTCTCAGGAAGAGAATATTAAAACAAGCAGAGTAATGTTTTTTTCTTTCCAATATGAAATTTGAAAAGATAATTTGAAGGGTATATTTATTTTTTATTCATAATTTTTTTAGTATAAAATAAATAAAAAATTTATAATAATATATTTGAAATTATAATTAAATTGCAAATTAAGTTCATTTATTTAATTCTTTTATGAGGTCGATTTTACGCGCTGGATATCGCGCGCGAAAGTGATTTGGGTGAGAGAAACCCTAACGGAGATAACTACGTCAACAGAGAAAAGCCACATAAAAAATTAAAAACAAAAATAAAAATAGGGAGAGAAAAAGGGCAAATAGAAAGAGAGAGAACGAAGGGCACTTTACCCCTTTTATATGTTGCACGCATCCATAGCAGAAAACAGAAGGAAGATAAAGTAGTACCAAGACCAAAGGAGAAGAGAGGAGAGAAAGAGAGAAAGAAAAGGAAGCAAAACTCCATGAGCCAAACCTTGCCTGCATACCCACATAACCAGAAGAGAAAGATTGTACCAAAAAATGATGTTATGAATCTTTTGTGAGGTATTACACAAGAATTAGAGTTCATTTAGCAAAAGAGAGAGTCAGAGAAGCGTGAGTTTGTTGAGTTGTGCATGTATTTATAAAGAAAGTGCATGTCTTTTCTTCAAAATTTGATTTGATTTGTTTTTGTCTCTTCTTCAACCTCTTACTTATAATATTCAAACTAACTCATCCTCCCTTTTAGTTGGTGGTAGTATTTGATTTTGGAAACTGGAGAGTTTTGGGATTTTGGGTTTGGGGGTAAATTTCTTGTTGATTGTCTTAGATGAAGGCCATGCCCTTAGCCTTTGAGGAATTTCAAGGGAAGGGGGCGTTAGGAATCTCTTCTTCTTCATCTTCTTCAGATTCACTACTTTCACAACAACAGCAACATCAGCAGCAGCAGCAGAAACAAGAAGAAAACTGGCTGCTCAACAACAACCGCAGGAAAGAAGGTTGTTGCTATGTGGGCAGTACTGAGCCCACATCTGTGCTTGATAATAGAAGAAGTCCAAGTCCTCCCACGTCTTCCTCAACACTGTCTTCCTCCCTGGGCAGCGGCGGCAACAACGGCGGTGGTGGAGGGGGTGCCTCCACCGACACCACCGGTGTGGCGGCAGTTAATGTCTCCGGCAATCCATCAGTAGACATCACCCCAGAAAAATGTGGGTTGGGCATGGAAGATTGGGAGAGTGTCTTGTCTGGTTCACCTAGTCAAGAACAGTCAATTTTAAGGCTAATTATGGGTGATATGGACGACCCATCTATGGGATTAAACAAGATTTTGCAGACTGGAAGTGTTTCCCATCAAGATATGGAATTTAATGCAGGTTTTGGGATAGTGGATCAAGCTAATTTTGGCTTTGACAGCAACAATTTGGTGAGCACCAATACTATTGAACCTTCTTTAAATGCTGCTGATTTCCCTGGAGCTAGCAACAACGCAAAGCTGGGTTCTGTTTCGAACCAAAGTCACATTTTCTCATCTTCAGCTACCAATCTTTTGCCGGTTTCGCTTTCTCCAAGTGTATTTCAACAGCAGCAGCTACAACAACCAATTGATGCATTAGATGAGAAGCCACAGATATTCAACTCTCAGCTGATAATCAACCAGAATCAAGCTCAGTATACTCAGAATCCAGCTTTATTCTTGCCACTCTCATATGCTCAATTGCAAGAGCATCCGCTTTTGTCTCCACCACCACCAAAGCGCCTTAATCTTGGACCCAATAATCAAGCCCCAAAGGTTCCGTTTTCAGATTCGGGACAACAAGAGCTATTTCATAGGCGACAGCAGCAACAGCAACTTCAAATGCTTCAACAGAGACAAACAATGGGAGTTGCAGCAACAACTACGAAGCAAAAGATGGTGAACGATGAATTGGCAAACCAGCAGCTTCAGCAGGCAATAATTGACCAGGTTTTCAAGGCCACAGAGCTGATCGAAACGGGTAATCCTGTACTCGCGCAAGGGATATTGGCGCGGCTCAATCACCAGCTCTCTTCACCAATCGGTAAGCCTTTTCAGAGGGCTGCTTTTTATTTTAAAGAGGCCTTGCAATCACTTCTCCACATGAACTCGACTAATAATACTTCTACTTTGTCCGCCTACAATATCATTTTCAAGATTAGTGCTTATAAATCTTTCTCCGAAATCTCCCCAATTCTTCAATTTGCTAATTTCACTTGCAACCAAGCACTTCTTGAAGCCTTGGAAGGATGCAGTCGAATCCACATTATTGATTTTGATATTGGATATGGTGGACAGTGGGCTTCTCTTATGCAAGAGCTTGTTTTGAGAAGTCAGGGTACGCCATCGCTTAAAATCACTGCATTCGCTTCTCCTTCCACACATAATGAGCTTGAGATGGGTTTCACTCAAGAAAATCTTAAACATTTTGCTAGTGAAATCGATATGCCATTTGAGTTTGAAATATTAGGCCTTGAATGTTTGAATTCTGCTTCTTGGCCACTACGTCTTCAATTGGAAAATGAAGTAATTGCTGTGAATCTCCCAATTGGGTCCTTCTCCAATTACCCATCAACTCTACCTTTGGTGCTTCGCTTTGTAAAGCAACTTTCACCTAAGATTGTTGTTTCTTTGGATAGAGGATGTGATCGAACAGATGTTCCATTTCCCCACCATATAATTCACGCCCTTCAATCATACTCAGGCCTGCTCGAATCACTTGATGCTGTGAATGTGAATTTGGATGCCCTGCAAAAGATTGAGAGGTTATTGATTTATCCTTGTATTGAACAAATTGTATTGGGGCGCCACCGTACTCCTGAAAGACTGCCTCCTTGGAAGACTCTGTTTATGCAATCAGGGTTTGCTCCATTGGCTTTTAGCAACTTCACGGAGTCGCAAGCTGATTGTTTGGTGCAGCGGACTCCAGTAAGGGGTTTCCACGTCGAGAAGAGACAATCTGCGCTTGTTCTGTGCTGGCAGCGGAAAGAGCTCATCTCGGCTACAGCATGGAGGTGCTAAGGTGGAGCGGTTGGATGAATTGGTGTGTATACCAATTGATATTTTGGCTGCGAAGGTGCCTCGCCTCATGACTGCTTTAGTTTAAATTATGATCATTTTGAACTTCGTTGTCTGTGGATCTCTTATGCTAATTGTCTATGTGCTTTAGGTTTAATTGTTTCCAATCAAGAAACCAAAACTTTTTAGTAACTGGATTACGCATGGCTTTGTATATTCTTACTTATCATCTCTGTTTCTTAACTTGGTTATGTCTTTTCCTTTCCATATTTCAATTGCTAGTCATTTGTTGTAACTTGACAACAAAACAAGATATTGAACAAAGAAGAATTTAATCCTTCAGAAACCAAGTATCCTTGGTTTATGAATCCATCGATACCAAATTGGATTGGTATGCAACTTCAATTGATTTCCTCTTTTAGTTGCAGTTTGTCAGTCTCAAGTTTTCTCTCTCTCTCTCTCTCTCTCTATATATATATATATATATATATTTATGCAGGCACATAATGCTGCATGATCAGATCCTCTGTAATATTTCAAATGCAATAACAAGTTTCAAAGAACAAAACATGCATATGCTTCAAAAGACACCAGTTTTTAGGGCCATCGAGTTCCACACAAGTATGTTTTAATACCCATTTGATTTTGAAGGTCTCAATGATAGGATTTTTAGCTGGCCGAATTCTCTCAATTCTAAGACTTGCATTCCCAATTTCCCATCCATGCTTATTATATTTTCTCCCAAATTTCCGGTACATTTTTATGCAAATAGGTAAATTAAATTCATCGCTTAATTTAATTGTCTAGTTGTATTAATTAATTAATTAATTAAATTTTCTTTTGTTAATGATATTGTTTTCATGCGAACACTTTGCAGTGTTATACATTGAATTTGTCGTTTAATTAATTAATTAATGGCTCCATGCTTCCTAATGAGATCACATGGCTCATGTACCATTGGACCACTACACCATTTGTTTAAAGTCTTTTCTTTTTCAGCGCCTAACAAATATCAGTACTTTTTTTTTAAAAAAAAAAACACACTTATAATACACAAAAGGCCATGTCCCATGTTGCTTGTGAGACAGAGCTTTAGCTTTCTTTGTAATAATAATTTATATCATCAGTAATAATAAAATAAGGATTAAGAGAGCTGATTAAGTTGGCTTCATGGACATTGAATACACTAATTGCTGGACAGACAACCTTATTGTTGTTGTCATTATTAGTATTATTGTTATTATTTTATTATCTAAATGGGTGGTATTATTGTTTTTATTAATGGAGCAAGTTGTTCAATATCAATTCAATGTTGACGCACAAAAAAAATAAAGCCCTATTAAATATTATCCAAGAGATAATTACAATTAATGTTTGTGGAATGTGTCTAAACTAATTAGTAATTGGTCGGCCTCAGCCAAATTAAGGAAATTTCTTGCAACCAGAAACGGTGTCGTGTACAGCACCGGAATTCGGTGTAATGTTTATCTCGGATTTAAGAAAAAACAAAAAAAATTAGAAGAATCGGCTAATGGAAACAAAAGTGCTGAGCGAAGAGGAAATGTTGAGAGGTGTACCGTACATTTATATGTAGCGGAACATAACCCACATGCGTATGCGGACACTGGGTTGTCCAAAATTTCTAAATTTTATTATTTGCAGAAAAGAGAGGACACGTGGGGCGCACTGAGTGGACCAGTAATAATACGGGACCCACAAAATTCACTATTAGAAACCTACAATACGGAAAGGACCTCCTTTTCCTTCCCTTCCACTAAGCATCAAGCAATGCAGTTTATCAAAACACAGAGATTTGTCTCTAGTGTTGCGTTGTTGGGGGCAGTCAGATTGAAAATGACCACTGGATCATCTGTTCTCTTCTCTCTTCTCCTCTTAAGAAAGCAAACTTCATTGTGGGTTCCACCCACTATTCGATTTGTCTTTGTCGTATCCTTTCGACGTGTACGTCTCTGATGATGCATGAATTCAAAAATCTACGGACACCAATGAACCGGTGATGTGGGTGTGTATTGTTCTTTCTTTCCTTCCTTTCAAGTAGCTACAAGAATTTGCTGTCATTTTGATATGTCTTAATCAATCAGAGTAAAAATAAAAAATGTCGTAATCATGTGAATCAGCTGATCATGACCGTCCGATCTTACCGCGCTGGTTTTTGGACAATCACCATCTGATCTGATCTATCTGAAACTGGGTTATATCAAATGTTTCCAGTCCATTGGTTTCTTGATCTTAATAACTTAAACGATGGTTGATTTAATTAATAAAATTTTTATAAAAATAACAGGATTTAAAATTCAGATTTCAAAAATTTTACATGGGACTTCTCATCCAACTTCCCTTACAATTATTTAACTAGGAAGTTTTTCTTTTATTTATTTTAAAAAAATTTTGATTTATATATTATCAGAGAAATATTGCTATGTAAATTTTTGATTTTTTTTGGTTGTTAAAATTATTGTCTATTTTCTTTGTTTGTTTGTTTGTTTGAGATAACTTAGAGAAGTATGTTTATTGAGGTAGAATGGTTAATTTTAATTTTTGATCAATAACTAAAAAAATTATAAAACTTAAAATTTTTAATTTTATGGTGAGAATTGGAATCGGACGAGTTAAAAAATAGAATTAATATTAATAGTGTAGCACGCGATTAATTATTACATGGGAAAGGAGGGAACAATACAAAGAGAATTTCCTTATCCATATATAAATAATATATTTATGGTTGTGGGTTTAAAAAAGAAAAGGAATCAGTTAGGCTCGATTTTAATATAATTGAAATACTTGGAAAAGCTGTAGCCCTTGGGCTCTACAAAATTAAGCAACCCCGCATAATAAGCTAAAGATTTTAGCCTGAATAGCTTTCACAGAGCAAATAAAATTAAAAGTGCTTTTATTGCATGGACCAAATATTTAACAACAACAACAACGACAACCAAAAAAAAAAAGAATATTATTACTAATTAATTTATTCATAGTCAGCATTTTCTAATTTCTTCTAGATTTTTCATTAATGAATTGTATGCCCCTGGAATGATCGGTTTTAGGTTCTTGCATGCATGCTGCGATTTGCGTACATAAATTTGAGAGAAGACAGGGAAGGAAGAGAAGCGAATGTATGAAAAAGAAGCTTTACACGATCATTTTCACAAAACGAAAATTCAAAGCTCTCATGGATATGGACCTGCCATTAATGTTACCTTTAGTCACCTTCAACAGTTGAAAGCAGATTCTAGGAGAAAGAAAGAAAGAAAGAAAGAGAAATATATCACCATTTGAGCATCTCCTTGCTAGATATGCAAACCCAAAAAAGTAGCACACTTTTTTTGAAGCTCCCCACCCAAAACACGAAAACCGAACACAAAAATAAATAAATAAATAAAATAAAATAAAATTAAAAAAAAAAGAAAGTAAGGAAGAAAGAGAGAGAAAGAAAATCAGAGTTCCATTGAAAAGTATAATGATAAACAACTTTTCATTAAGGAATTGAGGTAAGCACTTTTGTCTTGAGGAAGCCTCTCCTAGGAGTGAGGGATTCAGTTATAATGGATTTTGAAGAACAAAGATATGCTAAAGCCTCGAGACATATTACAACATTTAATTTGCCAGCTTTTGTCTCTCTCTATCTCTCTCTCTCTCTCTCTCTCTCTCTCTCTATATATATATATATATGCTGTGTGTAAGTGGGCCACTTTAACTCGCTAACTGTAAGCCCTAATTGAACAGCCATTTTCCATCCCATAGCCAACAAAAAGCAAATTATTCAGAGACGGGTCCCTTTCATATGTTGAAGAATATAGAAAATCATGCATGCATGTTGATAAACAATTTCTTTAATTATTTAGAATACCGAACAATTCTTCTTGGATTACATTAACAAGATTAATCATCTCCTAAACTTAGATAAAATAATAGCACAATTAATGATTGCAAATTGAAGGTTTTTAGCCATTTTTTAGGGTGATTAATTGATACAATGATTCAAAGAATACAAGATCTTTATTACAAGAAACTAAACAGTGGAAAAAAAATGAAAAATGTAAGAGAAAAGCCAAAAACCAAGTGAGAATCCAAGGCAAATGGGCAAGGAAAGTAATAGAAAGAAAAGCGAAAGGTGGTGATGAGGTGGAGAATGGTGGGTGGTGGCGGAAGATGATACACATGGGTGTGCGTGTTGATAGAAAAAAGGTAAGCTAGGTTTTTTTTTTTTTTTTTTTTAAATTTAATTTTACCTGTCTTTCGTTAGACAATCTTTAATATCTCTCTCTTTCTACACTTTTATAGATGCTTGCCCACCATATCTTCTTCCTCTTCCAACTTCTTTTTAAGTTTCCGTCATTGTTTTACAAATTTTTTTCTTTTTCTTTCTCCATTATTATTATTTGTTAGTCAGCTTAAAAACAACGCATTCTTTTTATCCCACACACATGTTTTCTTTTTATTATTTATACCAAAAACACAAAAAGTAAGCACTCATGGTTGTCAAAAGCCAATTTTTTGGTAGGTCCTCCAATAACTTAAAACAAAATTTTCATTGGTCTTCTCCTTTCTCTTCGTTCTCAAGACTCTTTCTCTTTCATTCTCTACTATATTTGGGTGGAAGTGGAAGTTTGGCTCCACAGTGATTAATTTGCTTCGATGAGTTGGCTTGGCTACCCTCCATATATATCCACAGTCGACTCTTTGCTTCTTTTTATCCCCATCTTCTTCAGTAGTTATCTATTCTCATCATCTCATGAAGGTCAAACCAACATTTACTTCTCATATGTCTCTTTCATGTTTTCCTTTTATTTTTATGGTTACTATAACTTGTTCTCTTTGCCTCCATGGATATATATCGATCCATATATATATATATATATATATCAACCCATTCCCTACCCTGCATGCAATCCGTGCAGTTTCAGACTCATTTTTCTTTTCCTTTTCCTTCTCAACGAAGGAATACAAAATAATTACAAATTAATATTTCAATATCTATAATGGGTCCTAAAACTAAAAATAATAATAATCATAAAAAACTAGCAAGGAATAAAACAAAAAAAAAAAAAAGAAAAGAAGAAGAAACACACGTATAATTTAACTAGGTTGGCAACACGTATATTTATTCTATTGCCAATTTGCCATGTGTTGAAAACAATATTGTACGTATGTAAGAGATGCACATGAGACTTAATAGAATAATGTAATAAAAACACATAGGTGTTTTATTTTTTTTCCTTTTCAATATTAGTATTACTGTCGTGATTAATTAAGTGTACAGATAATGTAATAAGTCTATGAAGAATTTTTCAAGACATGCATATAAGGTTGAGAAAATAAGCCATAGAGACAAATCCACCCGAAATAAAATAAAACAAGGGTTAGGTGGCCTCTATTATGGGGCATGTATCTTCTTTATTTTATTGCCATTTAGACGGCACAAAGAGTTGACAAAGCAATCACAATTCTCATTTCCATTGAACGCAGCCCAATAAGTTGTTTTTTTCATTTTATTTTTTAATTTGGGTAATGATTTTAAAGGGCTTTTTGTCTGAATTACTAAGGTTGACAATGTTTTGAACCTCTCTTCTTCAACGATTTTAGGTCAAAATTCAATGAATAAATGATTAAGAGATTCCATTGGTCAACAACACAGGAGAATAGGCCAAGGGATGCCATGATACATTGAGATGCAGGGTGTGTATATGACCTAAAAGTGAAAAGGCATCACGGGTGTTTTGGTCTTCCCACCGATCGATGAAATCAATTAATTAATTAATTTTGTTGTATTATAGTTTAGTCTATATGTCATACAAAATATAAAATGGACAATGTAGGTAACGTCAGAAGTCGTTATCTAAACCACCGAGATGATTATTATTATGATAAGATAGAAAAATGGTAATGGCGACAGTGTTGTAATGATAAACGGGGGCCACATTTTGATTGAAACTTGTAAGAAACAAAGTTATCTGCCATGCGAGTCCAAGAGATTTATAGTAATACCAGTACAACTAAATAGTGCTCAAGACTTTCGACTATCTTCGGAAACTATTATAGCTGATGTAAAAATCCGCCAGCTATTTTATGTATAATCCGTACGTAATAATTGAAGGTGAACACGGTGGCTACACTTACACAGACTATCCATCTTATTAGAGCAAAAAAAAAAAAAAAAAAAAAAACACAAAAATAGATTTAGTGAAAAACCTAATTTGTTTTCTGGGCCAAAGGTCCGGGTAATCTCGAATTTTTGGGCCTAATATACCGGAGAGAGGGAGAGTGTCCACTGATCCTAAATGCATCCCCGTCGTCAAATTCTCACAACAACAGACGATTTCACGTGTATCAGCAAAGGGGTGTGATGGGTTATAGATGGGGATCGTATAGCAAACAACAATCTAATAGAAATCCAGTGCCATTGTGAGCTTATCAGGAGATTTTTGACTTTTTCATTTTTCGAAATGAAGTTGACTGTGTTTTATAACGTCAAGAGATTGCGAGGTATGACATGATCTAATATAAAACAGTTAATATGAATAAATTAGGGTTATATTACATACCTAATTAACAAACAATGATGATTTTTGTTTCATAAATTCTTCAAAAAGAATATTACCAACAACTAATTCCGTACAGTTGTTGTGTAAACTGTTTATGTTCTTATCCCCAATCAAATTCCACCTCGGAGCTAAGATAGCATTTTGAAGCATTACACTATTTTTTGCTTCAAGTAGTTAGCTTCTTATAAAGACAAAAGAAATTATTTTTTAAAAAAATATCTCCTCAGTCACATAAAATTTAGAAAGCAAATGCTTACAGGGTTCTTGGGTCCTATATGGAAGGAAGGAATTATTCCTTCAAATTTGAATCCTCCTTGTTTTCATATTTTGACGATGATGGTATGTGATGCAAATGTACTGCTGACAGTTTCCCTTCAGAGTGAGTAAGAGCTTTAAGAGCTTTTCTTAGTTAATATATCTGAGTGCTTCGAACTTCCTCCATGGAAAACCAGGCTTTTCCAATTTGTATTTTATCTTGCCATTGCTCATAAATATCAAACTCCATAAAGTGGTAGGAAGGTTTTCACAAAGGAGTATGCAAGCGCACCTGTGAAAATGTAACTGTCAACTCTGTCCAGTATACCACCTGCATTCAAGCATAGGATTGAAAACCAAGTTCATCTGAAGTTGCTAGATGTTGAGAGTTCCATGTGTCATAAGGTGAAAGTAAAAGCTAAAAATGGCATGTAAACTACCAAAAAAGAAAATGAGAGAGAAAGACAAATACACACCCAATAGAAAGGGCAGGAAAGGGAATCCAATGTAGAGCAGATAACACAAACATGAAGAAAAGTAATTACCATGTCCAGGTATTAAGGACCCTGAATCTTTGACACCCGCATCACGTTTGATCATGGACTCGGTAAGATCACCAAAAACTGACCCAAAAAAGTTCAAAAACCCGAAAACGATTGCACTGACAAACATCCAGGAATATATAGTCAGACAGAGCAAATGATTCTGGGAAGGGAGAAAAAAAATAAATACAAGGTTGTTGGATGCATATTCATATAAAAGCCGTAAACAGCAAATACAGAGCACATTCTCAATGCATTGAAGCTATACGCACACATAGGAAAGAGAAAAATCAAGAATTTTAGATCATTGCTTTCTAATGCTCTTCAACGTATAAATTCAAATACAGAAACAGATTTTTACTATAAGAGAGGAAGAAAAAGTACCTCGTCAAAGACTTTGGCCAGCAAAAAATCTTTGACAGTGCCACAGAAGTGGCTATACAACCACCCAAGCCAACAATAGTTCCCTCCCATGTTTTCTTCGGACTAATACTGGTAAGTTGTGTCCTACCAAAGGCCTGCATCAGAGTTAAAATTCTATGTCACAGTCTCTCAATATTGGCCCAAACGATATTACATGGTAAATCATATCCATGCTCTTGAAATGATGGTATATAAAAAGGTAAGATTTTAAGTAACCAATAACAAAAAAGTATGGCAAAACAGAGACAAAGATATCCTTGTATGCTGCAAACTGGAGATGTAAATATTAATGCAATTTACATCACAACTGATGAGGAAAAATTCTTCTAGATTATAGCCTTGCTTAACAAGAACACCACAATTTATAGGTATAATTCATGACATATCAAAATCTTAGAGAAACATAGAGGACCTGCAACCAATTTAGAAGCCTAAATACCTTGCCGCCTAAAAAAGCAAATGTATCTGCTGCAATTATGCTGCTGAAAGAAATCAAGGTTGCCACAAGACCCACTGTCCACTGAGGCAGGCCACCAAGAAAAATTGGCCATGCAACTGCTAATCCTGCCAAACATAAAGTGCTTCGGATACACATTTTGATGAAAGTACAAATAAAATGTCACGAAGAAATTATGAGAGGGAATTGGGCGTGAAGAAGAATGAAGCACAGCACACCATATGTTGAGGTCTTTAAACAAGAACCTCTAAGGGGACTAAACCACTATTACACTTTTTTTCATTGTAAAGAGGTTTAGAACAACTATATTTTAATGGGTTGAGGATCTTTTGCTGTTTTACATTTATGTAGAATTAGTGCATAGATAACACACTTATGAATATGCTTGGTTTGTTTCAACTAGACAAAACTGGCCAATTTGGTTCTTTCAGTAAACTCTCCATAATCTAATTTTAATTATCAAATGTGCAAAAGAAAACTCACTAGTATTTAAGGCTGGAGCAGCTAAACCACATCGAAGCTTTACCCAGAAACAAGGAAGATAGCCACAGTAAAATAATCCAAACATGGTGCTACTGAGTTGAGAAAAACGGGGATTTCCTCTCTGTAAAAGCAACGCCATAGCAACAACGAAAGCGGCAGATGTCACTGAAACATCAATTTGACCAAAATACCTGACCATGTATAAGAAATACTAATCAGCAACAAACATTCATCATACTAACCAAAGAATTAATAGTAAACACACTCCAACGAATAAAGGAAATAGGTGAAGGGAATTAGTTCATTTAGGAACTTTATATCTTGCACCATAATTTAGCTCTAAGCTCACCCACATTTATATTCAGGATAGAAAACAGCAACACAAACTATATTTACTTAATAACCAAATGATCATTATGGTTCTTAGATGGCCCTGTAAACATACCATAGTCAGCCACATTAACCTTCACACAGTGCATTTAAAAATGATCTTGGAAGCGAAGGAAGATATGAAACTCTGAAGATACCCATGTTTAGTCCACGTAGGAGCATCAAACAATAGACACTTATATCTTATAATGTATCACTGGAGACTCTAATTACATTTGAATAGCATAGCAATTTGACAATCTTACAAGGTGAGTATAGGCATGAGAGCGCATATAACAGAGCAAACTCGTGACACATATCGAGGAGGCGGTGTCATTCCTGCTGCAATTCCACGACTCCGAACCAACTCAAAATACTCACGCGCACCAACGAACACAACAGCCGCCATGAACACCGTGAAAACCCATTCTCCAGCTAGTAGAACACCTCCAACAGAGATTCCAATGCCGAGCCCAAAAATAATCCTTTTCCTCAACTGGCTTGCTTTCTGTTGACGCACAGAAACCGAATCCTCATTTACTAGTATATTATGGCCTTCGTCTATTTCCTGCAGCATACCCAATTCAATAATTCCATTTTACTATTATTTCAAGCTGACTAAAAGAGAAGCAAGAAAGAAAGAACCATAGCTATGATACAAAATACAAACTTACTTCGTTCATTAAAATAAACGACTAACAGCTTTGAGTAATAAATATAAATGTTTCACCGAAGTATTACCTCTTTGGAATTGCCGTCTTCGAGGCGGTCCGGTTCGGCGCTTGCTATAGCCGAAATCAACCGCCGGCTCGTGCAAATTCCAGTTTGGCGAATTCGAAGCACGGATTTGGATCCATGAAAAACTATACGAAGATTGAGTTTTGGACACTGTTTTTGAGCGAGTATTAGGGTTTTGTTCGACAAGGGACGGCACGGGCAAGCGCAAAGTGAAGTTAACGAGAGTGGAATCAGATTGCACCGCTCAATTTCCACGAAAGAGGCCATCAAATTAAGAGAAACTGAATGGCCGATTTAATTTAAGAGATTTATACGCATTATGCAGTTGTTTTTTTAGGGTTGGAAAGTGATTGTGGATGAGGCGAAGATTGAGGTCTGAAGCTGAGAGCGATTTCAGTGGCCTGTGAACAGTTTTGTTGATTGGGTTTTTTGAGGAGGATTTTTATGCAGAACGGATTCGAGGGACGACCGGTGATCTGCGTTTCACGCGTCCGGAGTTGCGCGTGGGGTGTAGAGATTTGCTGTATGTAACTGTTTAACGTACACAAAGTAAATTGTTTTGAGATAGTAGCAGCTGGTTCTCTAATTTTTTTCAGATTTTACGTATATGTACATAAGGATTATGTTGTCTATTTGTAACAATTAGATACCTGTGTCCCCTATTAGTATGACAAAATTCCCTTAATACTATTGAATTTTGACAGCGTCCGGCTGGATTACGTGACAAAATTCCCTTATACTATTGTATTCTAGTTATTTCATTAGGATTTAGATAGATTACTAAGATTACTAGATTCCTAAGATTAGGGATTTATCTGTTGAAAATTGGAAAACTATGTCCTTATATGGGAAAATACAGAAAACTAAGATAAGGACTTAACCGTTGGTATCCAATAACTTTTATATATTAGGATACCGGGGTTAAAATTGTTGGGGTAATAAGTAGGAGGAGCGAAAGTAGACGAGAAAATTAAACAGAGACCAAAACGAAAACCACCCAAGAAATTCTTTCTGAAATCTTGAATTGAATCCCTAAAGTTTTGCTAAAATTAGGGTGAAAAATGGTGGGACTCGACCAATCGGATTCCGAACTGGACGATAGTGAGAATCGAAGTTCAGAGGTAGAAAGCGAAGAGGGTAAGAGCAATGGGCGAAAACAAGAAGAGATATCGGAGTACGAGAAGCAGAGGCTATCGAGAATTGCAGAGAACAAAGCAAAAATGGAGGCAATGGGACTCGCCAAAATGGCTTCTTCTTTAATCGGTTCGCCTCAGAATTCGAGTAAGCGTAAGAGGAAACGTATGGTCGTCGAGGACGACGAGGATTATATACCTGATGACGACGACGGCGACATCGAAGATGGCGACGGCGACTATGATAATGGGTTCAAAGACGACGACGAGGAGTTTTTGGGTAATAAAGCTTCGAGGTTCGCTAAAGGAAAGGTAGATATTCTCTATCCCGTATTGCCTTAATCTCTATAACACTTAACAGGCTTACCTGTTTTTCGTATGTTATACTTATAAGCTCAACTAAAAATGCCCTGCGTGTAACTGCCGATATTTCCGCCAAAAGAAACAAATGGTCGAGGCGCGGCTGTACGCGCGTCTGAGAATGGTGACAATATCAAGGGAATTTTGATCAGAACAGATGTCCTTTTAGATAGAAGTATAAGAATCTAAACAAAGTTCTCTTTGTCATTAATGGACTTCAAATTTCTTGGATAAAAGAAAAGGGCATATGCAGTTCAGGTTTCCATATTTTTGTAAGCCTGTTGCAAAAGACAATTTTTGAAGTAATAAAAGACGAAAGAAAACTAGAAATTTTGTTTTATTTGGCAAGTGTCAGATGGTAAAATCCCGCATACCTTGATTGGAATGAATGTGCCAGTGAATGAAATTGTTCGAGTCTGATGGTATACATATCTGAGGCTTGAATACTGTTTAATAGGAGCTGTAACTTGTAAGGAAAATTGGTTTCCGTTTATTTTAACCTCCATCTTGACTGCTTTCAAGAATTAATTTGGATATCAGAGGAAATATATCTTGCTTTGTACAGAGTGGTTTGATTTTATGAGTACTGTCTTTGCTTATCTCTTACTCCAGGTGAAGAAGAAGAGCTCAAAACCTAAGAAGAGAGCTCCTATTCAAAAGCAATTGAGTAGTTTGGATTATGTTGCTGATGATGATGATGAGTTAATGCAGGTAATTTCACTTGCTTATCACTACTTGGGCTATTCAAGATTTTGCGAATTTGGCTATATTAATACTTTTGCATTCATTTACAGGCTATTGCTCTATCACTGCAAAATTATGCAGAGGCTTCAGGTCCTACTGTTATTGAAAGAAAGGGAAATGCTCGCATTCAGGAAGATACAAGAAGGGGCAAGAGGAAAAAATCAGTTTGTTGTTGCTCCATAATTAATTTTATTATTATGAAATGTTTTGCATTATTTAGCCTTCTGTTAATGAGTACTTTCTTCATCAGCAGTTCACAAGTCGGGTGCAAATGACTGAAGATGAAGTAATCTTACACTTCTTTCAGTTGGATGGTAACTTATGCTATTGTCTATTCTTTCATTTTTGCTCTCTGTTTCTCTGTATGTGTAAAGCAATTGGCCTATATTTGTAATACTAAGAATACATTTTGAAGACTAACAAACACTTCCCGCATAATCACTTTTAAGTTTCAAATTACAAATGTTTGCAGAAGAGAGATGATAGGAAATTGTTTTAATAAACAAGCACAGTAAAGCAGGGAATTGTCCATTAGCATTACATTTAGAGATCTA
This sequence comes from Azadirachta indica, assembly GCA_022749755.1. Classification (NCBI taxonomy): domain Eukaryota; kingdom Viridiplantae; phylum Streptophyta; class Magnoliopsida; order Sapindales; family Meliaceae; genus Azadirachta; species Azadirachta indica. The sequence continues at coordinate 22,164,320 of CM040440.1, forward strand.
AGGAATGAAAATCTTATTTAGATAGGCTTGCGTATCATTACTTTCAAAGGTGTCAGTTTAAGGAGAATGCGTGAATCCTTATTTGATTCAAACATTATTCACATATATTTTTTCAGTGAAAAATTCTTTCTGAAATTTGCCACAATTAGCACTATGAACATACAAATCCTATTATCATGAATAAATCATGGCATGTCAACTTAAGCTCTGAGAAAACATTCTAAATTTATTGGTTTTGAAGGTCATTCTAAGAATTACTGTTGAGAGTGGGGGTGTTCGGTTGATCATCCTAAATTTACAAGTAATGCATTGTGTTCGTATATCTAGAAAGAAGATCAATAATCGGTCCCATCCCAATCCCACCCAAGCTACGGCCAGCGGATTTTAGTTTGGGAAATGCTATTAGAATCTTGTTTTTGAGGGGTGGGGGAGTGGAGGAAATATCATTGTGTTGTGACGTTTTTCACAATTTTAAGTTATCTACTTGAAATCTATACCACCGCTAGTGTACTATATGCCATTTGTGTTTGTTTATTTTACTGTATGAGAAGATACTTTTTAATTGATGAGGGGTGTTGTTGGCATGCAGAAGCAGGAAAAGGTGGCATAAATATGAGAGATTTACGAAAAGTGGCAGTTGCTCATGATTTTGTGTGGACAGATGAGGAATTGGCTGATATGATCCATTGCTTTGATTGTGATGGAGATGGGAAGGTCAGTAGTTGCTGCTTTTTCGGATTTCTTTTTTAATTTTTTCCTTGTTCCTCTCTACAATAGCAGCATGCCAAAGGATTAATGTTGTGGACTAGGGTGCAACTATTGTAACATGGGTTGACTCTTCTTAACAGAGCTTTAATTTGGATCTTTGGAGAATTGGTCTATCCCCTGATGCAGACAGCAAAAGTTCTGCTGATGGCAGCCAATCATGCTCAGTACTAGGAAGCGAATTTTGGCTTCCATTGGGAGATTTTCAATGTCACAAGTACAAATTATAATTACTATAGGATGCACACAGAACTAATGTTTTTTCTTTTGTTTTTTTTAATACCTGAGATAGCTAACATTAGTAGTTAGAGGTCTATTGGGAGTTTACATCAGTTTTATTACAGTGCATCCTAGAATACAATGTTCAACTCAAACAATTTCTACCTCCTACTTGTTTTTGAGAGGAAATTGTCCACTTTCTTTTGGGGAAATTGAACCAATATCTTTTATTTGGAGGATAAGGGTACCTAAAACCTGCATTCAACTAACAAAATAATTGTTTATTTCTTGTTGCTTGCACTTGCATTTGCACATATTCAGCAAAAGTAGGTTACACTGCTCCTTTGGAAAACTAATGACAAGGTTTGCACTTTTTTATTGAATTCTGATTATTGATTCCTCTGATTTCGTCACAGCTAAATCTTGAGGATTTTCAGAAGATTGTTAGTCAGTGCAATATGATACGGCCGTCTGAACACTCTTAATTGGTCAAAGTTACAGTTCAACTGTATAAGATCCCAATTTGGTGAGTTAGTGGCGTGTGGTCATGTGTTGTGTCATATGTAGTCCTCTTTGTTATAAGATAGGACGAACTATTAAGAGCTCCTAAAATCTAAAAGTCTTCAGAGAAAATCATTTTCTCCATACGACGCGCATATGTACAGGCAATTAAATGATATTTGGGCATAGATGGAATCCATTTGCATTCAGAGTAATTGGAATATTAGATTGGTCATCATCTATAATTCTCAGCATTATCAGTATTTAACAGCTTTGGCATTGTGATTATTTGATTGAGAGAATGCTAGTTTAAGGCTTTCCACGACTACAATTTTTCTGCATTCTTCTTTTTATACAGATTGTCATCAATTTAAGACTAGACTGGCTATAGTTGAAATGGTCAACTTGCCCTTTACAACTTCGGATTTTATCGATCTAGCAGTAGCTTAATGGAAAGTCTTTAGGCATTTAATTAGAAACATAAACAGGAGAACAAGATCTGAGGCCCCGTTAACTTGAATTTTCAAAGGCTGACTTATCATATTTCACACATACTTGAGACAAATTCTAGTTTTGATACAGACCAATAACACGGTGATGAAAAGCTCCCTCATGCATCTGTTCTTTCCTTTTTTTTTTTTTTTCAAATTTCTACATTTCTTTTTTTTCTAGGGTACTGACAAAAAAGTAAGTGCTTTGTCTGTCAAATTTTCTTAATAAGGTACCCTAAAATGATTCCAACCAAGCCAACGATAACAATATATATGAACGGGAGTCCAGTGCCTCTTCTGTTGGCTTGACGCCTCAAGAGCTCCTGCACATCGAAATCTTATGTTAGCTCATTATATTCAAAATAGGTGCATGATGCCATTAAAAGTATGCACGTGATAATGCTACAGTATTTTGTGAATGAATTTTGTTTCTAAACACCATCACTAGTGATACTAGCATATGCAAGGCCATTTTTAATTTTAATGGTTTATAAAAGACGAGAATGAAAAGATGGTAAATTGGCAAGTATGAGTGGAGTTTCCTTCCAAAGTGATTACTGTAGATTAGTGCGGATGGTGAATATTGTTTCACAGTTCTCATATATGGCTTTATTAGGCGTATATGGTAAGCAAAAGCCTTAAAATCAAGTTAGATGGTCAGGCATTTTCATTCCTAATATTACCTTAATTAATCACTAAGCCAAAAGGGAACTTACCAATTCGCGTTGAAGTTTGTGATTTTGCTGGAAAACAGAATTTTTCTCTTCAGTGAGCTTTGAAATGAGAGCCCTTGCCTGAAATCACGAGGACTATTAAAATGGTATAGCGCCAAGAAATACTAAAGATGTTTTAGCAGTAATCTAAGTTTAAAAATACAATGGCCACAAAAAAATTAAATCAATAATATATATAATAAATAAATAATAATATACTATAACTGATAATAGTCACTGACTGTTGGATGGAGTATAGGAACAACTGCATATACCATATTTCAAGCAACAATCAAGCTGTCTAGTGGCTCCTACAAGAGATCACAGTGAGAAATAACAAAAAGTACAGATGGCAAGAATTATAATACGACCTGTGCTCCACACAATTGAAAGAAAGATCTCCATCAATGTACGGATTCCAATAAGAAACTGTAAAAACTATGAAACTATGTGTACCAGAACCAGAACAATTCTAAGAACAAAAAGGATCATTGAAAATCTTGAGGTGCTCTACTTTGATGTACCACATCCAACTTCACATGCAGTTTGACTGATCCCATTGCCCCCAATGGACACTCAAAGAGATGATTTAAAATTTTGCATTTGAAAGCAGGATATACCAACACATAAAGAGGACTTCACACACACACACACACATATGAGAAGTCTGTCTTATATGCACAAACTGGCTTGTAAATATGAAATACATGTTTTATCAAGCAGAACCTGCACAAAATTGTGATAGGGGCCTCATCACTAATAACTGAAATAATAAATGGGTTAAACAAGTGAGATAAAAGGAATACCTCTGTCCAGTTATCTTGCGGCTCATGTCCCTCAGCAAAAGCTCTTGAAGCCTAAAGGAAAAAATTGCAAAAACCACAAATGATCACTTGAATTCAGATGAAAATAATAAGTGGATTATAAGACACTTTAAATTCTGCTACCAATACTCACAGCTGAAAATTCAGAAGCACTCAAATTCCCATTGTCTGACACTGATGCCCTTGGTGAAGAACCTTCTTCTGATCCTTCATGAACTGGAGATGGCGGCTGAGGCGGAGCCACATAAACAACCCTCAATTTGCACTCTTCAACATGATGCCCTGCCTCCTTGTTGAACTAGAACCGATATAAGCCATAAATAAACACCAATATAGGCCACAAAACTGCATTAATTCACAAGGAAATAAGAAAAAGCAAGATTAAATGGTCATAATGTTAGTACCATCTCTGGAGTAATATCCTTTGCTGAGGCTCCAGGACTGGCAACTACACTTTGAAGCAAGAACTTGTCTTTGCATTGCATGTCAGCAGGCGCCTCCTTTTGTGCTTGCATTGTAACTAATCATTACAAAAAAAATTAACAATTAATCACTAATTAATTAGGAGAGTAAAAGAAAAAATGATTGGCAAAAATAAATAAAGAGAGAAATTACCTATAACATCACACGTAGACCGTGGCAATAAAACTCCAGTATTGGGTCTAACACAATACTTCTTTGGATTCGTAGTTTTAACCTCAAAAAAGAAAAAAAAAAAAAAGGTAAAGGATTTCTCCCACAAAACCCGCAAATCAAGATCACAAATATCTAGACCACAAAAAGTTGTACAACAATTTCAAAGATCTAAATATAGACAGAAATTACAAGTGAGCTTCGAAAATTAAATTAAGTACCTTGAAAGCCACATAATTATCGGTCTTATTTGACAACTGTAGAGAGCACGAGATCTGCTTCCTCAATTCAACTATATATATATATATATATTTGTTTTAGAAAAATAAAACACTCAAATCAATTAAAAAAAAAAGAAAATCGAGAGAAGGAAAATAATCATGGATCTGCAAACGAAGAGAAGCCTACATGGAAATTGAAGCTCCTGAGGTTCGATATCGAGTAGCTCGCCGGCACTCATCATGACGGAATCGGTTCAAATAGCGGCTGGAGACAGAAATAACTGGCAGGCTCCGGCGAAAGAAAGCTGTTTTCTGGCGCAGGAGGGGGGACTTTGACTAACAGACTAGCGAGAAACGCAGGAGAGTAAAGAGAGAGACTGGAAAATTTGAGACCGGCTTTTTAATAAGAGGGAGAGACGAGAGAGGAGAGGAAGTATAAAGTAACAACGTGGGACAGTGATGTTTGTCTTACTTTCATCTTGCGTCTTTATTATTCTTGGTAACCAAAGTTTACAGTTTCTGCGGTTCTAACTAGGGGCACTATTGTCTTTTCGCTCGAATGGCGGCAGAAGAAGAAACCAGTGGCGTTGACTGAATGATGCTGCTATGGACTCGCACGCGTGTGTTTGCATAACGCTAAGTTTGATCGATCATTTTCTATCCTTGATGTCAAAGAACACTCGTAATCAATTCAAATTCAAAACACGTTCATTTTTTTTGTTTCTGAAATTTTAAGGACTCGAGTGCCGTTCAAAGTTCCGTCAAAATAATAATTTGGGAAAGAAAAAGGGCGAATGCCTGATTCCACCTCGTTGTTTACCCTAATACCCTAAATTCTCCTTGTTGTTTTGTTAATACTTCAATACACCCTTAACATTAGCTCCGTTAAAAGAAAATGTTATTTTTTAAGAGCATTTATGCACTTTAATAAATTTGAGTGTAACAATTAATAATAAACAGTAATAAATTTTATATAAATTTAATGATTTATTTATTTTTACTTCCTTCTTCTTCTAACACCATCTCCTTCTCTTTCTTTACAATTTTCACAGTCATTTAATTTTCTCTTTCTCTCTCTTGTCACTTTTCAATGCCATAGCTCAAAGTTCTACGCCACTGCCCTTTCTTTGCTCAACACCATAACCAAAATCTTTTTTACATTACTCCATTTACTCTCAAACTAAGGAATTCCTTTTAAAGTATTTCAAAATGAGAACTTTAACAACAACAATAAAAACAAAATCCTTTCTTTCTATCTCATAATCTGAAAATACTCGAGTAAAAAAATAGCATACCATTTCTACTCCAATTGCTTCACTGACCTAGATCTACAACCGTAGCTACAAAAACCCCACTGTAAAACTTAAGTTTTATTTTGCTCGAAACAAGTCACAAAACAATAATATAGGTCAGGAAGATTTCAAAATTAAATTGGGGCTTTCAAATTGAGTTTGTTGGGTTTGTCTGGGAACTTAATATTTAACATTGAGGTGCATTTTCTAAACTTGATTCTTTTTTACCATTCCTTTCTTTCTTTTCAACACGGCTCCACAATCATGCAACCATTTTTTCATTTTTCAATATCATATATTTGGTTTCATTACTCTATGCTTTTTATCTAATTAGCTTTATGTATGTTTGGGAATAGATTTTCTATATATGTCACCAATTTTTCTTACTTATCTCTTGCATGACTGTAAGGCATAAATGAAGAACCACCTCTCTCCATGGCCGATTCTCGACTCCATAATCATTGTCTTCTGCATCCTTAAGTAATATATCAATAATATGATATTTCTTGTTCTTGATTTGGATGTTGTTGTGGTGATGAAATAATGGATTTATAAAAAGAAATGAGGAAGTTTTTATTTTGAGAAGACTTAGATAAGGGTTTGGAAGAGATAATAATTTGTTTCACTTGTAGTGGTGAAGAGAATGGATTATTGATGTCTTTTGAATAAATTAAAATAATATTTTTTAATTATTTCTCCATCTTTTTATCAAGAAGATAAGATTTAAAAAAAATTGTAACCAACACCAAAAAATAAAAATTAATAACGGAGAAAGAGATAGAAAATAAAATATTATTATTAATATAAAATAAATATTTAATTTTTTAATATAAAAGATAAGTAAGGATAGAATTCTAATTACATTAAGTCAAATGCTATTTTAATAAAATATTACTAACAAATGACAATATTCTAAATTAAAATAATACAATTAACTATTATATTATATTATTGAAGCAAAGTTGGGAGTATTTTTGTAACTTCACGGTATTTTTGGTTCCCTAAATAAATATGTACTGATTTTGCAGGTGATAGATGACAGGTGACAAGTTAAACTCTTGGGGATAAAATTGTAATTATACTCAAAAAGTAACATTTTCTTCAACAGAGCTAACGTTAAGGGGGTATCAGGATATTAATAAAACAATAGGGTAGATTTTAGGTATTAGGCCAAACAGTGAGGAAAAATCGGCATTCTCCCAAAAAGAAATTAATAATAAGGAGTAAGATTTTGGCTGAATTTTTATTAATAATTACTATTTAAAATATTTTTTAAAAATAATTATTTAAAATTTTTTTAAATCAAAATATTTTTGTTTGGAACTGTAAATTAATTATTTTTTAAAATTTTTTTATAAAGATATTTTAATTTACATTAATTATTTTTAAAATATATTTTAAATACTGATTATTAAAAAAATTAATTTTAAAAAATGATTACTGATAAAATTTCTTCCTTATTAAATTTAAAATAAAATAGGTAACAACAAAATCGATGCTTTTGAGAAAGCAGTCACACTAACTCTGGCCATTTTTTCAATTTTAGTTACTTATTTCCTCAATGACTTATTGTATTGGATATTGCCTTTTAAGATGGTTTCACGTGATTCCTTTTGAACCTCTTCTTTTTATAAATATTAAAAAAAAGAAAATACAATTTGATGTGGTTATTTTGTAACGAATTATTATTATTTAATCATCTTTCCCTGTTTCTATTTGAAAATTAAATGTGACAAACCAATATAAAGAGTGAAGTCTAAGAAGAATGTAACTAAAAGAGGAAATACATAACCTACATTGACATTGCTTGTTTATGAGTTTTTCCAGCATTCTCTTCAATAAAGTTTTCAACGCTAAATCCTTCAAATTAAAAACAAAAGATAGATTTCAATGCCTAAACACATCTCAACAACTTTGTCTCCGACCCATTCTTATTAAAACTCTCCCCAAAATTCTCTACTTCCCCATGTCAAATAAGAGTCATAATCACTACAAAACCATCATTTTCTTGGAACAGATACCGTTTAGTCGTAGTCTGAGTACTCGCACAAAAAATCCACTTAATCCAACATTTCAATCAGATATCCACATACTTTTAAACATTAAAATTACAGCTATCTTACATTTTGCCTTCATACAACATGCAGTACTTAGTATACAAACAGTAGCAAATTCTCGATTATCCAACAAGTAGTACATCTTCCATCATACACTTCTACTCAAAAGGAGCACGTGTATTCCAATCTACATTTTGTTTTACTATATACTCACAAATCTGTTTCTGAGACTGCAATTCCTCGTCTCATAATTCTTTGATGACAGAGAATATTAACCATCAGTAGAAGCAAAAGACATTTTCTCACGAGCTCGAGTTGTGAAACCAGCAAACCAAGCAACCCTCATGAGTTGCACCCCAAGGATCAATATCCACCAGCATACTAAGCCCCTAACGGTATGCACAATCCATGCTGGTGCACTGAGCTCAGCCCCTAGCTTCAAACCCCTCATCAGCTGCAACACACGGTAAGACTCGTACACAACTGGGGTCACTAACCACACTGGTGATTGCCAATGCCATGTTAACATCTCTGTCAGAATCTGTACTGACAGAAGGAGTAAGTACGGACCCAAGAGAACTGCAAATGGGATGAAAGGCATCTGGGGTTGGACAAAGCCCTTTTGTGACCCAAACAACATTATCAAGGGGATGATAAATCCAGTTACATTTGCCACCATATTCCAAAATTGGTAACTGAAAGGAGGCTTGCTATTGCAGACCTGTGCTGTGTTTTTTGGCCTGGCACAAGAATCTGCCATGAGAAGAAAAAGGGTTGCACCAATATTAAAGATGCAATCAAGTCCAATCAAGGAAAGTAGACTGGCTATATTGGGGCCAAGAAATATGGATGATATTGGTAGCCACAAGGTAGGTACCATGCCTGTGCCAAGTAGAAGAGCAGGGCCAAGAAGCCACATTGGCCATTCAAGAAACTGAAGCTGCAATAGTGGCTGATTATTTGAATCTGTAAACCCTTCAGTGTTTGCTATTGGTGTTTCAGCTGTCTTGTCAGAACTAAGAGTTTCAAATATATTGCTAGTTTTATTCAAGAATTCATAATTAGAATCATCAGTGGGAGCACGCTTGACAGGAGAAAGTTCCCATGGAGTAAATTTTGTGCAGCAGATGGGGTAATGTTTAACACGAACTGAAGAGAAGCTGACTAAATTGATCACACTTCTGAAATTCACCAATTTCAGACTTCTGGGGAGTCCACTGGGTATGCTGATGGTTGACATAGTAGATGGAGCTGGAGCTAATGATGCCATTCCTTAGTGCTGAAACTTAGCAGCTTGGAGGGAAACTGTGCTCTTGAATCACATAAGCACACAGACTAACATGAAAAAAAGAAATAAAATGATAAGTAAGCAGGTGGTATACGCAAACAGAAGAAATGAAGAATAATGGGATGCCCAGTCTAAGAAAACCTAAAATCAAGAAACAGAATCCATAATATTCTATCAAGCTAACACTTAAATGTCCAAGTAACCTCTTACAGGCTAAAGTTGATATTAGCCGCTAAAAGCCAGCTGCATCAAATATCAAATTATCTGCTTAATATGCATACACAATTGCTTACGAACTCTTAAACACCCACAGCCCGTAGAAAAAGAGAAAGCAAAGAATAAGAAGAAAGAGCCAAGAATCAAATACACAGACCAGTTTGCAGTTTGGTCCCTTTTGCAATCAAATATCCCAAAAGTAGAGAAAACACTGACTGGCCAATAGCAATTATATCATTTTACAATCGCCGGCATCAAGCTGAGAATTGCTAGCTTCCCAACAATAATTCCACAAATATAAAGAATGATACATGGACAGTAATGGACAGTAATGGACTGGGAATTATGTCAATTATAATAATATAAATAGCATTTTTATATCTGGCTCTCCACCAGAAACCTATAATTAGGAATTTTCTTTGAAATTCAAATCGCTTTCCCAAACGATTCTCAACAAGCCAGAAAACATTAGATGCTAGGTATTGCGTTCTTAACTGATACCAAGAACGAAATTTAAATAAAACGAGCACTTACCTCGTAGAGAAAATCTTCCCGTAAAATCTGATTGCAAGGAAAGTCTGAGAAGGTAATTGTAAAGGGGACGGAAAAATAGAAAAGAAAACGAGGACAGGAGAGGACCTGGCTAACACATTAATGAGCCTGACCCATTAACGGGCTGGCGGTTGTCAGGTTAGGGTGAAAAAGATATGTAATACAGTCGACTTTCATGACTGAGCCCATTTATGCCTACACTTAGTCGGGAGCTATGTTTGGGCTCATGGACCCTTTTGTTAGCGAGCATTTAATCAAATACAATTATGAATGACAAGCAACTATGAAAACAATGTCCACCAAAAGGCCTTAACCTTGGCCCAAAAAATGCTGTTAGTATTATCCAATTTCCTTTCACGTTCGTGTGTTTTGTAGGAATAAAATTTTTTGTTTAGATTTGTAGTTGACCGCTCTCACTCAATCTGGGTTTTAATTAATCTCGAGATTATTTTTATGGTAATCTAGTAGATATCCATTCTCATATTTCCATATATAAAATGTCTTTTAATTAATCAATAGTTTTTTTTTCATACAAAATTTTATATTAATTATTAACCTTTAAATTAATGACCAATTTGCATATAACAAATATACAAAAATTCTTAAAAATTTATGTAACGGGTTTTTTCTTTCTTTTTTCTTATCTCTAATTTATTATTCTCTCTCTCCAACTTTAATTTTTCTTTATTACATCTTATTTTTCCTCAAACATATTTTAATTTTAATTATCATTTATAAGTTAAAAAATTTATTAATTAAATATTTTTTTTGAATATTTATATATTATAATAGTTTTTTTTTAAAAATTCATGACTTTTTAAAATAAATTAATTAATTAAAATAATTTAAATTTAAATTTTTACATTTTTTAATTTGTAAGTGATAATTAAAATGAAAATTAAAATAATTATTTAAAATTTTGAATTTTTTAATTTATAATTGATAATTAAAATGAAAAGAAACAATAAAAAGAGAGAATATGTAATAAAGAAAAAGAAAAGTAGAAAACATTTTATGAATTATTAGATAAGAAAGAGATAAAAAAAAAAGATAGTTAAAAGGTACGAAAGACTTTAATGTAATAAATATAAAATATTTATTATATATTTATTTTATTTTATTTATATCATCTATGTAACTTTAATTTAAGAATTAATAGTTGACGTAAAGTATTATAAACACAAGGCCGAGCTCCTAAAATTTGGCCCAAAAGGTAATTAAACAAAGGGAATATAGAAAACACTTCTCTTTCTGATAATGAAATGAGGTTAGGTGGGCTAAATTGTGAGGCGACAGAACTCGGAAACTTTAAAAAATCGTCACCCAAATGCAGTGTTGGAGTCATAATTTTAAAAAGAGGGAGTTATAAGAAGAACCCAATTATGTTGCAAACCTGTTCCCCCTGCCATAGATCATAACAATCTGTCAAGGTTATTGTCTTACTCTTAACTCAGCAAATTAATTTAACTAATTTTATTGTCCTTTTGATTTACATATCTGCTGCTCACATATTGTTTCATTGTTATTGTTAATATTGATTAGGGAAGGTTACTATTGAGGTAATCGGTTTGATTAATTGCATTCTTCATTTGCTAAGCTTTTTCATGGTACCTTGATTATTTTTCACGGGCTTTTGCAAATATATATACATATAGTCTCTTCACAGTTCGATCGCTTTCATCTCTGCCTGTTAAAAAATACCGTTACTCATTATATTTTTTATTGGGAGAATTCCACTTTAGTTGCTAATGTTTCATCAAACAATACTTCAGTCACCAAATTTCATTTGACAGTGTCTCCGTAATGCTTCCTAACTTATCTCGTTCTAATTCCTCTATTTTTGTCAACTTCAATTTACTCCTTTAATCAAGATTTTATTAGTCTATTCTCATTCCAATAATTTTATTAAAAATAATCTTATCTCATCATATAGATACAAAAACCTAAGGTTTAATATAATGATACTATCAATGATAATAGTTTCCTTAAAAACTAAAAATTATATATACCGTTTTGTTGCGGCAACATTTTTACATAATATATTCAAAATTCTTGACTTTCTGATCCAATTTCTTTTTTATTCTGATTAATATAGAATTTTTAATTAAGAATTCTAATTTTATTTTGGAATATGAGTATAGATATCAAACAAGAAATTAATCTGATAATATACTCTCCCTTGCCTGCACTGGTCAATACTATTACCATATTGATAAATTCTCAAGTATTTACTCACAAATTAATGATATAAATATTACAAATATTTCATTAATGTCATTTTAATGAAACAAGATGCTAATAATTAAAGCTGCAACTAAAGCTGAGAAATGACTCTTGAGTTCATGCACTTCCCGAAAATTCCTTCTCCAAGCCCGTCACTGTTATTGGTTCTTTCTTTCTTTTCTTCTTCTCTTACTTCAACTGGACAAACCTATGCTTTGGAAATGAGTTCAGAAACAAATTCGATCGTGTTAATGGTGTCTCCAGGAATTTTCTTTTACGTTCTATTCGCTTCCCCAGATCAGTGATGATTCTCAACAACCACTCAGGGAAAATCAAAGGGCCCTAAAATATTCATTCAACTCTATTTCTCGTGATCGTAACTTACATAAAGAATCAACTTTTAACAAAACTGAGACTTGCGTCGTCGACGAAATTCTCTAATATACCATACTAACGTTGGCGAGGAACGAAGGATAATTGAAAAAAAAATTGCAAGAAAATCATTAACTCCGATCTCTTACTTTGGGCCTCACCCATTGGAGACCTAGGTCCAAAATTTTCAGATTTGGGTAGTATTCCATCTCTGGGGCCTTAATTTTAGCCCAAATCCAGAAAATTATTGTTGTTATGCCTCCTTTTATTGTCTGGGACTAATTATTAATGTCCGACCTGAAACTCATCTAGTTACTCTCAATTCGCTGGCCATACTATTCTCCCCCATGTCTCACTATTCACTAGCATCAATTTTCCTGCTGCACTCCTTCGCCAGAGGCTCTATGACGTGGCGGAGTTTCGGCAGAGTCTGAACGGGCTTCACAATTTTTTAAAATTATAATATTTATATTTTAAATTCATTTATTAAATTCATATATATAATTTAATTCTTAAAATTTTGGAGATATATCTATTTATCTTTTAATTAATAAATTATTTTTAAAATATTATTCAATTAATTTTATCTTTTTAAATATTTTAGTTCTCAATTTTGCCTCTGTTGTAAGACTAGATTAAATATTGGTACAGTACAATTTGACATTTAAAATATAAAATAAAGAGATGTTAAATATAAAATTGAACTGAAACCAAAAAATATTTATTAATAAGTTCTATCATCCGACAGAAGTCAAAATTTTAGTATGCATTTTAAAGTAGGCTATGAAGTCGAATAACCTAACTTTCACCATGCTTAATAAAATATTTTTGAGCAGAGTATCATAAGTTTTTGTTACATATGCTGTATTGCATTATTTATTTATTTATTTTAATAAAACTTTTGACCATGGTTAGTAAACCAGAGTTTATACTTTAGTCAATGTCTTTTGAAAATTCACGTAAACTTACTCACAATGCTTTAATAAAGATAAAAATACGATGATTTGGTCAAGATTGGGGTAGATATGTTTGAATTTCAATTGGTTAAAAAAAATAATGCAATAAGACCTCATCATGTTCATCCTTTCTAACATCCCATACAAAAAATCTTTTTTATGGCCTGGATTAAGAGGCATCCAGGTGGCTTGCTCTTTTTAAAAGCTTAAGAGTTAAGACTAGGTATAAAAAGACCTTGAACCACATAGATTTTTCATATCAGTATGCACTAACATTACACAGAAACAAACACCTGAGCTGAAATATATAGAATCTTAATTTGATTTTAAAAATGAGTTTGGCAGAGCAAAACGACAACGCTCATATGGAGCCCCACTACCTGAAAATGACAACGCTGATGACCCGAAGATTCAGGGTTAGAAGAGTTACAGTCACAAAACTAGTGAAAAGTAAGAAGAAACCAATTATGAAGTAAAGAGGCCATCTTCATCAAAACCTGCAGACAAGGTTAGCATTATACATGCTCAGCTCATCAACGTCTTCTTAAATATAATTGAAATTTAATCTACAAGAAACTCTCAACTTTCCCATTTTATGGTCCTCTGACATGCACTTCGCCACTTCTATATTTTTACCTCAATCATGCTAATTAATATTATAACTTTAAATTTCCACTTCTTCCGATTTAATTTGTTCGTCAAATTATATATACAGTTACCCATATCTTCTGCCAAGATTTTGTTGGTTTCAAATATTACCCCATTTGCACACATCGAAGGACAACGAGCCATGTAGACGTACTATAATTAACTGGTTCAGAATCTAGTTTCTTTGACTTAAATAATTAAGAGGAGTTTACAGTCCTCTCCGCCGGTAAAATCAATAAACCTATAATTTTATATTCTTAATTCCTTTCATATGCATGTATTGTTTGTCTTGAATTAAAATTTGTTACGTTTTGTTCAAAGTTTTGTGTAAATATATAGTCGATGCTTCTCAATAACCCTGGTTGAAGCACTTCTATATTTTCTATACGTAGACTAGAGAGTGACTATCTATAAGCCAAATTGCCCGAAATTTCTAAAGGAAGTATTAGTTTTTTTTTTTTTTTAAGGTTTTTCTTTTCAAAAAAACACAAAAACAAAAACAAAAACACCGCGAATCTTAAAACGAGGGGTGTCTCTAGATCACCTATCTGGATTGCAGTTGCTGTACCCAGGCCCAAAAATAAAGAACCGGCTTGAATCGGGCCATAGAAACCCCTTAAGCCCTATCATCAGTGAGCTGAATGAACTGTGGCTCAATACAAAATGAAAGCTATCTGATCAGGGTTCAGTCACTTCCCCATACGAGCTTAAACAAGTGATCCATTAAAAATCCACCCTAACCGTAATAACATAAAAGAAATGAGGACAAACGGGTCATTCTAATTCGTTCCTATTTTTTTCCAAATTTCCTTCCGTTGATTGATCAGTTACAAAGCTTAAGCCTTTTTTTTTCTGTTCTCCTCTCTTGTTAGTTTTGGAAGTCAGCAGTCACTGATTTCCTCTTCACCGCGCCATGCCGTCTTCATACTCATAATGCCGTTGCTGATTGAACTTCTCCAAGTCGAGTATCAGAACAAAGATGTATCCCCATTTGATACACACCCTGTAAAGATGTGGATTTCTTTTATCGCCGCTTACGTTTATGGCGTGGGCCTATCTATTAAGATGGAAGAAAATCGTGCAAATTATTACTCCGATTTGATTAATCATTTTATTCTCAGTTCAGGTGCTCTTGCTTCTGTGTTGCTCGCCTCAGTTTTCCTACCACGTTTCCTTGGGTGGCTCTGTTAGGCTTTGTGGGCCATTTTTCCGTTCATGTTAAGCAAGAATTTAATCCAGCACTTTTACGAATGGTTCAAACATGTAACTATGACAAAAAATACCCAAGCCTGCAACAGATTTAATAGATTCTGGGGTTGCTTAAGCTTGAACAATCAAAGTTTACCCATGTAAATCTCTCATTGTTGTAATCAATAAAAGGTAGGACTGATGATCAAATAATTACACCTATTTTGTAGTCCATCAATCTTTAATAAAACGTTAAAACTGTAAGGAAATTCGCTGAACAGAATCTGGTGCTTCTGATTAATCCTGAATTGAAAGTGCAAGAGAAAACTGCATATTTAACGTACAAGTATATCAATTTACAAATCAATGTTAAGTCCTGCTATCGAAGACGGTGGATAACACAGTGATGAATCATCACGTTTATACTCACGAACTATATAAATATTACAGATAATAATTTAACATGAAGCCCATAATTAAACACCTACAGCTTCCTCCCTACTCAAGACATATATTAATTAATATACAACTGCTGTTGCATGTATCCGGAAACATACCAAGTATGAAATGAAATCAATTTCACCTAATTAAGACTCCTATTTTGTACTCCTGCTGTAATCGATCTGTTTGATAATTTTCCACTTTTATTAGAGAATTGGTATAAGAGAATTCAGCTGAAGTGACTGAATAACCTCGGAATCCTGCATATTGAGAGGAGGCAAGGAGAAGTGACTCTGAGTAGAGCTTCCACTTCTAATCTCCTGCATGGTCAGTAGAGCTGCAACTGTATTCCTGAAAATTCCTTCTCCTGTCAGTGTTATCGGTTCTTTTCTTTCTTTCTTCCTTTCTTCTTCTTTTTCCTCAACTGGGAAAACTTCAGCTATGGTGTTTTCGCATTCCTTGATGAGTTTCGAAACAAGCTCTGTTGTAAAAAACGGTTGCTTCAACACATTCTGGATGAATAACAGGCGCAATAACCCCCCTGTTCTCTTGTCATACTTCTTCAAAATCTTGGCCAAACCTATTAAAAAAAGAAAAATGGAAATCAATTTATTATGAGATTTGGTTTATAAGAACCGGCAAGAGAATATTAACTCCAATGGGTTACCTGTGTAATTGATATTGCTGTAATTGACCAAGAGAACCATTTCCCCATGAAAATTGACAATATCTTTCCTAATCTTTGCCATCTCGTCTTTATAATTGAGCTCCGAAGGTTGTCTACCGTTTGGCCCCCATATATCAATAACTCTCTGAATCCTCTGTTGCAGTTCCTGCAGTTATAAATATTTCTATTTAGTTCATCACTTTCTCGCTTCAAAATTTGTCTAACCAGAGTTTTTTTTCTTTTTTTTTTTTGGTTTTAAAACACGAAGTCGAGACATTGGTCTTTGTTTGTAGTCAAAGGGAACGGTCAACTAGCTGGCTGGTCAATGTATTGGTAGCTTGATTTGATGTTTATTTCATGCAAGACGAAAAACCTTTTAGCTGTTGTTTCTGAGAATCGAACTTACGCTTTTGTTGTAATTGTAATTGCATCGTTGTTTTCTATGTTTCCTTTTCTTTTCCGTAGTCGAATCAAATTTGCTTCTGGTTTCAGAATTGACCCAAAGTTCTAAATCTAAGGATAATATAGCATGAAGCGTTAGAATATTGACAGCAAAATTTTTTGCCTTCCATTATCAATTTTATAATTTATCTCGAATTATTTAGTGATGGAAGCCATTATCGTAGTAACACCTTTATATTTTGATATCATCGTAGTTTGGAATAATTCTAGAATCTACAAAATCTCGCACAAATTAAATAATGTCCCAATTTCACGAATTTATTCTTTCATGCAAAAACCCTATAAAATAAATAAATAAAAATATTAATCGGACCTAAGAACTGAGCTGGCCCGACGTGGCCACTTCCTGGCCGTCGAATCACAAGAACTTAAAACGGAGTCTCTATGTGGACCCACGTCTGGGGTAATAACTATCCTGCTATCGCTCGTAAAGCTACTAATACTACTAGCATTTCTCATATCTAACGGGGTTTCAGTTGGCTTCATAGTAAAGTCAGTCACATTAAAATTAAAAAATTAAGATTAGGTTGTTTCTTCTGTTAACTCCAAAATGAAACAGAATAATTGTTGATCGGTTTTCATTTCGCAAGGATAAGAAGGAATTTCGATTACCTTATTCTTGATAATGAAATCCTCTTCCTTCTCCATGAAAAACGCATTAAACTTGTCGATCTCGCTGTTCAACAAGTAGACGAATTCAGCTTCAGCTTTCACAAACTCGAGCGATCCATTCAACAATGGTGGAGCCGAAGAGATCAATCGAACGAGCTTCTTCAACCTCTTGTAAGACAAAAACTTATCGCGCCAACCAGGTAATGTTTCCTGAATTTGTTGCTGTAATCTCTTGCCGAACTTCATCTCCTTCCTTAAAAAGATTTTTTATAAAAAAAAAAGAAAAAACTGTAAACAAATGAAAAATGGAGTTTGAAAAAAGTGGAAAAGTGGAAGTAATGAAAGGGGAGTTGGGAAGATTGAGATTTTATTAGGGAGAGATTGTTAGAATATTAGAGAGCATATGCTTGGCGTGATGAAGTGGCGGTAAGAAAAGGGATACAAGAGTCGTTGAAGTAAGAGAATTAACTAAAAGCATATTCGGTTTCCTTACTCATGCTTTAGACCAAAGACTATGAAAACTGACTTTATTCAAAAAGACCCCAAACTTAAACTTCGCTTTTATATTTTAACCAATCACTTCGTTACAATTCAAATAATTGTTTGTTGATAACAACATTTATTAGAAGACAAAATTTTATTCAATGACTAAAATAATCTTTTCATAATTACGTTTTAATTTTTCAATATGTAGATATTTGGTTGTAATTTTTAAAATATCTTTATTTATATTTAATTTATTATAATTTTAGATGAAAAAAATAATCATAACCGAAATGCCTATAGCTGTGATTTAAATTTTTTTAAAGGAAAAATTAAAAAAAAAAAGAAAAAAAGAGAAGAAGATTAACGCCGTTTTATATACCTAGTAAAAAAAGAAAGCATGCTGCAAATGGTGAAATTGGGGTACGGGGAAACCTGAATTTCCATGCCAGTGACATTTGAGCGTGCGTGAATGTACAACTGATGATATCCGGCTGTCGTTGAGTTGACTGACTAGGGGATGATGTTGGGTGGGGTGAGTGAATGCCGGTTATTCTAGTATAATTTAAGAAAGAAATGGAATTGGAGATGGGACGATTCTTAGGATCTACTAAGAATCTCCTATATTTTAAATGACTTTATTCAATATTAATTACCATAAACTTCCCTTTCATATTTTAACCAATCACTTCGTTAAATTCAAATTATTTTTGTTTGCTAACAATGACTGAAATAATCTTTTTTATAATTAAATTAAAGTTTTTTTATTTGTAATATTTGAATATGTAGATATTTAATTGTAATTTTTTAAAATATATTTATTTATTTATTCTGATTTTAGATGAAAACATAAACAATTCCCAAGTGCCTGTAGCTGTGATATATTTTATTTTATTTTCAGAAAAGAAGATCAACGTCGCTTTTTATATATGTAATAAAAAAGATGAAGCATGCTGTGACAAATGGGGAAATTGGGTTACGGGGAAAACTGAATTTACATGCCTGTGACATTTGAGCATGAATCACTTGGAAGATTGTATATAAGTAAATGTAAAACTGATGATATCCGGCTGTCGTTGAGTTGACTGACTGGGGAATGATGTTGGATGGGGTGAGTGAATGTCGGTTATTTTAGTGTAATTTAAGAAAGAAATGGAATTGGAGATGGGATGATTCTGAGGAATCTACTAAGAATCTCCTACGGATATGGAAATAGTATAATTATTAATTAATTATAAACAAGACTATGAAAAGAAACAAATACGGGAATATGTGAATTTTGAACTCCTAAATACTCCCAACTCGGATTGTGGGCCAAACCTATTTCCTTGCACGCCGGAAAAGCCTTAATTGAGGCCACTTTTTTTGGATTGATAGCGCCTTGCAGCTTGTCCGAATCTTGGGTTGGTAGATTCCATGCAATCTTCGGTTTACACACAAACTAAGGAGGCCAGAATTAATATGTCCAAAATCAAGACTATGAAATTGTTAAGAAAGAATTACTTATAAATTTGTATATAAAGTTTGCAGTAGATCGAGAATCATTGATTGTGGGTTATATATGATTATTCGTCCATTAGAAGCTATTACGAAACTAAAAAGTTGGGAGAGCCCTAAGGTACCTATGCAACTAGAAGCTAGCCAGCACTGCCCATATAATATGAAATAAAAAATGGGTTGGTAAAAGTTTTGGACAACAGCGACATGACTTCTGTTACATCAACTAGATAAAAGACAAAACTCAAATGTTAAGCCAAAGCTCCTTAGTTTAATGAGTTCATAATTACAAGAAATCCTTGATAAAGGTGTCCCAACAATATAGTAAATCAACTCGATGGCTCAAATATATCTCTCATGGGTTAAACATTCGATCATTCTGGTTGATGATATCTAAAAGATCAAATCATCATCATTAATAAAGTCTGATATAAACATATATCTAATCACTCTGGTTCCTGATATCGAACAAATCATCTCGCCTTGATTTGAATCTGAAGCTGCAAAAATCCGATCATTTGGGTTGTTGAGCACTAATAAATCAAGATAATCTATATCGTGCGACCAGTCCAGCTCCTCAAAAAATCTGTTAACAAATTTATGGGAATATTTGGGAAGTCCACTAAATCTTTCAAGGCCAGCTTCCTTTTTTTCCTGGAGCAGCAATATTAATAATAGAAGGGTTAGAAAAAAGCTGCAGCTGCGTATATTGGATGCATCGCATCACACGACTTCTCCATTTTCTAAACATCTTGCTTATCATCTCATAATGGATTTGATCAGTACCATGCCTCATGATGCTGTTTAATCCCATCTTCTACTCTCTTCATTTCTTCGTACATAGATAACAAGGTTGATCCATTGTCATTATGAAATCAAGAACTTAGATACAGTGAGTGCAAGACTTTCACCGCCTTCTCCCCTCTAATCCAAAATTCTGTAGAATGAATAGCTTTATCCACCACCTCAGCCATATCTTTTT
Organism: Azadirachta indica; assembly: GCA_022749755.1. Lineage (NCBI taxonomy): Eukaryota > Viridiplantae > Streptophyta > Magnoliopsida > Sapindales > Meliaceae > Azadirachta > Azadirachta indica. The sequence continues at coordinate 22,184,623 of CM040440.1, forward strand.
CACCAGATGCAGCTGCTGCGGGTTAGCTGCAAAGCCTGTAATTCTTGTTCAACTTTCAAAATTGAGCTAAGCAAAAACAATTCAATGGCAATCTTGGTTAGACCATTACAATAATATTCCTTTTTTCTTCCACTTTCCCGTCTTGGGGGCAAATTGATATCAAGCCTATGTAAGTATTTGAAAATCGGCTTTGCCAACTGAGTAGTCTTACGAATCCAAGGAACTCTCACATACGTTAATATCAAAAGTACCCCAAATTCGCGACTAGCACGTCGCGACTGGTACATCGAAGGGTACGTCCTAAGAAGCATGCCCTGAACTGGTAATTAAGAAGAAGTTTTATCTATAAAATCAGTAATGCTGTCCCTTAAATTATCATCACTATCGTTGAAGATATACTGAACTACATGTGCAGACCCCAAGAACTGAATTACAGAAAATATGCAATCTATAAAATAACGAAATGTCATATTCCTTCTTCAGGAACTTCAATTTTCAATATTTCATATGCACCGAGCCATAAGGAGTGTGTGCAAAAACATTAAGACGCACAAGTTTTGAATCTTTCACCACATTAGATGTCATGGGACTACAAGCGGTTGTAGCAAAAAATTTCCTGACAATCGCAATAACATATACCTCAATTTCTTCGTAGCTAGACATCTGGGATCAGTTGCGTTATGACAGTAGAAGAAATTGGTAATTCATAAGTAGGTCCAATTTCTGGTATGCTCTTCAGCAAGTCAACCGGAAATGGTATTTCGGAAAGATCAAGTTAAGCTTGTTTTGATATTACAAACTTAGCAAGAACTTTGTCTACCACACTCTGATCCTTATTGCTTACCTCTAGTGTAGTTGGATGATGGGAATTGTTGGCTTTCTTGTACTCTCAAAGCTGAAATAATTTCGGTCTCTTGATGATCAAGAATGGAAGATCTCAAACTCCTAGCTTTTTTCTTGTCTGGAGCACCAATTGCTTGAAATGCAGTAATTAAATTCAGCATCTTCTGGCACTTTCTGACAGATAACAACGTCGCGGCCTCTAACATCAGACAAATGTGATTTAACCCTTGCAAATTGCAATGCCCCCGGCAAAGCTCGGTTGACAAAACTTACACAAAAATCGGCCCTTGAAATCTTCTGCATATTCCCAAAATCTGTCTGTCTCTCTGTAACTATTATTATTGCTTTCAATTGTATGAACCAAAAAAAAAAAATTATAATCCAATCCAAAAACTATATATATATATATATGTATATATACATATGTATATAATATGTAAAAATGACTGAATTAATTTCCAACGTCCAAACAACAACTATCAGAATTTAATTAATTTCCAACTTCCAGGTAAAGCCACCGTTATTTAATTGAAAGAGGCCCATCTAAATACATTTCAATATAATTTGGCAGATCATATGAAACGGCTAAAGCATGAAAATGGCGTAGAATATAACTGGAACTGAGATTACTTCATCTTCAAACAACGAAAAGAGGAATATGTATAATAGAGAATTAAGGATATTAATTATTCAGGGTTCGAGATTACTTAAAATCAAGATGATGGAAGTCATTAATCAAAGAAACCAAGAAACGAGAAAATTACTAAATGCAATTCTATGCCTGTAGGCAGTTCTCTGGTAAGTCAACGACAGTTTTTATTAAAAGCAAATTATTTTGTGGCAAATACCATCTGCTTAGCGATTTTCGTCGATGCTTATTGAATGCAGAAAAGAATGTGTTTAGAGAAAAAAAAAAAAAAAAAGAGAGAGAGAGAGAGAGAGAAAGCGAAGCAAAAAAGAATTAAAAACGAAAATTATTTTAGTACAAAAAATCATCAACAGAACAGCAAGAGTTACTGAAAGATGCATAGTTACAGACCGTACAGACTGAGTATTAACTCAAATTGATGCAAAATATTATGTATCTAACAAGTCATCGACATAGTCTAACAAATGAATATGATGGATCATTCAAATAAAATATATCCTACGGTACATTCAAATATTGGTTGATGATATTTGAGAAGTCATCACGATTATTCATATCTTCTAGCATAAACATCCAATCAGTCTGGTTCCTGACGTCGAACAGATCTTCAGGATTATTTGACTGTGATGGTGTAGGAACTTGATCATCCTCATCGTTGATCACTAATAAATCACGATAATCTATATTGTCAGACCAGTCCATCTCCTCCAAGAATTCTAGAATAAATTCACAAGCGTATTCAGGAATTCCACTGATTTTATCAAGATCAATCAGCTCCAATTTTTGCAATTTGAGTGCACTGAATTTTTCCATTATAATAATGTCCCTGCTTATTCCATCAACTGATCCATTCCGAGTGAAGTTACAATGATCCAATAGTGAAGTAGTGCAAGTTTGGCTCAAAATCCGAATGGCATACTTCTGCAGTATAGGATAAGGATCACCACAACATTCCCACCATTTCCCTATAAATTGCACAACAATACATACACTATGAAGAGTATCCAACAAATAAAACGGCAAAATTTTGCTATTAAAATCTATGACACTTACGTGGATGGACTGTATTTAACATGTTCATTGCGGTAGCCGTGAACAGATCTGAGACTTTCTCACGGTAGAGCTGGACTTGTTTCGACAAAGCTTCCTGTTCTGCAATGGGAACCAATAATAGTAGAATTTTCAGACCCTTTTGTATTTCAGGGTCCTCGCTAAATTTCTGACTACACATGTAAGCAGGGTTCAAAAGAGCTGCAACAGAATGAATTGGTTGGACTACACGACTTCTCCAACCTTCAAACACCCCGCTAATCTTATCATTATCATCAAAATGCTGTTTAAATGCTTCTTCCACCCTCTTCATTGCTTCGTACAAATATCCTGAACTCGATCCATTATCATCTACAAGTTCGAGAACTTGAAATAGTGGCTGCAAAACTTGCACAACCTTTTTCCCTCTACTCCAAAATTCCGCAGAGTGAATAGCTTTATGCACAACCTCTGTAACTTCATTTTCACTACTTGTCCCTTCCCCTTCACAAGGTGCTGATGCAATTGGTAGCTGTAATGCCTGTAATTCCTTTTTGACATCCAAAATTGAATTAAGCATAAAAACTTCAATGGCAATCTTAGTCAGACCATCGCGATTATATTCCTTGTTTCTTGCATGCTTCTTTCTTGGGAACAAATTGATGTCACGCTCGTATAAGTATTTGAAAATTAGTTTTGCTAACTGAGTAGTCTTGTGAATCCAAGGAACTCCAAGGTATATTAATATCAAAAGTATCCCAAGTTCACCATTAACACATCGAGACAGGTAAATCCAAGGGTATTTCCTAAGAATCATTTCCATAACTTTAAGGAAAAAGTTATCTCCTGTAAATTCCGCGAGGCAATTCACCATACGATCTTCACTGTCATCAAGGATGACCTGAACAACATTCTCGGCACCCAAAGATTTAATTACAGAACATATGCTATCTATAAAATGATGAAATGTCATTCCTTCCTCAGGAACTGTAATTTTCTCTGCATAGACAAAGCCACCAGGGGTATAGACGAAACAATTGATACACACAAGTCTTGAATTATTCACTACCTTAGACGTGATAAGAGTACAACCTGTTGTAGTGAAAAATTTCTTGACATTTCCAGTGTATTCCTGAAGTTCCTTGAGGACATCTAGGATCGACTCTGAATTGAGACCTGAATAACTTGGTAATTGATAAGTATGCCCAATTTCTGATATGCTTCTCAGCAAGTCAACCAAAAATGGTGTTTTGGAAACATCGATTGGAAAGTTGTTTGTAAGGATAAACTTAGCAAGCAACTTATCCGCAATATTCTTGTCCTTCTGAGATTCCCTGGGAACAGTAGGTTGACGAGAACTCTTAGCTTTCTTGTTTGAAGTTGAAATGATTTCAGTTTCTCTATCAGTATTGAAAGATCTCAAAACCCCAACTTTCTTGCCAAGAGTACTAATGGCTTGAAGAGCTGCAATCTGAACATCTCGAGGAACTTTTAGACAAATTTCAATGTCACGGCCTCTAACTCCAGATAAATGTGATTTAATCCGAGTGATGCCCCCAGAAAAACTCTTGTCACAAAACTTGCACAAAAATCGGCCATTTAAGTCTTCAACATATTCCCAAAATCTATCTTTTTCCCTCACCATAATTGCCTTATATTCTGCAGCCGAATGTAACCAAAAAAAGAACTCAGCTTGTGAAGAATCTAAATAAACTAATTCAAATATCTGTCTGTCTGTCTATCTATCTATATATATATATATATATATATAGAAAACAAATATGCAGATGATATGATCATGGAAACGACTAGGACATGCGAGATAGAGAATCAAAGCAATTATAATTTATATGGAATTTCAGAGCACACTATTATTTTGCTGTGAGAGGAAAGCTACCGGACGCCTTGTCTGTGGTTATCTTTCAATAGATTACAGAGAAATCCTCGTTGCCTCTTAGAAGGAGAAGCCTGCTCTTGCTGTGGCCAATACAGAGATGCTTGCACCAGCTCTAGAAGTCAACGATGACATTTTGATGCTCAAATCATTCTTGTTTGTCAGGTAGAAACTTGGGAATGTCATAATTATTAATATTATTATAAGGCAAATCAATTTATTAGAACTTTTATTTTATTTATATATAGATAGAGCACGTCATTTTCGTTCGGTTCTGGAAGAATTAATAAGGTTTCTCTGCGTGCACTTGGGCCCGATTTTCGTTTTGAATTCAAAACGAATTATACGCCACGAGACGGGAGTTGGGTGTACGAAGCCAATTATACGGGGCGGTTTTTTACCTTTCAGTCTGAAAAAAAAGAGACGGCGAAGAAAGCCAAAAGATAAAATAATATTATGTTAAGACAGCCAACTCACTGCCTATAAAACCAGTAGTAGAGTCTAAAGGATTGGTCAATAACAGTTAAAAGTACAGAGACAGTTAAAGCTAAGACAGGGAAAACACAGAAATAAAATGCCCACCAACCATTTTAATGATTTCGGCACTGAAAGGTTAGTGAAAATTTCTTGACATTTGATGTATATTATCTTCCGTTTTGAGTTTCATTTTCATGTACCAATATTATTAGCATTTTCATTTTCCACTTGCACGTGTTTGTGTTAGTGAGAATGAGCGAGGATTCAATTTCCGCATCCAGTATTACGCCATAATTGTCTTTCTGATTAATACGTCATGCACTCTGCTTCAAGTCAAGTACCAGACGCAGGACGTAACTCCATTCGATACTCATTACGGGATCATGCTGGCATTCTTTCTTATTATGTATGCTCATGCTGTTGTTATATTAGCGGTTGAAATTAAGTTGCAAACTCACAGTTCAAGCTACCATCAAATTTTAATGTTGGTCAAAATCGGCCTCTTCACTGGAGCTCTTGCATCGATTTGGCCTCTTTTAATTCTTGTTCCAGCCTTCGGCTGGTTCAACTTGGTGTTATGGGCCATTTGCTTTGTGAAAGTGGCACATCAACACTTCTGCCACTTGATTTACCACGCAACCATTCAGGTATTCGACTTATTGAATAAGCTGTTGATGAACCGGCGCTTGGTGGAGCAGCAAAATCAGTTGCCTATTTAGAGGCTTAGATTTGAAAAATAAAAACTTGTTAGCTTATTTCCTTTAATCAAAGGAAGCAGTTGTATTCACCAATTGCACTTGTAGAAACAATTATCCAGGACATTCACATGGATGGATAAAACTTGAGAGAATGGAATGGATAAATCGCAATTACTTGATTTTGTGTTCTGGAGTAACAACAAAAGACTTTACCGGCTGCTGCCGTTTTAGTGGGCTAACATCATCACGTTGCTTTAAAAAATATCACAAAAATTAAAATCCACTAAGAGGCATATCAACCGCCCGACACTGCTTAAATCTTCCACGGTGGATGCCGTGTTGAACAAGTAAAGCAGAGAGACATCTAAACTCGAAATACAATCTGGCCGTAAAACGCTATGGATTGCTAATCTTAGGTTCACCCTGAGAAACGAACCTAACCTAACCTCACATGTCTGTTTCTTAAAATTTTATAATCACAAAAAAAATCTGATTTCACTAATATTTTCTTTCAAATGCTTGTGAGAATTAAGTTGAACATGAATTTTGAGAAAAGAAATAATCATTGGGTCTGCTCTATTCGGCACATTTTCTTTGTATCAAAGGACCGAGCCGGGTTGGGTTCAGTGTGGCCTATGAACTATCTGAAGCTGGTCATTGTTATCAACATCGGATATACATAAGATCCCATGCATCTGATGTATTTACGTTTTCAAGCAGCAATCTTGAATGAACACGGCTCCTTGTGCCTGCAAACAGAAACCAAAAAGCAAAGCAACAAGACAAAGGATGGTAAGTTAAAAATTCAATGATTGTCTGCAATAAAATACCTTCATCAAAAAGCAGACAGAGAATCGTAATAACAATGTAACCAACAACCCATTAAACTTGTAAACTGCATGTACTCGTCTGCATAAATATACAAGCAGCTGCACTAAATCAACTACATCCACTACCGCACAAATGACTGCTAAAACATACAACTGCAATTAAGGGAAAAAAAATGGTTAATGAAGTAAGCACCTTCAGACGATGGAAGTCAACCAAAATCGGACAGGTGAACCCCCCAAAATACAAAGGCATGGTTCTCTGCTGCCAGCCACATCCCTCTCCTTCACTCGAACATAGAAGTCATAAGAGGCCCAACCCCTGCTAAACAAGAAGACATTGATAAGGGTGAGTACGAGAATCAAAGCAAAACAAACTCCAGCATGTGACAGATACCTCATGAGTAGAGGTAATGAAGCTTATGTCATATGCTCACATGGATTATGAAAACTAGAATGAAAATAGCTACATTCTTTTTCCTTTGTATGTGTGCGGGGCTGGTGGGGATCACAACCATGTAGGCAGGAACATAAATGAAAGGCCCCTAAAGGAAAGAATCAATAAACACAAATAAAATTTTAAAATGCTCAAGCTGGCAATTGAAAACAGAAAAAATTTCTATTTGAAGTTAAAGGTAAGAAGAATCATTGAATTATTAGAACAAGAAAGACCCAAGGACAAAAATGAGGAAAAAAGGGAAAGAGGAGAGGGCTAAAATTCTAAAAAATTACCTTCTTCAGCTCATAAACAGCTTTCTCCATGCTCAAAACCCCTGCTTCCTCTACCTCCAAGTGCTACAGTCTTCCCCATTATACATTCGTCAGAAGTTGTCCAAGTAGCTCAAATCCTCCACCTCCATTCGATTATATCCTATATATACCAATGCCAACATTGAACCACATCAGCCAACCCACCCAAAAAATGAACTGCATAGCTAACCCACAAGATAACCAGTTACATTTTAGGCAGTATGAGCTAGATCTTAGTCATAAACAATATACGTATCAATAAACAAAACAAAGGCTTACGTATATAATATACAAATAAAAAAATAAGAGAAGGTTTATAAAATTCAGTGGACCTCATAAGATGAGAGAAGGCAGAGAAATGAAATTCACAGATCATTCAAGGTAGAAGCACTCTTAAGCACTTACATAATTGTAATTGGTATAATTATCATGCATAATGAACCTGGGAGGATTGGCCAGTGCTTGCAAATGGGATCTCTTGGAGCATCATTCACTTCTAATGATCAAGTGCAAGTTCACGTTAAAGCTCGGAATGTTCATTTTCTATACTGCAGATAAGTCACAAACTAGAAATTGTGACATTGGAAAAGCTGATTGTAGCCGCGTAATCTTATACAAACACATGCAAACAAATTCCATAAAGAAAACAAAACTCATATATCAACAGAATATCATGTCAAAACCCCAAAAATTGATTGTAGGTTTTGCACGCACCTGGCCACCCACCCCTCCAACACCCACATTGAAAACAAAGAAGAAAAGAAAAGAACCAAAAGTTTTAAGGAGTTCTAAAGTAAAATACAAATAAGTTAGTAATTCTGTCCCATGTTAACACTTCACCCCCAGTTCATTATTTATTTTAAAGAATTATCACAGAATCAGAAAAACCCCGTTACTTGCTACTCCCAAGTAAGCAACCACAGAATAACAGTGTTTATGATGAGTACTATGCTGGCATCCAAGCAGTAACATTAAAGAATACCTTCCAAAAGAAAAAGCTTCGAAACTCTCTACAATAAACTGGTACTTGGGATGATCTTCGGAAGCAATCTGTATGGCGGCCTTGAAGATGAATCATCAGTTGAGGGAAGGCTAGTAAGCTCATTTTCCAATATTGTATAAGCTTCTGAGAATGCCTGCAATACAGCATTTTCCTTTTTCATGGGAGAAAGATCAAATATATAGCAACAATCGAACAAGTGTATTTCCAAGAGAGCATCTTTCCTTATGATACTCATGAAGAAGATGATAATAGAAAACGTGAAAGTTTAAGGAACAATGCTGTCACATCAATATCATTTGCTTATCAGTACCCTGGACGTAGATTTAATACATTGTAAACAGTCATGGGCTCAAATCTCTCATATTTAGCATAAAGTAACATGGTGCAACCACATATATTATTATGTATTCAAGCAAACCATGAGAAGTTTTAAATCCATTTGTTGCATTCCAGGTCATTTCACCCAATTTTTATACTTGTCTCAGTTACTATTTTTCACAACTTTTCTCCATGTTCTTTTACTCCTTCAAAAGAATCCCTCTACTTTTTCCAGTATATTTTGTAGCATTTCCTTTGGCCTGCCGCTTCCACCCGTCCATGTTTCAAGTTTCATGCACGCAGATCCAATATATTTCAGGAAAAAATTTGCAAGTCTCTTTCTTCAATTTTCCTGCTATAAACATTATTGCTTAAATTTGTGAATATTTAAATATTCTTCCAGAACAACCCTTAAAATGGCTTTTTAGATTACTTCTAGCAGTTCCAATAATGTGTCTCTCATCAAGTGATTTACTTTTTCCATCAGACTGCACTATTTTTCTCATCATATTCAAACCAAAAATCTTAACCCCTTTTTTCCACAGTTTTGCAACCCTAAATGCTGCTTTCTTTAAATCCTAAAACAAAAGGGCAGGGTGATACATAATGCTGTCCTGCATCACTTAGCAGTAAAATATTTGCTTCTACAGTCAGAAAAATTCAAACAAGTTAAATTTAAATCAGGCATAGAACTAGTTAATTAAAACGAATCATGCAAGGCACAGTTTTCTTCTGGATGATGCAACAAGGACCGAAGGCTGACCTTAATACACTGATGTATCCGGAAGCAATTTCTCCCCACATTATTTGTTGGAAAAAGAGGATCATCGATGTGTATTGGATCAATGCTACAATATTTAGTAGACCGTCAATTACCATATAGATGTACTGATTCATAGGGAAACCATGACATATGCTAGTTTAAATAGAAAACTAAGGACTATTACCTAGAACCTCTTTCTCTTTTTATATATACTCCACTTCCCTGCACTGAAATACGAATTTGGCGAGGATCAAATACATTCCTGTATAATTAAACATTAAAGTAACAAGATAATCATTAGTTAATGTAACAAATTACTAATAATTCTAAGGAAAATCCAGTGGATAACCACTTTGAACCATCAAAGATTAAAACTATATCATGAGCTTTTGACTCACCCAAAGAAGTAAAGAAAATCCATCAAAAGGCTTCCATAGTTCTGCAAGAACATTGAAGTTTTAGTTACACAAATAGCAGCAATTTCTTAACCACCACCAAAAAAGGGAACCAGGAAAAAGATTTTTTCGACAATATATAAACAAAAGAGACTAATGCCACTATTTGCTTCAGGGAGGAGAGGTTTTTGCTGTTGAAAGCTGAAATCAACATAATTTAAAGATCATAAACAATTCAGTCAGTGACAGACATGCAATGTTGTCAAATACACATTTACAGTTGCATTATGCACATTTAACAGCAGTGATTCAGTCAACCCATAGCAATCTGTTGTTGTATTTTAGCATATACAGGAGCAATGTTAGCAGTCTTGAGTTAAGGAACCCATGAAAAATCCCATCGAAGACAAGAAATCTCAGCAGAAATTATTGGCCTTGAGCACCACGTTCACAAATGTTCAAATATGCAAATATTGCAATATGCCTGGTAGATAGACATGTAAGATCTTGGGTATCCTCGGACACATCGCAAGTCGAAACAAGCATTCCTACATCTAAATGTGAAAACTTTCAGTTCCATTGAGTACAGCAAGGGTTTTAAATGCAAAAATCTTGAAATAGCACTGAGTAGTATGATCAACTCTAAGCCCATGGAAGCATGTCCATGAAAATCATCCCATCCCACAAGATGAAAATTCTTGGAGGATGATCATCCACTAAAGATCTATATCTTAGGTTCAGCAGTTGACCATAGCATACATCACATTACAAAATTATCATTCAAATCATCCTATAATTCATAAGAAAAAGGTTTTACACTTAACATAATACAAAGGAGACAGCAATTAGATAGTCAAGTAGAATGTCTATCACCATAATCAATTACAGAGAGAGAGAGAAAAAAAACTAGCATACTAATTACTTTAACTCTGTGACAATGTTTTTTTTTTTCAAAGAAAAGAAGGAAATTGAAGAACAAATACCTGGTTAATAGGCCGCCCAAGATGATGCTCATGCTGTAGAAAACGTGTAATTAGTAACACCTGCAAAAAGATTGGAACAGAATGTTAAAAAGTCCAAAAGCTAATTATCTCATTCACCTACACTCTTCATCAGAAACAAGTTAAGAAATAACACCTAGAAAAGTGGCTAGTTTCATCAAAACCACAAGCATGGGTCTTGCCAACCATTGTGGCACTGATATGAATAATGCAGGATAACTCACCAGGCAATAGGAACTTAAGCCACCAGAATAGGACTGGTCCAGGCTACGATCTGCCAAGAACTGTTTTAGTACCAAAGCAAGGGGTGTTGATGCAGGAAACTGCTCTGTCAGCTCTTTGACCTGCAAGCAGCAATACAAAATACTTTATGAAACATAAAATCACCAGAACAAATGATATTAAAACTTAAATTTATCAGTGCTTTCAAACAGCATTGGCAAATCCATTCTGGAAAATGCAGTCAAATCAAATGAACTTAAAAGAAGCATAAGAGAGATGCAAACACTCTTATATGACAGTCCCGTTCCCCTGAAAAGTGGTTTTAAAAAAGTATTCTGAGTCATTTTTTCATAAGATTTAAGCACGATGACAAGATCAAATAAGTTCCATCTTTCCAAGCAACTAGGCCAGAACAAGAAAATCTTGCGGGGAATAACTCTTTGGATGCATATAGTAAATAAAACTTGTAATATGCAACGTAGGACAAAATAACAGAGCATGTGTCATAACCTTGCAAATGTTGTAAACTCTTTCAGTTGAATAAAGAACTTCAACACATGAATTTACCAGTTCTGTGGTTTGGAGTCCAGTATGTGATGGCGACTTGAAACTAATGTCAAGACGAACTGATGTCACTGCTTTCATATTATCAGAATTTAAATGTGAACATTTTGGCGAGGCAGCATCCTCTGAGGAAACCATATCAGAGTGAACATGGCTGTCATGTTTTGTTGTTGCATGAGCTGACTCCTCTTTTGGTGATTGTGCATTAGAAGCAGCAGAAGTAATCATATCGTGTGGAACCTCCACCACAAGCATAATAATAGGTATCTAAAAGCAGAAAAAATACCCGCATGAGAAAATAATGAGAAATACCTATAAAAGAGAAGGAAACTGACAGATTTCAAAGAACATGAGACATTACAGCTGTATTTTCGACTGTCTTCAAAGAATCATTTTTTACCCACTCCTGGTTAGCAAGATACCTAGCTGCATGCTGGAAAACAAACATGATATTGTCAAATCTAACAACATACAGCAAAAACAATTTCTGAAAGCTTTCAATGAAGGAGATAATGAAAACATATTTTCAGCACAATGTCAATCTATCAGCTACATCGACAGAAAGAATTTCTGGAGAGAAATCAAATTCAAGGCAGTGAGATTCAAGCAAGAATAGTGCAGTAGTGCACTTAGATTAACTGCCATGCTGAGATACAAGCACAACAGAGTACACAGTACTAAAAAATTAATGTATGTATATAAACAAATTAAGGGACACAAAAAAAGAGGAGTCCCATTTTTTTATTTACAAGTAAACAAAGATGAGAATGGTAAAATTATAAGATCTCGTTGGGATGACCTATTACAAGTAGGCTCAAAAAACCTTTTTCACCTATCTCCACAGAATTCACTATGCTGATTGATAATTTCTGAAGAGGTTTATTAAAACTTTGAATAGTCCACTGTTTTTGGCATATCAAGGCTATCAGATGATCATTAGACCGGCAGTGTTCAGAACAAATATAAATTAATAGTTTGCTGAGTTCTAAAAGAAAGTCAATTAGATGTAATGTGTACAATAATGTATCGGAAACTCAAAATATTCAATCTAAATAAGTGGATGCAAAAACACATGGCAAGATCAACCAACAGCTGCATGACAGCTGCTGTAACAATTAATAATGCTACTGATATACCTGAAGGCAAGTCTCCTTAATCCCATTACGACCCTCCAAAATCCCAGCTTCTTTGATAGGTTCCTAGAAAAAAACACCCACAGATAAGTTCCTCCCAAAAAAGTACTAGTACATAGGATAGAAGTGACAAATAGGCAAATAGCATGGAGAAAGTGCCCACCAGGTTCCTCACTGGAGGGAGACAAACCACAAGGTCTACATCACTTGAAGGGAGAGACAAACCCGTTGCATTTGAACCAAAGATGTTTGTCCTAGACCTAGGCCACAAGACTTGGAGAGACCGTGTTACCCGCTTGACAGCCCAATTAATATAAGGCTTCCGAGATGTATTCTCTGCAGCAACCTTTGACATCATCATACGATGTAATCAATGACATTGCAGAATCGTGCAATGATTAAAATAAAAGCTGAAAGCTACATAATAGAACCAAGTTTAATAGAGTCCTTGAAAATCAAGAACTACAAAGAAGGAAAAAGCCAATGAAGCTTGTACCTGCTTCCAGAAAGTGTCAATTTCCTCGTGAAGGAGGCTGTGCATCAAAGAGAGTGGAGCCTTTCTGGTTGGGCAGTTTTGTATCTCCGGTGGTTGCAATGGAAATGCCACATCTGGCTGCATAAGAATAATCAAGATTGCAATGCAGAAACCCATAATTAGTTTTAGAGCGATAAAAGAAGATGCTAGACTTACATGTTCTTGATCACGAGCTAGCTGCGAAATTGCGATCAAATGATCTTGCAACAAAGCACCAGGAAGAGGCTGAATCATTGGGTGGGCTGAAAGATTTTTATTTCTCCATGAAGGCCAAACAACTTCAGAACCATCCATACGTACACAAGCTTCATCCGGTGTTCCATCATGGTACCAACCTCTCATGCCCCAATGTCTAGGACTTGAGCTACCGGATCTAACAGTTGGGAAACCCCTGCTTTTCCTAGAGTCGCTCACAGGAGAGGGTGGAGGTGGACGCGGAGCCCGAGGGACACAAAGCACTACAGGTGACGGTGGTCGCTTTATTTGAGGTTGTTCCCGCCTAGAAGGAGGAACACATGGGCTTTTATGATCATGGCTACGCTTAAAATCAGATCGTGATCTTTCCCGAGACAAATTTGGGATGATGATCGGCCGCAAAATGGGGCAAGGCAGTTCTCCAGCCTTAGCATCAACATCACCAGATAAACTGGCCAGGGAACCAGGGACTTCATCCTCTGTTGCTGCATCTGTAGCTGTTGACGATGAATGCAGCACCTTGCCAGGTACTTCATTTCCTGGGACGACAAAACCAAACGCCTGGTGCCCAGGGCCCAAAGGGTCAAAAGGAGAACAAAATGAAGCAGCAGTTGGTGAAGTCAAACCATTTGTACTGTAAGAAGAAGAGAAGGCAACCATGTCGTCAACAGCCCTTTTAATGTCAGCTTCATGCCAGGCCCAGGAGCTATCATCAGAACTAAGCGAAGGAGGCCGAGAGAAACCTGTCCCCGGATGATCAGAAGTATTCCAATACATCACACCACCACCAAAGTACTGATTATAATCTATCCCAGAAACTGGATGCACCTCAAATTCTTCCTCGGATATCCAGTGACTGTCATATTCATCTCCCGGTTCCTGTGAAATTGTTAAATCAGGCAAGTCCATGAAATCCCCAGAATGCTTTCCCTCATCATCAAGCTGGACAACCTTTGGGGAAAAACTCTGCTGAAAACCAGACTGCCGGGCTGATATAAACCCACAATCGTAATTGCAGGTCACTGATGGTGCAACTCCAGAAACACTTCGAACCAATGGGGGCCAATCTAAACTTGTTGACAATGGTTGAGACAAAACTTGGTTGCATCCACCATCAATGGGGGGATTTCTGGCCTGATGAACAGTAGGCACAAAAGGTTGACGGATATGGTTATGCCAATTGTGACCAACATCTAGATGCAATCTATCAGTGGCAGGTAGAAGATGTGAACTAATAGAGGGAAAATAAAGAGGTGCTATAGTAGGCCACTCATAAGAAGGGCCTAAAGAGCTTTTCAGTGCCGTGCCATAAAAATTTTCATTTCTTTGATCCTGAATCACGGCACATTCCTTTTTCACTTCAAGGGCCTCAATTCCCTTGTTAGGCAGAACTGATTTTGCGTCAGTTTTACTTTCATGAAAAGAATGCTGAAAGGTTATGTCACCATTACTGAGAGTTTTATCAAGATCTCTTACAGGCATGACAGCATGCATTACATTATGTTCTACCCTACTCTCCACAGTTTCTTGTACGAAAGGTTTAGTTTGATAATCTATCCTACTATTTGAGAACAGGTGACACTCTGAACTTACAGAACCAACCGCAAGATCTTCTTGAATACTTTGAGTAGCAATGCCTTCCGTAGCAGGCACAGTAGCAGAACCACAAGAACTCAGATTTGCTGCAAGGATATTGTCACAAGTTGAATTATCAGCAGAAACATTCTGGGTGAACATATTATCGTACTTTGCCACCGCATCTTGTGTAATAACAGAGGAATAAGTTTCTGAGACCGATATTTTAGAATCTTTAACTGCAGCTGGATTGTTATGACTACAATTTCTATTTTTATTTTTCTCTTTCTTAGTCTTCCTTGCATTAGTTCTCCCTTTTCCAGCACCCAGATCCTGTGCATGCTGCTGGTGACAAACTGCCACTTCCATTTCTGTGGTTGATGTATCTCTGTGAATATCCTTCCCATGAAGTTCTTCAGGCATCTTATTCGCCTCCATCAAATCCATCTTCTCAGTGTCAGTCAAGGCAACTTTGAGATCCTGAGATAGAATTTCGAATAATAAAAAGATTTAGATGCTCCTGCAATAGATATTTGAATGTAAAAGGACTTCTAGAAAGTATAAAGTCTTCTACATAGATTCAGTACCTCAGGAGCTTCGTGAAATGAAGGCTCATCCAAGGCCGACTTTAGCCTTTTCACACTACGGGCCCTTCCCTTCTTCTTTCGGCCACCTGCACTGGGCTTTTCCTTGGATTTATTAGGTGAAGGCTTGATGTTTCCTTCCCCAAAAAGTTCAAGTTTTGTACAATCAAGTGAAACAATCATAAGCAATCCTCGTATTTTTCTTAGTATACCATCAGTAACAGTACTGATAGAACTCAGAGTGCTAAAAAATATCTTCTCTACATCATATTCATTATGCTGACAAGATAATAACACAGTAGTAATATCCTGAAGCACAAACAAACCGCGATAAAGATTAGCTAAGGAAGTGGGTGGCCCAGAAAGAGAAGCCAGTGCAATGGACAATCCAGATTCCACATCAGCTGAGAATCTTGAGACAGTCCGCTGCAATGATTTGGCATGGGTGAACCTTAATGAGTGTTCCATTCCTACATTGAAGAGGCACGATCCATCCTTTAAGGCACCGTCTGCCTCCTTTAGAACCTCAACAGTCTGAAAACTTATAACAGCACAAGGTCAGGTCAGATATTCCACGGAAAGGTATGGACAACATAATTGTAATTTTCATTAAATCAATATGAATGTTTCTTTCATAATTCTCAACGTAAGCTACATCCAGCCAGCCATAGATAAAGGGACGAAAAATCAAATCTCTCTATTACCTTGATGCCCAAGTCAAGGTGACATATTGTGACATAAGAAATCCCCAAAAGGCCTCTTATCTAATACACAATTTTCAATGGTTTTACTAAAAGCAGAACCTGTAACCAGTACACATCTATAAAGCAAAAAAAAAAACATACCTCTCATGTTTTTTAGAAGACATAAACCTTGTTAGGAAATTTTCTCCGATTAACTTATCTAGAACATAATCTCTAAACATCTTACACTGAATAAATTGGATGCACTGCAATTAACTTAAAGAAACTTTAATGTTTAAAATTCTTGCATTAAATAATTTGTGCGTTCAAAAGATAATTTTTAAGGGTCTTTGCTAACAAAATATTAAAATCTTTCCAACTTTTAGTTTTCCAACAATTAAATAAAATAATATTCATAGTTTACAATTATTACCCGAATATGAACTACATATAGATGATACCACAAAAAATCAGTCAAATTACTTTAAAATGACAAGGTTCCAAGACAACACCAGAGATTTTGCAGCTTTTCCCAGCGTTACGGTCAAGACCTTCCTTCTCATTGTAGTATCCAAATTCCTCCACCAGTCCACACATCCCCTCTTCCTCCAGTAAACATTGGCAGCCATGCCTGCAGCATTTACTTTCTCTTTCAACTTAACGCCTCGTTTCTTCCCATTATTACAGTTCAGCCACGCCAGTCTCAGAGCCACCTCTAACCTGTTAACTATAAAAGCTTCAATACTATAATAACCCTTCACTTTTAACCAATTAAATTCAAGCCAATCCCCTCCCAAATCACTCTCCTCGCCTCTCAAGAACCCGCAGTTAGATACTTTATCCATCGTTTCAACAAACCGATCAACATTTCGGACAAATTCTTCACTTACTGTAACACTATCAAGACAATTTACAGAACAAGAACACTCTTCGATTTTTTCACCTTCTCGTGAACTAAACAACCGAGTAGATTCAAAAACCCACCGTTCAGATTCATTCGACTCGGCAGCCCTAGACAAAAGGCCACGTGACTTTTTGTAACAGAGGCTAGGGAGATACGGCGGATCACGTGAGGGGAGGTCAGGGAGGATGATGAAGAATCCATAACCATTCGTCCAAATTTTCCCAAGCATTTGAATCAAGAGATGAGCGAATTTAGAATCGACGATTGTGAGGTGAGCTTGGCGCTGATGAACGGCGAGAGATGAGAACCATTTCAAAATGGAAGATCGCGGGTTAGGGTTAGAGTTTGGGGAAAGGGAATGAGAGTGATAGAGAGAGATGTGAGAAGTGAGGGAGTCAATGAGTTGGTTCTGAGCCATGAGCGAGTAGGTGAAAGATTCGGTTAATGATTTCTTCGATAAATTAGGGTTTGGTTTGGACATTGTGAATTTCCGTTTCGAATTTCCCTTGATTTCTCGAATGTTGCAGAACAGATTGTTAGGATATCTTGACAATCGGAAAGAGAGTGAAGAACTTGTCTGAGAGGGAATTGCGGGCGGGAGGTTCTGTCAGGTGAATTATTTGCGTCATCGTTGTCGTCGTCGTCGTCGTCGTCATCATCATCATCATCATTATTATTATTATTATAATATGATTATAATATGGACTATTAATATTATTATTATTACTATTAGTGGGACTGAAAACCCGCATTTTTTTAAGACGTCTACAATAACAATAAAGAGTAAGGATCCAATATTTCGATATTTTCTAAATAAGATTTCTCATGGTCAAAAAAGAGCATTCCTATTAAACTCGTCTCTCGATAAGATTATTACCCCTACATGATTTACTTTCTTTATTTTTTCATTTAAAATTGATAATAGTACAAGAATTTAATGTCGGATTTGATTTTATATTTACCCTTATTTGAAGATTTATAACTCTTGATCTTGAATATTCACCGAGTGGAAACCACAAGTTCAATGCTCTTGCTCATGCTAATCCAAAAGCCATCGAGACTTCAAACTGTTAAAAACCAAGCTGACGTTTTGAACGTCCGAGTGGCTAAATGCATTAGTTTAAATTTGATTGTTTCAAATTCTATAATTGTATTGTCGTCATTTCCTCTAATTTTGCTTTCATCAATGCTTGCTTTTATTTATTTAAGGTCATTTTTAAACTTTGACAAGCTACTACCATTGCTTGCTTAAGATTCAAATGATCACATCTTCAAGTTATTCTTTTAACAACTAAATTTAATGGTGAAAGACGTTGAGATGTTATCGCACGTACACAAATGGTATAGCATGGTAGACTCGATTGTATAACTAACTCGTACATGTAATATATTCCCCTATTAAATTGACCCTATATTTTATAACAAGGAATTGCATTTCCTAAACTAATAAAGTTCTAGCGCGTATTAAAATTTTATACAACTTGTAAACATATCTAGTATCTGTCCATGTGTCATGCCTTTTAACTTTCCAAAAATCAAGATAAAAAATGCACAAAAACAAGTAACAAGCCTTATCGAATATGCTCATAATCCTCTAGTGAGAATATAACCACTTGGCATAGAAGGAGTTCAATATGCAGATTCCAGAACACCAGTTCAGATTTCCAACTTGCATATCCCCCGCTCCCACTAGGACAAGTCATTTTCATTTCTGTTATTTTACAATACAAACCCTTTGCTTTCTCCCATACATGCTGGTGTGTGAATAAACGGGGGCCATAGCCAACTGACGCAGAACCGATTAATTTTAGATGATTCTGAATAATCACCCGTCAAGTTCTTCTGGGAAAAAATCAATGTCCTTGAGTGCACCCTGTCTAAGTTTTTCTTGCAGATCCATATTCTTCGGCAGTACAATTTCCGCTCCCAGGCCGGATGTGGAAAAGTATCTCTCCAGTAATATCTGCAACCAGGATGGAAATAAATATAAGAAAAAGATACCACTTATCCTGCACTTTTAAGGGACCAAGTGTGATAAATTATTGCATACCGCAGCAGCATAGGCATCAGTTTTCGTTCGAGAAGACTTGATGAGGCCCCTGAAAGAGCATATAGTGAATTATGTCCTTCTAAGAATAGACCTGACTCTTCTCCAGCAGGAACTGACAGTAACTCACTTTTGCCATAGTCATTTTTGAATTATTTTAGTTCATATGCAACAGTGATTATTGTTTTGCCTCTTATTACAGCTTCCAAAGTGTGTTTAATTACCAAGTACGTTGAAGCAATTAAATAACCAAATCACTCTAAAATGCCCCTAAAGATTCAAGCTGCTTATGGTCAACTAACAGTTTTTGGTTTATCCAGATAAACAGAGAAGGAAAAGGGAAATAGCTATTCCACATAAAACAATTGCAACAATGAACTATGACTTTTAATTGTATGCAACGAAATCCAACAAAGGAAACCAACTTTTGAAAAGATAATTACCTTTCAATCATAAGTTCCATGGCTTCTGCTGAAGTCCCATGTTCATCCAGCAGGTATACTCTCCAACCCCTAAAATTGAAATCTAACATCAAAAATCCATGTCTAAGGGGATAAGAGTGAGCTCTAGTAAATCAAAAAAAAAAAAAAAAGTACCTCATTTAATAAAAGATCACGGATGTGCATAATAGAACAATGATCAAGCAAAATGACATTCCCATTAAGTAGTATACTTCACAAGACCAAGAAGCAACAGAATTCAAAATGACCACAGAATACAAATACACGGATTATTTGAATAAATGGCTCAAAATGATAATCACTTCACAAATATACTTTGAAATTTCTATGTCAAACCCAAACAGTAAGGTAAAATGTCTGAAATTCTCTTTTTGAGTTTTATCTCAAAGACTCAAACTAACACACCTCAAATTATAGAACTTCAAGAGTTCTACTGGCAAAAGGCTGACTTTGAAGAAGTTTCCAGGCTTCATTTTGGTGGTTTTTGGATTCTTTCACAATTGTTCTGGTTCTTTCTAAGTGCATTAATAGTTCAGAAATTTATTTCAAGTTTCTGGAAGATTTTGCGCTGGTTTTCATGTCTGGAAGAAATCAAACGCTAGAGTTCCATTGGAGGAACAATTGGGTGCAAATTGTTAGAACTCAGTTCCATATATAAAACTTTACCAGTAAAACAGAACCAAATGCGGAATCAAATTGTTCAGAGCTCTAAGCCAGAACGGGAGGAGAAAATTTTATTGCTGGTTTTCATCAGTGGAAAGGACAAGGACACAGAAAAAAAGGATAGAGTCAATTGATTTAATGGAAACCAGCAACAAATCAACTTAAAAAATGAAGCAAAATTAGGATAACTATATCAAACCTCTCTGCAGCTCGAACTGCAAGTCTTCCGGCAACACTTCGAACTTTGTTGGACTGAGCGGTCTCCTTCCCATCCCATGATTTAGGAATTCCAATTATAAATTCATCGGCTTCCTACAGTTCATCATTATTTCATACCAACATATATTATTTGTAAAGGAAACTTAATTGAGGCTCACTAAGAACTAGCTTTACCTCCTTTTCTGCAATCTCAAGAAGGCGCAATTCAAGTTTCTGTCCTCTCAAATTTAAAATCTAGAAAAAGGAAAGGAAAAATTTTAATTTAAAGAGATTGAAACATCAAAACTTAAAGCTTTAATTCTGTGGTCAGTTACTGTGAGAGGACGGGCGTAGAAGCCTTTGCTAAGGGCAACGCCAGTGCGGGATAATCCCAAATCTACCCCTACACTGTATCCTCCTCTCCATTGCGGGTCTTTCTTCCGTCGAGTAGCATTTGGGGGAATTTCTTCTACTGCCGATACTGCCCTTATTCTGTGCACATTACTACGGGTTCGGGTTAAGGATTCGGGAAGAAAATTAGACTCATTACTTAACTTCGGATGAGAAGACGTTATCGCAGAGAAAAGAACAGGAAAATTAAGAAAATGTTTTGCTTGCGGTGAACACATTTGATTGATTGGAGTAAGAGAATCTACAAAGTTGAGTGAATTTGGAATTTTGATGAACGGTTAGAGATGAGAACCATTTCAAAATTGAAGATGGCGGATTAGGGTTTAGGAAAAGAAATAGAAGACTGAAAGCTGTTTTTGGTTCGCTCCATGATCTTCGAAGAGAGAACTGAAAATTGGAGAGATGGAGAAGAAATGTGAATTGCTCAGGGCAGGTAATTGCCCCAATCCGAAGCAGGTTTATTTAGCTGGTAGTCCTCCCCGGTGAATTAGTCGCCATATCTCTGCCGCCTCAGAAAATGGATTTACTTTCTTCAAATTAAAACTTGCGCCAAATGTTCTAAGAGACGGAGAGCCCTGCATTTTCCATCCTGTGGTAAAATCTTGCAAAATTTGCCAAACAATCCAAAATAAAAAAGAATATTTTGAAAACATAAAACAATAACTTTTTTCATTAAAAAAAATTACGCGAATTTATCCCTTCTCATTAAATAATCTCAATCTCATCAATCTTATCTTCAATTAAACCCTAATTTTGTTTGAAAAAAGAAACCCCATGCACAAAGTCCTAACCCATGGAGGTGGCGACGATGACGAGTACCTAAAAGAGGCAAGCACCATAGCGTTTGTGTGAGACTCTGTGTCTCCTCCCCGCTCTATTCTACTCCTTTTCCAGGTACTAATTTTCGCCATCAAATACTCACAGTCGCTGGCGTCACAATCGTGGCTTACAGTTTACTTGAGAATAAAATAAAGGACATTGGGGGAGAAAATTTGATGAGGAGGGGTTAAATCGTCAATTCTCTATTTGTTTTACGGTTTTGGGCCCAGATTTACCATGTTTATTATATTTGCCCAACGGTAATTTCAGAAACAAAACTGTTATTTTTCTACCAAAAACAGAATTCCCCAGCAGCAGTCAAATATCAACTGAACACTACCGATAAAATTAAAATTGACATCTGTCAATGAATCCATGATCAATGCTGGTGGAATCCTTATAAGACGTTAGGGCATTCTGAGCATAATTTGTGTAAAGGCATTGACAATGACAAACAAGAGCTTAAACAGAAAAACGCGAAGATAAAAATTTGAAATCAAAAGAGAGATCTATGTGATTAAAAATAATATTATAATCTACCAAACATTATCCTACTCTACTCTTTATTCTGAAGCTGTGTCATATGTACTCTCATTAGGATCTTCTTCAATTTCCAACTGCAGAATGCTCGACATTCTCCGACTTTGGAACCTTCTCTTTACTCTCCACCGCTGGATCATCACAATCATTGGCAACTTGTTGCCGGACAGCTCTGTCTGCAGAGCCAACTTCACATTTCGATGTAGAGGCAGCATTTTCTGATGCTGTTGCAGAAGGAACTTGCCCGGCATTCGTATCCGGTTTCACCAATGGTGTCATGACAAGGTTATCCTGAGCGTGAGAATTGTGTTGATATTGAATTTCCTGACTTGACCCAGGAGCAGGAGCTGGGGCTGGAGCCGCCATACCTGCTACTCCTGGTATTTGTGCAGCCAGTAGTTCTGGCATCTGTGCAGCTAGTAGTCCAGGTGCTTGGGCATGAGAAAGTACATATGTCAGCAACTGAGCCAGAACCACCTGAGGATCATTAACACCTTGTTGAACTTGAGGAATGACTGAAGACGAGGGAGCGTTGAAGTTTGGCGGGTAAAGTGCCTGGAGCCCTGCTTCTCCATATAAGGCTCGGTGGCCATGAAACCGCTTAACATTGGCTAGGTGCTTTTTACCAGCCAAATGACTGTCAAAAACAACCTGTGATTCACACTTAACATTGCACAACTCGCATATGAAAGGAATAACCTCTTTGGGTTTGGGAGGCTCAACAGGTCTTCTGGAACCTTCATTACTTCTCATGTACTTACCACCTCGGTGCCCTCTCATCTTACGCTTGAAACGACGACCCCGAGAATCAAATTGGTCCTCGGACTTCCTTTGAGGTTCTTCTGATGAATCTACTGTATTTTTCTGTGGTTCAGTCTCGTTACTAGCATTACCAATAAGAGCTTGGGAGGGTAAATTCTGCTCTGCAGGTTGTTTTCCCCCAGATTCCTCAACTTTCTCAGGCTGAAAATCTTCCAGCTGTTTTCCAGCATTGGGCATTTGAGCATTCTCCTCTCCAGTTATTAGTTTATTGATATTCTTCTGCAACTCTGCATGTGTTTGCAAATTTCTTTTATGTCGCTTTCCATTCTTATGCTGCTCCAGGATTTCTGGTGTGTTGCAGTCAACCCTACAAAGTTCACACCATGCCATACGTGGAGGTGGCCAGGATGGAGCACCTGGCACTTGTCCCGGTACAGTTGATGCTGTCTGCCCAGGAACTGCAGGTGAAGGTGCATGATTTGAAGCCGCACCATGCTGTGGTAAGTGCCTACCACCAGCCTGGCCACGTCCTCGGCCAACTGGTCGACCACCCCCTCGAAAGGGCCTGCCACCCTTTCTCCCTCTAATCCTATATGCAGATTGGCCAATCTGTGACATAGCATTCAAAGATGAAGCACAACATGTAATAATATAACTGCCAAGTTCTAGCATCGAAAAAACAAGGAACGATGAGGTTAATGTAAATTAGACAAGCATGGAAGAGATACAAGTGTAGCAAGACAATAGCAACTAGATAGAAAATTACTTGCATACATATATTGACTGCTTAAACTCATTAAAAAATCAGAATGAAAAATTCATGATTTAAGTTGGTTATGGTGTAGATAAATAGAACCTGAATTACAAATTTCACCACACGAGTAATTATTGCATTTTCTGGAAACAACCAACTGCTAGATTATTTGACTTACTATATGACAGAGCTAGTATAAAAAAATTAACTGTTAAAATAATTTAATAGCTAATAATTTAATAGCCAGAAAGGGTGAACAAGGAATTAGAGGCATGATTCAACCACAAACATATGATGAATCATAAACTTACTAATAGCTTCAAAGATGCAAAAAGAAGAGGACAAAGGAAAAATAAATTAAAATCTTGCCCATCACATAATATAAGGCAGACAAATGTTGTTTAATATGCTAAACAATATTAATGCGTGCAAATCATGTGCTTGTGAGCACATATATAAGGTAGTGGGCTTATCCTGCAAGGAAAGGAAATATGGAAGAGATTCATAAGACCATAACTGATAGAAAAGCTGATAAGAACAGAGTAATGTGCTGAAATTTACCCATCTAGAATACATAGAACAAGTTGGCAGAAAATTTGCCGCATTCTTAACCACACGGTGCACCACATAAAACAAGTAATATTGCCAGACAGTTAAGCAGCAGAAAAGTTCATTTTTAGCTAAACACAAATATAATAACGAACAGCAGAATAAACCGAATTATTACATCATAGCAAATAATGTTAGTCAATTAGATCCATCAACAAACAGATATTTAGGAAATAAATATGTCAATTGAAACCACTTGATCTGAAACAAAGCTAACATGCCACAGGAGCTCTAAAGTAACCAGTAAAGATCATAAATATGCATCTATAATGTACACTTAAACTTTAGAGCCACAACTGCCACATAAACTGTCTGGTCACTCCAGGGGTCCAAGTTAGCAATAACAGGCACTTAGGACATGAAAGGCTGCCAACATTGCCACGGGAGCTCTAAGGTAACCAGCACAGTTCCATCAATACACATCCATAATGTGGACCAAACAAATTGTAGCCACAATTGCTGCCTAAATTATATCTGGTCACACTAGGGGTTCATGGCTAAGCCAGAAATCGATTTAAGTGCCAAGAATTCAATACCTATCAGCTCTGCTTTCCTGATGATATTCCCATATACGCCTGATGGAGCACAGCAAAGCATCTACTCCAACATAATAATAAATGTCAATTATCACTCCAAAAAAAAATCTTCAACCCAGCACAGAGTTTGAGACCAAAAAGAAAATAGCATCTCAAGTCAAGAAGCAAACAAGTTAAGCCAAACGAAGTCGAGAAGCCATATTCGAAAGCCCACTGTATTTGACATCTTTAAGATTACTTCGAGCCAATTTTAAAGATGTCTTGTTAGAACTAACTCAACTCAGCTTGGCTTAGCTCATCTAAAACGTCCAGGTCGTCAAGAACAAATGCTTCACTTTTCTATCAAATAAAGGCCTTAAATGAGGAGCTCCTTTTGCACTGTCAAATTAATGGCTCCCCATTTATAGCCTTCATATGAGTAATCTCGATCTTGAGAATGCAAGCAAAACTTGTTCTTCTACCCGTGAAATTAAAATATACCTCACAACGGCCTTGAATGGAATTAACCGTAATAAACAAATGTTGTGATAATGTTCATCTCCAATAAAATCAGATAAAAAGTTGCTCTCCAATCCGTTATTACTGTTGTTATTATTATCGTCATTTGAAAAAAGAAAACCGAAGCAGTCGATTACAACTTCCACGAAAAGAATAAATTAAAAGAATACAGAAATGTCGTGGAAGAGCAAATGACGCAGGGTTAATCACATTTAATATCATAGGAACCCCTTAAACCAATGCCTCAAAGCCCTAGCAATGCAATTAACAGATACGGAAAGAAAGCTGATCTCGATTACTAAATTAAATTACCTGGGGCTGCTGGATCCTCCTTTGCACCGCATCCGAAAACTGCGTCAGATTAGACTGCTGTTGTGATAGATTATCCACGGTTGCATATGAATAATACGCATTCTGCTGATTGCACAAATGGGTCGGGTCGGACGGTGGGACTCCGGGTTGATGCTCTTGGCGAAATTGTTGAGGATAAGAAGTTGTGGCATAATCTTGAGAAGGGTAATATTGGTACTGTTGTTGATTATAGGCATAATAGGCTTGCGTTTGAGATGGGTCATGAGCTTCTGTTGCAGCTGCTGCTTGCGGTTGCTGTTGTTGTTGATATTGCTGATGGTATTGTTGATAATGTTCATAGTCCGTCGAGTAATTCATGGCTGTTTCTTTATGAAGTTTCACTCTTTAGTTCGCTGTGTAGGCAGCATTCGCCATGCCTTTCTCCGTCTCTTTGTGTGCGCGTGTCTGAAGGTGAAAAAATATAGAGAACGTGCAAATCATTGCTGCCTCAATACTCATATGCTTGTCTGACAGACGGGGATTGCAGGTGCCCACCCTTAAAAATGGGCCCGGCCTGGTGAAGGGCTTTTTTATTTTTATTTTTATTTTTCGCTTTAAAAATTTTTTGGAATTCTAAATTTTTTTAAAAAGAAAAATCTTACAAAATCTCATATAATAACAAAATCAAAAATTGCGGGTGCAGCATCTAAAGCGTTAGGCTTCAGGAAAGAAACTGCATTAAGCAACAATTCAAATCACATGGAATTTCAGAATACCCTAAATCACCGACCAATCGAGGCTAAAGCGTAAATAAAATTTTGCCAAAAACAAATCTCTATCCATGTAAACAGTCCATCATGCTTTTGGAGGGGAAAGAAAGAACAAACCCACCTTTTCTAGCTATGTCAATTTCTGAACAAAACCCATAAATGAGTGAAAATATAAGTAACAATTGCATTTCTAGTCAAGCTATGTATTTACCCCCTGTGTATATATATAGAAAGAATGGACCTCTTGTCTTGATGTCTACCTCATAACTTTACATCAGATAACTCAAGTAGCCCTAGCATGCCCATTTCATATTATAGACTGCAGGCAAGTTATTGGCCTAATGCAGGCATATGAACAAATGTCAACATAGACAGGGGTTTCACCAAAAACTGGAAACACCCTTTAGTATGTATCGTCAAAAGACGAAACTATCGACTTACAACTGCTAGCGAAACCTCAGAAATCGACTTCATGAAGAGCACCTCCAAAATTACTACTGTCTGAAAAATTGGATTGGAGAATCAGCAGAAAATGATGTTGTTGCCAGACTTTGTGCTTCTCCATAAGCTCTCATTTCCGTCTTTAGAGGACTGGTAGTATCACCAAGGCTTCCGCTCCATGATGCTGCTCGGCGGGAGTGAGTGACAAATGAATTATCACCTTCTACCATAACTTCTGTTCTCTTGTTTATAATATTATCCATGCTAGGAAATCTTTGCACGATCATTGCCGAAGATGCTGATTCTGATGTTGATGCCAATGTTGGTGTAGGGGAGAATGACTCCTTAAAAGATGTTGGCACACTTCCATTTTTCACAGGAGACTCCTGAATGCTTTCTCCATTTGTTTGAGCTATCTCGACAGCAGGGGCAATTGGAGCGGGAATGAAAAACTTGGGATTGGAACCACCCCCAGGTTTGAAAGATGGAATAGGAGGAGACTGAAATAAATTAGCTGGGGTCCCACCACTTTTGTTGAAAGTGTCAACATACCTGAAGTAATTTTCAGTGCATTTCACATTATCAAACTGGTGCAAGTAATTAGATAAATACATATAATTATGTACACTGAATAAAAGGACAGAAAATGGGTATTCCGGCAGCTGCATAGAATGAATAATTTTATACCTAGAACGAACACCCGTCCATCCACGAGCAGAAAACTGATTTGAACTGGGTGGAATGGGTGGAATGCCTGAACTCCTGTCAGAAGTAATAGGGGTATGAGTTCCTGGCTCACTACTTATGTGGAACCTTCCAAAGTTAGGTGCATCATTTTCATTGTTGTTAGGAGTTGCATTCTGGAAAGCTGCCGAAGTTGGTGGCGGAGCCAAGGCTGCTTCCTCAGCTGGAGGTTCAGCTCCCTCCTCAACCCATTGCTTAAGCTTTTCGTCATAATAGAATTTGTTCTTCTCACCCAATTTTGCCTTCACAAAGAACATATAAATCAGTAAACAGTCAAGCTCAGCTAGAAAGATAATACATTGTTGCAGTGTGGTAAGCAATGCAGCGTAGTGGAATTATGTTTACAACACCACATTGCAGTATAGCTTGATTACATGCTAACTACACTAAACTGCACTATAGGTTAAAATGTGCGATACAAGGTAGTTGTCTCACAAAATGTAGTTTAAAAGCAGAACATACCTGTTTGTCTGGTCGAGCTCTTAAGACCAAACCTACAGTCTTCTGGAATAGCTGTGACCCAAAACGACTGAAACGAGATGACTTGCTAGACATTGATTCTTGTTCTTGTGAAACAGATTTGTCTGCTTCCTTGGAAGAATCAACCTGATTGAATACAAAGAACAGATACAAGATCTATGAGAGTGGGCTCTAATACTGAGACTTCTTTTAACAGGGTCGAGGGAGGGAAGACTTGTTCCTAGCAATTAAGCATTAAACAAGTAACACAGGTATTTCTAAAATTAATAGGCGAGGAACACATATGTTTACCTTTGCTGGACTTCTTCCAAAGTCAGGCTCTGATATGCTTCTATTTGGCGCGCTCAGTTGATTGGTCTTTCCAGTCCATTCACTTATGGGTTCCACTGATGCAGAAGGTGTAAAAAAAGGTGTGACTATTGTTGACTGATTGTTAGGCGCTTTTGAGCCTACTGGTTGGTGAGCAAATTCATTGGGTCGAACAGGGCTGTTTGATTTTAAAGGAACAGATGGAGGCAGGCTTCCAGCAACACAATTACTGGTACTATCAAAGAAGGTGAGCAATTTACCCACCAATTTCGTTGGAGTCAAATTTGTAGTATAACCACTCTGCATATAATACTCTTTGTAAGAAATAAAATTATACAGCTGGAATGATGAAATGATTAAATGGAATAGAGATACCTGCTGATGGATCCTTAACCTCTCCTCAAGGGACAACACTAATTGTTTCAAAGAGTCCACTTCTGGTCCTCGACCAGTTTTTAGAGACTTCAACATTGCTTGACAGTACCTGACCCAACATATCATGTGATAAAGCTGAAGCATATCAGCAAAAACCTTCACTTCAACAAAAGAATATCACACTTACTTCAAAGAATCAGCAACTTTTCCAACTTCAGCCAGCATGTGAGCATAAATGAGCTTATATGGCTGAAAAGGATGGAGGAGGAATTGAGAATTTCCAAGTGCCTTGGCATATTCATATAACTCAGTCCTCTGGCGACATATTCAGAAGACTAATTCAGTTGGATTATGGAAAACTATGAATGCACAACTTGTACCAATCAAATTATGGTGACATGAATCAATCAATAACCCACCCAAGATGCCTCTATTTTAAGTAACACATTTCAGAGAATGTAATCTTACTAGCTACATACCAACAGACCTACACCGAACATCAAAACTTCATTGTCAATCATCAATAAGAATATGCGGTCTGAAGCACAAATTCAGCTTCACCATAATTGCCAGGTCTCCATTCTATAATTACTATAGGACAAAAGGGTAATGATAAAGACCTGAATGGCTTGGGGACTAGCATATGTTCGTGGAAATTTCCAATGATCTGCACCGACAAGACACAGTCTTGCATTGTCTGAATAAGGCTCAAAGTTGGATTCCGAAACTAAATAACATACATGTGCAGCAGCAACCTGTGCAATTTCTTTCTCATGAGAACAAGAAAAATATTCTTTCACAGGAGAAAAGGAAAGAAACTAAATGCATCCTACCTCCCCTCTCTCCTTCCACAAGCAATCTCCAAGATGAATAACCACAAGCTCATCACCTTTTGTTCTGTTTGCAATTATGATGGCCAAATTCTCTTCCCATTGATCTAATGTACAATTAGCCCCACTCTGTAGGCCAAAGAATAAAAAATATAAATAGTGGAGCAAACCAAGGCAAACATATTGATGGTATTCTATAACACCTGAACTACATATTTACACATGCAAAGGGGTTGTTCTCTTCATCACTCCAACAGTCAGGAAAATCTGGGTTGGTGGGCAGGTGAAATATGTATCTCAAATTACTAGAACAACAATCAGCTCAATAGCATCAAAGCAGAATCAGTTACGAGCTTGCAAGATGCATGATGAAGAGGTATCAGTAATTCTCCTATATAAGCCAAATTGATACAACAGAAAACACCCGGAGAAAAATGTATAAAAAATCATGATACTTGATACAGCATAGGCTAATAAGAGTAACTTGGTAACACTAAAAATAAACAAATAATCTTCCCAAATAATAAAATTAGCATACCTGTAGAGGCTGTTGAAATGTATTTACAGAACCCGGGATAATGCTACTACCTGTGTCATTAGAAAACACATCAGCAGGTTGCCCTGCAATCAGCAGGCACAATGTTCGCAATGGTGACCCGGCTAACAACTGCTTGAGTGCCATTTGCTTCACGGTATCACCATAAAACTGCACGCATTTACAAAACAGACATGCATGTACCAGCACCAAGTAAGAATCAGGTCATGCATCCTTTGAGAAAAGCTCACTTAAAATAAAATATGATCAAGGAATCAACTATCAACCTGTCCGAACTAGTACAAGAGATAGCTAAGAAAATGTAAACATGACGGCAAATACCTGATCACCAAGTTGAGATGCAAGAACCAGTGCGGGTCCCCACAAATAACCTTCTTTTGCACATTCTAGAGCGTCTTCTTTTCTACCAGATACGAGGAGCTTCTGCACCGCAAGAGCAGTTGCCTGGACCAATGATAACTGTCCGTTATGGAAAAACTATAAACTTCCATGATAATAAATAAAGTGTACAACATAGAGAATTATGTAAGAAACCAAGATGTGGGCACACAGCATACCTGAATCTGCGCTTCAGAAGGCAGTTTCTGCAAGCAGTGCACTGTAGCAGCATACTCGCCCATTTGTACATCATTTCTTTTTGAAGACCCTAATAACTTAGCAACGGCTAACTCAGGAGAATCACTTTCCTAGTTTCAAACGATAGAGACAGACAGAGACAAAAAAAGAATAAGAGAGCCGAGCTCACTAATGGTTGGAGTGAATGACTTTTGATCTTAGTATATATGCAATGAATACCTAAACCATTAAGACTGAAACATAAGTCTGTCGTCTTAACATATACAGTTGCCATAAAATAAATACAAATTATTGGTTTTATGAAGAATGATTGGCTCATTTAATTGATATTGAACAGTACATAAAAGATATTGCCAAAATCACAATAGTGCAGCAGCCTAGTGGGGAACACATTAACAATGAATAGTGCACAAATTTTAAGGAGTTAAAAACAGTAAAGAAAATAAGCTAAGATTCACTAACGCCTTCCTTATAATCTTGTTCTGAACAGAAAGGTGGATGAAAAAACCCTTGAAAACTGTAATTAATGCAAACACAGGAAGCAACTTACCTTCAAGGCTGGGTCAGCAACAAAGGGAGATCGAAGTTTTCCATAATATTGACAGGCAATTTTTAGCAAAGAGAAAAGCAATCTCATGACTTCTCCATTTCTATAGTCAATATATGAAGATTTGCAGTCCGCAATCCTGTCTTCAAGCCACTTATTCAACTCTTTATTTCCAACATTTCCACCAACCAATGGGCCAGGAAAAGATTGCTGGCACAATACATGGAAGTAGTCACATTCACCCAATCCAAAGCTTGAAGCAGCAGTCTTTTCCATGACAAGTTCCATCAAGTTGAGAACATTGACCACACCTCCTAATGAATCCTAAACACCAAACAAACTTTAACTTGAGGACAATAATAATGACACAAAATTAGAAAAAGAAAATAAATACAATCTGGAGACTGAATCTCAACGAGAATAGGACCTGACCTTGCTTCCATGTGAACCGCCATTTTTCAAGACTACAAGTTTTCCACCAAAACCAAAAGTAACTAAAGCATGTGGAGGACGCCCAGCAGATGACGGGTCCTCACTAGGTGCATAAGAAAACTGAATGCCGCTCTGGAGCTGCTGCTTCGGGAAACTAACTGCTGTCTGACTATCAAAGTCAGCAGGTTTGAAATGCATGTGATGATCTCGCACCATCTTGGTCTGATAATGATCCTGAGAAAATTGTTGGAAGGGAACGAGGTTTTGAAACATGGAAACTTCATTACTGTTACCTGCACTCTGACTTGCTTGCTCAAATGGAGTGCCTAATCCAGAAGGTCTGAACCCTGTTAGCTGTTCAGCAGAAGTATTTACACGACCAGCTGAACCAAATAGGTTGTCTAATTGCTTGTTATCAATAAATCCAGCAGAAGTACTTACTGATTCTGTTTGCCACATGCTCGTATCTTTTGGATTGTGGTCGTGCACAGATCCACCCCAGCTGATAGCACTGTCTTGACTACCATGGACATGTGAACCATAGTTGTCAATATCAGTACTTTGAAATTGTTGATCATAAGCTGAAGTGGTTGATGGATTTGCAGCAGGACTGTAAGACTTGGACAATCTCCATTCTTGTACAATAGTATCATAGTACCAGCCAGGATACTGGGGGTCAAACACCATATGTGCTGGGTATTGATCATTCCCTGGTGAAATCTGTTTCCAGTGCGATATAGTAGCATCTGTAGCAGCCTCAGCCACACTTCCCAAAATGGATTCAGATTGAGTAGTTTGTTCCAGACGATAGACATCCGAGCTTTTCTCTAAAAACCTACCAGATTGGGCATTCACATCAACACTCTGCACAGAATTGTCATTTCTAGTTGCAGCCAAATCAGCATCGTGTCCATCCAACTGATGCCACAGCCCAGTGTTTGGGTCGTACCTCCATCCTGGGTAAAGATCTTCCCAGTACTGACTACTATTCAAATCCTGCCGATCTACATTATCTTCCAAATTTTGCCCATGATTTTGAACATCTTGGTTATGAGAAGAACCCGTAACAGCAATTGAATTTTCTGAAACACCAATTTTACTAGTAAATTCAGCAGGTGAATTATCTGTATGCCCTAGGTTAGCAAATGGGTCTCCAGAATCATCCCCCAGTTCATTGAATAAATGCGAGTATGACCTGAATCCACTTCCACCATCAACATTCGAATCAGAGTCAAACGAACTCCAGTGAACCTCTTTTGTCCCCGTTCCTGCACCTATACTACTGTTATCCTTTGCACAAACATCCAATGCACCTTCCTCGGACTTATTCACACCACTAGGCATCACTGCATTGCTCTCCGGAACAACTACAGCACCCTCACTATCTCTCGATCCCGCCAAAACAATAGCACCTTCACCAGCCTCCGCCTCTTCCACGCTAAAACTAAAATCGCCAATGGAGTCTACTCTGGTCGGACCCATTTCACTGATACTTAAATCAGAAAATGCTTTTCCCATGACTGAATCTTCAGCCCTTACAGGACCAGCTCCAAATCCAGTACAATTAATCCCATCATCATCATCGACTAACCTATCAAAAAAATCCTCGTCTGTCTGATCCTCCATCTCAAACGGAGGAGAAGAGGCCATCAGTGATAAACCCTAGCCTGTCCCTTCAACGTCACAATACAATCAGAATCAGTTCTAACACCTCCAAACACTTACAAAATTCAATGCATTAACATTACTGAATCAAAGCGAAAACATAATATCTAAAAAAAACCAGAAACAGAATTAGGGTTTGTGAAAGTAAATCACGCACAAGTAAAACAAAAACAGAAAGGATCTTGAATTTGTAGAAGTCTACGCTACACTACACAAATTAGAAATACACTAGAAACTATAAATATAATTTGAAACTGCGATGAAGAAAATTAAAATTGAACAATTGATTCCAATTTTACCAGTAAAACAAAGAAAATGATAATCGAGTAGGGAAATGAAGAGTAAGAATTGAGACAAAAAAACAAAAAAAGACAAAATTTAGATTTGGCGCAACGGGCGACAGTCGACAGATTACCGCAACTCGGAAAAGATAAGCGTTTTCTAGTGCAGATATATTTATAGGAGACTGACTTTTTGAAGTGCACGTGATTTGCGACTGACAATTGAGAATAAATAAAAAGCAGGGTAGCTTTCGGATTAAAATATTCAAAAATATCATTATGGTTGGTTGGCTCTTCTATTCTCTGCCGAGTACATTAGACTATAGAATAATAACACTGGGATCCTAATTTAAATAAGATTTTTTTCATCAAATTGCCGAATAGGCTCTTTTAAATTAAAATGTAATTTATTTATTTATATCATATAAGTACTTTCTCAAATTATTTTATAGCGACTATCATGGACTAATGGTAGAAGTTAAAAAAAAACTTAAAAAATCAAAAAGGAATACCATTTTATTTTTTTTCCTTTTTATACTTATTTCTTTTAATTTAAAATTAAACGAAAGTATCTAGATTAACCATGAACTAAAAACACTATTGGTTAACTAAATTTAATAATTAATTAATTAACTAATTAGATCTAATGTTTTAATTAAAACCTAATACTTAACTCAGCTGTGAAAACTTTCAAGTGTTAAAGAAAACAGAAAAATTAAAGATTAAGGTATCAAATTTAAAAAGATTTTGTGATCTATGTTCATATCAATCTTTTACGGCGATATTCGCAATTTCTTATATTTTCAAAGATAACACTTAAAATGTTGAAAAGTCTACCCAATTAATAGACAATTCCATTCGTGTTTCCTGAAGAGGGCCATGTTTATTATTTTAAATACGCTTAGCAGCCCGACCCATTATGTAAAAATTTTAAAGGCCTCCAACCTTGAAGGCCCAAATAATTTATTTCATGTAACATTTTATTTATTTCAAATGCTTATCAGCGACAGTATTTTATTTTCTTCTATTAGATGGAGCGCAAATTAGACCATGGCTCTTGCCCGTCAATGCCCACGTTTCGAATTCATTTGTTAGAGAGGAAGTTCGTTTCTAAAACATTAAAATAAATTTTTCAGTCAAATTTCTAATGAGCAGCCAGCTTCATTCAGTCAAATTTTTAATCTATATAAAAATTAGGCAACATTTTTTTTTTTAAATTTTGGATATATTGAAATTTAAACTTAAGTATATTTTTATAAATTTTTAAAAATAAATATTAAGCTATTTGTTTTTATTAAAATAAAAAAATCTAAAAATTAATATTTTCACATATATACTCTTTTAAATAAAAAACTTATATTTTATAATAATTTTGGTTATATTAACACAATAATAAATTATAAAAAAATTAATAAATTATATTACTATATCAATCACTTTTTTGCTTTATATATGATTTTTTAAAATTATAAATATTTAATTATAAATATATATGATATATATATATATTTATATATTTTACATTTGCTTAATTTTTTAGTGAAAAAACTATAAATTATTCACATAATATAAAGATCAATAAAAATTAAACAAAAATGACAAATTATATTATAATATTGTTACACACATGTAAATATATAAATTTATTATGTTATTATTCTTTTAGAGAAGTTGTTAACTAGAATTTTAATTTTGTTAGTAAATAAATTAATAAAATAAGAGTATTTTTGAAAAAAAAAAAAAATTATTCAAAAATTTGTTTATTTATATTTAAGTAATAATTTTTAATTTAATTATAAGTTAATAAAATAAATAGTTTAAATATGTAAATCATTATATTCAAATTTTAAATAGAAAAACGAGAAAACCGTTAAGGATAATATGTAACAGTTAAAACTCGAAAGGCAGGCAATAAGTTATTAGAAAAAAGGGCAATGTCACAGTATTATTTATTTGTTGCCTATATATATTATATATACTTCTTTTTCTCGGTTTGTACCTTTAAAAAAGAAAATTATATGCATACAAGTCAAAATTGCGAGTTGCGTTGGGTAGATGAATTCATTTTCATTGAACTAGCTAGCCAGCTAGCTAGCTAACTAGGCGTTGATCACGACCTTTTCAGTTTGATATAAATTAAATTGCTCCCAACTTCTACCAAAACAAAACTTGGCGTGTAATTTTATATAGCCGATCAAGTAAAATCAATTCCACGAGAATAATGTGAATTGGGCAACAGAAATGATAACGAAAGTTGACAATTAGCAGCAAATGAAATGAAAAACCGGTACCGGCGGCCAATTCAATCAGCAACAAAATTTACGCCAGTGAAAAATTTCTCCTACAGCCTGCAAAAAGAGAGCAGACGCAAAGCATGCAACGAGCTAATTAACTATTGGTTTTCATAAAGATTAATTTCATGGAACGGGACGGGACGGGACCATTATGTAAGAGTTCAAAGCAATGTCAGTCTAAAAGGACCTGCAATTTGTTTTGTTTTGTTATGTTGTTGTTTTTGTTTTGATGTTGCCGTGTACACGTTGAAGACATCACATGTCAGACACCACAAAGCACAAACCCTTAACAGGCCGGGCGCATGGTTGCCTTTTGGTTGCTTGATTGATTGATTTCAGCGTAGTGACTAGTGAGTGCGAGTGACTTACAATGAGGGGCATCAAATCATGGCGTTTTGTGGCGTGAATTTAAGGTAATGCGTCCGCCTATGCCTATTTCATCAAAACAAAGAGTCAAGAGATAATATGCTTCAAAAGAAATGCTCAAAACCAAGTAAATCAAAAGTTGCGAGATTTTTAAATATTTTATTGTAATCTACTCCACACTTTAGCCTCCTTTAATTTGCAATTCAAAAGAATCATTTTAGATTGAGTAGGGTTACACTATAGGTATATCTATATAGCTCTATATAACTATTTTTCTGGTAATTATTTTCAAATCATTTAAAGTTTTTTAATTAAGACCTGTTATGTTAAACTAAGCATATTCCAAAAATCTTACCACACGCATATAATTTAAGTTGGTATTAGTCAAAAACGGTTAATGGTGAAATTAATTATGAAGATTTTAAGAAATTAAACTCTCTAATTAAGGGTAGTTAGGTTAGGCAGCAATGAATAATTGATTACGAATTAATTTCAGACTATATATGTGTACACTGTACACCACCACTGCTAGCATTGAAAGTAAAGCCGTTTTGACTTTTATTCTCGCTTTGTTACTGAATGCACGCACTATCGATTGTTAGTGGCCAGAAATAAGACACTAATAGTATATAATGATAACATATACAATTTCTACACTACAGTACACTATAGCCAAACCTTAATTATTACTGCATCTCATTACTCGCCAAAGAATTCTTGATTTTATTTTATTTATTTTCTCCGTAAGTTGTTGCGTTAACAATACAAGTACTAAACCGTTCACATGTCAGAGACGGAGCCAAGCTTCGCGTTGCCTGCTTGCTTTTTGTAATTTAACACGAGAATTCTTCATGCGGAAAAGCCGTAGCATAATTAAAATTGTACCAATTTGTAGTATTATTAATTTGTTCCAATAATGAAGATTCCCGACTCTTCAATTTACACATCTCTAGATCTATCAATTCACATCTCCTTCGTATGTATTATTTATTTATATATTTTGACAGTTTGTAAAATTCTAATGATAAATATTTTTTGAAGTAAAAAATAAGATGTATATGCACCAAATGACTCTCTCTCACAGTCTGCTTTTGCTAGACGCAGCCATGGACCTAAAATGTACAAGTTGCGCAAATCACGCCAAGCCAAATGCGTGCTTAATTATCTCTTGTTCTAAAACACACTCCGGAGTTATGGTTTTTTCTACATACTACTAAGCGGTTAATCCAGCGTGAAAATGGAAAGAAAGAATGAGCCACTGTAGATTAACGTGGAGTGAAAAAATGATAAATGCTTATCAATAATGATAATGATGAAGCTGATGTAGCGTCTGTTAGAACTTTGAAGAGAAAAAAGATGAGTTGAAAAGAGATGGGCATTATTGACTCCTTCTTTGTTTCAGAGCCTTTGTGAAGTCATAAGCCAGCAAATTAAAAAGTGCCTTTTGTTAATTTGTTTTGTTTCCATCCCTTTTTCTTTCAAACTTACAAATCCCCACCACCACAAGTGCGAGAATATATATGAAGTAGCTTAGCGCGCACTCTCTTAAAGTCACAAACACTAACCTTTTACTCTTTTCTTTCTACCAAGAGATTTCCACTTGAGGCCTTATGATTTTACAAAATTGCACTTTGATTGATGAGTTTGACTCTACATTACAGAAAGCCCTAACATATTAATATTTCATAGTTTATCTTACTTTAGTCCCTATTGTTTTAGTAAACTTTGTTTTGGTCCTTTGACCAAAATTGTGTTAGTTTTTTTTTTTTTTTCAGATTCATTAAATTTAATAGAAAAATATTTTTCAGCTCCTATATATCATTTTAAATCTTTTTTTTTTATAAAATAAGATCATTACATGAAGTATAAATGAAATGTACGACAATATATTAAAAAAAATAATATTATTCTATACTTGAAAAGAGATTTTAAATGATGTTAGTTTAATAATGTACTTTGGGCAAAATATGTTATTTAGCGAGTTTATGAGATTATGTCATTACTCTTTTTTCGTTAAATGGATTTAATGAAATTTGATTTTAGTTACTAAAGTGAGATAAAAGTCGAAACATTAAGGAGCTTTACGACATGATATCAAAACGTATGGATTAAAATAATATTTCACAAAACTTAATGGACTAGAGTAAAACTGGAACCGACTCACCGACTTGTTGGGATTATGGCAATCTGAATTTCTCAACTATAACAAAGAAACAGCTAACCAACACACGGAGCTGTCCTGTCCTTTTATTTGATTTGCTTTGCTGTTCCTATAAATTGTTTTCTTTTATTTGTTTCGGTGATTGGGTCAGCTTTAAAGATAAGCATAATAAATCTAGCAGTGAAAAATTAAGGAGATTCTACAATCTTAGAAGCTAATTAATTTTTCCCATTATCGGTTTTGAACTTCCTAGCTAGAGAACAAACAAGCTTCTCTTCATGGAAGTTTTCCTTCATTTTATGTCAAGAAATTGAGGGCAGTTCTTCATGGAATATAAATATATCAAAATTTATAGTTGAGATTTGTATTATTAATAAAGTATTAAAATTTGTTAGTGCCCTATCTTATCATTCGTTAAAGATGGGTATATTTTAATTTCTCAACTTAAAATACATGAAAGCTAAAGTGTTTGATGAAGACTCAATTTTATTTGATAGTTAGTATTTATTGCTTCAAAATTACAATTAAAGTATATTTAAACAATGTGTTTATAATTTTCAACGCATAATTGTTATATAATGAAATTACGTCACATTAATAGTTAATTAAAATGAATGTTCACTAAACATTTTTTTTTATTGGTTAAGGAAATACAAGCCTTATAAATATGTGTTAAGTTAAAAATAAATAAATGCGTTAAAAAGAACAAACCAAACCAAATATCTTAGGAGAAGTTTTGGAGAATTGTAAAGTCAATGCAAGATCCAGAAACCCATGGCCAAAATTTACTGAAGAGACAAAGTAATATCAATTGGGCAGTCTATATAAATCACCACAGTCAAATTAGCTAGGAACGTTTATAGGCTTCCATTACAAATTTAATTTCTACCGTGCATTTTTCTTTAGATATTGAATAAATAAAAAAAAGACTGATTCTTTATGGGAATATAATTTGGCATCAATCCAAAGAATATTAGTGTGATAATTTTGACTTAGCACACCATTAATTCACGGCCAACATAGAGTAGAATACGATAAGTATTGCTAACTCTATATTTCTGGAATAATACATCTCAATATGCAATCTCAATCATCAGGATTTTTCTTTTCTTTTTATTTTTCCCCCCAAAAAAAAATGAAATCGATTTTTCCCATTCGAGTAAAGGACAAAAGTTAGGTAAAGTTAACTCCCGTGGTCAACTCATTCCATCTTAATTACACGTGGCATATTTTTATTCACCATCACAATTCGCAAAATTTTCATCATTTTTTAAGGTATTTTTTTTTTTTCAAAGAAAAGGAAAAAGATTGTAAAAGAAAACAGAGGATTCATGCTTTCTGACAAAACTTACGAACCTGATTTAACTGTCACTCGTCAGAAAGACAACCACCTGTTATGTTGGCCTCTAAAAGGCAGTTAGTCATAGCTGTTTAATTAGCATATTAGGCATCCTGATTTAGTAATAATCAGAAACTGTTTTATAAAACTGATCAAAACTTTTGCAGCGTTTTGGAAAAATATTTTGAAAATTTGGAAACAAACAAGCAAAAAGATGATAAAAGCAAATATAAAATTACCTATTTACACTGCTTTCATTTATTTCAAAGTTAATGAACGTGACTGAAACTTCCATATATTTCCGCTGAAACCTGACTCAGCTGAAACCCTTTAGTCAGGCCAAACCAAACATGATATTTTCTCAGAAAAACTAATAAATTTACTTTTCTTTTTCTTTTTCTCAATAACCCTTTTCAGAATCCCCACTTCAAGAAACTTTATTTACCGTAAATAAGATGTAGTTTCAGCCTGAATTCATGAAGCTATTATAAGAGTCTTTAAATTATAATATCTACTGATTACTAGTGGTTAGCAGATCTTTAAGCAAAGCATGAAACGGTTTCAGATGGAGACAAAGACTGAGTGAAAGAAGCAGAAGAAGTATAAGAAATGTGTAAATAAAACAAGAACAGTAGCAGATAAGGGCAGAATGAGCTTCTTCTTCATTTTCTGTAAGAATGCCAGTACCATCAGGTGGAAGGTACTTTTCTATTAATAAAAATATGCTGTTTCTTATCTGCTTTCTATGAGATGGGCCATTTTATATTTGGAAAAAAAGACTGGTGAATGAAACAAATCAGCTAAAAACCAGAACTTGAGCAGAGCCCATTAACTACAAGTGCTCGATAGTGATGAATCAACAAGGACTTGTAAATAAAAATATTTGTTTGGTTTCTTCATTAATAAGTTCCACTGAATAATGATCAGCTGTTACAGAAACAAGAACATGAGAAAATTTAAAGAGACGGAAGAGTTACAGTTAGAACAGTCTAAAAATATAAAAGAAACCCAACAAAACCCAGTTGACCGCAACGAATGGCATAATTTTAGATCCCAAAAACACAAAAATTAAAGAAAAAAAGAAAAGGCAAACTTCTATTTTACCTTTAGATCGGACCTGCAGTACTAATTCATCGCTTGATATGGTTCACAAATTCAGCATCAGAAACGGCAGACAGCTCAATCTGGCTAATATCGTCATCATCGATTGGAGCAGGAAGATTGAGATCTATCAAATTTTCTCCTAACTTCGTGGAACTTCTAGCAGAAGTTGATGATGCTACTAAACCAGTTACATGAGTTCTCTTATGCCCACCAAGCGCTTGCCCAGATGAAAAAACTCGAAAACAAACTGGACATTCGTGGACTTTTTTGTCTACCATTGGAACAACAAAAGTAGAAGTACCTGCATTTTCTTGCTCTAACTCGGTTTCATGACTTGGTGTATAAAATTTAATCTTTTTATGACTTGCTCTATGTCCACCCAAAGCTTGATAAGATTTAAAAACTTTCTTGCATGTTTCACACTTGTACTTTCCTCTACTTCGATTTTTGAATGATTTGAACTCCTCTGATTCATCTGTTTCTTCCATTGACTTCTCTGTTGCAACAGCAACGGCTGCAGCTTCTTCCTCTTCTTCTTGTAATAGTAATAACTCATTTTGGTTCTCTTTTCTCTTCCATTTGTCCCTCGAAAGCATCATAAGACAGAAAGCGACATCTTCTTCTGTAGTTGTGTCAGAGATCGAACTCATCGGTTCAGGCTCCACCCAAGACTCGGTCTTACTCAGTTTGCTAAATTTAAGCTTCTTCATTGTCTCCTGTTGTTGTTGTTGATATTGATGCTCAAATTTCCGAGTCCGTTTGGATCGTCTCCGAGTTGGGTTCTTTGATGACTCAGTTTCGCTTTCTCTATCTTGAAGAACAACAGAACCCGCATCAACAGCAAAAGAGAACTCAGGATCTACCAGACGTATACTTCTCTTTGGATTTTCCCTCAAACCATAAAACAAACTTTTTCCTTCTCCTTCTTCATCCTCTGACGGAGAAGATGAAGAAGACGGTGAAGAAGCTGACTCGGTATCATCACTGAGTTGATTTCCTGGTTCACCCTCTTCTTCTTGTTCTTCTTCTTCTTCTTCGTGTTTCTGGAGATTAATTGGAAGATTCAACATATGAGACCTCATATGACCACCCAAAGCTCTTCCATTTGAAAAGTTTTTGAAGCAAAGCTTACACTTGTGCTTCTCCATTATAAAACACAAAACAGAGCTAAAACAACAACAGAGTAAAGAAAACTCAGATACTTCTTTCTTTCTCTAAGCTCTGGAATTTGATTTGGATTTCTTTTTCTATATGAGAGAATGGGAACTAAAAAGGAGTAGGTGACAAGCATTCCTCCACCAAGAGATATATACAAAGATACCAGAAAAAATAAATTAAAAATCAAAATCAAAATCAATTTTTGATTTGGGCTGTAAATTTATTTTCTTTAAAAACGGCAAAATAACAATAAATATAAAACTTAATTAAAGCGTATGCATGAAGGGAGAAAGAACGACATGTAACATGCGAGTCTTGCCCGTTTCTGTATTTATTCCCTCCCCTATCTCGCATTACAACCTTCCTAAATTACCCTCCCTTAAATTAGTTTTTACCACCAGAAAATTAAATTTTGTAGTTTGTAGTAAAGATATCATAATGCACGTGATTTATGCATATTTATATTTCTTCCTACGATTTTCATTTTTAAATGGTTAATTTTGTAAAACAATGATCAAAAGAATAAAGAGAGGATATTTTGGGAATTTAAAAAATGAGGTTACCAAAAGGAATAAACCGGTGGCTTTCTTGTACTAGTCAAGAAAATTGCTGGGTGGTTGTAACGACGAAGCAGATTAAAAAAACTACTGGACGTCCTTGTAAACGAAAACGACTCCACTAAACTTCTAAAACCCCAAGCTGTGACGAAAACTTGAATAACAAACGTACAGGATTGGATTACAAAAATCATAGTGTCCACGTGTCACATTAAAGTCAAAGGTCCCAACTAAAGAACACTACATGGTCCCCGTAAATAGTAAAAAATTTTCTGCTGTTATTACAATTCCATCGCGGTGGAAAAACCGAAATCGGTTTATTAATTTTATTTTAAGATTCTGTTACATTTTTGCCGGTGATCCTAAGGCCAACTGTCAGTGTCAGTAGCTTTAGGATGCCGGCTGGACCGGCTACTGCTTTATTTATTTATTATTTAAAAAAAAAAGAAAAAAATTAAACAGACAAATAAATTAATAAGTTAATTAGTAGTTAATTAAAGGTAAAATCAACTTTTTAGGGGTTACCTTACTTCCCTTTAAAAATGGATCTTTTGTTGAAATGTCTGATAAGAAACGAAGGGTGGGAAAGAAGTAGGAAAGTAACAGAATTGCGTTTTATGTGGGAAGTAAATGCCGTTTTGTTAGGGGTTAGTAGACCCAGTCTGGTCCTAGTGCCATCCCAACCCGCCCCCAAATTCTACGAAGCGCGGGCGCGGTCCATGTGGATGTGGATATATAATGGACATATTTTACAACTTACACGTTTTTCTTTTTCTTTTTCTTTTTCTTTTTATTCGATATTTTCATTTTCCTCTTTCCTACGGCCACAGTAAATATTAATCGATTCTACAATTGATTCAAATTTAATTCCAATTTTACTTGAGTACTTTCTTCGATATTATAGCAACAATTTTGATAATTTCATCAAGAACATTCCACTTTTTATTATTACTGATTTTTACGATTGAAATTCTTTTTCAAACCCAATCAAATGAATTTATTGTTAAGCATTATTCAAATATTTGAACTCACAAAAAAATAGTTTTTCCTTTTAAATTGAAAAGAAAATTCACTCAATTGGAACTCACCTCACTTATACAAGAATATAAGTGATTTATGACTTCACAAACAAGATTTTTTTTATAAGTTCTTTAAATTTAAGTATGCAGTGTTGTCTAATGTGTCGTATTAATGTCGATTTATAACTTCATCTTTTTACCATTAATTAATATTTAATGTTATTAATTTGACATTTACCTTAGAACATTCCATTTCATTGTTGAGAAAAAAAAAAAACTTGGAATTCAATCTATTTCACTACTTAATACAATACTGAAAACTTGAAAATAAAAACTGAATGTAATATTAATTTATTTGAATATTTAGTCTAAATTATATTTATAAACTTGTTTTCATCTAACATGTCCAATGTAAAAAAATATATATATATTATTATGCAATAATAATATTAAAAAAATGAATAACCTTATCACGAAAAAAATGTATTTCATAAACTTTCACCTCAAAAGAGAGGGTCATTTAAATTGTACTATGTACGAATTGGACGTTGTTATTAAAAATATATATATATATATATATATATATCAATATTGGGATGGTGGTAATGTCGCAATAATAAATGCTCTTAAGTAAAAAAGTATGGATAATCAATCATTGCACATGTTAAGAATTTTAGACTGGTAGCCCTTCCTCCCCACCATATAGATAGGGTTTTGGGGGTTCCTAGAAAAAGCTTTAAACAAACGCCGTTCATTCTAAACTAATATTAATTTATAATCGCCATTTAGTTGAGTTCAGTGGTTCTCCGTTTAAGATAATATAACAATTTGTCATTCATAATTCTTATACATAAGGTCAAAATTATCATACAAAAATTTTCGATTTTTTTTTTCTCTAAGCCAACCGATGCTTGCCACGTAATGCTGCAGTCGTGAAATCGAACTCGTCTGATTAACAATGCGCATCTGAAGTGCAGTCAAGTGAAGACTGAAGCATTTAAGTACAATTCTGATCTCGACCGTACATCATCAGCGAATGATGTCTTTGATAAGAAGGAATGGGTCAAATGATGAACCATCAACAGGCCCGCTTTTTGTAAACCCGCTGCGAATTGGGCCCACCCATTGTTGAGTTGGGACAATGGAAATAGAGTCCTCATCGTTTCACCAGTCCTTTCAAGTGTTTCAACTTCCAACTCTTGTTATAAAAATGCTCTCTCTCTCTCTCTCTCTCTCTCAAAATCTCCGACAAATCTTTATCTCTTCCA
The DNA here is from genome assembly GCA_022749755.1 of Azadirachta indica. Lineage (NCBI taxonomy): Eukaryota > Viridiplantae > Streptophyta > Magnoliopsida > Sapindales > Meliaceae > Azadirachta > Azadirachta indica. Next base: position 22,229,526 of record CM040440.1, read on the forward strand.
ATTACGGTCTCAATATTTGGATTTCCGTGATTAGTTGGCGTTTGAAATCGTTCCGCCTATCGCATACAATATCATGAAGCAATACAATTATATAAAAGTAAAGAAATAAATGATATATGATATCACGACATAACTATATATGAAATAAAATGTTGAAAAATATTACTTGTCATTAGATTATTATCAGGGCTATTATGATATGATTAATATATTTATAAAATAATTTTTTTATTTTATTATTTTTTTTTATTAAATGTTTCATTCTTTAAAATATTTAAAAGAACTTCATTGTTAAGTTTTTTATTTATCATTCGAATGATTGATGTTTATAAATTATTTATTTTATTACATTTGATAACTAATAATTTTTATTGTAGACACTCTAATTATCTTATAATTTTGAAAATTTAAGAATAGTAATTAAAACTTGGGGTGAATTTTTATTAATAACTGTTATTTAAAATATTTTTAAAAAATAATCATCTCAAATTTTTTGAATCAAAATACTCCTGTCTTAATGTGTTTAATGGCTATTTTTTGAAAAATTTTTATGAGAGTATTTTGATCTAAATTAATTATTTTTAAAATATATTTTAAAAAATTGGTTTAAAGATTAGTTATTGTTAAAAAAATTTTTAGAATTTTATATTAAGAATCATTTTTAACAATGAAAATTATTTACGATCAGAAGAAGTCAATACACGGGAGGGCATAGGCAAAACTGTTAGGTTAACTAGCGTTATTTTTACAGAATAATTTTGGAAAATTTTTAACAGTAAACAATATTGGTTTTCAATTTTCTTAAATGACCATTATATAATATATATTATAAAAATGATCAATTTGGACGAAAATACCCTCATAAAAACTTTTCAAAAAATGACCACCAAACACATTTACGTAAGGATATTTAGTGTAAAAAAATTTGAGATAGTCATTTTTTAAAAATATTTTAAATTGTAGTTATTACGAAAATTCACTTTAAGTGTTAGTCATTTTTATTAAATTTACAATAATTTTTGGGGGCAAGACTACGGTACAGGCATGTATTAAACAACGCTCTGGCAACACTATTTTTTTACTATTATAATTTTTATTTTATGAATTTTAAGAAATTAAGTAACGAAATATTAAAAATTTTATTTGAAAATGAAATAATGTGACTTGAATTGAATTCACTGTAACATTGAAGAAACATCAACTATTAAATATTAGTTAAAAAATAAGATGTCTTCGTTATTTGTCAAATACCTTTTTAACCCTCTACATAAAAGCACAATGTACCATTTATAGTGAGAGCAAGAAAGAATCACCCCAATAGGTGCCAGTACTTGACCCGACTATCAAGCTGGTTTATCCGTTGAGGGCATTTTTGGTCAAGGAACGCCACCGGATTGGTAATGAAATCTGCAATTAACGCCAACCTTACTTCGAATTCTGGGAATCACAAGATCAACAAATAACGATAATAAACAAACAATTTTCATGCTACACAATCAGAATAAGACCAAGACCAAGTAAACGTGACAAATGTCGACCAATTTTAATTTTTCTCAAGAAAATAAACGTGAAAGAGGGAGAAAAGGAGAGAAACCATAAATAAATTAACTGTTCACTGATTGAATCGTGGCCCTTTTCCGCTGTCCATAACTTGACAGAAACGCTGCCGCCCAATATAATGCTTGGAAAGATTGCAGAAATGCGTGTTTTAACTCGACCCAGTATTAATATTAACTTAAAATTTCTAACTGTCTAGCGGCTTGAACCTTAATGTATTATCTTATACAAATGCAAATGTATAACTAGTATGTCTTTGTGTTCGATGGTTGATGAAGTGGGCAACTTCGTAAGTCAAACTTGTAATGGCAGGCAGTTTGGAGGATGATTCGACTTGAAGATGACGGATTCTATGGACTTGTCATGCAAGGATAAAAAGGCAAAGCACCCAGAACAAATAATCAATTCAATTCTCCCTTTCCATCTTCTACGTGACTCACGATCACGATTAATAATTTAGCCTAAGAATATAAACATCTACCGCGCTCAAATTGAACAGAAATTTAATATTAAAAAAAAAAAAGTTGAAATAGATGGTAGAAACTTGCTTTTTTGACGGAGATAATCTCATTCTCACTCTCATGGGCTTGATTTGGTAAAAACCCATGTCCAAAATTTTTCAGGGTACAATTTTCATTGCATCTAATTAATAATTGACCATACCGACTCATATATGTGTTGACTTTATAATTACACTTTTTTTTCCTTTTTTTTTTTTTTTAACTTAATACAACATTAATGGACAAAAAAATCGTTACACCACTAAAACAAAAAAAAGAAAAAGAAGGAATTTTTATGGGTCAGCTTCCACATCAGTAGTTGAACCAATCCCCACTTGCAACCATGGAGATGAACTCCCACTTATGTTCGTGTCCTTTAGTTCACTTAACTTTGCTAACTTCGCCTTACTGTCTGCTTCATCTTCCACATTCATCTGCGACATTGAATTACTACAATTATTTTTATTATTATTATTGTTTATCTTGTGAACTAACTCACTGTTAACTTGTTGATTCGGTTGATTTTCTTCTTTTTCTTTAACTTCGGCTCCAATCCAAGGCTGTAAGTAAATCTCTGTTGAAACTTCAAGGCTTACGCGTTCCGTCCTTGTTCCAGCATGATCGTGATCATGATCAGGAGCTGGAAGATTAAGATCAAGCTTAAGATCAAGTGGATCGGAATTGTCGATAAATTTTGGTCTTTGCTGAATTTGTTCCACGTGATCATGATGATGAAATTGCGGAAACTTGGCCAACGAAGATGTGTCTGGTGAATTTGAGGTGATCCAGTGACATCTTTTATGCCCACCCAGAGCTTGTCCCGATGAAAATACCCGATGACAAATTGAACACTCGTGTACTTTTGATTTCCTCTTTGAACTTGAAGCCAATGATGTATTTGTTCCATGATCAAATTGCATAGCAGATGTCGACTTAGTAGGAAAAAACTCTTCGTGTGTGATCACATCATGATCTTCGTCAGCCATACTATCCTCCATATGATCAAGTCTTGCCGCAAAGCATCCTTTAACTTTCTTGTGACTGGCTCTGTGTCCACCCAAAGCTTGGTGAGAATTGAAAACTTTCTTGCACGCTTTACACTCAAATAATCCTTTGGCAACACCTTTGGCTTTGTCCAAAGGTACTCTGCATGCAATTGGAGGTATGAAATTCATTGTATTTCTTCGCTCCTCTTCTTTGCTAGCCGAGGCACAAGACTCTTCTGGCTCTGCGTCTAAAGGATCAACGGTTGCATTAGATAACATCATAAGACAATTAGCAAGATCTTCTTCTTCGCTTGACGGGCAATTTGAATTGAAGTTACCCACTTTAGCTCTTAACGATCTTTTCCTTTTAGACCAACCACAACCTCTTCGCGGGGTGCCGTCTTCACCGTCTGATCCTGGTGATGAAACAAGCGACTCAACATCTTCGGAACTGCATTTCCCGTGCTCAAGAAAAGATTTCCACGATAAAAACTCTTTGCCGCAGTTTTCACAAACACGACAGCTTTTTAGCCGATTAGGGTTTGCTCTTAATGCGTACATACGCTTATTACTAGGTGGCACATTTCCTCCAAGCTTATCCTCCCAATCGCTTGCTTGATCTTCATCGTCAATGTGGCCGCTGTCGTCGCCAATTCCATGTGCCCTCATATGCCCTCCTAATGCTCTTCCACAACCAAATCCCTTCTTGCAAATCTTACAGTAGTGTTTAAAATTTGATTGTTGATCGACAATCAAAGCCATACAAATGAAGAAAGGAAAAAAAATAAAAAAGAGAAATGAAACCCTAGAAGTAAAGAGGGAGAGAGAGAGAATTAGAAAAGGGAAAAGTGAAGTGGGATAAGAATGGAAGAGAAATGGAAGGAGTTTGTTTGCTCTTGTAGTGAAAATTGTTGTCAGGTTGTATGGTGGAAGAGAAAGTTATCAGTCCTAGTTTTTAGTAAAAGTAATGGTTAATTTTTTGTCAGATGAGAGATAGAAAATGAAGAAAAGAGTTGTGTAGTGTAAGTGTGATGACAAGTGGTAGGAGATTGAGAGATTAAGAGACTTTTTCTACGACTGTGTGTTTTGCATGTGTTTTTAAAATGTGTTTTTGGTTTTGTGGTGTGGTGGCGCCGCCGGTCAAACAAAAAACCAACGGATGTCCGTACAAACAGTGAGTGTTGTGAGTGTGGTGTTATGTTAGAGAGAAATTAGATTAGATTAGTGAGTGAGTAAAAGGAAATTAGAAGAGAGAAAGAGTTGGTTCTAACTGCCATACCTATTCATATCCCTTCAATTCCAAGCCAAGAAAACTAATTAAAACCCCCTCCAATGCTTCTCCTTCTCTGTCGGTTGGTTCTCCCTGCTTTTCCACACAATTTTTCCTTTTTTGATCGATCTCTTTTTTCTTCTCAATTTATATCCATCCATTCATTATTAATTAAAATTATACTTATCCTTTTCCCAAATGGGTTGAATTTTTTTCTCTTTTAATTTTTATTCCTCATCATATGGCAAAACATACTCATATATACATACATACATATATATATATATATAATTGGCATAAAATTGATTTACTAAATGGTTGAGATATGGAGAGTATTAATTGGGAAACAAGTTGGATGCACCGTGCGTTTAATGACTCACTCAACTCATGGCTAAGCAAAAAAGAGTGGTTTACATCAGTGTAGTGGGTTGAGACTTTAGTCTTTAATCAATCAATTATCATTTCCCTTTCGCTTTGATTCAAAGCAATTGAGTTCAGATCGAGAGATGCAGCCAGCTAGCTTGCTACTGATCACTTAAGTAGTGAAGGTGGAGAATTCCACTTTAACACTTAATTTTTCACGAAATTACATTTTAGTCAATACGTTTATAAACTATATCATCTTTGTCCCAATTTGCAATGTAGTCGCTAAAACTAAATTCTATTAAATTCATCTAACAAGAAACAAAAGAGCAATAAATAACACTTTTTATGTAAAGTATATTAGTTAAAACTACATAATTATTCATGACGTGAGACACTGTGCCAACGCTCCACATAATCGTCCCATGTTATGAGTTATTGACCAAAAAATATATTTCTTTTATTTGATTTAATGGAGTTAATGACAGACAACTAATGCAAATTTGGTCAAAAATTTAAAATAAAGCTGATCAAATAATACGGACTAAAGTGGAATAAATTATAAAAAAACCGGGAATTGTGTACAGAATGTAAAACTTGTCAACTAATGCGTAGTTCTACAAAAAGCTATGGACTAAACTGAAGTTTTACCTGCAATTACAGTGATTACATTGAGCCGAGCGTGCTCACTCGGTAGAGAACAGGTAAAGGCTCTCAGCGTACTCTTTTTAACTTCTGACCTGCAAAGCAAAAGCTATAGTAGATGTGGGATTGGGACTGTTCACTTTATTATATTATTGTTGTATCTTGACGATTACAGTCACCTACAACTACAGCTACCCATTGCACTGGAGATGTATTGAACTAATGATTTTGTTCTGATACATACGACAATATTTTATGATTAGTTTAATATTACCTCATAATATTACCTCAAGCTTTTGAACACTTCCATTGAGGTGTAATGTTGCATTCCCTCGGTGTATTTTGTGATTCACAAGCTGCTTGGTGATTATTGTTGCTTAATTAGAATTTCAAGATCTAATCACAAATAAGTCCAAAGAAAAAACAGATCTAATCATTAGGCTTTTAAAAGCATTTTTCAATCTAACACTCGATTTCAGTTGAGAGTTTCGTTCACTGCTCTGCTTGATATTTTCAATAATGTTCATTAATTTAGAAAAGCATTTAACTATCTGAGGCCCAAAGATCACCAGGCCCAGGCCATCCATGTGCTTACAGAGCAAAACGAAGCCGTTTCCTTAACGAACCCGTGTAAGAGTACTCTCGGGATTGGCAGGTTTAATCTCCACCAACCTCAAAACCGCCCATCATTAGACCGAAATCAGTTGCCTCAAATTTGTCACATAAAATTTTCTCCTTTAAGATTATATATCTTAGTCAAATACGTTTATGTAGTTATAAATGAATAATTACAACTGGGATGCACATGCACGCAATAACGATGATGAGATTGGAGAATAACAGCAAATTATGGAGCAAAATATTGGCCCATCTCAGAATTCCTTTTATTTTATTTTATTTTATTTCCTCTAAAAAGAAACTGTAATTTTATTTGTTTAGTCGATGTATATAAAGTTCAGTTAAAATTTTTGTCGCACGTTGATTAAACCAAGTATGATTGATACCAATTAGCTTAGCCAGCTAGGCTTTAAAGTTGACGCGAGATCGATAAGTTTGTCCAGGTTTCCAACCAACAGGAATCACACCATTAGCGACTACTGTTTCCAGAGACTCGCCTGCAGTCAGACGGAGAGAAAATGGAGGTTGTAAAGCTGATCCTGAGTTAAGTTTCCAAGTTGCACCCCAAGATTGTTGCATGGGAAGCCAAGATGATGATTCTGAGCCTGAAGCCTGTTTAAGTTCCACCGCAGCAAGATTCCCATCTCCGTCTTCGTATTCAGTCACCGTTGCAAAATAGTACGGATTCGAGCCGGAATCAACGTAAAACGCTATTGTTACTCCAGGATAATCGCATTTAACTCTGCTACCCGTCAAATAAAAGAATTATAAATTGACCTTAATCAATTTTCTCGTACAAGAGTGTGTGTGTATATATTTATTTATGGAAGATCAAGATTTATTTCCATTTGCAAATTGAACAATAATTTCATTGTTAATTTGAAAATTATACCTTCTATATTGAATCTGTAATACTCCTGCATCACGCAATTGATCAGCTTTGCCAGAAATTGCCAGGGCTCCAAAAGCGGTGCCACTTAAATCGAAATGAACTGATTCTGAAACGCAGGGACCACCAGGGCATTCATCAGTAATAACTACAGTAACTGGATTCCCTGAGCACGCAGAGTTCTGCTTCTGGGTGCATTTGACCTGAAACTGAACCTTAATCAGAAAAGTCGTGCAGTAATTATACATGAATAATGCATGAACAATACGATCGAGGGACCTGATAACAGGCTCCACATCCTTTGCCTGATTTGAATAAAGAAGGGCCACCAGCAGAAACCATTGCGGAAAATGGAGCTTGGCCCACGGTACTTCCATAGCCACAAGCTCCACCTATAATACAAAACAAATTTTCAAAAACCTTCTAAACTATATATTCATAAATAAATAAAACTAACCATATATCTCACTCTTTCTCCATTACCATCGCTTCCTGCACCAGTGGCGCTACCATACCATGTTGCGCCAGCCGTCGACCAATCAGAATCAAATTCTGGCAATGAAATGTTGTGAAGGAGTACTCTGGGGTTAAAGCAGCAACAGGAGTTCAGTAAAAGAGAAAATATGACTACAGGAGTGAAGAATGATAACGGATATTGACGAATAAGTACTGCCATGGGCATTGATCACAATGGCAAATCCTTGCCGCTATAAATTTTTACTATTAGTTTTGTTGATGGGTTTGGGCAATCAGTTACTGGTACATATAAAGTATCCGCTGTAAGTTTGTATTTTCCATAGGGCAGTATAAAAGATTAATTTTAAGGTTGAATTATTTTAAGAAGTTTTTGATATTTTTCTATTTTAGTTAAACCTAAATTTGATATGTTAATTAAATATTTATTTTCTTATTTGTGTGTGATTTTTTAACATATTTAAATTTAACTTAGTAAGTAGCTAGGTTTGTTACTTTTATATCCTAGCTGTTATGTTTTAAGGAGTCTTTTCTTCTTTAATTATTTTTCTCATGGGATTATCTTGATACTCTCCTCCCTATCCCTTCATACCGTTTTCTTTAAAAACAAGATATATAAGTAGGAAGATATTTTAGATACGGAATATTAACATTCTTTGCATATATAGATTTTTAATAAAAAGAATTTAAATAAGATGTTCAGATTACTTACTTATATTTCGCATTTGCAACATTTACATACATAGTACGGCATCAGCATGTTCTTTGTTATAAGTAACGTCCGCGAAGAGAAACAGTTTATATGCATTTCAAGGATGCACAATTCCTTTGCCGTTCCGTTTTAAGTTTCAAACCACTAGAAAGTGGAAATGGGTGAATTCATCGTGCCAAAACTGAGTTCATATCTCACACATAATTTTTCTGTTCGAATCTTGGAAACTAGTCAATTATATATTCATATAATTTATGTACATTTAAAGATTAGAGGATTGACAGTATGATTAATTTAATTGTCTCCAATTAGGTTAAAAAAAGCCATAATATCCCTTAATTAATAAACGCATCACCTACCGATATTAATTCCAGTCACCTCCCAGAGAAATGACAATTATTCGTATGTGTGTGTGTGTGTGTATAATACAAGTTCAACGTTTTCTAATTTTTGTGCGTTTCTGCATGCACACAGCTTACGTCAAATAGAAAGCAGTTGCCCGCTGAGGCGAAGGCGACTAGGTTCATCGGGTGGGACCCATCATAGGGTTAAAAATGGACCCACATGGGGTATTTGGTCCCACGAATCATCTTCTGCTTATCGCATCTCAATTCTTTCCATCTAATTACCCGATAGTCCTCAAGTTTTATCTAATTATCTAATACTTCCTTAAATTTTAAAATAGTTTGTTACATCCTTCCGTCGGTCCGTCCAATGGTTTAATGGTAAAATATGATAACACGATTGAGACGAAGCCGGGAATTGTAATCCCTGGCCCGTCCCTACTCGTTCCTATCCCTATTCCGTCCAAAAATTTAACAGTAAAATCTGATAAGACGTAATAGAATAAGTTTTAAAATCTCAGGGACGTAATGGATATTTTAGCTAAACCGGAGGGTAGGGGCAATTTCCCTTCAAATTTCAATCAAGAAATGAAAGATTTAACTTCAACCCACCATATATTATCTTGCAATTTTATATTATATATATGTTATTGAATTAGCTAGTTTCTCTGTTTAGGTCCATTATTTATCCTGCGAATGAGTAGTGCGCTATCTCTTTAACGTGGGACTTATGAACAGAGCATTAATTTTCTATCAACTTTAATGCTACGGCCTACAAGTTTTTGTAACCATACCTGTTAATTGTGACTACCATGCATGTGACGTGGGTTAATTCTTCTGCTGCCCATGAATGATATGAAATCATTCATTTTACGGAGGCAAAAAAGTTTTAATAGGGGCTATAATTTTTTTCACATTCTATTTTTTAATTGAATTAAATAATTTACAAAAAGTGTCCCCTATTTGTTTCATAGTTAGACTCAATTAATACATGCTTCTCATTAATAAACTAAAATATGTATATCGAAATCGATTGTTTCCCTTTAGTACTTTACTCGCAGCAATCAATAGCTCTTCGTATGTGGAATTGGCTAATAATTAAAAGCGGAGAGTTGGGAGAGAGCAAAGAGAAAAGTCAAGACATTTCACATGATTTTTGCTTTCATAAAAAACAAAGCTAATTCATTAATTAATTTAAGATTACTCTTGCATTGAACCATGTATTATTTATTAATACCAATTAATTATGCTTTAAAATTGACAAGTGATCGATAAGTCTGTCCAGGTTTCCAACCAGCAGGAATGACATTGTTTGCTGTTAAAGTGTTTTCAGATTCGCCAGCAGTTAAACGGATTGACAATGGAGCACGTAAAGCCGATCCTGCGTCAAGTTTCCAAACTGCACCCCAAGATTGTTGCATGGGAATCCATGAGTCCGTGTCTAGAGCCTGTTTAAGCTCGACTGAAGACAGATCGCCATCTCCATCTTCATATTCAATCAGGGTTGCGAAGTAGTCTGGGTTGGAGCCAGAATCAACGTGAAAGCTGATTGTCTTGCCGGGATAATTGCATTCAACTCTGCAAGTAATTTGAAATCATAAAACAAAAACAGAAAGTGATCAGTAACATGTGCAGAAATTGACCAAAGAATCCTATAACATCACGGGCTTGGTTCACAAATTAAAGTCCATATATGCCAGGAAGCATGAAGACTTTTCACTTCAATGAGCTAACAGTAAGAATTTGACTAAATGAAAACCTTTTTTAATTGGTTTACGTGCTCTCACTCTCTATCATTCACCACATGCACTCGAATTACCTTCTGTACTGAATTTGTAAGACTCCAGCATTACGCAGTTGATCAGCTTGGCCGGAAGTTGCCATAGCTCCAAAAGCAGTGCCACTTAAATCGAAATGAGCTGATTCTGAAACACAGGGACCTCCAGGGCATTCATCAGTGATAACGACAGTCACAGGATTTCCTGAGCAGGCCTTATTCTGTGTGCATTTTACCTGAAATTAAACCATATTTAATTAGGGAAGTGCAAAAATCATACAAAAATAATGCATAGGCATGCAAACGACATTACCTGATAACAGGCTCCACATCCTTTGCCTGATTTGTATAAAGAAGGTCCCCCAGCAGAAACCAATGCAGAAAAAGGATCTTGCTCCACGGCACTTCCGTATCCACAAGCTCCACCTATAATTAATACAAACAAGTTTCAGAAACTCAAATAATGTAGCAATTAATTCAATGAACTCCCGCGTGCACACAGAAACAGATTATTATATATGTATATATATATATATCTTCATTACCATCGCTTCCCGCTCCAGTGGCGCTGCCGTACCACGTTGCCCCAGCCGGCAACCAACCAGACCCCGTTTCTGCCATTGAGACGTTAAGAAGCTTGGGATTGAAGCAGAAGCATGAGTTCAAAAGAGAAAAGATTAATGCAATGGTAAAAAACGATAATTGATTTTGAAGAACAATAGCCATGATCACTGTGATCAGAAAGCTTCTTTGCGGAATTGTTGATAGCTACTTGTAGTTATTAATTGCTAGTAGTTGTTGTGTTGATGGGTTTAGCGAGATCGGTACTTTCTGGTATTTATAGAGGGAAATTGGGTCGTGTTATCCACTGCATGCAAAATTTGAAGGACAGGTGGCATCATGGTGAGAGAATGGGAGGATCCAAGTATTATTTTCTTAAATGACAAGACAAGTAGTAGATCTTATTAGAATTTAGATACAATATTTGTACATTATTTACATAGATTTCCTTAACATCAGCAGATAATTTTGGAGCTCTTTCGGTCTAACCAAGAACCAATAGAAAGTCAAATACGTATATGGTGGGAATCGAATACCTAAAAGAAAAAATTTTTATTTTATCTAAGCTTTTTTACTGGCATGTTCTATTAGGTATATTTTGGATAGATATATATATAAAATCAATTACATATATGTTTGAACATTTAAAGAAGAATACTTTATTGGATAGGCTGGTCTACTCAAAGAAAGCCCTTTTTTCATGAAATCACCTACGTAATGATATTCCAATCACGTCCTAGAAAATTAGCAATTATTCATTAATAGATTTTTAGATATTAAAAAATTGTTATAGACAAATTAAATTAGAAATAGCTAGAAGATTAAAATTAAATAATTAGAATATTTATTTATTTGTTAGAATATTTACATGGTTTCACCTAGTATTAAGAATTATTTGATATCTAAAAACATAAAACAAAAAGTAAAAGTCAAATAAAATTCTTTTGAAGTACAAATAAAAAAAAATGTTTTAACATATTTACTTTTTGTTCCTTCATGCATGTAACTGACGTCTAAGTTGAAACAGAAATCGGTTCCCACTTGGACTCGGGTAGTTGCGTTTATTTGGTGAGACCAACTTCGTCGGTTATCGGTGGGCCCACCTGTATTTTTGTCCATTACGCGCGTATCATCCACACACATTTTTATGATACCGCAAATAGAAATTCCCACATCAATAATGAAGATGTTATCAACCGTAGAATAAAATTGTAGGTTGTGATTGAAAATTTTTTATTATATTTTAAAGTACAGATGTCTTTAGCAAATTTAAAATTAAAATTAAATAATTATCTTTTTATATTAACTGTGCTAGAAAAATTAAAACTAAAAACTTTCAATAATTCTCTATCTTTATCTAAATTAATTTTAATCAATCTTTTCTTTTCTTTAAACTGAAAGTATATTTTTAATTTTATAGGATTCTCACTTATACTTAAACGTTATATGTTGATAAAAAAATACTTAGAATAATAATAAATATAACACGAATTTTAAATTTTATTTTGAAGATAAAAACAAGATTAGGTATTTTAAATAATAATAAAAAAGGAGTGACTCAAGGAGGTTAATTTTTTAGCAAACTTATAATATGCAAGCCACTTTTATTATTTAAAATATTTAACCTTCAAAATGATATGTAAAATTTAATATATATACTATTATAAATTTTCTAATTTCTTAATTAAATAATCTTTGATAAACGAGGTAATTAGAGATGGATTTAAATTTTAATAAACAAAATTATTGAGAGCGATGTAATCGGTAATGCAGCCGTTAATGGTGGTTACTGGCCGTTGAAATTTGAATATCTCAAACTTCACGTTTTACAGACCTATTTAAGTAGCACGTGAGAGTCAACATCATTCAAAAACAAGGGCACGTAATATTTGGCGAGGATTAGGGTTTTGCCCATCTCTTTCTTTTTCACAGTAATATTGCGATTACATTTATATTATTGCGATTTAACGTTTTGTTTTGTTCTAAAATTAACTTCTAACTCTACGTGTATATATATAAATATATATATATGTATATACGCCATTGATTAATTTTCTTCGCAGTATTTTTGACCATCAAAATTAAGGTGCGTTTAATCAAGCCAGGACTTCTGTTTTTTAAGCTGCGTTTATCATGATATCATCGTCCTTAATTCATGGGTTAATCACAATTATTATACAAAGAAAATTGAGATTGATTTAATGAAGTTCGTTTGTTTACTAGCGTTTGTAATTATTCCACGTCGCTATCACTATCAACTATATACGTATATATCAGCGTGATATATTCTAAATATTTGGAGATATAGTCCTTTAATTTCTCAACAATGCAACAGATTCTCCACATGCCCATCACTTTCACTGCAGACTTGAGAAAGAAAGAAAGAAAGAAAGAATTTTAAAGTTGAAAGAAAAAATTTATTGGTAGTTTGCGAAAATACCCATACAGAAAACCAACAACACACAATTAATTAATTAACGTTCTCAGTTTCTTGATGAAGCTCTGTCTGGATTTCTTCTTTTCAAAAAGAAATAAAAAACTTTGGAAGTTTTTATTATTATTATTATTATTATTATTATTATTATTATTATTATTATATAAAAATTAAGGTTGATGTAACTTAATTAGACTACTTGATCGCCAACTTTGAAATATTTGTTTCATTATACGAGAAAGTCTTACGTAAATTTCAACATATATAACTAAAGTCTTCAAAATCTTCCTTTTATTATTTTTTCCGCATGCAGGTCAAAAATTCACATAATTCCATATGTTTGAGCAGTTTGCTATCAATTTCATTACACGCATTGCTATTGCTGATCGATCTAGAGGACTCTGCTGCTGGTCTTAAAGAAAAATTTAAAAATTTTATCTATTGTCTGCATATGTTCAGTATAACGGTAGTACTAATTATATATCTATACAAACGAATTTGAAAATAATATATATATATATATATATATATATATATATGTATATGTCTTATACTTTCGCACATAATAATTATGATAAATTAATTAAGTATTTGAGACATGTTACATGTAATATTATTACCTCGTTATAAATCGAGCCATTGGGCTTGAGAAAAATTCGTTCTTCTTTGGGTTTCATTTCGGTCTAAGAATGGGTGTACAAAGTAGAATATGGGCTTAGGCCCCTTCCAAACGAAGTCTGCAGACCAAAAAAATACTTGAGTTAGCCCAGCCTAAAAATTTGCCTTCCCCTAGCTATTTAGGCATTTAAATTTACCTCACCCTATCTAGTTATACTATATCATGATATATTGTATATTATCCCAATGCTGGAGCTCAGGTTTCACGCATTAGTTACTACCGAACATTGATTAGAACTGAACTGCAAAACGCAAATGAGAGATACCATTAATTTTCACAGTTGAAATTATTATTAGACACAAAATCAGCATCTGTATCCTAGTTTCTATTTGTTTAATCAATCAATAATAACATATTGATTAATTAGCTGAGAATATTGAGGTTTAATTAGTTAGGTGACTGACTGTTCGTGAACATAGCATTGGCAGCACATTTTTAAATAGACATACATGTCCCTTTAATTGTATCATAAAGACTAGCTTACAATATATATTATATTAGCTAGACAATGGAATTAGCAGAAACACAGAAAAAAAAATATGCATAAATAAATAAATAAATATATCTGACAATATTCTAGAAAAAGATACTCCTGTCACCAGCCTAATTTATTTAGTTTTAAATTCACAAAATGAAGCAACGCTGGAAAGATCCTATATATCCTAGCTAGTGTTGTTAAGCTTTTTCATTCATTAATTTACATGTTCAAGAAAATACAAAGGAAGAAAATCTTGAGACCAGTGCTGATCTGGATTGACTTATTTAACAACATTAATTTCAATGGCGTATTTAAGAGCGTGCACAGAATTTTTAGGGTTTTTAAGACCTGAAATTTCTGGGTATTGTCACTCACTGCCCATTAAAAATATGGGGAGTTGGTGGGGGAGGAGAAGAGAGGAGACAATCTGAGTTGTGCTATGAATAAAATACGAAGCTCATAATTTGACTGTATGTTCTTGCGCTTTAGACTTGGAGAGTGGTCGTAAAGCCCCATAGTTAATAAACACATTGTCGCCTACTCTCAAGTCTCAACTTATGTTATTATTATTATTATTATTATTATTATTATTATTATAACCTCTTTCTGCTAAAATACCGAACTTCTTCCCCCTTTCCTCCCATTTTTTAAACATATACATTTTGTCCATTACCTACCTAATAATATTACCTGGAAACTCTGATTGTATAATCTCATTCTCATTAAGAGTCCTCCTGTATGTGGTAGTGTTCATCTTATAATGAACTCATTTATTTATTTATTTATTTATTTATAATCATATTTAATTTTATATGTGCAAAAACCGTACATCAAATATAGACCTATACAATCGGTGAAAAGGCAAAGCAAAAGTAAGGATTAAAGCTCCTCACCAACCGCACGCAGCATCTTCATAATTGATGGAAAAGTGGCCACTTTTAAGGCTTTAGCACTCAAAAGGAAACTGCTCTTGATAATTAACTAAAAAGAGATCAGTATTATTGATAATCAGTCACAGGATTTGGATAATATTAGAGCCCGCTTCAGTGATGTGATTAGGCAACGTCAAACCGAATTTGTTAAGGGTAAAACTAAAAGTAAAGCCCAAGAAATTTGGACATTCTAATTAGAATTTGATAAATCACTTGTGTGTTAAAATAAATGTTTAATGAGTCGAAAACTCTATTTGTAAATATTATAATTGATTGAATAAATTATATTATTGCATGCAGGCACAGGACAAGAGTTAATTCGTATAGTCAGCCAACTACATTCGTGTATGAACATAATTCGTTGGCTAGATGTGTCCACTTTTGTATACTGTCCAACATCAAGGAATTAGGTGCGTGTCTTAAAGAATTAGGTGTTGATATAACTAAAGCAGAACACGTCGAAGACACTAAAGTTTGATTATGAAATAACTTAATTTCCGAATGAATTGATTTATTATTTATTTATTTTATTTTTTAAAGTAATGTTAAAGAGAGATGCTTCGCTTCTCGCCTATCAACTAACTACTTTGTCTTGTTTCGTCCTCTTCCAATTTGCTGTTGCTTTCCTCTTACTTTCCTCCGTCAACAGAACCTGTCTTCTGTTGGAAATACACTGTAATCTGCTGCTTAGATGCAGCTAATCTTCACAAAATTTGACCAAAATACGATGCCGAATTGGACAAGAATACAGATCTGAAAATGTCAAATTTCGTCCGTCCCCCAGCGGCTTTCTGATAAAATTATATATGCTCCTCTTACAAGGGTGCCAAGTGGCCTTCATACAGGTTACTTGAGAATCTCATATAGGCCTTGTCCGAAGGCTAATTATAATTTAAAGCATCAACGAAAATTCAATCACTTTCATGGAAACAAAATTCTTTTCACTGCAGCTAATTCACGCGATTGAGATCACGCCAATTCAACTTTGCCTTTCAAATCTTCTCTTGGCTCACAAAAGAGTTTCCCTTTTAAAATCGACTGTATTTTATACGGATCTTTCTGAAATTGAGGTTATATTTTAAAAAAAAAATTAAAAATTGACATTTTTAATTCAAATACATGTTAGTTTTATTTTTCAACAATTTAGAAATTTTCATAAATTTTTAAACTTTTATTAGGAGGGGAAGGAAATTAAGTTTAATTTGGGTTTATGTCAGGAAAAAAGGCCCTAAAATCAGGGGATTTAAATGTGTCCTTAATTTTACTCGAATAGGACATAAAATTAACATCCAAGTTTAAAATGTGAACCCATATTAATAATTTTATAAGACACGTTACTTTTTTTACTCCACTTCTCATTTATGTAGAAGTTCTTAATACAATCAATGTGGATTCATGTGAAGTAAAGAAGACATTTCCAAATCAATTTTTTTTTTTTTTACTGAAAGAAGATATCGATCGTCTTACATATATATAGCTTTAAGCTTATGATACATATGAACAAAGAAACAAATATTTTATACATCACTCTCTGTTACCTTCGGTAAAATCCTAAAAATATTCGAATAAATCATCACTTAATTATACATCGCCCAGTATAAACAAATCACAGCGGCGGTATGCAAAATTGAAGAGACAATTAATTTAAAGTAGTTGGCTTGGTAATCGGATTTACAGAGTAATGCGAGCAAGTTGATTATATCTTCCTTCTTCATTTTGCCTTGATTTGATTTCTTCAGCACATCGTAAAGTCTTCTCTATATGATAATTACCTCCTCCAACGCTCACTTCTCTTTCCAGATGACAGCAATAACTCTCAAACACACTCACATTTACGTGCAATTTGAAACCAGTGAAGAACAAGAAATCGAGCTCCAATTTGTTCAACTCATTCGTCGTCAATCCCCCAACTCGAGCAAAGTAAGAATTTCTGTAATTCCTGTTCATATAAAAAGAAGCCCCATATCAGCAATTAAAGTTCCCTTTTTAATTATTTGCTAATTACAATGCTGCATATATAATAACTACACAAAAGTTAATTGAGAATGCAAGAAAAACAAAAAGAATACTCACATGTCTTCGACATATTTAGACGCCACCATGAGTGTAGTGATGAGAAGTCTATGTACATTTCTTACATGGATTCGGAATCCGGGATTGGCTTGGCAAAACCGGTCAATGTAAACATATGCAACAACGTAAACCGAAGGGCCGGCTCGGGTGTACCGGAATATTCTCTCCAGGTACGATTGAATGGTCATATCTGGAATCTCATGGCAATCGAAAACCCGAGTACTGAGATCTCTGGGCAATGTCATTTTGCAGTTTCGGGCGATTCTTTCGTTTCGAGCCATTGTTCTTTCAATCAGAGAAGCAAGAACTGATATTACTAATGGGAAGTTTGAGTCATTTTGGTATGAGTATGAGTACAAATCTGATCGGAGTTTTCTAGGAGAGATTATAAGAGAAGATGAAGGTACAGCAGCCATGGTGTATTAATTAATTTTCTGAGAAGATGAAGGTTTTGAAGAGGATTTATACAGAGAAGTGTTGAGACGAAATAAAGAGATTGTGGGCAGGCGGGGGAAACCAAGGCCGTGTTTGTGGGGTACTGTTATGAAAGGGAAGGTCGTATAAATAGTTATAATAGGGTATAGGGCAATAGAGTAGGTACTCTAGAGAAAAACATTTTTTTAGATAAGTAAATATTTTTGGGCGAATATTTTAATACCCAGCTGCGATAATTAACAAGAGAAACGACTTTTGTTTGGGCCAAATGGAAGGTGAGAGGAAGCAAATCCATAAGATCTCTTTGTAAAGCCGAAGTACAGACAAAACAGCTCAGCATTTTTGTAATCCTATAAAATTGAAATCTATAACCATTTTGTGGCGATATGTATGTGTATGTGTATGTGTATGTGCGTGTGTATATACGTGTCGCCGACAGTCTGCTGAAGGGCAAAAATGGGAATGTAAAAGGTTGATCGGCTATCGTGGGGTCAAAGAGTTGGTGCTTGGATTGAACCCAGAGACAAGTTGACGGCACTAATACATGTAGAGGCAGAAGTACTACAGCTTGCCTCAAGATTGATGTAGTGCAGTGTGATGCTTCCAATTGGAATAGTTACTGGTTACACGTGTGATAGAGCTTCACTCATTATTTTTATTTGTCATCGTCAAAATTATCAGAGTTTGGTTTAATTGCAACTTGTACCACGGGATATCTAATTACTTGACATCAGACAGTATCACCAATTCCCTCTATTATTCATCCAGATTTGCATCTTGGTCGCCGAAAAATATCCTGAAATCTTTTTTCTATATTTTTAACTTTATTTTTTCGGTTTGACTGAGATTTTCAGACAGGAAAATAAAACCAGTGTATCAATCCACAATCATCTGAAGAATGAAAACTTTGCAATTTATTTAAAAAAAAATTCAGAAATATCATTTTAATATTGTTGTTGAAGAAAAATATTTTATTAATATTATTTTTTATGTGATTAATTAATTTTTAAATAAATGTACGCATTACATAATTTTTAAGTAGGAGTATGAAATTAAGAAAATTTTGCCATTACATTAACAAGATGTTAAGATATAAAAGTTATTTGTTTTTTTTTTATTAAAGTCTTAATATAATTATTCAAATGTTTAAAAGTCGTTTATTTTAACTTATATTTGAATATTTGATAAAAATATTTGAATATAATTAAGTTAAAAATTTTAATTTAAATCTAAATGAACAAATGTTTAAATATTTAAATATTTTTATTTTGTAAAAATATAATTATTTATTAAATTATTTTACAACAAAATTAAAATTCTAATTAATTATTTTTAATATATCCCTTCTCTATTATGGGTCCCCTTTATTTGTCCTTTCAATTTTACTTATTTTATATTTTAATTAGTATAATAAATTTTTATATTTACATAACCACAACTATATTATAATATGACTTATTATTTTTATTTAATTTTTATTGATCTTTATATCATCGATTATAAATTATTTTTTTAAAAATATATATATATCAAATAAATAAATAATTTATATACTAATATAATTTCTTAAATTTTTATTTATTATTATACTAATACAATCAAAATTATTTGAATATAAGTATATTATTTAAAATAATTATATATCAAAACATTAATTTTTATATTTTTTTTTATTTAAAAAATAATTTAATATTTATTTTTAAATATTTTAAAATAAAAAAATAAATATATTATTTACATTCAGATTTTAATCATATTTAAATTTAAAATAAAAAGATAAATGTTAATATGAAATATAGTAAGTAGAGCACTGCTTGTTTAGAAGCGGAGCGAAGAGGGGCAAAAGTATGATGTTGCGTACATGAGTGTACCCGCTGTGTACTGTTCACTGTTAGCAAATTATTTTAGAAAAACAAGGGGGAAAATTGAAGTACACTAATTAATTTTCTCAAAAGTTGTAGGTCCTCGGAAAAGATATATAATAATATATTAAATGTCCTGTTACAATCTTTAGATTTGTTTGTCTGTTTTGTAATTTGTTATTTATTTAAATATCAAATATATATAATTATTTTGAACCGACACTTTTGATTGGACATCTTTAGATCCACAGGATTCTTAGCCCAAGAAATACGGTTGCGTAACATAATTTAATAGGCCCAAAGACTGAAATTCTCAGAACGAATAATTATTCAGGCTCCAGATTAAATGTGAGTCAGATCAGATAAATCATACAAGTAATTTGTTGGGCGATAGACATGTAACAATATAAAATACGCCTGGCACAGCACTTACTTTACGAAGCTTGATTTGAGAGTGGACTATTGGTAAGTAAAGATTGTTGAAGGTGACGAAGTGAAGACAATATGGATAACAAAAAAAGATTCGTATGAATTTCTTATAATGCCATTTGAATTTATAGGCTTGTTAAAAAATTATACGAAGCAGAAAGACAGGCCTAGATTTTATGAAGCCCAAAAATCCTTGGTTGGGTCCACGATGAGATGCAATAATTACTAAATAGTGCAACATCAATGTAAAATGAGCCTAGATTAGGCTTATGGGAGAATTATTACGAAGCCGAAAGGCAGGCCTAGATTTTATCAAGCCCAACAAATTTCTGAAATCATTGGGCTGGGTCCACGGCATACTATTTCGTCCAGTGGGCAGACAATGGAATGCAATAATTACTATATTAAGTGTGATTCATTCCCGTCTCAGTATCACGTCCACTCGAAATACAGAAGCCATGAATTTGGATTTAATTATCAGAACAAAATCGAATGACAGCTATGCTAAAAGCTGCTGTAACTAGAGTAGCTGATTTGAAATTTAAGAGAGGAAAATCAATCCATAACTGCGGAAAAGAAAATATTTCATAATTTTTGACAACTGTGCTCCACAAAATCATAAAATGGTCACAAGGCATCTATCCGCACGTATTTTTACTGGTCCCGCAACACAACTCAACTCAACTCGATTGTTCAATATTTTATTATTATTATTTTTTTATTTTTCATATTCTACTATTCATTCGATTACTGTATTTAATTTAATAATATTAATTCCTTAATGTGAAAAATAAATTATTAAAATGTGACTATTCATTGAGTCGATTCCAATCAACATCCACTATTCACAGTTTGCTATTCGAATGGATGCATCTTACGCCTTTTTGAACCAATGATTCCAGAAGAAATCCAAATCGACTTATGATATATTCTAAACTTTCCCACTTGATTTTCCGTCTTCATTATTTCCTCTTAATTTATCATATTTTTCTTCTGCACTCCAGAATAAAAAAGAATAGAAAACATCATTCTATATCAAATACATTAACTAAAGAAAAGAATATATTAACGATTTTAATCATAAAAACAATCGGAGTAGTTAAGAAAAAGGCGACGTTGTCTTAAAAGATGAATCTATTATTATAGCGCATGAAACACATGAACAGACGTCTTTTTTCGGGGTCAATTTGTATCAATTATACGGATAAACCTGAATGCTGAACATTAAATATTTTGTAGTTAGATGAACAAGGGCCTTTCTCTCAGTTACAGCTATAAAAAGAGGTAAAATTTCAAAAAATATCAGATACATATGGGTGATATTGATCCGTATATAAAACGTGGATGACTCCCATTAAATATTAATCCACACACATGTATAGGCAAAATTAGGAGTTAGAATTGTCCAATCTCTCGTACGGGTTACATATATGCAATATATGCATTAAAAGCATCAGATGTACATATATGTAAGCAGTGCATGCAGCAGCAAAGTGATGAATGATGAATGATGATAATATTTAAGAGACAAACATTTACTAGCTAGCAGGCAGAAACCCAGATTTTCAACACAAAGCATGTGGTGATCTCAGCGTCCAAGCGTTTCCTTTCATTTCCAATCATATATATATGTGTGTGGGTGTGTGATATTAATGTATATAAGCTTTTCCTGTGCTACATCTATCTATATATATATATATATATGTATTATCATTAACTATATATTACGCAAAATGATCAGGTCAAACGACACAAGTTGTTAGCTATCATATTCAGTAGTTAGTTACGTAGTAGTACTACGTCTGAATACAAATGTAGATAAATGTTAAAGCTAGTTGTAAAGTATGTTTCAGGTCCCATTCTCTAAAATATGTGTATACAGAACCGTGACCAATTAAAATTACCCAAAAAACCAAAACCAAAAAAAAAAAAAAAAAAAAAGGACGGTCACAGTCTATTATTAGTTATCCATCTTGTTTTTTCTCTCTTTGATTTTATCTGTAACAGTCTCTTCGCAGACGTTAGAAATTTCAGTTTGTTTCTAGATAGCAATCAAATCCAATAAATGGCAGAAAATAATGAATAAACGTCTAGCTAGCATGCAAATTAAAACGCAGCGTTTTAGGCCCCGGATTTTGTCATATTATCTCTCTCTCATGTGCATCCCCATGTAATACTATACATACATACATATATTTATATATATATTATCAATATTATCCACTCTTTCCATAAAGCAAATTAATGTGCAAAGATTTTTTTATATAATTGAAAATACGGGCTTAAAAGATTCTGATTAATTACACTTCCAAAATAGACGATTATTCTCTCTCTCGACATATATATATATATATATGTATGTCTATCAACAATGGATCATAATTAAGAAAAAAAGGGCAAGAAAATACATCAATATTATGGTTTAGTTATATCAATATATACACACACACACACACACATACATACATATACCCGTGGAAATGGAATCTCTTTGAAGGAACAAACATGTGGTGACGCGTTAATCCAAGTTGACAAATGAGCATCCAATCATTCAAATGTTCTTCTTTTATCAAACACCACATGCTGCATGTCTCCGCCGTTCGGACCCACTCTTTGACAAACATCTTCTCCCATTTGTAATTTCATGCGGATCGATTGTCAGGTTATTTTCTCGCGCAATATATACGGGTCAAATTGATTATCCACTATCGATCAACTACAAATAAATAAATGTAACCCAACCATTTCATTTAATGCAGTTCAATTCATATACAGAGAGAGAGAGAGAGAATATATATATATATATATATACATATATAAAGTTTTCAACTATATATACAAACTATATATATGGAAGATAATTAATTGTACAACCGACGCTCCTTGTTTATTGGAGGTACAAAATTAAAACAAATTTTTGGCACCCATTAACGATATTGAAACACACACTAATTAATTAACTACACGCTTGCAATTTGAGTATTAAAAAAGTAGCGATCGAGAAATGAAGGGATACAATATTACAAGCTTGAATTTAATTGATTTTTAACTCTTAGAACTTGAAGCTGGAGTTTTTTGCATCTGCTGATACATTGCAGCCATCCTGCTGTAAGCATCCATAGTCATCGGCTGCAACAGATTACTTATTAACTAATTAATAATATTGTTTTTTGAATCAAAATATATTGTTTAATTTACGTCCAAAATGGAATTGAACAAATTTAATTTAATTAATTATAGTGCTACCTGCGATTGGCATGCGAAGAATGCGGATAAAGGGTCACCGGCAGAACCATCCCAGGAAGTCATGGGAGGCATGAAAGGATTAGAAAGAACAGGCGGCATGCCGGTGATGTTAGGGCGGCCGATGTTGTTCATGTCCATAACACCCATGCCCATGCCCATACCCATACCCATACCCATACCCATCCCCATCCCCATCCCCATCCCCATTGGAGCCATCATCGACATCTGAAGTTGCTGTTGCATTGTCATCGGCAACATCATATGTGGCGGCATGTTCATTCTGCTCATCATTTGAACTTGAGCTTGTAGTTGTTTCAGATACTCTATCACTTCATCCAGCATTGAAGCTTTGTCTGTCTGCAAATGATTAATAATCAATATCAAATCCAAAACCATGCATTAATATTAATTTACGTATGCATGCAATTGCAAATCACGAAGAATTAAATTAATAAAGAAATAAAGAAAGAATTCATGATAATTATAAGGAACACGAATTCATAAAGGCATGCAAGGCAATATGCCCTACAACTGGAGGCTAGGGACGATTAATTAATGAGGTGGCAGGTGATTGTCTATACACCTAACAACTTTCTGTCAAGTTGTCTGGATGAAAAATATTGGATATGTGGACTAGGATCATCGGATCTGTCCCAAAATGACTACAGCCATTTGAATGCAACGAGGTTTGGACCACATCTGATACCAGTACTCTTTGCTGATCGCTGTCATGTGTTCAAGTGCCCTTAGCTCCTTAAAAGCAAAAGCTATTTCAAAGTTTTCACTTGTTGGCTGAATGAATTTAACTATGTGTAATGATTGAGAATTTTCGCCTAACTTTTGAAGACATGGATAGCAAGTAATGATCAGAATAATGTAGCAAAAAGATGATAAGATTTAGTCACACGAACAAAAAAAACAAGGGAAAGGAGCTGAAAAGAGCATATGCTCAATGATAAAAAGCCTGAACAATATATATATAGATATTCCTCATCCCCTGCACAAAATTATTTGAGCAAGTGATTGCGAAGGCAGGAAAACTTTTGAGAGAATAGTTATTCTTTAGCTTTTTGTTCTTTTTCTTTCACTATTATATATGTCACATTATCCAACCGGGATATTGGGTCCTCTTATTAGCAGTATAACTCTAATTTGTGTGTGTGTGTGTGTGTGTGTATTATAATAGGAATGCAATAAAAGAAAAATATTGTTTTGGGTAATCGATTGTTAATAAAATGGAACACGATAAAAACCTAAATTTTAATTATCAACACAATATATATGTTAGTAATCAAATATATATATATATATATATGCATGTATGTATGTTAACGGAGGATTATAATTAATTCAATAGAAATTCGCTCTATTCATTCTAGAGAGGTCAAAACCCATAAATTATGTAAGTTATTTTGGAAGTATAGTAGAATTTTAGAACGTTATACATGTAATTAATCTATGTAATCAGGATTAATGGATAGTTAATTTATTTAGTGTCGTTTTGATTAATTTTTTTAATTAAAAAAAACATATGGAATTGATTTGGGCTGTAATAATTGAAGACTGCGAATTAGAGGGAAGGATGGATTGAAGCAGAGAGTATGTATCACTAGCTAGCTCATTGCACTAATATTAATTAATAAAACAAGCAGTCAAACTTCGTACGTACCTTGCTGGAATTGGGGACCAACTTTTGCAGTGTCTTCATTCTTTGGTTGATCTTATCTCTCCTTTTCTGGAAGTAATATTGCAGTTGGATTTAGCAAATTAATTAATGTTATTATTTATGTAATATTTATGCATAAATTTCCTTAACGATGAAACTAACAGTACAAAACAATATTATTAGAACTTTATTTGTCCAGATTAAACAAACAACAGAGTTATCATCCAAAATAAGAAATATTAGTTTATAACTAGAGAAAAATTAATAAAATAATTAACTTGTAATATTATTGTCTCCTATCTCATCTGACTATCCCCAACAAGGAACCAAGAAACCAAGAAACTTCCTATTTTGGCACAAATCTACCAGCCCAATCCAATCCAATCCAATCCAATCATAAGCTCTTATGTTATTTTTCTATATATTTTCTTATTTGATGAATACACACACACACACACACACACAAAATCTATATATTTTATATTCTATATAATAAAATAGTAACAGAAAATATTAAACAAGAAAAATCCCAGAGAATGAAAGCAAACATACTCGTTCAGACTGGTTATGAATAGCAGCAGCTCTACTTCTCTTAGTTGAAATTGAGGATTTCCCATTTCCTTTCTTCTTATTGTCCTCGTCATCTCCTGCATCCCTCTTTAATACACCCAAAAAATAAATAAATAAAATAAAATCAATAAATAAATAAAAATGAGATCACATGCAATATTAAATATTAGAATATATAATATAGTACAGTTTTATTTACCGATGGTCTGCCGTGACAGACGGAATCGTGGTCATCAGCGGTGGTTGCCTTAGTGCCCTGTTTGGATGAGCTAGTGTTTTCTGGCGAACCCATCGAAGTGGAGGTGAAACCAACACCCATTTCCATGTCATGCGTGTCATGAGTCACGTGCTGGCTTTCTCTTCCAAAAGTGGCACTACCGCTCACGCTTTGGTCTCTGCTGCTCCACTCTGGCGCAACCGGAACACGCGCCGACCTCGCGCGTTTACCCGTCAGGAGGAGTTCCTCTTCCTTACTAGCGACCGGGCCGCTGCAGGACCCCACACGAGTTGAGCAATCCACCACGCACTTGCCAACAGCACCGAGCCCTGGAACCGGGTCCATCACGTGCGTGGTTCGGTCTTCAGACCGGTTTGAGCACGGAACCAAAGCGTCCATAGTCATAGTTGCTGAAGCAGCGGCTGCAGCACGTTGTTGGTTGAACCACGGTGCTAGCTCATCAGTGCTATGGCTGTCGAATGGGGGCTTTCGTTGGGGCAAGCTCGTAGCTTGGTTGACGATGGACTCAAGTGTGCCACTGGCGCGTGGCTTCTCCCACGTGTACTTGGTAGGAGAAGTGTTGGCCTCGGGTTTGGACGGCACGCGCGGCGGTCGTAAGCCGTGCATGGCTAGCTGGCCGTTCTCCCATGTTAGCTCTGCTACTTCATAGTCCAACCTGCAACAAATATCGCAAGCAATAATTTATCATGCACAGTAAAACGACGCCGTTCAATACCTGCATCATGACATGAAATGGGGGGAGAAAGTAATACATGGGAACATCTGGGGCGGCAGTGGAATTTGAGCGAGAGCGGAGAGAGTTTCGACTGTAAGTGGGATTGTCATCGAGATCCCAACTTGGAACACACTGGCTCATATTGATCAGAAGACGAATTGTTGATGCGTTAAATTTGTGTTGTTTAGACCGAAGAAACGTAAACGTGTATCATTCTTTCTTCCATGCACATAAATGATGTCAATTTGTTCAAAAAACAGGCATAGACTGTGTTGAATTCCTGAAAGTTTGATTCATGTGAGGGAAATGAAGTCAATATGGCATAGACTGTGTTGTTGTAGAGATAAGAATAACATGGTGTGTGTGTGTGTGTGTGTGTGTGTAGGAGAAAAGGTAGAGAGACAAAGAGAGAAAATTAAAGAAGGGACGACACAGGAAGAGGGGGAAAGAGACTCTGGTCCATACGTCGTGAGAAAGCAAGATATTGGGCACTGTTAAATTTACTTAAATGATACATAGGCCATGCCAGTGTATCTAACTGGTTTTGTTCACGGAAAAAGAACCACCAAACGAATTTTTAATTGGCATCAATGATGAGATGATCTTATAACAAATAAATAAATAAACAATCCGAAACAGAAGTTGCTTTAATATGTTATTGTACAACAGTAGATATTTGTCTCTCAAGTCTAATTACACTACCAGAAACAAAAATATACTAATACTACTAGTATTATATATACAAGGAAATTAAAAGAAAATAATGTTCAAATAAGTATATAATATATGATTAAAAAATAAAAAAAATTAATTGCTAAATTGAAAATCTAAATAATATCAAAATGTGAATTGCGGTTGTGGAAGCAAGAGAAATAATACACGCGTAGCTAATAATTACGTGGACCCTTGTGAGTATAGTTTATACGGATACGATGGAAGGGAAGTAATACACGAAGGCGCGTGGGGAACTGAAACATTGGACGGGAGTATGACGTGGATAGCGCACACGTGGAAGGAGAAGTTGTAAATGATGATCGGCGAATGTGTAAATAAGACACGCTGGTGTTAGCTTCACCACATGTCAATGCCACGGGCTATCTCGTTCTCAAGCAGCCAACGCCCAACAGCGGACCAGTCTTTTTTTTTTTTAATTTAATTTCTAAAATTTGTTCTAAAAAATAATAAATAAATAGATTATTTGAAAATTGAGTTGTATAGTCTGAGTGCAGTAATATGAGAATGACACGACATTACACTATATACAACGGATTGATAATATCTCTCTCTCTCTCTCTCTCTCTCTCTCTATGTATATAAACCTTATCATCTATCTTTTCTGAAATCGATCGATCATAAGTTTACTTCATATGATACTTTTTAATTATTACGAGTACATTGAATATGGTATACTAGAGTTAAAGAGAGAAAATAATCGTTACAGGACCCTTAAATCTTATATTTATCTACATCCTTTTGCAGTTTGTTACTTTTATTTGCATATAAATTATAACATCTTTTCAAATTTTTTTTTTTTTGGTTAATTAGTCTAAGAGAATGAAATTGTCCAAGTGATGCTGACATTCTCAACAAAATTGTGGATACTCGTCTACTTCATATCTCGTTTTAGTTAATAATTTTTTCAGGCATAAAGTTGACTTTTAATTGGTAGATGATGTGAAAACTAATGAAATTACCGTACACAGAGAGAGGAAAAGACTCGTTAAAATTATATAGATAAAAATAATTAAATCTAAGGTAAAGGTCAAATAGATTGATTATTTAAGACTTTTCGTTGATTTAATAGACTTGTTGTTATCATAGCTATCAATATAGACTATCTCAGAAAAATTGCAATATGACTTTGTCGTATTTACATGATTTAACAAAACCCATCAAAATAAATAGTTATGGATCTGTCATATATTTTATAATATTTTAAATTCAATAATTTTGTTTTACACGAGATTTATAACAATGTTCAATTATTATGTGCATAGTTATCACTTTAATAACTCTTCGGAGATGAAAGATTATTTTTTAGAAATGAAATAAAAAAAGGAAAGATCATTGAAATCTATAATTATATATATATATATATAATGAATTGAGTCACTTTCGTTAAAATTTTCAATTTGTTTGGAATCGAACCGTTCAATCTTTTAAAATTAAAATAAGTGGAAGAAGGGAGCAGACTGTAGTGTTCAACAAGCTTCAACTCATACAAAAATTATCGTATGTGTAGCTAGGAAACAGGGAAGTGTTGAGGGAACAAAAAAAGGTAATTAAGTTATTGAAAGTAAAATTATACCCATTGAAAAAATAACAATAATAAAAGAAGGGGTATAAAATTAATAATCATAACAAATGGGTAGAATGATATGAAGTAATTTATACTATTCTTCTTCGATTGAGATATATCAAACTTTCCTATTTTAAGACAACGTATTAAATTTCATCAACTAATTATTTCTCACGAATGATTTGAACAATGACAATAAATATAAATATAAATATAAATATATATATATATATATATTATCTTATTTTAATTTAAAAAGATGATTTATGAAACTTGAGCAACCAGCTGCTTGCCGTTTTGGCTTATAAACATTCAGGAAATTAAGATTAATCAATGGTCCTTTAAGAAAATGTCTCGAAATATCAATTTCCTGAATATTTTTTAGCCAAAAATTAATATTCAATGTCATTGATCAAGTTATATTTTAATTGGTATTGTCTTATGAATATTTTTTAGAGACAATTCATCGTTTCGGTTGGAAAGCCACGAATGTACGTGGATCCAGCGCAATCCATGCATTCAGAATGGGGTTCGATCTCGAAATAGATCACTTTAGCCCATAAAATTATGGACTTATGACTCATCACTATGATCCCGTTCAATGTCTATAATATATGAGTTTTATATGCGGGGTGGCAGCAAGGCCCGAAAGCAAGAAAGAAAATTGAACATGAACATCATCTTTGACATTGATAGATTAGATTCCCATTGTAACGAAGAAATGACACTGCATAGATAGTTACCAAATGTAACGTAGCACACAATTAACTTCAAAACTGGCCATACAAGTTAACTGAGTTACTAAGCAGAATAATGATAGTGATGATAATGTCACTCACCGGCCACATCAGAAGAGACAAATCCAAGATGCTTTTAAGTTTCTTCTTTTAACTCATTGTAGCCGAAGGCAAAAACTCATTCATTTACTAATCATTTTGGAAAAACAAATTAAAAAAAAAAAAATTAATAGACCACCCCACTTAGAGTCCACAATCTCACGTCCAATAAAATTACCCCAACGTTGAAGAAAAAATTTCCCATTCTGCTCACGTGGTGATACCACATGACTTGCTTCATGATTCCAATCGTAGTTCATGCTACATTGAATCACGTCTCTCCTAGAAAATCATTAACAAACGAATCAGAAAAAAATTGTACGCCCCACAAATCTAATCCAAGAATCTGTTCCTGGGTGAGTATCGAGAACTGCAGCTAACAAACAACAAGTACTGACTAATAATTTATTCACTTTTTTTTGTTTTTTCAATTTCTGAAAAAAAAAAAAAAAAAAAAAAAAAAACCTAAACCTAATAAAATGTCGCATTCACCAGGGACAACAAATCCCAATCCCAATCCAAATTCAAATCCAGACCCTAACCCTAGCCCTAAGCCACCACCTCCATCAAAAAGACCCAGACCATTAAGTTTACCAGACATATTATTGAGAAACCAAGATCTAAAGCATGTTATTCGCAAGATGCGATTTCAATCTTTCTCTGCAATTCCATCGCCATTAGGATCACCTGTTGAAAATAATCTGATAAAACTCCAATCTCTTACCATAGACCCTCCCGGCCCAGATTACACCTCCCTACTTTCCGATGAGCTTCTTCTCCAAATCTTCTCCAAGCTCCCAATTTCTCAACACGTGTCAAATTCTCTAGTATGCAAACGTTGGTTGTCTCTTCACGGCCGTTTAGTACGATCCCTCAAGCTTACCGACTGGTCATTTATTGATTCGGGTCGCGTTTTTACCCGGTTCCCTAATCTTACGGAGGTAAACGTGGTTGGCGCGTGTATTCGTTCGTCAAAAAACTCTGGGATTTTGGTGACCCACAAATTTTTATCGGTCCCTGTGGGTCCTATGCTTTCGCCCACAAATGGGTTTATTGACCAAAATGACGACGTTTTACCATCGCATTCAGTTGATCATGTGCTTGAATTACTGGCTAAAAAGTATCCGAATTTGCGGAGATTCGTTGCCATTGGCGCAAGCGAAAATGGGTTGTTGAGTATTGCTAAGGAGTGTCACACATTGCAAGAATTGGAGTTGCATTACTGCGGAGATTTATCATTGAAGGGAATTTCTGGTTGTCAGAATTTACAAGTAGTGAAATTGATTGGTTCTATTGGTGGGTTTTATAATTCAATTGTTTCAGATATTGGATTAACGATACTAGCTCAAGGTTGCCGAAGATTAGTGAAGTTAGAGTTGAGTGGATGTGAAGGAAGTTATGATGGGATTAAAGCAATTGGTCAGTGTTGTCAAATGCTTGAGGAATTAACTCTATGTGATCATAAATTGGATGGTGGATGGTTGGCTGCATTATCTTTTTGTGGAAATTTGAAGATTTTGAGGCTTCAGTCGTGTAAGGGTATTGATTCAAGCCCTGGTTCACATCAGCATTTGGGATCTTGTTTGGCTATTGAAGAATTACAGCTGCAGTTGTGTCATTTAAGGGATAAGCACAGTTTGGAAGCTTTGTTTTTGGTTTGTGAGAATGTCAGCGAGATTGCTTTCCAGAACTGTTGGGGATTGGATGATGATGTGTTTGGCCTTGCCACTATCTGTAGGTACTATGAAATATTTATTTTATGTTCTGCCTGCACTGATTTGGAATTTTACATGTATGTATCATTCCAATTTCTATTCGTGTTTGATGAATAAACCATTGTGGACAGTGCATGTGAACAAAGATTTTGGAACTGTCAAGTTTTCCTTGACAGCTTTGGCATGTTTGAAAATGCAGTAGTTGTTTAGCTCCCTGTTTACAACCTTGACACTTGATGTCAAGGCTTAAATTCCAAACAACAAAATAAGTCAAGGTCCATTGACGTAGATGTGATTCTCGTACTTATTGAGGATCCCAGGGAAGGAGATTTTCCAAGAATCTAAATTCATTGTTTGTGTATTTTCATTTCTGGCAATATGATGATCCTAAAACTAAAATCTGATGAGCAAACTTCTAAGCGTTTTTATTTATTTATTTTTTGTAGGAGGGTGAAGATTCTATCGTTAGAAGGATGCTCGCTGCTAACAACTGCAGGTTTGGAGTCGGTAGTTCTTTCTTGGAAGGAGCTTCAAAGACTAAGAGTAGTATCATGTAATAACATAAAGGACAGTGAAGTCACTTCTGCATTGGCATCTCTTTTTTCGGTTCTTAAAGAGTTGAAGTGGCGACCAGACTCCAGATCTCTTTTGGCAGCTGGTCTTTCAGGGACAGGAGTGGGAAGGAAAGGTGTTAGATATTTCTAGGGTTTATAGTCTTAAGTGGCAGTTGATGGTGGAAATTTGGTTTCAATTTACGCTGCAGCTACAATAATTCAGCAGATACACACATACCTTTTAGGATTCCAGTACTTACCATTAGACAACCTAATTTAGATGTTTAGCATGGCTATAAGAGCGACAAATCTCTTTCTTGCACACAATGAGCCTGCCATACTGTTCTGTAGTATGAAGTGTACTAATCACTCCTTTACCCCAATAATGCACGCAGGGTAACTCGTGTCTATATTTCGTTGTCGGCTAGATTGACTTTGTTATTTATGTAATTTAATGCAAGTACTATCTTTCTAACATTCAACAGGGTTAGATAAGTTGATTGTTGTTAATAAGATACTCTTGACTTGTCCAGAATTAGTGTAAGCATAAAATTTTGATGAAAGTTTATTTTTCTCAATGTACTGTCTGATTCGCTGAAGTTGTTGGATCTGCAAAATCATGATGCTGCATAAACATTGGTGAAACTTCTTTTTCCCTTAATATACTGTCTGATTCGCTTGTAAGTTGTTGGATTTGCAAATTCATGATTCGTTCATGCAACAGTTTATTTTTAACATTTTCCCAATTATGCTACTGATCTAATGGCCGTACCCGGTTGCCTATGATATAAGGTATGGGTTTCTGGCCAGTGATGTAGCCGCAAGCTGCTTTTGTGGTGGAATTGCATTACAGTAACTAGGAAGATCCTGACCTGTTTAGGCAGAAGTTGCATATCCAATGACTTTTACTTTCGGGTGTTAAAAGTAACTTTGGAGTGTAATGATTTGCTAATGCTTTTTCCTTGTTTCTGTTTTTGCAGCAGTTAAAGCAACCAATCACTAAGAAAACATTTATAAGATGTGATGTTTGGGGCTGTAGATTTGGATAATTTGCCCTACCTTCCACATTTGTGACCTGACTTTTGAAGATGAATTACCAGTTCCCTTGTGTGTAACTTTCCATGAATTGGTGGATATCTTCTATTTAAGTTGGTATACTGGACAAAATCTCTAGAATGGATACTGGAAATTTTATTTGGAGAAGAGATGCTAGTAGACACTAACTATATCATTTTCACACATGAAATACATTTACATGTAAAAACGAGAAAACGGAAAACAAGTCGGTCGGTAACTTATTGCTGAAATAGAACGGTGGTGGGAACGATTTTATGATTTATCGTTTTTAAAAAAATAAATAAATAAATAAATAAAACAAGGACTCCGAGTTCTCTAACTAAAAAACCCGACCGAAACAGGAAGTAGTAACAAAGAGTGTTAAGCGTCGGGTTTGTAACTTGCTATCAGTCTGACGTGGGATTTTATGAATGACGTGGCGCAATACTATTGGCTCCCAAGGCGTGGCACAGTTGTACGGTCCCAGCTGTCACTGGTTATAATAGTAATACGAAGCCAAAGCACGAGATGAAAAAAAAACAATAAAAAAATCTGTCTACTAAATAAGGCGGGGCATTACGTAATTCGGTTAAAAGAAAACTACGGCCGTTGGCGAAGGGGAAACGATCTGAAATTCGAATTTGACTCGGTGAGTTTTCTTTGTTTTATCTTTCTCTGTGTAATTTGTTGTAGATCTCAAGTTCATACTTGCCTTGTTAGATCGTATTTGTGCTTTGGCTTTTTACCAAAACAAAACGCAAGAGATCTGTGGCTTTTGAATTTCATCGTCGTAGATCAATTTTCGTATATTTTGCGCCAATATTTTAGCCGTGTCTTTCTTATGATTAATCTAAAAGCATACTTAATTTAAAAGATAAAAAGTTCTGATTAGTTATTGCGCTGTCCTCGTCCAATCTGAGGAGACTGCGTATTTTGGTTCATTTACGCTTGACAGATTTCTTTCATTTGAGAATGTTGATTGGACGTAGATAATTTATTAACTTCAAATTTTTTTAGTATTTTTTAAAAAAAATTTCGATATTTGTTGTTTTTTAAAAAATTGAATCTGGACATAGAATCAGGTAAGATCCAATCCTATTGATTGAAGAAAAAAGAGAGAGCGAGACTCACGAATATTGCATTGCATGTGCTTGCTTGGCTAAAACTTGCGCAAAAGTATTGATTTGAGAGTTATAATATTTTGGGGGTAAATGTTGCAGAAATGGCTTTAAATGGAGCAGCTCCCCCAAGAGGAAGTGCAGCAGCGGCTGCAAGCATGCGAAGAAGGAGGACGACAAGTGGTGGGCCTTCAGGTGGAGCAGCAGGTACAATGCTTCAGTTTTACACAGATGATGCTCCAGGGCTCAAGATCTCTCCAAATGTTGTGCTTGTTATGAGCATTGGATTCATCGCCTTTGTTGCTATTCTTCATGTGATGGGTAAGCTATACTTTGTTCGTAGAGAGTAGAGCAACGATGTTATGTTATTCTCAATCTAATTTCGATATATTGAGTTTCTGGATTTTGAAAACTGTTCTCGGGTTTGTTCATTAGATGGTGAGGTGTTGAATAGTTGTGTTCTAAAATGCTCCTTGTTGAATGCTAAAGGCCATTAGTAAACGTAAATCTTAATTGTGTTCAGAACGAGAATGATGCTTATTTCCGTGCTAATGATGGACTACAGTCACTTTTCTCTTTTTACCCTTTTTTCCAAACACAAAGTTTGGCTAACATAATAATCAAATGTAACCTCTTGTTGAAGGTGTCTTATGTTTAAAATTTGGGTATCAGCGGTCTTTCTCAATTAATCTTTCTCGCATTCGCTTATTACAAAATTTAAGGATCCATTGCTTGTCATTTGTACCATAACCAAATCGAATACACGTGCAACAAACTTTAGTCCTCAGCCGACTCTTTCTTCTAAAAATTCTAAAATTGATATTTAATCACTTGTTAGCTCACAGAGGAAAATGTTACATGCCGGGTCGAAAACAGGGCACTGCCGTTATCTTACAACGAGTGGATATATATACAAAACAAAGAAGTTTGTTTTTGTTTCCAAACAAATACTACTCGGACAAATATTACAAACGGGGCATTTCACAAAATAGCGTTTAAAAATATTTAACACCGTCTCAGTGTGCGTTGTCGGACACCCAACCTGATACCATGCCCTCGTCGACAGGCTTCAGACCTCCGCACGATCTTGCAACTGATTCAAAGAGTTTCTCAATCTCCGGTGCACACCTTATGAAAGATTGGTTCCAGAAGTTGTATCTAGGATTCTGAAGGTTGAACACCACACCAGCCAGGTGTCATAACAAGACTTAAAAAACTATGAATATTCAAGATTGAGAAAAGAAGCTTTACCTTGATCAGTTCAATGAAGGTTATAAGAAGACCCCAAGGAT
Source organism: Azadirachta indica (assembly GCA_022749755.1). Taxonomy (NCBI): domain Eukaryota; kingdom Viridiplantae; phylum Streptophyta; class Magnoliopsida; order Sapindales; family Meliaceae; genus Azadirachta; species Azadirachta indica. The sequence goes on from CM040440.1 coordinate 22,264,849, forward strand.
GAGGTCGATTGACAATGAGGCGTTCAAACAGTACCCTTGTAATTTGCTCCTGAATAATTTCCTGCACAGGACGGGAAATATGCAGTCAAAAGTACCATAACCATTTGATCAAATGCTAAATCACAGCGACATTTCCCAAATCTTGAAACATTTGATTTCAAGGACCTCTTATGCTTTGATCTATTAAGGTAAGCATTTGATCATATGTTAAATCACAGCAATGAACCAGACAACATGTTCCAAATATAATACCGATAAGAAGTTCTTACCTGGTTTGCTTCGGCGTACAGATAAAGTAAGACAAAGGAAAAGTAATGTGTATGGTTGTTTGGATAGCGCAGTTGATTAGCAGCCGCATTTAGGAATAGATAGCGCCCTTCAGTATCCAGATCTTGAATCAAAGTCTGGAAAATATCCAAGGCAGCACTCACCAAGAACACAGTAAGTGAACTATTATTTCCTGTTGACTGAGCATGAGGGGTTCTTGTCTGCAATTGATGGATGGCCTGGAGACCAATTACATAGAAAAATGAAAAATTAAACATACTTCTTTAAATTCAAGTTTCCACTATCGTTCTTGAGTTCATCTTGTCCTCGTTTACCCAAACACTTACACACAAGGTCTAGCCTTCACACCATCACACAGGACAACTTCTGAGATGACTAGAAGAACAGCTAGATAGGAATAAAAGTAGTGTAAAAACTAGAGGTTACCTGCATTCCTACATAGAGGACAAGAGAGTTGATCAATGGTACATTGTAACGGGTACCAGCAGAAGCAGCCTCACCAGGTGGAAGAAGCAATTTCTGCTTCAGTTCAGTCAGAAACGAGGAACCTGGTTGCCCCGTCTGCAAATAAAGTACAGAAGAATCATAGGCATGGTTAAAAGGAATGGAGATGAAGGAAACAAATGCCCAGATTAAATGGTAAATTACTGAGACAATTTAATTCATCAGATGGATAAGAAGCAATATCAAGTACCTTGAGATACTCATCCACATCAGCCTTCATCTGCTTTGCTCTAAGAGCTGCATCAACCTCAGACAGAATCCGAGGCGGATCTCTGATTTCTGGAAGCAAATCAATCTAGAAAGCAAGATAAGAGATTAATTTGAGTTAAATAAAAATTCCAAATTTGTAACAATGATTAATAGTTAAATAAACTCCAAATTTGTAACAATGATTAATAGACAGACACCTTTAAGTTGGGAGTGGATGGATCTGGTAGCCTCATATTGCGTGGAAAAGCACTGAGGATAATATTGCGCATCTGTATGCAGCTTGGAGGAATCACATCACAGAAGGTGAAATGATAATCACATAGGAACTCTGGGAAATCATGAAGAAGCACCAGCAGCACTCTCAGGGTGCCTTTATACAGAAAGCGGACCTACACGGATAACCAAAAAAGAATAAGACCCCATTGTACTTAGTTATAATTTATAACAGACTGCTGTCAAAACAACCCATCAACTATAAGAGACTAACCGGCACTCCAAGTTCAGCATTCCTCAAAAATGGTTCAAGGAATTGGAGCAAATCCACCAGCAACCGTTGGATATAAGGCCAACCCTTCTGAGCATTTCCTATGAGCAATTTAGGCATGAAACTCCTATGACTAACCAACTCAAGCCATGCAAAGCTGGACAAACATTTAAACCAAGTTAGCAATGCACAAGGCACAAAGAAAAGCAATAATAAATCTTCTTTACATATTAAAGCTCAATGATATAGAATGTGTGAGCTGAAACAATAATAGCCATTGATCAGCTATTTCTAATAAGAAGGGCATCCATTAAAACGCCACTGGTTTATATATTAAGACAACTCAATTACACTGCCAGACAAGGAATCCTCTAATAACAACACTTCACTTGACGCCAAGTATTCAGATTCACGATGCTAACCTGAAGGACGGTACTTTAAGGGGTTGCAAAGCATGGAATGCATTTGCAAAGGCTGTCAATATCTGCAAAATACACAATCAGGATCAGCTGATCCATTGAGACTATTTAGGACAAAGTGAATACAAAACAACTGTACCTGAAAGTTCGAACCATCAGCAGTAGAGTCCAGTGAACCAAGGTCCAACAACCAGTTAATAAACAATCTGAAATACGGTCTCGGATTAAAAGATGCTTTTTTCTCTTCCGCATCTTTTTGAATAAATTTTACAGTCACACTCAAAATCTGTGGAATGCAATAAAATTAGCAACAAATCATGATTTACAAAATGGAAAAGTCAAGAATAAATTATGGTTCAGATTCACCTTCGACAAAAGAAAGACTCTACTTGATCCTTGCTCCAATGGACAACACTATAAAATTTTAAGAAGTTACAGCATTGCAAATTAGATTGCAAAATAGGATGCAGATATGACCATCTTAACATAATTCAGAAGTATACACATACCTTCAGGATTGATAACACGAGTTTCGCATAGATATCGATGGCAAGAAAGGATAGACTCTGCACTTGTTGAGGAGATTGCAATGAACCGGGATTAATCACCTCAGAAGATAGGCAGTGTGCAACAGAAACTTCCTAGGAAATGGAAGACAAAGAATTTGAGGTTTTTGACAATTGACTACTATTCCTTAAGTGCAAGAGAGTTCCTTGGGAATATATGTATATATATGTGTTATGCATGTGTTTATATATATATATATATACATATACACAGACTTCCAATGCAAGTCAATCAAGAACAAAAAATCACCGTGAGGCGGCGGAAAAAGCGATCTGTCATATCATCCCCTTTCAGCAATCCATTTTGATGCAACTGTACCACATAACGAGTACAAGCTGCATCACTTGTGCCAGGAAGTTCACATATCTGGTACCATTCTGCAAACAGCATCGATACCTACAACAGTATTCATATACCAACATTTGTAAAACCATGTATATAAACAAAGATGAAAAGAAGCCTGAGTGAACATATTAGTGCATGTGTATGTGCTGCACCAAAGAACGAAAAAAGAGTCAGGTTCTGGCAGTCCTCTTGCCAAATCTGTTTCAATGTCAATGGGTGTAGTTTCAAAGAGAAACCAGAAAGAAATTCTATTGTCAACATGTTCAGGGATCTATTGAGGTGGACAATTTGACAAGAGCTTGGTTTAGATTATAGGACACATTCTATAGGGATCATTATCTGGCAGATCTTTCATATGCACAGGGGACTGACTGTTTATGATTATTCTTTCTTTGCATGATTTTTGTCCAACAAGATTACTATCAAGTTAAAGTCAATACCTGGTCATGGAAACCAGCAGGATCTGGATCCATAGATTCTGTGACATTATAATCCTCCCTGTTTGCTATGGGGTGACCAGGAGCCTGATTCAACAAAGTTTTAGGACCATAAAAAACCACAGAATAACCATTAGATGATAGCCTCCCTGCTAACCTTTTTGTCCTTGGATTGCCTAGCCTTATCCTCCTTTCCAGTGGTAGCCCCAGATGATGCATTTACATTAGAAGGATTTCTAACAATCTCAATCAGCTGTTGTAATGACTCAGGAGATCCAGACTTTGCAGCAAGCTGGAAAACCCATGAAAGTAAGAAAATTCCCAAAAAACTAGTTAGGTAATGCACACTGTCAAACAAAAGAATGAATACAAACCTTGGCTAATGCGTCTACAAGATTGTGGAGTTCTGAAATGACTCTGGATTCATCAGTGACCAAAGTCTGAAGAAGAGAAACAGCAAACTCCGTTGCAGCCTCTGCAAATTTTATCCAAAAGGTTATTTGACTCAACCTTGGTAGAAGAAATAAGTAAAACAAACATTTTTCTGCACGTACTGTTTCGTCCCCCATCTATAAGCTTTGCCATGTGAACATTGTACTCAGCAAGGTTTAGTAATTCACTATGAATAAGGCCAAGAGTAATATCTTTGCTGAACTTTCTCTCCTCATCTGAGTAAATCACCTGTAACAAACAGACTTAAGTTATGATAACGAAGAAATGGAACATACAGAACGTTTAGAAAATAAATTGACCAACAGCAATAGCTAAATCCATGGCATGGGCAAAATGCATACGCCATTTACAAAGCAAGTCAAAGTCATCATCATTTATAAGCAAGCTCAGCTCACATATATACCATCTTACCCACCAAGATGAAGTTGATCCTAGCAACCACGAGATGGTAGTTTAATTTTATTTTTTGGCAGCAAAATCCTCATATAAATATCAGAGAACAATTAAATCTCATATAATCATTTACGAGAATCAATAAAAATGAATAAAAATTTTCTTTTATACAGAACAACAATATACCATAAGAAAACTAAAATTAAGAATTATTATGGCATGGCTACCTGAAAAGATGTAAATATATGTAAGGAAAATCAAAATGCAGAACATTACAAAGAAAGAAGGAGATGAAAAGTTCATTCTCAAAATGAAGCGGAACCTTAACCTCCTATTTTTTCATTCTACCATCAGAATTGGATGATTTATCTTTTTGAAAATGAATTAAATGCCCACCTTACCTAGCCATAATAATTGAAGCAAAATGCATTTCAATGGTATCCATTATAACCCAAATGGATGATAGTTCACAGTGGCGGTGGAGGACGGACGACAACAATTTTTGGTGATTGACACAAGTAATTTTAGATTATTTAATTATTAATAAAAAATAATATATAATTAAATAATAAAAATATACAGTTGATATTTTACAATACAATAAGACACAAACATAGTACTGTATTAAAGTTTATCCAATGCAATCCGATATCATCCAGTTCAATACATTACAATCTAATATAGTTCAGTGCATATTGCTAGACGCACCCTAAGGGTTGGCTTATTTATAAGTAGAGCATTATTCTAACGATACTCATGATGACCCAAAACAGCAATCATTGGTGACAGTCAATAGTTGAAGTGCAGGAGATATTAAAAAAATATTTTTAAATTTTTTTTTAAAGTACATACTAGACATGACCCACAGGGGTGCGGTCAAGTCTGGGTTTCTTAGTCTGTGCTATTTTCATTTTTTATCCAGTCTAGTACATGCAACAAAAAAATATGCCAAATATAGTACAAAATGATGGGCCATGAATACAGACCAGACCTGCCAGCCAAACACACCCCTAGAGATCTGAATTCTACTTCATAACTGAACTTCAACAGACAAAACTAGGTAAAAGAGGCAATACATAGTTTCGACCCAACACGGAAATAGTTCATTAGAGCATACCCAACTAGTTAGCTCCTTAACAACAAGTTTGCAAACATCACGAATGGCAGCCAAAATTGCAAGATGAGTAGTGACGTGGAGGCTGTTTGATGCATTCTCATACAATCCCTTGAAGACCTACAGGAATATTTAGAACTCACTAAGTACCAAAGTTGTTGATTCATACGCAACCATCCAAATAAAAGGACATCAACAATGAAAATAGCAGAAGCATGAGATGGATCTCATACATAGATCTTGTGAAAAGAGAGGAGAAAGGGGGAAAAAAAAAAGAACAATCAAAATATTCCTAAAGAAGAGTGAACCTTTTGAGCCACAGCCAAGGCAGCCTCATCTCGACTGATGCATCTGAGTATTATCTCAGGCACCTCAGATATTACTCCCTGAGCAAGAAATACATCATGATAAGTACATGTCTCGCTTAACATGTAAGTCCCAACAACAAAAAGTACAAAGCAGAATTGGTTACCAAAGCCAAGGTATATTCATGGCAAAGCTGTGTCCAAGACAGAAAAATCAGAGGCATTACATACCAAGACCAGGAGAGGAAACGAACAATACCTGAACTTCCGCTTCCCTAGCATCACTGGCTACCAAAGCTTCTAGCTGGAACACCACAATAGGAGCGGTCAGCAAAACAATGCATTGAGATTTAACAAATAATAGTTCAACTCAAAATCAAGTAATAAGAACTCTAGAAAACCCAGCCAACAGGTGAATCCAATAACCATTGCCTACTCCCAGAACCATAAAAACCCAGTACCACAATTCTCAACCGAGATTCAAACAGCAACTCAAGAATAGGACGGTAATCCACCAAATCATTTTACAACTGTTGAGAAGGTTAATCATCCATTCCAATAAAGTATTTGCGAAACAGTGGTGAAAAAGGCACAAATAAAAAGATAGCAACCTTTTGGGCAACAATATGGTATTTATCCAATGCATCCCTTGTGTTCAGTGAAGGTTCTAAGATGCTGCTTCCAATGCGCTCAGAGGCAGCAGGTGACGGCAATGACTGAACAGAAGCCCCTGGCTCCTGCAAAAATGTATAAGCAAATGTCAGCAATTGAAAAATCAAGTCCCAGCAACATCTATAGTAATGTCTATGAAAGCTCGCACTTTTACAGGTTCAGTTGAATCCACTGAATGTAATTCAGGGGCTGCAGCAGTTGAAGTATATACAGTGTTGACAGAATCATTTTCCGAATTATGCTGAATACCACCATCTGATGCGCCAATATGAACCAATGATGAACTGAAAAATACAATGAATTCTGAATAAATAAGGAAATTACAGAAACTTGAAAAACCAAAGTATAAAGAGGAAAGAAAACCTCAAAAGCCCAGCTGAACTGGATTCAATTGCCCCAGAAGCAGCATCCAGTGGACGAGACACTGCTTCAAATCCTGGGTTTCCTGCACTTGATGAATAGCCTTGGTTAACCTGTGCAGCTGCCAATCCATATGCACCCGTCTGCGCAGCATCAGCAGATGAAGTCAAAGAACCAGCAGGCTGGTTCTGGCTAGATTGGTTCTGCCAAGGAAGTCTAACAAAGTCCTGAAAAGGAGGAATTTGATGAAGATAACCTTCGGTGCCTTTCTCCTAAACATCAAAAATACGTCATACAACTGTCAATGGGTGCTTACCTCATAAACTCGCTGTTGAGAAACAGACAAGTGACCTGGTTTAGGGCGCAGGGCCTCGGGTACAACACCCATAGATCCTTGCGCATACATGTTTGGATCAAAAAAGGAGGGACCCATACCCTCTCTATGCTTTCTTCTTAAAGAAAGTTGTTGAGCTATTTCTCCATCAATGGTTTGAATTGCCTACACAAAGAAAAATGCAATGAAAAACCCTCAAGTGAAATTCAAAAACTTGAGGACACAGTTGGCAACCCTAATTCCAATACAAGGGAAAAAAAATTGACATATGTTAATGTAAGAGTAGATAATGTCTTGAGCACTATCAATGGAAGAGGCCAGTCTGCAGACCTGAAACGGAGTCCTAACATGGATAATCAAGACACGTCGTAGAGAGGATACACACCCCAGAAATGAAATAGCAAATTAAACAATGTAAACCATATTGGCAAGCAATAATACTACTTTAAAACTTAATATTAAAAGGGATTTCCTAACATCTGCGTCACAGGCAGTACAAAATATCACTTATAAATGAAGATCATCTTTTAAGGAAGCATACAACAATAAATGTACCAGAGCGCACAAGGCCACACACAAAGCTAACCAAATCAATGGCTGTATGTTCAATTACTGAAACAAGACGGATCAAAAGATTTAACCTTATCTGTAGCAGCCTGTTCAATGACCGCACAGCCTAGATCAAGGTTGTCATTGGTCACAAGTATCACGGCTTGTTCTAGGAGTTCACTTGCAATATTTAAACCTTGAAGAGAATTCCTCAGTTGACTTGATATAGAACCGCGCAAGGGTTCCTAGCAACCATAAGCATAATTAGAAAACGGATGAAAAGCAATGAAACTTTAAAGAAAGAAATGAAAATCAAGAGGGCATCATTTAGAAACCAAGAATCAAAGAGGAAAAGAGGCTCTGACAAGTTCTGATGAGAGATATCAACCTTGCATGTCACATGTGCTAGACTTCCCGCCAAACTTGCAACCATCAAGTGTGCTGCATTGTATATACGCGTCTCATCTGATTCCATAGCGTAATCCTAAATTGCATTGGGATAACGTAAGTTAAAGACAATAAGAGTATTAATTAGCAATCACTGTGAAGAGTGCTTGTGAAGGTTATCAACTGTATCAATTGAAAGATATTTCTCTTTTCATTAATGAAGTAGGGAGATTGTGACAAATTGAAACGAAGCTTTTTGCTTCCTGAACCACATTCCTCTTTATGTCAAATGAAGTACACCATAGCATCTATAAGCCATCCAGCAAACAAGATAATAAAAGATGACTGGAAGATACAAATGTGAAGAGTGCAAAATGAATGCAACTGCATTGGATAAGTGGAATATTTGTGCAAAGAAACAAATCAATTCCTGTCATAACCCCAAGTAATTGGGGTATACAGCTTTACTGAGTTAACAAACCTTTAAGACAAGTTCTTTTGTCGTTTGAGTTGCTATAGAAACACTGCGCTGGACAATGCCAGAGACAATCTCTTTGATAGCTCTGTCCATTGCAATTGGGACCACTCTGCAACACATGAATTGGAGGGAGTTTATTGTTGATATACCAGCCACTTAGTAAACAGAAAGTATTAAGATAGCAACAGTTTCAAACCTCTGAAAGTGTAAGTGCAAGCCCAAGGCAGTAAGCTTCTGGTTGATAATAACATGCGTTCCAATATTTGGTATTGGTGTAGAAAGCTGCAACAGAAGAACCATCCAAACAGTAAATATATGTCAACCAATTGTTACTACACCAAAGGAAGACAAAAAAAGATAACATACCTGACTAACAGAGAAAGGTGACTGCGATTGAGTAGCTTGAAACAGGCCTTGTGCAGAAGGAAGCTGATCAGACAAGCCAAGAGCCGCTAGTTTTTCATCCTCCATCAATGTTCCAGAAGAAAGACGAAGAGGAGCCGCATACTAAATAACCAGCAAAAAGTAAAACAAAACTTAAAGATGCACTTCATGTACTGCTAACATCAAATGAAAACAAACCCAACAGTACAAACCTGAGACAATAAATGCGTAGGGCCACCAGAATTAGGTGGGCTGGCAACCTCGAGTGGCAGTTCAACATGACTTAGTGGAGAAATTATTCCTGATTTAACTTCAGGAACCAGCTGAGGTTGGGATGCCCCAACATCTTTATTAGAAAAATCAGGATTCCCTTCGATTTCTCTTTTCCGATCCTTGAGAAGAGAAGTGGGTGTTATGTCCTTCATATCGACACCAAGGTTCTTAAATAGAACCTGAAACACCACAAGAACATGTACACACATAATTTAATACAACATCAACCCTACAAACATATAAATAATGCATGTGATTCTATGTGTGAGAAGATGATATCTTCATACCTCTATGTCAAACTTAAGGTTCATTTTAAGGTTTGGCATTGAATATATCTCAGCAAGTAATCCAAGAATGGCCATTGTCCATGGATTGGGAGGTTGATATGCTAGACTGCTTTGGCATGGCTCCAGAATCTGCAGCAAGTAATACAATATAAAATCACAAAACTTAAGGCTTCAGCTGGCAAACAAGCATATGTGGGAGAATAACCTTGGAAGTAAATGGAATGACGGCAATCATCAAGCCCTTCTCATATGCCTGCCAATGAAAGAAAACATATATCAAGTGATCAGCCACAAAACATATAATATATTTTTCAAAATGCACTATCAAACTGCCCAAAGGAAAGGATTTACGAGGGATAATGAGAGTTACAAAATATGAAACAGTAGACAAATACCTCTATAATCAATGATTTGGGATCTATTTCACGAGCCCTTAAAACTTGATTTCTACCTATTGTTAACTTCCCAAGCCAGCTACCCAAATTTTTAAGTAATGAGCGCTCTTCTGAACTTGACTTTATGAGTTCTGATCCCAATAAAACCTATAAGAACATCCAGACACCAAACATTATTTCTGTATTTTGATAAATAAATTTGAATGCAATATTAAGATAATTGTAGACAATAACCTTGCAGTTCTCATATGTGGCCTGTACAATCTCTTTATTCAGAGCCTTTGAATTAACTTTGTCCAGAAACTTTAAGTACAGATCGTGAAAATTCGGCTCAATGCTTGCTCTGTCAGAAGTAAGCAGTACATCACGTGAGACTTAGCAATGAGATGAGAATATAAGGCCAGCTGCTACAACCCACATTAATATAGTACTTAACAGAACAAAATATATATATATATGATACATGCATATGCATATTCATACACACAAAGGATAATCATCAACGGACATTCACAGTTTCTGACCTTTTCATAACCATATACTGAGCAAACCAGGGATAGTACTGCTCTTTCAAAATTTCAGTGAATTCCTTAGCTTTGGCTTCAACATTCAGAGCCGAAATATTATTGATTATGAATGATATCTTGTCCTGAATCTCTGATGCTGGAGCCTGTAAAGTAGATACATAAGAGAATTGTATTACGACACATAACACCACTTCTTATGAAAATGGCAGAAAATTGACAGTATATAGGGCATTATTTTTCAACCTGCTTTCTATTTTTCAAATCCAAGAAAAGATGGACTACATGTCTGCTATTGAAATTAAAAAAAATTTGACAAACACAAAATTCATTTATCAAAAACTAGCGTTAGAACATTAAAATAGCTAAAATTTGAATACCAAAGAATATGGAACAAAGAATATAGAAAACATAAGGAGACCAGGAGAGTGTTAATTAAAGAAAGCACAGATAAAGATAATACTGTTTCTTCTTCCTCTATGTATTTTTTAGATGGCAAAAAAGAAAGGCAGATTCAGGTCAAAGAGACTCAACACAAACAAACTAAATCTAAATCACAAACTAGTTAAAACTAATATTCTTGGAACGTGTGACCAATATCAAGCTGGCTGTGCATCTACTGCAACCAAGCTTCCTTCAGATGCAGGGCCAGCTCCACAAAGGTATAATGCAACTCATCCTATAACAAAGGTGTTGCAAAACTATTACCTGAGTGCCACTGCACTAACAGAAGTGCTTCAACATTAAAAGTTAATTTTTATATAGAGAAAAATAAGTATATGCTCAAATCAAATACCATTTCCAATAAATGATGGAGGAAATATAAGTTACCTCTATAGGTGTTTCTCTTCTCTCTGCAGCAGCAACTAGTGTTTCAATGTTCAAAGCAGAGCCAAATTCTGCAATAGAAAACAATGTTCAAGCATCCATACAGAAACTAGGGATTGAATATATAAAATGGAAACACAATAGCAATTTGAAGAGTATGTTACAGAAACTTACTGGTAGATGTAACACCTCGAGAAGGGCGGGTGAAACCAGGAGATGCCGACAGCATTGCCGGAGCACTGACCACATTCTGCAACTGTAAATATAAAGATTATATCAATTTCAGTTGTCATTTTCCAATGAGGAAGAAGAGTGCCGACCAGCAAGCATACCTTCTGAACACTGGAAGTATCACCTATGGAAGCGACTGATGGCAGTTGTCCAATAGAAGATAGAAGTGGTTTCATTTCATTAGATGGAGCCGCTGAAACTTTATGACGATCGTCAAGTGCACTTTCATTTCTCTGTTGAAGCTGTATCTGTGAAAGTTGTTGCCCAGATTGTGTGATACTAGAGCTGTTAACCTGTAACAATGAAGCGTGTTTAAGAATAGAAACTGTTCAGATTGCGAAAATCTCAACTGGTTTAGCTACCAGATAGACCACAATAATACTTATGTCATGACTTCAAAAACCATGGTCTTATCTACATTGTAATTAAAACCAAGTCGTCCATATCACCAACCTAATATTAAAGAAACACATCAAAATATAGTTCCATTGTCATGAGATTTGCAACTCGTGATAGCATCTGAACAACCTTAATGGTGAATCACCAAGCTTTGTATAGTACCAACCAAAATAATACAACAACATTTTAGTGGTATAACCATTACAATGACAAAGGTACCTGAACATATGAGTGATTGTTTAGACAACAGGTAGTAGCAAACTACATAACAATTAGCATCTTATGGACAGACAAAGAAGTTAAGATCCAAGAGCGACACAACAGGACATTCACACAGACAGATCTTAAGAAATCTAATAAAATTGCAGGTGGAAGTTACTTTTCAACAAGGTCAGCAAAATGGAAACAATTATTTTCATTTTCTTATTAACAATATAAGTATGACCATTTACCTCCCCATTTCCTGAAGTACCCTGAGAAGAACCATGCTGATGTACAGCAGAAGGATTACTTGATCCATCCGATTCTAAATGGCCTGATGAAATTCTGGCAAGAGCCCTTTCAATGAAAGCAACAAGCTCAGCATGAGTACTGCGTAGATGAGAAATTTGTAAGATATGGTTGCAGTACTGTGGCCACTCAATGAGACGGTCCACAAATTGCTCCAACGCCTTGGTACCAAACACAAACATCTGCATGCAGAAAGGCCATCAGCAGAAGTATACAAGAAAAATCAATGATAGAAATTTCAGCGGAAGAAGGTACAAACTTTAGAATCAGCAGGTTTACGCAATGCATCTAAAACACCACGGAGGGCAATGCCAAGTGTCAGATGAGTTACAAGCTGGTGCTTGATAATGGAGCCTGTAACAGGTTCAAAACCAAGACTTAATAAGACAGGATGAAGGTAAATGTCAACTTACAGATGGATAATGGCCCTAAAAATATCAATAGAGGTAGTAACAGTATTTTAGAGTAGCTACGTTGATGTAAAGTTATAAGGGTACAAAGAAAATATTTCTTAGACTACATTGATGTAAAGTTATATTTTCTTAGTCAATCATTTATGCTATAGAGCATCGTCAAAAAATTTGGATAACCAAGCACAAATCAAAGCACATAATTCTAAACAAGTAAACAGCAAATAGTGCAAGCCTACAATTATATTCATTGTATAATATTTGTGTTCTTTAACCATTTGTGTTCTTTAACCATCCCTCTTCAGTTACGAGAGAACCAAAGCAAGCAACTTCAAAATCAAGGATCCCTTCAATTTCTTGATGTCAACAAGGTCACTCTCAATCACGGAAAGATGTGCAACAAAGCTGCTAAGCTTGAGACGAGATAAAGAAACCACAAAAAATATCCCGATCAAAGGAGATTGAAAGCAGAGCTTGAAATTGTAAAAGTTGCATAGAAAAACCTCTTAAGCTAAAGTTAAAAAATTCAACACCAGGTTTATAACAAGGGGATACAAATAAAGACCAAGAAACATGAGTCAGGGCAGCAACAGCGTACTGAATAAATGAAACTCACCAAAGAGAACAGCAGCAATTCTCAGCTGCCTTTCAGGATATTTTGGGAAGAACCTGTATTCCTCAAATAGATTCCCAATCATGCACTCAAAAATTGAGTGTTCCCTGTCAGTTAATATTGCAGTGAGTGAATATCATTATTCCTACAGCGGGCAAAATGCTAGAGAACTCAATATACAAGGTCAGGAATCTTCAGCAGAGATCCAATTATTAATTTTCATTTATTGAGCAGTTAACACCAACAAATTCCACATTAGAACTCTAGAAATTCTTCTTTTTAATTTTCTTGAGCACGGAATTTTCTAAAATATTAAATTTAAAAGTTGAGTTTGCACATATACTACAAAAATGCATGCAAAATTAGAGGACTACAGAGAAAAAAAGGAAAAAAAAAACAAAATGTACTACTTAACCAAGGCAAAAGCTATATGTACGTAAACATCCCCACATGTCAAGTAACAATAATGTTATGATATGCATATTATGCTTTATCACCTAGGTCAGAATGAACAGGGACTAATAAGGTCAAGTCTTTGAATGCTGAAAATTTTTTGCCATCAGCCATGTGAATCCTCTTACGCCCTTTTGCCCTATCCAATGTCACATTTCTGTACTTAAATAGATTTTACAACAAAGGAAGAACTATACAAAATGCAGAACTACATGAAGCAAACAAAAATTCTCAATGCTATACCTTTTCACGGAAGATTCCTTGAATCGTGCAAGCATTTGAACCATTGCTTCAATGGTCAACTGACCCGAAAACATTTGATGGAAGTAAGAGTTTGCTTCTGCCTCAATGTCATCTGAATATCCTTCAGAAGCTGATGAGTTTGCGGCCTCACCATTCTGAAGCTTTGGATTAGAATCAATAACCGCTGCCTGCAGCTTTTCCATTTCCTCAGAAAGCTTGGCTGAGGTAATCAAATTGCCATTAGCTTTTAATACCTGCATGATGATTATACAGATAATGTAAGCAATCACTGAAAACATTATAGCATGTGAGTAGTTAAAAGAAAAAAAAAAAGATTATGCAAATAGACCTTCAGAATAGCAGAAATCCTCTCCATATAAAGGTTCAATAGAGCGCCGGAATGATTGAAAGGTTTGGCAGAGAATTCCTGTGATCTACCAAACTGAATCTCCTTTACAAACTTAAGGCACTCCTGAAAGATTGCACTATGCATATCAGAATGTTTTTCTTTCCGTTTCCATATCTAAATCAATAAAAATAGTATGTGACACCAACAGGCGACATTGACAGCTAGGAAAGTTGAAATTACCTCGAAGAAAAAATCCTTGTATGTATTTAAATTAATACTCAACCATTTATCAAGATCTACAAGTTCTTTCTGTGAAGCAAGAACCGCCAATCTGATAGCAGAAGGAAAAGGAATCATTTCTAGGACTGATGATAGGATCTGCAAAATATATAAGACGTGTGATTATGTTAATGGGAAATATTAACAATAGCCTCAATGCAGAAACAATAGAATAGACAAAAAAGGAAAACCACACCATTTCATCTGGGCAATGAATAATTAAGACATCATGAAAAGTTCTACATAATTGACAAAAGATAATGGCATGTCTGATGCAACAGGCACACATTAAACAAGACCACACCATACAACCAGATCAGATAATCATGTCCAGTTCTGAAAGTTCACCCTAACTTTACCTTCAACTCCTGACAAATGTCCAATATTCTAATCAAGCTGTCAGGCTCCGTGTTGTGAGCATCAACAAATCCCCGCAACAAAAGATTGGGATTCACATGCCAGATGTGAAGAATCACACCATAACCCACGGCACTTTTGATTATCATTGGGAAAACAGATAAAGAAACTTCGTACTGGATGAGATTATAAGCAGTCTGCAATGATAGAAAATTTAGCAACCAAGAGCAGATGCAAGAAGAAAATCTCAAAAACTACCACACAAATGAAATAGGATAAACATACCTTAATATGTGCCATCCCAAGAAGCAAGACTTCGGGACAGTGTTTAAGAGGGTACTCAAGCATAGCTTGGACAAAGCTACCATGGCCCCTCTCAGCCAGTTGACAGAGAACATCTAGAAGATCAAGACACATCCATGCATGATTAGTGTGTCCAAGTTGAAGCTTATGTCCATGCACTGCATCAACATATGCCTGCAAGAATTGTTGATTGTCCGTAAAAATCCGAAACAGATTACATGGAGATGGCAATATGAATTTACAAATAGCATTGTACCAGCTGCCTTGTAGAGTTGGCAAAGGTAAATACTTCCGGTGGTGCTGCTACAGAATATCTAAGAAAAGATAGCTGACCCTCAGTATTCTTCCAAACAGACCCACAAATGGCATGGAGAGGAAATGGATCCTGCATTCTACTCCGTCATTTCCCATGTAATTATTTCAAACATATTGACTTAAAGGCATGCACGTGCATGTTACAAAAATATACCTGGCATGCGTATTTATATACAGACATGAAAAAAGAAAAAGCCTCCTCACTAGGACAGTAGAATCCCTCATAATCCAAGTTTTCGACAACTCTTATCCAATTTGTGTTAGGCGCCTGCATTCAGCATGAACACTTAGAAAAAAATGAAACTTGGAAAAAGCAACTGACATATTCAAAGCAAAAAACCAGAAGAACTCACAAGTTGCTTTATCGTTTTCACAAGGACATCAACATTCCATGAGCTCAGTGGTGGCAGATCAGATAGCGTGCTGCAACCAAGGGCCAAACTAAAGGTTGAAACTGTGTTCTGGCTGTCCTCAAGTCCAGCGTGGGTGCGAGCAATTGTGCCAAGTATCCTAGAGAGGGTAATCTCAGTCAGCGGAAGGAAAAGAGAGAGAATCTCTTTGCACTGTGAGGTATCAACTGTGCACCCGTAACCTAGTTCCTTCATAACATCTCCCATGCTCATTTCCTTCTCCATTTCCGCTAAAATATCATCAAAATCATTGTCTCCACATTCATGGAACAAATCTGCATCCCTGCAGCAAAAACAAAAGCACTATATCTTTCAATATGATCATAATCTGCATCATGAGATTATTAATTCCAGAGCCATTAGAAATTAAGAGACAGGTAAAAGAATTGGCACCTTGGACAAATAGCTTCTCGCAATTCATCTGGAAGAATTGGAGTCAACATAAGCTGGGAAAGATCTTTTGATTGTACTAAAGATAATATCTGCATAAGGGAGTCTACATGCTTGGAAAGGTCATTTGACCTCTGGAGAAACATAACAATATTCTGAATTTGCTCAGCAGAATTCACAGGAACAGGATTGGCACACAGCTTCTCAATATGAGCCATACAGAAGTTCTTACCTACAAAGCAGCAAAAACATTTCTATAATACCAAAAGACCTGTAAATGCATGAAAAACCAACAGTAAAGTAAATCAAGTATGAGCACACCCATTCAACAATCATGCCATTTAAAACCTATAACTTACCGCACATGGTAGCCTCAAGATTTTCTGAGTCAGACAAAGCAAGACCAATGCCAATTCTTTCAGGCAAAGATAAGTTTAAAACGTTTGATAAATTCTCTAGGAGCTGTTCATTGATCTCGGTAAATCCCAGTGACTGACTAAACACGGTACTGAAATTTGGTTTATCCATTATGTATTTACAAACAGATGCTACAACTGATTCAAGCTGTGGATTCTTCGAGTCTGTCCCATGAAGATTCAAGTGATCCAAGCAAGTTTGAAGCATCATAATGCTTTCCTCAATTCCATGTTCAGTGAACTGCCGAGAAGAAGAAGAATAAACAACATTAATCCAATAGAAATATGAAATCAATAAAATAAAGCAGCAATCCAATCAAAGTACAGAAAAAACAATCCGTTTCAAAAGATTTATGATTGTCGCCCCTGACAACCGAAATGATCTTCCATGCGCTGGAATGAAGAACAATAATTTGCTCGCGATAAATAAATTTGAGCAAATTTGTTAATCATCAACGGTTGTATCCGCGCCCAATGCACTAAGCTTGGGCTTTCTTGAAAATCTAGTGAGAATTTTCTTCTTTCTTGGGAGACGCACAAAAGTGTAAAAGAAGGCTAAAGAAAACTTGTCCGTTACACCAATTTAAGAACAATATAATTTTCATAGTGGGAAAGAAGAGGCACATTGTTAGGGTTTCTTCAAAATGTTGGAAGAAATTTTTTCTCGGTTTTAGGAGTTTCCAGAAATCTTGCCAAAAAATATCTTTTCCTTCCTGAAAAAATGTAACGCAATGGGAAAAACAAGGCCAAGAAAATTCCATAACACCTATTTCAGAAAAAATTATATCTCAATTAAAATTAGGGTTTAGAGCGATGTAGAGAAAATAAGAAATTAACAATCAATGTACCATAAATGTTACTAAGAAATTGAGGGGAAACCTGACAGAGCTCTCTCAAAACGGAATCGGCGGTAGCTTCGTTCAAGCTCTGGAGCAAGAACCGAATCTGACCAGGAATCGTCGACGAAAGCCTTAGCATGGTCACTGAGAGAGATTCAACGCTAGGGTTTCTACGATCAATGACTGTGTAATGCGATTTGGTAACCGGTGCGAATCTCGGAGATTGAGAAAACTGAGAATCGTCGAGAGAGTTCAGAGTTTACTTCTGAAATGCGATTTATCTGAAGTGACGCGACTGTTCTTTTGCGAAGGGTTTAAAAGTGCTAGAGTTACGCGCTGGTCACTTAGGTAGAAAGGTAGGTATCCAGTCCAATTAAGGCGTTACCGCGCGCGGTAATTTACCCTTTCTTTTTTTTAACCTTATTTATCTCCGATAATTGTTTTGTTTCAAAAATAACTTCAAAGTGATATTTTCACATAACCTTCCCTAACGTTTGTGCAAATCACACCTAACTTAAAAGTTAAAAAATCTAAAATACTTTTAACAACAAATTTTTAATTATTAATCTTTACTTATTTTTATTTTTAATTGATTACATTTAAAAATAATAATTTTAATATTAAATTATAAATAAATTGAAACTCTAGATCTAGAAACTAAAACTAACACTTTAATACTGTTACCGCCGCCTAAAATTTCTTCCATCCCATTGTCATAAAAATTTACGTGCTGGAAGTGGTAGCTTATAACAACAAAACTAATTATTTATTTGAATGAAGATTCAAATATTGTTTATTATTCTTATAAGTATGAGAATATTTTCAGAATTCTCACCAACTACCCTGTGATCTTCATTACTATAAAAAATGATCGATTTGTTAATCAACTCTCTTGCCATCATCGCCCTTGCTTTTACTATCTTGCTTTCATTTAGTTTCCTCTTTGCTTCACTCTGTTGCTTGATCGTCTTATACTCTTCCCAATTTGTTTTCTTTTCGTGAGCTTTTATTCTTAATTGTTATCTCTTAACTGCTATAGGATTAAAAGTTTATTACATAAAAGAAGAGGTGATGATTGAGTGACACATCATGCAATTGCCCACACTTCATTAAATCTGGAGGAATTGAATGACACATTGTGCAATTGCTTGTGCTTTGTCAAATTTAGTGAGTGAAAAATGAAAGCTACTACAAGTTTATGTTTGTAGATTAAGGTTCTATTATGATTTTAATTTTTTTAATTAAAATGTTTTAATTTATAATTTTAATATATATACAATTTAGAAGACCAAATTTATAATATTACCCTCTTTTTAATAGTCAACCCACAGTTAATTAAATGGAATAATTGTTATAGGGGAGGTAACTGTAAATTTTCATAAACTTACTATCTAGCTATAATTTCTGTACACCCCATAGGAGATATGTGAAAATACCCCATAACTTCAGTCACTCAACGATAATAGTAAGAATTCTCTGTTCAAACTTCCAATCAAGACAGTCGACCAAAAATCTATATTTTCTTTATATTAACCGAACAAACTAAATTTATTATATTAGATGTATTATCGCACAGATTTATATTAAATGTTTTAATTTTTTTTTTCTACGTATGAATCTTCAAATTTTACTTGCAAATGATTTAATTATTTGTGTAATTAGGATCACGCATAATCTTATGAAATATGCAATTTGATTACGTATTCAAAATTTATTTGTATGCAACTTATGTGAGCTAATCAACGCTATTGAATGTGGGTTCACAACTACCTGAATGCACTAACAAAATATACCAGTTTTCTCTCTCTCTTTTTTTTTTTTAATCTATATGTTTAATGGACCCAACTTTGATAACATGCAAAACAAGTATTTAATGTGAATGGTAACATTGAGTTTAGTATCCCAAGTTCTAGTTAACCTATTGACCTTGAGAACGAAGTAATTGAACAAAAGAAAAAGGACAGATACTTTGGGAACGTACAGTTAATTTTTTCATAAATAAACATAATTTAATTCATTATTAAAATTTGTCATTCCAATTTTTAATATTTTTACTTGTAGAATTTGATGTGTGCTTTTCACTTATCAATCATTGAAGTTTTTGATAACTACCATCTTTTAACTGAAAATTAATATTCATTATTTATTTTATGTACTTCAATATGACACAATATTTTTGTCCCTCGTTTGTTATAGGCCCAAAGAAATAATATCTTACCACGTCATAATATGTATACCATCCCAATTATTACAAGGATTAAAAAAAAGTCACCAAATTACAAAGTTATTATGTTTGAAATTTCTATTCAAATTTAAAATTTCGGTAACAAAAATATCCGAATAAACGCCTTCTGTGTTATTCTAAAATAGTAATTTCTCACGATTTAATTTGTATTTTTGTTTTTAAAACAATAAATAAGAAAAAACGAAGCATTTGCGTTCTATCTTCATGTTATATACATCACCGAACGTCACGACGAAAGTAAGCGACGAATAGGACGGAAACAATATTGCATTATTACAATGCAGCGGGAGATAGACTTGTTTTATCAGATTTTTTTTGAAATAAAAATTGTTTAACAGATACAAGGATAAGGTTTTATATATATTTACATATATAAGTTTGTTTCAAATTTAAGTTGAAACTCCTGAATCGGGTCCTCGGGCTAACCAAAACAATCCACAAAATTGGCCCATAGCTGCCCCAAAAAACCGGGTCCAAACAGATGCTCACGCATATTGCAGGGTTATAGTGGCGAAGAGTCTCGTCGAGAAACTTAGCGAGAAACCATCCGCTAAAGAGTCTCGGTTGCAATGGCAACGACCGCAGAATCATCAGAAGAAGAGAAGCCAAACGTTCCTGCCTCGAGCGATAGGGTTTTAAATTCGAAAGCCCTAGAACAGGCCACTCCGTGGATTGAGTACGCCGCGCAACAAGCTACGATTTACCAGAAGATTGCCGAAGAGTCAATCGACTCCGCAATTCAAGCTTCTAGATCTCGTCTCGCTCAAATTCGCCTCACTGCTTCTGCTCATTTTCAGCAAACCATCGTAAATTTCTAGAACCTCTATTGTTTTTGTTCATTTGGATTTTCTAATTTCAATCGGTGAGTAATTTGAGAATTTATATTTTAGTGTAAGATATTTAACGGAGAATTGAATTTCATGCTTTCTTTAATACGATTATATAAGCCTCGTTGGACGTTGTTTTTTATTTAGCGTAATAACGAAGAATAGAAATTGCCCGTTTGATGTCAAGCTCTTGCAGCTGCATTGGATTATTATTCACGTTTTCTACCTACATGTCAAAGAAAAGTTTTAAATATCTACCGTCAGTCTTTCAGCTATCAAACTAAGGACTACCCTTTGCTTGATTGCCCAGAAATTTAGGAACATTAGGAATTTGAATTTTCTGTTTATACTCATCCGTATCTTCTTTTGGTAGAGGCTTTTGCCATTTTCAGTGTGAGTTGAGTTAAACTATACGCTTCAAAATATGGAAGTTTCTTTATGTAAAATGTTCTGCGTGACTCAACAAATCTTTAAATTGTCGTACCAATAATACCGTATTAAACTGAATTGAATATTTTATGGTAGGACTCTTTGCAAGATGTTAAATCCGAGTATGCTGCTTATGAGGAGATAGTATTTGGAAGGGTTAAAGGTTTGCACTGTTGCTGAGATGTTT
This sequence comes from Azadirachta indica, assembly GCA_022749755.1. Classification (NCBI taxonomy): domain Eukaryota; kingdom Viridiplantae; phylum Streptophyta; class Magnoliopsida; order Sapindales; family Meliaceae; genus Azadirachta; species Azadirachta indica. The sequence continues at coordinate 22,286,044 of CM040440.1, forward strand.
GTCTTTTAGTTTCACTTTGTACTTCTAAGAAAACAAATAATAAAATGTCACTCATGAATTTTTTGTGGCAGAGGGTATTGATATTGCAGCTTCACATCCATTTATTACAGGCGGAGTTGCCATTGGCTTAGGGTCTCTCCTATTGAAAAGTAGGGTAACAATTAAGTTGGTTTATGTTTCCACTGATTCTTTTGGAACTTTCTTATTGACAACGTTGATACCTAGTCTTCTGCATGGTTCTTGGTTTTGCTAACTTGGTTCATTTAAATTTGGAAGATTTCTAATAGCTTGGACATTTGCAATATATAGATGTAGGGCATACACTTGCATATGTTTATGAGAGGAACTTATGATCACTTTTCTTTACATTATATTTTGCTGCTCTTGTTTTTGCATTTATACAATTCTACCAGTTGCTTTTGATCTAATTCAAAATAATATGCAGGACCAAGACATTTCTTGTACTACAATACTTTGCGCCTCCTTGTGAGTGAAGCGGTGAGCGAAATAATATATCTTTTTTCTTAATGCCTGACAAGTAATACACATGCTCCCTGGTGAAATTGATCCCTGACCTCATCGTCCACTCCATTCTTATGAGGAGAGAATATGTCAATTAGTCGACAGGATTTGTTTTTTCTTCTACTACGGGTGATGATTGCGAGTATATTAGCATACACCATGGTTAGCTACCGGTCAATTTTAAATCACACGTTCAATTTGAGCTATGGGCATCCAAAATCAAAGTGGACCAGATTTAATGACTGCTTGAAAGTGAACTGAATGATGGTTTATGGTGGGTCATGTTGTTCTTGCTTAGTGCTTAGTTTTGAGAAGTTGCAGGAAAGGGATGTGTAACTAGGATACCTAGCTGCATGCTAAGATTGTTTCCAATTTATGTTTTATATACTTCTTCCTAGGTTATCCCGTAACATTCAGGACAACCTAGAGATGTGTCTTCTATAGACAGGTAACTTGGCATTGTTTAATGTTTTTCACTAGTGATGACAACAATTTTCATGCAAGAGCTTAAATGAGTTGACTATATTTTGGGGAATGCATTTAACCTGAATATAATAATGGTCTAAACCATTACTCTTATTGGCAAGATCATCACCAGCTTCATTGTCCTGCAAAAGATATTAGGTGAAAAAGCACAATCAAAATTGTTGTTCCTGAATGCAAATGTTTTGCATGGTAGCCATTCAGCTATTTGAGCAACTAATTTCATCATAAGCAGCCTGGATCACAACTTTGGAACTTCCCTCCACTCATAAATATTGTAAAGAAATAGTTTATTGGTGGTATCTTCGTAGCATTCATATTGAAGTTTGCAAACGGGAGGTTATTAATAGCCTGGTTCACCAGTCCTAGTATCTTTACCTCTCGTACAGTGTACTCCTGTATACTTTCATACTTTGATTTGTATTTTACTGTTGGTCTATTTGGAAATCACGCTCAAATGACCTATTAAGCATTGTAGAAAGACTGCTTTTGTTACTTTGTGGTAGAAGATTGCATTGAAGAAATGCAAATATATTCTTTTCTCAATGCTATTTTGATTGCCTTAAGGAAAGATTATTATTATTATTAATTTTCAATTCTTAGCCTACTAAGCATTTTTCCTATATTATGTTAAATTTATTTCAAGATTTGTCTGGTTGCAGTCCTTGATCTCCAGAGCTGATACTAAAGTAAAGGAATTGCGACAATCAATTGACCGCCTGAAAGCTGAAAGTGAGAAGTTGGAGGTAAACTTTCCTTTGTCAAGTTGAATGGTTGTGTTGTTTATCCACCAACTTTTTCCTAAGCTAGCGGTTGTGAAATAAATGAAAAGACACGATGGAATGTGATGTGAGCTATTCTTTTTTCCATTGGCCCCTTGATGGGTTATTGCTCAAGAGAATATAATAAGGTCGAAGGAAAACTGTGAAAGTTGAATGCCATGGACTAACTAGATAAAAAATGGAAAAAGGGATGCACTTTCTCTGGCATTCGATTTCTCTGCATGTTCATTTTGATTTTTGTCTGCCACTTCCTTTGAATAAGTGTCAGAGACAATGCACATTTTTCCTCTATGGTATCCTATTGAAAAAGAAAATATATTTACTGGAAGCAAAATGATTGAAGATGCATTATGGATCACTGGGAACTTTTATTCCCAGGAAACAACATTCTTTTTTTTTTTTATTTATAAATTAGCATTTTCCCATATGCATCTTAGTACATCAACTTGGTGTCTGCTTTTACATCAATAGCTGGTCCCCAACTAAGCATTTCATAATGTTTTGTTAATGGCTTCAGAGGGTGGCATCAGTAGCGGAAGATGAATTGATTCGAGGAAGGACAAAACTCAGGTTAGTGATTTTAGATGAAGGGCAGTGTTATTTTTATTTCTTCCCTCCACTGATTTTTTTATTCAATCATGTTCCATCTTGTTCAGGCAAGCCGGCAAGCAGATCCAAGGAGTCATTCACTCAGCTTATAAAATTGAAAGACAAGCTGTAGGTATGTAAATACTTTTGAAACAAATAGGGACAAGAAATCACAGTCAGGTGGTCTTACAGTTGTTCTTTGTTGCATCAGGCTTGAAAGATATTCTTGGAGAACTTCCTAGAAGAGAAGCATCTCGGTTCCGGTCACAAGTAAGCTTTTTGATATTACCATATGGAGTTAATGTTCTTCAAGTTTTACTGCCGTCATTCTTTTGAGATAGTTATATGTCCAGTTTTTGTATTTCAAATAAGAAAGATTAGGAAATTTCTGATGCTTTACATGCAAATATTGTGTTCAGTGTTTGATGTTTTAATCATGAGAGTAGAGTGTTCATGCCAAGAACATGCTGTTATTTATTTATTTTTTTTTTTTGTAAAAGATTGGAGATCATCATAAAAGATGTTGACAGTTATGCAGTTATTAATCATATTTTATGATATTGTAGTTGATGTAAATAGTTACATTGATTGCACCAGGTAAAGTTGTGTAACTACTTGCAGTAAATAGCTGCAAATACGCACGCATTGTTTTATGAGGAATTGTCATTATATGCTTAGCATGCATATAACTGTAAACATGGTGCTGTGGTTGTGTTCATAGTTTTCTTCTTCTAGGCAAAATATTTACCTATTTGAGATTGTTTGCTTGGCAGGTATCCAACATTGCTTCTGAGGCAAAGCGAGAAAGAAATGCTTTAACCAAGGAGGTTTCAAAAATCAGTAACTATGGAATCTCGGTGTGAGAATTCGCTCATCTCTACACTCGCTGTTGTACAAGTGATGCTTCCTTTTTGCAAATTTATTTGCTATTAAGGACACTGACATTGATGCTATTTTTGTTTTGGAAGAGATTTAGCTATACATTGAGAATTCGATGTGGTGGGGAATATTGGTGTAGAAGAACCATTTTGTCTTCTGACGGATAATCTAATGCTTACAGGTCCAGAATAATACATGTATTTTAATTTATTCTTTATAAGGGCTTATGTTGAATCCATACTCTCGTTTCTCGACAACATCTATTTCCTCGTACATTTGCTCTGTGGGCCTGTTTTCTAGCCAGCCAAATCTGCGTGAATCCAATCATGCCAGCAAAGCGAGCTTGGCCGCTCCTCTCTTGGGCCTTTATTTACATACTTTATGGCTCGTTTCATTAATGTCTTGATAGCTTCAACTCAATACTTCGCAATCAGCAAGTGACAGAGCAACGAACTTAGTAATTATCAAAGCAGTCAGAATTTGCTTGATTGTTAAACGTTATAATTTTTCGGAAATTAAGAATTGAAAAGAAAGAAATTGCAAATTATGAAGTCCGAATGTTTTAACTTGTTATCTGTATCAAAATCGGACGGATTAGATTGCTGTATCGTCCATGCCGGATGGATCCAAAGCCAACATTGTTATCTCAGCATACTTAAAAATGATATATATCTTTTGATTTCAGATTGCTGGTTCGTCATCGGGAATCAATCTATATTGCACTCTCATGCTTCGTCCATGAGAAGTATTTACCTATATTCCCTCGTCATCCATCACGAGATCATCAATTGCACTCATCGACGATTAGCATTGAGCCCCGCGGCCACACAGACCCAAGCGATTGAGCAGCAGTAGCAGCAGTACTGGTACTGCTTTCATATCAGAATCAGAAGATAAACAGCTCCTTACCACTATCTAATATCCAGTTTACAGGTCCCCACCACCGTCTGGTCTGATCTGATCCCACCATTTCACTTACACTCTTGCAGAGAGATTAAAACCTACTGTAACTCTAATTCCTCCTCCATTAATTTATCTTTAATTTACTTCACACTACTGGCTAACTCCCCTCGGTTTCCATGTGAGCACGAAGAGATGAAGAAGAATATTGGGTCAGCATAGTCACGTGCAAGGTCACTCCCTTCATCACACTAACATCATTACTCTCTCCAACCAAAGTGGTAAAATACTACGCATTTGGGTAGTCAAAACTTTTTTAAAAGTTTTGAACTGAAACTCTTTATCGATAGAGACAATTTTTTTTTTTTAAATTACTAAATAAAATGAAAGAAAAATGAAAATTTATGAGATTTTGATATCATAGCTGGAAGGGTAACTATTTCTCATTGACATAAGTCATTCGGGAAACATTCAGATTATGCCACGTCAGCACACTTCAAAGTCACGTTGGTGACGATAGATTTGTCCCTGTCCTTGCTGTTGTTGCTGCTGTTGTTGCTGCCTCAGCAGTTCCTTCTGCCTCCGGAGTTCCAATACCTTGCGATGCGAATTCGAATGCTGAGTCAGCACAAATGTCGGGCTCGCAGCGGGCCGATACTCGGGCACGAGCCGGCCAGACTTGTAGCGTACTCCACACGCGTTGCAAAGAGTCTTGGGACCTAGTGGACCTGTCCGCCACTGTGGCGTCTTCTCTGACGCGCAGTGTGTGCACCTCCTCACTCCTCCATCCGGAGTCGGCGACGATTGCCGGTGAGTTTCTCTTTTCTGTTTCGAATTTCCGGACTCCATTGACGTCCAATTCCAGGTAGTCGGATTAGCAACTGAATTCGTCGCTTTCGAGCGCTTGCTGCGTCCTCTGCCTGACGTATCTGATCGGACGGTCAGTGTTCCAGTGATCGAACTCGTCGGAAATTCGGTGAATGAATCGTCGACGAATTGCGATAACCACTCCAACTCAGCCACGTCATCACTCTACAATTTAAAGCATTTAAATCAAAATATACATCATTTTTTTTAAAAAAAAAAAACAAGGAGAATAATTTTTTAAAACAGAGTTTAAAACTGTAAAAAAATCTGAACGTACAGGGACACAAAGGTCGTCGGTGAAGTCGGTAGATAGAGAGGAGTGAATAGAAGAGTTTTGCAGGGGAGGAAGTTGCTTGATGTCGGTGGTGACGGCGGTTGTGTTGTTGTTGGCGGTGGTGACGGCGGAAGAAGAGGAGGAGAAAATTTCGTCGTTAGAGAAATCAAGAAGGTCGTCAATGCGAAACAAGTCTTGAGCAGCAGTAGTAGTAGAGGGACCGTACATATCCATAAGTTAAATTTAATTTAATTTTTTTGCTTTTTGCTCTTTGCAATTAGCTATTGGTTCTCAGGGCTCAGCTCTCCAAGCGTTTGTTTGGCAGAGAGTGAAAGAGAGGAGAAGAAGTTCCGGGGTGTAAATGATTAAGGAGGAGAGTGAGAGAGATATATTGAAGGCAGAGAGAGGCAGAGGAACGTGCTGGGAGTGACCATGCAGTGGAGAGAGACACTTCTTTTCTCACTCGCTCTGCCTTCTCTTTCAACTTTAAAAAAAAAATAAAATAAATATATTTGGATATATACATAATAGATGCATAACAGTATGAAGAAAATTTTTAAATAATCAATTTAGAATGGCCAAGTGCATGGATAGTTTCATGCTATCAAGGACAAAAGGCTCCACATGCATCACTCATTAGTCATAACCCCACTGTATATTTATTTATTTATGTTTATTTTAAATTTAATTTATCGAAAATACATAAAAAAAAAAAATTATTATTGCAAATTAATGGGTTTGGGAGAATATAACAAAATTGCTGTACAAAGTATGCAATAATATTTCAGTTTGACTTCATGGCCAAGAGCAATAAATTCTAAGGTGACATGTATCGATGAAATCTGAGTTCACAATTGAGAAAAGTTCTTACCATTTCACGAGACATACTCTCTTTAACGTGTCTCCGCTCAATGCGTTGCATTATTTGCTCACGCTCATAGTATTACTGAATTCAATGTTTATCATCTTCGTATAAAAAAAACCTATTCCCATCGTTGACGGTGGTGAAAATTTACTAGATTCAATTTCATTTTCTCACTTGCCACAAAGATCTACGTCTTCTCATTTTAAGCGAACGGCGAACCCAAAATAAATAAATTACATATGAAACTTTATGGCTTTATCAATGTAACTATAACAAATTTGTAACTGCACAACTCATTACCCATAATAAATAAGTAAGTAAACAGATAAAGGATGAGTAAAAGAGACTGCTATTTTTGTGCGGATACATTACAACATATCCTTTGATAATGTAGCGCATAAATATGGACATTTCATATATTATTGCGTGAGAAACCAAATAAAAAAGAAACGTTATCTTCTTGTAATTGGTCAGTGCGAAAAGAGACTGTCTGCAATTTTTTTTTTTTTTTTTAAGGACTGGGGGTCAAGAAACTTCCTAATTTGCCAGTTGCACTCTTTAGTAGTCCCGTCTCCCCACACCACCCCCCCCCCCCCCCCCCCAAAAAAAAAAAAAAAAAAAGGTGAAAAAGAGGTGACACGTGGAGTCTGAAAGAAACTTGAGTGGACCCCATGTATTACACGTCACCTCGAAGAAAAAGAAAGCGGTGGTAACAGCAAAAGCTTTGGAGAAAAGCAAAACGGGCCCGTTTCTGTGTTCCGTTACGTTTGGCTCAGAGTTTTTATTACTCCCTGACGCCAACCTCTTTCCCCACCACGTTATATATTCATTGAACAAAGAGAGAGAGAGACAGAAGAGAAAAGTAATAACTTGCTACCGACAACTGGATTCTAGCTGGCAATTTCTCTTGTTTTTTCTCATTGTATAGAGCAAGAGCAACAGAGCTATAAAAACTAGAACTAGAAGCAGCGGAAGAAGGAAAATTAATTAATCCGAACCAAAAATAATAAGAGAAGGCACGTGTTCGAATCAGAGGTTGGTGAGTTCTATTGACGGTGAAGGAGATAATTCAGTGAAAAAAAGTACCAAGGGTACGGTGCGCCTCCTTTTTAGATGTACGGTTACGTTAGCCTTCTGATCGATCGATCGATCGCTTTTGCAGTTTGATTTGACAGCCTGGAATCTGATCAAGGTCACGCATAAACAAATATTATTTTTATTAATTACAAAATCTAAAAATAGGCGCAGGATTAAAAAATTAATGAAAGAAAGTAATTAAGAAAGTCTAGGTTTAGTTTTGGGCGGGGGAGGTGCCTTTTGTATTGGGGAAGAGATCCCGTATCACGTGACATGACAGGATTATGCATGGTGATCCCAAAGCACGTGATTAGTCCATGTGCTTATCAATTATGATGGATTATTAAAAAACAAAATCAATGATGCTTGAGCGGAGTAAACATACTAATTAATTCTAGTGCAATGTCTTTCTGTTTGGAAACCCCTTTAGTAATGCATTCCCCAATTTTGTACTAGCTATTATTATTATTATTATTATTATTATTATTCCTAACACAATACAAAATTATTTTGAGAAATGAAAATAGAATTTATAAAATTAAAAAAACTTTAAAAAAATTTTAGCTGATTGCTCCGGAGTCAACTCAACCAGACGAAGTGCATTAAATGGGCCACTGTCGGTGGACATGGGTCGTGGGGCCCAAATTTGCGTGAGAATATAATAAAGAGTTGAAATCTCTAATGGAGACAATTCTATCATAATAATATCATGCTGGCGCATGCAGACGAGTTTTACATCTTCGACATCAGCGGTTGATATAAAACGTCTTTATTTTAAAAGCAATGCTGTGAATCTTAAATTTTTTAAGATTGGTGAGATAGCGTGACATAATTTGTAACACTTATAACCATCACCACACATTACTCGTTCAATGAAACTAGTAAACATTTACAAAACATTTTTATTTATCCTAAATTTTTTAGATTGATCAACTTAGTTAGGGGAATAACATAATAAATAATTTTAAAAACTTATTACCATCACACCACCCATCTAATAAATATTAATAACTGTTTTATTTAGTCATTGTCTACTGAAGCTTTAGATGGGTATTACATTACACTTGAATTGATCTAAAATAAGTTTTGATATTTTATTTTTCCTTTTTTGTAATTTTGAAATTGACAAAAAAATATGATAAAATTATTGTTTAAATCTGTTCATGTTGATGATAGAAAACTTTTACGTAGACGTAACAGTAAAAAAACAAAATTTCCGTTGCCGGGAATCGAACCCGGGTCTTTCGGGTGAGAGCCGAATATCCTAACCAACTAGACTACAACGGATTACTTGACAAACTTGTATTTCACATTACTTCAAAAGTTACTAACAGATAAGATCAACATTATTCATGCTTTTTGGCCGCTAACAAAAGAAAAATGAAAAAATATTTGCGACGTTATTTATTTTTTTTGGGCATTTTAGATGCAACAGAGAGAAAAGTACTAAGGAAATATTTCTTACTCGAAAAATGGAAACGGTGGACCTGACTTCTGAAGAATAATGTCAGAAGACTTCGCTCGATAAAACATTCTTCGATGAATCGACTCTACAGCCTCGCGACTAGAGGGATAATGATTCATCAAGCGTCTACGGTTGTAATTTATAAGTCGCAACCGTTTTAATGAGATAGGTTCTTCCCATTTGATTTGGCGGATAATGGGGTAAACGCTGTCGTTTGCTTGATTAATCGAACTTTGTGCCATCACCGCACACTTATTACTTATCATTTCAGTAGCTTCCTAGTTTCCCCCAACAAAATAAAGGGGAAAAAAAAAATACAAAACAAAAAGGATTATGCAGTTGTATACGTATATATATAATTAATTTCAGTTTTATTATCAAAGGCTATTGAGAATCATTGACTCGGTCATTAAACCATATGTATACAAGCAACCTGATCAATTTCACAAACAAAAGAAAAATATTTTAGACGGCGATAAGTGTGTTGCATTTGTAAAGGGCACGGACTGTATCAAACTATCTCGTGAGAGCTTTCTTATGGGGAAAAAATTTTGCAATCTAATGAGACAGAATATTGCAATCGCACAGGAAAATTACAAGGGCTTCAATCAGTGAACAAAAATAGTGTTAATACGACAGAAACATGATACAATCAAGCCCTTTACGATGCCATCCCAAAAAACAGCTCAACCCTTCGCCCATAAACCCAAAATTACTGCAGTTATAATTAAAAGAAACTGATCCTACTCTTCATCATTCTGACTTTCATCTTTGACAAGCTTGATCATATCATCAATACGAAGAATTGTGATTGCTGCTTCAGTTGCAAACTGTCAAACGTTTTTAAGAAACAAAATTAGGGATGCTCAAATTGTTCATGAACAGATATTTGAGTTTACTGTTTCACGATTTGTACCTGAATAATTTTCACTTTGCTCATTGCAGGCTCAATAACTCCTGCTTCCAAGTTGTTACGAATGGTTCCCTTTGCAAGATCCAGGCCCATACTACACCAATTCGGGAAAGCAAAACAAAACGTTCAAAATAGAGAAGAGAAACACAATCATGGACAAAACTCCTTAATTTTCTACCGAAGCGTTATAGCCTATATACTATTTTGATTTGTAATAAAAAAGAATCCATAAATCAGAATACCTTGATAAATGTTTCTTATCGGCCTTGGTTTGTGCAGTATGGTGGTAAGCCCGTAGTTTTGCAACTAACTCAGTTGCATCCTTGGCAGCGTTTACAGCAAGCACCTGCAGTGTTGAACAATTAAGTATGTTGACAACATAATCTCTCCAAAACAAGGGGGAAGAATGTATTTAAGCTTTATGCATTAAGTGTCCAACTAATGCCAGACCTTTGGTATAATTAATAAAGATTCAGCAAATTCAGCGATTGCCAGTTGCTCCCGGGATCCTAGGGTTGTAGCAAGGTACTCCAAATACACAGACAAGGCAGACTCGACTGCACCACCACCTGCTACCACCTGTATTACTAACACAAGAATGAACAAACAAGAGTAATACGAGAACAACGATAAATACCAATCTGAGTAGTGAAACCCCCCCAATTGCTCGGTTACAAAAAAATGAAAAGAAAGGAACTTTCCAGACTTTCCCTTTTCATCTCATCAGCTTGCAGACTCTCAGATCCAAGGCCAATTTCAGGAAGACAAACAAATTCAAATTTTTTACGTTTTAGACAGCTCATTTCACGTCTTACCAGCTCTTCAAATGGCAAACAGTCATCTACTATTATAGGTTTCCAAGTCCTATTCAAGATTATTCTAACAAATATTCACATATCATTATCTTAACTTCTGAGAACCAACCACATGAAGACAGCATTTTAAATTTTAAATTTATCAACTTGAAGCATGCAAAAGTAGACTGCAAGAAAGTAGTCAGAAAGTGCTGAAGTACCGTGTTTGATTCAAGGGTCCTCTTGACAATAGACAATGCATCATGCAGAGCTCTCTCCATCTCGTCAAGCATATAGTCATTCGCTCCTCTAAGTATCAAGGAAACCTAAAGAGCAATAAGACAGCAAGAATCAGTGAATGTCATGTACCAAAATACTAATGGCTTAGCAGTAGTTAATACTGTACACATAAATTCAAATTCCATTAACTTTACTTCTCATTTTGCAATAAGGTAGAAAACACATGGAAAGTGACTACCCCAGGCTTTACCGCTGCTAGTAAAGCAGTGAGGTAGAGTTGAACCCTTGGGCTCAAATCTCGCTCAACAAGAATTATAACATCAAAAGAATACTAGGATCTTCACCAATACTGACGCCATGTTCAAAAGACAGTTCCACAAAGATAGAGTGCAATTAAGCTTTGAAGTTATTATAAATGCCAATTAAGATAAGCGACATACTGCACTTGTAGTTTTTGTCCCCTTTATCATAATCACATCGTCATCAGCGACACGCTCCTCTACCACTTCATCAGCAGATCCGAGCAGTGAAGAATCAAAGGTTTCCTCCCCTTCCATGTCAGCAAATGTTGAAACCTGACCAATTGACGACAAGAATAATCACATAAATGACATGAAGATAAGTTCTGAGTTCGACTCTCATACATTTATTAAAGCCTGTTGAGAAATTTATTATTATCTGAGGGCTCACAGAAAGCCATACAGAAATAAAAACATAAGAATTATGTCACAGCGAAATCTTTTATCCTCAATTACTCCAAAAAGCACAAGAATTAGTTAATTTCATTGGGGTAGTTCTAAGTACAGTAGGAATATACCAAGGTTGCACCAGTTGCCTTGGCAATGTGTCGCATGTCCTCCTTCCGAACACGTCTTACAGCAATAGCCCCAGCCTCCACAAAGTACTGTAAGGAAAAAAATATATATTATACAAACAATAAAAACAAGCTTGCTTCTCACTGGGAAAATATTATAAAGTAAAGCACACAAGTATATCGCATCAGCAGATCATCATCCTGAACACAATGAAGCAAGGTTGCCAATTTGACATAGGCATTTCATTTCCCAAAATATTATTGTGCAATAGAAGCAGTTCATGGGAAAATGATGTTATCAAACTTAATTGATTTGTCACCAGACAAACATTAGCCACAGTATAAGAATCCTAAAAAAAATGAATGCATAAACCAAGACCTGCACTCAAACATAACACCACAAGGCTAAAGCCTAAAAGCATGATACAAGTATGATATGTGCAAATATTTAGATCAACACAAAATATCATATGATTAAGCAAGATGGTACAGTGTCCCTCATGACATAACAAAACAAAGTTGAAGAAATCAATAAAAGAAAAGCTTGCCTTCAGTGCCATGTCATCAATTCCTTTTGTTGTCAGAACAACATTTGCTCCAGCTTTCAGAAGTTTCTGGATACGTTCCCTTGTCATGTCAGATTCTCTGTGAAAGAATTGCTATCGTCAGAAGCAGATCCAAATAATAACTTGCAAACATGATAATAAATTCCTTTCAACAAGTATCAGGAATGTCAGTGATACTATCCCCTCGCAAGCACAAGTGTTAGTTAGAAATTTAAGTGCCCATTAATGAGGCGTAAAATGGACCCAAATCAACGGTGACTATAACACAACTCAAAACAAGTCATCCAAGCTTTTTTCAGTTGAAAGACACATGGTGCTTCTCAAATTATATTCACTTATAGGAAAACAGATAGGTGTTTCTTTTTTTAACCTAATAACCCAATCTAACAAAATTAAGTGTAAGTGTCCTTTTCACCGATATACCTAACACAAAGTTAAATATATACATCTTTTCTTCACTGTGCATGCTTCCAATAAGTAAATGTACCTAACCATGTGAACTCACTGTAAACAGGTGTCATATGCAAGCAGCAAATTAAAACCACGTTGTGAATCAAGATCCATCATAGCATTACCTTTCCCGGATTTTATCAAGCTCCCTGGGATCGGTAACTAAGACTTGGACACCCAATTGCATTTTTGTCTTCTGAAGATTGAAGTCAAGACAGGCAATCTTTGCAGGGGCAACCTTCAGAGGCATCCCTTGGGCAGCACGACCAGTGTTTAGAGCATACCCATTCAGCAAGTAGCTATCTCTGGCACTTTTCCCATGAGCTTTCAAAATATTGATTCCCTGGAATGTGCAGAAAGCAACTATGGTATTATAAATTTTTCCTAGAAACCAGAAGAGCAAATTAATATTATGAAATCAGCACTTTAAATATGGGAAAAGATGCTCCAAAAACAGAAGTGAAAAATGACATCTTTCATTCCCATAATTGGATCACATGCAAGATTATTTAATGTATAACATATTGGAAAATTTGCAAATACAAACCTTGATTGGATACTTGACCTCCCCTCGTACATTAGTCATCTTTACCGCTTGCACTGCATCTACAACCTAGAGGATATTTTTGGAACATAAGATAAAAATTAACGTTGCAGCAATAAAATCCAGTGTTTTAATGGAGAATCCAAATACAGCATACTGAAGAGCAAAATTAATTTGGTAAGAACATAAATAAATTCCAAAGAAACTCCAGAATTTTCTGAGAAAAGCACACCAAATTGGCAAAGAAGTCACTGTCACCACCAATCAACTTGGAGGACATGCTTGTCTTGGCACAATTTATTAAAGAATCTTTTCCAAGCTTTTCAACCTGTAAAAAGAAATCAAGAAAAATGCCATAAAAAATGAAGCTGAGACTATATGCGTGATTATCAAATGAACATATCAGCTTTTGACCATGTATCAGAGATAAATTTACTACCACAGACTTACCTTCACTGCCAATTTTTCTTCAACATATTTGCATGCTTCCCTCATTGCAAGCTGTCCACGAGACAAAATGGAGGCAGTTTAGAGGATCTCTAACGGAAAACATGAACAGGACCATTGATCACAGAAGAAGAGATGCTCACTCTGTATCCACTGATAATGGATGTTGGGTGAATCTTGTTTCTCACCAGATCATTTGCCCTCTGCACAAAATAAGATCAATTACAGATTACCAAGTCTGCATACACTCCTCACACTAACCCATAAGAGTTTAAACCAGAGAATCTAGACATGTATCAAATGCTTGGAACACAGTACCTTCAGGAACTCTGCAGCCACAATAACCACCGATGTTGTTCCATCTCCAACTTCTCGGTCTTGAAGCTCAGCCAACTCCACAAGTACCTGTCACCTCAGAAAGGAAAATCAAGCACATAGGAGTGTGAGAGAGTGAACTCATGGCAAAAATGCACACACAACAATAAAGAGAATAAGAGAAAATGGGATTATATCCACCTTGGCAGCTGGATGCTCAACTTCTAACATCTTGAGAATTGTAGCACCATCGTTAGTAATTGTTACATCACCAATATCATCAACAAGCATCTAAAATTAATTGACAAACAACAAAATTATTAGGTGAGATTAAAAAAACTATAAATTCTGCCATCAACAAGCAAAGAGCGTGGCATACATAAACCTATCATTAAAAAAAAAAAAATCAAAATATACTGTACCAATATATAACAGGTCCCAAAGTAAACAATTTGCATTGAACTTCCAGTTTCATTTCTCTTTCCCTTTTTCTAAATTTGAGAAGCAAAAGTTATGCAAATTGAACTTTTACTATAACTGAGAGAGTCCTCACGACGATAAAATCCATTTCATGATAGTCATATTAAAGCCAATATGATTTCAACAAAAAGGAAAATACATTGTTCACAAAATTAATCGAATTTATTAAGCTGAACAATGCTACTGATAACTTTTACATTTTCAAAGCTAAACCAAGAAGAAAGTAGAAAAGACAACTAACAAACATCATCTTCGACACAATATATATAACACATGTGAAGGAAAGGAATAGACAGAAATGATCATACCTTATCGAGTCCAACCGGACCAAGCGATGACTTAACGATGTTGGCAACGGCTTGGCACGCCACCACTACAAATGAACAAGAAACACAAACAAACTTCAGTCAAACTTCAAGCAACATTAAGAAGATGCGCTCGATGTTTTCGAAAACGAACGAAAAATTTGTTCAATGTACAACAAGAAAGTGAAAGAGAGTACCATTTTGGGTGCGAACGTCCTGGCCGGACTGGCGCTCGCCTAGAATATCAGGCGTCTGGGATGAAATAGCCATTTCCAATTAGCGACGGAGAAAAACCCTAGATCGGATCTGTGGCTTTGGGTAGAGTGAAGTACAACTTTGAGAATTCCTCTCGAATGTTCAAAGGAAAGCGGGCTCCGAGCGCAGAGTGGGAAGGGTTTTGTTTTGTAAGACGGCGCCCTATTTTTAAGGGTATAATAGTAAAATTAAATTATTATTTTTTTTTCTAAAAAGGAAAGGAAATAAAAGAAATGCGGCACGTGAATTTCACGTGGCTCTATGGCTCCCCGCTCTCCTACCACAGCCGCCAATTTTGAATCGCAGTTTCTAATTTCTGGTTTCTGTTATCTGCTAAGAGATGGCTGCAAGCATATGTTTTCTGCTTCCCATTTCCTTGAAGCAACCAAACCCTAGCCCTAAATCTTCCAAATACCAACGAGCTGTTAACTCGAAGATCACATGCTCGTCTGTTACAGCCCAATCACAATTAGCCAAGCAGGTGCTCCTCAACCTCATCTCAGACCAAGACCGAGGGCTCAAAACCCAGAAAGATCCCAGTAAACGATCTTCAATCATCAAAGCCATAGATGCAATGGCTGTTGTAGGCAAAGATATAGCCACCACCGGTGATTCGCTCTCTGCCACTTGGCGCTTGCTCTGGACCACGGAGAAAGAACTACTATTCATTATCGATAAGGCCTACTTGTTTGGTACAAAGGCGGGTGACGTTTTGCAGGTGATTGATGTTGAAAAAAGGGTTCTTCATAATGTAATTACTTTTCCACCAGATGGGGTTTTCTTTGTGAGGTCTAATATCGAGATTGCTTCCCCCCAAAGAGTGAATTTCAGGTAAAATTCTGAACTACCATTCTGTTGCTAATTTTTAGTTTAAGAACATATTAATGGAGTAACAAATAATTTTTTTATTGATAGAATACTGGTTGAGTCTTTAATTTATTTTAAGTTCATATCTATTGACAGTTGATTCTATTTGTTCTTGGTGTTATGTGGTTTCTGTTAGATTTACAAGTGCGGTTCTACATGGTAAAAGCTGGGAAATTCCGTTGCCACCTTTTGGGCAAGGCTGGTGAGTGCTTTATTTTGTGAGCCTGGTGTAAAATCGTTCCATCCATTGTTTGCCGCTAGTGGCAACGCTAGAGCTTTTTAACACTTCATGAGCAATGTCATTTCATTGTGCTGGTCCACTCGCTTGACATTGCGTTAGAAGTTTGAACTAGCGGAACCATGCATTGGTGTAGGTTTTTTTAATTTTTTTCAATTTTCTTATATAATTGCTGTAGCATGAAAAGGACAATGCGTTTCCATAGGCTTGAGTCGGTTTACCTTGCCAATGAGATTTGAGTTGTGAAAGATATCAGGGGAGAATATTTGGTCGTGGACCTTGTTCCTTACAGTTGGACAGAGTGAAGACCAAAACTTTTGCTATAGGTGAATGTGAGTTCACCTTGTCGTTAGCATATTGCTCCATCCAAATTCCATTGCATCATCTTGATTTGGTTAAATTCTTTTTAATGTACCATCGTTTATATATTTTTAAAGTGATTCAACTTATAACCACTTACTTTCTGTTCACATGTCCCTATGTTCATACCAGGATATATTTTCACCTCAATGCTACTAATGTCTTGTCTGACATTTTTGTTAGAACCTTTCTTGAACTTTTGAACCTTGTGTTACACGATATAAAGCAACTGTCTAATTTTCTGCTCTCCTTTCTCTCAATCATCTCTTTTCATTGAATTTGACCCAATCAAGTTGTTTCTTAAGGTGTGGTATTATGTCATACTAAATTCCTTGTTTACCACTTCATAAATTAAACTCTAGCTGCCATTTTTAGGATGCAAATTTCATTTTTATGAATCTAAAGTCCTGAGCTGATGAATACCGAGTTTGTTCTTCTGCTAAATTGATGTACTTCTGCATGTTGTAAACATGTTAGCACTCTCAATCTCTTTAAATTTCATAGTGGAGCTTTCTCTAAGGTTTTTGCTAACTTCAAATTTGATATTCCTTGTTTCTCTACTGCTTGATGCCTTTTTCTTCTGTAATTGTTAAATATTTGTCCCTGGCCTGAATTTTAAAATAATTGAAAAATGTCTGATCTCTCAGGTTTGAATCTGTCTACCTAGATGATGACATTCGAATTGCAAAGGATATTCGTGGAGATTATTTAGTTGTCAATCGTGCTCCTTACGACTGGAAAGAGTGAGGTTGAGGACTGGTATTTTACCATTCTTCTATTGTGGATGTTTGTTTTACCATCTTCCTCTGCATGTGGTAAAAGTTATCATGTCATGCTTATACTGGCCTAGGTGGGTCTTAGTCATTCATTCTGCATCCAATATTGATTTTTTTCTCTAAATATGTTTTCCTTGCCCGGTGTTTTAAGGTTTTCTTTCAGTAGCTGCATGTAGCTCCTGAAGTTTGAAGTATTGCACTACTATAACCATAATTTACTTTCTTCATTGTACAGTGATGGATTCTTGTCTTCCAGCTTTTATTTTGTATATCAAATCAAGCCCACTTCAATTATGTTGTCAACATGTTGTTTGCTTTCTTTTAGTAGGTGGATGCAGCACTAGAGTCAACTCTGGAACTCCTTGAAATATTACATAGTGAACATAGTTGCTTTCATCATTGTACAGTTATTGGATTCTTGCCTTGCAGTCTTATATTCCCTAATATCAAATCAAGCCCACTTCAATTATGTTATGGATAACATAATGTTTATTCTTTGGATGCAAGGTTACAGGTGCTATTTAGATATTTGAGATGCACATAAAAGCTGTTTCTTGTGTATGAGACGCCATACAAATTTCAATAGTCTTGTAGTATGCGAAGGTGTTTATAATAATTTCATTGCTTACGCCTGAACTAGAATGAGATGATAGAAATAGGTTGATGTATGATGTAAGATATGTTTACTTATAACATGTGAAATCTGTGGGTTTTACATCAATTACATTCCTTTCAGCGCACGAAAAGTAAGAATTCATATAGTCTTGCACGGGAACACCCTCCATTACAGTCATTTGTTTCTATTACTCGCTCATCAAGTTACTATCTATCTCATCACTGTTAATCATGCTCCCTGAATCCTTTTCAGATTTCAGCGATGATGCATCTGAAAATAAGATAATCATTATCTCATTTCCTTATCCCATTTGCATATAATCCTCAGTTCTTGTGTTCTCAAGTAGAATTAAATTATATGAAATTTTCTCTTAATTTTGCATGACTTGGGGAAATTTTTGGGTTTCAACCCATTCACCAACACCGAGCTAAGCTTCCGGTGAAAGTTACAGCTCTGTTTTTTAAACTGCATATATCTTTTTTAACCTTTGCGCCTGTTATTCTAATTGTCTGCTTAGAAAATTTTTTCGAGTTACACTAAAAAATTTTTCAAAAACAATCAGGAGTTTTGATTATCTGAAATCAATCGGCCTCCATTACATAGTTGAGAGAAGTTGAATCCATGTATTTTAGGTGAAGAGTAAGGATGCCAACTACTAGGATGAAGATAAAGTAGGGATATCAGTGGGAAGATTAGGTAACATAGTGTGAGTGTATGTCTTGCTAATGCTATGATTACATTTACACACTAAAGTAGTAGGCGCGCAAATCTTGCTTCCACTCGCTATGGAACATTCACGCGTGCGCTGTAAACGCACTAATTATCCTCATTGTCTACGCGTTTTTCTTTCTTCTGGCTCTGTGAGTTGTCATCCTCGTCCTTCTAAACGGTTCGTTCTTGTCTTTGACTTGACCCTCTGTAGTTTATTATTCTCACGCGTCTATTATCATCTATTGGTCCTGGATCACATGGCTACTGGCAAAAATGTTCAGCAATAGTAACAATTCCTCTTGGAGAGTTGTTTTCCACACAGATTGGCAGCTTTTGTTGATGCTTTGACATGAATTTGTGATAAACTTTCTTCGCTTTTTCCTACGTTCATATCTAGGAGTGCGTTTGTAAGTTACTAATCGTATAATATTAAAAGTAATATTTGTAAACTTTCTTGTTATATATAGACATATTTTGTACCAGGGTAAGCCAAAGAGAGAATTGAACGATTCACTGACCGACTTAAAACAGAATATACTATTTGAATCGAATAATTAAAAAAAAATCGTATTGAGATTGAATTGATTGGTTGGATTCCCTTTTTCTATTTTTCATCCCTAACTCATTTGGTATTATTCCATTATTTTGTTGGTTGCGGCATACGTGCAACCTTCCCGGATTGCTGGTAAATCTTTGCTATCCAAAATTGTACGAAGGATCTAGGCAGGGACCCAGCTCTGTCCAGCCCAAATCCTGCGAGGCCCACCATTTGTATAATTCATGTGTAATGACTGGTTATGGGCCTAATTGTATACAAGCTTTCATTTGGGTCAATTTACATGTTGGGGCCCATCGGCAACTAAACTTTATTACACATTTTGCACATTTTCTGGTTTTGCAAGGAATGGTGTGGGCTGAACCGAAGGAATTGACGTACGGAATTAAATCCTCGAAAGCGCAATAAGACCAAAAGTGAGAACAAGGAAAAGACCTGTACAAACAACAAATGCTTATACAAACTCTTGCGTAAAGATAGCTGCGGTATTATATATTAATTATTAATTTATTATTGTGGTATATCCTATAATTTTAAACGACTAACATAATTTTTTTTATAAAAAAATAAAAACAAAGGGTATTATAATAATTTGCATAATTTATTAGAAAACCGAGCGTCGGGTTGGGGCTTGGGCTTGTGGGCACACGCAAGAGAAGAAGTTGTAGGTTAAAAAAAAAAAAAAACGAAGAAAAAGTGGTGGGTGAAAGTGGGACCCTGGATGGACCTGACCTGAAAATGTGTTAAGGGATTTTGTGTGGGGCTGTATTGAGCCACAGCCTTACATTGTTGGACGGAAGACGACGACAACTGACAGTGATGCAGATCAACCCCAACCCGCTTTCTTTCTTTTCTTTCCTTCTTTCAGAATCAGAATTTGCTGTCAACTTACGTAATGTCGACAACTTCCAGTGCATCAGAATTCAGGCATCGTGCTTGATTGTGATTCTATTCCAAGTCTCTGTTAATTTACACGTATCGTTTGATCTCTCTCAATTTAACAATAACGTCGTAAGAATTAAGGTATCAATTTCAAATGCTTTTTCTTTTATTCTCTTAGTATACTAAAAGAAATTAATCTCTTTCGATGCCCTTTATAAAATAGATATCTAACTTTTCAAAACTAATATCCTTCTAAATATCAGTAATCAAATCAAATTACAATTTATAAATTTTAAATAATTAAATAATTATCCAATCGTCAAGTTGATCGGACAGTACTATAATTAAATTCGATAGTGTTATGAATTTTAAACAATCTCATTTTATTCGTCACCTCATGCGTAACAAGTTATTTTTATATATTTTAGTTATAGCAAAAATTTTGTTGGATGCGGGAAGCCTAGAAATGTTAAACCTAACTTTGTTTGTTAAAAGAAATAATAATAAAATAGAACTTAGGTTGGCAAAAAGAAAAGAACATAATTGAACCTCAAATTGGAAGATATATGCACTGCGTATTAATTGTTTATAAAGAAGATGTAACATAATAAAAAAATGAAAAGTACTTGATGAATCGAATCCGATAGTATAAATCCATGCATGCGAGTCTTCTCATTACATATAAACTATCTTATTTAATGGTAAAGTAAAAGATTTGATTCCAAATGAAGAGCAAATCAAATATTCAAAGTTGAATGAAGCAGCACGCTTGCTTAATTAGTCGCTATTACTTGTACTTTATATATTCACATGTATATATATAGAATAGAATCAGAATTATATCGAATTTAACATTATTTTTTTACAGGGTTGAGATTCGTACGTACCTCTTTTATTTTTGCTTCAACATGTACATGCAGGTTTTGTACCCTTTTAATGCTTAACTCATTATATATTCACAGGCATTGAGAGATAAATGAAAGACATCAGAATCAGATCCTATTATTATGCAAGAATTTAGTTAAATGTTATTTCTTAAATATGTAATTTTTATTTAATTTGTTTTATAATTAACAATTGAAATACTTAGATGAAATGCCTGGAAATGGAATAATGAAGATTTGAGATTTCTCTTTGGTCGGGGGGTGGGGTGGGTGGGGGGAGAAGACGCACGCAATGACGTCTGTTACATGCTCGTTCCATGCGAGAAAGTTTGTCAATGAATATATATGACTGCGGGGGCCGCTACCAGCGGTTCAATCAGTGTTCCCCTTTGATTTAAATTCTTTTCATCGCCTTAGTTCTTAACCCCACAATTTTCAACTGTAATTTTTGCAAGTTCTTATATAGCTGTTTTGTGTGTTTGGTTAATTGGAAAACACAATAGTTAAACATTCATTTTTTGAAAAAATTAACTAAAGTACTCCATACTTAAACTAAATTTTTGACAATATTTATTGTTTAAAATTTGTGATAAAAATGATCTACTTGAATTTTTTTAAACGAAAATATCCTTATTAAAAATAAATTGTGGTTATTTTTAAAATTTTTTTATGAGGGTATTTTAATATAATTAGACATTCTTTATACAAATTTTGAATAATAATTATTTTAAAAAATTAAATTTCTAATTTAGTTACTATTAAAAATCTCCCTTAACTTTTAGAGATAACTTTACTGTTTTTATTTTTTACAATAAAAATATGAAGTTAAAAAATTGATTTTCTGTGCATCAATTTTGAGAGGATAGTTTTTTTAATTTTTGTTTGCGTATGAAATGGAGTGGGACTTTAGACTCCGTGAAAAAAAAAAAACTCATTTTTAATATAAATTTAAGATTTAACAATCTTATTGTGTAAAAACAAGTCACCTGAATTTTAATTTTATCTTGACTATAAAATTACGGTTATAATGAGATAAAATTATTAAATATAAAAAAATAGAAGTAAATAATTTGTATAAAAAAAATCAATATTACAAAATAATTTTTAATTTATTATATTTTTAAAATTAAGCTATTTAAGGGATATCCGTTTGGTGTTTTGTAGGAAAGTTTAAAAAAACAAAACACTAGTCAAATTATGTTGAAGGGTAGTGGCGACACAAAACTCGGTTCTGTATTTCCTGCTACGTGGAGGGTAAAGGACTCTATAAAACACTGTAAGATATCTGAGTGGATCAGACCGAAGACAAACCCATTTATGGAAGCCTGCTGCAAATCTTTGATGGTCCCAGTGATCCACCGTCTAGGGAGTAGGGACTAGGGGTTCAGTTGAAAAGACAATATTAAAAAGGTACTAAAGAGAATCGCAATTTTGTTTGGGAGACACTTGCCTGTGATTAAGCTACACAAAAGTTTCCCTGTCCTCTCATTTTCGTACAGCATGCATGGTTTTCCGTGTTCGTAATATGATTTAGGGTTAAGAGCCATTACCTCATTTTTACTCTATTATAATTATAAATTCTATTTATTAATTTCTTTGCAGCGAAGCTAGACCTATCGGCCGGTTTTAGAACCTGTAATCATGTGCATACATATTGGTTGAGTTGAGTTTCAGTTAACAGTAGATTACATGTTTTTATTCCCGACTCCGTAAGGAACACTCTGTCGAGGAAGTAAACTCCTAACAACAAATAAGGTGTCATCTCATGCATATAAGTTATGGAACTTACAACATGTTTAATCTACAGATAGGATTTTGCAAGTACCATGTGCTCTGTATTAAATCAATTGATTTTATATATATATATATATATATATGCATAGAGAGAGAGAGAGAGAGAAAGAGAGAATTAATCGTACGTGGATTGTTGGACGAGTGTCGAACATGTGGGAGACTAGCTACTTATAAGGTTTGGTTATGTCAAAGAAGACGCAGGATATATGTATACTGGGCAAATTCAATGGCAACATTTCTTTTTCTATTCGTTGGAATATCATGTCCCTTTTTGTCTTTTATTTGACAATTAACTGTGCAAGTCACTTATATTAAAATTACAGTAGAATAAAGATCAATCCGAATTTAAATGTTTCTATGTTGAAATTGGATAAAGGAGATTCAATAAGTATAAATATTGTTAAATATTGATACTAAAAATTCAATAGTCGAGCTGATCTCTTAATTAATTCTTGCCATCCATTAGCTAATTAAGCAATAAATTATGTTAAAATCGAACCTAATCGAAATGATAATGACAATATGATTGAAAAGAACTAAAGTTTGGAATGGGCCCCTAAATTTTGCAGCTAAACTCCTTCTTTTTAATCTGACGATGCTCATTATTTTGGTAGGTAGGTATATTGAAAGTCTTCTTTTGCTTTTTCTTATATCTCTTTTACTATTCCATTGCCAAACTCACGAATGAAACTAATTAAATGTGTGGATCGGACTAGGACTAAAGTGATCGTTTAATGTCATTTCACCTTGTGGCCAGTAACAATATCACTGGTAGTTAGTTACTTATTTGATTTCCGTCCCAGAAAAATCATACTAAAGTTTTAGAATATATGTACATGATTAAGAGTAATTAATAAATCACAGATATAAAATCCATATATATTTTTAATTGATGTTGTATACTACTTTTATATAGGTCACTTCACGAATAAAATATTAAATTAAAAAAAATATTTAATACACGTACGATTTTTATTCATAACTTTATATTTGTGATAATATAATAATTCTAGGGATCGTTTGGTTTCTTAAATTTTTTTCTTTATTACTTTCTTTTGATAAATATGAAAAAGTAAAACACACGTGTCCTTATCTTTTGTTGTTTCTCTATTTGTAATTGTAGATGTAATTTTCCTTGTTATTACAGTTGGAAAAGAGGGAGCTTCTACTCTGTTTATGGGTCAGTGGGTGGTTATTAAATTAAAGATTGATTCAGCTCTGGATTCATAACGTGATCGTGTTTCAACTTGCAGACCCAAAAAAGGAAAAAAAAAAAAAGAAGGGCTAAATTAAAAAGCCATGTTAGCATGCAAAAATTGTAGTTACAATATTGTTTTCAGCCGCTATAACTGGCAAATAATTTGCCGAAATTAATCGATGGATTTAGGGTTTTTGTAAAACACGTGGTTTGGTTCATGATCCTCCAAGTCTTTTCTCTGGAATTCATTTTTTCTTTATTGTTAATTTCAATAACATATATAACATGCAATGATGAACAATTGAGTTGCAAAATCATGGAGTTGATTTATTTTACATTTTGAAGATATATATATACATAGATACATGTATGTATAAATAAAAAATGAATCTAGTTAGTTAACGATGATGTGTCGTTGGTTTTGAAAATAATAGCAATAGTCATGAGCAGCCATGGCATAATCCGCAAACGGTTATAGCTCTGGCATGCCGCCTAGCTGGGCCTCCCATCTGACCCATCACGCCGTCGCAATCAACACCATCGCCATCAGCACGCAGCCCCACCCGCCGCTCCAATTCATGCATGTTACATCCTTATTTATTTTCACACGTTAACCAAAATTAATTGCTAATTTGAGAGATAAACTGAACCTAGCTACCTACTTAATTGTTATCTTTCTATAGATCTTGTCAGTTGCCCACTATATTATTTCTTTTTTCTTTGCAAATACTTGACATGACACCACATGCATGTTACACGTGGGTGCTAGAAGATATTGATCATCTAAAAAATGTGTCATTTATATATTCACTCATTAATTTCTCGGAAAAATTCTTCAAGAAAATTCACTTTAATTAATTCATTAATTACTACCCATCATGCAAAGACTTGATTAACGATGAAGTGACAGATTAATTATGCAATTCAATCTCAAGCTTCAATTCAAATGTTCACAAACGTAATGTTAGACAATGCCCTATATAAAAATATAAACCATGTGCTTCATGCTTTGAGTTCTGAAACGGAGAATTCAATTGCGGAAACAAACAGAAAATTGTGCTCGCGCGTAAAATTTTAAATATGTAAAAAATGATGTACGTTGATACCAATTTTCAAATTAGCTTCGGTATCCAACAAGCAAATCTTCTTGCCCTTATCGTGGCGTTAATCTACAAAGGAGAGCAAAACTAAGGGTGCCTGTTTTATTTTATTTTATTTTATTTTTAATAAATAAATTAGCGAGACATTATTTTGACATTGTAGCCATAAAATAATAGGATATATGCATTATCTTTTTGTAATTGGCTTTAAAGATTATGGTTGCGGTACTTGAGGTAGGTGGGTTACCTCTCCGGACGATTTACGGATAATGAGTAGTTATTCTCCTTGGTAACTATTTATCTTGATTCCTTATCCTTTTATCTCTACTCATCTAGTATGTTGCCTCCCGACCTCAGCTAGAGGCAAGGATGTCCTGATATCACGACGTCTGGTCTCGTGGACGTGTTAACTGTTAAATCTGATCGGGTTGACTTTCAAATTTGGCATCGGGTTACTTTCCCACTTATATATATACACTCTTGAGATGCGGGGGTGGACAAATTTTATTTATTTATTTTGTTTCTTCTGTTTGGAAAAGTTAATTAATTATTCAATGAATGAAGTTGACTATCATATTTTCTGGAGAAATCTTATATTTTAATTCGCCACTTATTGTAATTAATTAAACTTTCATTAATTAAATAAAAAAAATCAATTACAAAATTATGGGTTCCACTAAAGCTAATTATAGAAAAAGAAAACGGGAAAACGTGACTACGAGGAAATGAAGGCCCAACGATAGCTGCGCGAATTCTTAAACCAAAAGCAGATGAAAAGAGGTCTGGCCCACGTGATGTTTATCAGCGCCCTTTTCTACTGTCATCTCGCCCGCACCAAACAAGTGATCTCTTCTCCAATCTCAACCGTCAGATCAGATCTTCTGGTAATTCCGTGATCTTATGAATTTGGTGACAATTAATCATATAATCCTTGATGATCAAAGTATTTCATTGACTAAACTAGAGTACTGTGCGCTCTGAAAAAGTTTTTGTATTTAGGTCCTGTTTTGGTAATCATCGAACGGTCTCTGGCAATTAGTACAGCTGCGGATCACCGTGCGATTTATTCAGGGCCGCTTTCTACTTTTAATTATGGTGTTATAGACTTTGTTTAAAGGTAACTGAACAGTACTGTACTTTGAATTGCGACTATTCCTTATTTCTCCACAAGGATTTGTTCAATGACATGTACGTCCCACCAGCTTTACGACAGCAAAAGCTACCAAGTCCACTAAATTTTTCCTTTTATTAATACTTTTCACTATTTTTGTTTTACCACTTCACAAATCCCGAGGAAATCCCTGCCTCAATCCTCCCCAAGTGCGCGTATGACACGCGAACGCCCCACTATTTTATTTTTCTTTTTAATTGTTTTCCATTTTTTAACTTTTAAGCTTTAAATCTGCCCACCAACCACTCTCTAACGATGCGCGTGAAGTCACATGTCGCTTTCATGGACTTCCGTTAGCTCAACCGGCGGCCAGGAAAATGAAAACCAAAACAAAATCTTTCTCCCATTCTCTATTATATGTTTATTTTATTTTATTTTTACTCTAAATGTAAAAATAATAATTCTAAATTTGGCGAAACTCTCACATTTTAATTTGAAATTAATTTTTTTAGCTAATTTAATAAAAATTTGAATATACGTATTGCATAATTTGTTAAGAAGTATTAAATTTTTTGAAAAATTTTATCATAAATTGCGAAAATATCAAATTTAAAATTTAAAACTGTAGCAATATAATATTGATTAAATATTAATTCTTTCAAAAGATTATATTTAAACTCAAACATAGTCTGGTAGTTAATGATGATGTTAATTTTTTCTTTTATACAATTAGGAAGTGTAACCCACGATTCAATGTATAGAGTAGGGATGTCGTTACTTGCATGCCAATATTACATGGCAAGGGGAGGAACCAGAAAGGATAAAGAAGAAGAAAAAAAATAAAAATAAAAAACTAAAAAATAGGTAAGAAATGAAATCAAGCTAAGCACAGCTCAGGACATAACTGTCATTTTCCCATCTAAATTTTAAGGTTCACATCTCTCACCCCTAACTGAAAACGACTGCAAGCAACCTGTGGTCTACCTGTGTATATAAGTCCCTTTAATATATATAATTTTATATACGGAATTTATACACCGACTCAAAAACCATTACTCTCTTTCTTAATACATATATATACACACACATATATAAATTTCTGTCGTAGTTATCTCTCTTCTTGGGTTTCCCTTCATTTGTCATATTGTCTCCTGTTTTGGCAAATTTCAAGCTCTTCTACAATGGTGGATCTTCAAACCGTATGTTGCATGTGCGGCGACGTGGGTTTCCCTGACAAGCTCTTTCGCTGCAACAAATGCCGCAACCGCATTCAGCATTCGTATGCTTTTCACCATCACCATCACCATCATCAGCATAAATCATCATATTATCTTATACATACACATAAATATGATCATGTATGTGCGTATATACATCATCTTTTATGGCTGCCCATAGCTCAATTTTTCCATCTCCGCCCAGGTCTTTTAGACTGCCTGCAACATCATCTTCTTCTGCTTTCTTAAGCTATAAGCATGTTCAGTTCTAATATTTCATGAATACCTTTTGTTTTTGTTTGCCTAACTGTCGTTGCGTATCATGGTTTAATTGTGGTTAAATGTTTTTGATTCTAATAGGTATTGCAGTAACTACTACAGCGAATTTGCTGAGCCTATTGAAATGTGCGATTGGTGTCAAAGTGAAGAAAGAAGCTCAAGACATGGGAGCTCTTCCAAGAAATCTTCCACCGTATACGAAACCGGAATCACAAACCGATCCGAGTACTCGGGCGACAAAATCAAGCAACAAGATCGTGAAGAGACCACCGAGAAGGGAAAGAATCCGAGCGGCGCCCCTTCTCCCCGGCCTACTACGCGCAGGTACAAGCTTCTCAAGGACGTTATGTGTTAAGAGTGGAAAAGGTTTCGTATCAAAAACTTTGTCTTGATAGTTTGAAGTGTTTAATATAAGCTGTTTCCGTGTTTTGCCTTGTTTGTGCTGTGGTTTCCAGTAAGTTGTCAATAAAAATAATGTAACTTTTGTCCAATCTGATTGCTGGCACAAAATTTTGAAGCTTTTCTCTTCTTTCCTTGATCAATAGTAAGTCTCAGGTCTTAGTTTTCCTGCATGAAAATGGTTTCAGATAATTAAACTAAGATTAATTCGTCAATTAGGCAGAACGCAAACGATTAACAGAATTATTTAGTCACTAAAAAGAAAAAGAAAGCTGTTTGATAAGTTCTGGAAAATTTTTCTTGGTCCATAATTAGAAATAGTATTGGGGAATAGGAAGTAGCTAGTTGATTTGATATACAGACGTTTTCCTTAGTAGGGTTTGTCTCTGTCGAAACGGAACTTTTCTTGGAAGAAGTTGCACCAATTTGCTTTTTTTAAACTCTTAAGGAGAATTGAATGCCTGGCTTTAGGCCGAAGAATTCATAGTACCTAAAGCTGCTACCTTTTACAGATTCATTGAAAGGCCTTAAATAGCTAGGCCCTCTATTATTGTTCTCAATACAAAGGGAATTTTTTTTTTCCCCCCAAAATCCTAAGAAAATATATACAAACAGTAATCATAAATTTGAGTTGGGTTAGCAGAAGAGAGAATGTATAGAGAGAGTGGTTTCAAGGGTAGCCACTGAGAGTGTGTTGTGTTTGAGTCATAGCTAGACTAGTTGATATTTATATCATGCTGGTACTTTGTTGACCCGTAGTTGTGTGAATTGTGAAATATCTTGAGAGAGTACCGAAACAGATAAGTTTGTGTACACTGTATATGTTTTGGCCATTTATGAGAAACCAACAAAATCCCTTCTTGTTGGGGTTCTGGAAGTGACAATGAATCCATCATACTCTATCAACCCAAATCTTTTACCCATTTCGTTCGCTTTTCAGCTCTCTCTAATTTTGATTGCTCTACGGATCTTCTTTGCTCTTCTATATTTTCTCTCTTTTACCTTCATTTCTCTCTTCTTGTCTGACCACCATGTGAAACTAATTTGACTACCAACGAAACTCGCCATATATAAAATATATAACGATTATATATGACCCAATTCCCATTTCCTTCTGCCCACAGTTTCCTTTCTTTACAAACTATCATCAAAAGGTCACGTGGTTTGCTGCTTTCCTTCACACACTCACTCTTCGGTACTTTTTCCTTAACCATTTTACAAGCAACTTTGTTAATATGTATGTAGGATCTGACACTGATTAACATGCAATGATTCTACCACTTCACGTTCTATTTTCTTTCCATGCATTCATCAGAACTCTGTGGATTAATTTGTAACAAGATGGTATGTAATGAAGTAAAACGCTGTAAGTCTACCTAGTTTAACTTCTTTGCAAAAGATTATTTTATGCGATTGATTGTTTCTGCCTTGGTATCTAATGATTTTTTATGGGGTTCTATATTATTAATTAATCTCTAAACCCTAATTGTTTAATTATATATACATATAATCATTTTTAAAATATATGTATCAAGATTATTATTATTATTATTCATCGACGAGCGATGATGATGATATGGGTGATTTTGTGATTCAGCTTTGCTTCACGTACTGTATATATATATATATATATATATATATTATTGTTACTTGTTCCTAGCTCGAGGCTTAATGTAAATATAATATGATATATGCTCTTCTAGAGACTTCCACGTAATTAGCTAATGGAGCTGGGATTTGGGAGATCAACTAAAATAATAAAATATAGTATAATTATAGATTACATCCTCCTGCATAGAATTAGCATGACTTGTAAGAAGATTCTAGATTATCCGTAACTCCTAATAAATTAATTCTACCATTCAAACACTGATATGGATGTTTTCATGACTTATATCAATCAACTGACCATCTATCACCGTTTAATTTTATTCATTAATTGAAAATTCCTTCAATTGGCCATCAATATAAGTTATACATATATCATCATCATCATTAAACGAAGTTGCTAAAACACATATCGTTGCTCGAGTTTTAAGTTGTAATCCCAAGCAGACATTAATTAATTAGTTAATTAATTATAGGATATGTGGGGTTATGTCTCGTTCATTTTTCTAGTTTTCGATATAATTTTTAACCGAAAATTAAACAATTTAAAAAATTTAATAAGTTGTACGTTACGCTCTCACGTACCATAGCACTAGCACACCTTTGGCTCGTATATGTTGTTCTTGGTGGATGTTCTTCAATCTGCGAATACAAAATATGTGGTGTTTATTCGCTCGCCAATCCTGTGCCTGCTCGATTTTGTGGTCCTCTTCAATTCTGGATTAAATGAAAAATCACAGATGAAAGGACACATGGCTAATCTCATTTTGCGACACGTGGATACCATTAACTGAAAAATGTCAACTCTTAGCAAAATGTAAGTTTGTAGTGTCTACTCAATGATGACAAAGACGATTAATATTAGAAAAAGCCGGAAAGATCGATCGCACAGGCGATTATCAATAATTAATAAGTTAAACAAGATGGTCATTTCTATTATTTATTTATTTATTTATTGAAGATGACGACCGTATCCATTGTTTAATATTTATAAATGTTGGTCAATTTTTACTTTGAATTGCATGATTAATATTATTGTTATTATTATATTGTGTATGACCGTGTAGACAGTATGATCATCGAACCGATGCTACAATATTTTTGTTTTTTCAAAAGAGGGAAATATATAAAAATTAATGTACAATATTCAAGGTGTTTTTACTATTTGTAGTTTTACTACCACTACTATTATTATTATTATTAGTATTTTCTCTGTTTTCTGATAGAGATAGAAAGAAAAGAGCCACAATGACGGACACAGAAAGTGGTCCCTTTTCTTTCTTTTCACAGTCCCCAACAACTGAGGCAGATTAAATTCTGAGTCTCGAGTCTCGTACAAAGCCCTTCACCCGTGGTGTTTGTTTGTATTCGTTCCATGACATCTCTACTTTCTTTTTCTTTAATAAAATTTTGGGGTCCAATCAATAATAATAGTAATAATATAATATAAGCTCTCGTAAAAATTCCATCCATACAAATTCAGATAGCGGTGTTAATTGTTACACGATCCATATACGATCTTAAGGGAAAAAGGGATTCTACAGTGTGAGATGTGTCATATGTCGTACACTACTACTACACAACAAACGCAGTTGGTACGCCAAAATTTACCATTTATTCCAACTACTTGATGGGACCTGCGGCCTGCGTTTCGCTTTATAAAGGGAGGGGATGTTTGATGAATTAATTATCTTAATTGATCCATCAATTATGAAATCAATGGAATATTAATTATTAATTAACGGAATTTGTCAGCTACGAGACATAATGAAATTAAATTGTCTCGTTTTCGGGCAATTGAAGTACACACACATATATATATATATATATATATATATATAACAACAATTTCGTCATTTACTATTAATTAATAATTTATTTGTACATAAAAAATTTCCTCCTTTTCCTTATATATTCAATTAATTTATTAAATTATTTCAAAATAAAATTTTAATTATAAATAATTCAATATTTAATAAAATTTTAATTAGAAATAATTCAGTATTTTAACTTATCTCTATTTAAGATAAAATAATTTTTTTTTAAAAAAATTGAGTTTTACCTTAATAAGATATATTAATTAAATTTTTATAAATTTAAATTTTATCTTTATAATTTTTGGGCTTTTTTGTAATATAGATTTAAATAACTATCTTAACTAACATATAGATGAAAATCGATTCAATTTACATATTAGAAAAACGATATATATATATATAATTGTATTCCTCATTTATTATATATGTAAATGAAACCAAAATTAATAATGAATTTAGCTTGGAATTATAATTAATGTTGTATTGGTCAATCAAAGATAAGTCTTTTACGAAAAAATTTAACGAAACCAAACCTGTATACATTACCTACCTACAGATCTATATAAAAAAAAAAAAACATGACCATATCCAAAAACATTATTATGCGTAAACACTTTTTTTTTTTAAAATTAATGATGACATGAGTTTTATTATGTAATTTTATTGATGATATACATATATATTAATATATTATTTATATTTTGAGAATATCTTGATAAATAAATGTCATATTAAATATTTGAAATTATATATATAAAAAATATATAAATAATATATTCATGAAATTCAAATATTAATATTAATTTATTTTAATTGTTTGTATAATTTATAATTCTGAGAATAATTATAAAATTTATACATAATTATATTAATTTATAAATAAAATAAGTTAAATACTTTATGCAATTTATAACCAAATATTATTATTAATTTATAACACTATCAATTAAAATAAAACTTAAATAATATTTGAATTATATTATTTATAATTTTAAAAATATTTATATAATTTATACGTAACTCTATTAATTTATAAACAAAATAATTTAAATAATTTATATAATTTACAAAAAAAATATTGATATTATTAACATAATGATAATAAAATTATTTAAAATATTGATAATAATTTAGAGACTAATTATAAAAAATATTTAAATATAAAATTATTAAAAAATAAATTATAAGGATATATTAGTTATTTTATATTAATAACTGGTTAAAACGATTAATTAATATACCTTCTAAATATAAGGGTAAAATAATTATTTTTTATAATTACATAATAACTCAAAGGGATATATATTTATTTAACTAAATTTGAAAGGTATTTATTTTTTTTCCAAGCATAGAGGGTAGTGTACCTGTCTATTACCCAAACATGAGGGATATTTGTCAATTTTTCTAATTTTAATTAAGGATAAACAAGTAGTAGTAATGAAAATACAATTAATTATGAGAAAACAGACAAGCCAAACCTTTATTAATTATTAATGAGCTTTTACAAATTAGAATTCCTTGAATTCTATTGCAAATCCTTAAAGAATCTCCGAAAATAATCATGAAAAAATAGTGAAAAAGAATGTTGTAATTATATTCTCAGAAAGACCTCACCGTTTGATCATCCCCTATAAAACTCTAAAGCTACTTCAGCTCCGTATGATTCTGGGCCGCATGTGTGCTGCTATATATCCTATTCTAATCTTCTTAAGTATATGTTGCTAATCATCGATTGAGCAAAAAATCCTATATTATATTTATATTCATGCAAAAATCAGATGTAAATTAAAACATATTACCAAATTCAGCATCAACGAGGTCCACGTGTACGTTCCGATTCTCAAATCAACGGCCTGATTTGTTGAAATATCAGACTCTAGCAAAGAACCAATCTTGAAGTTAGGATTTGATCCATACAAAGCTTGCACTCCTTGTATATCATCAAGAGCCAAATCAACTTTTTTATCTCTAGGCTTTAACGTAGGATACATAACGGCGTCTTTAACGGGACTGTGGGCCAACCCTAACAAATGTCCGATCTCATGTACCGCTACTGATTCCAAATCAACGGCCACCGGTGATTTCTCCGTCTCAAAA
Organism: Azadirachta indica; assembly: GCA_022749755.1. Classification (NCBI taxonomy): domain Eukaryota; kingdom Viridiplantae; phylum Streptophyta; class Magnoliopsida; order Sapindales; family Meliaceae; genus Azadirachta; species Azadirachta indica. The sequence goes on from CM040440.1 coordinate 22,319,379, forward strand.
TCAACGGCCCACTTCTCCGCGGCGTCCAGATGAAACCTGCCACTCTCCGGGGAAAACGAATGCGCCAGAACCCCTAAAACCCCATCAAACGGCTCTCCGTCACCGTGATCACCGCTATAGAATCCTATTCTGATATCAGCAAAATCGTAATCATCAGTTACGACAAAACTAACAGGAATGACGGATGCCCATTTGGCAAAAGCGCGCTTAAACACGAGTTTGATATCTGAAACGTTCAAGTAGTTGATCATGTTGTCGTTGGAGAAAGCGTACGTGAGTTTCATGGGAATGTGACGTGTCCATCGCGGCTTACCGGGAAAGAGAACGTAATCTTTGGCTGCATGCAACGTACGAGGAGCTGCTGCCGTGTCCGAATCAGGGACGCCGCATCTTGGAGCCATAATTTGAGAGAGCGTTTCGAAATCGAGCTTACCAGTGACGGCAAGACCAAGCTTTGACTGATAACGCATTATGGCTGATTCCAGTGATGCATTGTAATCTTGTGCTGGGAGATAGCCAAAACGATGAAAGTATCGCTTCAACTGAGATATGCCAATGACGTGGCTGTTTCTCCGGGAACTGTGGAAGAAATGAACATTCTGCATTTCAGCGGCAATATCAGTTTGCTTTGAAGTTAATTGTGGAGTTGATCGGACGGCAGTGCACGGCGGCCATTCAAGCAGCAGAATGAAGATGATGAGAAGGAGATGATTGGCAAAAAACTGAAGCATGGTAGCTGCTAATGCGAGGAATTTGGATTACACGTATGGAGGGAAAAGCTTTATTGTAAAGGAAGGGCCAAAATCGTAAATTCAGAGGAAATTAAAAAGAATATACAAAATTTGAAAAATAATTAGGGTAAGACTTTGATGATCTGAAATCATGAATTTTTGGAAGAATCTCAAGCCGTAATTGTTATCGATAAAACAAAGCTTTCTAATTAATGGTGATTAAAGAGTTTTTGTAGGGTTCCAGATGAACATGTAATCAATATTTGTTTTGTCCGTTCTTTCATTCATAAATTTGAAAAGAAAGGCTTAGCGTTATCAACTGCCTTTTATTATTATTATTAGTGGATTATTCAAATATATATCGTATTGTTTAATTTAACAGTTTTACATAAATCAATTTAGGGTCTAGGTGGTGGGCTCAATTTTAATTGAGAAGTTGTTTGTTTTTATGACCGATCTTTGAATATAATTATTAAGATGTTTATGAGTTGTTTATTTTTTAATTTATACTTGAGTATTTAATAAAAATTTTGATTTAAATTTAAATAATCAAATGTTTAAATATTTTAATATTTTATTTTTTTATAAATATCTCTATTTTATTAAATTATTTATTAATAAAATTAAAACTATAATTAATTATTTTTAATATATTTTTTTATTGTGAATTTTCTTTTACTTATCTTCTCAATTCTATTTATTTTATACTTTAATTATTATAATAAATTTATATATTTATTTAATCACAACTATATTATAATATGACTTATTATTTTTTATTTAATTTTTATTATCTTTATATCATAAATTAAAAAAATTATTTTTTTAAAAAAAAAATCTAGCAAATAAATAATATATTAATATAATTTATTAATTTTTTATTTATTATTGTACTAATATAATCAAAATCATTTAAATATAAGTATATTATGTAAAAGGATATATATGTCAAAATATTAATTTTTAAATTTTTTATTTTTTTTTCAAAACAAATAACTTAATATTTATTTTTAAATATTTTAAAATAAAAAATAAGTATATCATTAAAATTTAAATTTTTGTCATGTTTAGAATTAAAAAAAAAAAAAAACGCTACTTGAGTTTAATATCGAATTAATCTCAGTATATGTCCTAATATAATGTCTCGAAATTTAGAAATGAAAAAGATAAAAATTTTCTAAGATTGTATAATAATTGGATGAAGTAAACAGTGTGTGGATAAACATTCGACAACAAATAAGGATGTATGGATTTTGTTGGCCATTTTTGGAAATTTAAGTGGCTGCAGGTGAGGACGAATTTTAGGTCTAACAAACTCTGGGTTTAAATTTTTTCTTTTTTTTCTCTTGAAGAAGAGGAAAGGCTAACTGCATGAAGCAAGCAGGTAGTTGGAATTTATCATTGTTGCTGTTGTTACCAGTCTTTTTAGGCGTGTGGATGACTCTAATGTGTCAATCCTGCCAAGTCATGGAGAAATTCAACACACCTTTTGCATTCATTGGAGTGTAAAAGACTCAATGTTTCCAATTCTCTAAGAAAAGCCTCGATTGTAGCTGCTATATCTCAGGCCAGAACACAGTTGCATAGTCGCCTCCTAGATTATTTTCATTTATTGTAGATTACTCAAAGCAAGCCCGCGACGCTAATTTTCTAACAGTTTCCTGTTATCCAAACAGGAAAAAGGGATACCTATTTCCGACCTAAACAAATTAGATGTCGACTGGTGCATTGAAGCAAGCAGGTTTTTCTTTGAAAAGCCAAATGAAGTTGGAGAAAATGAATGAGGATCACCCGATAATATTGCCACTAACTAGAAAGGCTAAAAGAAAATATATCCCATTACTTTAAAAAATTGGGATTGACGACTTCCATTCTACAATGTCATCCATTAATACCTAATAATTTAGCAATTAATTATATAAATAGATATACACGTGATACAACATTATTAAATAATGCGGTGAAAATCTTTTTGGCCACCTTTAAGTATTATGTATGGAGCGTGGAGATAATAACCCATAGCATGATCCCCTTATTAAAGCTTAATCAGTTAAACTTTTTGAATTATTGATTAGTTAATTAGCATATTTAATTAAATTAACTGAATTTTAACGGCAATAAACGCGAAGGCGGGCCGACAATTTTGACAATTCATAGCTTCCACCAAAAGAAGATGAGGGAAGCATGCGATATCCTCGGAAAAGATAATCAAAATTAATTCTCAATGAAATATTATTCCAAACGAAAATTATCTTACACCTGTTAAAGAGTGTTGGGTATGGAAATTGGTGATGTCATATTGCAGGGTTAAAAAAGTTAAAATATAGAACAAAAAGTCTTTTGGGTAAAGCGTGTAAATGGGTTCTCAAGTGGGTTCTTTTATTAAATAATTTCACTGTGAATTTTTACCCTGAAAAACGACGAATTCGTGGAATCATGCGTCATTCCATCATCAACCAAGCTAAATGAAAGTAGAAAAATAAAGCATTTTAGGGTGTGCCCACTCACTGCGGAGAATATTTGGGCCACGGAAGCTATACCGGGCTCAAACTTTAGAGCTACAGACTCACTTAAAACATAATAAGGGCCCGTCCAACACAGGCTCTGGGAAGAGAGTTGAGCTTCGAAAAACTTATGTTTGTCCCAACAGAGGGTCGAGATAATTGTTCATAACAAAATTTCTAGTGTAAGCATGAAGTAAGAAAATATTGAATGTAAATGAATTATTCGAGAATTTGTTTTATTTCATTTCATGAAAGTTGACAGCGAAGATAAGGCCCCATAAATAAATCGTTGAAATCCAGTTGTTCATTTCAGCTTTTATGAATTAATGACTTCACGCTTCCTGTGAAATTGGCCCCATCTTGACTCAGCTTTGATTATTGGACATCTTGAATCGACACGACCTTTTTTTTTTTGCTTTAAATTTTATCGTCCGTGTATAAATATATATATATATATATATATATAACCTTTTTAACTCTTTGCTATAATTTTAAGCATCCGATTCATTTAATTATTGTAACTTTAAGTATCCGTTTCATTTAATTTTAAAAATTTTATATTATTTTTTAAAAATAAAATATTAAAAATTTGTTCAATAAACTAATTATTTAAAATTATTTAAAATTTATTTTAAATGATTAAACAAATAATAAATTTTTATTAAAAATTTTTAAAAACTCTGATGAAAAATTTATCCTAAACGGATTCTAAATTCTTTGATTTTAACCATTATTCAACTAAGATAAATGTGTGATATATGTATTTATCGATGGTTGCGTAAAACAAATATAAATAAATCAATCGAGATATATATATATATATATATATATATTTTTGAAAAAAGTAGTAGTAGGGCAAACTGTTGGGTGCCTCAAGTGGTGTATTATGTATATTCCCTGGATTTAAGGCCAAATTTACAAAGATTGCAGCATATTATAAATGGTTCCTCTTAAAAAAATTTAGAAAAAGAATATGAAAATTAAAAAAAAAAATGGTCCCCTCCCTCCCATAGCTATTCTTTCTCTTCTTTTCTTTTCTTTTCTTTTGTAATCTTATAGTGTGTTTCATTAAAAGAAACAATGTAGTTTCAGAGTTGTATGTCTCTTCAGTTTGCTCCTACGAGAGAAGTCGGTTGAGTACGGGATGGGAATTTGAGAACCCAAGTTTGCTGACGTACACGTGTCAAACACCTAATAGACCAAGTACAGAGTGAGAGTTTATTTATTTTTTAAAATATTTTCCTTTTCCTTTGTCTTTCTCCCTGCTTTTTAGGAACTCCATTGTTTTATGTTAAAAACTTTTCTGTAGGTAGCATTATTATTATTATTATTATTATTATTATTATTATTATTTATTATTATTATTATTATCTTCTTTTTTTCAATGAAAATAATTAAAGCTTTCTGGTTCTGAAGTCTGTGCTGTACCAACTAATAGCCAAAGATTCCCTACTACATCAAGTTAGCTCATAATAGCCGTACACGTGGCAGGCCTTTTATTTATCATTATGGGTCCCCCCGTCTTTGGATGCTCAATAACAAAACACGATAGATCGGACCTCAGTCTCTTTTAATGATACATCTTTATGACACTGAAAGTCAGCAATAGCAAAGAAATGCAGGCTTTATGTGAACTCTGTAACCACATAAAAACCCTAAACGCAAATAAATAAATAAACAATGTAAATCATCATATTATCTATTATTTAAAGTTAAAAGTTATTAAAAAAAAGGGGTTAAAAAACTGTAACATAGATACTTTACTCTACGTACCCTCCTTATTATAACAAGCATGTCCTTTTCTCTTTTGTAGTATTTAAAAGTCGTCGATGATATTGACGAATGAGGAATGCCCATCAATGGCTGGCGGGCGTTATGTTATATAAAAACTGCAGAGAAAACCGCTAAAAAGACCTCGTAGTCGTAGTTCATTTCTTGAACAAGTAATTTATATCAAAGTGGTTGTGGCATATATATATATATATATATATATTAATACTAACAGATCTGCAGAATCAGTGAATCACTAAAAATAATTGCAGAAACTACTGTTAATTACATCGGCGCGTGAGTTAATGGTAAACTTTTCTTTTTTCTTTTTTGTTCATATGAAATTTGTTTTTACCATTTAACTACAAGCAAAAGGGATGGCATCGGAGATGGTGGCAGGACTCTTTACTAATTGGAAGCAGGCTGTTGTTAAGTTCTGTGCCAGTAGCGATATTTTACCTAGAGGAAAGGAGTAGTAAAGATATAGAGGTGTTGGTTTTTACCATTTATTTCCAGAAAAATAATGCAGGTACCTGTTTCCTATTTTTCTTACCAATCCAAGAGAATGGCAAGCAGAAGGAGTGGTCACAATCAACCAAATCTGGTCAAGCTTTGCTGTTGTTTTAGGGAGATCTTTAATTATGTGGCGCCCATTTCGAGACACGTGTATGGCTTACCCTTTCTTTAACACTGTTTCCTATCCTTTACAGCCTGTGTTGCATTAAATGTTAAATAATGGACTCATTGTCACAAGTTCTTTTTTTTTTTTTTTTTTTTTTAAATTATTAATGATAAATTCTACTTTATTTATTGACAACAAAAAGAAAAAAAAAATCTTCTTTTTCTACACTAATAAAATTTCTTGCTTTTATTCTAAAAATCTCTAAATAGACCCAGAGATTCTAATTCATTGACTCCATTTTTTTGAAAACTTAATATGAAATTATAACATATTATTATGATCGCCATTCTTGTATTAAAATTAATATAAAAGAGAGAATTTTTGTGTTTAAATTTGAACTCTTAAAATTTTCTTCCAACATACAACAATTATAAAACCACCCACGGAACAATTAACAGAAGAATGAGAGTCCTTCCTTTGTTAAGCATATCTACACATGGATCAGGATCAATGCTCACAAAATCGGGTGGCTGCAAATTGATCGTGCTCGATAACTGGGCCCCAAGTCCCAGTTTGAAATGGCATTTAAAATGGGGATGAAAATGTGGATAAATTATGAACTAGAGGAAAGAGGAATATTAGGAAGAAATTCAATGTCTGGGCAAGCGATTCTACATAGATTTGGAGGTGGAATAAGAATATTACACTCACGGGCCGTATAAGTGAGTGTGTAACACGCTCGATTCATGCAAGATTAGCAGTACGTAACAGTTAGAACTATAAGATTCAGATGGAATTTTACGTGGAAAATGCATGCAAATTAGCTGTGATGGGACATTGTAGCACACGACCAGTTCACTGCGCGTGTACTACGTCCAATGCATCCTGGCCTCTTTGTAATGGACGATACCTTTAGCATAATTGCATAAATAAAAGAAAAAGCTTAGCTTCCTCTGGTGATCTCTCTGATTTTCTCGAGTCTTATCACCCTCTTCTCTCTCTCTCTCTCTCTCTCTCTCTCTCTCTCTCTCTCTCACTTATTGCAGTGCTCCACAGCCTCAAAGCTGATTCTTCTAATCAACACAGTTCAGCTTCAGTCCATGCAATATTTCAATCTCGCACGTGCCTATCTTCTCTACTTCTCAGGTGCCACCTCCCTCTCCTCTATTCTCTCCCACACTGTAAACCATACTGCAGCTTTTCAGCTTCTCTCGGCCTCTAAGAGCCCTCACTCTTCGCTCCTCTTTCTCTCTTCTGTTCATGTTATCATTTAGTTAAAACCCAGAATTTGCAAGCAGCAAAATCTCTTATTATATGCACTGCTGAAAAATCCATCAAAAGTAGTTGCTATCGAGCTATCGGAGTAGAAACTTGCTGCAAAATTTATTAGCGAGAGATGGAAAACGGCGGGAACATGTTCATTAGCATTCTCGGCAACGACGATAGAGGGCAGTCGAGTACCAACAATAACAATCATGCTTGGGAAAACATGTGGACGTTTAATCATTCACGATTTGATTTCGGTAACAGTAGCAGTTTGTACACCACCGCCACGACTGCGGAGGGAGAAACTACTCACATCACGCATTCAGACGCAAATACATCGCACGCACTCTTGTTTCCTCACAGTTTACATCATCGTCATCATCATAAACACCACAGCCAGTCTCTCTACGCCGGCGACGGGTCAAACTTGCACCCTGATCCACATCTCATGTGTTTGAAGCTCGGCAAGAGACACTATTTCGAGGATGCTACCGCGCTAGCTGACGGACAAGTGGCCGGTTTTTCTATAGTTAAGAAAGGTAAACACTACTACAGCTTTGGAGACGGTGTGGGTCCCTCGTCGTCTCCCGTTTTGGTGAGTTCCACGGCGGCGGTGCCTAGGTGTCAAGTTGAGGGGTGCCACGTGGCGTTGATCAACGCTAAGGAATATCACAGAAGGCATAAAGTCTGCGAGATGCACTCAAAAGCTCCCAAGGTGGTGGTTCTAGGGTTAGAACAGCGGTTTTGTCAACAGTGTAGTAGGTAAGGGTAACTTTATCACATCTCTCCTGTAGTGTTTGGTATCCTTCAAATTACGGTGCAAATATTTTTTCTAGCGATTTGTTCCCCGTTTTAATATATAAATAGAAGAAAAATTACAAATTGAGAGATTCGAATTCTTGATTTTCTGGCCTAGTACTACATTAGAAATAACAAATAATAATTCAAAAAAAGGAAAGATAATTCGTTAATGGGTGGGAAATGGGTGTACGTATATAGGTTTCATGTGGTGTCAGAATTTGACGACTCGAAGAGAAGTTGCAGAAGGAGATTGGCAGGTCACAATGAGCGCAGAAGAAAGAGCTCTCACGATTCTCTTTCCAGGAACTCTTCTCAAGGTAATTAATTTGGATTTTTATTTTATCTGTGTTTAATTAAGAGATTTATATGAAGTTTTTTATTCATATTTTTATAGCATAAATTGCATGTGACATTATGATTATTACTATTAAATTGTACCTAGAGATGATCATTGTACTTTTCCAAGATGCACAGGGCTTTATTTCTTGGAATATATATCCGGTTTTCTTCGGAGAAACTGTTTAAGTTAGATACTTAATTAATTATACGTTCAAATTAGATTTTCAAAAGAGTGTCTGTCTCCTAGAAATATATTATATATATATATATATATATATAAAAACCTGCACGGTTTATCATGCATTTCAATTTTTGACAATTGAATCGCAAGTTTCAAATTGCAGTTGCTTTCTTTTTAGTTATTAATTCTCTCCTGCTTTTTCCAAGGATTTTTGCCCTTAAAACAACTCAAAATACGTTAAAGTTTTTCGTATGTTTCAAACAAAATTTGAAAATCATTAGCCGAAGAGTGAGTATGAAAAAACACCACAGCCACAATCAGTACTAACCGCGTGCTAGCTCCTTGTGGACTTAGTCAAGTATTGAAGTATGGTGATTATAAAATCACAGTGGGATAAAAATTAACCTAACCATATATAATATCTGACCACTAATGTATAACTCTGAAATGTAGTTACTGATTCAATTCCAGTTTTTCACTTACAGTTGCCAAAGAATAGACATATCTTTTAGAGTAGTGTACTAAGTTCCACGAAATGCCATCTTAAGCCTATTATCAGTTTTGATGCTAAGTGAAATATCTGACCACTAAAATTCTACACGTAACGCAAGGTTCGATCGTTTTAAGTCCATTAACAGTAGGAAAGTGAGATAGTATTTTTTTGATTTTGGTACGTAGCTATATTAATTGTCCCATGGTGTGCTTGAAAATTAAAAGGGACTACTTTCAGCACTCAAAGTTCCTTTCAGATTCTCTGATCTCTTACAGTACTGAAAGATTCTTATTAGATGCTTATCTGTGTTTTGGTTGCCCACATACCTTCTCTCAGAAATACATCTGGTTACATTCTAAATTAAAATTCCCGGCCAAGTCCCAAATTTTATTTATTTGGGAAATTAAAACAGATTAATTTAAGTTTTGATTAAGCTGCATAAATCTGTATCCATTCGCTGATGGATTGATTCATGGTGCACCGCTATCTGATTTGCTAGCTAGGTAGTGTCATTTAAAGACTTAAGGAGAAATGTTGTGGAGTCTACCTATTGAGTATTGATCAATGTTGCAATTTATTCTCTGTAAGAGAAAAGAATTAAACGTAATATTATCCTTTCAATTAATTTTTGAAACATTAGTTTGTTCACTAAATTTTGCTTTAATTCTTTCTTTGTTGTTAATTTTCTCTTTTTATATATATATATATATATATGAATATATAGGTAATTTGACAAATTAATTAAGTCCCAATATAACTCTATTTTACGGACCAAACTAGACTTCCAACCATGCATGCATTCAATCAATGAACAAGAATAAGCCAACCTGCTGTACAATTTGCCTTCAAGAATGCAAAAACAGTATTAATGTTTCATGAGATTTCATATTTGCGTTCAATGAGGCGCTTTCAAGTTTCTTTAGTTGGTTAGTGAATGCAAACTCATCATTAGTTGCTACAGTTTCTTTTTAGATTCATAAGTTAGATTTAGCTTCAATGATCTCTCATTTTTTTAGCTTTGAATTCATTCACTTATATACTGAATAACATAAGCGCTTGATGGATGTACGGTGAGTTTCTATCATCCATTAAAATAATTTACTTAATTTGTGTAAAAACAAACCTTGATATCTTTCTTTGAACACACACACACACACACACATATATTTTCCATGGTTGTTTCTAGTTGATATTTACGTGTGCAATACAAGGATTAATTACTTAATTCGTTTTCCCTTTGGGATATAAAATTGAAATCTTAAAGAGTACTGTGTTGTATTATCTGCAATAAATTAGTTCAATTGATCCTAACCACGTACGTACGTATGATAAATATTAACTCTTAGTCACCCGCAACGCCAAATTGAAAAATCATGCATGAAAATTTTTAGCTTTAGATCGGATGACAAATGAATTGGGTTGAAGTGTGAATGAGATTTGTGTTCTGATAGTTCTCTGTGGATTACAACAATGATTGATTAGATTCATTTGAAACTATAGAAGAGTTGTTTCTAAGAAAGTACATTGCATGCCGTCTTGGTTTTGCTATATATCAGGGGTAATATGAATTTTTACATAATATTGTTATTATGTGAATTATGATGTAGCAATTAAGCCAAATAAAGGAATTAAAATATATATTTATTGTGAACTCAAGAAAGCTGAAAGAACGTGTAAATAACAAATTTGATTTGATGATTTTGAACAGGTAACAAGTTGATGAGTGGGAGTTTTCGATCGCCAACAGGACGTGCTCTCTCTCTTCTGTCATCGAAAGCTGCCGCCGACTCTTGGGTTTCGTCACCCGATCTATCTTCAAGATGCAGTGCTGCACTGCGCGAGCTCATTGCCGAGAACCGTGCTGCCATACTTGCCAGGCATCTTATACTTGACCGTGATTTGCATTTGCACCATGTTGCCGAGGATCCTCATCAAACTGCTGGCCCCAGTTCTTTGACAAACAATCAGCAGCAAACATTACACGAGCAGCAACGCTGGGGCGGATATCAAGAAACTAGCACACACGTAACTTTGGACTTAATGCAAGCGCCGAGCGGAGAATTTGGATATTTGACAATGAGAGGGAAAGCTCACAAGGAAGAAGAAGAAGAAGAAGAAGAAGAAGAAGAATGTTCTGAACTTTGGAGCTCGTTGGAGGGAGAAAATGTAGCTTGACGAAATGAAAAAGAAAACTTTGTGGATTCTAAGGTAATTGTGATCATTTACATTAATTTAATTGACAAGGAGAATTTAATTAATTAGCTACTCGCTCTCCTTAATTTGTTGTGTGATTATATATTATTAATCAAACCGTAAATTGGTTCATCATTTAACTGATAAGATCAATTATTGTTTCATTCAATCATCAAATATAAGTTGTATTTGAAAGAAAAAATTATTTAATCTTTGAACTCGGGAAGAATTTATCATTAATTATTATTATATATATCTTATCTTCCATCCTAGCGTTTATCCCTATGTGAATAATACTTTGCTTAAACACGTCCAGTTTCTCTCCCTGTTGCAGTCCAAAAAATATGCCAAGTCTTCTGTAATAAAATAACCATAAAATATTACACATCTCTAATATTACAAGGAATTAGAGAAGCCCACCCACAAGAAAATAAACATCCTACTCTTCACGGAACTCTATCCGTTTATTTGATCCTTGAAGTGCATGCACAAATTAAAATTGTGAAATTAAAAAAGATTTTACATTGACATTTACTTGCAATTAAGTAGGTTTAATTATATATACATATATGCATCAGGCCCATACCAGCTAGCGTGTAGAAATCAAGGCACAGTCACAGAATTCAAAAGGCAAAAGGCTGATAGGACGAAATTAAAACTGAAAATAGTATGAGATTCTTTTTGATTGACTATGTATTTTCATGTTTCAAAACCTTAAAGGCTGGATAGTTTAGCAATTAAAATTTGGCAGTCATATGCGTGGAAAATGAAACCAACAAATAATTAAGGGGTGCCATTCTTCATTGCACTGAAACAATTATAATTATAAATTTGTAATTGCATGTTCACCAACTCTCTCTTCTGTCACTTTCACAAGCCTTGGTAAGTAGCAGCATATCAGAAATTCATGCAATTTTATGATAACCCATTTTGATAAACTTGTATAATTTAGTCAACAAACAGTTTGAAAAGTAAAATTTTGAAGGAAAATTAAGGGATGTGCTTGATTGAAATCAATATTAATTAATGTCGACATATGAATGCACATGCAATTGTCTGCAATTTTATATCAAAGATTAGGCTGTCTTCTTAATTTGCAGAAAATTCCTGCTTGGACCCAAAACTTGCAAGTTTCAAGATCACTCACTTGTTGTACGTACCTTTCATACTTACTTTAGACCAACTGAAAAAAAAAAATTTGTATATAAGAGTTAACCTTTTATAGTCTGAGTGATTTTTTGGAAGCTTTTTTTCAATGGTAATTGATGGTAAATTTTTTAACATTGACAATACATGCATGATTAATTATAAATAAATATTTTTAAAAGATCGAGATTTTGAGTAAGTTTCGCTATTATGCAATTTTTTTATTTTTTATTTTTTGAAACAGAAACAGAAAATTCATTGCTGGAAAAATTTACAACAAAACTTCAATTTCTTTCAGAATTTCTTCCAACCAAATAAGAGGTTTCGAAGTAGACAAGGCTATTTTAGCAAGATAATGCATTTTTTAAAATAAATTTTGAGAAGTCGTTAGTGTGTCGTAGCAAATAAATAAAGGGCGATAACTTTTATATATATATATATATATATATCATTTATGAACTCAACATTTTGCCACTCTAATCAAAGACATCTTTAAAAATAAAGAAAAAAAAAAAAAGGTAAAACCTCTTTCGATGTTGTCCTAATAATTATTTGTGAACCTATGACCATCTTCAATTATTTATGTTCTGATATGTGAGCAGGTTCAAAATCTGTTGCACAAAGTCTAGGCAGACCTTTAAATTTGTGCCTCAACTATTATCTAGTTTCTTTGGAGTATTATCAAATAGGTCCAAAAAGTTTTTTAAAAATAACAAATAAATATAGACTTTCATCATTTATAATGAGTAAATCCTCGTCAGGCTTGAGCCATCAGGCAGAAACGAATTAGTTATAAATGATCGAAATGCGTTTTCATTCGTTATTTTATTAAACTCGAGGACCTACTTGTTGTTTTATCTTATAGGAATTTTTTTTTAATTAATTAACGCCGAACTAGTATAAGTGGCTAGACAAAACGATTCCTAGACAGATTATAATATGATGCAATGAGTCATTTAAAAGAGGGTAATTCAATGGAGAAACTACAATTACCCCCTCTTAAATCATATGTTACAATTACTCTAATTAGTTTAAAAAGGGATATTGATATTATTCCTGACCTTTGGTCTAATAGGTAAATACCCCTCTGATGTTTGAGAAAAGACAAATACTCTCTTGATATTTGGATAAATAAGCAGATACTCCCCTGAACTTTTATTTCCGTTAATTAGCTAGTTAGTTTATTATCTTTTGTATTCCTCATCTTTTATATAATAATACTTTGATGTATAATTTATTTCAATATAATACTTTACTCCTTATTTTAATATTTTTCATAATATAATTTTTTTTTTTAAATGTAATAATTTAGTTCATATTTAATATTTTTTTCATAATATACTAAACACTAAATATATTTTTAATTTTTTATTTCAATAGAAAATTTGAAAAATAAAATATTATTAAAAAAATTTAAACAATAATTTAGATTAAATTCATATTAAAATATTTTAAAATCAAGTTAAAATATTTATATCCTTTTTTTTTACTCCAATAAATTTGATATTTAATTGTTAAAAGAATTTTGAAATATATTTTAACATTTTATTCTTATATTAATATTTTTATTTAAAAGATTATATTAAATTTATTATATTTTATTGAGAAAAATTATGAAAATATAAATAAAAAAGCAAAAAAAAATTAATATCATTTTTTAATAGAATTAGTAATTAAATATATTCTTGTTAACTAATATAATTTAATTTTAATTAAAAAAAAAGAAAAAAAAAAAGAAAATTTTTGATTATTTTTATTTGTAATACATATATAACAAGTATTTATTATTTATATTTTTATATATTTTTTTCAAAATATAATAAATTTAGCATATTTTTTAAAATAAATATATTACATATAAAAATAAAAAGTTTAAAAATATTTCAATTAAATTTTTTAATAATTAAATATTTATTATTATAAAAGTGAAAGTAAAATATTAGAAATATTTTAACATATAAGTATGACTTATCTCATTATTTAAATTTTTTTAATAATTGTATTTTTTAAAATTTTTTATTAAAATAACAAATTAAAAAATTTGTTTATTCTTGAATATATTGTGAAAAAATATTAAAAATATATGAAAATATAAATAAAAATATAAACAATAAATACATGTTATATATATATTACAAATAAAAATAATCAAAAATTTTCTTCTTTTTTTCTATTTTTTAATTAAAATTAAATTATATTGGTTCATAAGAATATAAAATATATTTAATTACTAATTCTATTAACAAATGATATTAAATTTTTTCTTTTTTTTACTTTTTTATTTATATTTTCATAATTTTTCTCAAAAAAAATATAATAAATTTAATATAATCTTTTAAATAAAAATATTAACATCAGAATAAAATGTTAAAATATATTTTAAAATTCTTTTAACAATTAAATATCAAATTTATTGGAGTAAAAAAAAAAAAAAAAAAATGATATAAATATTTTAACATGAGTTTTAAATATTTTAATATGAGTTTAATCTAACTCATTGTTTAAATTTTTTTAATAATATTTTATTTTCAAATTTTCTATTGAAATAACAAATTAAAAATGTATTTAGTTTTGAGTATATTATAAAAAAAATATTAAATATGAATTAAATTATTATATTTAAAAAAAATTATATTATGAAAAATATTAAAATATGAAGTAAAGTGTCATATTAAAATAAAATATATATTAAAATATTATTATATAAAAGATAAAGAATACAAATGATAATAAATTAATCAGCCAATTAACAGAAATAAAAATTTAAGAGAGTATATGACTATTTATCAAAGTATTTATCTTTTATCAAATATTAAGGAGATATTTCTTTATCAGACCAAACGTCATAGTAGAAAATGTCAACATGACAGTTTAAAAAATACTAAATTCCCTGTCCGGACAGTTTTTTTAACGGGAAAAATTTGCATTTTAAGGGCAAAATACACCATTGCTCTTATATTGACTGATGTAGGTCAAATATGATTTGACAATTCACTATATATGATTTTACAATTCTTTAAAACAAAAAGAATAAAATTAATTAATTTTTAAGTTTATTTATACTTATATCTATATTTATATTTTATATATCTATATCTATATTAATATTTATATATGTATATGTATATATATATATATATATCAAAACTTTTAATTTATATCTACTTTCTTATTTATATTTATATTTTATATATCTATATTTATATTTATATTTGTACATCTATATTTATATTTATATTTATAATCTATGCCTACTTTCTTATTTTATATATCTATATCTATATTTAAATCTATATTTTTAATCTATATATATATATGTGTGTGCGCTTTTAGTTTTATTTATATTTATATATACATTTATTTTAATTTTTAACATATGGTATTATTTTTTATTATATATAATATTTTATTATTATACAATATTATTTGTTATATAATATTTGATGAGAAGCTAAGATAAGAAGCAAAGATTGGATTTCTATTTTGATTTTTAATAATTTAATATACATGTCAAATCATCTATTATTTTTTATTATATAATATTATATTATTATCCCTAACATTAAATCATTTCTCTCTTAATTATCATTACAAGTGGTTCAAAGGATATTTAAGTAAAAGTATATTTTATCTGATAATTTAATAAAAAAAATCCTAATGACAAGGGGTATTGGTATATTTTGATCTATTAAGAAGTAATTATAGCATATCAAATCTAAGAGAGGAATAATTATAGTTTCTACTAATTAAATTATATAAAGTACAAGATATAGAATACAGAAGTTATTGTTTTCTAACAATTTTGTCCTTTGCAAAACCGGTTTACTTTTGGAGAATGAGAAAGCAAATTTATGATAAGGAGAATTTTCATGTACCTTTTTTGAGATTCGTCAAAATCATACTTAGAGAGAAAATATGCAGTAATTTATAGATACTTTCCCTTTGATTTAATGCAAACTTACATTTTTTATTGTTAATTTCACCCCTAAATTTTCCTGTTTATTTTGATGCTCAATAAAATCTCAAAGTTTTCATTCATTATTAAGAAGGTAATTAAAAATGTGATGAAAATTAATAGAGCAATTAAGGCTTTAATTAAACTCATCGACTTTTTGTCTCAATAAGAAAATAAAAAAGAATAATCTTGTTGGTTAGATGAAAGGTTGGATGATAAGGAATTCATTAAGCTTTTCTATTGTAACTAATTTTCAAATTTGTGAATTAGACAATATTTTTCTTAATATCAACATCTTTTTAAAGAAAAATATCTATACAAAATAAATCTATTACCTTCTTATTAATGAATAAAATATTTGAGATTTTATTGAGTATAAACAAACAAGAAAATTGATTTTCGGGCAAAATTAACTTTTTACCTAAAAATACAAGTTAAGAATCATTTAAGAGTAGGTAATTAAATTATACGAAGCACAAAAATAAAATACGAAAGTCATAGTTTTTGATAGAATGGCAAAATTTTTCATTGGGCTCCAAACTCTCGAGGATATATTTTTAACGGGAGAAAATTCAGATAAATTTATAGAAATAAGGCGGAGAAGGAGGAAAAATTTATCCTCAATATATTAATGAAATAAAGATTAATTTAACTCTCCCCATCTCATTTCCATCCCATTTCCTATTAAAACATAATATAAATATATTATAATTCATAAACTAAATTTTATATATTTAAATATAATTTTATATTATAATTTTTAAATTATATATTATAATAAAGTAATTAATAACAAAAATTGTGGGGTATGAAAATGTTATAGAAAATAGAGTAAAATGAAAAATTAAAAATTAAAAAAAATTAAATTGTATTTTTAATAATATATTAATAATATATTTATTTAAATTAATTAAAATTAATTTATAAAATAATATAAAATAAAAAATTAATATAGAAATAGAAAAATAGGGGTCAAAATAAAAAAATAGGGTCAGAAAATGGGGCATACCTCCCACCCTCACCCCGCATCATTGCCTATCGCTAGATTTCACACAATTTTATCCTTTGCAAAACCGGTTTACGTTAGGAGAAAGGGAAAGCAAATTTATGATAAAGGGGAATTTTCATGTACCTTCCTTGCGGATTGTCAAAATCATACAAAGAGAGAAAATAGTACGTAATTTACAAATTCTTTCCCTGTGGTTTGACGAAAACTTGCTTTTCTGTGTGTTAACTTGTACTTTTAGATACAAAGTCAATTTTGTCCCTAAAATCCATGTTTTTTTTGGTTTATTTTGATGTTAACCTGTACTTTTAGACAAAAGTCAATTTTGGCCCTAAAATCAATTTTCTTATTTATTTTGATACTCAATCAATAAAATCTCCAAGGTTTAATTCATTATTAAGAAGCTAATTAAAAATATTTTGGATGCTTAATCAAAACCAATTTAATAATAGACAACATAACTACTAAGGTTAAGTCGAACTATGTGATCTATTTAAGCTTGTTCATATTACAAAATCATTTTAGAATTAATCTTTCCTTACCAAAATTAACTTTGAAGCTTATTTCTGACTTGATCTCACCACTTTTTTGAACAACATAAGATCCAAAAGTTACAATTTTTTTAATTCTAACCATCAAAAAACAAAGCATAAACACATCAAATTGAGAAACCCAAAAAACCATGAATAAAATCCAACAAAGTCTAAATCAATAAAAAAAAAAAACATATTTTTATCAAATCCAAAAGCCCAAAAGGGAAAAGCTATCCAAAAGGAGAGAGATTTGGAAGGGAGGAGAGAAAAAGAAAATAGCTTGATGATAAACGACAATTAGGATGAGATAAAAACAAAGAAAAGGAAACGGAGAGGAAGAAAGAAAGAAAGAGATAAAAGAGAGAAGGAGAGAGGAAGGTTCTTTGCTTTCCTATTTTCTCTGACTAAGACAAAACAAGAATGAAAATCCAAAGAGTTCGTATAATTTTTTATGAAAAAAAATATTTTCTCTCTTTTGATAGGGAGGGAGAGAGAGTTTTGAAATAGTGATGAAGATGAGATCTTTTTTGGATTATCCTTTTTAACTTTTAAAGCTCTTCAACTCTCTTTAAGCCTGCCTTTGCAAGTTTGGTACCAGCTGAACCAAAGTTTATATATCCATATAGAAGAAAAACAAATAGAAAGAAAATATGCTGGTTGTTTTTTGTTTTTTATTTTGTATATGGTCTTCAAATTTTCTCCAACCAAATCAATCTTATAAAAAAAAAAAAAAATCACTCCTTTCTCATTTTCTGTGGGTATATTTCTAGCGAGAGAGAGAGAGAGAGAGCTAATTGTCTACAAAAGAAAGTAAATACAAACAAGATTTGAGTGTAGCAGTAACTATATTCAAATGAAAATGTCTTTATTATCCTTCAATAAGACGAAAAGTTAGTTTCTGTTAAATCCTAAGTGAGGTATTTGTAAATTGTGTCATACTTTTTGTATGTGTGTGATTTTGATAATTTTTAGAAGATGTATATGAAAATTTCCCTTTATGATAAAGTACACTAGCTAGGATTAGAAAGAGAAAAAAAAAAAATAGACAAATTAATAAGCACGCCTTTCTTGCCCACATAATTGACTTTCTTTGAAGACAGTTTTGATTACGGAATACGTTATTTTTACTTGATTTATTTCTGCATTAAATAAAGTTTATACTACATGTAATTTTCTGTTAATTTTTTTTAACAAGCCTTCACAAACAAGGCAAATTTATTAAAGAAATAAGAAAAAATAATCAATTACAATTGAAGGGGAGATAGTGAACCTTACTCTATAATAAAACCTTAAAAGAATAACGTCGTTATGAGCTTAATTTGTAAAGTCATGCGTCTGATATTTTGAATTATTACTTAATTTAAATGTTTAAATTTAAAATTAAAAATTGAAATCATTATAATTAGAGTAATTGTAGGTGTATGAAAATTTTCAGTGCAAACTGATGTAAGAAGATTATATATAATAAGATCTTATATTCGGTATAATATAAAAATTTTAGTTATTTTAATTAAAGAAAACAAAAAGAGGATCATAAAAATTTTCCAGTATTTTAATTTTATGTAAAAGAAGAGAAAAATATCCAAGGCTAAGAACTCATTTGTGTACAAAAATTGTAGGGGAGGAGGCAAGGGGGAAGGCAAGTCCCCACAGACACAACAGAAAGCAAAGGACAATATGACCACGTTCATTGCTTTGCCCGTGAACCTGCTCTGCAACTCAAAACCAAATCAACTTCATATCGAAATGCGGACCCCACTTTGGTTGTCTGTTGAACCTAATGAAAAAAACTCTCCACGTGCAAAACCCTTCGTAAACTATTTAGCTATCAACAGTTGCAGTCGAGTGAGTAGTTGCATTTAATGTTTCTGGGCCCCATCCTTTCATTTTTTCTCTTTCCCAAAAAAAAAAGTGTTATTATTTTTCGTTTGGCCCTTCGCAAAGCGTTATGATGATCTGATCAGAGAGTTAGGCCTTCGTAGTAATGAGATGGAAAATGATGTCCTCCATCATTTGGGACCCACAATAAATAAACATGTTTAGTAATAATAAATAAAATGGTACTTAATAATAATTATTAAAGAAATTGGGATTATGGGGAACTGAGTTAATAGCTGCATGTCGTCAATGAGGCATTTGTACCTTTTCATGTATGCCTTTGTCCGAGAAAAAGATCGAAGAAAAAGAGGGCAGCATTTATTTTATTTTATTTTTTCAGTTATAATTCTTTAATGTATGTTTTTGCCATAATCTTTTATTTTGCGAGCTATATTTAAAAATTGAAAATTATTATGTGAAAAGTACTGTAAAGGAAATTACCCCCCAAATCAAATATATAATTAGTTTATCGGGGGCTTTGCGGTTCTTTGATTTGATTATTTTGATTATTTTGATTTGACCACTGCTCGGATCAGTTTTGTTCCGTTCTGTTTCCAACAAATCAGCGAATTCGTTCCCGAACCGGCGGGTAAGATTCCGACCGACCGGGAATTTGCAGGGAATATTAGGATCTCAGCAATTAAAAATTAAGATTTATTTACTTCTAATGCCAGCTCATGGATAATTATTAATTACCATGCGTGGTGTGGTGGTGGGTAGGTTGCTCTTCCGACGCAAATTTACTAGTCAAAAGATGTAAAAAAGAGAAGCGACACGTGGTCTTTCCAAACGACGAAGTGGGCGGGTTGCATGAATTAATGCAGCAACAATTCTGTAAAATCAACGTGATTACTATTATATGTATTATTATGTATGTCATGTATGAGACTGACGCAAGGAGCCAATTAACATTATTAATTTTGCAGCGGAAGTTAGGTGAGTCATATGTACAAGTCCAACCCAATATTCATATCTCTGATCATGTTCATCGTTAACTTTGAAAATTCGAATTTACAATCGCCCTATGTTTTATATATATATATATATATATATACACACACACACACATGTATTCGTCTGCAAGGTTAGTGGGTCTAATGCAAACATTCATAATTGTGGTTGAAACAAGGGTGGTTAAGCCGTCGAGTCGACTCCATATATATTCGAGATTGATAAAAAGGTAATTTATTTCTTAAATATTTTACAGTTATATATGTTTCTAAAATATTAAAAAGGAATATAAATAAAATGAATACAAATTGATGTAATAACAAATTAATGTACGTAGCATATATTCTATATAATTACTGCCTCTCCCTTTTTTTTTTTTTTTTTTTTTTGTATATTATATACTCATCATCACGATAATAAAAAAGAGTAATAGTGATATTATAATTATTTTAACCACGGCAAAAATTTGGCTAAAAATCAATTTTCACGTACGCCACATCCAAGAATAAAAATAATAGATTGCATAAAAGTAATCGAAGTTGCAACAAATGTTTTAGTCAACATTGTAAGAATAATCAATTAGTTAAAAGTAGACAGGAGAATTAAAAAGCAAGCTGACCCCACTACTTAATTTCCTCGAAGGTGCAAGGAGGCTTCCAAATGAACAAAAAGCATGCATATCTATATCTATTATGATCAGTGAGTGTATAACTTTCGAAATGAAAACAAAGGGAAGAATAAATTTAAAAATTAAAAAAATAAAAATAAAAATAAAAAACGGATGGACTATCAAAGAAGATTTAAAACAAACAAAGATAAGATTTCGGCATCACTATACTCTATAATTATCGACCATCATTAGCTGGGAAAAAGGCTGTAACTTTATTTTAGGTCTAGATGACATCATGACTAGCTGAATTTGAATCAGCTAGCGCATTGTTAACCCACTACTACCCTATCAATTGACACTTAATTACAAGAAGAAGAAGAAGAAGCATATTAATTTTGTACCACACTAGCTACTATACTTCTTAATTCTTAGTGCACGATATTCTTGTAGCCATTTGTATTTTTATCTCGTTTTCATTCTTATTTTTCTGGTAAAGATAAGAATGCAAGTAATTTTACTTATTTTTAACTTCAGTGTCTAAAATTTGAAAAGAGAGAAAGAGATCGAACTGATTAGAGTATTTTATTTTATTTTATTTTATTGATTTCTTATTGATGAGTAATGGTTAGCATTCTCTTAAATTAATAAAGAAGTTTGAAGTTTAAATATTCTATGTACAAACTAAATAAAAATTTATTTACTTCTTTTATTTTTTTTTAAAACACAAGAAATCCCACTCAATCTTGCAAGAGTTATGTTGCATATATCATTTTAAATGGTTATAACCGAACAAGCAATTAAGGTAATATATAGTTTGTTTCTAGACGTCTTCGTTAATCTGCTAATTAAGAAAGTGGGTGGGAGAATTACAATAGACTACTGCCTAATAATTAATTAAACCCAAAGAAAACAAATACTAAATGCACAAGTATGTATATAACCCACCTAGTGTTGTTTTAGGCAGAGCTACCCTAAACCTAAACCTAAACCCAAGCTTAACCTATGGCTTCTATTAACCATATCCATTAAGACTTTTTAACTCCTTCGAAGTCTCTCAAAGTAACGTACGAAAAACAGCCACGCGGATAGCACAACGAGTTACAGATCGAAAACATTATTTGATCTGATTGATTCTTTCTTTCAATTATGACTTAGCTTAGTACAGCCTCCATGTAGGAGACCGCATCACTGCTGCGTCTTCTCTTCCTTCAATTTTCCCTGTAAATTCGTACTAGGTACGTGGTCATTTTCATCTTTTTCACAGCAATCTTTTTAATTTTTACCGCATTTTCCTGGAAAATTCCAGGACCAGACAAAAGTTTAATAATGCTATGCCCGAAATGAATAGAAACCTGCACACACGTGCCTTTCAGCACTATCCCTGAAACCAAACAGATTCTTGTACTGGAAAAATCCAACTCGATCCCTGTTTGATTAACATTTCAAATTAAGTCCCGTGAAAAATCACTAACGCTCAACGATATTATGCATGATGCCGATTAGTACTTAAATTATCATGCAAGTTTAGCACCCATTTACGAGTGAATTAACATTAACATTCAAATTCAGGGAAAAAGAAAAGTAAACAGCAGTTCGCTATGTTATTAAATTGAAACTAAGCTAGCTAATTTCGTTTCTCTCGGTGATCGATATTAGTTACCCACTAGAGAAAAAAAGTGAGCTTGATGATGCTGAAGATGAAGCAGTTGCTTGATATGGTTTTTGCCTGAAACAATCCAATGACATTCGCGGCGGTGACAGAGCTACCGTGACCGACGACGACGAGCGAGTTCCTGAATCCGGTGGTGACTCTAGAAAATCCCCCCCCCAAAAAAAAATAAATAAATAAAAAATAAAAAACCAACACTAGGTTATTGAACAAGTGTAATTAACAGCAACTATACCTAGCAGTTTTGGAAATTAAACAAGACTTACTTGCGAGATTTTCAGACGGAGAATTGCGAGCGCTTTCAAGCTGATGAGACTTCTGATTATCTTGAGCGGGCTGCTGCTGCTGCTGAGATTTTCGCCTGCGACGATTGTGATCAGCCAATCGCTTTCTGCAACTGCGCTTTCCGTTATCGAATTCCGAGAGAAGATGGAATCTGTTTTGATTTCGCGTTTAAGTTAAATAATTCAGAAATTATCAAACACTATTATAAGAAGCCAAACAAACAGTACGTAAATGGAAAGTATTATGGCGACAAGATCATGTTAATTTCACAGACGAGACTGCCCTCGGGATTTCCCCATGTACGGAAAACTAATGATTAGCTCCGCGAAACAATTCCAGGGGCGTTTCCGTCATATTCTAAAATATCACAACCGTCTTCACCAGAAAGGAATGGTGAAGAAATCGAGTGTTTGCAAATTTCGGTGCCTGTAAAAATATGAATGCATGTAGGGGGGCGTTTTCGGTATATTATTTCTAATAATTTAGTTAAATCTGTTCAATAATAGTGGGAAGCAAACAGTACGTAAACGGAAAACACTGGGAACTTTTACGGACGCAAATGCCCTCGGGATCACTGCAATAAAATCATCATTATTTATCAGCTTAAGACAGACACTGCGATGATCGCTGAGTTAACTAATTCGGAAAATGTGAATGCAGGGGGAGGGTATTTTTGTCAAATTAAAAACCTGCTGCACTGCTGGCAAAATCGCTGAGTTAACCCGGCCGCAATGACTGTGGACGCCTTGGAGTGAAACTCACAGACCTTGTGGCGACGATGGTAATGCTTGGCGTGTGTCAGATCGGCATTGCAACCTTCGGCTTGGCACCTGGGAATGTTAGACGAACCGGGTTCGCCCGGTCTGGGCCGACGGTAGAGACGGTTGACGAAATCATCGTCTGCAGAAGAGAAATAAGTCCTCCCACCCAAATTTAACCCAATCCTCGAGGCAAAGTCAGTGGGTCTAGAAACTTCCTCAGTTTTAGGGATTACAAAATACCCTCCTCCGCCTCCTGCTGCAGCTGCCGAAACGGCGTCGATGGACAGCATGGAGTGATGATGGGTGGCCGGCGCGTAGGCGGATGCACTGTTATATGCGCGTGGGTCAAAGAGAGAGTGAACATTATGCTGCTGTTGTTGGTGGTGGAAGAGGGTAGTATTGGCACCGGCCGGTTCAGAAAAGTAGTTGTTAGTGTTGTTGTTGGCGTCGTTGAAGGAATTTGGGTTGGTGTAATGGTCGAAAATCTGGCGGGTTTGGTTTGATTCCTGATTTGGTTCATCTCCAGTAAGCATTATTGTTGAAGGATTTCCCCATTCGTAATCCACCATGCTTTTCCGGCGAGAAAACTACGTCGCTTAGCTGCTGGTAAGATGGGTACTTTTGATCTGTCAAACAGCAAAGCAAGGATAATATATAATAAGAGTTAGAAAATAGTATGTAGAAGAGACAGAATGGAAAAGAAATTGCGGTGGAATGTGAGTTTTCAAGAGGGATTATTATTATTAAGGAAAGAAAAGCTGAGACTTTTTCTTGGGTAGTTTAAAATAAGGTATTTTTCTGGGTAGTTTTTGCTTTTTGAGAAGCATGAATGGCTTTTGGAAACATGTTGGTTGTTTGGGGAGTTTTTGGATAGGCAGTTAAACTCACCTATGGCAGTATGGAACTCAGTGAAGAAGGGAATGGATGCGAATTTCGAAACCCTAACTTCTTACCATTTGCAGAGTTTTTAACTGTTCCTTTCTTCACTGTTTTGCCGTGTACATTAATCTTTTCTCTGCCTTCTCTTTAGCCCATTTCTCCCTTTAAAGCCGTTTAAAAACCTATAGCCCTCTCTCTCTCTCTCTCTCTCTCTCTACCTCTCTTTCTAGGCGAGCTGCGACTGTGAGTGAGCATAAGGAGGCGGCATGCGCAGACGTGATTGGCCCTGGGTAGAAACTGAAATTACTATTTTACCCATTTGATGTTTACAAATTTATTTATATTCGGAAACCACTGTAATGTAATAAAATTCAGAGTCTTTCTTCTTCTTCGTCCAACTACTTAGGAATAGCAACAGAAGAATGCTTGATTGGCTTTTTTCAATAAAGCGTGTGGTTTTGATTTTTTATCTCTCAGTCTATAATGCCACGCGTTATATTTATTTAAAAACTAAAGGGCCCACTGCCTAAATTTTTTGATCAGTTGCTCAGAAGGCTCATAATGCATGGATACATGAATTTCTTCCCTGCGTTGATTTTATTTTATTTTATTTTCTCTCGCGTCCTGTCGTTATTACAAAATTAAGAAAAAAGATAAACCCAAAGTTCGAAAGTTATCCATGCCTTGAAAAGGACCCGACTTTAATATATCACTTCATTATTAACTGTTGTCAGTATTTTTCTTCTACATAAGCTCTACGAATAAATAAAAATAATATACATGTATTTTTTTTTTATATATATTTTAAAGGCAATATTTCTTTAACGTTGATCCGTCGAGAATTTAAGCAAATCTTCTCAGGTATTATCATGAAGTCAAAGCAGTTGATAATTTTATTAGTGATCGAGGCCCTCGACATTCCATTATTCTAGTCACATGTTTTCTTCGAGAGTATTATATTGTTAGCCGGTGCAAGAATATATGTTCCTTGTTAGTTCGTCACCTTAATTTGTGACGCTGATCAGTTGTTCTCCAACATTACATTTAATCTTGGAAATTAATACACACACACACTCAATATCTACAGTATGAGTATGCGTACACAATCCTACGACTATTTTAATTTATGTATATGTATATGTATTTTAACAGAAATAGGATTTATAATTAGAAGAACCGAGAATTTGCATATAAGTCTAAGCTGATTCACCTGCACTGAAAGTAAACGATTTTACATTTCTATATATGTAATTTGCGGCACCGAGACATCTGCCAATGATGCTTGGATTTGCAAAATACTGCATACAAGTAATGAATTATTTGGGCCATGGGCAATGGTCCAATACAAAAGCAAAGTAAAAATGGGAAGGAAGGGGCAGTAATTGTAAATAAAATCGAAAGGAGTGATTAGAAGACATGAGGATAACAGATATTCAATCTTCAACCCACGTACGATGTATTTATTATTCCGCTATACAAGTGGCGTGTTTACATGGAGGAATGAGGATGGAGCCACAACTTTGCTGTTTTTGTACAGACTACAGACTACAGAGCCACGTTAGCTTCCCGATGGTAATGGTTAGAGATGCGTAATCACGAAAATACCCCTACGTATTTTAAGTAAAAGAAGAGCGAGTAATGAGTATGTAGCGCAAGGCGCGTGGGGGAAGGAACTTTGCAGAGACCGGGTCAATAAGTCCAAAACCAAACAGTGTGAAAGAGGAGTACAGTGGAAGTCTGGTGCCATTTGGTGAAAGGCTGACACGGACGTTGACTCCTCTGTACGGAATGTCTACTACTTAGTCAGACACTTTTTAAAATTTTATTTATTTATACGAATTAATATTTAATAGTAGAAGCAGGGAAGTCCAATTCTGGATTTTTTTTTTAAATGGTAAGGTAACTAACGACTAACCATCTCAGTTTCCTCGTATAATTAGTTATTTTTTCTTTTTTTCTTTTTCCCTATTTCAAATTTTGTTTTTGCAGGTAAATAATTATATATATATATATATATTTTACATTTGTGAATTTTCAAATAAAATTATTTCTCCGTAAAATGGGTAACAGATGCTGATGAATGAATGAATATTTTTCCGCGAATAAAGAGTTTGCTGTATGTATAGGAAGCCAAGGCAAGGTTCATTATTTGGACGCGTTTACCTTACCCGTCCGCATTGTCAACATCCCATAACTTACCTATTAAAAGATACCGAGAGAAATGAGACGCAGTACAACAATAACCGTATTTATTTATCTTAACAGCATGCAAGATTCTACCGAACCCAACATCCCTAACCCTAATTATTTTTTAAAATCATATTGAAGCTAAGCATAAATGCAGCTCCTTACTATTTCTCATTACACAATCTTCTGCTATAATTTTTCTCAAGAAAAAGATGAATCAGATTGTAAATGTTAGGCACTCTATTTTCGGTCCCAATTATACTTAATGAATCACTGGGCTATGACACATCCCAGAAAGAAGCATCTCCAAAATTAATTCTCTTAAACATATGCAGTTTCTCGACGGCTCAAGTATTATGGACCTACTCACCTTTCTTGTCATATTCAAAATGACGCCTGCTTCGGCCACATACTCTAGTGACACTGTGCAAGGAAAGTTAAGCAGATTCCTTTATCTGAAACAATAAGGCAAACAACATTAACCTCCCAGTGTTGGATGATTGATAATACGTACGTCAGTTACTACCTCAGGAACTTTTAAAAAATGGATCCCTTCAAGTTAGTATCATCGTTTCCTGAAAACCCCAATATCATCCCATAAGCAAGCAACTCAATGTTAAAAAAGAATATTTAACATTGAATGGCCCCAGAACGTAAACATGCAGTGACATCTAAATGAGCTCACCATGCTTTATACAGAAAGCTGTAAAACCAACACTGATTTATTTTTTTGTTGACCTTAAGTTAACTATTGGCTTAGTAACTTAATTTTCTATATCAAACATCCATAAGAAATTCTTAGTTTTAGAAGAGAGAGAGAGACTTTTTTTTTTCCCCTGTTTTGTTTTCTTGGGTGGGTGTGTGAGTGGATTGTCCAAAACAAACAAGAAGAACAATTTCGTAGGGGCTATTCAAGATCATGTGCATATCATTAACAAAATTGGACCACATGAAAACAAGGAGACAATGATGCTACGTGGTATCTTCATTTGCTTGATCAGTCCCCACGAAACTTCCACCCTTTCACTTAAGAGTATACACAATTAAATGGTCCATGAACCAGACAAGAAGCTTGATGACACTTCATTAAGTGGGAGGAAGAAAATGTTGTGAAGGTGAGGAAAAAGGGAAAAGCTAAAACCTATTATTTTTAATCTCAGATCCAACCAAAACATTTACATGGATATTTGGGACATACGAAACCAAATCCACGTCAATCTTTAACATAAAACAGAGTTGTATCCCATGAAACTATAAATTCAAGTATGCTTATGATGTATATGCAAGTATAGAGGAACGAATGACTGCTGCTTCAATGTCCAAATGTACCATGGGAAAAAAATGCTGAAGCATGGAGCAGCTTTATCGTTAAAATGTAGAAATATACACTTATCAATTTCTAACACATCCATCACCACTCGATCCCTAAACCAAGAAAAGTTCTTTGACGGGAGCCCTACAGGTTGCATATATAGCGGGAAAGTTCCAGAAATCATAAAATATGTAAATGGCAAGCATAGATTGGCAACTGTTACTCAAATGAAGAGATTAAGTTAAATCCTTTCTCCTAGGTTGAAAGTGGAGGTAAACCTATAATTAAACCTCAGAACTAACACATATTGTAGAGAAAAATGATTAATTACTATTGCTTCCAGAGACATCCTTACTTTGATTTATCAGTCAAGGTTAAGAGTGATCTGAGCACACCGGGACTGATCTTGTCAGCATGGGCATCGGTTTCTGATATAACAAAGGACTTTTCCTTTATATAGCGTTGCAATTTTTTGGCTTCAAAGTCAGCCTGTGCTTGATCTACCACAAAACAAAAATAAAATTCAGTGAACTCACTATCAAACTAAGTTGAAGAAAAATAAAATAACTATATGAGAGAATGTGCAGTTTAGCATACTAAACATAGCAATAACATTCAACTACAAAATAATAGGACTCTACACAGGGTTTGACCCATATTGCCAGCATGATATACAACAGTTATCAAAGAATGAAATGCCTTTAGAGTTCCCTGAAGAGAAATATTTGAGTGGGGATCAACTGAATGTAATTGGTAAACTGTGGCTATCTAATGTCTTGTGTATTTATTTCATAAATAATGATTATTCACTATTTCTTTTGAGACAGAAGGATCATGCCAATGACTATGAAGATTGCATAAGGAAATTAAGGTTCCATATCGTTCCCTAATAAATCTTCAAACATGACGGACCTTAATACTTAGATTAATACTTTACACTCATTTGCTTCCAAGTAGTGTTTAGACAATTACTAATCATACCAATAACTTCTCAAATTCCAACAGTCTTCCATGTCATGACAAGTGTGCAAGCCCTTTTCAAAATCAAAATGCTTAACAAATCATTAATCAAGCCCATCCTAAATAGTTAGATCTTCTTCTATATGAACAAGCATTTCCAAGCATCAACAAATTTTCTGTTGTTGAAATTATTGCAGACAATTATCATGTACTAGCAAACCAAATTTATAAAAAAATAAAATTAAATGCCTTAAAGAACTCCTATGTAAAGCTAGCTTGTGCAGACTGTTATGTGGCACTTTAGTATTTCATAACTGAAAAAAAAACCTATATTCAACAGTTCTTATTTAATCATCAAAAGGCATTCAAGGTACTCTCATTAATATTTTCTGTAAACCAATTTAGGCACAGTTCCTTCAAATTAAAAAGGTTGTAGAAGGGACCTGTCTGTAGAATGATATGAGCAGCATGAAATAGAATCCTAGCAAAGACATCAGCTCCTGGAAACATCATCGATGTGTGCTTATCTGAGTCCAGTTCCAGGGGCTCCCATATCCTTCATTTTTGACTCAAAATGTGATGGAATGCTTGTTTTTGTTGTCCGAGCCCTTTTCCTTAATGCAGTAAGTGCTTCCCGGTTTCCATTCCTTATTTTATCATTTTCAACTGTGTTTCCACAACCAATGATTAGTCATATCCATCAGTGGCCTAAGGGAACCAAAGAAATGAGAAGACATATTGTATCTTATGTTACACACTGGTACAATTCCTAACAAAATAAGAGTTAGGCATGACCAAATGCAAATATCATACTGAGATATACATATATAACTGTTTCTTTATGCCCACGCATCAATATGTAAGGAAGTGTTGCTGGTATTTCGTTTCCTACTTTTAAAACTCTTTAATTTCTAGTGGCTTCCATTTTTAGCTTATTCTCATTGCTTTTTGAAGAAGCCAAAGGCATTAATTTCAGTTATCAAAAAGAACTATTTAGAATGCGGTATATATTCTTGACAAACCAAACAGAGATAGAAGTTCAAATAAAAATGTGAAAATGATGTTAAGAAAACAGAAATTGTTTGCATTGAACAACCTGATGTTGAGTTAAAAGAAGTTGCTCAGCTTCATGTTCAAGCTCAATCAAGACTTGCTGATATTGATGCATTGTCTCCCATTTTTCAATCCTCAATATAACCTCTCACCAGAAAATATCCATTCAAAACATATTCCCTATGAAAAAACTTGCAACGGAAACTCTAGTGCAACATTATTAGCTTTTGAAAGTATTTTCCTCATCTTCTAAACCAAAAATAGAATAAACCTTTACTTTCAGAAGTAGTGGTAGTAGCTTATGGTGGCTGATTAAACTTAATTAAATATGGTATAATAGATAATAATTTACCAGCAGTAATTGAAGTAAAAGCTTAGAAGCCCGGCAAAATATATATATATATATATATACACACACATAATTAAAAAGAAAAAAACATCAAATCTAACAGACCCAAATAAAATAACGATTAACCGAACTAAAGTTTGAGATAATACAGAAACGGATGCGGGAGGATTTATAAACATCCTGAAAGGGCCCTAATTCATTATACATCGAAAAAGAAAGTAGAACGTAGATTACCTTTTTCCCCAAAGGTTAATGAAGGTAAATTTTCACCGGAAAAAACAATTAAATTGCTTCCAAACGGTGAATTTTTAACGTTTGAAGTTGCAAAGTTTCCAGAGTTGATACTGGTGAAATTCCCACGGTGGTGCCGAGTGCTCATTCCCTCTTTCGTGCTTTTGCGCTAGGCTGA
Organism: Azadirachta indica; assembly: GCA_022749755.1. NCBI lineage: Eukaryota > Viridiplantae > Streptophyta > Magnoliopsida > Sapindales > Meliaceae > Azadirachta > Azadirachta indica. Next base: position 22,350,222 of record CM040440.1, read on the forward strand.
TTGCACCGAATTTATGGAAACAAATTTGGGGTTGGACAAAGTTTAAACCCAATGCTGCTATATGGGGATTATGACTGTAATGGGCCTGATTGGAGGTAAGCTTATATTTTTTGGGAACGGCAAGAAATGCTCCCGCCCACCTTGAACAAACCTGCTGGCGTGATTTTCTTTTCCCTTTTTTTTGATCTGACCAAATATATATGTATATATATATATATATATATATATCTTAAAACATTTCATCAACTATATTATCTACCATCCACCATAGCAGCGAGGGAAAATGTGGAAGGATATGTGAGAGCCGACCAAGTCAAACGAGTTGGTTTTGACGCATAGCGAGTGAGACTTAATTAATTTCTTATCCACACTTATCGGAATTGTTAAGTATTTATATGACTATGATAGACAATTTCAAAATCAACAATACCATGAACAATTGATGCTTGCGTCGCGCGGAGGTGATTCCAATGAGTAGAAGGGCCTGCGATTTGGTGACAGCAGTTTTGGATGGGAATGGGATCAGTTAATGTGTTTTAAAGCGGGAGAGAGACGTTTTCTCTGAAGCAAGTACAACCGTACAAGTAATCCCTCACTTAACCCAAGCAGGTCTCGTCCCTTTTTGGTTTCTACTTCTAAAGTCAAAGCACTCTGTTACATTTTCCTTCTTCCTTTGTTCCTACTGCCTCCTGCCATAATGCACTTATTCATTGAACCCAACCAAATAAAGAAGTTGAGGTCAACGACAACTTTGCTGTGATATTTATTGGAAAGGATATTCAGCCAAAGCAATAATAATCATATTTGCATTCACATAAAAGAAAGACATTCCTTATGCAAGCAAGGTAAGAGGGAGCAATGCTTACAGCTTATTATCACATTAACTACACAAATTACAAAGAAAGTGGGCACTTTTTATTTTGATTAAATTTATTAGATGTCTATAATATTTCTCCACGGACAGCAGCTTCGGAATCAATTGCAAATACGAAGTAGTTCACTCCACTGTCAGTTGAGACATGATTTGGCCAATGATTTCTCCTCAATGAGCTCTTTGGCTGTTGCATCCATTTTTGCCCTTGAGAACTCGTCTATCTTCAACCCTGCAAATTCAGTAAACAAGTTTCTTAATGATTACACTCCACACAAGTATAATCTCATGCAAATAATGAGTGAATGTTGTATCATATGATTTATTTGTGAATCATGAACTATGGTTTCTTGTATAATCTTTGCTATGCACGAAACCTCAGTTCAGTGCTTATGTTTTAATATAGACAAACATCCCTATGTATGATTTGATAATTTGAAAAAGAAAAAAGGAATGGAAAATTTACCCTTCACAATTGACCATTCTCCTTTCTCACAGGTCACTGGAAAAGAGTAGATAAGGCCTTCTGGAATACCATAAGATCCATCAGAATACACTCCCATGGACACCCAAGACCCCTGAAAGAAAGATGCAATGCAAACAAAAATTCAGTAAAAATAACAGGACAAAAGAGGAAGATATAAATTTTTGTGATACTCTACCTTGGGAGTCCCAAGAACCCAATCGCGAATGTGATCACAGGCGGCACTGGCAGCAGATAATGCACTTGATAGCTTCCTAGCTTTGATGATGGCTGCACCTCGCTGCTGCACAGTGGTGATGAACTTGGTATTCAACCTAAGACAATCAGCAGAAGAGATAAATCATGAAAATTGCTAATTTGACTTTCTTGAATGTAAACTACCTAGATTATTTGTTATTTCATGATTCACCCATTACATTGTTGTCAAATTTGAACAAGTTTAAGAAAATTTAAATCGGCAACAAAAGAAAAACATCTGAAATTAATTTGACTAATGAGGCTATTAAAGAGGCTGGAAATCTTTAGCTACCATTGATCATCAGCTACAACTTCTCTGACAGGCTTCTCTCCAGTGCTGGTGGTGACAGTTGCATGATTGACATCCGGATACTGAGTGGAAGAGTGATTACCCCATATGATAACATTCTTCACATCACTAACATGAACATTAAGCCTCTCAGAGATTTGGCCCAATGCCCTGTTATGATCAAGTCGTGTAAGACATGTGATGTTCTTCTCTGGGATTGAAGGTGCAAATTCTTTCAAAATGAGTGCATTGGTGTTTGCTGGGTTGGCCACCACTAACACCTATGTAATATAAAAAATGTATACAACTTCTTAAGATGAGAAATATAAATCTAAATCTTAAATGTAATCGGGATAATCAAACAAGTGCAACTACACACAATAAACACATTTCTTGTTGGACTAAAATTAAATTACAAGCTTTGGTAGCACTAAGCAGTCTTGGGCATAACCATGAACAGCAGACTTGCCATTCATTTTTTCATTTTCCAGTGCCTTTCTCTTCTCAAATCAACAAGTTTTATTTAAGATAAGACAATTCGCATTTACTGTGTGAATATTGGCAGTATATTTCTCTAACTCATAATATGCTCCAAAGAATCTAATCAGAATGAAGGTTTAAAGAAATTCATTTCACCTTGCAATTTGGAGCTGCATTCTTTTCCAAGGCTGAAGCTTGTGCCTTGTAAATTGCTACATTTTTAGACATAACATCCTTCCTCTCCATACCTTCCTTCCTGGGGAATCCACCAATCATGACAGCAATATTGACATCTTTACAAGCTTCCACGACATCCGTAGTAGCAACAACACCTATTGAAACACGAGCATCATAGATTCAGGAAACTCAAGGGAGAAATTTTTAATCTATGTAACACAGTGATCAAATTTAGAGGCAAACCTTTAAGAAGAGGAAAAGCAGCATCTATCAGTTCCATTTTCACCCCATTCAAGGCCTCAGCTGCAGGTTCAATATCTAGCATGTGTAGGATTACAGGTTGCTCACGGCCAAGCATGACCCCTCTAGCAATCATCGGAACAATAGCATAACCTATTTGCCCTGTTGAACAAATTGTTTCCTCAATTTAGCTGCAAATTCTGACAAATAGCTCAGAGATTTATCCAAATAATTAAAGAAATCATTCAATTTGATCCCAAACCCATGTTGATAACTAATGATTTAATTAGTACCTGAAGCCTACAATGGGAACTAATATCAAGCACTTCCAACAAGAAAATAAATTCTACAAAAACCAAATCCAATGTTTTATAAAGAACGAACAGAGCTTGCCTGCAGCACCAGTAACCAATACTCTACAAGGCTCCTTTGGTACATCTAGGAAACTGCACATGTGCCTTATGATCTTCCAGAACAACGTAAAACAAAACAAGACAACCAGAATTTTCTCACAAATTTCGGTGTAGAAGGA